>CAXIVR010000007.1:62551009-63842675 GCA_964035755.1 Teleogryllus oceanicus
AAGAAGCCCCCAGAGACCGGTCACAGATCCCGAAGAGAAGGACGAAGCCACAAGTTAGTTAGTTAGTTAGTTAGTTAATGCCTTATTTTACGTGGGGAGACTCGGGCCATCAGGCCTTCTCTTCGCACGCAAATTTCGTTACGCTCCTTTCACCACCTAGCGGAGAAAGGAGGTAATATCTTGGGCGCCGAAACAGGCGGATCAATTTTGCCCAGAGGCTTCTTTTGGGCTTGAGGATCTTTAACATGCAGTAAATCTACTTCACGGGACAGCCGGCTTTACTTCCCCTCCGAAGGAAAGCGTACGAAGGATTTTTTCGCCCTAAAAATCCACGGCTTCGATCGGGTTTGGACCCGCAAACTCGGGTACAACAGTCCGGTACGCTGACCGTCATACCACCGAATCCGCTAAAGTGACACCACAAGTGGCAAACCCCAACCTCTTGGTCGTTATCTATACGATACACTCACAGTTACTTTTATCTATTCCCTTCCTAGTTCGAAAAACATCCTTCTACACTACTCTTCATTCTACACGTGTAATGAAGGAATTCTCGTCCCAATCGGGCAGAGAGTCGTTTCCGTGGCCGAGTACATTCAAAGTTAATACACTTTTTATAGCATCGAAAATCCTATTGTGTTTTTTAATCGCCCATATAGTTAATAAGAACAGATGGATTGAAAATAATTCAATTCCTGGTTATTGTTATTATTTTGTATAGCCTCCTGGATGGCTCTCCGCAGTGGCAATTACGTTGGTAACACGAGTTCAAGCTTATAATATAAGACAACATTGATTAATTGCTTACTGACCACAATCGTAATATATGCCGTGGGTATCGTTTCCTTCAGTTGTTTCCTAGTGATCTCTTTACTACCAACTGAGTCCCTGTTTAATTCAGTGTGGAGAGACTTTCCTGGCGCACTGTACCATAATTGAAATTTGTCTTTGAACTCGGAAGATGGGTCGGACCTGGGAGATCGTATCAATGATGATGCCATCTCAGCACAAAAATTTAGAAGTTGCAGTTGTTTTGACATTAAGGAAGGAAGATTATATAGGCAATACTACAACTTACAGGCTTATGAAACACTGCATTTCCATACAAAGCAATAAATAAATTAACATGGTAAAATTGTGATGCCGTAAGATGATATATGCATGAGGTGCAAGCCTGACATTGAAGCCGCAAAACGCACGATGACGCGGACAGCATTATGAAACAGTTCGTGTCATGCAATTAACAGTCACCAATTGGCTCTGCTCTTTCACCATGGCCATTTCTCTGTTCACAATCCACATTGCTGTACCATTCATTTAACTTTTTCACCGCCCGCGGGTACTCATCGATCTTTAACACTTTCTGGAATCCCCCGCATTCTTTTGTTCGCCACCTGCCATCTTTTGTTCCTCATCTGCAAACATAGTATTTGTAAGTAAACATAGTATTATGTAACAAAGTTTCAGAATTTCACTCTTTTACCTGAAAAAAATTTCGCTGTTTATGATATCCTTCTTGTTCAATTTCAAGCCTTTTTGTGCCGAAATTGACCCATTATATTGTTTTATTTTAGGCGGCTCTGAATTTAAACATATTGTGACTTTGATCTCTTGTCAGTTACTGGTTATCCTTATGCCGTTGACTCTAATTGTGGGGGTACTCATTGCTAATCACAAGCTCACAACGAGCCAACGCGGCCCGCGAGAGTGCGTTGGCGTTGTTTCACGCCTCGGCCACCGCGAGTGGAGCGCGCCAGCTGCGGAGGTTGGAAGCGGAGGGTGGGCCGAGTGCGCCAACGCTCCATGCGCGCCTGACGGGCACTTTGAAGTCCGACGGAGCCCCGAAGGCCGGTTTGCGATGGAAGCACGTCACGAAGCACGAAGCATTGAACGCGATGTTTCATCGAAATAAGTTTTCATTTGTGCATTACCAACATTTAAGTATTATCATTTAGCGATTATTTATGGATATAAAACAAACTAGAACACTTAACTATTTATTACATGTGTAGAATTTAGATAATAGTAATAATGTGTTAATAAAATTATTTACTTTATTAATACAAATTTACGTTAATGAAATAAGTGACTTCAACTTAAATTAATAATTAATTAAATTTCCAAAATTTAAGTTGTGCTACAGTGTCACACAGACTTCCTCCTAGTAGAGTTTTCTAATTTTCTTGGTGTGGACTGGTACTGGACAGTCTTGCCCCTCTTTCTTGCCTGCTACCATCTATCGTTGCCCAAAGTATAGTTTTTGCCATTTTCTCAACTTTTGATTTATTAACAGAAAACCGAAATACTACTTCAAGGATATTAAAGAAGAGTAAAACCTTGTCCAACATAGAAATTTTCATTGTAACATTTGAAGCCGTATTTGAGAAAATGGCGATTAAGCTTTACTGTAAATTCAAACTTTCAAGCTCTTTTTTATAGGAATCTATTCAGCTCTCGAAAACCTGTCATTGAAAGTCATTTAAAGCTTTTACTCACAAATGCAATAATGTACTCAAGTCGATGGAAATTTGTATATTAATGTTGTGAGACATAGTTTTAAAAAATTACATGTGCGTCATTTTTTTTGGAAAAATAAAATGATACTCCAAAATACACTTAACGTCATATTAAACAGTACAGTAAGCACTATACATTGAAAAAAAATTGAAGAAAAAATTTTGTGCAATTTTTGAGAAAATGGCGTTTGAGCATTTCTGAAAATGCGGAATTTTGAGCTCATTTTAACGGGAAACCTTTTTGAGTTTTCAAGAAACTATTGTTCCAGAAATGCAGGAGAGAATGGGGCTATTTGATACATGTATGGGTTTTGATTTTATTACTTGTATTTTAAGAGATATTGAGGTAACTTTGTGTGTTTTAAATGGAACTATACATATTTTTTAGTGTATCATGATTTTTGTGTATAAAAAATTTAGTGTATCTAGTTAGTCATTTAGTGTATAAAAAGCTAATCAAATGATATACTTATTGACGTATGTTACATAAGCAGTTTTTTGAGTAGTTTTTAATTTTGCGATTCGTATTTTACGGATACTGTTACGCTCCGAGTACATGCTGGCAAGGAGAACGCTGTGCGACCTTAGTTGGTGGACTGTTACATTTAAAATATACGTAACATGAGTCGCAATAAAATCAAAATTACACAGAATATGCTTATCAAACATGTGACAATGTGTATATCATTGGATTTGTCTTTTTACGCTCGTCATGATGGACTAAAAATATGTATAGTTTTCTTTGAAAAACACAAATTTACCTCAATATCTTTTAAAATACAAGAGATAAATCCGAAACAAATACATGACCATTATCCCCATTCCATCACGCACTTTCGTGAAAACTACATTACAATAATTTCAACCATTCAAAAATTACAAGAGGTGCTAAAGTTACGTCACTCATCCTGTAAAGTATTAAAAAAGTTAAAATTAATTCTGAAATAGTCGAATTTCTGTGACGTACAAAACTCCAACAAAAGTTTCATTATTTATTTAGGTTTTCTAAATTAATCCAAACGCATCAAGAAAATTACCAAGATTTGGAGAAAATCTTTTACGTTACCAAACGATTCTAACTATCCACGTCAGTGAATCTGAAACACGAAAATTGAATTACTTCCTCAAAACTGCAGTGAAGAGAGGGAACGATCGTAGAGTCACCGAGAAGTAGAGCACATAATCATTTCGCAGAGTACCCTGCGGTGTTTTCTGTTTATAATCTACGATCATCCTTAAGGTTAAGTCGAATTATTTCGCGCTCACGAAGAGAGTGGGAAGACGGAATTACCTCTGCGCGCGCCGAAACCTACCAGCGCCCGGCGGCCGCAGCAAGAAAAGGCCATTATGTTAATCCGCCTCGCGCGGGGCCCCACGGGCTCTCAGCGCCACCAGGCGCCGCGCGCACGGGATCAGCAGCGGCAGCACGCGGTGCCACGGGGCGGGGAGAAGAGGAGCAGGGGGGACGAGGGATAGAACAGAACGGGCGGAGACGGACGGGATGGATTAGGAAAGAACAGGACAGAACGGAACGGAAAAGGATGGAGTGCACTAGGGAAGGAGAAGGTGCCGAGAAGAATGGGGGAAAAAGCAGGAAAAGACAAAAGGCGGGGCGAGAAAGGACGGAGTGGAGGAGAGAGTACGGAAGGAAGGAAAAAACGGAAATGAATGGTTCGGATTGGGGAAGGGTGAAACAATGCGGGTCGGGGTACGAAGGTACTGGAGAAGACGGGACAGAGCGGGAATGGACGGGTCAAGGGTGTGGTTGTGCGTAATGACATCGGGAAAGTAGGCCTGAGAAGGTAAGTTGCGAGCGACGTTCGGCACGTCGCACTAAGGGGGAAGGGCGATGTGGGCAGATGCTGGACGAGGCCGGACTCTCTGGGTGATGCATGATGAGACGTAACACGACGTAAAATATCGCAGTCGAGAATACCATTGCGAAGAATAGCTGCATGGTGGAGAATAGTATGGCAAGGAATAGAGGGGGAATATCATGACGAGAAGGAACGTGAGGGACGTGGCAGGAAAGGCCACAACAAGGAAGGGGGAAGGTGGAGGAAAAGGTGGGGTGTAGGAAGGCTGAGCCAAGCAAAGTGGGGCACAAGGAGAAGGTGCTGGTTGATCGGAGGTAGGAGAGAACTAGTTGCCAAGAAAGAAAGGCGTCTGAAGAGTTGCTGCCCAAATGAGACTGTTTGGTTTGGAAAGCGGAAACTTGGAAGGCCGAAGTTGAATGTGGGAATAGAGGAGGACATTAGTTGGTAGATGAGAAACCCGAAACGTGATGTAATATTTAATTAACTTCGAAAAACGGAGAAAACGGAGGGAGAAATAGAACTAAGATTCTCGATTCGAGATGAATGGAACCATGATTCTGAATAAAATTAAAATAGAGATGCACAACTCATAAGGGCGCCACAATGCGTAGCTGGTAAGGTCGCAGATGAAAGAATATAGTTTAGAAGTGAAACCAAAAATAAAAATTATTATATTAAAAATGTAATGATGTATAAAAATAAATGAAAAATAAATTACTATACTGAGATTGAATTACTCTAAGAGTGGGATCTGATAATAGCAACAGGGTAAGTACCCCTTTCGTGAAGTCGTAGGCTTCTGTGGCCATAGTTATGTAGATGATCTTGGCTCTCGGGGTGATGTGTCGAAGGATGTTTTGCTAACGTTCATACCATCTTGTCGCGGTCTTCCTCAGATTCGGCTTGGCAGGCCAGCCCAAAGACCACGGTAAGATGGTCGAAACGTCCGCAACACAGTCTTTTAAGTGGCGTCACCCGGACAGCCAAGATCATTTACAGATCAGCTCTGAGGAAGACCACGACATAGGCGCAACGTCGGCAATACAGCCTTCGACGCGGCGTTACTCGGACAGTCAAAATCATTTAAAGTAACTCTTTCATTCGTCTTAAAGAAAACTGTATCAACTGCAGCCACTGTAACTCGACAAGAAAGAAAGTCAGGAGAAGCAACCACGATACCGAGTAGGTTGCAAAGTTGGGAAAAGGACTGCGCCGGAGAAGCAGCCCCAAGAGCCCGAGCGTAACCGACAGAGCATTCTCCTCCAGGCGAGAAAAGAGCGCGGAAGCTGCGCGGAGAAACGAGGACAGGGGAACGGAGGGGGAGGGGCAGAAGCACTTGGCCTTGAGCTGCTGGATAAAGCCGCATCTGAACACTGGGTCGAAGATAGTCGAAAGAAGTACACAAAAAATTAAGCTCTTCGGGACGATTTCATTGCTAACACATAAGGGAAAAGGGAAGCCTTACGCAATAGACGAGTGCTTTAAATATGCGATCACTAATAGAGGCCCGTATTTCATAGACATTACTTGTAGGTGGAATGAGAACTATGTAAAGTGATTAGAATCATGACACGGAGCGATTTGTGTCAGTTGTGTAAGTTGAGAGCAAAGGAGTGAACACACCCCACATCGGACACAGGGAGTGCTTAATTTGACAGAAATGCTTGAAACTGTTCATCATTCAGCTTCCTCTTGTTACTCACACGTATATTTTCGTAGCACGAATCATGTGTTGAGTATGAACTCTAAACATTCTGCGGAATCATTATCGTCGTTTCTTTTAATGGAAGTAACCTCTGGGTATGGACATTACATTATGCCGGCCTCTAGAATTCTTCTCTAGTGAGCAGCTGAATTGGACCGAGCAAAGACGAACATTCTCTACCGTTCGAGCTGGAACCTTAGGACCCCTCCAGTCAGAGTCGCCCCAAGTACGAGTGCTAATCACTGATTCATCTCCGCAACTGGTGGGGAATACGTCGCTAGCCGACGGTAGGTCGGCGCCGTATCTCGCCATACACCGGGGGAAGACATACCACCACCTCCTGAGCAAAAACATACACTACACGTATGGGACTATTTACCATAGTAGTTGACGCGGCCGGAATTATTAACAATCATTCAAACAATCTGAGTCGAAAACCCCGCTAGCCGATGGTAGGTTGGCGCCGAATCTCGCCATTCAGCGAGGGATAATCACCGCCACTTCCCGATTAAGAAACATGCATTACTCTTACGGGAACAGTGACCTCAGTAGTTGACATGCCCGGAATCCCTAACAACCAACAAACCAATCGACAAATCGACTAATCGACAACTATTCAACTATTCAACTATTCAACTATTCAACTATTCAACTATTCAACTATTCAACTATTCAACTATTCAACTATTCAACTATTCAACTATTCAACTATTCAACTATTCAACTATTCAACTATTCAACTATTCAACTATTCAACTATTCAACTATTCAACTATTCAACTAATCAACCAACCAACCAACCAACCAACCAACCAACCAACCAACCAACCAACCAACCAATCAATCAATCAACCAACCGGCGTGTGTCGTGGTGCAGGCGATGGTGTTGTTCAGTGGGAGGAGCTTGCGGTGCGAGTAAACGGCGCCGTTCGCTTATTTGCGGCGCTCAGGCCAAGGCGCCTTTCGTAGCGCCCCGCCCCATTTAGCGCCCGGGGAATAATTGAGACGCTGAAAGCCTCTCAAATCCCATTCTAAGTCTGCAGCCATATTGATCATCAGAGTGCTACGACGGGATTACATGGTCTGGCCAGGTGTTGAAGGCCTGCCGCCTTATTTAGCGTCAATAAATGAGATATTTTTGAAGTTTGATTTTTCAAACTGCGTAAGTGTAAATGATTATGTGCTCTTCCGCAACACATCGGCAAGAGTATAGTGTGCCGTTATCGTACTTTGCTTTTGTTACGTTCAGTACTTACAAAAATATGTAGCGAATTTTAGTGAAATGTTATTTTTTTATTTCTCTTTATAAATTTACCTTCTGAAATAGACATTAATTAATTTTATGGTATGAAAAAATAAAAATACCTAATTTTAGATGACTTGTTTTTTGCATTTTTCGACTAATAAGATTTTTTACTCTTTTCCGTACTTTCCTAAGCATTTTTGCTGGTTTCATTGCATTTAATATCATTTTAATGGTACATTTATCACCTGAAATACTTGCTACAAATAATATTTGTGGCATGAAAAAGAATGTTCTTCGCAGATTATCTGAAAAGCCTATTCGATTTCTTTGCTTAGAAATTGTAATGTCAGTCGTTGTATATAATCTAAAGATCCTTTTATCCCTATCACCGCCATTGTCGTTTCGAGCAATTTCGGGATAAGTAAAGAAAGAGATTTCCTGCTAAATAACTATCCATACCTAAATTTGGGAGCTGAATTCACTTGAACGAAAAGAAAGAGCCTCGCTTACATCAGTAACCAATAGTACAAGTTATATATTTGAACTGGTTTAGTTCAAATTTTTAACGCCATATTTCTTTGCTTTTAGAACATTTTTGAAACATTGAAAGAACATTTTATTGATCATTTTCGACGATGTTTTAGGTCATCAAACTTCGTCCCCGAGTAATAGATTATATGAATAATATACGTTTTTGCATTAAGTTTTCCTATTTTCGTTTCAAATTTCATAAAACCGATATTTCACGAAATAATAATGAAACTAAACACAATACAATAATTGACAGAGCGTGGTGACGTCCTGTTTTTACCCGAACATTCATTTCAACTCTTTCTGGTTAGTGGGCAAGTATGACCAAACACGTTCTTCGGTTTTATTCGAATATTCCTCGAAACTAATAAAAACGACGATGTAAAGAGTTTTATTTTCTATTCCGCTTTAGTATGGTAGGCTTGTTAATGTTTCTACTCCATGAAAATCTGCTTCTTACGCGGTCACGAACAAACGCGATGTTACTGTCTTTGAAGTTGTTATGATTGTTCTTTGAAGTAATAAAAAACTACGAAGGAAAGAGATTTTACCAATTATCGGATAAATCTTTGAAGAAAAGAAACTTTGATTAAAAGCACTCCAATGATTTTTCAGATCCGCGGCCTACTGCTCATAGTACTAATCCTTACCAAAAAACGAGCTATATTTAGATTATATACAAATAAGGTTTGCCCTCTTCATTTTTAAATACATTCACTTTAAGATATATTTAACAATTGGTCTATTCATTGAATAGCGGCCACTTACACGAATTGGAATTACTGGTTCATATTCCACGGTTTAGAAATAAAATAAAAATATCAGATTATCCTGACATTCAGAAATAAATGAAGTGAGGAAAAGCTTAAAAGAGAAAAAGTTTGTTATCAAAGCAATGTATTTGACACTTCGTGCTTCAAAAACAACCAAATTAAATTTATTAGATTCAAACGAAAGTCTTTTATATAATAAAGGGAACAATAAGTATGAGTGAATTGATAATTAGGAAACACACTTCTACGTTTGATTTAATTTACGATATTTATTTTAAGAAGTTTTGATCTACTGTGAATTGAACGGAATGGGAAACCATTTTCTCGTCCTAAAACTTCTCTTCGTCTAAAAACACGGCACAAAAATGCTTTTAAATTTCTCAATTCTAAGATTCTAAGAACGCACCAGATATAAATACCTATACTAAAATTCTGGTGATTCAAAATTAATAATTAGGAAAATTACGCACGAAGTCATTATCTGAAAGTGAAGTTTTCTGCATTTTGCTGTAGTCAACCTTGTTCACCACCAACATTTATCGCCTGCTCAACTCACCACCCAAACAACCTCGTTCGTGCGCATCCTTCATTTAAAATTTTAATCGGTTTGAAATTACTGGCGCAATTTCAATTCCATCGGGTCGCCTCCTTCGTTATCCTCGACCCCGTTACAATCGCAACTGTTGCCCCCGCTGCTCTCGTTCTCCCCGACGACGCTGCTAATTGCCGCCCTCGCCGCCCGACTGACCTCTGATACCCCTGCCCGCGCACTGATACCCCCATTCTCAGGCGCCTGTCTGCTGCAACCACTGCCCCACATCTCGCTCCTCGCGTCTCGATTCGATCCACCCACCAACCTTCGAATGATTGGTTGATTGCTAGTGATCATTAGTGATTCCTGGCATGTCAACTAACAAGGTTACAAGTCCCGTAAGTGTAGTCCGTGCTTTTTCATCGGGAGGTGGCGGTGATCTTCCCCCACTGGATGGCGAGATCCGGCAACAACCTATCGTCGACTTCCCCAACGAGGTGTCTCCTACCAGCGGGGCACCGCCCATGCCGTGACAAGGTCTAAATTCTCGACCGGTATGACATGTTAGTGTTAGTGTGTGTGTAAGGGGTGAGGATAGGACAACGAAGAGGCAGAATAGATCGCGCGCGCGTCCGTGGCCCGTTTGGGAGAGTACTGCTCCAGCATTTGTCTGGTTTTGATCAGAGAAACCACGAAAAACTACCGATCAGAGAAGACGGGCGCTAGAATTATCCTGCAGACAGCGAGTGAATTCGACCTAGCTGAAAAGGTAGTGTCGAAAATCCTGCCGCAGTCGGGACTCAAACCTAGGACCGCCCGGTCAGAGGCACTGCCGTGACATCAGTTGATGCACTGAGCCACCGCTCCCGGTACCATCCTTTGATGTCCTCGCTGGCTTGACCGCTGTCGTGGCAGACAACACCGCCCTCGACGCTTTCGCAGGCTCCGCCCCCCCCCCTGCCCTCGCAACCCCCGGCCCCTTTCCCCCTTTTCCAACTCCGTCTAACTTGACATACAAACGCTCTGACCTCTCGCCGCCTTCCTCCTCTCACACATACCTCTGCATTCTCGGCTCCTACCACCACACCCTTTCCGTCGGCGACGTCCTTCCTACCACCCTCACTAGACGACGTTGTGGCTGTGGGAAGTTCACAAATCTTAAGTTACCTTCGTTGCCGCAGACATGTGACCCATGGAATTTACATGGTATTTACCTGGTAGGAGAATATCATGCATGTCGGATGGTAAATAAGTCAGTAACAATTGCAATAGTAAATGAATTTATTAGGAGTCAAATTTGTTCTAAGTAATTAACTTTTTAAAAAAAATATATTTTCAAAGAAAGGGAAATTTTGAGAAATGAAAGAATTCTGACGTTTTACGTATTACAGTATTGCTGATTTAATGGTAATGAGATTGAATTACAATAAAGAAAGTTAAAGAATCAAAATTAAACATACAACGACTTCATTCCCTGAAGATACTATTGGCTGCTTGTAGTCAGATCAGGTGTCTTTAAGAATCATCTTCGGACAGGACTTAAAAAATACATTAAAAATTATATTAAAAATTGTCTTGGATCGTAGAACATAAAATAGTACACTTATTTGAATTAGAATATTACATCACAATGACATTCAAAAATACATCAAAAACACGAAAGGGTTAAAACAGAGTTGAACGCGAAAGTAAAATGTTATTGCAACACACTGACAGATGATATAATTAACCGATGTATGAAAGAATTGGCAATCACTGACTACCATTCAAAGCAATATACAATTTCGGCACAATAGACATTGCAGGGTCGTTTTCCCCGTGGTCAAAGAGAAATATAAAACACCCAGAATGAATCAAAAACAATTGAAACTTACTAAAGTCAAGAATACTAATAGCAAATACACTTCGAGTTAATTAAATTGTGTAGGAAAGAACTTACAATCATGTCATGTCATTCAAAAAGAATACGTAAGTTACCTCAGACCACCGTAAAGGCTTCCATAGACATGCATGGAACATCCGCAGCAGATGCGGCGAGGAAAATTCCGCGGTAGAAGCGGCGGAATTCGCGGGTCCGTTCACGTCAGAACGCCAATTATGAGTCAGTGTTTGATGACAGTTTTCATCCGATAAAGAAGCCTCCGCCTCCGCCTCCGCCTCCGCCTCCGCCTCCGCCTCCGCCTCCGCCTCCGCCTCCGCCTCCGCCTCCGCCTCCGCCTCGCCTCGCCTCCGCCTCCGCCTCCGCCTCCGCCTCCGCCTCCGCCTCCGCCTCCGCCTCCGCCTCCGCCTCCGCCATCGCCGCCCGCCGTTGTCCTCTCGCGCGCCGCCAGTTCAGGCCTCCCGTCACCAGAGGTCGCAGCGGCGCCCCGCAGTTCGCCCGGCAGCTGATTACACTCCCATAATGCTATCTTGCGCTGACCGCTGAACAGGAAAATACGGGCTTCACAGATTATTGCTGCTGCTAAGTCGATTACCGCCCAGCGACAGGGAACGACGTGCGGGCGGCGGAGGCCGGGGCGAGGCCGCGTTCTATACGAAGGGGGGGGGGGAGGGCGGCTCGCTAATAGCACAAAATTTCCCGCAATAATCATTAGCAAACGTAAGCAGATTACCGGAGCCATGTTTGCTGATCGGCGCCCTTCAACAGGTAGGCTGCGGCCCGCCGCTGCCCCACTGCCCGGCTTGTGATTCGGCCGCGTGATGGCTAATGGCTTTGCGGGGGCGGGGAGGCGCGAATGGGTGGGGAGGGGGGGGCGGGGCGGGCGGGCGGGTAGGGGCAGGGCGGGCGGGGCGGGCAAGGGCGGGGCAGGGGCGGGGCGTTGGCGGGGCGGGGGCGGGGCGGGGCGGGGCGGGGCGGAACACGCTGATTGCACAAGGTCCACCATGCAAATGGTTAATTCTTGTGCAGGGAAATTCGTTGAATCGCGAGCGGCGCTGAAGGGTTGCGCTGTCGGGGCGCAGTGTGTTCCAGCTATATCTGGATCTCGCTGAATATTTTCGGACTTCACTATTTCAATATTACCAGGAAGGGATGAAAGTACCGGGGAACACTGTGTGAGAGTATTATTCAGATACTTGTTTCCTCCTATACGCTGCGATGTGATTTGCATGGCACGCAAAGGAAGTAATTTCTAAGCCGGCGGGCTATTGAAAGTGGGCTGTATTAACGGGAAACACGACTAAATACAATTACCGGAAGCCTGTCCGGTCCCTTCTCTGATGAATACTCTTTGAATGTTCCCCAAATTCCCAACAAGCTTATGCGTTATAAGCTTTAATATTACCTCAGTCCTTCATAAAATGTAAAAATTAAATAACAAAATTTTTGGCAAACTGTTTGGCACAGATTTGATGAAAAATGCGAACTTTTATACTCTAAGATTTGAACGAATCATAGAGAAGTAACTGGACAAAACGTATTTATTTTCACACATTCTTTATTTCTTGATCTCACCAATTACTCAATTAAATTTATTTTCAATAAAATTTCTTCCATTTATTTCCTGTAAAAATATTTTGTGTAAACAAAATAGGCAGTTTCCTTTTAATATCTCAAACCTGTATGACCAAACAACTAATTCTTTTAACTTTGGATGTAAAAATAAATACATTTTTCTGGAATAAACTCATCCTAATTTCAATAAAGACCTTCATTGGGTGATTTAATGCAAATTATTCAGGTTATTGAAATTTGACGAACTTATTATGTTGAATAGCTGTGCAGAACTCATAAATGTAAGATAGTCAAGTTACGTACCAACTCAAATTACGAATCCGTGCTAATCCGCATTTCGATGCAATATTTCCACAATAGACAATCGTCAATACATGGTTTAATCTTGAATGCATCTCTGCTAATTTCGCAGTGCTTGGAATATTCCACCAAACCTTTTGTTTCCCTTCCTCAATTGGTCATTTTTGATGCGTAAACCTACGAATGATATGCCCTTTGTCACCTCGGGCTGCGCATGCTCGTGGACTGATTCGTGAATGAGGCAGATCGGCAACCGGGCGAGGAGCCGGCTCTGCGATAAAATTGCGCTTTTAATCAAAAATGAAAATGAGCGTTTTAGCGGGGCGGTCAATATGGAGCTCATCATGCGCCCGACAGAACCGCAGCCGATGGCGGTAGGGGGCAGGGGGGATGCGGGTGGCGGAGGGATGCGAGGGGCTGTAATGATGTGGTGTCGGTGGACGCGGAGGCGGTGGTGGCGCATGGTCGAGATCTCGATATGAACAGACGAAGCAAAATATATTCGTAGCGAGAGCGATGGGTGAAAGCAAGAGCTAAGACGAAATCGTGGGCGAGGGCGATGTAGCGGGCGAGGCGGAGGAGAGGGCAAGGGCGAAGGCAAAAGCGAAGACGAGGGCGAGGGCGAAGATGTACTAGAGGAAAAAATCCCATATATATATATATATATATATATATATATATATATATATATATATATATATCATAGGGCTTTCATCAAGTTAATAGCCGGTTACCCTTTACGTCCGTTGGGACACATTCCACCATACACTAGATCAACACACTTGCTGGCTTCTCTGATCTGGTGTCAATAGAACGCGATGCCCTCCGCGACAGTACATACTAAGTCAAGGGACAAACAACCTCCCAAGGCGGACTCAAACCCGCGACTCTTCGGACCGAAGCGCTGACGGTACTCGCTCTTAGCCACCTCGGCCATCAAGGTAAAAGAAATAAAGACAATAAAAAGACAGAAGTGGACAGAAGTGAACAGATAATAGCCAATATGGAAAATGATAACGAATTTATTAAAAATTACGCAAAATCTGCTCATTTTGTAAGCTGGAATAGAAGAGAGGCGTGAATAGACAAGCGGACAAAAATGAACGGACAGAAATAAATACAAAAAAAACATACTTGTGCGGGTAAATGGACAGAAGTGAACAGATAGCTCCGAAATGAATGGACAAAAGAAGTGAACGGGCAAACGCAACATAAACCAACGTGCGAAGGGTCGTAGCAAACGCACAGAGCTGATAGCCGGGGCACTCGTCGCCCCAAGCTCTGCCCTGCAGAGTCCAAAGAGTAGCGACGACGGCGAAGAGACCTCCCGTATCACCCCGCGCGGACGCCGTAGTAGCAGTTCGGGGTCTGCACTCGAGGAACAGCGCGACCGGAACAGACGCAACCAAGAGAAACGCAAACTGGGTTGAAATGTGTTTACAGAGGAGTTGGAGAGGTTTATTTAGCGTTGAGGGTTTCTTATTGGTATTCGGAGTATGTATACGGAAAGCACGTTAAGCTAACGAATTGCGATGGACATGTTTAACTGAACCATGCAGGAGACTATTGCTTGCGCTAAATATTTAATTGACAGCAGTTCTCCCTTCTGAAAGTCAGCCAACGGTCAGATGCCTAGGAAAGTCAGTCCTTGAAAATTCTGTCACCGTGCGTTTGGTATCGGTGACCGGTGATGTTTTCGAGGGCGATCTGGTCACATCCAAAAGATGCTGCAACTACAATACTTTTTCTATTCTACGAAAGTAGTATACGTATGTAAAAAGAGAAGTGAAATAAGTGTTCACTGAGAAGTACAGAGCGGGAATGGGAAGGAAGGATATCTGAGATTTAAAAGCAGGACCAGATCTCGCATGCGAAGCGGAAAAAGGGTGTTAGAAGGGAAGGAATAGTAGGGAATGCAGGGAGTGCTCATCGGAGAGGGGGAATTTAGAACCAGCCTCCGTAAAATGCGAGCAAATAAGGTGGAGAAAGGTAGAACGAAGTAGGATAGGAGAAGACAGAGAGAGTGGTACGGCCGTCGAGAGCGAAGCACGACAGGGCGTGGAGGGACGTAGCGCCACTTGGTGGAGCGGAGCTTGGCCGTTGATTGATTTTTTCGTGTTTCCGGGCGCGTCAACTGCTTTGGTCATTAGTCCCGTAAGTGTACTGCATGCTTTTTTCTCGCGAGATGGCGCTGATCTTCCTCAGCTGGATGGCGAGATTCGGCGCCGACCTATCGTTGGCTAGCGGGGTTTCCCCATAACCAGGACTTTCCCACCAGTGGGGCACCGCCCCAAACGGGACAAGGTCTAAGGTCCCGACCGGTCTCCGGGAATATATGGTAGAGTAGTCTATGTCAGTGTGTGTGTGTGTGTGTAATGGGAGAGGATTGAGCAAGGAAGAGGAAGGAAATATCGCGCGCGTTCCGTACCATCCCGTTTGGTAAAGTACTGCTCCGGCATTCGCCTGGTGTTGATCGGGAAAACCAAGGAAAACTACCGATTAGAGCAGCCGGCCGCTAGAATTCTCCTCCAGACAGCGACTGAATTCGACCTAGCTGAAAAGCTAGTGTCGAAAATCTTGCCGCTGGCAGGACTCGAATCTAGAACCTCCCGGTCAGAGGCATTGCAGTGACATCACTTGATGCACTGAGCTACCGCTCCCGACCGGAGCTTGGCGGGAGAAGCATGTTCAGGCTTAACGGGGCGGGGACGCGGACGGGGTAAGCCGACTCGGGGTGTTTTGGGTGACAGGGAGGAGGCAAGATTTGATTGGTTGGTTGTTAGTGATTCCGGGCGCGTCAACTACTAAGGTCATTAGTCCGGTAAGTGTAGTGAATGTCTTCCCTCAAGAGGTGGCGGTGATGTTCTCCCACTGGATGGACAGATCCGGTGCCGACCAACAGGCGGGCGGGATTTCGCTGAATCAGGTATCTCACACAAGCGTGGCACCGCCCCAGCCGGGACAAGCTCTAGGCTCCCTACCGGTCTCTCGATGTGTGTGGTAGTGTAGTGCATGGTAGTGTAAGTGTGTGTAAGGGGTAGAAAGGATAGAACGAGGAAAAAGAAGGAAAGAATGCGCGCGTTCCGTTTGACAGGGTACATTTGCAAGGTGTTGATCGTAGTAACCACGGAAAACTACCGATCAGAGAACCTGTCCGGTAGAATTCTAATCCAGATAGCAGCTGAATTTGGTCTAGCTGGTGTCGAAAATCCTGCCACACCACCAACGCCACTGGTACCCTTGGATCTCCCGGTGAGAATCACTGTAGTGACATCAGTTGCCTTGAGCCATCTATGCCGGTGGGATGGATGGAGGACACTGTGTGTGTGTATGTGTGTATGTGCGCGCGTGTGCGCGTGTGCGCGTGTGCGTGTGTGCGTGTGTTCGTGTGCGCGTACGCGCGTGTGTGTGCGTGTGAGCGTGTGCGCGTGCGCGTGTGCGCGTGCACGTGCGTGTGTGTGTGTGCGCGCGTGTGTGCGTGCTCCTGGCAGTGAGGAAACGATTGCTCACACTTCCGTCCGTGTGGCGTGATGGGCCAAACGCCAAGAGCTGATCTTCCTTCCCCACACGACCTATTGTTTAGAAAACTCTTGCGATACTATGGTGAGCCTGTCGGGATTGAGAATAAGCGTTAGGATGATCGAGTTCGATTACTTTCAACTTGTACTTGAGCAGTGGTTAAAGTCATCACTCTGAACTTTCTTTTGCATTTTACTACATTATAAACTATCATAAAGTAGATAGAATAAATAGAATAGAGTTCATCAGTTTTATTGCAATAAAAAGAGCCAAACCAATGCAAAAAACAATGGTATTTAAGTTAGAATTATTTAGCGTGTATTATATTACAGTAAAACGAAACTATTTGAGATGGCGTCATTCAAATATGTGTCTAATGAGACTTCGTCCTCATAATATAAATGTGTCCATCATTTGAACGATCAGAGCATTCGAGATCCAGGTTTCTTTATGATAGGGATGGAATTACTTTCGAGAGAAAATAACGTCTCAGTCCACTTAGTGTTATTATGTTTATGTTACATTTATTCTGTACTATATTTCATTAAATACTTTTAAAAATTTGAAAATAAGAGTAAAAAGATAATTGAACAGTAAGATATGATATTGTTTTGTTTCAGTGTTACCGTGTACTCCCAGGATAATGAAACATTAATTGGTCGGTCATCGACATGCCCAACTAGAATTACATCACTAAATTTCATTCTTAGTATACAGACATGTAATTTAAATTTTGCCTGCAAGATAAAATTTATTACCGCCGTATAAATGATACATTTTTTATTAAAATATTTTTTGGTAAACTCTTCTTGCTCAGGTATGTTTCTAGTGTTGCTATAATTGCGACATACGATAGTGCTGACGTTGTTTTAAGATTGGAACAAGTGTTAACGAGGATCGTCTTAACATTTCCTTAGCGGAAATTTAGTAGATCTGTCCGATGAATATAAATTGACACTACATCGCACATAGAGCACATTCTATATATAATAATATTAAAATACATTTTAATTTAAAAATAGTCGTAGTAGTGATCTGAATCAGTAAATAAGAGGCTGAACCAAACCAAAAAAATAATTTTAAGCAAGAAATAAAGAACTCACGTTTAAAACAGCAATGAATTAAATATTTAAAAACTTCACTAATATTGGAATAATACTATATAAAGTATATACAGTTCAACTATTCTTTACATATCAAGAATACAAATAAAATTGATTTTCAATCATGCAATACTTAAGTAGCAAATATTTAATAGCGAGCGGCCTCTTTTTGGAGCCTTGCTGTCGCATGAGATCACCTGCGTCGTAAGCAGGGAAGTAACGAGTGAGTCGGTATGCGTAGTACGAGAATATGCGAATTAATACAATTAATTTTCTTTCATATTTCGGTTAAACGTTTTTTATTGTTTTCGGATTTTCCTCTGAGTTTGTGCGTACGCAAACCATGAACGTCTCTCATCGCTTGATGATACATAGTTTACTTGCAATTTCTGCGTGCATGGTAAATTAGTAATACAGATTTTCCTGGGCTTCTTCTGAGTTTTTGGGTAAGTTACAAAAACCAAAAAACTTCTTTCACATTCTCGGAGGCTGCATAATTTACTTCCAATTTCTGCGAGCATTGTAAATTAGAAATATAGATTTTCCTTGACTTCTCCTGGGTTTCTGGGTAAGTAGCAAAACCATGGATTTCTTTCACATTCCCGGAGACTGCATAATTTACTTCCAATTTCTGCGTACATTGTAAATTAGTAATATAGATTTTCCTAGACTTCTTCTGGGTTTGGGTCATAGACAAATCCATAGATTTGTTTCACATTTACTGAGGGTTCGTAGTTTACTTACAATTTCTGCTCGCATTGGATATTAACAATACCCCTGGATTTAACAATACCATAGGTGGGTAAATACCCACCTGGAATTTTGACAAAAGTGAAGAAAATCAAATTTAACACATTTATTACCACCATGAACAATATTACTTCCTAAATAGATCAAAAACATGATTCAATATTCAAAATTCAATTTTGATGCATATCAACTACAGAACGATAAGAACATATCCTTGAGGATCCTCAAAAGAAAAGGGATAAATACGACGAATTTGCGTGACGCCGTAGATTTTATGACCAAATATTAGAGGTGCATGGGTCCTATTTCCGATTATTTGCGCTTTATTCGTCTACTTATGATCACTCCAGAATCATCGTGCTCGAACGAAGGAAGCTTTTCTGCACCGCCACGTAAAAGATTGTGTTCACGATATTGCAAAATTGACTCAATCAATGTCTATTGTGATGTTACAATCGTACTCAGAGTTAGTTGAAGATCGATATTGAGAAACTGTTGAATTTCATTTATAAAAATTCCAAATTTTTATAAATTCCGATCCTAAAATCAATTCCATTTTAGAAAAATGTGTAATAAACTACATATTTAACACCGTTAACATATTTTATTTAAGAAAACCTAATACAATAAAAATTATATAACTCTCTCCTACGGTACTAGTAACCTGAAATTTATACATTTCGCCGTCCCTCACCAAGCCTCGTTCCTGAACGTAAAACATAGCTACTTCCCTCCATATGCTTCGCGTGTCAAAGCGTTCCAACAACCCTTCTGAAAGCGCACGGTATTTCCTGACAGTCATTCCGAACAAAAGGATACTTTCACCACAACAGCATACATTTTCCGATTCATACTTCTCTCTTGCGTGATAACCCCCGCCCGCCCGCGCAGCGTGAAACATAGCCTCGGACGCGGCGCCGCGCGCCCTTGCCTGGCCGTGAGGAACGGCCCAGCTTGCGACTGCAAACAAGTCTATTCTTCTTGGCGTCGTTAGGCGGCGCTTCGGGGCCGGTCCGCCCCCGCGGCGCACAGTGGAGAAAAACGTTCGTTGCACCACAATATTATGATTAAGGACCGGATTTTTAGGCGATGCACCTACAGACAATGGGTATTCGGAGCTTTCTTTTTTTTTACTTCTAAAATGTTATAAAATCCAATATAAAGCGTTTCAAAAACTTGCCGTGCACCTAAATCACTACACTGCACCTAAATGAACCTTCTTCTCCTATTCTTCCCTTATTTCCCAATCATTACACACAAAAAACACTTATTTTGAATGTATACATTCTACGAAATATATTGTTTACAATTAAATCAAACAATGTGCAAATTGTGCACTTTGCTACATTTTGCTTCCAAATAACATGCCTCTAATTTTGAAATCAGGTGAAGTAAAGTGAAGGAGACCTACTTGCGTTCATTAACAGTTATCGCGAAAGAGGTTTTTTATTGACAGGAAATCTTGCCAATGTCAAAGGTGCTATAAAAAGAACACTGTAAATTTCTGATGTATTTAGACGTAATCTTTCACGTCTACAATTCGTGCACTTCTGATTGCAAATCTGATGTTTTCTCAACCGTCGTATTAACTAAGAGCATTTTTCAAGCAAATCTTGTTGCCCATCGCACTGCATAGAGCTGTTGAGTTGTGTTGCATAGAGTATCAAAAGACGTACGAGAAGAATAAAACGTCGCTAATGAATTCATATTGTTGATTAAGAACGTGCTAACTAAATATCCTACAAATGCTCTTGTATACAAACAAAAAAAGCACAATCGATCTCCTCGATTTACCACCTCGCGACTGCTTTATTTAGATTTCTTTAAATATTGAAATTCGTTAGTGACATTGACGAAGATAAATCTGTTGCGTCGGAAAATCTGAAAAAACGTTTCCGAAATATCATTTTGAAAAGAGAACCCTTACGTGTCCACTCCTTGAAAGCCCTTGGAGCATCTACTAACGTTCTGGAGATGGGGCATCTGCAAACCGCGGAACAGAGGCAAATTTTCACAGAAGCAAAGAAGAGTGTAGAAGAATTTGCTCTTTGGAAACTGGAACAATATGAACGGTGATGCTGTGAACGTGACAACAAAAAACATTGATGTAGTACATCTGCTTAAAAAATGTAGTTTGTATGTAACTTACACATTTTCTCTCAACAGTTCATGTGGATTTTTCATGTTATAGTAAAAAAAACCACGATATATATTTCTACCTAAATATACACTAAATGTTTTGCACCTAAACATGCACCTATTTTAGCATCTAAATTAGAAAATGTTTGCATCTAAAAGTCCGGCCTCTAATTATGATTGTTTTTTTTTTTCATAAGCTTCTCTATACGTTAAATATGCAAGATTTGAAAAGACTTTAGACAAATATGTACGTTATGTTAATTTCGAATTTTCTCGGCCATGTTGAATTGAAAACAAGTGCTCGTAGCGGCAGTAAACGAAAGTGACTAAATTGCACGGGTAAAATGCGTTATATCATTCTACAATTTTATTGGTGGACATCTAATAAGTAAACTAATAAGCAAGAGTGCTGCTGCCAGAGAGTATTAATCCCAGTTCGCAGAGTATTATTATTATTATTATTATTATTATTATTATTATTATTATTATTATTATTATCCTACGTTTTCTCAGCTATTATTGCTGGTAGAAATGCTCACCTTCCCCGGAGTTGTTTTGGGGACAGGTTCGGTCACAGAAGAAAACTTCATCTTATATCTGGACTTAAGATAAAAATTTTCTTACGATATGGGCAGTTTGCAACAAAACTGCGCGCTGTCCCATGTTCAGAACGTTTTTAGGTAGTTTAAGTTCTGTTAAGTTTTAAGGAAGTTTTACTGACCAGGCCTTCCGCCGATATCACGAGTGGGTATGTTTTGGTAGAATTTAATTTCCAAATATGTTTTAGTTCATAAGATAAGTTTTCATATTTGGAAATTTTTTCTATTTCTTTCTGCTTGATATTGTGGGATAATGGTACTGCGATGTCTATTATTACTCCTTCTTTCTTCTTTTTATCTATAAGGAGAATATCTGGCCTATTGTAATCGACAGTACGATCAGTTAAAACTGGTCTGTCCCAGTACAAAAGGGTGGAACTTGTTTCCAGCACTGGAGGAGGGGTGTACTTATAGAATGGCGGTGCTGATTCATCTAATAATGTATGCTCTATTGCAATTGCCCTGTGCACGATTTTCGCAACTTGATTATGCCTTCCTAAGTAAGCACTGTCTGAGAGGGAAGAGCATGCAGCTGTGATGTGTTCTATAGTTTCTCCTACAGCTCCACACTTCCTACATTTATCCACCACATCTTCTTTTAAACAATACTTTTGATAGTTTCTGGTCTTGATAACTCTGTCTTGAATTGATATTATAAAACCCTCGGTCTCAGGGTATATTTGTTTCTCCAAAAGCCACTCCACCGAGGAACGTCTGTCTACATCATCTCGAAACAAGAGTTTTGGGTATCTTCCATGTATTTCTTGTTGTTTCCATTCATTAAAGTTCGACTGGGGGGTAGAGATGTTTAAATCATAGTTTCGTTCATGGAGGTTCAACGGAGTGAAGCCGCGGCCTCATTAACTGTTAATTTCATTAATATGTCGGTGGAGTTTAAAAGGACCTGTCGCATTTTTTCCTCTTGTCTCAGGCAAAGTGTTTTATATTAACCAACCCTCTGCCTCCCATCGTTCGAGATAGATATAATCTTTTTACTGAGGAGTTTGGATGAAGACAACGGAATTTATGTAACAGTCTTCTCGTTGATCTGTCCAGCTCCTCCAGGTCAGATTCAGTCCACTTAACGATACCAAACGAGTAGGTTAGGACCGGCACAGCCCAGGTGTTGATAGCTGAAATCAGATTACCCCCTGATAAATAAGTGTTTAACAACTTTGTTAGCCGCTTTGTTAGCAACTTTGTTGTTATTTTATTATTATTATTATTATTATTATTATTATTATTATTATTATTATTATTATTATTATTATTATTATAGAAAACGATATGGCCTCAGGCCTCTAAATAATGTTTTTGTAATTCAAAGGGGCACATGTTTTATGAAGTTAGATGACGTCTGTGGTGGTAATAGTTTTAGGTGAAGAGTGCAGGAAAATAAAGAACAGGAGTGGAAATGAAGGGGGAAAACAGATATAGCCTGATTTATGTTTCTTAAGCAAAACGACAAATTTTGAACTTTCTGTTACATTTTTGGAGATGTCCTTTAGGATGTTCCCACTCTAAGCACGGGTGGTTTGCAACTGCAGAAAACGGAACTGTAGACCAGCAGGTGCTTAGAGCTTGTTCCGGCCTAGGCAGTGCCTTACTAGTGGGAGTTTGCTGGTTGAGGATAACCCCGCTAGCAGACGGTAGAGTGGCGCCGGATCTCGTCATCCAACTCAGGACATCAACTGATGTCACTGCAGTGATACATTACTACAAGACCGCCACCTTCCAAAGAAAAAACATGCACTACATTCACGGGGCCAATGACCATAGCAGTTGACGCGCCCAAAATCACTAACAAATCAACCAACAATTAAACATTCATAGTTCATTACTGTGCAATTAGGGAATAAACCGATCAATAATTATTTTGTCATCTAGTTACAAAGTCGTTACTTGCAGAGATTCAGCCGAGTAGTGAATGAGTATGCAACGAGCCAAACACCTAATGCTTTGCATTAGCCCTTTTAACTACCGGTACTAACTTTCACCAACCCAATGAATCAACGAGTGACTGACCCGAATAGGGTCATCTAGCTCAAAGAGGTAGAGGGAGAGGGAAGAGGATCATGTCGGACGAATAGGAATGGCCATTAAATGATTGCAATCAATAAATGTATCATTAGAAAACATATGCTAATTAGGAACAAACTGTTACTAAATAATAGTGTAACTAGATCAAATTGATAAATTGCATATTGTTTAGATTTAAGCATCATAAATTTAACAACACAATTATTATTATTATTATTATTATTATTATTATTATTATTATTATTATAATATTATTATTATTATTATTATTATTATTACCAGTGTACCCGTGCGAGAACGTATGTTAAATCCCACCATCTTCTCTTTTTCATTTTTCATATTAAGCCTGTAATGTATATTTTTCTTTAAGACCTTCTTATTATCCGTCACTTGTTCTCTGTGTCTTCTTGTTATTGTTAACAATACAATATGTACACCCGTGTTAATCCAAACTATACTTATTTAGCGTTATTACGGGGCAGAGAGGTACACTCGTGTAATTCGTTCGCGTATAATATCCAGTAATTAGTTTAATTTCACATACAGCTGCATATTCTACAGGCTCTAAATAGTTCGAGTACAATTGAGAAACATCGAACCCGAACGTAATAAAACGTTCAAGAAGATCTCAACCTGTAGATTTCGACGCGAGGAGCGTTTCTTTGAGGTTGTGGATCTCACAATTTTAGTTTCCAAGACCCTAAAACGCTTCGTGTAAGAGTTATTTACTGATATAGATTCAAAAATACAGCCGAGTATTGCAGGTTGTATATGACATGAATATTTAGATGGGTTTTTATAAACCAATCCTTCATATTTCGGAACAAAAGATACAATTCATCAGATATCTGTGAAATTATCTTTCCTTAGAAACCTCATTTACAAAGATTGGTTGAGTGTGAAAGACGAAAAGAAATATATACTACTGAAATCATATAAGAGGGATACTACTGAAATAACTATAGGGATAGTAGTATAGGATATTATTATTATTATTATTATTATTATTATTATTATTATTATTATTATTATTATTATTATGTCTGTGTAGTAATCGATTATTAGATTTATTAGATAACTTCATAATAGGCATCAAAACCTAAATACTTCATAAAGATTAGAAACTAATATTATTTACATTGAATAGTATTACATAATTGAAATGATTGAAGGCGTTGTCATTGTCAACAATACTATGTATTTCAATAAGAGCAGCTTTCGATGGCTTAGCCATGATCGTGAGTAAAATATAAATATACAATTGAATACACAATAATACATATATGTGATATATATGTGATATATATATACATATATATATATACATGTATATATACATATATATCACATATATAAATATACATATAAATTGTGTATGTATATTTCAATCATTTTCTTGCTTAATTTAAAAAAAACTACTATAATACAAAAAAAGATCTAACTCTCCGTCCCCTTCTTTCCTTCTTTCTTTCATTCTTTTCTTTTCTTGAATTCTTCACCTTTCATTTCTTAAGATGATTTTTAAATAATGTAACTATGTTAATTCTAATTTTATATTTTTCTTGTATCAGAAAACTGATGATGATGGCTGAGCTATCGAAAGCTATTCTTATTGAAATAAATAGTATTGTTCACAATGACAACGCCTTCAATCATTTCAATTATGTAAATGTCAACTACAACTCACCACTAAACAAATAGTATTACTAAAATTGTGTGGTTTTGACGTACTGTACACTTTATTTGCTCGAAATTCAGTTCCGTTAATTTGATGGAACACAATAAGTACCTTTTTATTTACCCAAAACGTTCTCTATTAGAAAACACACCTTAAATTTGCTTTGTTCTTTATTGTTCCGTATGTTGTTGGACATGGAATTCGGCGCAACTAACACCTTGTTTTGTCCATGTATTACACAACTCAATTTATTCTGTTTCTCTTTTGGATTGGAGATAGCAAGCAAGAATCCACGGAAAGCTCATAATTTGCATCAGACATTCGGGGTCCCTACCCTACTGCCCTCTATCCGACCGCCCGACCCCTGCCCCTCGCGTCGCACCTCGCGCCGCCCCCCGCGCCGCCCCCCGCGCCGCCCCCGCGCCGCCCCCGCGCCACCCCCGCGCCGCCCCCGCGCCGCCACCGCGCCGCCCCCACGCCGCCCCCGCGCCGCCCCCGCGCCGCCCCCGCGCCGCCCCCGCGCCGCCCGCGCCGCCCCGCGCCGCCCCGCGCCGCCCCGCGCCGCCCCGCGCCGCCCGCGCCGCCCCGCGCCGCCCCCGCGCCGCCTCTTCGCTAAAATGCGAGCTGTCGCGGCCATCGCAGGCTCCTTTATCACAGGCCGCGCGCGCCTCGCACTAAATAATTCCTCGCGCGAGTGAGTGCGAGAGGCGAGATTGAGGAGCGGGCGGAGGAGGCATCTCGCAGCGCGCGGGCGGCTCTCGTGCTCACGAACGCGCACTAGAAATGCGTTTCAAACAAGGAGTTTACATTACTCATCAGAATAAATCTCCTGCCGAAAATGTCTTGCTTTCTAGATAATAGATGTATAGTAGAATTAGAACTAGTTCTGCAATTAAGGAATACGATCAATTATCAATGACATTTAATTGTTCAGTAGTCCTGTGCGTAATGACTGGGTCGTCCTTGGGTTTTAATCCATTTTATCTAATTATTCTGGAAGAAATTTCAATATCGTTTCATATTTTTGTTTTCGTTGTTTCTAAATGAAAGTCGTGTAAACCCTGCGAAAACCGTGATTTTTGGAAGGGTTCAAACAGGGTAAAACCTGTTAAAGGTATATTAAGTCTTTAAAGGTATATCAGAGAAAAAATAATGTTTGCAAAACTACATATTAATAAGTGTGACCACTACAAAATATTTATTCAAAACGTCTTACCTGCCACGTGCATAAATTTCATTTTTATATGAATGTTAATCACGACTTAAAGGGTATCATTTCTACTATTTTTTTTGTTAATACCTTAAGGATTTGTTTTGCGCCCTCACAGATCTGTAGTTGCGATTACAAATGTTTCAAATGTCACAAACTGATGCATTGAACTTATGTTCTTTTAGAGAGATGGGTGTGTAACATGGATGGGTAACAATATTTCAAAAAAAAAAAAAATGGATTCTAGCAAACAAATTTGTTGTTAATTCTCCACATAGTGTAACCTAAGCTACACGCCGCTTGCTCTTTGTAAGGGTAAAAATTACATCCCATTGTGAAGTCATAAAAGGTATTTTCGTTATACGATATATAATACGATATATGCAACACAAACATAATAAGCTTCTTTATAATGAAAATCTTCCTATTACGTAAATAAGTTGGGTGGGATTGGTTTACCTTCTAAACCATTCATTAATTGCACTCTCTCATAACAAGAACGCGCTGACACAAATGGTCTCTTGAGTTTCATTACAAAGAGTATGTCCTGTTGTTTCCAATTCCAACTATGAGAATATAATTCCATAATTCAAAGTGTATCACCAAAATTAAATGCATTATTTTCCTGCAATGTACTAAATAGATGAATTGTCGAGTCTCTCCTTATCTACCTGTATATCGTAGATCTTTATTCTGGAACGTATTCTAAGTAATTCCGTATCTATATGTTCTATTGCATACCATTTTTATTACAATACAGTATCAGATTCTCACGAAGTAATTAATGACATCTTTTGAACTCAAACATTGTAATTAATTTACGTAATTAAAAAGCTCATTGCACTTGGGTTTATGAGTAAAGACATGGATGAAAACAACCTCCCCAATTTTGTTTTAGAATTAAACATTTTTATTAAACACTTAATTAAACAGAGGAAAATGCGTGGTTCTCGAAGATACAGTATATTTCGTAAATAAAGACATTTTAATTAATTTTCTATTTTAATGGCAGAATAAAGTCAAGAATTACAAGAGCAAGGTTTACCAAATAAATATGAAATACTACGGGTCTCGTGCTTCGCTTGCCATTGATCAAATAAATAGCTCATTAATTACTCCTCATGCAATATAAATAATATCTCTCCCAGCACAAAATAACGCTCAGGCGTCGGCAAAATCCTCTAACATCAATCTATTTTCCATATTGGACGCCGTGACCCCGTTCGCAAAGCACGTGCGTAAATTCCGGCTTCTGAGCGGGCCGGGAGGGAGCGGAGCGGGCGGTCAGTTATCGCGGCCGCCGCGTCAACGGCCGCCGCGTCGCTCGATGATAAACTCTGCGCGGGCGGACGAATGTACGCTGCCTCATCCCACAGACCAGAACTGCCCCTCCCCACCCGGCCCCGATCCCCCACGCCCCGCACTGCGAACGGCCCCTCCGCCATGCGCTCCCCTCAAAACTCCCCACCACATCCTGAATCTCCCCGATCTTCCGATCATCCTCGAGCCACGCTGAACTCTACGATTCACCATAAATCTGCCCGATCCTTCCTGGAACGTTCCGATCTACCCCGAAAATATCTGATCCATCCAAAATATCCCCGATCCATCCAGATACCCTCCCCGACCCACCGTGTAATTCCCTGACCCACCCTGAATCTCCGCGACCCACTCTGAAACACCCCGACCCACCCTGAAACTCCTCGATCCAACCTGAAATTCTCTGATCCAACCTGAAACTCCCCGATCCAACCTGAAACTCCCCGACCACCTGAAACTCCCCACCCACCCTGAAACTCCCCCCCCCCAAACCCCACACCCTAAAAAACCCCGACCCACCCAAAATCGCGTCGCTCTTTCCCGCCACGAATCTCTCCAGATTCCCCTCACTTCAAATCCACGCCACCTTGCGCCTCTCCGGTACGCCTACCCTCCCTTTAACTCTGACTCCCGCTCGAATCTATCCACGTTCCACAGCCGTCCCCGCCTCATATTCTACCTCGTCCACACCCCTCTGTGCCCCGAATACGTCACCGCCCCGCTGGCCCGGTCCGTTGGTCGCCCGCCGCGCTAGCGGTATCGCGCGGCTGACGCGAAAAGTGCGCGCCTGGGCGGCGGTGGGGGGGCTGTCGTCGTGGTGTCGCCGGGGCCGTTCGCTGGACGAGCGGACGGGGCCCTATACCTCCGATTTATTCCCCCTTTTCCCCCCCCTTTCCCACCCGCCTTCCCTCAGCCCCTTTCTTTTTTTTCCAATTCCCGTCATCGTGTTTTCGTTTCTATAATCCTCTTCCTTCCCTTTCTTTACCCTGAATTATTTTGCTCCTGTATCCTCCTTACATGTTTTCTTTTCAAGTCTTCACACTTTATCTCCACGTGACTTACTGCGTACGATCATTACTCAAATTCCTTTGACTCGCTTACTTTACGGTTTTATCCCGTTGTGTCTATCTCCTCTCTTTTACGTACTCTTCCATAGTCATCCCTTCGTCATGATTTCCTTTCTACAACCCTTCTTGCTTGGGATGCTTTACGATTTGTCGCCTCCTTACATGTACCTATCTAACTGCAATCCTAAATTATTCTCATACGTTTTTGCACCAGTTGTCACACATTTGTGTCCTTACATGGGTTCCTTTGTCTCTTCCTCTTGTTTTACGGTTTTATCTTGCCGAATTTCATACATGCCTACTACTCATACATACCTTAATTTTTTTTATTTTCATTTCCACTTCTTGGGATGGTTTCTCTTTTGCCTCCTACCCTTGCTAAACCCTATTTATCTTGTTTCAATTTACCTAACTTACTTCGACATTACCGATAGATTACATATATATCTCATTCTGTGTCTCCAATACATCTCTAAATCACATATCCACTATTCGACTTCTCCGCTTTTTCATTCTTTCTCTTTATCATTCCGTTCTGTCGCTCACCTCAATGAGACATATCGCACTTTACAGTGGCAGGCCATTCATGACTATCTCTTTTTACCTCTTCTCCTTAACAAAACCAACCTGCTTTCCTGTATTATTAAGTCATATCAATTGTTCCAGAGTTGTAGCTATCCATCGCACTGAAACTATAGCAAGACTACTTCAACAAATTTCATATCAACACATTGCCAGGGATATCTCATCTGCTTCCTGTCTTGGAACATACATTCCCTTCAGTTCTTTAGTTTTTCATTGTCATGAATCTCATCCATGTTCCTGATGGAACATTATTATGTCCCATCACAGAAATTATACACCTTAACTTTTATTCCTCTGCCTCTAATCCTCCATCCCTTGACCATTGCCTGTAGCCAAAAAATAATTGTGCAATCGATTTTTCTCTCATAAATTACTATGTAATTGCTGTTCCGTAACACACACCTCTAGCGCAATTCTCTTTGCCACCATTTCGTTGCCCCTGCCCAGTCCGCTTCGTCCGGGGAGTGCTCAAATTCTGCTTCCTCCGCCTCTCCCGTCCGACCCCGCCCCGCCGCGCCCCGCTCCGCCGCGCCCCGCCCCGCCGCGCACCGCCCGTGCCGCCGCGCCCCCGCCCGCCGCGTCCCGTCTCGCCCCGCCGCGCCACGCCCGCCGCCACCCAACGCGCCACCCAACGCGCCCGCCCGCCCCCCCCCGCCCTCCCCGCCCCGCTGCAAGCCTTGCGCCAGCACTGCGTGCGCCCTGCAGGTTTATCTCCGGCCCGAGCGGAGGGTGATGGGCGGTGCGTCCGGCGAACGGCCGCCACACAACGGAGGGAGGGACAAATCATGGCCAGAGGAGGGTAGAGGGAAAAAAAGAAAGGGAAGGAGGGGGGCGCAGGAGGAGAGGGGGGGGGGGGAAGGGAGGGTACAGGAAAGGAGGACGCATAGGGAAAGGCCAGAGGGTGGGAGGAGAGAAGGAAGAGCGGAGGGTAAGGGAGGGAGACGAGAAGAATGAATAGTAGATGGCAGTGAAAGGCAGAGGCAGGGTGCTGTTGAGCTCTTGGTGCTCAATGCAGAGGGAGGGGAAGAGGGAAAAAAAGAAAAGGCGACAGGGAGGGAGGGAGGGCGACAGGGAGGGACGGCGACAGGGAGGGGGGGCGCTCGGTGCTCAATGCAGAGGGAGGGCGGCGCGCGACCGTTGAGGCTGAATGTGACGCGGCGGCGAGGGCGATGCCCGACCCGACGCCGTGAAAGGAAGGCGAACAGCAACGGAGGGCGCGCGCGGCCTGACGGGTGCGGTGACAGATGATACGGCAGCTGAGCGGCCAGAAGCAGAAACGGGAAGAACAGGAAGGAAAGGAGAGGTCCCATCAACGCGTGCCCGCATTCACACAGCTCTGTGTATACGTGCGGAGCGAGACGAGGCGCGCACACGTCTGGGCAAGAGTGGGACGAGGAGAATTTGTGGGGAGAACGAGAGATCTCTGCGGGAGACCGATGGGAGCCACATAGTGAATTGCGGGGGTTCTTCATTCGAATGTCAAATGGGGTTTTGCGCGTACGACGAGACATGTAAGTTAGGAAGATCAGTGACAAAGCTAATGTTGGTAGTAGTAAAAACATGGAATGTAAGCAGAGCTGGGAGCCGTAGCTCAGAGAGAGCTGTGCGGATGGTTATGGGAGCGGCAGTGGCAGCGGTGGCAGCAAGGGCGGCGATGGCGCCGATGGTCGACCCGCAGGCAGCACGTCGTGCAATAGCTCGACATGGCGGTGGCGTGCAGAAGATTACGAGGTCGTTACCAGCCGCAGGCGAGAGGGGGCGAGGAGTGGACGTGGAAGGGGTGGGGGAGGGGGAGGGGCGGTCCGTGTGCCGCGTGAAATAAGGCGACGGCGGGCACGGAGCGTGCCAACAGAGATTTTCCCCAACGTCCGCCGCCAGCTGCCCCCGCTATTCGCATGGTCCCCACCGCTTGCCCTCCTTCCTGCCCAATACCTAGTATCGCCTTAGACCCCACCCTCTTTCTCGTCACGTTCCCCATCGTACGTATCACCCTACGAACTGCCCGACCCGCGTCGCGCCCTCCTTTCACCAACATCTCCTGGCCTTGCCCCTCTTTCTCTTCTCTCTCTTTCTCTTCCCTTTTCTCTCTCCCCCCTCCCTTTTCTCCCCCTCCCTTTTCTCTCCCCTCCTTTTCTCTCGCCCCCTCCCTTTTCTCTCCCCCGTTCCTTTTCTATCCCCTCCCTTTTCTCTCTCCCTTTCTCTCTCTCATTCTCTCTCTCCCTTCTCTCTGCTCCTCGCTCTGGCTCTCAAACATACACACACGCACACAGTCTCCTCTCCCTAACTTCCCCTCCCCCATCGACGGAAGCAAGCTCTCACATCGAGTGCATCAACAGGGTTTCTTTTATCGGAATGGAACTCTCTATATATTTTTCTCCGCGAGCTTTGCTCCTTTCGCTGGAGCAGCCTCTACTCCGAGTTATGGCCTCCGCTTTTTTTCTACTCTGAAACGTACAATGAATCATGTTCCAGTATTTGTTCTGTTACAGCATTTTGAAAAAACTAAATCAAGTGGGTTAAATCTAAGAACGATTCAAAAGACATGTAGGATTAAGCTTGAATTTTTGACACTTTTCGTAAAATGTAAAATTTTTTCTTCATCGTTGAAGGTGGTTTGTCAACGAAAACTGTTTGTCTTTTGAGATAAAAGAGTCTGCGTTAATCATTAACCTTACATTTTTTACCTCATTATACAACAAAAAAATTAACTCGTCAATACTCATTAACAAGACAGCATTCATAGAAATAAAAATTATGATATTTTAATATACTTCACTATTTTAACAGAACTACTCCATTTAATAAATTTTGATCTAAGTATTTCTTTTCGTCCGCATATAATATCGTAATAGGAGAAGACTCTAAAACAAACTTGTAAAACATGTTCATATAACTCGATACTCTGCAATTGTGAAGTATCCGGGAATATAAAGCTCTGAAGCTGTTGAAACAATATTTTAGGAAGGGCTTAGAAATTAACTTTAGTCTCGGCAATTTACTCTTGCTCAGGAAGTTTATTAACAAGAAATAAAACAAACACGGAAAATAATTTTCACCAACGTGCGTAACTCCATGCGTGTAAAGAGCCATGAGGAGGAAAATTCATAATACTAGTCTTATACAATAATTTAATTCCCAAAACGATTTCACAAGGAATTCAGAACAACGCTGGTAGTCAACTAGTTTACATTGCACGGACTATGTGGAAGGATGAACGCTCATTCAAGCAGATGACATTGCAACCATGCCGGGCTCGAGCGAGTTCCCTCCGGTGCCACACTAGACGACAAGCTCCTCGCCGAGAGAAGGGTTGCGCAGACGAGGGGCATGGGGGCCGGCTAGTGGGTTGGAAGGGCAGGGAGGAAGAACGGCTGGTACGTTGAGTGGATGAGTGATGGGAGAGAGGTTGATCGGCTGATCGGGGGGAAGGGGGTGTGCGATGGCTAGCGATAGGCGAGCGATGAGCAAGCGATGAGCAAGAGCAAGCGATGAGCAAGCGATGAGCAAGCGATGAGCAAGCGATGAGCAAGCGATGAGCAAGCGATGGGCGAGCGATGGGCGAGCGATGGGCGAGCGATGGGCGAGCGATGGGCGAGCGATGGGCGAGCGATGGGCGAGCGATGGGCGAGCGATGGGCGAGCGATGGGCGAGCGATGGGCGAGCGATGGGCGAGCGATGGGCGAGCGATGGGCGAGCGATGGGCGAGCGATGGGCGAGGTAAAGGCGAGCCATGTACGTGCAATGGGTGTGAAATGTACGTGCGGTAGAGCAAGATGAGACGCGTTGGAACGGGAAGTGGAGCCTGAGGCAAGGGAGTAAAGCAAGAGAGTGAGAGAGCGGGCGGGCAGAGGGGGGGGCAGGGAATTTTTAAGGGGAAGGGAGTAAGGGGGGAGAGGCAGAAGGGGAGGAGTGGAGGGGAGGAAGGGAATTTAGAGAGGATAGGAAGGGAATGGAGAGGAGGTGAGGGTAAATGATGAGGAGAAGGATAAGGGAAGTGAGGGTTTGAAAAGGGGGATGGAGAGGAGAGAAAGGGAAGTGGGAGGGGGAGAAAAGGGAAGGGGGGAAGGGGAAAAGGAGGGGTATGGGAGAGGGATGGTTTAAGTGGCAACGGGGGAGAAGGCGGGAATGAAGGGGAAATATTGGAAAGGGAACAGAGAGGGGTGGAAAGGGTGATAAAGTAGAAAGTGTGGGAAGGGGAGAGGGATGAGTGTGGAAGGATAGATGGGGTAAGAGGAGTGGGGTGAAGGGAAGTGGGGTGAAGGGAGATGGGAGAAAGTGGAGAGAAGGTGCGAGGGCGTGAAGGGAGGGGGATGGAGTGGGAGTGGAAGGGCGGTGTGGGGAGTGGGCGTGGCGCGAGTGCGCCGCGGGGATCAGCGTGCTTGTCGCATGAGGTGGCTGCCCCTCCGCCCACGCGCCTGGCTGCCGGAGTCTAAGTCCCCCGGGCGTCTTTTTTCCGGCGGCGGCGGCGGCTGACCCGCGGGCGAATTAATCCTGACAGGCGCGCGCGTCGGACGCAGCGCACGGGAAGTGACGTCTTCTTCCGCCCCCAACCCCAACCTCTCCACGACCCACCACGGCGAAGAGGGCGGGGATAGCGGTGCGGCCGACGGAACAGCACAGGAGAAACTGCAGAGGAACAGCTCGCTAGGAGTGGTGAAGAACGTAGTTGTGTATAGGGAGAGAGAGAGGGAGAGGGAGAGAGAGAGGGAGGAGGGAGAGAGACAGAGACAGAGACAGAGACAGAGAAAGAAAGAGAGAGAGAGAGAGAGAGAGAGAGAGAGAGACAGACAGACAGACAGAGAGATACATACATAAACGCGAATAAGTGGTCATGTATGTGGGATGATGCCATGGACTTGAGTGTATGTAAGAAGAAATAAAGGAAACAATCAGAAGGTAATTTAGGTAAGAAGTACACTCAAATAACTAGGTAAAGAAAAGAAATATGAATTTTCAGATTGGTACAGGGAAGAAAACTGGTACTGAAAGATAGAAATGTAGTAACTTGAGATATGCAGTGAGAAAACTAACATAAGATGGGTAGTAAATCCATAAAACCATAGGGGTAAAAGTAATCTAGCCGTGTAACTGCATATGGATCATTTTTCTGGGTGCCGGATACAAACCACAAAATAATGCGGAATAAAATTCTAGTCACAATGGAGAGTGGTTGATATAGCCCAAACTGGACGAAATGGCAAAATGAAGCGAGTGATGGAGGCGGCGGACAACACGCGAACAAACTGGTGGGCGCAGGAGCAGGGGCAAGGGCAAGGGGCAGGAGCAGGGGCAGGGGAAGAGGCAGGGGCAGGGGCAGGGGCAGGGGCAGGGGCAGGGGCAGGGGCAGGGGCAGGGGCAGGGACAGGGACAGGGACAGAGGCAGGGGTAGGGGTAGAGGCAGGGGCAGGGGCAGGGAGGGCGGGGGCAGGAGGAGGGGCAGGGGCAGGAGGAGGGGCAGGGGCAGGGGGATGTGTTCACTGACGGAGATGCCGAGTGGCACGAGGAGGGCGGAGGGCCGGAAGGGGACGAGAGGTTGCAGGAGGCGGTCGGTCGGCGTGGGCGCTCGCCGGATGGCTTTTAGGCTTCTTTTCTTTTCCTTCCTTCCTTCCTTCCTTTTTCTTTTCTTTTAAATAAACAAAAAACTCCGCCGCCTGCCGCCGGGGGTCGCGTCGGTTTGCGTTCACCGGTTTGTTCCCGGCGCTGTGACAGCGACTCCGTCGTTTGATGGATTTTGATGGAGCTTTATTGTGGAATTTTGGGTAAAAACGTCTTCTTGCAGTTATTAGAGTACGAAAAAATATGAGACTTTTGTGTAGAAGCTGCGGCTTAAAGGAACCAGAAATGTATTATACATTACATCGAAACTTGTTAATATAATATCTAACATTGAATCGAACAAAATTTTTAATTTAAATAAATTCCCTGATGAAATGATTAAGCTAGTAATAGTCACTTTGCAGAAATACTAGGAAGAAATTATTACCAACAATAAACGCAAATGTATATGTGCTATAGTATTTTATAAATTTGTCTTCGTTATATTAATTTGCTATTAATCATTACACTTCGATCGTGCATTTAGATGTTACAAAAAATATAGGTATGTAATGTTCGGACATTAAATTATCAAAATAAATCAACATCAAATCACATTCATTTTCAATATAATTCTGTACATATCCGAAATTGTTGCTTCCACAAATTATGTTCCCTCAAGAGACTCGTGTTGCTCTGATATACTCATACATTACGTTTCAAGCGATAGTAAGAAAGTCTACGTTTGGTTTCATGGCACAATGAAACTAATTAATATTAACTGAAGATTTTCTTAGGTTTCTTCCTCTTAATCAATTAAAACGTCCATACCACAGAAAACTCTTGACATCCAAACATGGCTTTTTACTCGTCGAAACAGGTTTGCCACCTTTTATTTGGAATATTGTTTACATAAATAATGATATTATTCATTAAAATACATTACTGTAGAGTTTTCTTAATTTTAAAATACAGTATTATTTTCTAACCACCAACAACTATACTAGCCATCTGGAACAAATTGAGTTTAAGAGATTAGGCGTTACATAGAAAACTATAAATTATTCGGGACAACTACCATCTTTTCAATACAAGGAATTCAGATATACTTTCGCAGCTTTTATATGTAAACAGGAATTAATTTAGGTTCCGTTAGGTGAGCTCTTAAATTTACCACTATTATTCTCAGGAGATAATGTATAATACGTCCCGATAATTGAAAGAGCAAGAGAAATAGTAGGTTGATCGCTTCAGTATCCGTTTAACGCCGCTTCGTATAAAAACCGCGATTGACAGTTAATTATCTTTAAGCATTTATTTCAAGAAATCGAATTATTTATAAAAAAGAAAATTTAAAGTACTTCAGGTATAACATGGAAGCATAAATGAAACTTGAGCGCACTGTCGTGTATCAGTGCCTTTTAAACGGATCTGAATTTTGTTCCGTGTTGTATGAAATGTAATATTGTCCACCATTAATTTGTAATTCTGAGCAGAACGGGGTCAACTCACTTTCCATCTCTGAGTACCAAGTTCAAATTCAGGTCATTCAAACTACAATTTTGTTGAACTGCGAGTTTTCGCGAAATTCTTCTTTTTCGTCTCTTCACCCGAGCAACGCTACCAATGATACCATTCAGCATCAACAAAAGTATCATCATCAAGACAGAGACTGACTCTCCGTCCCAAGAGAACCAATGTTGATTTATTTAGCCTCATACCATTTATTATCCTCAATATACCATTCACTACGTTACCTGTAGCTGTAGCACCACTAAGGATAAAGATATTCTTCCTGAAAGCAGGCTGGTTAAGATTTTATATTTATTAATACAGCAAATCTTAATTATAATGTAGTTGTAATTACCTGAAAAATTCATCATTAATATTAATTACCACAATATCTCAGCTGAAACACTAAGGTATTTCCACTAAGTGCATTATGTCATCTACCATCTCGAGAGCATAAGGTATGGATATTGATTTCACTCCGTTTCACAATTTATGAGATCATTTACGATAAATATATTTGTAATATGATGTAATATATAAATTAGTTATATAAATTATATGATAAATTACATAAATTCAACATAACTAGAGAAACCACACTCAATGACCGGCGTTCGTTAAGGATTTTTCGTAATACTGTGCTGTAAACACATCTGCGTAACTAAACCCAATAGAGGAATGAAAAGGTAATCTTAATGGCCGCTGGCCGTTAAGAAATTAAAGGCCGCCGGATGTTAAGGAATCACGTGAGCTATGGTATGGTAATGCAAAAATGCAAAACAGAAAAAAAACATGAGAAAAATGCAACAATCGGCATGCCCCAAAAATACCAAAAATTACAATAACTTTTCTCAGTTAGTTAATTAATGCCTTATTTTACGTGACGAGATACATGGCTTGTTTTAAGTAGCCTCAAGTAATCATTTGCTTCAGTAAAATTTTTCTGATATGTTCTTTGGATAAAATCTTTGCCTTCTTGGCAATATAACCTTCGGATTTTCTTCTCAAAAATACGTATAGTTTTCCGAATCTATAAAACCAAATCACATATCACTAACTAAATAAACTTTCCTAACTGAAACATAAAAATGAAAGATAAGAATACTAACCTAGATATGTCAACATTTTCGTTAGTAATAAACATAATTTTAACATTGAGAATTTTGTCCACAACGATGTGGAAGAATATCTCTCAGATTTTTCTTTAGCATAAGCTAGCATTACTGTTTCATTCACCTCATTTATATTTTTACATTGATGCCAATATTTGAAATCTTCGTATTTCTTCTCATACCGTAATTTCTTTTGTTGGTAACAAATCGAAATTAACACTATTCGCTGTCTCCACAAAATCTTCTGGAATTCCATCTCAAATTTGTGGAAATTTATCTTTTTAATGGTGTCAAACAAAGCCACCACGTATTAAACAATCGAATCGAAATGTCTCGCCAAGACCAATATTATAGTTGGTCTTGGACTCGCGTCTAATCGATATAGAAGAGAGCGTTGCATTCCTACGTAAGCAAAGGCAAGAACATTTTTTAATTTATACTATTATATTTTATTTATATTAAGAATATGATATTAGGAAAAGTATTGAACGACACACGTCCGATAACACAAACAACAGACTTGGTTGGTTATAAACCTCAGCTATCACCTCGGTTTACAAACTTTAAATGCGTCTGTTATTTCGTGTCTATCGGCCTAATGACGTTTAATACTACAACAGTCCACTGTCCGTTAAGAAAAATCAGAACAAATGAAGTTGTACCTTAATATGGCACATGCCATCGCCAGATGCCAAAAAATGGTGTTTCACGTTTGAATAATTTTATTAGAAGACTATATTACGAAAAAATCCAACGGCACCCGGCCACAAACTGGTTGGTAATTGCGGTTTATCGGCTAATAACGTTAACTCGAACCGCCTGTTGGAGACGTGGCGATCGAAATCGCCCCGGGCCGGGCGCAAATCCACGAGCGGAGGCCCTTGGCCCGCGACGGAGGGGGCCGTGCAAAGAGGCGGCGCGGGCGCCCCGCGCAGGTGAGCGGGCGCGAGGGAGGCAGCGCTGCCTTAAACAAACGCCGCGCGCGCCGAAACAACACCGCGCTCCCGCGGGCGCGCGCCAATGAAAACAAACTGGACGGCGCCACACCCCGTCGCACGGCGCCCGCGCGCCCGCCACACGCGGCGCACCTGCACGAGGCAGGCGGAGAGAGGAAATAAGTCACAGGGGATAGAGAGTATGCGGCAAGTAGATTGTAAGGAGACGGATGATAAAGGAGAGAGAGAAAAGGTAGAGGGATGAAAAGTATACGAATGAAAAGCAAAGGGATAAAAGGTGAGAGATTGAAAAGGAGAGGGATGGGAAGTAAAGGGATGAAAAGTAAAAGGATGAAATATGAGGTATTTAAAAGGAGAGGGATGGGAAGTAAAGGGATGAAAAGGAGAGGGATGGGAAGTCAAGGGATGTAAAGTAAAGAGATGAAAGGAGAGGCATGAAAAGTAAAGGAATGAAAGGTGAGGTATTTAAAAGGAGAGGGATGGGAGGTAAAGGGATGAGAGGTGAGGAATTAAAAGGAGACAGATGAAAAGGAGAGGGATGGGAAGTAAAGGGATGAAAAGTAAAAGATGAGAGCAGAGGAATCAAAAGTAAAAGAATTGAAAAGTAGGTATGAAAAGGAGAAAAGGGTTCCTTGGGTTGCTTGGAGAGCAGTATTCCTTTATCAGTCACAAATTCTTCGTTCAGGGTCGGATCGGATCAAAAGAGGGAAGACTTGAAAATGGAACTACCGTGTAGGGTCGCCTAAGGACAATTTTAAAACTAAAATACATTCACTTTGAACTGAAAAAAGTCTTACGCATGAATTACTAATTAAAAAACACTTCTCACAAACCAGCTATTTGGGAATTCTGCACGTAGGTAATGTGTATGAGCGTGTCCCGTTTCAAGACTCCCAAAGTATCACTTCAAAGTGCAAGATACAAACCAACTATTTTACGCTTGTAATTATCCATTTCAGCAATTAGTAGAGTCTATATTGAATAACCCTAACAATTTGACTTCCATTCATAACATCACGTTGTCTTACATTTCATCACATTACATAACGTTACAATACATTACGTTTTTGACTCTTTTACTGCATATTATACAAAATTTTCTAGACGGCACCCAAAAACCGACAAAGAAAGTACCACTCTTCCGCGTCTCGTCCATTCTTAACAGGAAGTAATGAGCAAAGGGGGCGTGGCAGGTCGCTGCAAGGGCCTCGCAGCGTCACGTGTCGAGTCGCTCGCCTGGCACGTTGGCGCCGGCCAACGGCGGCGTGTCTCGCCTCGCACAAACGCCTCGCCCTGCGCGCCGCTTCCGGGGGCTGTTGGGCGCCCGGGTGGCGGCGGGCCGGCGCGGGCGCGCCGCGTCGCCGTCGGAGCGCCGAGTCACGTCGCGCCGCGTCGGTCGCTGACAGCCCGTAATTAGGAGTGTCACGGGACGCGTCTCCGGCCGCCCGCGACGCCCTCCGCGGCAGCCATGCACTTCCGAGGACGTCTATCGACTACGTGGCTCAGGGCACAGCTGGTGTCACTGCAGTGCCTCTGATCGGGAGGTCCTAGGGTTTGAGTCCTGACGGTGACTAGCTAGTAGCTAGGCCGAATTCAGCCCTTGCCCGGAGGAGAATTGTAGCGACGTGACCGTTCTGATTGGTGATTTCTCCGATCAACACCAGGCGAATGCCAGAGCAGTGCCCTAACAAATGGACCACGGTGCGCGCGCGATCTTTCCTTCCTTTTCCATGTCCTATTCTCACCCCTTACACACACACACACCTACACCAGCATGCACTACACTACCACACATGCCGGAAGACCAAGCGAGGACGTAGAACTTGTCCCGGCTGGGGCGGTGTCACGCTGGTGGGAGATACCTGATCGAGGAAACCCAAGCGGGCAGATCTATATGTCGGCGCCAGATCTCACCACCCATTGCTGGAAGATCACCGCTACATCTCACGATAAAGGCCATGCCTTAAAGTTTTGGAACCTTTGACGTACCCGGAATCACTAATAAATCAAATAATCGTACGCCCCTTCACACACGGACATACAAAATGGGCCTGGTGCTTTATCTGTTATCATATTCCAACAAGCATTTTGACGCGAAATTCGATGACATCGGTTCAAAAAACGAGGTGAACAAAAGGAAGCGAGTTTCAATCCTACTGCTGCCAGCATTTTTCCTACTTTGGCATGTACTGTGTTAATGAACGCACGCAGGAACCATTCTTCTCACAAATAGTTCTTCCGGAAAACGAATAACAATAGGCAAACCGCCAGCAGTTACTCAACAGCAGCTGCAGCACATCAAGCACTTCCTGGTCCAAAAATAAGTTTATTTTCCGGCTTTGTATTTTACAATAATTTCTGTTAAATTCAATTCGATCCTTTTGAAAACATCTCCCGTCGCTTGACAAAGAACACGTAACAACTTGTCGTATAGTGAATAGGAATTATTAGGAGGTCATGGTCGACAATCCGCAGTCCGCAAAGCCATAACTTACTGTCCAAGGCACTGTTTTGGTTATTACACTCAATAAAATTAGGATATTTTTGTAAATTAACGTACACAAACACTCATTTCACATATCAATTAGAAGTGCAACCTTGTAATTCCAATACACTTAATATGTTACAGTGTTGACAGTAAGCATTCATTAAGAAGAAATAAAAGAGGTCTATATTATGCTATATTTTGTAAAACACTCCTAGATTTCTCCAACTTTACAACCTCGCTATCTCCACTTCACAAACTATACCTTCACATTAATAATCCAGACAATTAAACTAATATTTTCCAAAGACCGATTGCATTTCGCCCCACACAACGAAGCAAAGCCAACTGTTGTTGTTGGTCCTAAAAATGGCAAAAACAACAAAGGACGGTATTCGTTCTAACAGAAGATAATATTAAAATTTTTCGTTGATAACATAAAACCGGATAATAAAAGAAAGTGATAACATTAAGGAGTTGCTATCTTTCAATAGAATTTAATAAAACACGAAATTTAAATTGAATTGTGTAGAAAGCTCAAACCTTTTTCTAAACGAAAATCCTTACTGCTTTAAACATACCGATATTTTGGTATATTTGTGTTGTTATAGTTGAATGGGTATGATGTAATTGTTTAATTGTTAAGACAGTATCACAAGCATAAATAGATGATATTTTTCTTTTAGTTTTAGAATTAATTACTTTAATTTACTACTTAATTATCTTTTTATTTATTTCGATAATAGTAGGAAAACTATTTGTTCCTCAATCAGTTACCAATTTGCAAGCTCAAACCTTATATTTTACAAAAATGTCTCTTGATTGTCTTACGAATATTACTTTCTATTCATGACCACGTTATTTTGCACGACTTTTCCTCACGTATGACACGACAAAGAGTCTTCATGTGTCTGAAAAAATCCTTTGCTCATAAATAAAAACGTTTTAGTAACGGTGACAACTTGACACTTCTAAAAAGGGACTTCATTTTCCTTGTAACTGGGACACTTTTCATTCGTTTACAGCTTGCATGCTTTACAGGAAAGTTTTTTTGGCACCGCGTATATGCATTGTAACTTCTCTTTTACAAACAATCATTGGCGTAATTGTTTATCTTACACCATTTTCTTTACCGCACAATATTGTTACGATTCTAGGTGGTGAATTTAAACTCTGGTATTATTTTAACAAAAAAATTTATTTTGTTTTTTTTAACACAATCACTGAAAACACTTGATTATTCTTTACATGTTACACTTGTCTTGATTATTTATTTACGCTGTCGCACAGTCCTAAGCACTGGCCACAGTTCAATGAACTGGCAACAATCCACTGCACTGACCACAGTTCACGGCGCCGGCCACGGTTCACGTCACTGAGCACAATCACTGCACTGCTATTCACCGCGATGCACACACTTCACAGCTCAGCTTCCACTTCAGACTTAAGGCTCACCGACGGTCGCAGGCCGCCGCGTGTTTATACTCGGCGGGCGCCGTCGAGAACTTTCCGGACCCCGCAAACGTTCTGGAATAATCTAGTGCAGGAACCGCCGGCAGATGACGCAACCCGCGCTCACAGGCAGCTCGTGATGGTGCCGGCAGATGACGAAATCCGCGCGTACAGGTAATTCGTGGTGGTGCCGGCCGGTGACGCAATATTCGTTACAATATACTAGCTCACTTTTCTCATTCTGATCTTATTTTATATTGTACTAGCAAAATAACGGCGTTGCCCGGGCTTTCTTCATATTCAGCCCTGGCGAATGAGGGAAAAGATCAATTTTATATAAACTATGGGGTATAGTATTATTTTAACGTAATTGGTTGAAATTTTAATAAAAATACTATATTTTGCTTTTATTTTATTTTACAACACATTGCTTTTAAATGAATATTTTCTAGTCTCTTGCACAACTACTGACCCCTAGTGAATAAGTTAGATACCAGTTTTGTGCAGCACTACTGGGCTGTGGCGGAATATATTAAAAACCACGTGCACTAAGCAAGAGGCAAAAAATGGTCGCGGTGCATCTAAAAACAAATTATTTATATTCCGCTTTTGAGTCATGTGAGTACTTACCAAATTTTGCAAGGACACTGCAACGATCCTGAAGAAGAGTCTGCAAAACTTTCATATCGATTCATACGCTACAGTTTGTGGTATCGATGTCGGTTACACGTCGTTGAATTCACTTTTATTAGTATAGATACACTATCAAGATAATAAAATTTTAACATAAAATTTATTTGTATTGCCTGTATTTCTGGGTAATTCTCAAGGATTTATTTGCTTAAATGTCACATTTCCTTGCTATAGAATTTTCTCTAATATTCTTTTCAAACTGTAAATTGCACAGTTCAGCAAAGTTAACGCATTTAACGGGGATCGAAATTCGCTATCATAAGTACCACTATTTTCTTCGGCAATCTCGGGGATTCAGAGAGGCTTGTTTTACGCATATCGAGGATATACCATTGAAATACTCACGGACAGGATAAAAAGCACGGAGAATTATTCTGAAACTGAATAAAAGTGTCACACTTAGGCACTATATTTACTTCTTCTTACAAAGATCCCTAATTTACAAAAAGTAAAACGTTAACAAAATATATAATTTGTTTGTATTTAAGACTACAAGCTCCTCCGTACATTTTCATTAAATTCTTAAAATTTACCTTTTGTTTTCATGACAAATACATTTCGTAAGTAAAGTGCCATTTTGAAATATAATTAATATTTGTAAGAAACAATTCGGCACGTCAACACGAATCGGATTCGGATATTATCGCAATTTGAAATTTGTCCTGTACATCACAAGCATTGATGATTTGCAGACTAAATAGAATAATTGTCCATGGTCGGATCATTTGACTCACTTTTGGCCCTTTTAATGTTCAATATTTTTAAAATTGTTTGCCATTATTTGTTTGGGGTGTTAGTTTCTATTCTTATTCTTTCTTAGCATCAATTCCGTCTCATGCATATTCTTCTGTAGATCGACACGTGTCATAAAATGATTTGAAAGTGCATATCACTAAATATGCAAGTTTGCGTACTTTCAATGATTCACGTGTTATGTAAGTTATTTCAATCTGCACTGCTGGGAGATGTGATATTTTCCACCTTTCTCGTTCTATAATGAATGCAAGGGAGCAGGAAATGCGACGCAAAATTCGATTCTAGGTAACATTATTTCAAATGTGATCTGTGATCAAGAACAGAAGCTATTCGTTTGTTAGTTTTTCCTTTTGAGATTCACAAGATGAACTCTCGTGTGGTCCCTGAGCGTATTGGAAGTACTGCTGGGAGATTTGCAATGTTACTCCCTACATCTCGCTTCATGGTTTATTTTCTGAGAAACATGTGTCAAGCCTGTGGATCTGACAACCGCACCCGAAAACAAACAAATACACTGTCAAGGTGGTTTTTTGCGATTTACAAAAGACTGGAAGGTGGTGGCGCAATTTAAGTTTCAGATTCGAATTCAGCGCGTCGATATACTTTGAAAATTATGTGTCAAGTCTTTGGACCTAAAAACTTTTTATGTGTGCCTACATAATTGAAACGAGACAAGAATGGGGAAGGGAGAATTGTGCGCAGTTTGTGACCTATTTTTAAAGAGTGTTGGCTAGGCATCTGCTTGAAATTGGTCAGAGAAACCAAGAAAACAACTGATAGGAACAGCTAGTCTCTCTACCAGACCAGCCTAGAATCAAAGAGTGTAGTTGTTGGCTTGATTCAGCAATTTATCACGTACGAACAGAATTCTTCCAATGTCGGGGCTTGAACCTAGAGCCTTCCTTTATATATTTCAATTAAAACCGAGTCTCTTCATGGTCACGAGCTGAAAAAAAGGGGAGGGGGACCTGTCATCCAATCGGAAGCTCCAATATCAAACATTTAATCCGTAACCTAACTCGCGATTGGATGACAGTACCCCCTCTCTCTCTCCAGCCAGCTCGTGACCTTGAAGACACACACTGTTTTAAGCGGAGTATAAAAGGCTCACGTGTCCGACTCGGAACAACACACGCCATCGGACCCGTTTTATGGTTAAGGTTCTAGATGTAAAAAACAACGGAATCCTTTCTTACGAATATTCATATGCTTTTTGTAGGTCATCAAACTCCCGGCTTGCAGTCGTTACACTTGAAGCGACACACACACACACACACACATTCTCCTTGGCCGCCGTGCGCGTGCGTTGTGAGTGCGCGTGCGCGCCGGTGCGCGGGGGCGGGGCCCAATCTCCTTGAAGGGCCACTTGGATTGCGGTTGCGTGGCCGTGCGCTCTATCTGCCTGCGGGGCGTGCGTGCTGGCACTCACGCGCACGGGGCGAGGGAGACGGGACAGGGGTTGAGTACTGCGCCTGTCGTAGGGCGGTGGGGCACATTCCACCCTCTCTCTTCCCATTCGCCGTGTGAAGGATTGAATAAAAGGTACTATCTTTCCCACATCACTTCTACATAAAATTATAGGCCAGGCCAGTAGGACGGGTTTGTACCATTTTAACCAAAAAAAAAAAATCATCGGTAAGGAATCCAGAAAATGTGATCTTAATGAAGAATTATCCACTCCCTCCAACCGTTACCACAATTCGGTACTTAGTATATATTTTCACAAATTAGTTGTAATGTACATTTACTGATACTACATTTACATATACTGATATTTTTATTTAAAATACTAATACCTTCTTATCTATTAACACTTCAGCACCACGTGAAAAAATCAAACCACGAAACTGAAAGTTATGCAAAAATTACTAATGTTTGAACATTTACGAAATTTTCTCAAAAATTGCTAAATTTTTGATCTTGGATTTTTTGTACGAATTACCTTTTGAAAAATTGTACAGGTTCGAATTTTAGTAAAAGTTCCGAAATTTTGAGACTTACAAAAGTGAAAAATATTTTGGACATTCATTTAAAAATATACAAAAAATTTTCTTACAAAATTGGTTTCATTTTATATAATTTAATATAATAAATTTAAATATTTATTTCTTATTAAAATGTATTCCCTAACAATATACCTTTAAATTATTTGAATATGACCGTATGAAACATAATATATAAAATATTTCAAAATGACAGATAAAGTCACAAGGTTGCTTTTTATTTGTGAACAAGTAAAGTAAAACATTGTTTCTCTGGATACGCCAATATATAAATTATTTTAAAAGCTATAAATAATATAGCAACTTAAGATTATGAAAACTGTCGGCCCTGAGTATATCAACTCACGTACTCAACATCAGCTAAGGATACGGGACAAATCGGCTTGTGAAGTCATCCAACGAACGCGGAGACGGCGCTTCGAGTCAGTCCATCGACATCCTCGTAGAGGCAAAGACGAGGGCGTGGCGGGCCGCACGTGCGAGCGAGCGTGCAAGCGTGCGTGGGAGCACGCGCCAGCACGCGGTGCTACGGCAGTGCAACTCTCTTCGTCGCCATATCGACCGGAGCGCTTCATGTGGCGCGGCGGGAAACTAATTCAAGAAATTCAGCAACAACGGCTTAAAGGGGATGCGACGGGAGGTTTGGAACGTTATGTTGGAGATGCTGATCAGAAGATGGTCAAGTTGGGGGTCGTTGGAAAATACTTGTTTGCGAGTCGTCACACTACTTTACGTTGTTAATCAAATGTAGTAGGTCGAGTCTAAGACCGGGAGCGGTAGCTTAGTGCATCAACTGATGTCACTGCGGCGCCTCTGACCGGGAGGTCCTAGGTTCGAGTCGTGACGGTGGCAGGATTTTCGACACTAGCTTTACAGCTAGGTCGAATTTAGTCGCTGTCTGGAGGAAAATGCTAGCGACCGATTGCTCTGATCGGTAGTTTTCCGTGGTTTATCCGATCAACACCAGGCGAATGCCGGAGAAGTACCCTACCAAACGGGCCACGGACCGCGCGCGATCCTTCCTCTTCCTTGTCTTATCCTCTCCACTTCCACACACACTTACACTAACACGCACTACACTACCCCATATTCAGGAGATCGGTCGGAAGCAGTTAACGCGTCCGGAAACACGAGAAAAGGGCGATGCCCCGCTGGAGGGAGAGTCCTGGTTAGGGGGAAACCCCACTAGCCGACGGTAGGTCGGCGCCGGATCTCGCCATCGTGGGGGAAGATCACCGCCATCTTCCAAGGAAAAACATGCACTACACTAACGAGACTAATGACCAAAGCAGTTAACGCGTCCGGAAACACGAGAAAAATCAATCAATCAATCAGTCAATCAATCGAGTCTAAGGCGGTGAAAGTACAGAGCGTGCAAGAAGTCTCTCCTCAGTGGCCGTCTCCCCCTGCATCATCCTACATGTGAAAACGGCAACATCGCGGACTTAATCAGCGACAGCGATCGAATGTTGTTCTGATAAGCAAGCAGTAGTTAAAAGGGTGATCGTGTTGTTCGTATCCAAGTGACAATTTCAGTTTGACTATTTAAAAATTGTTTGTTGCGAGTCAGATTATAACAATTAGAAGACTGATACTGGAAGAACGCGTATATTTGGTGGAATATGTGTTTCGAGCAAATAAATAGTCCATTGATGATGTGAAACAAATGTTCGCTTTCAGAAGCCCCACAATTTCAAAAGGGCTGTGGCTACCAAGATCACCAGATCTCACACCTCTTCATTTCCTTTTCCACTGAGCAGCTAAAGATAATGTCTACGAAACTCTTCCCGAAACCATTGAGGAATTAAATGACCCAATATCTTTGTTTATGTCCATATCTCAAGAAACTGTAAAGAGTTTTCGATAACATATGTACAAGGGCAACGCTTTGCTTTCAAAATTCTGGCAAACAATTCAACACATGATGTAATAAAAGAATTATGAAAAATTTTAAAAATACTGTTTATTTAAATTGCTTTTATTTTAGTGTCACTACCTTTCCCCACTGTATTTCATGTTTCACATGACGCTCCTTTTTTGATGTTGCATAACGGTCCAGGGCGAAGGCACCGTAGCTGATTAAGTCTGCAATGTTGCCGTTTCCACGTAAAGAATGGTGGAGTGGGGAGACAACCACTGCGGAGAGACTTTTTGAACGTTCAGAATGATTGCTTTTGGACATCTGGCAGTAAGCTACGTCATGATCTAATGAATATAATTATGAGTTAGATAAAAACAAATAATTTGGGGTCTGAAGAAAATTATAACAGATACCTCCTCAAACGAATCATATTTTTCTAAATTAACTTGCATATACACCGTAACAACAAATTGACAATGATAGCAGACTTAAACCTTTCATGCAGTTATCTGTTGAAACGAGGCGCCACTCTGGTGGAGATATACACAGGTGGTCACAGGTCTTAAAAAAACTACAACAAAAATATATTTTTTAATAATAATGTAAACTGAGGAAGTATTAATTGTAATATTTGTATAGATTGATGATTGGTAACAGCCATTAAGTTACAATAAAATAAATTATGAGAAAAGTGCCAAGTGCAAAAAAGTAGAGAAAAAGAATTCACAGAGAATTTTCTTTGTATAGGAATATTTCGTAGCGCCTTTGTATTTCGAAGAAAACTGAGAAGTGGCTGAAAACTCTGTTTTTGTGAGTGAAATTCGACGTGCCAAGTTTTAAGGGAATTAGCTTTCCGAAACTATTTAAATGTCCATCAAACGGCAAGCTTATTTTAACTCAAATTGCCAACAAGTAAAAATTGCCCGGGGTGAAGTATTATAATGGTTCACATTTTTCCTGTACATCATATCTACATTAAAACCCTCTAACTGTATTATTGTATGTTCCACCTAATTGTAAGATCAAAAAATGATTAGATTTATAAGAAAAAAATTATAAATACGAAAATATTGATAATAAAGACTATGGATGCCATTTTCATTTTCTCCATGAAAATACATTTTCAGTTTTTACACCAAAACTTGTTAAATTTTGTTAATTTAATTTGCAATAAATAAATAAATAGAATACAACAAACATAAGTAGTTTTTTAATTAACTTATTATTCGATATTTAACTAGTATTTCTTTTACAAGTAATTAAGGTGAGTTAAATTCATTTTGTTTCTAAATTTGTAATATTTAAAATTTAAAAAGATAAATTTAATAACGAGAAATGGCTCATTTTCTGAGACAATTCTTCCATCTTTACTTGCGGTTTATTAAACCACATGTACCACTTAGGCCACAAATAAATAAGTACATAAAATCCATCAGAATATATTCGAACTGAAGTACGTAGAAAAAAAATTCACTTTACAGATTGAATTAAACGAGTTTCGTCAATATTTGAGGTGGTCTAAAAAAGCGAGACTTAGGAGGTAAGTTGATAAAACTCGACATTTATTATGGTTGAATCCAAATTAAAATTAACAAATTCTCATATTTGCTATTTACTTCCCTATAAAATACTAATATATTCTAAAGGATAATTTATGGATTAAACTTTTCCATTATGAATCCATTATGAAATATATGTTTACACTTATCACACGTACAGAAGATAAACAGAGTGAACAAAAATTACATACTAGGAATAATAATTGGAATTAAGAGACCTCAATAATCCTAAGAAATTACTTATCTTCTTAATTGTAAAATGAATTCTATTAACAGTTATGTTTTGTACTTCATGTATTAGTTGAGAACCTTGTCAGGCCTGTAAGGCTGGGCAAATATGAAATACAATTTTAAAAAGAACAATTCAGTAGATATGTTTCGATAAAATTACTCAATCGGACATTTACATTAACATTACATTTACATTAAAACTCGTGTTGTTGGAATGACTTTGTAACATATTAACACATTATTTTAGGGCATTTCAAAACACTATATTCATAATTCCTCTGAATCATATAATATAAAATTATATTTTGCATTTGCTTGATAGTGAATATTAGAATACACCAACCAACAATCTCGGATTTGTAAAAGTATAATGCATTGATGTTTTCCTAATCAAAAATTCTCTGCAGTAAGCTCATTCAGAATATTATTATATCTCGACTCTGCAATGTATTTCCTATTGCATGTGACTGTCTATGACTGTTTATTTTCACAAGTATCATCCAAATTCCAGCAAACAAGTAAATCCACACTGAAATACATTGCATCAAGCGACGACTATAACATAAAATTCACTTATTTGCTCTGTGGGAAATTACCTGTTATTATTCATTCATTAATTCGTGTTGAATCAAGTTTAGCCTTTCGCAAACAGCACTTCTGCGAACACACATTAACAATATTAATGCTATAACAAATATTTGCCACCTTGGATATTTGTCTCTCGTCTAGAATACCTACGAATTTACGTGTCATTAGTACAGATAAACAACTCCTACACAAAGCACAGAGTTGCCATATAATTCCAGAACGAACTCGGGATTTGAGGATCTCTTCGGCGCAAATTCGCCCTGCCTAACGCGGCGCCACGTTTGATTCATGATTCCGTGTGTGTCAACTACTAAGGTCATTCCTCCCGTAGTGTAGCACATGTTTTTATTCCGGGAGGTGGCGGTTCTCCCGATCGCGTCGGCGATCTAATCGTCGGGTTGTGGATTTTCCCCAAACAGGTATCGCCTACCAGCAGGGCACCGTTCCAGCCGGGACAAGCTCAAAGCGGGGACTAAAGTCTCCCGGCAGTGAAGGGCATGTAAGTGTGAGTGTAAGTAGGGTGTGGATAGGACAAGGAGAAGGAAGAAAAGGCAGCGCGGGATCCATGTCCCGTTTGTTGGGATTCTGCTTGAGCATTCTTCTGGTTTTTATCAGAGAAAACTAAGGAAAACTACCCGTGCTTGAATTTTCCTGCAGAGAGAGCCTTCGATCTAGCTAATTAGTCAGTGTAGAAACTCCTGCGAACTTCGGGAGTGGAACCCTAAGAACTCCCGGACAGAGGCACTGCACTGACATCAATTGTTACCTAAACCGATCCGATCTCGAGTTCATGTGTCCACGTCAGGACTTTTCACAATTATTGATTTCACTACAAGTGGTCGCAATTTCGACATCAGCTTTAGAGCCAGGTCGAATTCGTACTCTGTCTAGAGAATTCTAGTAGCCAGCTGCTCTGATCCGTATTTTCACGTGGTTTCTCTGATCAACACCAGGTGAATGCCGCAACAGTCCCTTAAAAACGGCTACAGACCACGTGCGATCTTTCCTTCCTCTTGCTTGTCCTTACATATGTATACTAACATGCATTACACTACCACACATGCCGGGAAAGCTGTCGGGAGCTTAGAGCTTGTATCGACTGGTGCACTACATATACGGTATTAATGACATTAGTAGATGACACGCCTGGAATAATTAATCAATAAATTCAGAAACGTGATACTCAATACCAGTCATGTCACATCTCGCTCACGTGGCGCCACGCTTTATCACACTATGACACACACTACACTTCGTCACGCGCCTAACCTCACATTCCACAAACGACACACAACCCTTTACAAAGCAAACAGGCATTACGTGAAGGCAAATCACGCTAACACCATATAGCTAACACTTGAGCGCTCTGGGCGGGCTTCCAAGGCCATTGATTTTTCCCTTCTGCTCGCGGCAGGCCATGTCTGTACGGGATGGTTTTTTCTGGCCATTCGCTGCAACCATCTCACGACGGAAGGGTCCTTTCCCTGTGGGTCCTCTTATTAGCGGTATACCCTTTAGGGACGGTGTGCTTGGTGTGTTAAAGCAAAATGTTCCCTTGTTTTAATACGAATATTCTAACAAATCTGTTTGTTCTACTTGTTTTTTTTCGTAGTTTAATACTGCTATTTCTTTTGAGCATATCGTCTTCCAAGTACTTTCGTTACTTATTAAATTATTGTGACACTTATTTTGTTTCATTATTTGAAAATAAATTGTGTAACTGGGAATTCAATAATTGTAATGAACGTTAATTTGTTTCCTCCAAACATTGATGTACATGACAAATTAATCAGTTGTAATTCAGCTATTTTTATTTCCCATTTCCCCAATTTCCATATTATTATTCTGAATTATTCGCAATGCACTACAATACGATCCATTTTGAATATACAGCACGTTTTCAGAGCTGGAAAATCCAACTCCGCCTAATTTTTGGTGCTTTTACAACGTCTCACTGAATGCGCTCAGCTGGCTACCTGCTCACAGGGTGCCACCGATCACACCTTTTACTTAATGCCGCCTTGAAATACCACCGCGCTCACACAACGCCCCCGTGTTCGAGAGATAATAAGTGACGCAGAAGTCAAACAAAGCAGAAACCATCCTAACCGAAGGGATTCTCCACCACACCTCATCTCCACAACACTTCCCCCAATAACGCACACACCTTCCATGTCATAGCAGCTAGTGTCTCCCCAAGTGGGCGAAACACAGCAGCTTGTGTCATCCGCGGGCAACTGGCTCGCGTTACGTCTTATTTTCTACATGGCATGTGCCCAACGCTCAACATTCACGCCACGCCACGCCACGCCACGCCACGCCACGCCACGCCACGCCACGCCACGCCACGCCCGCCACGCCCCGCCACGCCCGCCACGCCCCGCCACGCCCCGCCACGCCCCGCCACGCCCCGCCACGCCCCGCCACGCCCCGCCACGCCCCGCCACGCCCGCCCGCCCCACGCCCGCCACGCCCGCCACGCCCCGCCACGCCCCGCCACGCCCCGCCACGCCCCGCCACGCCCCGCCACGCCCCGCCACGCCCCGCCACGCCCCGCCACGCCCCGCCACGCCCCGCCACGCCCCGCCACGCCCCGCCACGCCCGCCACGCCCGCCACGCCCCGCCACGCCCCGCCACGCCCCGCCACGCCCCGCCACGCCCGCCACGCCCGCCACGCCCCGCCACGCCCCGCCACGCCCGCCACGCCCGCCACGCCCGCCACGCCCCGCCACGCCCCGCCACGCCCCGCCACGCCCCGCCACGCCGCCCCGCCACGCCCGCCACCGCCCGCCACGCCACGCCCACGCCCGCCACGCCACGCCCGCCACGCCCCGCCACGCCCCGCCACGCCCCGGCCCACCACGCCTCGCCCCAACCACGCCCCAACCACGCCTCGCCCCAACCACGCCTCGCCCCAACCACGCCTCGCCCCAACCACGCCTCGCCCCAACCACGTGACATCCCAGTTACACCACATCCCAACCACGAAGGGTAATTCCAACTCCACAACGCCCATCTTCAGCGCGCGTCCGCCGGCCGGGGCCGCGGCGTGCCTTGGCGTGCTCCGCCGTCCGCGGAAGTCGCGCGTGCGCACAGCCTCTCCGCAGCGCCCAGGCCGCGCCGTGCCGCGTCGCCCCCCATTAACGACTTCCTGCCCCATTGTGCCCGGCAGAATGGCGAGCATAAAGTAGTAAACGAGAACATCCTCCTTTCGTAGGTAACTTCTACATTGTGTTTTACCGGAGAGAATCGGGCGGACAACAAAGGAGCGGCACATGTTTTGTTTCAGAGCTCAGCGGAGGGGTTAGGGAGAGGGAGAGAGGGGGGTCTAAGTGAGTGCGGGTGGGAGGACACGTCTTTGCTTCCGAGAAAGGATTCACTGGCTCCGTTAAAGGCGGTGTTACGTTTATTCATCGGTAGTTTGCAGCGACTTTCGGATACACGGGAAGAAGCTTACGGGGTGTATACTCTGTGCACGATCGTGTTTACGAAGTCAGGATACCAAAGAGATAAACCCGATTAAAGATTTTGCTCGGCTTCTTATCGCGGAAAAGTTTCATTCGGTGAACGAGTAACATGAAGCAGACATAATCTCGTAAAGAAAATTGAAATAAGCCCTCTACATCTACTTCACCGCTAATACACATCTTCCGCTACCGATTTCGACTCTTTTCTTTATTGCATAAACTTCTTAGATTCAATTGTGCCATTTTGGAACCGATTTATTTTAGCCTCGTACAGTAACTTAGAGACGCAATTGCATCATACCGCAAAAAAATCTCTTTAGTTGAGAAGTATTTGACTTCACTATTTCCACACACGTGTTTCCGATGATTTTAACTTTCTCCCATACGTACGTACACGAAATAATACAAAGTCCATTTCGAGGGAAATATATCAGGGGTTCCCTGAAACCAAAAGAGTTTTTCTTCAAAACGTTCGTCCGTCCTTCTTTGAACATCCCTAGTGACTAAACTATTCTTAGGAATTCTTTTGGTTTATTAAAATACAATCGAAGATCGTCTTTATCCCTCAAATAATGTTAAGCCTAGAACGGGAAACAAAAATGTGGTTAATTCATTGAGGAATTCACATTTATGGACGCTCTATGAGCCTCATCAGTTGTTAATCCGTCATAGTTTTAACTGAAAATATTTCCGGAAATTTCATCATCAAATGAAGACACAGACCAAAAATAAACAAATTGGCCATTTATTCCATTAAATCCCCGCCTCTGTTTCCACGAACTCGATAACATACAAATTGAATTTTCAAATTAAGTAAACAAAACCGGACGTGTATAATTTTTCCATAGCAACACTGGAAAAGAAAAATACCATCGCATTAATTTCTTCCACGAAACAGGTTTTAAGCGTACTGAGTGTGCGTCGATCTCCCAGAACGCACGATTAAATTTTGATGGAGAAAATAGTACACGTTTCTACACGAGTGAGGTCTTATGTACAGGACACGCTGTGACATTTTGCAAACTTGCGCACGCCAATTCACATTAAATAGGAACTACGTATTGCTCGCGTAAATGAAATACGTAAACTGCATATTGTTTGTTCTTGCTTAGTTCATGATTAATACTGCAGGTTCCTTTGGAGTATAATATCACATTGCATTTAATTTACGTTGGTCACAATGTTTAGTTTACTAATTATCTACCACCGCATATTCCCACTAATAACAAAGGGGATACGACATCGGTGCTGCTTCGATGCTTACCGCGACACGACGCGGGTCTCTGCATTCCCCGCCCTTCGCCGAGAACCCGGGAGACGCACACACCCCCGCCGCCGCTCCACGACACAGTGAACTCGCACAGTTTGTCCCTCTCCCCCGCCACCGCCTTCGATCCCATCCCTCGCACCGTTTGAGCTACTCCCGTTTGACCTCAGGATGCCTGTGTGCATGTCCGTCTTGCCTCCGCCGTCCTCAGCCCTTCGTCCTCGCCCCCCGTTCTCACCCCCGTCCGCTCCCTTCCGGTCTCCCGCCCCCCGGCCCTCCACCTCGGCCCCTTCCCCTCGGTTCCCCCCACGGTCCTCCGTCCTCGGCTCCTAACCTCGGCCCCCCATCCTCATCCTCCCGTCATAGCTACCCGTCCTCCCCCAACTTCGGCCCCCCGTCCTCGGCCCCCCGTCCTCGGCCCCCCGTCCTCGGCCCCCCGTCCTCGGCCCCCCGTCCTCGGCCCCCGTCCTCGGCCCCCGTCCTCGGCCCCCGTCCTCGGCCCCCGTCCTCGGCCCCCGTCCTCGGCCCTCGTCCTCGGCCCCGTCCTCGGCCCCGTCCTCGGCCCCGTCCTCGGCCCCGTCCTCGCCCCGTCCTCGGCCCCGTCCTCGCCCCGTCCTCGCCCGTGTCCGCCATGACTTGCTGAGACCGTCCCCTTGACCCCTGCCTCCGCCACTGCCACTGCAGGTCTGCCAGTCTGCTGTCGTCGCAGCGCGCGTTCCCTCAGGGTGGAGGCGGCAGCGCTTCCTCCCAGGTTCGTTGGCGTCTCCCCTGCCAACGTTCCAATGCAGCATTTTCCCACCCGTTCTTCCCCTTGATCCATCTGTACTACTTTACTTTTCGTTCATTTCTTTTCTATATTCAATGACTTTGCAGATGTGATTCTGCTAGGGGTTCTTACACCACCTTTTACGCCGAAAAGGATCTGCAGTTCTGGGTACATCGATTCTGCCTTCGTTTCTTCTCTTGTGATTAATATTTCGAACTAAAATGCTTTCAATATGCCACCACATTCCAATCACATGTCAGGACAGAAAATGCAAAATACATAAAGACTTCCATTTCGTTGTTCTTTGTACTCTTCTGTGTTCCTTCTCCTACTTGTCATACCTTGTTGATCCAATGCATCATCTCTTGCACTAGCGTTCACACTCGCTCTATCTCCGCTTTCCTTTCACCCCCCCCCCGTTCGCTCAGCCCTCGGGCGTCTCTCCGTCCATTCCCTTCTCCCCGCCCTTCCCCTCCCCCTCCGCACCCTCCGACAGAAATGATATTAAGCCCTCGGCTGCCAGGGCCGCCGTCTCCCCTGTTTAACTCCACAAAGCCTATTACCAGGGCCCGGCGCTACAGCTCCATAATACATCACCGCAGCCAGGTCAGGCGCGGCGCTTCGAACTAAGCACGGGCTAATTCCGTCGGGTGAGGCCGCTGCGGCGGAAGCGGGGGCGGGGGAAGGCCAATGGGTGATGGGTGACGGAGAATGGGGGAGGGGCGTTCGGGACGGGTTGATGGGAATGAAGCCAGTAGAGTCGGGCGCCGAATTCAGGAACGAGAGTAAAGAACGGGGAAGCAAAGCCTCGGTGGATATCCACTGGGAAGAGCAAAGACTACGTGACGTATAAGTGCGCATATCAAACAAAAGGTTAAATGAACCAGAAAAAACGAAAAACTTCTAAAGGAAAATACAGACAAAATAATAACAATACTGATAAAAGGGACGATATATGAGACGTTGACAAAATGAAAGGTAAAAGTGTATCAAAGAGAATCAAAAGTATAAAAAAGAATCAGACATTAGTATACGGATAATTAAAAATAGAAGAAGAAGAAGAAGAAGAAGAAGAAGATGATGATGATGATGGTGATGATGGTGATGGTGTGATGACGAGGAAAGAGGCTTGCCAGAAATATTCAAATTTCAAATGAACTGAACCTGCGAGTCGTGACTAGTTCAACTCCTAATGTGTTGACAAAATGGTGAATATTAGTGTACAGCAGCTTTTCCAACGCAGCATTTCATCGATTAACTTTGGTTTGAACCACACTACAGTAACAGACTCTTGCACAACCCGGATATTCATACAATAAAACTATGACTAAGAAATACAAAGATATCCACAACAATGCAAGACTTCTATATCAACGGAAAATTTTTATGAAAACATATTGAAGAAAATATTATTTGAAACTTTAAAATTTGTTTAAAACTTTCGTTCAAAATATCACCTGCACAGATTTAAAAACTTCTCACTTTCTACTGTTCCGTTTATCCTCTGAAGATTTTTATGGCAACTTTTAAGACACACTTTAGAATCATAGAAAGAATGCGTTCGAATCAAGTAAGTAGTGCTTTTCCCATTAACCATATCCATTTATAATAAATAAAAATAGTTTATTCGACAAGTAGTTTAATCAAACACCATTAACTATTATAATGATATAATTGTTACGCTTATTTTTGAAGTTAGGGATATCAACAAATGGTTCGTAGCTTTTATGAATTAAGAATCTTCTTTAAGTAATGCGAGAGCAATAGTAGTATATGAGTATTGGTGGGTGTATTCTGGAATTATAGGTAATAATAATAATAATAATAATAATAATAATAATAATACTCTTTTTTTTATTATTATTATTATTATTATTATTATTAAAGATGGTGCGTTTAAAAACATTAAGCACTGTGCATGATGAACGATGTATTTTAAACCACAAAGAGTTGAGCAACAAATATCATACCTCATAAAATTTTCAAATGCCACAAATGAAGTTTATCTGATGAAACTGTCTTTGATGGTTCGTGAATAATATTCTTTGATAAAATCAGATATAATTTTTATTAATTTGTAAGGTAAAAACTACGACAAGGAATCTCAATTTTTAAACTCATCGGTTTTGCATCAATAATGTGATTGTATTGTCCTCATTGAGGATTAAAAATCTGTACTTGCTTTTGAATCCTACCTTTTTTGAGTAAATCTCAAAAACTACTTATTAGTAAAAAATAATACTCGTACGTACGAAACAAGTATAATTTGCGATCTGTAAAAATCTTACAAACATCTTCGCACGCAAATGCAAAAATTCGAATAACGAGATTCATTCTATAAGTATGCAGTTCAAGGGAGTCGAAAAGTTTAAAATCCTAGCACCGATTTTAGAACTTCCAGTAGTATATTACCGGCTATTCAACCCTTCAACCCTTTCTTCTAGTAATACAAATCTCTTCCGAACACTTTCGATCGTTACTCCGTCTCAGATCATTGTATCAGAACGACAGAAACTCAACACCAGGTTTCTTTTCTCGCAAAGAACCTGCACAAAAGCAGTAAAACGCCGGGATTCTCCTCCCCAGAGCTATTTCTTTGCTTCCGCCAACGAACACCAGGAGCGCCCTTTCCACTACCTCCCTCCGCTGACGCTCCTCGCACCTCTTGCTCCACGTTCTTTCATCGCTTCTCCCCTGCCTTCTCCCGCGCCACCTAGCGTCTCGCCCCGCGACACCGAACTGCACCCCTGACACCTCTCGCTTAGCGATCTCCGGTGCGAATTCATAATCCATACTCAAGGAGTAAGGGAACCCTTAAGATTGATTGAATGATTGATTAATTGATTTTTTCGTGTTTCCGGGCGCGTCAACTGTTTTGGGCATTAGTCCCGTTAGTGCAGTGCATGTTTTTCCTCGGGAGATGGCGGTGATCTTCCCCGCTGGGTGGCGAGATCCGGCGCCGACCTACCGTCAGCTAGTGGGGTTTCGCCCTAACCAAGACTCTCCCACAAGCGGGGCACCGTCCCAGCCGGGACAAGCTCTAAGCTACCGACCGGTCTCCCGGGATATGTGGTAGTGTAGTGCATGTTAGTTTAAGTGTGTGTGTAAGGGGAGAGGATAGGACAAGGAATAGGAAGGACAGATTGCGTGCGGTCCGTGGCCCGTTTGATAGGGTACTGCTCCGGCATTCGCCTGGTGGTGATCAGAGAAACCACGGAAAACTACCGATCAGAGCAGCCGGTCGCTAGAATTCTCCTCCAGACAGCGACTGAATTCGACTTAGCTGAAAAGCTAGTGTCGAAAATCCTGCCACCGTCAGGACTCGAACCTAGGACCTCCCGGTCAGAGGCGCTGCAGCGACATCAGTTGATGCACTGAGCAACCGCTCCCGATGGAAACCTTAAGCACGAATTGGGTGTCTACAATAAGTGGTCACTTCAGATGCGTTTTTAATAGGCGTTCCTCAAGATCGCAGAATAAGAACTTTCTAAAGAGATCGGAGACGTGGAAATGTGTTTGTGCACCAGATGTTTTGTGCTGGAGTGTACACGGAGCGTACTCACGCAATCTTTTTTCATTCTAATTGTGTCACACTCGACATGTGAGCTTTCGCGATGGTTTGTAATTGTACACTTCCAAAGAACACTTCTACGATTCTAATATATATTTTCGTAGCACGCATGATCGGTTCCGTACAGAATTCAAAGTATTCTGGCAAATCATTCTCCTCGTTTTCCTTAGAAAAATAACACTACGTAAACTGGAAAAGAGAAGATCGAACGAAGGAAACTCACAGGAGTGAACCACCTCTTTCGCATGAGTGAGCGGTCACTCGTTTCCCCATTGATTGAAAATAATTGGATCGTTTCGGTATCTTTCATTTTAAGTGTCCACGGTGAGTGGAGTCCCCAATTTAAGGGATAGAGGCAATAGACAAAATAACATTCTACAACAACTTTGTCAGTTTTACTTATTTCCATAATAATTCTACGGTATAAACATGTTTATTTAGCGTTTAAATTGTAATATTTACGTTGGAGAAATTCTTTGATATTATTTGTGAGAAAAGCGAGAAATATCATTTTGTTGCTCCAATTTCTTCAATTTGATCGCCATTCCTTTTGTGGCTTATCTAATCCATCCACAAACCATTTTTCACTCTTTCTACAAATATTCAGAGTATAAATATTCCCGATAGCATTAGTCTCGCTGGTATCACGCGAGCTCCGCGTCCTCTCCCGCAGAATCACTCCCACTGTCTCAACGCCGCTCGACCGACAAAGTGACGAAGAACAAAAAATTACATTGTGTATTAAAAGAATTGATAACAAAAAAATCACTATCTTGGAAACACCGTGTGTTCTGAATGTGAGTGCGTCGCCCATCTGGAACTGGATTCGCTTCCTCCGCAAAACTTCTTCCCCTTTCACGGCTTCGGAACCTTTCAGCGCCGGCCGGCCGACGTCGCGCTACCTTCGGCCCCACCCAGGAGAGCGCTCACCTCTTTTAACACCTCGGCGCCACCACCCCCGCTCCACCTCCCGCATCCCGGCTTGCACACCTCGCCACAACCCCCCCGACTCTCCTCTCCTCGTCCGCACGACGAGCTTCGGTTCCTCCCCGGAACCCCCCGAAAAACACACATTGCCAGCCTTCTTCGTCCCGCTCCACACTTCAACGCTTCTTTGCGCCCAACACCTCGTCTCGCCCTACGCGTCGTCTAGCCTAATTCCACGTCCCAGCGCTCATCGATCCTCACCATGCCTGCTTGTCTCGTCCCGTCCTATGCCGCCTCGTCCCGTCCCGCCTCGTCCCGTCCCGCCTCGCTCGTCCCGCCCGCTCCCGTCCGTCACGCCCCCGCCTCGTCCAGTCACGCCGCCTCGTCCCGTCACGCCGCCTCGTCCAGTCACGCCGCCTCGTCCGTCACGCCGCCTCGTCCCGTCACGCCGCCTCGTCCCGTCACGCCTCGTCCCGTCAGCCTCGTCCCGTCACGCCTCGTCCCGTCACGCCTCGTCCGTCATGCCTCGTCCCGTCATGCCTCATCCCGTCACGCCTCGTCCCATCCTGCTTCGTCCAACCTCGCCCTATCCGAACTTGAATGTCCGCCATCAGCCATGCCCTTCCGCCCCGGCGACTAGAGCGTTCCAGCAGCAGGTGTCCGTCGACGTGCGACCCGTGGCCTCACCTCGGCGTCCCGCGGCGACCCATCTCAACAGCAAGGCGTCGACTCTTTCAACTGCAGGCGCGCGCCGGTTTCCATGACGCGACTCGGCGACTCGACGCCCCGCCCCGCCCCGCCCCCCCCCACGCTCCGCCCCCCCCGTCGCGGCGCCTTCTCTCCGGAGATGACTGATAACGCAGCATTCACGTGGCGGGGCCCGGCTTTCACGCGCGCGCCCAGACGCCGCGCCGTGCTCAAAGACGCCCTCTCCCACCGCCTCGCCTCGCGCGCTTTTAATGGACGCCATGTTGACTTTATTCGCGGCTCCCGAGGAGAAACTTGCAGCAGCGACGTGGGGTATAGCTCGCGCTTCGAGGGGCACGGCTTTGGTGGGGATTCCAAACGTTTCCGAGACGAGAGCAATCTGGGATGGATTTCACGCATGGGGTGTTGCTGAATCACCCGTATTTGTAGCTTTTTCGTATTTTTAGTATTTATTACTCAAGAATAATATCGTGAAAATGTTATGATACTACTTGTGCAAGTATTTTACAGCTCGTGACGCCTTCTCTCACATTCCCATATCAATATCCGTCTATCATTTTAGTTATTTTCATCTAGACCACTTCTTTGATGTCATTAAAAACCTTATTTTTCTATTCCTCTCTGAGTCTGCCTCTTGTTCTTTTATCTAATGGAAACCACTCAGCATTGTTAAGACACTTCCGAAGTATTTTGACAGTGGCAACACTCCAGCATTTTCTGGTACTCATACGACATCGCTTATACTGAAACTATGGGAACTAATATTTTTGATTCACTATATCAGAGATTCAATATATCCGATTATGCGGAAATAAAGTTTCTTCTGAATGATATATTTTTTTGAAGTTCAGTAAAATATCTAAACACTGTGTATTTTTTTAAAAAAAGTTTTATGAAAAAGGTTTTATTAATAAGTTTGGAAAATTGTTCTCTAGAGACCATGATTTCTGCATATTGATTCGACAGAGTTCACGCACTTAAAATATTTCAGTAGTTTTGAATGATTCTTGTGCTTATGGAAAACTTTTCAGTTTCGAGTTTGAAACTTTTCAGTTTCGAGTTTCCCGATAGAAATGCAACCAAGGAGTTGAAATTACTTTCTTGATGTTATGTTCCTACAGTCCTTTCATTCGCCGATAATACTACAAAATTACCTCACGACGTCTGCAAAATCATAATACTACTGAAATTAACAGACATGAGGCTAAGAGGCTTTATTCGTAAATTCGTCTCATAAGGAACATTTAGAATAATGCTCATTTTTTAATATAAGAAACCTGATTTGTACGGTGATGTTGCATAAATTTAAGCAGGAAATACACATTATTTTTTTTCGTTTTTTATGTTACTTATATGTCCTTGAGATTAATTTTAAAATGAGTCCTGAGCCACTTTCATAAGCTTTCATAAGTTGTTCTTTTAACTACCTTTAAAATAAAAACAAATTTAAATAAAATAAATTAGAAAGCTATTTTAAGACAATTTTTAATATGTTGTTTAGACTTTATGTTACGTTCACCCCAAAACCAAAATACCCATTTCAAATTCAAAGAGGCGTGATTTCAATCGGATAAGTCGAAGAATATCAATTTAGATAAAAAGCCTGCGTACGATATAGCCACTAACGTTGTAGTTTGACAGTCGAACAGACCTATCAGGAAGATAGGCAAAGAGACAGACCGGCAAATAGACATGCAAGGAGACAAAGAGACAAGCAAACAGATAATGCATCAAACATACAGTGAAAAGATAGACGGACGTATACCCGTTTTGCAGTAAAGCAATTTTTTGGTATCAAGTATTCAAACAATAAGAATTGGACTATAAAACATGTTAGAGAAAGTAATCTTCACTATATTGGAACAAGAGTTATCAATGTTTGCGTTACTAGAGGCGTTCAATACGAATTTGAGGAAAACACAAGGTCCTACATTTCTTTTCAAGTAATACGTAAATAGGAAGGGAGAAAGTAAAAAGATAAACGTATGGTTGAAGAATCGAGATAAATAACCATTAATAGGACACACACAAATAACAATTTGGAATTTCGAAATAATACGTCATAATACCCTTTACAAGCACAAGCCTCTAAATAAAAATAACCCAAACATCAATGTCGTATTTCTGCCTGTAATAAGCTAAAACAATAAGAAAATCTTCCAAACATTTTGTTCGAATCATAATATGTGGGATAGTATATCGTCATATTACACAAAATTAATTCAGTTAATACAGAGAAGTTTCTTTTCCTGATGGCAGAGTATCGGAATTCGAGCCTTCCACAGTTTTAGCACAAGCCGTCTAGAACATGACTTGTCTTCCAGTTCTAAATCATAAACTTCTGCCACCACCTCTGCTTTTCCCTATATGAAAGCAACATTTTTTACCTTTAAACGCTCTATGATTTACGCAAATATAGATGAAATTTTTATTGTTCAAACAATAGCACTGTTTGCAACTTTAAGCACGCTTTGAGCGTAAACGGCAACTGTGCATGGGAAGATAAATGTGGTCTACGAAGCAGTAAGCGCTCAAGAGGCAGAACGGTGCAACCACAATCCCAAGCATTAAGGCAAGCGATGTTTTCACACGGGATTTCCCAGCTAAACCCGCTTTCTATCCTCTCAGCGTTGCTTTCTCCGTGCTAGAACGTCATTTCGAGCGCAGGTCAGCTCATACGTTATTCAGCTGTCTTCCGGCACGTACCTATGTTCAGGTAGTGTATAATTTGACTTTCATGTGCCCTTGTTGCCGAGAATCCCAGGTAAATTGCCGAGCGAAAATACAATTTTCGTCCACTAATACGATGCAAAAAAAAATTTTTCCTTTGATTCGAGCACTCGCCCACTTAAAAAAGAATACTTTAACATGACCCTTACGTGAGCAGGGAGCGCACAAAGTGAACACGCAGATTCGCCCACAGAGCCAGCGTTGGTCTTCATAAAGGTCTACGACAAAATCTCGTTTAGCCACGTAGTTTTTCCCTTTTGGAATAACACCATTAAGCTGGCAGGTGTTTCGGAGGATCAAACGAAATTTTCGCGCGCGGCGCTGTCCCTTCCGAGTCGCGCCCGCCCGCACCCACTCAAAACGCGCGCAGTCCTCCTCCCGCCCCCGCCCATCTGTGTGTCGTTCCGCGCGAGGTCCAACTGACACGCCATCTGCGCACGCACTGCTTCTCCCCCTTTCCCACCCTCTTCTGCGCCTTGCTTCCGCCACCGTCTGCCTCCGGAACTGCTCTCTGCACCTCTGCCCTGCTCCGTCTCCGCCTTCATCTGCGGAACCCCCTTCCAGTATGCCTGCATACTAGTCCTTCCCCCATTCCCTCCCCTTTTCCCTGCCCCGCCTCTGCCAAGCTTTCCCTTCGATTTGCAGCAACTCTTCTCCATCTGCATCTCTATTCTGCCTACAGAACGCCATCGTCTGGCACTAACTGCTCTTTGCACCTCGTCCCTGCTGCGTCTCCGCCTTCATCTGCCACGCCCCCTTCCAGTATGCCTCCACACTCATCTTTCTCGCATCTCACTCCCCTTTTTCATGCCAGTCCTCTGCCAATCTGCACCTCTGCTCAATCTGCGCCTCTATCCTGCGCCCGTTATCTCCTTCCTCCAGAACGCCTCGATCTCGCTTTCTTTCTCCTACGCCTTCCTTCTCTGCGTTTGACTTCCATTCCTCCCAGTCCCTGTGCTCTTCTATGCTGCTCCTTCGTTCCCAATTTGAGGACTGGTAGCTCCAGCATATCTTCATCCGCGTCCCGCTCCACCTCCAGTCCGGGCGGTCTTCGTCCCCTTGTCGCATACACTTCCCCTTATCTCCTTCTACCCTCTGCACGTTTGTTCTATCTCGACTCGGCCACCCTCTCTTTATTGTTTGGTTTCAGGCGTGTTCACTGAGAATATCATTAGTTCCCTAAGTGAAGGGCATGTGTTTTCCTCGGGAGTTTGGCAATGATCTTCCCTCGCCGGATGGTGGCATCTGGCACACACCTACACGTCGGCTAGTGGAGTTTTCGACATCCAGGTATCTATTACTAGTGGAGCACTGCCCCTAGCCGGGATAAGCTCTAAGCTCCAGACTGGTCTCCCTGCAAGCATTGGGATTCATTATAAACTGCTCCGGAATTCGCTTGTTGTTGATCGGAGAAACAAAGAAAACTACCAATCGGAATAGCCGGCCGCTAGAATTCTCCTTCAGACAGCTGTTGATTTTGACCGAGCTATATAGCTAGCTGATTGTTATTGTGGTTATTTTATTTATTATTTCGGTAGACAATACATAAAAGTTGATTAGTATGTCTTTAGAAATTATAGCTAATCACTCTGCAGCGGTGTGGTTGGCTTTAATGCTACATTAATTGAGCGTAAATGCGTAAGGAAATTCGTTTTAGGATGTGTGTTCAACCCTCGTATTATTATAATGAATTCCCTTTCCATTACATTCGTTATTACGACTTCTATAAATATTCTATAACACTTTCAGAATATCACGGATCGGTCTATGCATCTTTGCTTGCTCAGCATTTGCATTCGTTTTCTATTTCCTTTTTTACCTCTCTCTCCCATATTTCTGTAGCTGTATTTCTCCTTCCTAGCCGTCCTGTTCCATTGCGTGTGGATCCCTTTGGTCCTTCAAAATTATTTTCCGCCCTCTTGTGCATCTGTGTGCTCACTCGTCCGGTCGCATTGAGTTTGCCGGGAAGCACGAATATCTGTTCGCCCTACGGCCAGCGAGGCATCCGCTCTCAAAACCCCGCCCCTGCCCAATCCTTTTCCCCTCCCTCCACCTGCTCTTCCCCCTCCCCCTCAAGCCCAAGCGGCGACCCTTTCCACCCACCCGCGGGCCGTGTGCTCATTCGTCTGTTCGTCAGGGAATGTCTGGACGCCCGGCTGCACTCACTACGCCCCTTCACTTGACGCCCCAGACAACCCACTGCAGTAACGCTTACTCATCTATATCACCCGTGATCACTCGCCATCTGCCGCTATAGACTAGATTCGCCCGCTTTCTATATTAGTTCAATATTACCTGCTCTTCCCGAACATCATCCGCCATCGCCATTCATCAAATGGCATCACTAACATCTTTCGTCACCGCCGAACCCTCACCAGCCATCGTCCACCAACACTCACCATCGTATATCATCCGCCATCGCCCAACATCATATGCCATCGCCAAACATCACCCACCTTCGCACATCATCTCCCGCCATCGCCCACCGTCCAATGCCATCCCGCAAACATCATCCGTGATCTACCGCTCCCGCTTCCACTTCAGCTTTGCTCAGACATCCTCTCCTGCCAACGCCGCTCTAATGCGCTCTCACCGAACCCTCCCACTCGCCTGCCATCATCTCTCCCTCACACTCTCTCTCTCTCTCATACACACACGCGCGCGCGCCAGCGCACCAGCGCCCGTACACCAGCGTCCGCACCCGCGGCTCGCACCAGCCATGCCCCTTCCGCTACTTCATTCGCCCTGCGCTCGCGGTCGCATTCGATGAGGCTTTCCGTCTGCTTTCCGTCTGGCGGCGGTCACGGCGCCACGCTGCACGGCAGGGAGAGGCGAGGCGAGGCGAGGCGAGGCGTGGCGGACGCTCGCCTGCCCACCATCATCCTGCCCTCGCGCTCACACACACACACACACACACACACACACACCACACACACACACACCAGTGTACCATCGCCCGTGGGGCTTGCGCCGGCCATGCCCCTTCCGCTGATTCATTCTCTCTCTGCTAGCGGTCGCATTCGATGAAGCTTTTCCTCCGGCGACGGCCAGGGGGCGGAGCGGGGCGCGGAGTGAGGGTTTGGGGGGGGGGAATCAGGGAGGGCCAGGCGAGGGGGGGAAGGCGAGGCGGGGAAAGGCGAGGTGGGGCAAAACTGGGCACGGCAGAGCAGGGCGGGGCGCGGCAGGCGTGGCGGGGCGCGGCAAGGCGGGCGGGATGCGGCAAGGCGAGTAGGGGAATGGCGAGGTGGGACCAAGCTGGGCACGGCAGGGCGGGGCGGGGCGGGGCGGGGCGGGGCGCGGCAGTGCGTGGCGGGGCGCGGCAAGGCGGGCGGGATGCGGCAAGGCGAGTAGGGGAAAGGCGAGGTGGGGCAAAGCTGGACACGGCAGGGCGGGGCGGGGCGGCGGCAAGGAGAGGAGGGGAAGGCGAGATGGTGGGTCGGAGAGGGTGGGTAACACAACAACACGACAACAAAACGCCCTCCAGCCAAAGAAAAAAAGGTTTTTGTCACCTTTCGATCGTTAGAAACCTTATCATTCGTACATAAATAATTATAATTTTTCCAAATTTTTAAAAATAAAAAGTTGGAATTTTATTATTTATGGAAACTCTGTCTGATAGCGTATAACCTGTAAATTATTCCATTTCATTTATTCACGCCCTTCATGTCATTTATACCGTTATATAACTTTTTAGTCCTGTAATATTTTCAATAGATTTTAAAAAATATTTCAACATTTATGAATGTATTTGATATTGTGCTTGAATGAATTAAAGCATTTACTCCTAGAATTCCTTTTCTTGACACCATTTTACCCAAATGCAGATTCAGTATGTTTGTTAAAATGAAGTGTTTATTTAATAATTGATCGCCTTGGATATTCTATTATTATTATTATTATTATTATTATTATTATTATTATTATTATTATTATTACATGAATGCGTTTAGATTTCTAAGGAGCTAATCCATTGGTTGTTGGTGCTTTTACAATACTTATATCTTCACATCTTCACTGGATACAAAAGTAATAATAATAATAATAATAATAATAATAATAATAATAATAATAATAATAATAATATAATAATAATAATAACCCGTTGTTGAACTCGTTGAGAAACAGTGGAATATGAAGAGAGTCAACATTATCCCGATAATTGTCTCAAGCACCGGAGTCATCCCTAGGAGTCTGATGTGGGGCCTTAAGCAACTGGGTTTGAATGAAGACCTGTACAAACCCATGCAGAAGGCAGTTGTTATTTCAACAACAAGGATAGTGCGAAAATTCATGGGAAAACAATGTATTATAAATTCCTTTTAAAAAATAGATGTATTGTGCTTTGATTCTGTATATCTGTGCAATTCATTCAAATGTGCCAATAAGATGAGAAAATAAAAACAATAATAATAATAATAATAATAATAATAATAATAATAATAATAATAATAATAATAATAATAATAATACTATTGTAGTCATAATTAAAATTCCTACTATAAAATACACTGCCGTTAAGGTACCCTATGAGCCAATAAAAAGTGGGCGGCATTGAGTGCGTCCTGGTCCGCTGGTCGCAGCCGCAGCCGCAGCCGCAGCCGCCGCCCGTTACCGCAATCGGCCGCGGGGAGCGCTGGGGCTGCGGCGGCAGGTGTTGCAACTCCAGGGCTTTCGCCGGCGCAAATGCGGTCGGATCCACGATCATCACGCGATATTCGAACTAGGGCTGCGATTTGGACTTCAGTCGCGCGCTACACAGGGACGTCCTGAGCGGCCCAGCCGTCGGCTATTCGCAAGCGGTGGGAAGGGACAATCCGGCTTCAGATTACACAGGAAGAAAATGACTTCTCTTGTATTCAGTTCTTCTTTTGTTCGTAAACACGAATATAGTTGTCAGAAACTAAAACTAAATTATTTTCATGGCAAGTAACAGGAATGGCTAGTCACTGCTCTATCCTTAATGAATCCTGCGACTCTCCACGACGACGTACGTATGTGAACAACAGACCCGACCAAGCGGAGAATAGAACTCGCGATGAGGGCAGCACTGCGATTCGTTTTGCTTCGGAGAGAAAGAGACAGAGCTGTTGATATACTCTGTGCAACTGAAAACTCAAGTACTGATCTAGGTCAAGATCCGAAGACGTACACATGTCTCTCTTGTAATGCCATTGTAAGTTCAATAATACCCCTGGCAGTCAATGTAAAATCACGGGGAAATGAGGAAGCGTTCGATAATTATACTAATAAATATTGATAACGATATGAATAATGGGTGTTTTGAGTCTCTAAATGTAACCACATATTCCTGTCATACTAAACAACAGATTCTGCAACATGAATACCTGACTAATTCATTTAATAAATAACATCCAAGAATTTCTTCTTTAAATCCCATATTCCCATAAAATACAACATAATGTAGTATGTTTTACGAATCTTTAATGAGAGATCAAATTATTAAGGGATGTAATGTTTCTATGAAAAATTATCTAAATAAAAACCATTTTGCTAATTAATTAGCATTGCGTAATACCTAACACAAACATGTTTTATTAATATGGGTCAAGGACGTGAATGCACCAGACTATCCCGCAGCAGAGGTAACGCGCGATGCAACTGTCGCTGTTGCTTTTGTTAGTTCTCAGATGCGCCGGTCTCTCTTCAGTCCTACACTTCGCTTGGTCGGGTTATACGTGTGTGCAGCGAACATCCAAACAAAAGACCTCGTGCTATGACAGAGTTTCAAGAGCATTGTATGTAACGCACTTTATTCACACTGAAGAAAGGTCGCTGAATAAACTGTAAGTACGGAAATATGAAAATAATATATTCCTGTGGGTCGGGAGCATAGATCACTACTACATTTTACATTTACAAAACAATTTGAACATGTTTTACTTTGGACTTGGAAGCTAACTTGTAATTATTGAAAAGCACCGTAACTCCGCCAATTCTTGAAGTGGGATTGATTGATTGTTTTTTTGTGTTTCCGGGCGCGTCAACAGCTTTGGTCACTAGTCCCGTACGTGTAGTGCATGTTTTTTCTCGAGTGATGGCGGTGACCTTCTCCCGCTGGATGGCGAGATCCGTCGCCGACCTACCATCAGCTAGTGGGGTTTCCCCTTAACCAGGACTCTCCCACCAGCGAGGCATCGCCCCAGCCGGGACAAGCTCTAAGCTCCCGACCGGTCTCACGGAATATGTGATAGTGTAGGGCATGATAGTGTAAGTGTGTGTGTAATGGGAGAGGATAGGACAAGGAAGAGGAAGGAAAGATCGCGCGCGCTCCGTGGCCCGTTTGGTAGAGTACTGGTCCGGCATTCGCCTGGTGTTGACCGGAAAATCACGGAAAACTACCGATCAGAGCAAACGGCCTCTAGAATTCTCTACCAGACAGCGACTGAATTCGATCAAGCTGAAAAGCCAGTGTCGAAAATCCTGCCACTTTCAGGTCTCGAACCTAGGATCTCCGGATCAGAGGCGCTGCAGTGACATCAGTTAATGCACTGAGCTACCGATCCCGGTTTGAAGTAGTACATTTTCGTAGATAAATCTGGGTAAAAGACAAGAGACTCATATGATAGTGTCGACAATCACATCTCGTCCAAAAACGGACATAATGTCCCGGACCTTCGATCCACAGATTTCTTACATCCCTACAGCTTGTGTCCATTTCCGAAATGAATGAGTGAACGACGGATGATTACGATGACCTGGTTTTGGAACAAGTACGAAACGAGAGGCGCCGGAAATACATGTCTGAGAATAGTGCCGTGTGTGCACCAAAAGCTGCACATGGGTCGGCCGGGATGCGAACCTCAGCGTCAGCGGTGGAAAACCAGCCCGCCACCGCTGCGTTACCAGTCGCTCCGAACAAAGCGAACTGACGCGGACGCGGCGCAGAGAGGCAATTAGCGGCGCGGAAGCAGGGTGACCACAAAGCGCGGAGGCGAGAAGGCGAATGCAACCTCGCCAATTGCCCCTGAGCGTTGCTTCGTGGCCACACTAACGTTCCACGCATGTGTCAAAGAGTCGCGGGAAAATCTCGTACACGCTATGGTGTTTATGCAGATCTCAATGTCGCTAGCATGATTTGTGATGCAGAAACCGTACGTCCCTTCCACCGGTGCTGTTCATTAGCATACTGTAGTAACCAGCGAAAGTGGCTGTCTGGTCACGTTGTCTAGGTACTTGACCTTTGCATCTAGCATTGCATACTACTGTACTCCTCTGGCTGCCTGCTGTTGGGTCACAGACGTGGGACATTGGTCTTTCATGCAGTTTTCCAATTTGTAAAAAAATAATTAATTTTCCTGCATTTTTATAATTGCATATCAAAATAATAGGACTCGTTTAAAACAAAATTGGGATCATTTACATTGGACCTAACTCACTGGTAAATAAGACTCCATCTCTGACGTTTCGGTATATAATATATTATTCCATAGACTGAGATACAACACACAGAGATAATGGAGTTATAATTTGTAACTAAATCAAAAATTATTTGATAATTGTAAATTCTAATCAACACAAATACACACTCTATTCTAATTATAACTAGGTTTTGAGGAAACATATCTTTATGATAATACAAAGAAGTTGCGCTTACATAGATATATTGTATAAATTTACTCTATTCGGCATGGTAGTCACTTCATATGTCCACTGTATTTGTTGAGATAGGATGTACTCTTGTGTCATGATTGTACGTGTTGCAAACTTTGTCCTGATGCCATTTCCTTGGCGGAGTCGGTCTATTGGCGTGCTCCATTGGACAGTCCTGCGGGGTGGCGATTCCGCACTCGCCACCCAACTCACGCTTCCGCCGCGCGGCGACTTTCATTCCAAGGTTACCCAAACAAGCGGGCGCGCATGGCTGGAATTTTTAAAAACATACACCGAGGGGAAACCGAGGAGGGAGCGGAAAGGATCCAAAACGCACTCAATACACCACACCGCCCCCCCCCCTCCTCTCCCGGCACCACACGTCCCACTCCGCTCCTCTACGCCCGCCTCTCCCCCCCCCCCCCCCCCGCCGGCGCGCTCGACGCGTCGCTTCGCCTGGCCTCGCCCCGCCCTTGTTTCGTCCGTGATCCCGATCGCTCCGTTTCCGATTCACCTTCTCTCGTCCCCTCCGTTCCCTTCGGCCTCTTCCTTTGCTCCACTATCCTTCCCCCTGTGCCGTTGTTCCCGCCTTATCTCCCTCCTTCCCCGCCCATGACACTCTTTATTGCAATCGGCTTAGGTGGCTCAAGGCGTCAGATGATGTCACTGCAGTGTCTCTGACCGGGAGGTCCTAGGCTTCCACTCCCGACGTGGGCAGGATTTTCCCCAGTAATTACATAGCTGTGTCGGATTCAGCTGGTGACTGAAGTAGAATTCCTGTGACCGGCTGCTGAGACCGGTAGTTTTCTGTGGTTTCGCTTTCTAACATGAGTGTCGGAGGAGTACCCTAAGAAGGGGCTACGAAGCACACGCGATTTTTCCTTCCTCTTTCTTGTCCCCTCCTCTTACTAATATACACGTATATTAGCTACACCACTACACATGGCGGGAAACCAGTCGGAAGCTCAGATCTTGTCCACGCTACTGGTAGATACCTGGTTGACAAAAACCCGCAAGCCTACGTGAAGGGCGGCGGCGGATCTCACCATCCAGCTGGGAATATCGTAACTTCCTCCCGCAATAAAAAATAGACTACATCTACGGGACTAATTTTAGCAGTTGACGCACCCGAATTCACTAATAAATCAATCCATATTGCTTCGTTTAACCGCACCCCACCCTTTCCAATCACTTCCCGTCCGACTGTGGCGCACGTTGCTGTAACACGTCTTGTCCTCGACCCGACCCGACCATAGCAGTTCCGACCCGGCCTTCCTCATGTTTGCGTCCTAACTCGTGTCGCGTCTCTATGCGATCCCTCCCCCTCACTGCCACTGCCTGTACCATTTTTCTCCGCCCCATTATGTTTCGAACTGCCTTATGCGAATAAATAAAAGAGGTCATCTTCGTCAACATAGTATTTTTATTCAGATAGTCGGCTTTTGACGGATTTGCCGTCATCATCAGTCTCGCTGCTTTCGGTAAAAGTCGGTAGACTGTGCCTCGAGCGAAAGCAACGAGACTGATGATGACGGCAAAGCCGTCTCTCTGAATAAAAGTACTATGTTGACGAAGATGACCTGTTTTATTTATTCGGATAAGAACGTCAACAACACCGAATCAGTATTCCCACAATTCCCACGAACTGCCTTATGTTATGTGGCGTTTTCCTCTGCTCCGCTGAGGTCCACTCGCTCTCACTTTGCCGTGCGTCGTACTTTTCGTTTGGTTCCGCTCATTCCGCCGCTGCTGTCTGCTTTTCCCCGCCTCACCAGTCCGTGCCGCGCCGCGCCGCGCCGCGCCGGCAACGTTTTTTGCACGTCGCCTAGTCCGCGCGGACCCGCGTTTCCACAGGATGAAATGCGCGGTGGCCGCTGACAAAATGCAGTTTCACTCGGAAATTACGTTTCGCTGTTTGAGAGCTTCCAGATTCGACAGAAATGCTAAGTGGGATGCTCTTTTTTTTCTCTCCGAGTGTTGTGTCGTTTCATCGTGAATGGAGGGAGGTGGAATGGATTTTTTTCAACATTTGAAATTAATTTAAAGAAAATACTAAGAAATTTGCGACATATAAATGATACTATTTACCTCAAAATATTTCTCATGAATATTTTTTGTGTGCTTTTAGAAAAATGTAAGATAAGGTTTTCTATATATGTTTCTATCTAAAATTAGTTTCGTGATATTTCCATATTTCAAAAAATGAATACGTTGAAACCAAATAGTTCAACACGTCAATGACGTTTTCCCTTTTAGATTCCATTTTCAGTTTTGATGGTAAGTAGAATGCTGTTTTTTATCTGCCGCGTTCTATTATTTTATTAATATAAAATACCGAATTGAGTTTTATCGAGATTCTGATAATACTTAATTGTTACACATTTTAGAGTGTAATAATTTAATAGTCGTAAATTTTATGGTTAAAGAATGTGTATGAGTCACAGATTTATTTATTATTTTTAGAAAAATATTTTTCTTGAAATTCTAAAATTGTTGATTTTTACAATAATAAATATAACTAACTTTCCAAAATTAATTCATAATTGTAGAAAATATTTAATTGTTCAACTTGAAAATTTAACTTTTTTGGCACATTTTTGATGACTTTAGTTGACGGATTGTTCACGTAAGGAATCTAATTTTATTATTATAACCAATACAGTTTTCAAACAACGCAACTGGTCCGCGACGCTATCCGATGGATCCAACAAGCAGCGTTTGCGAGGGCCGAATTTCTTTCAAAAGGAATAGTGCTATAATGATCTACACTTTCACTAGTACATTTACTACAACAAATACACCTGTGCTGCCACAGTCGCCATGAACATTTGCAAATATAAACCCTCCTTAGTAACCGGAAGCAAAAATAATCACCTCCTAAGTAACCATCGTACCATTAATTTACGGCCAACCGATATTCCAAACAAAACTAACCTACATAAACACGACTCAATATTCAGGAAAGCTGTCAACTTGACGACTCTTCAGCCTTTAAGGTGATATATACATTAAAAAAATTTGATGGAGAAAAAGTCAGAAATTTCACATATAACCCACTTTATACATAGATTAAAACTCACGGAATCCCAGAATTCTTTTGCTGATTGTTTGAAATAAAACGATACTTTAATATAAGCCGTCAAAAGGTCAGATTAAGAGGTATATAATACAACTGTCATTTATATTTATACATGTATTAGATTGCATGAGTCAACAGGTAAGTATTTAATCATTACAATTACGTATTCTGTTACGTAAGCAAAATAATCCCCATCATCTTGACGGTAAATAAAATTACGTATCATATAGTGTTCATGCAAAAATTAAATTTGTCGAGTTAATCTAAATACATTTTCATTGAGACATTTTTCCACCACAGTTCTAATGTCAGTTAAAAAGCTTCATTGATTTGCTTTATGATTTTGAAGACAATGATGACAGTGGAACTGAACACCAGAGACGTTATTTGTGCTGCTATGTAGGGAACGTCGATATTTCTACGCTGCGAGAATTGCTCGGTATGGCGTCATTTGCTGCTATTATCTCAGCACGGCATCGCTCAACTTCACTTTCTCCGTGTTTATCTACCATTATCTTGTTCTCTTAGCTGACGTTGTATCTCCTCTCACAACATTTCGTTTGTTTTTATACCCGTTTCACTATAATATAACAAGATTACTTGAAATTTCACCACATTTCGGAACCAAGGTCCGTGTTCATGTCATTGCTCGCGGCAGAGGAAGGAAATTCCGAGCTACTAATTCCTGAAAAAGCAAATTTTCTATCGCCAAAGGCCTGTCAAGCCATACTGGTAAACTCCATTATCTTGATCGAAATTGAAGTATCAAGGATTCATTAAACCAAGGGGGAATGTGTTCGTGTTTGATGCCTTTCTCCACAATTCGTTTGCGTGTCAGGCGGAAATTAATTATATGGGAGAGGAAATCCGTTTTGAACACTGAAATTTAATGGAGTTCGCGAGCAATAGAAAGATCTCGGAGATAATACAGGGTGCGTGAGACGGTGCGGCCAGATGCGCTGTGATGAGGAGTAATGCGCGAGTGATGGACGACAGGTTAAAAGAGCGCGCTTTCAACTGCACGCGTGAATGAAGAGGGACATGAAATACATGGTGAAGATATTCTTTACGCAGAGTAGAAACATGCTTTATCTGAGACATAACTGTGGGAACATTTTGAAAAGAAATTAATCAAAGATGTAATTTAAGATCATAAAAAACATAGTGGAAATTGTTCTTGATAGGTTTGTTTACAAATACATGGTCAAGATATTCTTTGGGCTGAGCATAAATCAGTTATTTTTCTGAAATATAAATTTGGGGACATTTTCAAAATAAATTATTAAGAGATGTCATTTAAGACAAAAAAACATATCTTAAATATTATTGTTTATATTCGTGACAATACGTCACAAATTAAAATTACCAAGTTTAGTTCTTCAAGGTCAAATAATATGTAGTAACTTTGTAGATTTTAGCCAATAAGTGTAAAAACGAACAATGTGTACTTTTAACTGACCGAAACATTCCCGACTACAAACTTGCGAAACACCTGTTTAGGATTGTAACCGAGAATGAAAGGATCAAGAATTCATTTTACAGTTGAATACAAATTATTTCAATCATTAAAAAATGTAATCGAGTGAAAAATTGCTAGTGCATTCGAAATGAAACATCCGTTGTTACAACGCAACACATCAGATATTAGTACATTTTAGGAAATAATTTAATATGCATTGAAAAAATCGGAAAGTTCATTACTGGATATTATGCTTTCATTTCTAATTGGTCATTATTAATTAAAAAACAAAAGTCAATCTCTTTCTTTAGTTTGATTGTTTCATTACTTATATGTCAAATACTAATTTCTAGAAAAAAATTCATAATATTTTTATTATAGCCACCTTTTTTTACTACAAGCGCGGATTATACTCCTCTTTCATAATTCACACATACATTTTTACTGGTTTTTGACAACATAAAGTCAAATAAAATAAAATATCATTTTAACTGAATCAAGTACCTATGAAACGGCTAAATTAAGAGAAACCTTTTGCATTTCTTATACTTTTCAATACTTCTACGTAGTAACCTCTTGAAACTTTAATATTTTAGATAGTATTCTCTATCTTGAAGTCGCCATTCATGTACTCGAACAGTATGATATTTCATAAGTCGGCCTCAATCATCGTTCCCGTGAAACACTGATGGAGCAAATCTCGCACGTGATTACTATACTTGCACATTTCTCACTGTTACCTGCCAGATGTTCATGGTGAGGTGTTCTCATTTCAATGTTAACCATCGTTAAATAAAAAACAAGGAAGAGAGAAATATAGCGTAGATGAAAGGGGAGTAATTTTGCTTAATACACAAACGTTGAAATAACTAGTATAATGATGGTGATGATTTAATAACCTGTCCTTTAGCTGTCATCCGAGGGATGTTCAAGATAGAGCAATTTAACGGGTAATTTTAGAAAGGAAGTAAGTCCACTTTTTTTCGAAACAGAATTGAAGTATATATTTTCTTTGTTATTATCCAAGCTGTAGATAAGTGTAAAAAGGAAACTGTTCCAGCTTAAATTATGTGTTATATTAACGACTGAAAATTATAATGTCTGAAAAAGAGAAAGAAAACCACGATAAAGTTCTTGATCATCGCACAGAAGAGCTAGTATCATCGGCTAGGAAACACCTAAATGCTTGATGATAATGGTAATAGACACTGAGGGCATAATTGACCCCTAAATCTGGTGTCCGAACTATTTTCAGAAGAAACCCAACTCTCTTCTTCGTCCTGGAAGTACTCATCGTGAACCTGGTGTTACTGTTTCTAAGTAAGGCATCTAGCATATGATAGAGAATGGTTAAGTTATCTCGTGACACGTGAGTACATATCTAGAACTAATTCTTGTTTGCAAAAGGGAACGCAAGTATAGCTTTCCCTTTCAGGAAAGTATATGTCTCAGTTGTTGTTCCAATCACCAGAAAGAAAATTACCTACGTTAAAAAAATAAATTGCTTGCCCATCCCACCACAACGTTTTGACAAAGCTACAGACGGAAGTGAAAACTGATGATGACTAGATACTGAAATTATTAATTAAGAGTATTTTTCATGTCTATATACAACAATATGTTAATTCACATCATTATATATTTTTCTATGATTATATTCTTTCGTAATTCCAAAAATAAACAAAAAGGAGAAATTACTTTAACATTTTATAATTGTTTTATAAAGTAAGTAAGTCCAAGGTATAAAAACGGTTCTTTCAGAGTAGCCCAACCAATAACGACAAGTCCAACTTTTGTGTCAAACAAATGCCCCAGATGCCAACTGTAGATGTCATTAGGAATTTTTCTCTCTCATAACTATGGAACAAGGACTGATTTCCCTTTCTGAATCACCGATTCAATTATACTTATAGTCTAAAAATGTACCACAACAACAAAAGACAATCTTCACAAAAAGCAAAAACTAAAAACAACAACAACAACACAGACATCAATTTCTACAATACCCAAGGTTGTTCAATCTAAGTGTGATGTCTGTGATCAGAGAACTGGCCACCTCAGTGGATGACGTGGAGTGGAAAGAGCAAATGGCGGGAGGGGAGGGGAGGGTCTGCTTGCACTGACGCCCGCTCGACTGCAACGCCTCCGGATGCTCCATCCGAGGGCTGAACTCAGCCCCCTGCCCCCGTCTCGCCCAGAGGCGGTTTATTTACCCGCCCTTAAACGCCATTACACTTGATTAAGCTTTGCTAACACGGGCACCCCTGGCGTGCACGGCGAAGAGAGACTGGAAGCTTCGGATGCCAAGCGCAGTAACGTAGATGAAGCGAAAGCTTCGAAAGTAGCGAGTGGCAATAACAGCTATAACAACATCGGTAGCAGTGGCTCAGTGTATCAACTGATGTCACTGCAGTGCCTCTGACCGGAAGGTCCTAGGTTCGAGTCACGACGGCGGCAGGATTTTCGACACTAGCTTTTCACCTAGGTTGAATGCAGTCACTGTCTGCAGCAGAATTCTATCGGCCGTTTTCCGTAGTTTCGGTAGTTTTCTAGCGGCTATCGGTAGTTTTCCGTAATTTCTCCGATCATCACCAGGCGAATGCCGGAGCCGTACCCTAACAAACGGGTCCCGGACCGCACGCGATATTTCCTTCCTCTTCCTTACCCCCTTACACACACACACACACATGCACTACACTACCACATATGCCGGGAGACTGGTCGGGGACTTAGAACGTGTCCCGGCTTGGGCGGTGCCCCGCTAGTGGGAGATACATGGTTGGGGAAAAGTCGACGGTAAGTCGGCGCCGGATCTTGCCATACAATGGGGGAAGATCACCGCCACCGCCCGATGAAAAACATGCACTACACTTACGAGACTAATGTCCTCAGTAGTTGACGCGCCCGGTATCACTAACAATCAATCGATCAACAACCACCACGACAATGGAAGACAATAAGGCTAGCAGCAGTAGCGCGATCTTTATTGGGATAAGGGTGAAGACTGAAGAAATAATGGTTTTGGATGATGGGAAGAAAATGGATACCACAACGACAGGGGTTGCTACTTGTGGATAGCATATAGGTGACTCCTTTGGGTAGTTCGCGGTTATCGCCAAAGAAATTACAAGACAATTTTTTTAAATTACCAATATTAGCAATTGTACATATAAGAAAACGGTAAGAGCATTTTCTTGTAGATAACCATGCGAATAAATCGCACGGAAAGTTCAAAGCCGAAGACTTCTCCGAATATTATATATAATCATCTATTCTGTTACCTTACTCATCTATTCAGTTAGAACAATAAATGCATTCTGAGTATGGTGTATCCTCTACCTAGTCTTCTCTGTCCTGGCCTGCTGTATCCTGCACTACCTCAGCCTGTCCTGGCCTGCTCAAACCAATCCTGCTCCTTGCCATCGTCCACGCCCTGTTCTGCCGTGTTTGACACCGATACTACCCGCCTTACCGCCAGGTTGTGCGTGTAGTGTTGTCTTTTAATTTTATTCCCATCTTTTCACTTCTTTTTAGCTTATCTAGGATAGATTTTGAACAGGGTTGGTGTAATACAACACCACTACTTTGATACGCTATTTTCTAACTTGACACAAGCGATGTTGCTCGTAGCCAAGCCACTTTCCTTATACTATCATTTAAACTATAGTACCCGATTATTGGTCAGCCATGTTCATTTTATTCAAGCTGGACGTTTGCTTACTGACATATATGATTTACTTCAGTTCTAATAAATTGTATCCGAACACGTTTACTTGGTCAGCTAAGATTAAAAAAAATAACAGATGAAAATAACCGTTGATGTTGAAGCACTCTAAAACTCAACGTGTCTTCATTCTTAATCTGGTACTACAAAAATGACAGGCAAATCGGTAGAGATGGCTCAGACCATCAACTGATGTCTCTGCAGTGTCTCTGGCCGGAAATTTCTAGGTTCGATACCGAGTGGCAGGATTTTTGACACTAGTTACATAGCTAAGTCAAATTTAGCCGCAGTCTCGAGGATAATTCAAGCGGCCGTATTCTCTGAACAGTAATTGCCCGTGGTTTCTCCACGCGAATGCCGGAGAAGTACCCGAATACCAAGCGAATGCCTGAGAAGTACCCTAATAAACTGGCCATGGACCGCGCGCGATCTTTCCTTCCACTTCGTGATCCTATCCTCACCCCTTACTTACACACACTTACACCAGCATGCGCTACACTACCACACATTCCGAGAGACCGGTTGGGAGCTTAGAGCTTGTCCAGGCTGGGGCCGTGGCCCGCTGGTGAGAGATCCCTGGTTGAGGAAAACCCCACCCAACCGGGTGTGTCGGCGACGAATTTCACCATTCAGCGGGGGACTGCCGTTCGTTCCCCAACTTGAAAGCGTAAACGTAAGTTGGACCTCAGGAAGGTTACGTGGTATCGTGTTTACCACTCAGTAATACTCTAAAGTTCACACCTTGCCTTTTATTACTCCTACAAACGTTCCACCAGAGGTCTATCCGTATTTATCAAATACTCTGTTATTCTTTGCTATTGTATCGTACATTACATATCCTCGCCGCCTCGTGTTGACTCGTAATGCGCATTTCATCGAATTCAAGTCCGAATCTGTTGCTAATTTAGATTATGTCCACCTGTTGCGGGATTATTAATTTAATAATTTGCCCGACTTAGCGATAATTTTTAAAGGTAAAATTTGGAAGAGAAGGCTGTTTTAAAAGGGCAGAAGAGGAGAGGAGAGCGGAGTAAAAGGAGAGGAGACAAGAGGGGAGGGTAGGGAAAGAGAGAAGCGGTGAGCGAAGTGAAGTAGGAAGAACCAAGAAGAAGGGGGAGGTTCGAGACGTGGGAGACAGGGGGACGTGGAAATATGGAAGACTACTGCTGCGGGGAGGAGGGACGATTGCTGAGGTGGGTGAGGTATCATGTGTGGTTGGAAGGAGATAGAGAGGCGGGGAGAAGTGGGCAAGGCGGGGAGTAGTGAACAGGGCCAGGGAAGGAGTGAGCAGGGGAGGAGAAATGAGGAGAGGGGGAGAATGGGCGGAGAGGCGGAGGGGGGCACGAGAGCGGGGGGGGGGCCGCAGTTTGTCGGCCGCAGTGGGCGGCGCACGTCAATCTGTCTTCCCGAGAGCGGACGTGCTCGGGCGCCGCCGCCGCCCGCGCGGTTCACGCAATCGGCCGCTCAGACCCCCCTTCTACCTCCCCCGCCCGCCCTCTGCTAATGGGATTGGGCCGCAGCGCTCGCGACCGCCCAGCGCCCACCGCTCGCGAGCGCGGGCTGCCGTGGGCGGACGCCGTGGTGCGGCTGGCGGTCGGTGACGACGGTTTAGTCGGCGCGGGCAGTGCGGGGCCGAGGCGGGGACAGTTGACGCGGAACGAGGAGGGATAGGACGAGGCGAGGCGGGGCGGGGCGGGGCAAGACAGGGTGAGGTAGGGTGAGGTAGGGCAGGGCGGAGCGGCGCAGGGACGGGCGAGGCAGTACGGGGCACGGAAGGGCAAGGCGGGGAGGGGAAGGGCGCTGGCGGGACGATGTGGTGGGGCGACGGGGAGAGGCGGGGTGGTTCGGCGTGAGGCGATGCTGGGAGGGGAGAAGCAGGGCAATGCTTGGCTGGACGGCGCCGAGTGGGGAGGGGCAGTGAGGGGAGGGGCAGGAGGGAGGGGCAGTGAGGGAGGGGCAGTGAGGGAGGGGCAGTGAAGGAGGGGCGGGCGGCGGGCGGGCGGCGGCGGGCGGGCGGGCGGGCGGGCGGGCGGGCGGGCGGGCGGGCGGGCGGCGGCGGGCGGGCGGGCGGCGGGCGGGCGGGCGGGCGGCGGGCGGGCGGGCGGGCGGCGGCGGGCGGGCGGGCGGGCGGGCGGGCGGGCGGGCGGCGGCGGGCGGGCGGGCGGGCGGGCGGGCGGGCGGGCGGGCGGGCGGGCGGGCGGGCGGGCGGGCGGGCGGGCGGGCGGGCGGGCGGGCGGGCGGGCGGGCGGGCGGGCGGGCGGGCGGGCGGGCGGGCGGCGGCGGGCGGGCGGGCGGGCGGGCGGGCGGGCGGGCGGGCGGGCGGGCGGGCGGGCGGGCGGGCGGGCGGGCGGGCGGGCGGGCGGGCGGGCGGGCGGGCGGGCGGGCGGGCGGGCGGGCGGGCGGGCGGGCGGGCGGGCGGCGGGCGGCGGCGGGCGGGCGGGCGGGCGGGCGGGCGGCGGGCGGCGGCGGGCGGCGGGCGGCGGCGGGCGGGCGGCGGCGGCGGCGGCGGCGGGCGGGCGGCGGCGGGCGGGCGGGCGGGCGGGCGGGCGGGCGGGCGGGCGGGGCGGGCGGGCGGGCGGGCGGGCGGGCGGGCGGGCGGGCGGGCGGGCGGGCGGGCGGGCGGGCGGGCGGGCGGGCGGGCGGGCGGGCGGGCGGGCGGCGGCGGCGGCGGGCGGGCGGGCGGGCGGGCGGGCGGGCGGGCGGGCGGGCGGGCGGGCGGGCGGGCGGGCGGGCGGGCGGGCGGGCGGGCGGGCGGGGGGCGGGCGGGCGGGCGGGCGGGCGGGCGGGCGGGCGGCGGGCGGGCGGGCGGGCGGGCGGGCGGCGGGCGGGCGGGCGGGCGGCGGCGGGCGGCGGGCGGCGGGCGGGCGGGCGGCGGGCGGGCGGGCGGGCGGGCGGCGGGCGGCGGCGGGCGGGCGGGCGGGCGGCGGGCGGGCGGCGGCGGGCGGGCGGGCGGGCGGGCGGGCGGGCGGGCGGCGGCGGGCGGGCGGCGGGCGGGCGGGCGGGCGGGCGGCGGGCGGGCGGGTGGGGGGGCGGGCGGGGGGCGGGGCGGGGCGGCGGGCGTGGCGGCGAGCGGCACGCGCTGTGGCGGCGGGGAGCCGCGAAATGGGAAGGCGCGCTGGACAGGCGAGACCTGCGTGGTGCAGGGAGAGCTCTGGCGCGGGAACGAGATGGTAACGGAGCGTGACGGAGTGCCGCAGACACCTGCCCTGTGGTGACGGAACAATGAGAGATGGACACGGTGGACAAACTTCATCGGAATGCCATGGCCGGATCAACGATGTAACGGAACAACAACAGACGTCAAGACAACTTCAAGACGAAACAAGATGTATCAATCTACTGTCCGAAAAAAGTGACACTTGAATATCTCGGAGACAAGATGAAGGATGAACATAAAAAAAGATGCTTATAAAACTGTAGAAGGAAAAGCTTTTGAGTGATGATTTTCACATAATTCAATGAGAATAATTTGAAAATCTTTCCTCTCAATGTATTTATAAAAAAAGTTGCATAATAGAAGGTATGAAATTATGTATCCATTATTTATATGAATAAGAAATTTAAATTTAGAAAAATATTTCCCTCAGAATTTTAATTACACTTGTTCTTGAAGTTTCAATAAATCCTATTTGGAATTATATTCATGAATAATAGTATTCAATTTATTATAACAAACTACCTGAAAATCATTTGCTAATTTGAGAGGAGAGGTTGTCAGAATGGCAACAGAAAAATCATGGCAACGAAGAATACGAGACGTCCGAGGAAAACTTTATGACGTCATTTCCTGTCCGCGTCGGCTTCCACGACGGCCCGCGTTCGCTGCTAAGACGACGCTAAACCCCCAGCGACGTCGCGCAACTTCCAGAGCGTCTCGGGCTTTAAATCTGCCCCTCCCCTCCTCTCCTCCTTTCCTCCCCCGTCCCCTCCTTCCACAACATCCGCTCCACCTTCCCGTTGCCAACGGGATCGGGGCTCCGTTCCTGCGCCCTGTCTACTTGCATCGCTCGTGAACTCATCCACGTATGGCGTTGGCGACGACGGTTTAGCGACTTCATTCGTCCTAGCTGACAAGCTAGTGTGAAAAATCCTGCCGCCGTCGGGGCAGGAACCTAGGACCTCCCGGTCAGAGGCACTGCAGTAACATCAGTTGATACCATGCGCCATCTCTCCCGGTTTAGCGGGTGCGAGCAGTGCGGGGACGAGGCGACGCGGGGCAAGCCGGGACGGGACGAGGCAAGGCGGGGGGGTGCTCGTTTCGCCACGTCTCGTCCCGCTTCGCCCACGCACTGCTCGGCCCCTCTCTCTCTTTCTCTTTCTCTCACTCACTCACCCCTCTCTCTCTCTCTCTCTCTCTCTCTCTCTCTCTGCCACTGCGCGAGCAGTGGACGGGGGAGGGTCCACCCATCACAGCTCGCGTTTTCTTTCGACCGGCACAATCCCTCCGGTTGGAAACCGTGTCAAACACGTTGCCGCGTGCCGGCCTTCGGTCAGATACACAACTTTTAGGCCTTGTTTTGACAACACGTTTTCCAATAAGGATTGCAAGTTATGAAACCTTCCAAATAACGTTAGTAGGTGCTCACATTTTATGTTATTTACCCTGGTCTAAAGATATGATTTTTGGTCTTTTTTACAGTAAAAAAGCACCATTAAAATCTTAAGTATTTAAGTATCGTAGTCCAAACGTAGTGAAAAGTTATGCACTCAAGCTCACTGCACAAAAGTTATGAACATTTAAGAGCGTTTTGCAATCAACAGTGTGTTCATTTAGTTTAATTTTATTACATGAAGATATTCTATCTTAACTACATAACTTTATCCATTTTATATTGATCCAGTGGAAATTTTGCAACCTTAATTAACCTTTAAATTTTGCTTAACATATTTAGTGTTAAATTGTATTGGAACCTTTTTAATTAAATTAAAAAAAAAAAACATGTTTATTTCATACAATTTGCGACGAAAATGAAGCAATATAAAGTTAAGACTTTACTTCAGAAGTTTCATACTAAAGTAAAAAATGTTCAAAATTACAATGTTTATTTCGAAGGATCACTACGAAATAATTATAGAACATTCTCTTGTTTTATTTTACAAAATAAAAAATTTCAAATGAACATATTTAAAAGGTTTAAGTATTTTAATAAATAAAGTTGTGTAATTATAAAATTACTAGCAGAATCCTGCATACGTTGTCATGCTCTCAACGTCTTTTTTCCTCCCTCTCCCCCCTCTTTTTCCTCTCTTTTCTCTTCTCTCCCCCCCCCTTTCTCTCTCCCTTACTCTTCTTCTCTTTTTTCTCTCTTCTCTCCTCTTTTTTCTCTCCCTTCTTCTTCTCTTTTTCTCTCTCCTTTCTCTCCCTTTTTTCTCTCCCTTTTCTTTCTCTCTCTCTCTTTCTCTCTCTCTCTTTTCCTCTCTTCGTCTCTCTCTCTTTCTCTCTCACTCTCTCTCGCTCTCTCTATTTTTCTCTTTTTCTTCTATTACCTTTCTTCCTATCTCTTTATAAAAAGTTATTCAAGAAATATAAAATAAAAAGATATTTACAAAGTGATACACGAAGTAAATTGAGAAATCAATACAAAAATTATTTAGGTTAAATGAACTGAAAAACACGGAAAAGAAAAATAATTGTAAAAGTGACAAGATCGTGTAAAGGACAACCCTGAAGGATACTGAGCACGTGTATGTACACTCAGCATGTATTTCAAGACAGATGTATGTGAACATGTGATTATAGCAATATCAATTGAAACCTTTATGGATCAGAAATTGATGCTTTTATGAGAAGAGTTGTGTGTGTACGGTCATAGTAAAAACGAACCCTCAATCTTAATTTTGATGACAAATATATATGACAACGTTAAGTGGTTAACACCTCATATATCACTTCCCATTCGGAAACTGATAAAATCTTTAGGTGAAAAAACTTGAACCTTCATCGTACAATTACGTACAAGTACTTTGGTTGTAACAGAAAATCTTACTCCTCTAAATATTAAATTATCTTAAACGTAAATCCATTTAAAATAAGGTGAGAAAATGAAAAAACACAACATAACATAATCATGAATAAAATGTTAACTGCGAAGATTTAATCTTTATTATTATTTTTACTACCGCTCTTCTAATCTCGCTCCACTCTTGTCTGCTCCTATATTCCCGATGGACCAATCTCATTCCAACAAGTTTACGATCGATAAAGGGTCTTTGGAGGCAAATGAGATTGCCCGAGAATTACCCTAATAAGAAGCAGTAATAGAAAGTATAAAGATAAAGCAGGAAAGTTATTTTGCTTTTCTTGTTCGTCCGTGCACATCCAGCGGAAGTTTGTAATTTTTTGAGAAGCTCTCTTCCAAACTCCTGGACACAAAAACAGTTCACCTTTTTTCACGAAATGCGCATTTGCTACCAGTAGTAATACTAATGTGCAGGAAAGACGTTCATCCCAAAAGCTTCCGTTAATTAGCTCTATCCGCCGACTACGTAAAGAAGCTACTGCGGTGATATATAGTATCTATAAACGTCAGAAACTTAATTTTCCCGAGACGACACTTAATTCCTTTTAAAATTCAGGTCTTGCTTTGCCACATTACAAAACTTGGAACGACCATTCCAGAGACCTCCGTGACATTTGGGTCCCCAAGAGAGGTCACCCAACTCAACCAACGACTCGCGAACGACTGCAAAATTCGACGCTCGACAAAAGAACGCAGCCATTCCGCAGGCTAATTACTGCCTTCGACGCTCATTCGCACGCGGGTTGTAACTCACGCCTCCCCCCCTCCCCGCCCTCCCCCGCCCCCCCCCCCCCCCCGGGCCCCTCCTCGTCTTCCATGACCTGCCTTTCCTGTCTCGCCCTGCCCCGCCCCGACCGGCCGCGACCGGCTGCGCCCGCCCCCCCCCCCACGCGGTTTGGTCCCCCCCCCGCCCCCCCCCCCGCCCCGCCCCGCCCCGCCCGCCCCGTCCCGCCCCGCCCGCTCCGCCCCGCCCCTCTCCGCCCCGCTCCACCCCGCTCCACCCCGCTCCACCCCGCTCCACCCCGCTCCACCCCGCTCCACCCGCTCCACCCCCGCTCCCCCCTCCTCCCGCTCCTCTCAGCTCCTCTCACCTCAACCACCGGCTGTGTCCTCCCCGACACGCCCCGCTCCGCTCCAGGCCGACTCACCTAAACGCGATTTGGTCCTCCCCTCCTCGCCCGCCCTACCCTCCCCACGCGGTTGGGTCCTGCCCGCCACGCCCCGCTCTGCTCCGGCCCGCCTCAGCTCTACGCGGTTTGATCCTCCCCTCCCCGCCTCAGCCTACTCCACCCACGCCGCCCGACAACAACTGTCGGGGCCTCGAGACGTTTTGCCCCCGTTCACCTTCACGCGCCGCCTTCCGAAGGCTCGTAAAGTCCCGGCTGCGCCGCCCGTGGCGTGTCGCAAGGGCGCGGCCCATCTTTCTCCCACCGCAGGCGCCACCCCGCCGCCCCCGCCGTCGTGCAGGGTGAAGAGAGGCCGCCCCCTCCACGGCGGCTTCTCGGAACAGTTGTCGTTCGTGTCCGGGCGTTTCATCTCTGATCCATTTTGATACCGCCGCCGCCGAGTCCTTCTCTGCCATCCTCCCCGACAGCACCGCCGCTGCAACCGCCCTTTGGGTGCTGTTCCGTTACAAGCCACCGCGTTACGGTTTCACCGTTTCCCCTCCGAGCCACGGTTACCGTGTCATGACACCGCGCTACTCGCCGATTCCTCCTTTCTAAGCTGCACCTCCAGGCTCCCAGGCAATTTCGTCTTCCCGGCTTCCTTTCGCCCGCTGCAGCAGCGCAGCATCGTCGCTCGCGAGCTCGTCGCCGAGAGGATGAGCGCGAACTTGACAGCCGTGTCGCCGGCACGAGCTCAGATAGAAACGACTGCAGTGCCAAGCGCCAGTAGGAATGACGAAGTGAATGTCCGGGAATGAAGGGAATATAGGACACATGTGGATGTGTTTAAAACGATGTGATGTAATATCACAACAGAAATACTCTAAAGAAAATTGAAATGATTTCACAGTATAATAAGCCGTATTGTCGCAATGCAGTGAGTAAATAAATAAATACAAAAATAATAATAATAATAATAATAATAATAATAATAATAATAATAATAATAATAATCTTTAACAGCAAATTAGCTGATAAATTTAATTTATCGGTTATTTTTAAGGCAGTCTTTACCTTGGGCTTCAATAAGTTATTATTGCAATTATCCGGCTTCATATTCGAAACAGTGGCGTTTCACTGCAATAACACTGAAAACTGCAGAAAAAATATTGGTTATAGAATCAAACATTTTTTGAAAGAAAAAATGTAGTATGACGTGCGACGCAAACAATGAAAAAACGAACACGTTCCGCCCAGTAGAACAATTTGAACCTTTGACCTGAGCAAATTTGAACACATGAGGCGACGTCTCCTTCGGTTGGGGAGGGGGGAAGGGAGGATTGATCTGAAATAACTTGTCCGATGCCCCGAGCGCGGAGGGCGGGCCCAGAGCTCGCGGGTCCAAGCGAGTGCGGGCGCGGGCGTGTCCCAGTGCAGGGGGTGGGGCAGCGGGGCGTAGGCGGGGCGGGCGCCGATGCGAATATTATGCAGCCAGGGCGGCAAGAAACCGCGCCGCCGCCGCCCCCGCTTCATTAGGAGCCTGGCGCTCATTAACATATGTAAAACGCCGCGGCACTGCTCGCGACGGGAGGTGTAATTCATCGGCGGCGGCGTGAAGGGGAGGGGCGGGGCGAGGCGGGGCACAAGCGCCAACGACTTGGAGAGTGTGGAGCAGATAGAAGGGTTGGTGATACAGGCTGCGGCGGCAACGGAAGCGCAGGGCCGATGAAGGAATCAGGGACCAAAGATGCGGGCGAGAAGGTGCAGAGGTACGGCGCGTGGGGGGCGTGGGCGGGCGCGGGTGTGGGAGCGTGGACGGGCGCGAAGGTTGGCGTGTGGGCCGGCGAGAGTGTGGAGGCGTGGGCGGGCGCGATGGCGGGCACGTGCGCTGGCGTGGAGGCGGGTTCGTGGGTGGGCGTTTGGGGTGGGCGGGCGCGTGGGCGGGCGCGTGGGCGGGCGCGTGGGGGGGCGTGGGCGGGCGCGTGGGCGGCGCGTGGGCGGGCGCGTGGGCGGGCGCGTGGGCGGGCGCGTGGGCGGGCGCGTGGGGGGCGGTGGGCGGGGCGGCGGGCGGGGGGCGGCGCGCGTGGGCCGGGCGTGGGCGGCGCGTGGGCCGGCGCGGGGCCGGGCGATCGTGGGGGTGTGGGCGGGTGCGAAAGCGGGCGTGTGGGAGGCCGAGGGCGTGGGGGCGAAGGAGGGCGCGTGGGCAGCAACGTATTTTATGAAAAGTATTTGCTTCCCAGAATAATTAAAATGATAAATATACTTTTGGGAATGCTTGTAGTTCAAACGTGTAAGAAAAAACACGCACATTGTACACAATTAGTCTCTATATTTCGTTACACATCAGAGGATGTTTATTTTTTCGTTTATCTTTATTAATTCATTATATTTAATATTGTTTACAGGGATTACACCGCTTCAAAAGTGTTCAGACTGTGTAATGTCTCTCATTTAAACATAAACTGTTTGATGTTGGAGAAACCAACGATTTATAAAACATATTTGTTTTATTATTATTCCCAGAATACAAAATAACACAAGATTAATGCATATATATGTGAAATACTTCAACTAAAGGATTCAACTGTGTGTGTATTTACGTTTTTGCAGCAGGATTTCAATATTTCCTAATGATTTACATATTAATTTCTGGAGTATTAAACGTAAATATTTTCTTTATTCAAATTCCGAGAAAGGAAACAAGTTATATGGGGATTTAAACACAATAAATTACAGCGATATTCAGATAAAACAAGTGAATGATTTTTTATTTTCTCAAAAAACATTACTTATTTGATACCATTTTAGCCTTATTATCTTTCTCCAGATTAAAGCCAAAATATGCATGAATTTCCCTGTGAAGGCATGAATTTTCCTATTGAATGTAAATTATATGCGAGCGCTCTGATTTGCAATGGTGATAAAAGTAAAGGGGTGATGCAAAGCGTTCTTCATTACCATCAACCCTCCATCTAAATTGCTGTGCAAATAACTACGTTTGCTAAGATGCGAAGCAACATCATTATCGTGTCAATTTTCATTAATGTCATATTAGAAAGCTGATACGTAATAATTAATGTATAGAGTTATATTATGAATTTGCATGGAAGGTTGATTCTTTACATTTTCCTACAAAAAAATAGTGATTTTTGTTTTTACTTTCATTTCTGAAGAATCATTTTACTAGTAAACGTCTAGGGGTTTTCTTAAAATAATTTAGGCTACCAAAATTGCACATGGACTTAGTGTGAACTGAGAGTCTTTAAGGCCTAATTTATAATACGCTGGTACGCAAATGTTATATGAAGACTACAAGCTAAAGATATATCGCGCTATAGACTTGCAGGTTACAGACATTTCGTGCGTGTACGTAAAATTGCAGGACATTTTACGGTAAATTTAAAATAATCTTTAACATTCAGAAACAGTGTGTCAATCAACTGAGACTCACTTTTAATTTAATGTAGTGTGGATTATGAGTTTCGTAACCTTGAAATCACACAGTCATTATTAGTCCTTGTGTCCAGCTGTCGTTGAGACTTTGTTTTCACACATTTCCTGATTTCCTTTATTTTTCTAGACTGTGTTTTATTGCTCTATGAGTAATGTTCGGCCAATCAATATACTGTTAAAGATTTTTATTTTCTCTTTCAGGATTACGGACTTAATTTTTACATCACTACACACATTCTTTTTGTAAATATTATATTTTTCTCTAATATCTAATCTCATTTCTAAATCTATAGAATTCGTTGTAATCCACCCACCGTTAGTACAGCTCAGATTAGTATAGTAATTCCATAAATGGTTTTTGTTTCCGTTTTGCTTGTATACATTCTAAACATCATGGTATTTTTACAAAAAGATGAAAAATGTGAAATAATTAGTCACAGTAATAGTCCGACTCATTTACCTCATTCGTCAAAATGACAGCAGATATTGTCATTACATGAATACATGAAAAATCCTCATCTCTGGCCGCGTGTTGACACGAGATACGGATTTTCCTACCACGTATTTTTTATAGTACTCGGATCGCAGACCTGCTCGTGCTTTTCTGCTGGGAGTTGCTTGAAACGCGTCAGACCGCCGTGGCAAGCGCGATTTCCTCGGAGTGGCGTGAGAAAAAGAGTGAGAAGATAAGCGTATTTGCATTGCGGAACAAGAATTTCTAGCGTCAAATGTAAATTACGTCATGCGGTACGTTTTGTATTCCTAGGAGGAAAGTTGGCATCATTCAGTCAACCTGTTTCCGATATTTGTACAATAATAAACAAGATAATAGTAATAATAAATTATGTTTAGTTCCATTTTAATAGTTGTAAGTTAATTAGACGTTAGTTAATCAGGAATATATATAAATATATATATATATATATATATATATATATATATATATATATAGTCACCTCCTTACTTTTTCAAAAGGAGCGAACCCTCCTTTCTGCCGGTAGGGCGTGGATGGTGAGCAAAATAAGTCACCAACCACTGGATTGGATTCGTCGTCAAATCTAAGCCTGTCCGACCTCTCAGATAGAATTACCTCGATTTTGGGAGGAGGTAGGTGACCTTGAGTAATAATCCCTAATTACTCTTTGTCGTGACTCAATTGGATGATAAGTCATAACATTCACATGAAGAAAGTTCACAGATGACTCCTTCCTGAGGGATAGGGTCCTGACATATGCACTGGGATTTCAATACGAACATCATAGTCGTATGTTTTAAAACAATAACCGGATAAATATATTCTATTTAAAAGAATTATTACACTGTACACTCGAATTTGTCTGAGAGTACCTTTGCTATAATCAGATTTGAAACAAAACTGGTGAACAAAATGTCACGAAAACCTTTGCTGAATTATAATTTAAAACTGACTGTTTTCGTTGAATACTAGCACAAATTAGCAAAATTAGAAAGAAAAAAAAGCCAACCTTTAACCTTTTGGAAAAAAAAAATTAAAAAAATATTACACTCTGAAATATTCCAACGTTTTACACGAAACAGAACAGTTTGGTTTGTTCAAAACAAAATAATTTGTAACTTCTCCAACTACACGATATTTAGTTTAGTTGATGATCACCTAAAGTTAGATTTGTTTGATTCACTGAGATCTCTCAGTATACAAAAAAAATTCAACTTTATAATCAAGTACTTTTCTAAACATATCTTATTTCCAGAACAAGAATCTCCCTCCGTTATTTCACATGCAACATTATATGAACAATCACTTAACATGAAACACTGTTACAAATCACAGAAAAATTATATCTTAAATTTACAATAGCCCTTTTCATGTATCTGAATTCAGTAACGAATCTATAACTCTAGCTGATATTCGGACACAGAATTTAAATTTTCTTTACGGAAATTTTATATGATTACAGGCACTAACCTCATGAACTAGCATAGTCAGTAAAAGTTCTGCAACCTGGCTGGCACCTCAATTTATAATCTGGATTGAATCAGATAAACTCACAGGAACTCGTGCGACGGCTCGACGTTTTCTCGAGGTCGTCCGAAGTTTGAAGCGGCTGCGAAGAATTTCCTATGTGCCCTCCAATTACGTCCAATATAAAATCGGGGTGTTTGCGACTGCTTTTCTACTCCCCTTTCATTTCTTCAGTAGAGGTTGCTATGTACGCCGAATGAAGCGTGGTCAACTCGGGTTTCAATAAATCCAAGCGATAGTTTTAAAAGCTGAAATAAAATATATTCATAGTACTATTTCCATACTATAAATTACTCATTCAAGTTTATACGCGTTTACGACTGCTGGTTCCTGACGCAGTATAAATCTTATTATTCGTTTATTAATTGTTCTCCATTCAATTATACTCATACCTTCTGCATAATATATTCGTTTATTCTTTAAGCAAGTTATTATAATAATCAAATAGATTACCTTATTCTAAAAGCTTCAGTAGTCGGTATTTCCCAGAGTGGCGTGATCCGTTGCTTAACCATTTCTCTGCGGGTACCGTTTCAGTTGCTCTTCATTCACGAAAAGAAAATGTCCGAATCTCCTGGAGTAGGTTAAAATTCAGTAAATCTTGCCTACTAAATTCCCATTGGTCCTTCGGCCGTTCCTATGACTGAATATTTCGTCTTGCGAATTTGTTACGAGCGCTACTCGTAGCTGTCTCGTGAGCTACTTGAGAATCGGCGTGTTGGAAAGAATTTTCTTCTATCATCGGGTGTAATCTGTCGGATTACCTGATAACTTCCCGGTCTAATAGGTACCGATAGATGTATTAAACGAAAATAAATTTATATTTTCGTGATGTAAACGTCTGAGCGGTTACAATATATGAAAGGTAAGTTAATGACGAATCAATACACAATCATCAACATTATAAAAAATGGGCACTTGTTGCATCGGCTTAATAGGGAAGTATCTGTGCTGAGTTGACAGCTCTTTCTCGCCGTTCACCGTCTATTTTTAACCTCTTTGGCGAGCATCGGGTCCAGGCGGGCTGTTAGTTCTGTGTGCAAATTGCTTTGCTCGTATGTACTGTACTTGTGTTGCGCGAGAATATATACGCATATTTTCAAACACTTGGTTTGTGTTTCTTTTTATTGTTTTAAATGAGCATTCCCTGGGTATTCTGTATGCTCCATTTCCTGCACATATTAGCTACTTCAAAGTCGACAGTCTGTGGGATGTTAGACGGACCGTCCTAGTCCGAACTGTAAACAATCAATACTGCAATTTTGAATTGGTATTTTAATAATTTTTCGAAAATAGTTAGAGTTCACTGAAAATGGGACACACACTATTTTTAAAACATGTAATACTCTATTTGAGAACAAAATTGAAAGAAGACAATTGAAGCATTTTTCAGAAAACGACTGTTTAGAAATTGCTTATATTTTACGCAAAATTATACAAAAAATAATCATATTTTGAAGAAATTGTTGGACCTTATTGCAAGATTTGTCCTTGATGAACAAGTTTTAAAGAAAAATACGTATAATCCATATTTGTTGATTGTAGTTGTAGAACGACATCAAAAAAATTTAGAACTTTTCCAATTTTTCGAAACTTTATGTATTTAAACGGAAACCAAACCTGTGCCATTTTTAAGCGTTGTTGGTGCTATTCAAGGACATTAAATGACCGCGGACGGACAGATGTTTTGCCGTCAACCAATTGTTTTGAATGAAAGACCCTCAAACCATGAATTTCATTTACTACTTATAGAAACAATTTTATCGATTTTGTCGACAACATGAACCCAGAGTACGAATGTTTCTGTCGAAAAAGTGCGGTAAATTTTCAGTTTTCGAGTCAATAATCCAGAATTACTTTATCTACAGCCCAAGATGATGTAGTATTTCAAATCTAACAAAGAACTGCGATAAATTGTTTCACACTTGGAACAAAACAGTATAAATAATCAATATCAATGATTTTCATCTTTCTAGAAAAGCTGAAAGCTACGAAAAACAACGGAACATCGGGAGGATCTGAGCCCCGTGGGGTTAGGCAGAGCGCGCTTGGGTATATCGCAGTTCATAGGACGCAGGCGGCCGTGCAAGGGAAATAAGCGCCGTCGAGTATCGGCAGTGGTGCAAATCCGCTCACAAGGCGGGGGCGGCGCTAAGGAGCGGGCTTCGAAGCCCGGCTGCGGCCGCCTAAGCCGGCTGTCGACGCCGCGCAGCCTCCGCCTTGAGGGCAATTAGGCGCGCTATAAATTACGGGCGCGGCCGCTTAGCGGCGGATTTGCCCAAGGGGCGGAGCGGGCGGCGGCCGGGCGCCCTCAACGCCACTTGCGGTGGAGGAACAGGCGGCGGCGGCGGACGCGCAGACCGAGTCCGAGGCGAGGCGCTTTCGAAGGCGAAGATGAAGGTGAAGGTGAAAGCGAAGGCACAGGTGATGGTGACGGGGGGAAGGAAGGGATGTCGGCGGATGGAGATGGCGAAATCAAAGGCGGAGTCGGAGATGAAGGGAATAGCAAAGGCGAAGTCCAAAGTAGAGGCAAAGACAGAGGTGGAGGCTTAAGCGATGGCGATAGCGATGGCGATGGCGATGATGATGATGATGACGATGATGATGTCGCTGGCGAAGGCGGGGGCGGATGAAGTGGAGGAAGCGGAGAAGGATGTGGAGGAGATGGCTAAGGCGGTAGTGAAGGAAGTAAAAGGGTGAAGTTGGTAGGGGAGCCAGGTAAGACTAGCAAGGTTAGCTGAGCAGGAAACGGGGGTGGGGGGGGAAGAGGCGGTGCGGGGCGTGGCAGTGAAGACGATGGAGGGGTCAGGATGAGGTCGAGAGGGCGGAGGAAACGCTGGCTGGAATGGCAAAGGGACAGTTGGGGGGAAAGGTTTCCAGCGAGAGGGAAGGGGCAGAAGGAGGTCGAGCAGGTGGTAGGAAGGGTGGTAGCGACAGCGAGGGGGAGTGAGGGGGGGGGAGGGGGAAGGGAGCGGGAGGAGCAATTGGTGGGTGGAGGTTTGTTAATGGGAGAAGAGGAGGACGTAATGAGAGGGGTGTGGAAGGGACAACGGGAGCGCGGGGCGTAAGCGGGTGGGGGTAAAGTTGGAGGCGCTGGGCGGTGAGGTTGTGGGGAGGTGTTAAGTTAGTGGGGTTGTGGAGAGGTGCTGGGCGGTGGAGTTGGAGTTGGAGTATGAGAGCGGTGATGAATGTGATGTAGTCAAGATACGAGGGCGATTTGGTGCCGTGTGAGCGGTTGCGACTGCCGTAATATGAACATATATATTTTTTATTTAGTGCACATGTGATCCACGTGCGAGCGATATTACAAAAATAATTTGCTGATATAAATTCAAATAAAATACCCTGCCCCTTCAGGCACATATTTCTCGAGAAATATTTGTCTAGCGTAGGAATCTGTATGAGGCGGGCGAGGCGTTAGCCGCAAAGGGGAAGGTTGTAAGCCAGAACGGTCTTCGGAGGTCATCTCTGGGGAAGTGTATGCAACTGAACGCACATGCACTGACCTCTTGACAGAATGGAGCACATCACGGAAACCAGTTTACAGGAAATCCTCCTAATACTATCAGATGGAACGACACAATTCATGGTGTTCTATCTAAAAGTATTATTTTGTTTATCGTCAATTGTGCAACCAACTGGACGTTTGTGCGCTACGTCTTTCGTGTTGCCTTTCGTAGACACTTGTCACTCAGAATTTCGACGAGGAGGACGGGGAGAGGAAAGATGAGAATAAGAAGAAAGAGGAGGAGAAAACAGATGGAGAAGAGAAAATAAGCACAGTTATGGCGGAAAGAGGGTGATGTAGAAGTGTCAGACGGGGATAAAAAAGAAGAAGGAAAATGAGCTTTTGATTTACCCTAACTTTGAATTGTGTGTTCACGTAACGAATCACGTAATCTACAATTTTCCATTGCCATTTTCTACGAAGCCCCGCCTTGACGGGACCATAACCTCTACAACTAGTACTGACAATGTAACAGCACTGGTTGCTGTAACACACATTGCGAGTCCAAACCTGGAGGACAGCGAATTAGGGGGAGAGTGGATGGAGGATAATACATCTGAAGCTGACAACTACAACACCCAATGGAGCTGGGCGTCGTAGCCCTTTTCGCTGCTCCGCCCTCGCATCGTCATCTCGTTTTCATCCCCCGCGTCTCTGCAGCTCTCAGCTCATTCACACGCCTTTTCCGACAGCCGGTTGACGGAGTTCGTTTAGATTGATTGTGTTGAAGTCACTTGATTTACTTTGAGCACGATATTCTCATTCACTTTTCCTCCTGTTGCTCGATTTTTTCCTATTCTTTTGTACATTTCTTTATCCATTTCAACCTTCATTATTTTGAAACCAACTTTAATTGCTGTGTTAACTGATTATTGTACGTCGCTTATTATTGCAAGCAACCCTAATTACATTTTAGTTCTCTTCTTTGTTCTTTTCTCTGGCTGACCCATATTACACTATTGACGATATTTCTTTTCAATTATCTTGGAGAAATACACAATACATTTACTAAATAGCCTCTGTCGGTTTTATTTCTACATGGCCTCTTCAGACATGTTACAATCCTTCTCATTTTAATGTCACCTAACTGGGACAATACATTAAGATATAAAGCTGATTTTAGATTATTTGTGGCCATCCACTTGATTTTTTCCTTTAACTTTTACTAAACGCAATTATTTCATATAGTTTTATTCCAAAAGGATTTTATCTCTTTCTTAATGTAATTCTAGACTGATATAATCTCATCAATTACAAGAATTTCTTGTTAAGTAATCGTAATAGTAGGTAGATAGTTTCTGGTCCTGATTTCGTCTAGTGTGGTGCATACAATAAAATTCATTATTGCATTTCCATTTCCTGACTTTTTCTTTTTCAGGTAACCGTTCGGTCCTCCAGTCCATTTTCGTCCGTTTACCTGTTCTTCTATCATCACCCACCACCGGCTTGCTAAATCTCTCTTCCCCCAAGCTCCCTTCTGCCGCAGCCAGCGCAATCTCCACACAAATTTACAATTCCATCCCCTTATTCTCAGAAGTCACTCTCCACTAGCTCTCCAAAATACCTTGTCTTGGCCACAGCCAATCCGCACTCCCCATCCCGCCACCTCTGTCCACGTTTCCCAGTTCTCAATTCCACCTCCCTCCCCGACGCTCGCAAAGCTAGCCTCTGCGGATCAGTTTTCTTCACCGCTTCCAACACTAATGCCATTCATGGGTTTGATTTATATCTTAATGGTTCCTGGAGTGTAGTCATTAGTCTGTTAGGTATAGTATATGTTGCGTACATGGAGATGGTGGTATTCATTCCGCAATGAATCTGACTAACGTATCGTCGCTGATCTACACTTCGTTTTGCAGGTTTTCGTCATCCAGGTATCTCAGCCAGCGGGTACCACCCAATAGGGACACGCCCAAAGCTTCCGACAGGACTCATGACATGTGTAGTGAAAGTACATGTCTGAAAACACACGCACACACACATACACACACATGTGTGTATATATATATATATATATATATATATATATATATATGTGTGTGTGTGTGTGTGTGTGTGTGTGTGTGTGTGTGCGAGTGTGTGTGTGTGTGTTAAAGGAAGAATGTAGGGCAAGGGTAAGGATGGAATGATTGTGTGCAGTTCGTTATTCGGTTGTTACGGTACTACTACGTTACTCCATTGGAATTGGCTGTAGATATCACAGAAAACAACCTGTCAGAGCAGCCAGTTGCTAGAATTCTTCTCCAGACGGTGGCTGAATCCGAACGAGCTACGCAGTGAGCGTCGAAAAACCGACGTCGTGAGCACTCGAAACCTAGCACCTCCGGACGGAAGCACCGCAAGGACAACGTTAATTCAGCCTCTGCGCCATCTCAACCGGTTCAAGCCCTGGAGTTTCCACCCGCGCAGCCTCCTCCGCAGCCGCTCGTGCGCTAGCTTTCTCCCCAAGTTCCCCCCCCCCGGCCGCACCGAGAGGCGCTTATCCGCTTGTGCGGATTCGCCGCGATCGCTCCCCCGTTTAGTAGTCGGGGGGAGGGGAAGAAGGGGGGCGATCCTTTGCTTTTCCCTCGCCATCGGCGGCAAGTCTCTCGGCTCGCCCGCGCCCCGTCCGCAGCTCGCCCCGCCCACGCGAATCCGATTCCCGAAAGCCGAGCATTACTCATACCCGACGATTCGATCCTTTCTCATGCACAGCGAGGCTTGGGAGCCACTTGCTTTCCGAATGGTTCAACTACGCATCCGCTAAATACTTGTGTGTTGTAAATCGTTTGAATTCCAGTTGCCCTTTGGTAAGAAAAACAAGCAAGGAAGTTGGATAAGTTTTAAAATTTGTACAAACTTGTTTGACACTTCCTTTCACTTGAATAAGGACATATTTTATCAGAACTGTTTCTTTTTCACGCAACAGAAATGAATATATATCTTAAAGATTTATATTACTTACACGATTCGGTAAGTATTTGTATTTGCTTAATAGACTGACCTCTACCCACTATCTAGAATCGATGTTACAAATAAATTGAAGTTAAGTCGGAAATCGTTTGTGGCATTACTTATAATTACAGAAACTATCATATGAATCACTATATAATATAACTATCATGCATCATATCCATAAAGAATCAATATATAATATATCATTTCCATTTACACCACATACACAATTTATGTTTCACTGCAAAAAGCCTACTGCAGAGAAAAAAGGAAAACTATGATAATCAATTAACATATTGAGCTCCCAGAGATGTAAGTCCTGTGCGAAAAATACTTCTTATATTCTTAAAAATTCAATACTTTATTTTATACACATACTTTTATATACATACTTTATACTCATACCTACGCAAAAGACGCTTAAATAAGTGCCGTAGGTCACACGTGCCGTAGGTATTTTCATTTTTGGTTCTTTCATACGTAACATATTTTCGTTACTTCCCGAAAATGCGAAAATTGAAAAAGTTCAAACTTTTGTCGACTTATTCATAAATCTACAATAATAAAAGAAAAAAAATCCCTTAATGAAATCCGTTCATCAAAAACACATCTGCAAAAAAGGTTACGTTTCAATTTTTTGCGTGAAATAAAGACGGATCCAATTTTTGTCTGAACTTTTTCGCCGGGTAGAGCTAAATGCACTGAATAACTTAACACAAATCTAATTTTGTTGCATTTATTCTGGTTTTCCAAAACTTACACAATTCTAATTTTCTTAAATAAATGTTGTTAATAGTCACAATACGCGCGATTATTGCATTTTGTGGTACAAGGGCTTTAAATGTTTTCTAATGGAGTTTCTCAAAAACCAAAAAACTATCGGTTAAGTGAGATCTAAAATTATCATGTTCGAGAATGCTCTAATGCAATTTTGTCGAAAATTGATCCACACTTGTAAAAAATAAAATTTAAGTTTTTTTCCAATAAATTAAAATTTTTAACGTTCTGAATTATTTGAGATAATGCTACTTTGATGTATTTGGCTTGTTTTTTCTACAGTTACACAAATATTCATTTTTAAATCGCTCACATCGGGAATATTTACTTACATTACAGGCATTCCTACAACATATCCAATTTTTGATAACAATAGCTTAAAATAATTTCTGATGATGTTTCTCGGAAACGCGATAGTTTTGGGTGACAAGAAGCTTGATATTGCACCATTTTCAGATACGCTTAAATGCTATTGCCATCACACTTACTCCAAATTTTAAATAAAAATGAAAGTATACGACTAGGTTTTATTTTTTTTGTTTAATTTACTTAAAGTCATAATTCAATATTAGCGATTCGGAAAGAATTCGAAAAAACGCGAAGAAAGTATTTTGGGCTCCAATAGATGGCAGCTGAGAAGAGGGATGGGCAAAACTAGCAAGACAGCACACAGTAAACGGATAAAGAAATTAACTAGAATGAGAATGTCTGTGCAGTACTAATTTATAAATTACTGTATAATCACACGATCAATAAATGAATGTTATAAAATCTGTGATCCTCAAGTGCAAGTACTATAAACATTATGCAATGTACGAAAAGTCACTATAAGATTCTCGACCTTTTTTCATTGGGTTGGAAGGGTTGCGTGCGTGAAATTATTCTGACAGATTTATCCTCGGGCATGACATATCAGACGAGAAAGTAATATAGTGGACTAGAAACTGCGAGGTGAAATTAATTAGTGGTTCCCATATCCATCAACACTTAAAATTGCTTTTACGTCTGCTATGTAGAGTAATGTAGTTTCGTTGAGTGAACGGAAGATGCTGTACGAGTCGATAGAAATGTATGTACACACTCATTTAAATATCCTTGACATTACTAAGACAATTTTGACGTTGTCTTTCATGTCGGTGAACTTAAAAATCGTTCGTTAATGCACGGCATAAAAAACTAAATTCATATTACAGAAAAGTTAGTCGATTGATGAAGTTAAGGTTAACATTAAGGTTTTTGTACAGTAATATTTCCTTTCCAGTAATATCGCCTCAAGTGATTCTTATGTTAAAAAACTGAAATAAGTAGAGCATATGTTTCTTCAATAATGCTTTGGAAATTTTATCTTATTCCTCCTCGATATGAATTCCAAAAAATACATACCACCACTGTCTTTGCTTGGTATTTGAACAATTAAAAGTTGACTGCTGAAATGAAATATTTTAAACCATAAATTAAATTAATTATTAGATTGTAGTTACATGAATTTCATTGAGTAGTGTAGTGAAGCGCCAAAACAATTTGGAATGGTTTATCTAGTGTAGTACATAAACATATGTGAATCTATTTTAAATGCACCTTCTACTGTCCCATAACATTTTAGATATATAAACTATTTTCAGCCCCTTTCAAAGAACGTATGATAATTACGCATACAATAATTACGTATTCTTTAAACGCCAGAGAAATCACGCCAATATTCAGGTAATCCTACCGTACTGTTATGGAAAATAACCGTAACACACAAATATCGTGGCGGAGTAACTAGACCCCGTCCTATTAGTAACTTTACAGTGAACTCAAATATAAAAGCATCGTTTATATAAACGAGAAAGCATTTATTTTGGCAATAAACCGTATACAGAAGGCAAAAGCAATACGTTTTCTCAGACAAATGGAAATCAGCCAATCAGGAAATTATTTGGAGACGCTTTGGACAAGTAAACAGAGGAATTATTGCATATAAACAAATATGAAACGATTCGTATTAGGCCAGCGTCGAGCAAACAATTTTTTAAGATAAGAATTCAATCCCCCGTACAAGAGGCCAAACAGAGGGCACGTTGATCAAAACAGAATGTATAAGGTGTTTCCGGGAAGAAGGGGAAGAGGGAAATGATTTTTCTGAGGTGGTAGAGGACATTTAAAAGTGACATTTTTTCTAGAACGCAGAGATGGTGATTTAGGGGTACGGAATGATGGTGGATACGGGAAGAAACGATGATTGGTTGGGAGAAGAGTGGAAGATATCCAAATGAAATTGTTCCATCAACAAAAATTAAAGTAATCAAAACGTTTGGGCGGGAAGGGAAAATATCTTTTTAGCACTCCGTGCCCGAAACGCGGTTTCTCGTGCTTATTTCCGTGTGCGTAACTACTAATTTTTTTACAGTTAGCGAAATATCTCGAAGCGTGTCCGAAACATCTGCAACGATTCGCAATTGTCTTTCGTCTTGATAACGCATTTGTTTATTATTTACAAGCAATAATGTTACGACACGGACTGGAACCCAATTACTTTTGTACAAGTAAGGTAAAATATGACTTCAGAAAGTGATTCAGAGATACATTTTGAAGAAAAAATGCCGAAGAATTTTGCTGAATTGGCAAATAATATTAAAGTGAGAAAGCATGGCAGAAAATCTCAGCATATAATGAATTCAAAAAGTGCTACAAAGAAAGAAAAACCTCATTTATTCACGAAAATATTTCAATTTATCTAAATGATATTTAATTTATATTTCTTTACTTGACACGCATTGCGTTTCGCTCACGGCGGCGTGTTAAAAAATAGTATTTGCAACACGGAGCGAGGTGATTCCAGCACGCGTCTATTTGTCATCCTTGCTAGGCTGACGACAAACTCGACTCGGGCGTGAATCACCTCTTTCGCGCGTTTTACGTAAATTACTATTCTGAGGTGGTACAGGACAGTAAAAAGTGTTGTTTTTTCCAGAACCGGTGATGGAGGCGGAGAGATGCGATAAAGTAGTTTGGGAGAGGAGTGGCAGATATCGAAAATAAATTGTACCATCATCAAAAAATGGGAAGCACATTAAACACTATGCCCGTGAATACCAAATATTGTATGATGTAAGGAAAGTTTGATGTACATTTTAAAGATGTTCAATTCATAAATTACAGATAGACAGCATGCATGTATTGCACGAATCAAATATTAAATATGTTTGTTGTATGAAAGGTTTTATATTGAAAAGGGTTTTATTTTTGTTTGTGTGACTTAATTTGTATTATAATAATATAGTGGTATCACGATTTTTCACCTGACCGCTAACTAAAGGTTTCATGAGCATTCATTGGCGATTAAATGGCTGTATTGTTATTGCTATGCTATATTTTCCTGATGTTCGTTAAGTTATTAATACTTGAAAACCTGTATAGGTACGCCCGTCGACTGACAAAATACAAATTTTCCATGAACCTTGAAAATGAGCTAGTATAAGAGCGAGTAATTATTTGTGTATTGTAAATTAAATTAACATCTAAAAAGTAAATAGTAACATAGGAGTTCGGTCCGCAACACTGATCGTTCAGAAAACAGTGATGTGTCTACAACAGAGTTAAATGTGGAATTCAGGAAAATGAAGACTGATGCGTTGAATGCCGCTCTCTTTGCAGGGGTTAACGCTAAGTATGTATTCCTCGTTATTCATCGCCGCACAAACCGCCCGAACATCGCTTCGACTGATCGGGCGCTTTTCTTCTTTTTCCTTCCTTTCATTCGAAGAGCATCCAAACTTCCCGGCCCCATTTTACGGCGCTCGGTTCGCTGGCAATCACCGCCCGCCCGCCCCCAGATGTCCGAGGAAGTTAGCGAACACTGATCGAGCCCTGGAACGCGCGGCGCAGGGAGAGAGTTCCTTAATTTTAAATAAATTTGACACGCTGAAATGGGAGCGAGGCGCGGCGATTTCCCAAAGTTTTATCCCTCATAACCCCCAACCCCTCGCTCTGCCTCCCCTTGACGGCGAGACCCGAAACTCCGGAGTCGACAGCTGCCAGTGAAGCCGGACGCGAAGTTGCTCTCGGCACGGTGGGCGGGGGGTGGGGGGTGGGGGAGAGGGGGTCGACGCAGAGAGCGTGCACGCGCCGCGCCCATGAAAGCTGAGCGCTCCAAGGCGATGGATGACCCGCCTTCTTCACACACGCCGGAACCTGCTTATGTCCTTAGGACGCAGGTGTATTTTTTGTCAATGCCCCCTTCTCTTATTTGTATTTTAAATATTGTAATTAGTCAAGCGGAACAGCAGGTCTAATAACTTAAGCTTTGCCATCCATGCATATTTATTTATTTATTTATTTACTTCTTTTTTAATTTTTTTAATATTTTTACTTATTTTGTACTTATTTATTTATTTATGTAATGATGTAATGATGGTTATTAATACACGAGGGTGATATTACGATAAGAGCGAGTATCGTAAAGTTCACAGGAGTGTATTAATACCAGTACATTGAGTTTTATACGGTACTTTTTCTACGACTTGTACAAGTTAAATTTTACATTGAATCGTTTTGTGGCAGTTAACAAGTAGGATTCAGTCAATGCCACCTAACCCTGCCCACGCATGCTGCCGCAGGTGGTTGTGGTTACCAGGCCGCCTGCGAGAGTGTACTGCGCTAGTCAACTAAGATTACGTGAAATTAGAATCCAATTTATTTTAAATAATATTCCACGAAAAATTACTACTAATAAAAAAAATTAAAATTGACAAGCATAATATAGTATCAAATGCAATTTTGAAGTACACAATCGGACGAAGCATTAAGTATAAGGATTCTCAATGATTAATTGCCATTACTTGATTTTTAAACTTCCCTGTGACTGGTAAAAATCCATTATCATAATGAAATCCGTATCGTAATAAGTATCATTATGCAACTATTTGTACCCAACAAATGACAGCATTATACAAAAGAGAGTAGAAAAAATTAGATATTAATCAGTGTACTAGCTTATACCGACTAGAAAAAATAATTACATTCTAATTTCTTTAAAAATTTTGAAGATTCTTCTGCAATTTTTGAAAGAATAATATTCAACACTTCTCCGCAACTGAAAGCAATAAGGAAGGATATTATACCAACTGCTTTAGAGGGAATCATATAAGGCAAAGTGACTTTTGAGAAAGTTGGTTATTATGACTTCTTAAGGAGGAAAAAACTGAGTAAACAAACTCAAACGTACTGACGCACATTTTCCAATAACTGAACCCTGGATCAATGCTGTTCCGCACGTAGATATAAACGCAGAAATGGTGCACTATATCTAACACACTGTATCTACACTAGGCGTAAGAGCAGTGATTGATTGATTGATTTTTTCGTGTTTCCGGGCGCATCGACAGCTTTGGTCATTAGTCTCGTAAGTGTAGTGCATGTTTGTTTCTAGGGAGATGGGGTGGTGATGTTCCCCCCCATGGGATGGCGAGATCCGACGCCGACTTACCGTCGGCTACTGGGGTTTCTCCCTAACCAGGGCTCTCCAATCAGCGGGGCACCGCCCCAGCCGGGACAAGCTCTATGCTCCCGACCGGTCTCCTGGATTACGTGGTAGTGTAGTGCATGTTAGTGTAAGTGGGTGTGTAAGGGGAGAGGATATGACGAGGAAGAGGAAGGAAAAATCGAGCGCGGCTCGTGGCCCGTTTGTTAGGGTACTACTCCGGCATTCGCCTGGTGTTGATCGGAGAAACCACGATAAACTACCGGTCAGAGCAGCCGGCCACCAGAATTCTCCTCCAGACAGCGACTAAATTCGACCTAGCTGAAAAGCTAGTGTCAAAAATCCTGCCGCCGTCAGGACTCGAACGTAGGACCTCCCGGTCAGAAGCGCAGCAGTGACATTAGTTGATGCACTGAGCTACCGCTCCCGGTGTAAGTGCAGTGCGACACCCTAACAAACGGAATAAAAAAGCGAAGTAAAGTATCTACAAATTGGAAACTCCTAGGCTTTGGTGCGTTTTATTTTTAATTATATTTCTTTGTAGAGTTTTATTTTAGACAGTATTATATTGTACATATTCAAAACCAAAATATTAATAAAAAGCCATATTTTAAATTTGGAACTGTTACTTTTATTTTATTTACATTTGTTTTACTTGTCTTCGTCTGATTGTAGCGTACATACGTCGAAAATGTTTTTGGAAGAGAAGTAGAAGGAAGACAAAGAATTGTAAATTCAGAGAAAGATACGAAGAATGATATCAAACGTTATATGAATTGCTGAATAAATTATTTACCAAAAATTCAGGTTTATGCATTTTTGCGAAATTTGGAGGACCTCGCGCTGTTCACACCAGATTGTTCATCTCGAGGTTCGGTGAGACCATATTTCGTCATGCCAAAAACAGCGTGTGTACCGATATGGTTTTATATTTATCTTGAAAGATTTCCAAAATTGGGATGATCTGGTTTTGATGGCGAACGCCAGTTGTGAAAACAGAAGTGACAGCAGAGGCGGAGGCAATGGTGTTTGTGCGGGGAGTAGAGGGGAATGCAGTGGGGCAACACTGTTGTCCGGGCGCCTAAGGCGGCGGAAGTGGGGGTTGAGTCGGGACCGGTGGTAGTGGCGAATATGAAGGAGGCGGCGGAAGTGACAGTAGGGGCCGTGCGCGGTCAGGGTAAAGGTGGGGGTTGAAACGACCAGCAGAATTCGCGGCCGGCGGAGGGTGGGCGAAAGCGGAGACGGAGATGGAGATGGAGGCGGTGGCGGGAAGGAAAGCGGTTGTGAACGTAGTAGCTGAAGTGGTGGTAGAGATTGAAGCGGATGGAGACAGTGGTGGTGGAGGCGCAAACGGATTATGGCGGTGGCGGTGGCGGTGGCGGTGGCGGTGGCGGGGCGGAGGCGGAGGGCGGAGGCGGAGGCGGAGGCGGAGGCGAGGCGGGGCGGGGCGGAGGCGGAGGCGGAGGCGGAGGCGGAGGCGGAGGCGGAGGCGGTGGCGGTGGCGGTGGCGGTGGCGGTGGCGGTGGCGGTGGCGGTGGCGGTGGCGGTGGCGGTGGCGGTGGCGGTGGCGGTGGCGGTGGCGGTGGCGGTTACGGAGGCGAGGGCGGAGGCAGAGGCGGAGGCGGAGGCGGAGGCGGAGGCGGAGGCGGAGGCGGAGGCGGAGGCGGAGACGGAGGCGGAGGCGGAGGCGGAGGCGAAGGCGAAGGCGAAGGCGAAGGCGAAGGCGGAGGCGGAGGGAGGCGGAGGCGGAGGCGAGGCGGAGGCGGGCGGAGGGAGGCGAGGCGGCGGGGGGTGCAGGGGGGGGGTGGGGCGGCGGTGATGGTGGCGACACGAGGGCGGGGATGGAGGCGAGAGCGGGAGAGGAAAAGGAGGCGGGGTATGGGCGTGGGTGTGGGCGGAGGCGGAGTCGCGATCGCGCGATTGATTCGCCACCGTCCGCGCGGGATTAGTCGCTGCGAGTTCATTAACCCCGCAGATTGATAGCGCCCCGCAGGTGCAGCAGCGATCGGCCTCCTCCGCCGCCCTCGCCCCACCTGTGCGCTCCCAGACGGCGCCGGCAGAAACTTCTAGCCCAAACACACAAAGCGCCGATATCTAAGCGCAGACACACCACAGCATGATGGAAGCTTTGCTCGATTTGGATGGAAGGGCTCATCAATTCGTTCTGGCTTTTACCCTTACATTACATTATTCTGTATACTTTGAAGAAGTTAAGACAAACTTTCCCCAACCTTCATCAATTTCGTAATAAGAGTTTTTCCATCCTGCAAGTTCTAAAATCCAATGAATGACCCACTATTAAATATTATGAACATTAATCTCTTGCTTTTCTTAGGCAGTTAAGTTTATACAAAAATTATAGAATATTGGAATTATAATATAGGTAAAACGTATTATCTAACAACAACAGATTTTCAAGTTCTTTCATAATTTTCCAATTATTCACTTTGATCAAATCTCTTCAGACGCTTATTTTGTAAAAACCAAACAAGCGTGACATTTGTCACGTATTAAACATACGTGAATTCTATATTAAAATTGTCCTAGCACAAGAAAATGTATAAAAAACATAAATTTCACAATTTTAATTACATAAGCATCAGCGTTGAATTAACAATATTAAAATATAGTATACCATATATAAAATGGGTTGGACAAAACACAACTTCTTTCAAATTTCATGATGTCATCCAGCGACTCGCAATATGGCAAAAGGTTTGATCGATATCTGAACATTCGGTAGAATTTACGATCCTAATATTTCAGACAATTTTAGAAATTTCAGAAACTCATTTTCGCGTATTTCTCTAATGAAAAGTAAAATTTATTGATGAAAAAGAAATATTTCTACCCTTTACCCCATTATGTATGCAACAAATATATTCTGCGTTCTTACAACCACTGCGGCTTACCCCTTATCTCTGTGATTATATATATATATATATATATATATATATATATATATATTGTAACCGCTTGTCATCGGCTACACTCATGACAAAAGAAATATTGAAGTGACAATACCCGACATCTTGCCCTACAAATAGTTCCTAGAGTAGCGAAGAGATGGCGTTACCTAGAAACAAATTTCTGAACGTACTTTCGCCCTAGCCAATCAGAACTTTTGTAGAAATGCGAATGTGGCATGAGGCTTGACTCGGACGAGATTGTCTTTCTTTCCGGATCGAGACGCTGAAGTGATTAGATGGGTACTATTCCACCACACAACCGACGAGGGACACGTGGAAAATACCAGAAATGAAGCTTTATTAAAAGGTAATTATCTAAGTATTTTTTATGGGATTAATCACTGTGATATGTCAAGATTACGTAAAATTCGATAGAAATATTAAAAAAGTAATGCAACGAATGTAAGAATAACAGTGGTAGTGGACTAAAATGAATTTATAAAACCACGTTGCTACATTCTCGTTGCTGGAATATAGAAGAGATTTTTGTAACATAGACGTGTTTCTGTTTCTTTGTTACAGCTTTTTCAGTTTTAGTTTTGAGCAGTTACTTATTCTACTTTTATTCTATTTCATTTTATTTATGGATTTCATTTCGAAAATTCTATTGGAGAATTTTGATAATTCCGAAAAGCATAGTTTATTCAACAACTGGCTCAACTTTCACTAAAACAAAGTTATAATTTGGAGTTTTGGACTCGCATTCTAACGCGACCATCACCTTCGTGTAAGCTGTGGTTTAACTGGGCTGTACAACGAGGAGAAGGCGTACGGAAATACTCCGATTCCATCGCGGTAGGCAGCGCACGAACCGTCGCAGGACAACGACGACCTTGGGGCGTGAACGTCGCTCGACAGCCGTCTACTCAGCGCGGGACCAGCTTGGAGAATTCGCCGGTCGTGAGTCACAGAAAAGCAGAAAGAATATTTACTAAATTGCAGCTTGGAAAACTTTCAAGATAGAATTATGATTGCACAAATTAAAACGTTGTAATATGAGCTTCCCTCAGTAACAGACATTGAAACTTTCTATATATAAATATATCTTGATAACCAGTAAATTTATATATATATATATATATATATATATATATATATATATATAGGGAGGGTTTCCTCTCCTAATCATACATTTTAGGGATGGTTTCCCCTCCTAATCTTGCCTCAGTCCCTAAAAACATTGGTATATTATAAAAACTCATACAAGGAAAAATAACTTAAAATAACATCAACAGGCTAGAAAGGTAAAGAAAATTACCGTTGTTTGTATATAAGTTAGTAGAGCACATATAGCACTTTCGATGTTCGAAGACTGCAGAAGTCGTTGGGCTGTACGCACATGTCAACGAGTAAATTCCCGTTGAGATTTGATTTACCTTCCAATCAAATTTGTGATGCTGAGAACAATACAAATATACACCAAAACTACACCTGCCGCGTGTAGTTCGTGCTGTGTTATACTAAAACAGCTCATTTCATGCCTCTTAATATAAGCGCGTGTTCATATTTTAATATAACCAACGTAAGTTGTTCAAATATAAATGTTTCCTTCCTTTTGTTTACTTGCAATAGTTTCCATGTTGACTATCTTGTTTTCACACGAACGTTGCGTCATTTACGTCATTTATGAAAAATACGTCATTTACGTTTGTTACGTCATTTCGTACGTTACGTCATTGACGTAAAATAATTATGAAGTAAGAATTCCATCACGCCTGTTGTTTGAAGGTTTCCGAAACAGCTCAACCGCTGAGAATCATCACTCTAAATCCCTTCGTCTATGTGTGTTTCCACTCGACGGTGGCTCCCTCGCACACGGCCACGGCGCTCGTAACTACACGCTGGCTCGTTCAAACTCCACCTCATTTGCGTCCCACTGTCGCCTACCTCGTCCGAAAGCCTCTGCGCCCTTGTTTCCGATCCTGCCGCCCCTTCTACCCCCTCCCCGCCTCACGCCGGCGCCGCCGCCGTCGTCCGAGTGATCAATGGGCTCGCGCGTCACTTGACGGCAGCGGCGCGGCGACCAGAACGGCGCTCAAGGCCAACACACATTGGGCTGAACGCGCGCGACAAATTGTAAATTGTCTTGGTTAGCGGGTGCACCTCCCGTAAGGATATCTGAGGCCCAAAAGGTTATAATCTATATATAAATAAAAGAGAATGTGCGTATGTATGTCACACATAAACGCAAAAACTATTAGACTGATTACGCTAAAATGTTCAAACTTTGTTCTTATTAGTAATGGGAAGGTTTAAAGTATGATTTGAATTAAATCGGACACGTGGAGGCGTTGTTGATAATAATTTGTTCGTTTATGACGACTCAAGCACCCCTGAATTCTTCGCAACAAGCCGTACAGTGAAGGATTAAGCGTGTCTTCAATGCATACAAGTATTCTGCCCCTGTGATTATGAAATATTGGCCGGAATTATTACTTGAATCTCCGAAAAGTAAATCAAATTTCTCCAAGATAGTTTCATAGAGAATACGTGCCCAAATTTGAGGGAGAACGTTTTAACAATAGAGTACTTGACAACTATCTCCAAAACAGAACATAGAATTTCCCATACTCCCAAGAAAGTTTTTCATCTATTTGAACTTTGAAACAAACAAGTATGACTCGTATTGTTTGCTCTGCTCGCCCATGTACTTCTAGAGATCTATTTTAAAAAGAGTCTAGCCTAGTGTAGCAATGGCCGGGTGCGTTGCGTCTTACCTATGAGTAGGTTTGAGCCTTAAATGCAGGTGAATACCGGAGCAGCCCTCCATACGACGAGGCCTCATATCGCGCAGGATTATTCTTTTCCATTTCTTATTATTAGGGGGCGGATTTTAATGAAATGTAATTTTTTCACTTTAGAACAATGCCGTTTAGTACAGAAATTCATTTTATGTTATGACTAGAGAAAATGACAAATTGTATTGGTCATTATTTTGCATTTTTTGTCGATTTCGACTAATAAGGCATTTTTGACCTGTTTACGTCACTTTTAATGCATTTTTTGTTGATTTCATTGATTTAAATGTAATTTTTAATGGTACTTGCTTCAAATAATATTTACGAGATACAACAAATGTTCTTCGCAGAATTACTCAGTAACCTATTCGATTAGGTCCCTCAGAAATTGTTTTGACAGTCGTTGTATGTACTTCTTGTGACGTAACAACGCCATTGCCGGTTCGGCCGGTTTTGGGATAACGAAAGAAAGAGATTTCCTAGTAAAGAACAGTCCAAACCAAATTTTGCTAGTTGAGTTCACTCGAACTAATGGAAGAAGCCTCGATTATAGCAGTAACATATTCAGCAGCTTCAGTTGTTCATCCGAACCGAGGTTTTGATAAGATTTTTTTACGTCATTTTTCTTTGGTTTATGGTATTTTAAAAGCATTTTAAGAGCGTTTTATGCTCTTATTAAAAGTATTTTATGCTATTATTAAAAGCATTTTTGGCGATGTTTCAGGTCATCAAATCCGCCCCCTACTTATTATCTTTCCTCATCTCTCCAATTCGAACGGGGTTGCTCTAAAGACGTTTGCCCAAATCGCTCTTAGTAGTTAGTGCCCTAAACGCCACACATGCAGAATTGTTTAAAAATCTTATCGTGTCAGCACTTCTAGAGTTTTCCGAACGTTGTCTTTCATGTACAATAATATTTTTCATTGATTAGTGATTGATAGCGCGTCAACTGCTCGTTAGTCCCGTGTCATTAGTCCCATAAGCGTAGTACCTCTTTGTTTCCTCGGGAGGTGATAGTGATCTTTCCCCCCGCTGGACTGTGAGTCTCGCCACCGACCTGCCCTCGGCTAGCGGGGTGTTCCCACCAGGTATCTCCTACCAGCAGAGCATCGCCCCTGCCGGGACAAGCTCTAAGTTTCCGACCAGTCTCCGGGCATGTGTTGTAGTGTATTGCATGGAAGTGTAAGTGTGTAAGTGAGGGATGAGGCTAGGACAAGGAGGAGGAAGGAAAGATCGCACGCGATTCGTGGCTAATTTGTTAGAGTACTTCTCCACCATTTGCCTGGTGTTGATCCCAGAAACGACGAAAAACGACCGGTCAGAGCACACGACCCGCTAGAATTCTCCAATGTTTTCATTACTGTTTTAAAACTGAAATTCACGTCAATTTTGCCCTTTTGAATTTTTGTGCTTTCCTTGTACTATTTTCTCAAAACTCACGTTTCAACCTTTAAATTTTTTCTACATTACTCTAGAAATTCTTGTTGGTATATAATACAAATACGTTTGTAAAGATATCAAATATTTTAGGGATAACGATCGTAAAATATTTCTTTTTAAATAACAAATGAAAATTAAAGTAAGTGGAGGGGCATTAATTGGGCTTACAGTTAGAAATTCATGATTCTCATTTAATTCGTTGATTCTTATTTATTGCATACAAAATAAAAATTTCAGTATAAAAACTTTGGTAAATGTGTTAGCTACACAACATACATTAGTCGGAAAGTCAAATGGAAACATCTTAAATATCTAATTTTGAAATGAAAAATTAACGTTAAAAAACTCTCTCCGTGCATCTATGTGATGCATTTGTAGTACATGGCCTCATTAAATGAAAATCTCTTCTGAGTGAAAGCTTTAAGTTTCTAGCCTCTCAATTCGACTGAATACAAGTAATAATTATACGAGAAACTTGCTATATAACCTCAAATATAAATCAAATTGCAATAATCGCAGGAGAATCACAAGCACAAATTCTCATTAAAGCAGCCATTTAACTAGCATGGTTATAGCATGGTTACCTGCATGTTTTATAAATAGTACCAAACTACTTTAAAAAAACAAAAGATTTGCATAGGAAGAAGCATTTTCAAAATCAGCAAAAGGTTTATGGAGAAAATAAGAAATAACTACCGAAAATTTCAGAGCGGAAATAGAATTATAACGGTTAAAATGAAATGAAAGGTGGATCACAGGTAGCATTCATTAATCATTGAATTGATTACTCTTTAAAGTTTCTATAATCAGCACTCAATGTGAGCAAACTGTCTCCTTAATTTGAGGTTCCTCCCTTTCCTTTAGTACCCACAAACCTCCAGATATGAAAGCATCGCTCCCTATACGACGGTTCTGTCATCGACCTCCGACCACCCGCCCACACTCTTTGCTACCAATCTCTTGCGTCGTCCCCCTCCCCTTCCCCCTCCCCTCCCCGTCCCGTCACCGAGAGGCCAGAGCGCGCTTCCATTAACATTTCGCCGATAACCTCTTAAGGCCCTCAAAGGAGCGGGAAAGCGCCGCCCGGAGACCGGAGTCGATTGATTCGGGCACTTTGGGCGCCAAAGAGGATTAAGGGCGCCTTTATTAAAAGATTTCCCGGCGCCCCCCCCCCCGCTCCGGGGGCAAGTGGCTGGCGCGGAGCGCACTTCTTGCCGTCGCGTCGCGACCACCTGCGGGAGATGCAGGTGCAGGAACGGCTTCCGGTGTGGGCGACAACGTTGCGACTACAGGTGGAGCTTTCTCAAATCTGTACCCTCGCAGACTGCCGAGTCCCTCTTTTCATCGACATAATAATCGTAGTGATAATAATAATAATAATAATAATAAAAACAATAATAATAATAATAAAAACAATAACTATGAAAACAATAATTAGTGGTCTTCAGCAGCCAAAATGCTACTATCAAGTGGAAGGAACGGCTTCCGGTGTGAGCGTCTACGTTGAGACTGCAGGAGGATATTTCTTAAATCTGCACCCTCAGAAATTATCAAGTCCCTCTTTTCATTAGTATAATAATTATAGTGATAATAATAATAACAATAAAAACAATAGTTAATGGTCTTCAATGGCAAAAATTCTACTATCAAATCCGAGGAATGAAGGAGTGCTACTATTAAGAGGCCCTGTTTCGTTTCTTCCCCGTTGCTTGACGCCAGCTGTGCCCTTACGCAGTGACGCGCGGATTATAACAAGATAGTAGGCATGGGAGAGGTAGGGTAAGGTACGAGAAATTACCAATGAACAAAATAAAACATTCTCCCTTTGGGAGTATTCTGAAGAATATTCTGTAGAATAAAGGCGTAGACTTTGCAGGAGATACACAGTTCTTGGATCTGACAAAATTATCTCCAAAGTCAAATATATTCTTCTTCGAATTTATATTACAATGCTCTGTAGAACCCCTGCAATACTCTTTATAATACTACTCTGTAGAAAGAAGAATTAAAGAAAGGTTACCAACGAAAAGTTTAGATATAACTTTAATATATCATATTTAGTTTTATACAATGTAAATTAAATTGTTTTCAAATTTGTCTGGAGCTTGTAAATTTCATTTCAGTCTCTTCAAATTTGGCAGTTTATTCCCTTTTAAACAACTTCGAATTTACTTTCAAAACTATTTGAGCTACGTAAAGTACAGCTTGCAACTGATTGTCAGAATTGATAGACCAGCTTGAAAATTTGAAAAACTTGCAATCAAAACCAAGATTCCTGCATTTGACAATTCTAAATGTCTTCAAATCTTCTTCACTCGTATGTGTTCATTCAACTATCAATTTGCGGATATTTTACTGACATTTGTATAGAAATTCCGAACAAATGTGCGTGCAATATGTAAAAATTATTTAATGGATTTAATATCACGCGATTTATTTTGAACTTTATGTTGTTTTTTTTTCGCTTCTTACTGTGATTAAGTTACGTATTAAATAGTTTATTACATTCGTTTATGCTAACTAATAACTGTCATAATTAGTTATTAAATGAAATATTTTCGATAATTCCTCCTTGACATCCGATCAGAAAATGGAATAATTCAGTTCATGGATTGGCAAAAAATACAAGTTTTTAAAATGTTCAATATATGTCTACTTAATTCTTCCTTGGGAATTAAAAAAAATGTTTTTTTTAGAACTTACGTAAACTATTTATAATTTGGTGAAACTATTGTTTCTAATATTGATGCAACTGGTAAATTATTGACCATACCCACTGTGAATGATTGAACAATGAACAGGTTACGCAAATCGTGAAGAATTTATTTCGTATCATTTCGTAATGAGATGAGGCGAACTAGATTTTACGAATATTCAATTCATATACTAACTGTCTTTTAAATATATTAAATTTTACATAACGTTAATTCAGTTTTTACTCAAGTATTGCAAATAAAACAACACTTATAATGATGCATGTAAAATTTTGTTTGGGTCATACCTGCGCACAAACCTGATAAATGAAATGTAAGTATATTTTTATTGGTGTGTGAAATATCGTTAGTAAATATAAACATGGCTAAAAATCTTAGAACTACAATATGGTAAATATAAAAAGAATACATTTGAGAACAAGCCGGCCAGTAAGAGTTCAAATGTTCAACATAAAAATGTTTATTACACCTATGCCCCAAAGAAAACCAACATAAACTTGCACCTTTGTGCCAGCGCACCTTTACGCCACGAGTACGAACAGAAGCTGCAAAAAGACTTCCATGCACACCCCCAGCGCGGAATGCAGATTACGCGGATGCAACGTCCGTCCAGGCGACGACGGCTCAAAGCACAAGGCGCCCTCTTAAGTCTTTCAGACGCTTTCTCGCGCCACGGCCCCCGGCATACTCCGGAGAAAAAAGGAGCTTGCGTATTTTAATGACTGTGGACCTCCAATCTCTCGTTACGTTCAGAGTCGGCCGCGTCGTTAACGACCCTGCCTCGTCGCCCTAGGTGCGTACACGCAGCGAGCACGCACCGCGACGGACCGTTCCGCGCACCCGGCTGCGGCACGCCCCCGAGATGGCACTCCACGCGACATACGCGGAAATGAACTGAACACTTGGCCGCTGAAAAGCCCCGGAGAAGACGATTAAGTGAGCGCTGGTCTCTTTGACCGCTCAAAAAGCCACGTTTCAGTGCGAGCGGCGACTAATGAAAGGCTCTGCGGAGGTTTTGTGTTACCGCAGCCGGGTCGCGAATGCTAAGCAAATAATGTCCGAGTTAATGACAAGGTGGTCTTGGAGGGCAACACTTTTAATCCGGTGCTATCAGTGGACATTCCGTTGCATACTCAAAGGAAACGGCGCCCAACTGGTGTTTTCCGGTTCCGGAGTTTACGCAAACATGGGGACGGGGACTGAATATTTACATTTTCACTACCTGCGTCTTCGGCTTTAAAAGATTCCTGTGAAATGTTAAATAGCCGAAAGAACTCGGTCTGCGGATAAGCGGGTTGTGAAAGCTTTTGAAAGAACCGGTGGGCGTTCCTCTGAAATTACAGTTTTTAGAATAATTTTCCTCTTGGGTGAAAAAGAAGTTGGTTTTGTTCTCTACGCGAACGTATCTTTGAGAACATGCATTGTATTTCCAAGACAATATGAATTCATCTCGGAAATAACGCTGGTTGAAAATGTCCAACACTTTCAAAATACAACTTGAAAACCTTTCGTTGTTGAAAAATTTCAATGAAAATGTTGTCTTAAAAAAATTATCTGGAACTTCATGTTTGTTTTACTTTTCTGAACGTCCATTTTCATTGTTTCATTTAGAAATGAAACGCTCTCTGTAAAATTCAGTTCTTCATAAACGAATTTTTTTTTTAAAAAAAAATAAATTTAAGAAATATTACTCACGTTACCATTTTCGCAATATATAATACCCTTTAATCTTAAATATGTATCATTCTTTACAACTGCAAGCATCAATTTTATTTCTATAATTAAAAATGATATCTTGCTATTCAATTAATTGAAATGTTTTACACAATAAAATTATTTCCATAATCACCGTTTAAAGTTGAATTAAAGTATTTATTATTTTTTTGGAAAATATACACACACCACAATATATATATATATATATAAAGAATACTTACCAGATAAGAAATTGTTTCATATTATGGAAAAACAATTTATAATTTGTCATAAAAAGAATTAAAGTTGTTCTGTTTGACTCAACTGAGCTATGTCAAAGTGTTCAAAGGTGGAGAAAGAGACCACGTTCAGTTCCTGTAGAATTATTTCGACTGAGAAGACAAGGGAGGGGGAATAGACTGGAAATACCCTCCTCACACAAAACATCCTCCCAACAAAAGATGAGGATTCCATTCCATTATAAGTAATGTAAAGAGTTGAGATATCAAAGACTTTGAACATCAGTTCGTGTGCACGGCTAGCTTGGACTGAAAATACAAATTGGCAAGGCCGAACATCATAGTGACGGACAAGATACGTCAAGAAAGAAAAACAAAAATCAGATCAAAAGTAGATGTCTGACTGAATGGAGAATGATTGAGGTCTGTTAGATGACTGAAAAAAAATTGTGCGTATGTAAGGCGTGGTATAAGGTATGTAAGGTATGTAACGTGGTATATGCGTATGTAAGACGTGGTAAGGCGTGGTTCAAGTATAGAGAGGAGTTGAATATTTAAATTATCAACAAATGATGGGTGTGTTGAAGAAATTTGATGATTTACAGATGTGAGCGGGAGGATGTGTGTTCGGAGACGTGAACGAATTGTAATTATATTCAGAGAACTGTTAGAATTAGGATCGATTTTTCTCCTTTAGAATTGTTAATTGTGCAAAATTTCATTCTTAACTTTTTCATTTAATTATTATTTAATATTGTAAATAAATATTTTGTTCAGATTTGAAATTTGAAAATGTTTTTAAATTTAATCAAACGGTAAGTTACCATCCTTCAAGTCTACGGTGTATGCCGTAGAATCATCGGCCCTGAAACAAAAAATGGATATTTCTGTTTTTTATTATTAGTTAATTTGATTCATTAAAGAAAAAAATTAGAACCATCTCAGTAAGTTCAAAATTTCTTTCCATTTTCAGAAGTTGAAACAGGAATAATTAATGTACCTGATATAAAGCAGAATTCTAATGAAAAAAATATGTTTTCATAACATTCAATTAGACTGTACTGATATGATGATAAGAACGGTAGAACCCAAAATAATCAAATAGTAAAAACAACGTAAAGCCATTAGGGGATAAAATTGGAACTCTTACCAACCCAAACTGCCTTTCAATTCTAACGTTTATGTTTTGTCTAGTATTGTGACACAATATCTATTGTGACACTGTAAGATACAGAAAAGTCGCACTTTTATAAGACTAATAATAAAGCTGTGTCGTTATGTTCACGCACACATGGATACATACACTCAATTTCATTAAATAATTAAGAAGAGAAGCTGGCGACCTCGCGAGAAAGAAACCGCGATCTGGCGGATTTTTTTGATCTCGTTCCACTGCGGCTCATAGAACACACTTTTTTCATCTTTGAGAAGAAAAAAAAACGATCTTGTTCATATTAAAAATGACTGAAAAATTATTATTTAATCGCAATCGTGCTCTATTACAAATTACATCTGAGCAAGTACAAGCACGGCTATTCAAGGATACTTTCTGGCTGGTCTAACACGGAACAGTCTCAAAGCCCTAGCGAATTGTTTTCAACATTTTAAATTGCTTTATTGTACACCGTAGGGGAGAAACATAGTGGTGAGATCTCGTATTTGATATCTCGTATTTGAAAAAAGAATGAAAAAAATATTTTACTATGTATGGCTTATTACTCTGTATTGCTTTGTCTGTGAAACTAATTGTTGGGTAGTTACTTAGCCAATAGAATATAGCCAGTTGAATGTAACTTTCATATCTAAAACTAATATCTTTATTACTAATCATTTCTGTATACGGCACGCGACTCCGACAGCAAAGCGATAACATAGATATTAGGCCAAGGCTGGAACAGAGCTACAGCGCCGTGGAAGTGAAAGTAAATAATTAATTATTTGCAATTGATAGAAGGTGAGCACGATTTTCTACTTCAAGCCACCACTCTACGATTTAATATAGAAGCTGACTTCGACGTTACGTGATGATAGTAATTACCATACATTGAAAGTATGCCTGTCCCTCGCTTCTGCATATTAATAGATATTCCCACGGAACACTCTTCTACAACCTCTCTTTGTATCGCAGGAACTGCACGGCAGTTTGAGGCATTCTTCATACGTACACCACGCGCTTTCCGTTTCTACAGCTGTTTGCCGCCCCGAGCACGCCACCGCGCCAATGATAACGATCGTGTTGGTCGCGCGCAAACCGCGGTGGCCTTTGCTTCCAAGAGGTTTCTGTTTGCGCGGGGGAGAGGGGTGGGGGTGGGGGTGGCGTGGGGCGGGGGTAAACGTCGCAATTACGGAAGGTGACTGCCTGAACACGGCACTCGCCAAATGGAAAGTTCCTGGAACCGCCGACAAACGGAAGCCGTTCAGTCGCGATGGCCCATTACCAAGGGCAGGAGGTGATTTGGAGAGACATTTTGCTTGTAGTAGTCTGCCTGCTGGAAGTGTGCGTTTCCCCAGAAACGAAACGCACCGGGAGCGGTAGCTCAGTGCATCAACTGATGTCACTGCAGTGCCTCTGACCGGGAGCCCTAGGTTCGAGTCTTGACGGCGGCAGGATTTTGGACACTAGCGTTTCAGCTAGGTCGAATTCAGTCGCTGTCTGGAGGAGCATTCTAGCGGCCGGCTGCTCTGATCGGTAGTTTTCCGTGGTTTCTCCGATCAACACCAGGCGAATGCCGGAGCAGTACCCTACCAAATGGGCCCCGGACCGTGCGCGATCTGTCCTTCCTCTTCCTTGTCCTATCCTCTCCCCTTACACACACCCTTTCACTAACATTCACTACACTACCACATATTTCGGGAGACCGGTCGGAAGCTTAGGTGGTCCCGGCTGTGGCGGTGCCCCGCTGGTGGGAGAGTTCTGGTTAGGGGGAAACCTCACTAGCCGACGGTAGGTCGGCGCCGGATCTCGTCATCCAGCGGGGGAAGATCACCGCCATCTCCCGAGAACCAGCATGCGCTACACTAACGGGACTAATTACCGAAGCAGTTAACGCTCCCGGAAACACGAAAAAACCAACCAACCAACCCAGAAACGCATAACAGACAGGAATGATATACGTTTAAGTGCACATTACAAAGTGGAAAGAAATAAAAGCATTTTTTGAAAACCCAATGAATTCTCCGATTTGGAAAATAAAAATTAAAGAGTGTATCGAACATGTGGACAGAGGTCAGTATTAAATTATTGATCTACAGAATGGAACCGAATCCAGCGATGTGGATTAGATCGTAGCGCGCGGGTTTGATTCCCGTGCCGATCATCTTTATCGGAGTTTTTCTTGGTTTTCCCTCGGTCATCTAGGCAAATGCTGGGAGGGTTATATTGAAAATATCATGACCAAAAAATTGGCGTTTTCAAACCGATTTCGTTAACTACGTGAAGTCACGAAGTTTGCTCCTCCGGGTTGGGGGATGATGGCAGGCTGAGAACGCTTGTAAAAGTCACGATCAGAATAAAAGATTGATTCACGAAGTTTGGTCATCCAGGTTGGGGGTTGACGTCAGTCTCCCAGTCAGATGTGAAACTCAAGAGTCAAATCATAATGAATCTCAGTGAGCTACCCGAAATAACCGATCCCAGCTAACTGGGATAAGGTATAGAAGATGATCTACAGAATGTAACAAAATTTCTCGAAATAGTTTTCTAATCTCTCTTTTCTGGGCTAGATTTTGCTTTTTCCCCAACCTCTTCTCAGCGGCTACCTATTGGTGCCTAAACAACATTTTTTTCACATTTTCTATTCCTTAAAAGGAAAATTGCAGTATAAATTCAACAATATTACAGAAATGTAAAAACTGCTTTGATATGAACATTTTCATCGAAGAAATTATTAGGTTTCATTATTAGCTCGTTTTCACAGAAAATGTTTTGTCTCAAGAAACTTCATGAGAAACCATTTTAAGCACTTGTACTCACAAATGTAATACGATTTTAAAACATAGTAAATATCATATAGTAAATATAGTATATATAACTAGTAAATATTAACGACTTGGGAATAATTTCAAAAAAATAAGTTTGTATTTTTTTAAAAACTGAAAAGAATACATCAAATTGGTGTTTACCAAAAATACCAACACTTACCAAAAATTCAAATAAAATAGGAACCTTTTTTCATTTTTTTTAATGTTGTCCATAAATTACTCAAAATTACGCGAAAAATAAAAAATATACTTTCAAAACTATCTACAGGATTAATTAAAGAACTAATTGTTGAGAACACGTTTTATTTAAAGAAAACCCACGAGAATGCCCAAAAAGTATCAAATTTTCGCAGTTCTCGAAAACTCAGTCTTAACAGTGAAAATCGATTCTTCCATCTGAGTGTTTTTAATTCTATTCTTAAATGATCGTTTTTCAAAAATGGAAGCAGTTTATGTAAAAATTTCAAAAATAGAAAGGCTCTATTAAGTCTAAGAATTAAGTGTTAGTTCACGTTTATACGATTACCGCTGGAAGAAATGAAACTGAAATGTTCGAAACAGCCACGGTGACGTGTCTTCGAACACGGACTGTTACATAATGCTCTGGTTCTCCCCTCCTCCCGCTCTTCGATTTCCTAAAGGACTGTGTTTCATGGTCAGGGCATGTCGCAGAACTGGCATTAATAACTTCTTTCCTTGATAACTACTAAAACACGGTGTTCCATATTCTCAGAATTTTCCTAAAAGTTTTTTAACCCGGAGGGCTCACAATAGTTCTGTGAGATCCAAGCCACGTAAAATTTTATGTTCCAGAATTATTGCGATGAATTAGTCGTCTGATATTTCATGTATTCCTTTATTGTACTTTTCTGAGATCGCTTGGCCTTTTATTTTGATCCTTTCGCTAAATCATTTCCCGTGAGCATGTTCAAACTTGATCGCTGCGCTGCGCGACATCTGTCATATACGCTGGGTGCTATGGCGCATTGTGAGTTCCTGGCCTGAGCGGTACGTATCATGGCATTACTTTCAGCCATGTCTACGACAATTGCCGATTCAGAAAATGTAATAATTTGCCTTTCGATTGTCATGCATGTCATGATGCAAGAATAACAATATACATCATATTACAATAACAATATACAATATACATTGCGATTTATCTTGTAAGGACGAAGGGCAAAAAGAATTGATGGAAAGTACGAAGGAAGAAAGAATAAAATGGTAAAACAAAAGTGGAGACAAGGACGAGGGGGGGAAAAGGACGAGGGGGAAAAGAGAGCAAAGACGAGGGGAAGGCAAAGACGAGGGGAGGAAAAGAGGGGAGGAGGGAAAGGGAAAATGGTGAGGAGGGCACGGGCGAAGGGAGCAAGGGCGAGGGGGGGACAAGGTCCAGGGGCGAGGATGAGACTTCATGACACGTCAGGAACCTCGTTCTCGCCGGTCGCGTCGGTGCAGACCGAGCCAGGCCAGGTCACAGCAGAGTCTGCGGCAAAGGCGCCTTCCGTCCGGCGGGCGGGCGGTCCGGTTTAATCTTTGATAAGTGAGAGCGCCACTTCGTCTTTCTAAGGCGACGCGGCCCCGTAATTCAATTTCCTGGGGGAAGCAGCTGCCGGGGGAGCCGGCGCGCAGAGGGAGCGTCGCGGGCGGCGGGCGAGGGCGTCGCTGAGGCCCAGAGGGCGACGGCCGAAGGACCACCCCGCAGCGGCCACTGCTCTCTTCATCGGGGTGGGGGTCAACGTATCCATCCGAAGTTATTTACTTGACAGTTCAAAAGTGTGATTCTTATAGGTATTGCTTTTCAACCAAGTTGCGCTATATTCATGTAAATTCGTACCTTTGATTTTCAGCGAAACTTTTTGGTTGCATCGGTAGCGGTAGCTCAGTGCATCAACTGATGTCACTGCAGCGCCTCTGATCGGGAGGTCCTAAGTTCCCACTCCCCACGGCGGCAGGATTTTCGACTTTAGCTCTTCAACTAGGTCGAATTCAGTCGCTGTCTGGAGGAGAATTCTAGCGGCCGGCTACTCTGATCGGTAGTTGGCCGTGGTTTCTCCGATCAACACCAGGCGAATGCCCGACCACTACCCTAACAAACGGGCCACGGACCGCGCGCGATCTGTCCTTCCTCTTCCTTGTCCTATCCTCTCCTCTTACACACACTTACACTAACATGCACCACACTATCACATATTCCGGGAGACCAGTCGGGAGCTTAGAGCTTGCTCGGCTGGGGCTGTGCTCCGTTGGTGGGAGAGTCCTGGTTTGGGGAAATCCAGCTAGCCGACGGTAGGTCGGCGCCGGATCTCGCCATCCAGCGGGGGATGATCACCGCCATCTCTCGAGAAAAAACATGCACGACACTAACGGGACTAATGACCGAAGCAGTTAACGCTCCCGGAAACACGAAAAAATCAATCAGTCAATTTTCGGTAGCATTCGTGTTCTAAGCGTTGGAAGGTTGCTTAATGCCAGTAAAGATTATTTATTTAAGATATTGTCTGGCCATTGACAATATTGGCGAGAATAATATATGTTGTATTCTCTTCATCGTCGAAATTATAACTCTTGAACTCTATTTGCTGTACAAAATCATCCGCACAATGAGATCTATTCAGTGAAACGTATTGTATGCGATCGGTATCGATAATCAGGAATATCGCAAGGGTCATTCCATTCCACTATGTGCAGCAGAGTCCATCATTCTGCCTATGTCAATTATAACCTCATTGGTGAATATACGTTATAAGAATCTCCAGATATGGAAGTTGCACGAAGAGGGATTAGGGCGTCGCTGCACTTGTTGAAACAATACCCGACATATAAATAATAGTGAGCTAGTTTTCATCTGTAAGTGGTTTCGGGTGTTGAACCACATTTGAATGTACGTGAATGTAAGAAAATTCAGTGTCATAAAGTTTAATAATACTTTCACTTTTTCCTGTTTACCGTACATCTCGTTCTTGAGGTTTTCATTCATCTTCCACGACTTACTAATAGTCATGGAAGCGTTTGTAGAGAGAGCTAATACTTTAATGCAAGTTTGGTTCGATTAGGCCTTTGCGAACTCAAATATTTTCTTATAGAACAATTGTCATAACAGACACTGATCTAAAATTAGAGGTATTAGAATTTCTTGAACAACAGCTAAGTAAAGTACAATTAACGAATATGTCTTGCGGGATACGTAGTAAAGTTTAGGATTTTTTACAAAACCTGAAGATGAGGTCATTACAGTAATGTTTACATAGAATTCAAACCTACCAATTCAAAATTAAATTACTGTTTTATATATCTTCTCTGCACTTGATCATATCACTGTGCTATACAGTTATGCACTAAATAAAGGCCATTTTATTAAAAATGATTACGACATGTAGCATGTTCTACAACGTTCTTGTCCTCGCACTCCTATTGTCCTCGTTTACAGCTCCGCAGGGACATCGATGGTTCTCTATAGAGTAGATTTCGCAATCGCACGACAGATTCGACCTGTTTATGAACCTAAGAGCACATACGAGACTATTGCGCGTAGTTGTAGACTGCTGCTCAAGATTGGCTTCAGATAATACTGAGATTCTATCGTCATTGTCTGCGGGGAAGCGGTGTCGTAGGAGAGCGTTAGTGTGCGAAATTGAACAGGTCTTTGAAAATAAATTGTGTCATGGAAACACGTTTTCTAGATTGTGTCTGAAGCACCTATTATACCCATTATAGAAGTACACTTATTCAGTTTTATTTATATTTTACCCACTTTAACCTAGTTCCTTTTAAATCATTATACTACAGCAATAGGTGTGTTACGCATAACATTAAAGAGAAGTTGGTTCAGAATCCACTATCTACCACTTCTGATGTGACGACTGGAAGCTAGTTAAGCCTGTAAAATACTTTTTTCTACTCCCCTTGTATAATTCGGTCATTTGACCGTTGCAACTTTTAGCATAATAATACTCATTACTAGAGGGCGGATTTTGATGAGCTAAAATATCGTAAAAATCATCAATAAAATGCTCTTAAACATTTTTAAAAATACCCTAAAAGCAAAGAAGAATAACGTAAAATTTTTATCATAACCAGTTCAGATTAACAAACTCAAGATGTTAGTCTCCATTGTTATTTATAGTAAATGGACTATAATTTCACTTCGATCCAATTTGACTATGGCGGTCGTGAACTAAGGACACTTTCGGTAGGGAAAGGTAGGGAGCTGTCCGCTAGGTGGCCTTGACTGATGTTTGCATGTCAACCTCCAGAAAACTTCGAGATTCAATATCAAAGTTCAACTTATAAAAGTTAGTAAAAGTAGAACAAAATGTATCGAATGAAACTCGATGAAATGAGTATTTAAACACTCGTGTAAAGTTGACGATACTCGTTCGTTCCTCGCTCGTATCGTAATATCACTCGCGCGTATTACTATCTATCATTTCATCATCGTTTCATAATGTACTATTATGCCGTAACACGTTTAGAAGTATGCATGCACGGTATCGATTTGGCATTTTTCAGAAGTTAGCGTTCCCGCGTCCTTCGACTTTAGCGATTTACATAAAACAAACTTGAGTATGTGCAATGCCCAAAGTGCGCCATAGCCATGATTAGTTGAAATCGCAGAATCTATTTCGATTAATTGTTTGCTGAATGATGCTGGGTGCGTCAACGTTGAAGATTACTAGTCCTGAAAGTGTAGTGAATGTTTTACCGCAGGAGATGGTAGTGATCTTTCCCCGCTGGATGACGTGAACCGGAGCCGATCTGCGTCGGCTCGCGGGGATTTTTCCCAACCAGGTATCTCCCACCAGCAGGGAACCGCCCTATCCAGGTCAACCTCCAAGCTTCCGACTGGTCTCCCGTCAACTGCGATAGCGTGATACATGTCATGGTAAGTGTGTGTACGTAAGGAGTGAGGATAGGACGAGGAAGGAAAGATCTCGCTCGGTTCATGGCCCGTTTTTAGGGTGTTGCTTTGTCATTCAGCTGTGTAGCGTCACGTTGGCGGCCGTGGGTGGGAGGAGGAGCGGAAGTATCGCATACCTGCGGGCTGAATAGCCTTGGCACCACGGCGTTGGGATATATTTAGACCAAGTGGACGCCAGCTTGACATGGAAGGTCATGTAGTAGACGCGAGTCTCCATCCTTCACCAAGGACGGTCACGTGACGGCTACACTCCATGTATAAAATCTAGCCGACGAGCTCACACGGGGGTTTTGTTTTGGAAACCTCGCGCGATGCGCAAAACTTTACGCCCAGGCTGGAGCGTGTCGTGCCTCTTGCACGGGTGACGAGGTCATGGTAGTGGCGCGGGAGAAGCGTCAGTGGAGGCGGGACCTCCCTAGCTATGTGGGGTATCCACAGGCAAATACTCAAAAGTGTGTAGTTTCGGAGCAGAATTTAGTTATTGTACATACGTGTAAATAAACGTGTACATACTTGTAAATGTCTGTGTGTTTTCCTCCATGACGCCACACCTGATGTTGGTCGGTAAGACAACGGAAAAATACCGATCAGAGCAGCCGGACGCTAGAATTCTTCTACATACAGCAGCTGAACTCGACATAGTGTGTACTCGAAGCTAGAATCGAAAATCCGGCCAGCGTCTAGGCTCGAACCCCAGCACCTGTCGGGCACAGGCACTGTAGTGACTCATGCCCTGAGCGACCTTTATCGGTATCCATTTTGACGCAATACTTCTATCGTGACATCAGAAGTACTAAGGTTATTGAAATATGAACCGGAATTTCGTAATATAGAGTTATTGGTGATACATAAAAATACAAATGAAGTCCCTTATTTTCCACCTCCGTTTCCTTCAACAGAATTACATTTTCTCTATCATATAGGAAATTTTCTGATTCCTTCATGGAGAAAATAAGACGGCAACTGCAGTAGTAAACGCAGTAGCAATTTGCGCATGTACTGAAAGGCTATAGCGTGTCTTCAAAACTTTCTCCACCTAATGCATTCTTTATTGCATCAAACATATACGTAGTGCTCACATAGGAACAAGTCCGCACAGTATTCTAGAAGTAGCCTGTGAACGTTCGTAAATTTATAAAGAGACAGAGCTACAGTACGCGGCCGTGTAGGAGGATGTCGGCAGCCAACATCCGATCCAGCCGCCGCCAATTGCCAGTAGTCGCTGTCCGATAGAACGGTACAGGCCCTTCAACACTTACACCCACCTCTCATGCAATATGAGAAACACCAATGCGGCGATCGCTCTCAACTAGCTCACAAAGGCTTCAGTTCATTCTAGTGAAACTGAAATAGCAGACGTGAGTATGTGGGCCTGTGAATGGCTTCCTCCTCTCTTTGTTCCCATTATGGATTCCCTGGCACGCCGCGGGCATCACTGAAAACAAGCGATTAAAGCAGCCTGTCACTAGAATTATCTTCCAGACAGTGACTGAACTCTTGCGCAGCCATTTAGCTAGTGTCTCAAATACACTACCATTGGGACCAGAACTGTAAGATATCCAGATCAAAGAAGTCGCAGTGGTATCAAACGTTTTCACCGAGCCATCTCCACTGGTTTCAGGTTTCATGTGAAGAAAAGGAATGCTACTTACTATTGTATGGGTTTTTCTTGAGTTTAGAACAATAAAAAATATTTTAAAGAGTCAACGTTTCGGTTTTTATTCAATCTTCATCAGAGTATTTTTACTCCGGATCTCTGGAACCTAACCATATTCTAATCGCAATTCTGGCTACTGATTTGGATACAGAGCGTCGACATATATAGAGAAACATGTGCCAAGTCTTGGGTCTGACAACTTTTTTTGTGTGCCCGTGTAGTTGTTGTTGTTGTTGTTGTTGTTATTATTATTATTATTATTATTATTATTATTATTAAAAAAATTAACTTTAAACTTATACAATTTTGTTTCTATAAAAATCAAAAGTCGATGAAAGCTGGATCTTGCTGCTATTTGGTACCAAAATTATTAGATTCTATCATTTTTCGAGTGACGTAAATATAAATGTTATAAGAAGTGTGGGATCTAATTTCAATTCACCAGGAAACTAGCCACTAAACTGACTACAGATATGACAGATTAGTCGCAAGAGGCTGACAAGCCGAACGACGACGGTAACACAGCATGAATCTTGCTTACATTTCTATTCCTAGTGCCGAAACTTGTAGAACATGCTATTGTGAAACTAGTAATGTGTAAAATACGTTTATCTCAAATAAATAAAGAGAGACATGCAAGGAGGAAAGTCGATGGTAAATAAACAGGTTCATTGTTGATTCTTATTTATATATTTTTTCTCAAACGTTGCAGCATTGAAGTGATTGTGGAAATTGTGTTGTGCAACTGTAGTAAAAATTGTGAAAAGGGTTCCATTAAGCAGACCAATCCCTTTATTTAATAGTGTTATTCTAGAAATCTCTTGTACATGAAAATACAGACAAAAATAATCGCCCTTTGGTCGTAGCCAGAGAAATAAACCAAACACCAAAAGCGATGTTGGGGCTTCGTGTAGCGCCAGCGGCCAAGGAACATTAAAGTGGAGCGGTGGATTTAACGCACGGGGTCCGAAACCCTGACGTTAGTCCGCGGGTCAGAAGATGAACGGCGGAAAGGGACCGGAAAAGATGGGTTGAAAGAGGGGCGACGGGGGCGAGGACAGCTGGTACGGTGAGACGGCGGGGACGGGGGGTCGGGGGACGGCCGGGGCGGGACGGGGGGAGGGGGCGCGGGGGGGGGGGGCGGGGGCAGCGAGGACGGTGGGGATGAAGGGGGCGACGGGGATGGAGAGAGCGGCGAGGAAGGCGGGGACGGTGAGGACGGCGGGGACGGTGAGATAGGCGGGGACAGTGGGGTCGGCGGGTACGGCCGGGAGCTGGGACGGCGGGGACAGCGGGGGCGGCGGGGGCGGCGGGGACGGTGAGATAGGCGGGGTTGGCGGGGACGGCCGGGCGCAGGGACGGCCGGTTGGTTAAAACGACGCTCGCGAAGCACAAGGACAACGCGACAGAGAGGCAGGCAGGGCAGAGCGCGGAGGCAAGAGCATCGGCGCAAGCGCCGCCCCTCTGCCGGTTAACAGCCCGGCGACCGCCACAATGTTGACGCTGAGCAAGGGACATGCGGGGCGGGGGAGGGGCACAGTGATGGGTGCGACAGAAGCAGAATTCTGTTGTGCGCGAGGGAACTGCTGCAACTCATCGTCAACACGTGTGTTCTACATCTAAGGCAAATTCAACATCTTATTTTGAGCCATTGTTAATTTTTTAACGTACTCGTACGTAATTAATTTTCGTTAGAATTATAAAAAACTCATCAGAACAAATTTAGTCAGAACATCCGTCGACCTAAACCGAGTTTAAAATCAGTTACCTAGAATATCACGCAACGCAGCCTGAAATGAAGGGTATTAATAAAAGAGTACTAGAGCCGGCGGCGCTAGCCGAATTCGTTTACTACGCTCCGTGAAGTCATGAAGGTTAAGCGAATTCGAGACTCGCGGGTTCGTGGTTGGGTGACCGGCCAGGGACCCCGGGATCTAACGGCGTCGCGCCCCTGGCCGATAAAAGGCACTGACTGATTGCGACGTGGAAACTTGACAATTATTAAGAGTAAAAGCACATTAATGGAGGATTACTCCCCAGTGCAAGGCGCTCAACGCCCCTTAAGGGGCTTGGAGACGCGTTGCACCAAGGTGTAGAAGCAACAAATTTTAAAAAAATATGTTCTTACTCATGCGAGAGTAGTATTACATATGCGTGTATTATTACTTATAAGTAGAGTTTCATTCAGTACTTTTTGTGCGACGATTGACAGCTGTGATAATCTAAAACTTTACTTCAAACCGTGTTATCTGGGGGCGCAGTATTTAGCCACTGGCCCCCAGCCGTAAGCCTGATGGCATTGGTTGGTTCCATAAGCACATAACGGCTTCAAATGAGCTGCACAGGACTCAAGTTATGGTCCAAATATGTTAAAGAAATGTTATCCGCGTTCAATACTTGTTATTATTTATTATCACCTTTTTTATTTATTTTATTTTTATTTATCTATTTTACGTCAAAAAAGCAGTTAAAAACTGCGTATGACGTGCTATGGGGAAAAGTGAATTGTGTGCACATTTTCAAAATTCTGTGATCCATAGACTAAGTCATATACTACTTAAAATTGGAAAAATTGAAGAAAAAAAAGCTCCCATGTAAAAGAATCTATTTTCAAGGATAAAAAGACAATAAATTTTGGCTCTTATCCATGTTGTCTTTCGGAATAATACTTCCTGCCGCGACAACATGGAAACGGTAATTTGAATGATTGTATTTCCCACTGAATTCTAGAAGACGTGCACAGAAAATGAAGTTACATTTATTACCTTTACCTTACTATCTCAGTAAGTCCCTAGCGGAGACATCAAGAGTTTCCATTTTTGGAAACCGTGCAGGGCATGTACAACTTGCCGTCACAAAACACGTACGTTTGTCTCCACGTGGTAATATGTATAATCTAATAAATCATTTAATAGAACGTTATTCCGAGAAGCATTACGTTTCAATGCCTCTAAACATATTTTTGATAGGACGAATATTTGTACTATAATACAGTTGTAACATACATAATCATTAAGGAATCATTTAATACGAGAATTGTAAAATGGGAGTAGCAAAAATAATTTACAGTCGGAATACACCACTTACGTATCATTGAGCAATTTTTTAGGTTACGTTTCAGTATTATTATGGTAAAAATGGAGACGTAATATTGTGAGAATGTAAAAATCAGTATCATTTTCATTGATTTTTCATTGATTGTGACGCGTGGCTTACAATATTTGATCAATTAATGTTCTGCCAGATATGTCGAACATGTAGAATGTCTGAAGTAACTGAGCTTTGTGACTGTACATGCTGAGTGTAGTAGCAATTATATTAAAGAAGGTTCGATGGAAGCAGACGCGTGACGCCAACAGGATCAGGTCCTCATTGATGCTGAAACTTCCTGAAGGTTACAATGATCAACAAGCAAAAATATCAGGTATACTACCAGGTACAAATTTCGCTGGTAAACGATTCCCAACCACAAAATGGGATGTATATTAGCAATTATAATGTCTTGAAAAAAACAAACAACTATTCCGCCAGAACAGGAGCAACTGTTGAATACAATCTTCTGCAAAAGCAAGAAAGTTTCCAGGTCTAGCAGTGGATGCTTCAATTTGTGGTCACTGTCATTGACAAACTTGTCTCGACGTTACTAGGTCAATTTCAAAATCAGGTGAATTTTTTTAGCAAAGCCATATTGATTCTATTGATCCTTTATGATCAAATAAATTAATCAAAAAATTGAAGACCAAAACAAAGAGTTGCGCAATGAGTTGCAAAAATGCGCTTTCGCTTTCTGGCACTAGTATTCAGAATTGGCTCATACTCACTAGTTTTCGATGTTACTTTCCAGAAAGTTGTAAGTACTAGGATTTTCTCAAAGAAGTGTGCAACACGGATTTGGATCCCCCTAGGAACAAAGGAGAAAAAACGCCCCTGCCTTCTACCTTACATGTAATGTGGAAATGAATGTGGGTGAAAATATTTATTTACACGCTTAAGGTTAAAGAATGAAGCGATATTATGAATTTTTAAGAAACAACACTAATGAAAAATAAATAATTTTAAATTAAGAAAGGTTATATTCTAATATTTCATCGTTGATTGAACATTACAACGTATGCCATGTTTATTCCTGTTCTGTAAACAATTCTATCACTTTTACAAATTCATTGTAATGTATTCTCCGCGCCATACCATTGTGCGTCCTGCTGTTTGTAGAAAATGAATCATCAGTTTTATAAGAAATGAAATTTCCTACAAGTTCGACAATAACACCGTTTGACATCGAATGCATAAAAATTGAAATATTAAAAAAAAACATTTTTTTGTGATTTGAAACATTAAATATTTCAGAAACTGTTAGACTTGAATAAAATAAACAACCTATTTTAAATTTTTTTAATATTAAATGCACAGGAACCTGTATAATTACGAAAAAAAAAAATTGTGCTCTAATATTTTGGAATGTGCCATTGTTATCAAACCGAAATTATTCTCATCTTCGCAAAACATCAGGACAAACGTATTAGTGATAAATTTAGCTCAATGGGATTTTTACGCAGATGTAAGCTAAGTTGATTATAAATTACTGTAAACTTCTTCCCTAGTTCAGTTCCCTCGTGTTGTGGACGACGCATGCGTAGATTTATCACCGGGGTCTGGAAGCCACTCGAACCCCATGAGATCCCGCGAGTTCGAGTGCGACGCTCCCCTGTTAGGCCTGCGTAAGTCTGCGGGAGTCTGGTGTCTTGGTCTCTCCAACGCCTGGAGCCAGGGCCCGGGGGACGCAAGAGAGCGAAGGTCGAGTGGAAGACGAGTTTCGGGAGGGCGAGAAACGAGAAGGGCAGCAAAGTGCATGGGCTCGTGAATTAGGTACCGAAAATGTATGATGAAAGGGAAGAGAGGGGAGAGGAAAAAAAGGAGGGTAGAGAGTGGGAGATGGGAAGTAGAGGAATGGGAAAGGCAGAGAGTGGAGAGAGAGAGTAAGAGAGAGAGCGAGAGAGATAGAGAGAAAATGAGAAAGGTATGGGAAGGGGGAGAGATGGAGAAAGGAGTCTGGTGGAGTGGGAAGTGAGAAAATGAGGTGGAGTGAGGGAGAAGCAAAATAGGAATGAGAGAGGGGAGGGATTGATTGATTGATTGATTTTTTCGTGTTTCCGGGCGCGTCAATTTCTTTGGTTATTAGTCCCGTTAGTGTGGTGCATGATTTTCTCGGGAAATGCGGTGATCTTCCCCCACTGGATGGCGAGATCCGGCGCCGATCTACCGTCGGCTAGTGAGGTTTCCCCCTAACCAGGACTCTCCCATCAGCGGAGCGCCGCCCCAGCCGGAACAAGCTCTAGCTTCCGACCGGTCTCCCGGAATATGTGGTAGTGTAGTGCATGTTAGTGCAAGTGTGTGTGTGTGTGTAAGGGGAGAGGATAGGAGAAGGAAGAGGAAGGATAGATCGCGCGCGGTCTGTGGCCCGTTTGGTAGGGTACTGCTCCGATATTCGCGTGGTGTTGATCGGAGAAACCACGGAAAACTACCGATCAGAGCAGCCGTCCGCTAGAATTCTGCTCCAGACAGCGACTGAATTAGACCTAGCTGAAAAGCCAGTGTCGATAATCCTGCCGCCGTCAGGACTCGAACCTAGGACCTCCCGGTCAGAGGCGCTGCAGTGACATCAGTTGATGCACTGAGCTACCGCTCCCGGTAAGAGGTGAGAGAGGAGAGAGGGGAAGGAAATAGAATGAGAGAATTAGAAAGGTGGACGGCGGGACAGACGGTACACTCATACAGCGCCAATTAGAGATCAGGGTGTCAATGAGCCTAGTAACAAAAACCCCCGGGAGAGAACGATGAAATGTGAAAATTAGTGGGAATGGGGAGTGGCGAAAAGTGATCGGTGTGAGATTTCAAGAGAGAGCGACAAGTGTAATCAGAGAGCACGAAGACTGTAACTGAAGTCCTTCAGGACGAAAGCTGGTGCTAAAAACATGAAAAGAAATGACAGTGGCCGTGAGAGAGAAAAGGAAACCAAAGCGAGAGCAGAGGGGGAGGCATTTCAAAGTTCCAAAGATCGTGAGCTGAATTTTCGGCAAGACTGGAACGGAGGATGCCGTGAGCAAGACCAGTGACTAGATGAAATACTCCTCGCAATGACCAATGCTTCACATGAAAATTTTTCTGGTTCTCTGGAAAAGCTTGACATAAATTTCATTTTTGTTTTTGTTAATAAATCGAATTTCGATTGATTAATTTTAAAAAATTTTTTTTTATATTCAACTCGTTTTTGAAATTGTCTACATTTCATGCAAAATTTCACAAAAACTACTACGTTTTTATGGTAAATATTTTGCTATAATATATACTAACTATTGTATACCAATATATAACTATATTTAAGAATTCAAATTTGAATGACAGACTTCATTTTTTAAAAAAATTCACTATCTTTGATATTCTAGTAGGAAAAGCTGAAAAGTTTAAATTTTAATTTTAAAAAAGAGATTTCAATGCCTCATTCATTTAACATTCCTTCATGCTATTCGACAACAAAGTTAAATAAAACAGTTTGGAACCAGTTTTGAGAAAGTTTTGAAAATGTTGAGGCTTCATGTAAAGTATCCCCAAAAATGAAAATATTCATTTCAAATTCACAGTGCCACGACTTCGGGCAAATCAATCGGGGAATATCAATTTTGTTAAAAATTCTACTTAAGTATTTAGCCACTAGCGTCGTTGATGGTCAGTCGATTTACCGTAAACGAATTTGTTGGCATCAAGAATCCTCAAAACATGGTTTGCGACTACATGTACTAAATAATGTAATTTACTATGTGTATGAACAGGACCTATCTATGTTTTGGGTATAAAAGACTTTTAATACAAGTTCTGACAAAATGCACCACATTACAACGCAAATACTATGTATGGCGTAAAAGAAAAATCAATGTCTGAGGTGGGATTCGAGTCTGCTTCCATTCGAGCGCAGATGCTTGCGTGTTCACCCTTCGCTAACCAGGTCGATAAAAAGCAGGTACATATATTTCATTAAAATAATTAATTATTAAATAAATTCGATTATTTTGTAATAATTACAATTAAAATATTTGAGAGAGAGAGAGCTAGGGAGAAAGAGTGCGAGCAAGTGTGATGGAGAGCGGGAGAGAGAGAATGAGAGAGAGCGGTAGAGAGAGTGAGAATGAGAGAGAGCGGGAGAGAGAGTGGAAGAGAATGAGGGAGGAAGAGAGAGTGAGAAAGAGCGGTAGAGAGAGTGAGAATGAGAGAGAGAGCGGGAGTGAGAGTGAGAAAGAGGGAGCGGGAGTGAGTGAGAAAGAGCGGAGAGAGAATGAGAAAGAGCGGGAGAGAGAATGAGAGAGAGAGGTAGAGAGAGTGAGAATGAGAGAGATCGGGAGTGAGAGTGAGAGAGAATGAGGGAGAGGAAGAGAGAGTGGTAGAGAATTAGACCAGGAGAGAGCGAGGGACATTGAGAGAGCGGCAGAGTGAGAAAGTGGGAGAGAGCGGGTGTGTGAATGCGAGCAAAAGAGTGAGAGAGCAGGAGAGTGAGAGAGCGGAAGAGAGTGAGAGAACGAGAGGGAGGGAGCGAGTTTGAGGCGTGCGGGCGGCGCGGTGCCAAAAGCAAGATGCACCGCTGCGAGTGTCGAGGGCCGTGTTTGCACTCCCAGCTTAATCAACGGACGCGACGCCACGCGACGCGCGGCGTCTGGAGAGTGGACGGGCCCCACACCCCCTCGCCCGCAGCAACTTCCCACCGCCCACGCGCCCGCGCCACTCGCCCTCAACAATTCCATTCTAGTAGGAACTGTGTGCACTAAAGCCTAAATTAATGCAATCTTCGTCAACATATTATTTTTATTAAGATAGCCGGCTTTCGACGGTTTCGTCGTCATCGTCAGTCTCGCTGCTTTCGGCAAAAGTCGGTAGACCGGCAAAGCCGTCGAAAGCCGGCTATCTTAATAAAGCTAATATGTTGACGAAGATGACCTTTTATTTCTTCTCATAAGAAAGTCAACAACACCACATCAGAATTCCCAAAATTAATGCAATCTTACCATGACACGTGATTTTTAACGCAACTAAATATTTTTCTATTGCATTAAACAAGGAGAGGAACAATTTTCTCTCATCTAACAGAATTATATTTGATTTGCACTGGCTATAAACGATGTTTGTAGTAAGTAAAGTTATAATTTTCGAACATCGCAAAATACCAATAAGGCATTGTATATTACCTTAACTACATTCATGTGGTCAACTGTACGGACAAACAGCAGACTGATGAAAAATGTTTGTCTTTCCGTACTTCAGGAATAACGATAACTGAACTATAACTAATTTCTCTAAATCAAACTGAAGTCGCGTTTAACAAAATAATTGCAACAAAATTTCTAATAAAACTGTTCATATACGAATTGTATAATATAAAACTTGACCGAAAGAGGACAAGTAAAATAAAAAGTACGGGGAGCGCACTTCATACTGTGATGGGTAAAGTGAGGGCAAAACCAATTACAATTAAAAAGTAGTGTTATAAAAATGTATTTTAATAACAGCGGAGATTAACATTATCCGTATATTCAATTTATAAACAACGGGAAATTTATGGAAGTGGTGAATGATAAACAGAGGAAAAATAGTGTGATTTTTTTAGTAATGAATCGATCTGGGACACGTGAGGAATTTCTGTGGAAATAAAATTAGAAAACTACAGGAAGAGCGAATGTCACGGAGTAAAGAATGCAATACGCATATAGGCGATTATCCCATCAGAAGAGACGTAGACATTGGGTCAGGAGAGAAGTGACGCAAAAGTTACCAAGAAAAAATGATTTCGACACAAATACTGCGCATCAAAAAAAGACAAGTCAGCGGGGCGGTTTACGAACTGCCGGGACAGAAGTGCTCGAACTATGGTCGCGTGAGGATGTTAGAATGCAGTAGTCGATAGTACTGCTCGAACTGTGGTCTCGGAGGAAGTGAGAGTCAAATCCCAGGCGCAGACGGGACTGCCCACGCCTGCTTAGATAAAGTCCCCAGACCCGCGTCGGGGGTAGGCTTCGAAGGAAGCCTGGGTCGAAACTCGGGTGCGGAACACTGCCTACGGGCAGTCTCCCTGCAAAAATAACCCGTACGAATATATATATATATATATATATATATATATATATATATATATATATATATATATATATACACACACACACACACACACACACACACACACACACACACACACACACACTGTGGTCTCGTCAGCATGTTAGAACGCAGTAGTTGGTACTGCTCGAACTGTGAACACGTTCGAATGGTTGGTACGCGGTGGTGAGAATAAGTTTTAGCATTCGATTACGAGCAGGAGTGAGTGACAAAAGTAAACATGTGCAGGTATATTATACATGTAAATGTCAGAATTTTAAAATGGTGAAGAATTAAGAGACACAAACTGGTACTGAACGAGACCCGGAAGGCTTGAGAGGACGTCTCTGAGAATTGGGGAGGACGGCAGAATATCAGCGTACAAGAAGGCGGAGGAACGAACAGGGAAGTCAACAATGAATAATAATAGTTACGACGTACAGGAAGACCAAGTATTATCATTAGACATAAGTTTAGTTAAAATTAAGAATAGTAGGGTAGCAGAGCCGTGTATATATGGAATAATCAAAGTGTGTGTATGTGTGTAAATACGTAGTAAATGAGAAAAGCTGACAGGGAAAGATTTTTGTTGTTATTTTGTTATGTATTTTATTGGTTCTTCATGAAGTCTAGTAAAGAGAACAGGAATTGTAAATCATTTTACAAAAGATGAAACCAATTTGATTTCGTGCAGGTTGCCTGAATTCCAAAAGTCAAATATTTACAAAAAGAGAGGGATTTCATACGTAAAGCATCGTCACCGGGATTCTGTATGGACGCCTCTGTCAACCCACAAAAATAAATCCTCTGCATTGGATATCCCGGTCGAACACACGGGCTGTTATAGTAAATGGAATTGAATAATAATTGAAGTGTAGATAAAATAAAAATGTTAGGTGTGTTAACCCAGGGTTCAAAACGAATAAACCATTACAATACCGAAGCTTTTCCTCGTCGTAATGTTTGAAACGCGATATTAGGGTATTGTAAAGATAACTAAACGAGCTCATAGTGACAGCTCTACACTCTCCCGGAACGTAGTTTCAATTTACTAACTTCCCGCCTTCCCTGCGTGAACAGTTAGGAATGCCAACGCACTCAAAACACACTTTTGAGAAAATGTTATGTCTTCCCTCAAAATTACTCAACAATTATTCACATTCATTAAATGGTACACAGGATAATTTATAAAAGTATACATATTATTTGAAGATATAAAATTGAAGTTAGATTGAAAAATACATGTTGGAGGTGTATGATATGTTCCAAAAGTATTTGAAATTATACAATTTTCAAAATTTAAGAGTTTAAAGAAAATAAATTAATCAGATTTATAAATGCACTGCCCTTTATTAGAGAAAAAATAGATATTTTTCAGAAAATTTTAAAAATATAACAGGCTTCACGTAAAGTACTCCCCTCCCTCCAAAAATTTAATATAATGATCTAAGATTCTAATCTGACCGAGATAATCACGGCACATCCATTCCTAGATATATCTTAATTTGGGGTTCATAATCGCGGTGTCAAAAACTGTATGTGACGTATTGAGAAGAAAATCATCTGCGCAAGCTTTCTTGAGTCTTTCATTTTTTGATATTCATTTTATTCACGCTTTCTTGATATTCATTAGCCATTACCTAAAAGAAGAAATATTATTCATTGTCAAATTGTTTAAAACCTTATTTAAAACTGAATAACATTGAGTATTTATGATCAGAATTTACTACGAACATATTTGTTTGATAACGGAATTATTTGACAAAAATTACACATCGGAAAAATAATCAGGCAAATATTGAATTAAAAATTTATGAATTTTCTTGCATATTAAGAGTAGTTATTAATAGGTAAGAGTTTATGTAAATTGTTTAAGCGCTTCATGGCGAATCAAAACGATTTTCCAACACGCTTGTTAAAAGAGGAACCTTCAACCAGTGCTGCTCGTCAGTGGAATCCGCAGCGCGGAGGTTGTCGCGGTGACAGTTGCATCGCGAGCGGCGATCGCCGGTGGCAGTCACGCGGACACTTGGTGGAGCGAGCGGTAGGGGCGGGGCGGCGGCGAAGGCGGAGGCGGCGGGGGAGGAGGGGTGTGCGATGGAGGCGGGAACGGGGCCGTGGCCGCGGCGAGGAGGGGGGGCGGGGCGGGCGGCGGAGGAGGAGGGGCTGGGGTGGAGCCACAGGAAGGGGGCGGGGTTGGCGGCGACGAGGAGGAGAAAACAGGATGTGAACGGGGGGACACAGCGAGGGCGGTGACGGTCTACCATTGTATATTTCTATAATAAATAAATACTGCATTCAATTTTTAAGATATTATTTCTAACATTAATTATTTTTTTCGTTTCTCAAATTGTGTTCTCAAATCTCTCTTTTGTGTATGCAGAGAAAGCAACATCTTCAAAATAACTCCCCATTTACTCGTTATCTCCCATGGTATTTTATATGAATCAATGACATCGTGTATCATAGCTCATGTAATACTTCTTACTTCAGATGGTGAAGTGAGGGTGCGGATCAAAGGTACCCTCGGCGGTGCTGTCTGAGCGACCGGGGTTGGCGGTGGTGTTGAAAGAGCACCGGGGAGGGTCAAGCAGGAGCAAGGGCGAGAGCAAATGGACCTTGGCGGAAACGATGACAGTGTCAAGTTTTACTGGCAGAGTACGGTTTACGGAGAGTAAAGTATGAGGAGGAGGACGTACTAGGGAAAACGACTGAGGAATGGGTAACGAGGGAGCAATACAGAGCAACTGCGACTTGTAAGTGGGTCAGTAGAAAGCACAGTTGCGGAGGCTCTATGGGTAAGGACGGCGGTGACGGGACGGCGGTGACGGGACGGCGGTGACGGGACGGCGGTGACGGGACGGCGGTGACGGGACGGCGGTGACGGGACGGCGGTGACGGAACGGCGGTGACGGAACGGCGGTGACGGAACGGCGGTGACGGAACGGCGGTGACGGGACGGCGGTGACGGGACGGCGGTGACGGAACGGCGGTGACGGAACGGCGGTGACGGAACGGCGGTGACGGAAAAGCGGTGACGGAACGGCGGTGACGGAACGGCGGTGACGGGACGGCGGTGACGGGACGGCGGTGACGGGACGGCGGTGACGGGACGGCGGTGACGGGACGGCGGTGACGGGACGGCGGTGACGGAACGGCGGTGACGGAACGGCGGTGACGGAACGGCGGTGACGGGACGGCGGTGACGGGACGGCGGTGAAGGGTCGACGGTGAAGGGTCGGCGGTGAAGGGTCGGCGGTGACGGGACAGCGGTGACGGAACGGCGGTGACGGAACGGCGGTGACGGAACGGCGGTGACGGAACGGCGTGACGGAACGGCGGTGACGGAACGGCGGTGACGGAACGGCGGGACGGAACGGCGGTGACGGAACGGCGGTGACGGAACGGCGGTGACGGAACGGCGGTGACGGAACGGCGGTGACGGAACGGCGGTGACGGAACGGCGGTGAACCGGGGAACGGCGGTGACGGAACGGCGGTGACGGAACGGCGGTGACGGAACGGCGGTGACGGAACGGCGGTGACGGAACGGCGGTGACGGAACGGCGGGTGACGGAACGGCGGTGACGGAACGGCGGTGACGGAACGGCGGTGACGGAACGGCGGTGACGGAACGGCGGTGACGGGACGGCGGTGACGGGACGGGGACGGAACGTGACTGGAGAGATGAAGGGCGCGGTGAACCGACACGGAACGGTACGGAGCTTGAGGGATTAGCGGTGACGGGGCGGCGGTGACGGGACGGCGGTGACGGGACGGCGGTGACGGGACGGCGGTGACGGAACCTGACTGGAGAGATGAAGGGCGGGTGGACCGACACGGAACGGTAGGGAGCTTGAGGGAATAGGACTGGAAGGGCCAGGTCGGACGGGATGGTATGGGACGGGACAGGACAGGAGGAGTCAGAACGAGAGAGGAGGAATCAGAATGAGACAGAACAACACAGGCCAGGAAAGGCAGGGCTTGCCAGGACGGGGTGGAATGGGATAGGACGAGGTGATATGGGGCAAGGTGTGTTGGGCGGACCGGAGAGAGGCGGGGCGCAAAGAGATGTGGCGGGGGGGGCTGGGGGAGTGGAGCTCTGCAGGTGCCTGTATCGGCTAATGGAGTGATTGATGGAGAGGCGGGCGCCGGGCCAGCGTCTCGCACGCGTCTGACGTTGATGGATGCAATCGGCCCCGCGCGCCACAAGTGCTCGCCGCTTCCAATTATGGCCCGCGATCTCTCTGGACGTCAGAATTCTCGTGCATACAAAAAGCTAAGGCTTGTCCTGGAAGAGGCGTCCATTAACTCACGAGGAATCGAAGATTGGACCTTTTTTTCACTCCATTTTCGTGTGCAATCGTGATAAATGTGTGGAGCAGTTACGTGTTTCGAAACTAGCAGTAAAATTTTACTCGTGTGACTATACATTAATAATGAATCAAAGTATTGTTTTTACCAATCATTCAGGTATGATTTTCTAATCCAGAAATGGTGTAATAAGTGTATAATATTGCCTCTAAAATAATTATAATTTTACTTTGAACTCAATTTGAAATGTTTCTTTAAAACGAAGAAATTCAGTCCCAAAACACTAATTCAATTCAAAACACTAATCGATAATATTCATTTAACAAAATCAAAAATCGATCTCAAGTGATTAGTAAAATCCTGACTAGCAAAAAATAGTTATTTACGAAATATATATTGTAAGACGTCTAATTACAACACGAGAATAATCGAACAAGGTCGTTAGGGTTTGATATTCTCAATTAAGTATTGTAATACAACGTTATGATATGAGTACTGTGCAACGTTTTTCTCACGTTAGGAAAACTTCAATGGACTAAAGTAGAGTTTAAATTTGACAAATCATTCTGCAAAACGTATAAAAGGTTTAATGTTGATGTAGTTAATAACACCGATTAGGAGAAATATGTGAACACTCTTCCTTTTCATTACTAAACTAGTTATTGTTATCAACAGTGCGCCATAGATTATTTGTGTCTTAGAAAACAGTGGTCCATGAGTTATATGTGTCTTTAATAATAAGAGGGACTGGAGTAATTATTATATAATTAATTCAAACTTCATTAATTTTTACTGTAAACAATCAAAGTGAATAAAATATTAAACCATTTTCTAACAAGTACAAAAAAGAAAATAAACACACACGAAAAATGTATATCGGTTTTGTATATTATAGAATTTGAAAAAATACTTTTTCCTCTAAGGAATTATTGGATCATTAAGTGTAACTGAATGTCCTGACTTTGGCACTTGGTCATATAAGCTATGAATATTGAGATTCCGTCAAGGTGAAATTGATCTCTTCCACAGGTATTGGCAGTTCATTTGTTGTGACGTTTGATATTTCATCTCAATATTTATTTTGAAATGTCACACCCAAGCGAAATTTTGAATTATCTCTTGTTTTTTTCTGTAGCTCCGTTCCGTATCGTTTTAAAACATTCTTGACGAAATATCTTCAACGGATGATTCTTTCATTTCTATTTGAGTATATACTACAATATGCCCACATGTTATAGCTTATATCTCTCTGTTGAATCATTTAACCATAGCCAAAGAAACAATTTTTTTTCATTACAACTTTGCCAAGTGACTATTTAAATCTATAAAAATTAGCGAAGAAGTTCGAGGAAAATAAAAAAAAGTTAAAACATTTTTCATAAAAAGATGCACAAAATCAATACTTCAGGTATTTGTCTCTGTGACACTTTACCATTACCACAGTTAATAACGCGCTCATTCATATTTTTCACTCCAACAATTCTCCTTTATTACCACCACACAATAAGTAAAATACGTACGTAAATACAATCAACACTTCATTACTTTCGTCTCGGTGACACTATTTTCTACTGCTAATGCACTAGTTAATATTTTGCCTTGGATCATTCTTCTTTACAACTCCCACTCAAAGGGTAAAATATTCAAACCTGCGCAAATTATCCAAGTTGGTTGACGACCTGAGCGGGCGTCGCCTGGCCCCTCTAAACTTTGATATAACGAGCCGGATGCAAGTTTTCCGGGCAGGAGGGAGGGGGGAGTGAGCGAGAACGAGGGCCGGGGGGCGATCGAGGATGCGGCCGAAGGTGTGGGCGTAAGTGCGGACAACGTCAGGGACGAGGGCAAGAGTGAAAGCGGGAACGGAGGCGGAAGCGTGGGTGGAGGTGAGAGTGAGGGTGAGGGCGGAGCAGGGGTAAGGGCGTGGACAAGGGCGTGAAAAATTGCGAGTGCGTGGGATTGGGCGTGAAGAGGATGAGAAAAGGGCTAGGGCGAGAATGAAGGAGAAGGCGAGAACCAAGGCGAGGGTGTGAGGGAGAGTGACAGCGTGGGCGAGAGCGAGAGCAACAGCGAGAGCGAAGGCCAAGGCCAAGGCCAAGGCCAAGGCCAAGGCCAAGGCCAAGAGACCAAGGCAAGGCCAAGGCCAAGGCCAAGGCCAAGGCCAAGGCCAGGGCCAGGGCGAGGGCGAGGCCGAGAGCCGAGGCAGAGGCCAGGCGAGGGCGAGGGCGAGGGCGAGGGCGAGGGCGAGGGCGAGGGCGAGGGCGAGGGGGCGAGGGCGAGGGCGAGGGCGAGGGGGCGAGGGCGAGGGGCGAGGGCGGAGGGCGAGGGCGAGGGCGAGGGCGAGGGCGAGGGCGAGGCGAGGGCGAGGCGAGGGCGAGGCGAGGCGAGGGCGAAGCGAGGGCGAAAGCGAGGGCGAAAGCGAGGGCGAAAGCGAGGGCGAAAGCGAGGGCGAAAGCGAGGGCGAGGCGTAGGGTGGGCGAGGGCGAGAGCATTGGCGTGGAGAGAACGTGGCCGAGGGCATGGGCATGGGCATGGGCGTGGGCGAGGCGTGGGTCTGGGCGTGGTCTGGGCGTAGGCGTGGGCTTGGTCGTAGGCGAGGGCGGAGGCGAGGCATGGGTGAGCGTGGGCGAGGCGAGGCGAAGGCGAAGGCGAAGGCGAAGGCGAGGCGAGCGAAGGCGAAGGCGAGGCGAAGGCGAAGGCGAAGGCGAAGGCGAAGGCGAAGGCGAAGGCGAAGGCGAGGAGCGAGGCGAGGGCGAGGTGGAGGGGAGGCGGAGGCGGAGGCGGAGGCGGAGGCGGAGGCGGAGGCGGAGGCGGAGGCGAGAGGCGAAGGCAAGGCGGAGGCGGAGGCGAAGGCGAAGGCGAAGGCGAGGCGAAGGCGAAGGCGAAGCGAGGCGAAGGCGAGGGAGCGAGGCGAGGGCGAGGGCGAGGCGAGGCGAGGTGGAGGCGGAGGCGGAGGCGGAGGCGGAGGCGGAGGCGGAGGCGGAGGCGGAGGCGGAGGCGGAGGCGGAGGCGGAGGCGGAGGCGGAGGCGGAGGCGGAGGCGGAGGCGGAGGCGAGGGCGATAGCGACGCGAAGCAAGGCAGAGCAGAGCAGAGCGAGCGGGGGAGCAGGGCGTTCGTTGTCTGTGTTGCGTCAACAGCGCGGCGAGTGAGAGTGCATCGTGACTCCATGTTTGCTAGTAGCACGGTTTCTACTTGCTTAACTAACTAGAAACTACAAAACACACACAATACACGCGAAATTTAATTGGATTGCGCGGGGCTTGAAATCTCATGTTTATTAACCTCGAAAAGTTGTTGCCGCGCGCTGTCTAAGCTAAAGCAGTGCGTGCTTAAATATTTCGTTAGCCAAAGGGTCGACTGTCTCGTAATCTGGCGTTGGTTTTGATGTTTGTATCGACGATAGCTTGCGTGAAAAATGATTTTCTTTAGTATTGCGAGTTTTGAGAAATTTCACTGGAAAGAATAAACGAAATTCGAAAGACATTTTAGGCAAATATTGGAAATTTAATATGGTGATTGAAGCATTTATTTTATTACATTAACTGATATTCATATTAAATATTAAATTATCGAAGATATAGTAATGTTTTTCAATTTATCGAAATGATTCAAATGTCATTAAAACGAGGATACATCTTTGTTGTGAATAAAAGCTCTCAAGGATCTGGATGGTACGTCTCGAATAGGGTGCATCTCCATTTCAGTTACAAATAGCGACTTTTTCGCTGGCCATTGGGCTTTCTGAAGGAGATTGCGTATTGGGAGATAGCGTTGGGAGAATGCGTATCTATCCTCCAAATATACGCTATCTCCCAATAAACAATCGACTGTGTTTTCGTCAATTCCAGGGTAGTTACTATATACTCAAAGAAAAAATTCTGTAGGTCGCGTTTCCGAGGAATATGAAAACTCTGGGAAGCGTTTCAGCGTAGTCCTCGGAAATCAGGGACCCGAGGAGTCTTCCCAGCTAAGATTCTATTCTGTTGCCCCGGCTCATAATTTAGCGTGTTTTAAATAGATGACTGCACATGAAGCCGTGCAAACTGCAGCTGCATCAGTCGCGTACACCGGATGAAGCGGAAGGCATTGTTCTGGAAACCGATGTTGCATATGATGGACGTCGAATGCATCTTATCCAAGAAGTGACATCCAGAGCGCTCTATTGGCGACTTTTCAAAACTTCAAAACTTAGTCTTTTGAATGACATGGGACTCATTTCGTTAAGTAGCTTGAAAAGTGAGGAATATGGCTTGCAAATCGGCTCGTTCTCTTAGAATTATCCTGCGTTTAAAAAATTCATTTCAATAAATAAACTTTTTGTATAAAATCGTGCTTCATTATCATGAGATCATGTACGTTCTATTATTATGAGATCAATACGAACTATTAATCTGTATGCGTTTGTTGCAGTGATATTCTATACTTACTGAATATTCAATATCCCTCGAAATCAGGCTAGCTTTAGACTAAACTAAAAAGCAATCTACATGATAACGGGATGTCCATGGCAGTCCCTATTTTCAAAAGGAAAATATCGAGCGATTTCCACATCGCACGATCACATAAAATAGTTTCTCGTGATGAGCATGCACGAATTTATATTTCCGAGTACGACCTTATCTCAGTCTACTATACACGTTGCCTGACACGACGCCAACGTAATTGACGATTCCATGATTTCATCGCAATCTACTTTCATGGCCTAATCAATAAATGAGTGGCATACACAAAAACGCTTAAATAATGGAACTATGTATTACTAATATTCGAGCAATTACTACGTGTCATATTTACTCTAAATAACAAGAAATATATTTAAAAATCCTATTCTACTTGAAATGGCGTTGTAGATTAGTTTACTATGTATTACTTAGATATCCCATGGAACTGAGAATCAAATTACCTTCCTAACATATTTGGAGAGAAATAGCACATTTAAGTCTGTGAGTTGAAGACTATCCAGAGAGGAAAAGACGGAAAGAAGAAACAGCGGAAGCACAACAGAGATAAAATAAGGGAGGGCCATCAGATAGGCCCCTCGAAGAAAGGGAAAAGTCATAGCCTGCATAAGCGGAGGTAGTGCCTCTGTTGGGAGTTTCCACATGATGAATGGGAAGTCATGGCCCCTTTTAACGTTTTCCAATACGCACGGTGCCCTCTGCCGGTCGATCTCGAAATTAAAACGCTAATAACCTCCGGCAGCGGGGCATTACTTTATGAATGGGGTCTCTTAAGGACTTCTGTGACTTTTAATGAGACAGATATTTCAATGACGAGAGTTGTAATAAAACATGCAACAGGGTTATTTTGAAAATTATAATTTTTACACTTCTATTCAAAAAATGTGAATTTTGAGCGCATATGTGATAAAAAATACGTAAAATTGCAAATGCTTCTTATCCATGTAAGGTTTTACTATGTTGTTCATTTATCTTCATCTAATATATTTTTTAAAAAAGCATTTCCAAATGATCATTTTTTAAATTCCGAAAGTATTCACAGTGGGTTACAGTAAATTTAACCATACCTACTAAAGTTAGAAGTACTGAATAATTTGAATCAATTCTTATTATCTGTTTCTTTATTTAATAAATGTTAAATCATTTATAGATAGACGTTTTGAAGGTTTCTAGAATGAAGATACTATCTCATATATAAATAAATAAACAAATAAATATATCAACAGATAATCAAATGAACCAGTGACCAATAAAAAATATGCAAGTAAACAATAAACAAACAACAAGCAAGCAAGAAAGCAAACAAATTAGCAAGCAAACAAACAAGTGATCGAGCAAGGGAACAAAAATAAATTTATTAGAAAAATGTTGAATAAAATCAGACAGCTTAACTCTTACTCTTTTCACTCTTATTCTTCCGCATCCGACATACTTCTACCAGGATTATATCTTTCAAAATCCTTCATCACTCTTCAACAAACATCGTCTCCATCTCTGCATTTGTCTTATTCTCCTGTTCGCTTCCTGTGGTTTCGGCGGTTCCTTTGTCAGCGTAGGTATTATTTCAGAAGAAATATTTAATTGACTTAGACATCTTTTCAAAATTAATGCTAAACAACAAGATTTAATTGAAAATGATGGAGCCAATTTTAGGAAAATGTTCCAGGGACTTCATTCAAGTATCCCTCAAAATTAAAACATCAGTTTCAAATTCAAGAGGCTGCGACATCAGTCAGATCGATTGGGGGAATATTAATTTTTGAGAAAATCATCAGAACGGTTTGACCGCTAGCGTTGATTACTGGTAGCCGGACGAGAAAACGGACAGACGTTTTACCGTCATTCGATTTTTCGGTATCAAGGACACACAAAACGGACCCTCGCTACACTGCATGGTGGTGAATATTTTAATACTTGGCAAGTGGGTTTATCCAATTTTTCGGCATCAGATCCCTGTAATAAGTTTTTCTGCAGAAAATTCGCCGTTTTTTCGCGCAGAATTTGACAAGTTTCTCTCGACTGAAGTAAAAAGCACTTCAACGACCACTAGTAGGGACCACATAACCGTTCGACCACGGGCGGTTATTTTATATAGAATACAAGGCTCTATATACGAGTGGAAATACATTAAAAAATTAAGCAACGTAACTAGTTTGAGTTTCTTAAGGTTTCGTGTATTATTAAATTATTTTATTCATCTTAAATGAGACTCATACATTAGGTAATCACAGTTGTAGCCCCTTTTATTAAATTACGTCAGTCATAAAAGCTTTATTAAATACTTTTTTAGAAAATGACCTTTTTGAATACTCTGAATACTTTTTGAATACTCTTGAAGTGTTAATTTCTGCACATTTCTCTTGCAGTTTCAATACAAAATAATATAGCGCCAATAAAATTCAGTACATCGGAGGTGTTGTGTTTGAACTTCGATCTAACAATTCCTTTCTGATATGTGATGTAGACAACCAGGGGCTGTATATGACATTCGCTCAAATATTTGAAATGTGATTGGAATGTTTCACTTGAAAACTTGCAATTCTGTCATAATTCTGTTTGAAATGGGAACATTTTGCCTTCGGCAAACTACTTTCATGTTAACAGGATTGCTTTCCCACGGCACAACAAGAGATGAAAGCGAATACATATGGCACATACGCGTTGGGGCATCGCTTTCTAGTTTTTCTGTCATGACCGACACGTGAATAATGTGCACTATAACGGCTCAAAGAACAAATGGTGTGATGAACATATCCCTTTCATTGAAACACTAATCCAAACAAGAGGAATATGTCGAGTAGTTCTCTGAATCTAACCGCACAGTGAATATAAACGATTTCCAGGACCATTTCATCAGTGTATGAGATTTGTGATCTGATCACCAAATCTGACTATGAACTATTAATTATTTTGTTAGTTTTACGTGGTCTGCATCTTGTACTTTTCAGTTTCCAAAATCATGTTGGTATACCGGACGTGTCACCTAAGTTAAACACAGCAAAAATCTCGGAACTGTTTTGAGACACACAACTACAGTTTTCATTCAACAATTCATTGAAAAGAAATTTAAATTCATACTCGTCAGTGAAACAAATTTACAAAAACACCCGAAATTAAGAGAGGCCGTTTTCAAAGAAACAAACACAAGAAATAACGCCCATTCAAACAACGGACAAAAATCCTTTCGTTCCCAGTAGTTCTCACTTGACGGTTTTACGTACTACCCGATTTCGCTGCTTCGGTAGTCGATTCGTGAATGATGTCACATTAAGGGTTAATACCCATATTTTGCGGTCAAGATTCAATTGCAGGTCAATGGAAGTCTCCTACTTTAAAGGTGCAAAAGGATAGAAGGGAAGCTAATCATTCAGTTATCAGACCTTGTTCATACGAAGGTCATTTTGATGCATTGGCGCGTATCATTTTGTCGCGCGGTTTAGATTATATTGAATATGCAAGCATACAGCATATTACACAAATAAAGAAAAAGGGAGAATTGCCATGCGATAAACATGATTTTTAATGTGAAAAATGCATGGAGATATTTCGTACAAAAGACATAACGAATAAACACAAAAGACGTAATGACATAAATAATTATTTTCAAACTATTTAAAGCAAATCCTTTTAGAAACATTAAGAAGTAACCGCTAAACACCTGCATTCTCGATTAAACAATTGTTAGTTCATTTCTTCATTAAATTCCATGAATTCACCTTTTTCTAATTTCCTATCGAACTACAAGACAACAATGTATTTTAGCATAAATGAGGTTTAAATTACGTCTTGCGCAGCCTCCAGGCCTACATTTGGAGCCCCGTTACCAGCTTGGACGCAAAAGCGTCAACTGTATCCAACAATTATTACAGTATATATTAAACGAAGAAATTTCTTTTCGGAATTTTGCTTTGTCGTTCGTTTTCTTGCTAAAATTAGTCGATTCTTTCACGTAGGAAATGATAATGGTAAGAGCCCAAATATCTCCCGAGTAAGATGTCATATTTGTATAAAATTTCCAATTAATATCTTAGGTTTACAATACAGAGGAATATTTCACGTTATCAATTAGTTCCAAAATATTCCTCAAATATGAGAATCACAGAATTAGATCAAAAATAAACTAGTTTTTCAAACACGTTAACGTATTCCTTTCTCTAAACTTCGGAAACATAACAGTAGAACCTCTGTAATCTGTCTTCGATTAATTCGACGCTCCGTTTGATTCGGCCTCCCTTGCACGCACCAACACGATCGCCAACCGGCCTAAGTTGATGTATCAATTTTGACTTCAGTTATTTTATTCGCGTATGTGTTTCAGATACCCATAAGTTAAGAAAGCTTAAGTTTGTTCTACAATACATCGATCTGTCCGAAAACTCTTCATGACTATGAATATCTTGTGTATAAAGAAATGGAGAAACACTGCAAATTATTCTACACTTGCTTTGGAAACCAAAAATACATTATTTTTCAATAAAGAATGTACCTGCATTTTATTTTATTTTCCTTTTATTTTGTGTATTTGAAAAATATTTTAAATAAAATATCACCATAATATTTTATTTTGTTTCGTTAATTCTACCTTTTTGCGTTCCGACCATACTCCCTGTCCCACAGTGACGGATTATTGAGTTTTATTGTACTGCATTTTGCCAGCTTCCGGCATTCATCGCGAGAAACGTGTAATTACACATGTGAATGCAAGCGTCGTATTCAGTCATTGCATCTGAATAGCAAAAGCAACATGCACACACTCCAATAGGGAACACAGGGAACGAGGAGACAAGTTTGACGTGTCTCCTGAAGTTTATTCCTATGCTTTTCATTCCTCGCACTTATCAGATCGTACCAATAACAATGTTCAAAGAAGAAATATTGGACATCATATCCATTAACTTCATATATTTATTTAGAGAGCTGGCTTTAGACGGCTTTACCGTTATCATCTGTCTAAAAATATAAACAAATGAAAATATAAAAAATACAAAGTAATTATAAAATAAGAAAGTAGTAAGTACAAAGGAAGGGTTCTCGAATGGATCTCGATCTAATTTTGTACTTACTTTGTATTTAATTTATATTTTCATTTATATTTTTGTTTTTTATATATGTAGACTGATAATGACAGAAGAGCCGTCGAAAGCCGGCTCTCTAAATAAATATATTACGTTGACGACGATGACTTCCATTATTTCTTCATGTAATTACGTCCATACCACATCAGAATTCCCACAATGTACAAGAAGCATTAGATACATACACGTATTCCAGTTGGCCTAGTAAGCTAAGCTAGTTTCGCCGAGTTAATCCAAATCACACCGATTATCTTGCGTCATCGGCGGTTCTTGCATCACCGGTGATATCGCAGATAACTGGAAAACTCAGAAATCTAGAACTCTGATTCAGTCACTGGAAGGCGAGGCAGGTCCTCAGGCCGTTGCTTGCCAATAGGAGGGGGGACGGGGGTATATTTGCTTCTCCAGCGACGCCGCCCCCCTCCCCACCAGGTTGTGATGACCTTGATGGTGTTTAGGCTTTCGCGGCGTTGAAACCGCTGCAGCCGTTGGCAGATGTTTCGATGAAATCTTTCTAGCAACTTATTTTATACTTAGATTCTTTAACACGGCATCTCAAGGACACGCGCGAAAGAGGTAGAGGTAAGGCAAACTCCAATAAGGAGCCGTGAAAGTCGGAGCTGTAGCGACGTTGCACCTCCCCATTGGAGTCTGTCTTACCTCTCCCTCTTTCGCGCGTGACCTTGAGATGCTACGTTAAAAACCCGAGTATAGGATTGTCTTAAAGCTTCGCAACAATATTTAAACTCGCCGCTTGCTAAATCTTATTATATAAACATTAAGTGTTCTGTTGATTTTCTAAAATTATCTTTTGCGGACGAAGAAGCTATTTAGTTCCAAATTCAAAGTACAATTTTAAAGATGAGTTAAGATTTCCATAACATTAAATACTAAGTTAGGATAAATAAGTGCACTACTCTCGTTTATTTACGACTTACTTCAATCCTCATTTCGATGCTGCAAACCGCATTTCGGTGGAATGAACACTATGCCTAATAGAAAATGTATATTGGTTAACTTTGGTGACTATAATAAAATTAATACAGCCATCACAACATGCTTGAAATAACCACAAAATATGTATATTCGGCGCCAAGCATATTTTTAAATTACTACTCTTGTGTAATTAATGCGTACAACCGTGTCTATCAAGTAAACAAGTTCTATAAATCTATAAATCTTCTGGCTTATACAGATACGTTGGAATAATCTATTTGCCCAGATGAACAAAATAAAACATTTATATCTATGCTTAATAGGAGTACAACTTAAAAAATCATAAGAGAAATCATATTCAGTGGTTTACGAAATTTATCATGCACAATATTTATTTGAAAAAATACAAATTTTTTAATTTTAAATTTTAATTTGAAAGTTAATAAACAAAATTATTATAAAATTATCCATATGAGGCATAAGGTAACTCGCACCTAAAATTGCTCATTTTCAACACATATAAACACATTATAAAAGTAGGCATTATAAACTACTTGCATAATGTACTATTAACATCTACGATAAAGTACTTATACAAAAACTTGGTGAAAAGTTGCAATAAAAACTATGCAAGCTTGTGCTAGCCAGATGCCTCAAAGAAAATACAAAAAAAGCATTATAAATAAAATCAGCGAAATATAACAAGCAGCACAATTTCTTTAAAAAATGAATATTTTTTTCTAGAAATGGATGAATATCCATTAAACAACAAAATATAAAATTACAACATTTGTCTTACCTTACTCCTTTCAGTGATCTTAATAATTCATTTCCTCTTCAAAGCACAAGCAGCCCATCCAGGATATTCATTCCATTTCACTCAAAAAAAATCACTTCAACACCACACATTTGCCTAATATGAACACTTGACCATCAGAACACAATATATAATCTCTACACTTCGTAGCACAAGCTTTACGTCAATCGACCGCGACCGAGATCTGACCACAAGGAAGTTCGGATTTAAACTGACCTTTCGAACTGCATGTGGAGGCCCGAGCGGAGCCAGCGCCATCTCGTGGAAACGACATTAATTGAAACAAAATCGCAGCGACTTTTGACAACCTCCATCTGAACTTAACATTTCACTACCTGGACTCTATTGCATAATTAGTCACAAACTAATAATATTAGTAAAAGTGCCAATAAATTGTAACTTGTAAAAGATATTTGTTGCATAATATAACATTAATATTACAAATTCTTAGGAAGGTTACTAATAGTATTTGTAAATTTCACATGCTTTTGTTGCACAATCCTGACTAATAATATTAGTTATTCCTGTTTTCTAAAATATTTGTTACAAGTGTAAAGTCACTCATATTATGAAATATTAGAGAGGTTAAGACCCCGGTGATGGAATCTTATAAATGACAGCTATAGATGATGATAGAGAGACACTTTTTGATTCTTCAGATGAAGAAAACATTTCCAGACAACCTCGAAACAAAATTGGATCGACATCGGATCAATTTTTAATTTCAATCTGAATCCGAATTTTATCAAAGATTTCTCAACATACAGAAATATTACTACGAAAATAGAAGAGGAAATTCAACTTGCAACAAGAGGCGGTGGCGGTCTTTCCCCAAAAGAGCAGTTACGTGCAACACTGCATTGGTTAGGTAGTCAAGGTCAGTATTTTTGTCATGCATACTGTCATTAAATCTGCTGTAAGTAAGAATTATGGTTAATACTATAAATAGAACACTATTCAATCGGATTCTTCAACGTCCACAAGACATGGGAAAAGTAGTAATTAGTTCCACAGAACTGCAAACCTAATCTCTTAATTAAATTAAATCTTTCTCAGGTGGCAAAGCACCTATGAATATGGCGTATTCCCGTATATCTTTCCATGCCTGCGTTTTGTCTTGTTTTATAATTATCTTCTAATAATACTAGTACAACTATGCAACTGGACCCCGGTAACAGTTGCAAGTTTAAAAATTACGTAAAAATTTGTCCCCTGTTTCACAGTTATTGTCAACCAGCGTTTCGACCAAATAGCTACGTTCTGGAGTGAAGTAATTGTAATAAATGGTGTTTTGACTGTTCAAGAATATTGACTGCTCTGGTAGAGAAAAAAAAGTAACAGAGCGTATACTGTAAGATTCAAGTTTGGTTTACGGCTGAAGCAGTAAATTTTTAAATAGTGAAAATATCATTATAACCTCCAGCTTTACTAAAAGTTTACTCTGTTCGATAGCTTCGAGGCTGCCGGATGCAACTGAATTCAAAATAGTCAGAACGTGACACCTTTTAAAATGTCATTTTACATAATTATGCAGTGGTATTTATTTCACAGCCAAAGACGAAGACTATGTGTATCAGATGTCTTGTAAAACGTGAAAATTTCAGCAATAAACTTGTTTCGAATATATTTATTTACTTAAAACAACAATCTCATGTTTTGATTGATTGATTTTTTCGTGTTTCCGGGCGCGTCAACAGTTTTGGTCATTAGTCCTGTTAGTGTATTTCATGTTTTTCTCGCGAGATGGCGGTGATCTTCCTCCGCTGGATGGCGCTACCGTCGGCTTCTGGCGTTTCCCCCTAACCAGGACTCTCCCACAACGGGGCACCGCTCCAGCCGGGACAAGCTCTAAATTCCCGACCAGTCTCCCGGAATATGTGGTAGTGTAGTGCATGTTAGTGTAAGTGTGTGTGTAAGAGGAGAGGATAGGACAAGGAACAGGAAGGACAGAACGCGCGCGATCCGTGACTCAGTACTGCTCCGGCATTCGCCTGGTGGTGATCGGAGACACCATGGAAAACTACCGATCAGAGCAGCCGGCCGCTAGAATTCTCCTCCAGACAGTGCCTGAATTGGACCTAGCAGGAAAACTAGTGTCGAAAATCCTGCCGTGGGAGTGGGAACCTAGGACCTCCGGTCAGAGGCGCTGCAGTGACATCAGATGATGCACTGAGCTACTGTATGTATCGTTCACGCAATATTATTTTAGTGAAGATATTGGAGCAATGTAAATCACCCATGAAAACTACTTTTTACCTCCACCTGCACGCTCTTTTGAGGCATTAATTTTTGGCGTTCTAGCCCACATGGTTAGGGGAAGAACACATTTTGTAGAGCAATGCAGTATTCGATGATGCTCAACTGGTTTAGAAAAAATTGTCTACTGGTCTATGTAAGATACCGTATACTAAGGTCTCAGTCACTGAATTTTAATTTATCATTACCCGTACTGACCTCGTACTAGTAATTTCTGTGAGCAAAATAATTTCTATGTATAATATTTCTTGGTCGTTCCGTATCCAATATAATGCTAATGTTCTTATTGAAACCACTGTTTCTCCTCGAAAGTGTTTCTACTCTGTCAACCATCAAAATATGCTATTATTGCATATCATGCATCTTATTACCATATTCGGAAAAATCAATATCATCTTAATAGCATCTTTGTATTGGCATTCGAATCATCATCCATTTCTATTGGTCACTAATTTCCTGGTGACTTTCCGTTAAAGAATCAAACTTCTTTTTCGATTGCAATCAGAGTAATTAATTAATACAGAAAATGTATGAAAACTGCTAATGTAAATGACAGACTGTCACTTATAAGAAGACTGGCATGGTCGAAGATTACCGGTAGCGGTAGCTCAGTGCATCAACTGATGTCACTGCAGCGCCTCTGACCGGGAGGTCCTAGGTTCGAGTCCTGATGGCGAGAGGATTTTAGAGCTTGTCCCGGCTGGGGCTGTGCCCCGCTGGTGGGAGAGTCCTGGTTAGGGGGAAACCCCACTAGCCGACGGTAGGTCGGCGCCGGATCTCGCCATCCAGCTGGGGAAGACCACCGCCATCTCCCGAGAAACAAACATGCACTACACTAACGGGACTAATAACCGAAGCAGTTGACGCGCCCGGAAACACGAAAAATTCAATCAATCAATCGAAGAAGATGGAAGCCTGGATGCGAGAGGCGCCGGAAGGTGTAGTTCCACTCGCAGAACAAGAAAGAAAAAATCTAAATGTTTGCAATTAATACAGTATAGAAACAACGGGGATAAAGATAATCGCATTAATTCCCAGAAAAGTTTGTGTGTGTCATTCATCGCAAACATCACATTAAGGACTATGCGTGTTTATCTCGTTAAGTGAAGGACAAAAACGACATTTGTATTAACCGTAGTAACACCATCTAATTCACATTGTTTGGAGAACTTCGAGGAAACTCGAGTGTTTGAGGTTCGTCCCTCATATCGATCTCACATTCCCAATGAATCGTGTGTGTGTTCTAATAATTATCTCAAAACGTGTTTTGCACTTCGAGGATGTGCGGCAACTTAGCAACTTATTGGTGATGTGATAGAACAGGAAAACGTAAATTTTTAAATAATTTATCAAATATTACAAGCCGCATTTATACGGACAATCATTATAGTGAATTTTAACTACCTCAGTAAGCACAATTGGCAATGACAGCTTCTAAATGAGTCCTTAATAAACCTTAGATGTTAATTTCCCTCATATATCATGATTGCTTTCTTGATTTTTCTAAAAATTTGAATAAAATTATAGAAACATTATTAAACAATTTTCCTTATTCGATCCTCCCGTTACTTATATTAGTGTTCAAATAAGTAGAGTTAATAAAACCATAATTATGAAGTAAAAAGGCACGCTTACTTTATCAAATGATTCTTTGGGAATAAGATAATACAACTACTTACACGTACTTGCTATTGTATGAACCACAGTCACAGAAAAAAACAATTGGTAAAAATAAGCTTCAGTCCTGATGTTATAAAGGAAATTTGTTTTATATTTCCCAATCAGAAACATTACGGTGTATAGAGTACAAATTACAATATCAAAGAACTTGATCTGTACAGAGACATTAAAAAATTGCTGGGGAGATAGTTAAGACAGAAGGAATATAATTATATTTTATTTATATACGTGGTAGCAAAACAACAAATTCAAATTTATGTTAAAGAAAGTTGGAAAAAATCCGGCAACCTAAGGTTCTTAGTTCATTATTTTACATTAATACGCTATTCATTATTTTACATTAAAAACATTTCAAACAAACGTATGAGGTACACAATAGTGTGTTTACCATTTTATAAAACAAAATTTCATTATTAATTATAGTATGTGAATGAAGAAATAAATTTACAAAAATAAGAAATCGTGAAAAAATTAACTTTTGTGGAAAAACCTTGGAGTACATGATTGCTTGGCATTCTTGCCGCACCGGGAGCGGTAGCTCAGTGCATCAACTGATGTCACTGCAGCGCTTCTGACCGGGAGGTCCTAGGTTGGAGTCCTAATGGCGGCAGGATTATCGACATTAGCTTTTCAGCTAGGTTGAATTCAGTCACTGTCTGGAGGAGAATTCTAGCGGCCGGCTGCTCTGATCGGTAGTTTTCCATCAACACCAGGTGAATGCCGGAACAGTACCCTACTAAACGGGCCACGGACCGCGCGCGATTTGTCCTTCCTCTTTCTTGTCCTATCCTCTCCCGTTACACATACACTTACACTAACATGCACTACACTACCACATATTCCGGGAGACCGGTCGGGAGCTTAGAGCTTGTCCCGGCTGGGCGGTGCCCCGCTGGTGGGAGAGTCCTGGTTAGGGGGAAACCCCACTAGCCGACGGTAGGTCGGCGCCGGATCTCGCCATCCAGCGAGGGGGAAAATCACCGCCATCTCCCGAGAAAAAACATGCACTACACTAGCGGGACTAATGCCCAAAGCAGTTGACGTGCCCGGAAACACGAAAAAATCAAATCAAATGAAATCATTCTTGCCGCAGTTAAATGAGTGTTCTCTCTTCCTGAAAGCCTGGCCAATAATGTTGTTTCATCACGCTTTCGGCTTTTGACCCGCTTCGGTCGGAAGCGCGCGGCCACCAGGCAGCGCGCGCGTCGCGGGGCCCCCAGCGCGTCCGCCAACCCGCGTCCTCGCCCGCAAATTTTCCCCCGGCGAGCGCCGCGCATCGCGCGCCGCGCTTGTTCCAGGGCTGGGATGGAGTGCGCGTTTAATTCGCGCACGCGTTCCTGGGCCTAATGAGTTCGTGATAAAAACGAACGGGGCTCCTGCGTATAAAAAGAACTTGTTTAGCATCAAAGGAATTTACAAAATTAATGCAGGCGCGTGTGTGCACCCCGGGATGAGGTGGAGTATCTTTCCGGACAAACTCACAATCCGCTCTGCGGCCGCTTGTGGGTTCTCGAAATGTGTTTCGCACATTCGAAATGTGCATGGAAGTAGTGTTTCTATATGTATGGGTATGTGGGTGGATGTATGAATGGTAAAGTCTGAATCTGCACTCCGAGACTAGCTGCGTGTTGATTATACAGTCGGTTCGTCAAAAAGTAATCCAGAACGATGAGAATACGAAGGTTCATTAGTAGCGTCTTAACGTGTGTTTGTGCTTACCATTTTTCCAGAATTGTAGTTTTTGAGAGTCATGGACTTTATTTAACATTTGGAGGTAATCGTATTTGGCAGTATTATCTGTAGAGATCTGGTTTTAATATTTTATTTTATAATAGGTAATTATTACACAGACAAATGAAATAACTTGATACTAAGTGGCTAGGCTGAAGGCCTTTAAGTCATTACAATACCTAAATCCTACTGCATTCTAACCTTTTGAATTTTGGTATTCACCTCAAATGGTATCTCCATCGCATCACAGCCGCAGAAAGAAGACCACAAGGTACATAAAAAAACCGAAGAGGAAAAAACTTGTCGTCAGAAGCCGAGTACATGCTAATATACCAAACTTATATAAACTATTTATTTGTTTCCTGACGGTACTAACTTCAGTAGTACATATACTAAAATTGGTTTTAATACACAAATGCTCGAAACAGCCAGAAAAATGTTTTAAAAGAAACTTCGAAGAATTAAGTAATTAAAACTATCATGATATAATTTGTTGCTTGATTCCCAAAAATGAGGAGTTGATAATATTCTTCCCCAGTTTTAGTAACATAAATGTTGAATATTGTCCAAGTTCATTCGAAACAAAATAGTTGTTCGTAAACTATATTAGAAATAAACTTTACGTTGAGAGTATTCAACAGTTTATTTCTAGAATAAAGTCGAATTTTGTCCTAACTGTGGTTAGTAAAAAATACAGAGAGAGAGAGAGAGAGAGGGGGCGGAGATACAGCATTCTATTACTCGCTTATCGTAGAGCATTTCGTAAACATTCAGGACTAAAATAACGAATCGTACGAAAACGAGCTCAGCGCTGTGATCTATTTTCCTCTGAAAGTAACATGGTAATGGAAAACACAATAGACTCCACCCACACAGATTTCAAAGGGTATTGTTTGAACTACAGTGCATCGCCGTGTACGTCTACGCACTTAAAATACTAGGTATTTTTCGTTTAGAATGTAGGAGTTTGAGCTTTCCACTCAACCGAATGTCGTGATTTGTTTTTTTATATGAAAGGTAGTAAGCTCTAGTAAACACTAGCTCTTATTAAACAACTTTTTGTGTAAACACTGACCTTTGATAATATTCTCGAATTAATGAAATTTGCGCTTAATTCCTTTAAGTTCTAAACCACAATATTACGTAGATGGAAACATTCATTATTTCAATTTTATTGCAAAGGAATTACTTATGTGTAAGTTATACTCCTTCTTCTCACCTTCTACTTCAAATATATAATAAGTACGTACTGAATATTGCATTTCAATTATTTATAAATATGATGGCCAATGAAAATTTCTTTTGTTTGTTAAACATTTATTTGGTAAAGTTCAGATGCGCGATTTGAAATCATCTTTATTTTCTGCTCAAAAATAATCAAAATATCATTCACAAATATATCTACCGTGATTGTAACCACGATGGCGAACCCAAGAAATCATTCCTTGACTTCAAAGTTACTAAAATCGCAATTACCTGGAGGAAAATAAATGAGTTTTTTTCTTAAATTTTAAATGTCTTCACAACGAGATCAATCTGTGATCCACCCATCAGCTGGTCATACTCAAGGAGTCAGTTTTTGAGTGCAGGATTTCTTCTGTAGCAATAGTTGGAGGAAAATAGACGAGTGTTGTACATACATGTTAAAGATCTTCACAACGATATCATACTGCGTTCCAAATATCAGCTTATCGCACACAAGCAGTCAGTCCTTGACTACTTCTTCACTACAAATCGCTGGAGGAGAATAACCGAGTGTGTTCACACATGTTAAAGATCTTCACAGCGATATACTGCGTTCCAAGCATGAGCTTATCGCACACATGCAGTCAGTCCTTGACTACACAATTTCTTCACTAGCAATCGCTGGAGGAGAATAACCGAGTGTGTTCACACATTTAAAGATCTTCACAGCGATATCGTGTGCTGTCTTCACTACCAATCGCTGGAGGAGAATAACCGAGTGTGTTCACACATATTAAAGATCTTCACAGCGATATCGTGTGTGTCCGTGCGCCAGCTGAGGTGCAGTGTGCTTCGCAAGCTGCGTGGAAACTGCGCGTATTCAGAAAGGCTCTGCGCTGCAATGCGCATATTGATCTCGAGTTTGAAACAGACTTCGTTCCGAGTGGTAGTCACGCCTCAAACTTTATGTTCCAAAAGAAAACAATACGTGGGTGTTTGAGAGACTTGATTAAATTTGAGAGGAAGGAGTCATTGTGCCTAAAATTCCTGTAGGGAAACTTTGGAGGAACGTCTTTGGAATATTTAAAGAATACGAAGCCATAAAGTGTTACGGTTTATAGAATGGAACGAAGTTCGGTATTCAAGGGCGTTAAAAATTTCAAAAAATATCATTTTTGTTAGTAAGGGTAGAAGAGATGATTTAATGAATTTAATTTCTATTCTTCAATTTACTTTAAAAAATGGATACAATATTTCCATAATAACATGTTTACGTTTATACACACGTATATAGGGAATAATATAATTTGTTCAGTGAAATGTTTGTAATGCTGCAGCAAAAAATAGCAATTTTTTGATATAAAGTTCTTTTCCTGGGACCCTGAAGCCGAACAAGTGGAAAAACATTGATCCAATATGTAGTGAATTATTTGCTCTAAGTTATGTAGTTAAAATGAACGATTGGCAAGTCCTCGATATCGAAAAATTGGTTTACGGCAAAACCCTCGGCAGTTCCTGCGTCCGCCAATCGTGTGTGAACAACAGCAGAACCTAAACTATTCGTTCGAATTTTGCCAAAATTAATATTCACCCTGCGAATTTAAAACTAATACTTTGAATTTTGAGAGTTCTTTACATGAAGCCCTGAAACATTTTAAATATTTTCACAAAAATATCTCCACTTTTTAAAAAGTTCTTACAAGGAGAGGGTGGATTATAAAGATGTCTAAGTCCGACTTCCATCGTTAAATCTGAATTTTCAAAAATTAAGAAATTTCTAGGATCTCCTCAGACAAATACTTTATTGAAGATACACATTTTTTCTTTGAAATTTTTTCTCAACAATTAGTTCTTTAGTTAATGTAATGTACATTGTTTTGAAAGTATAAGTTTTCGAGCGTTTTTAATTTTGCTCATATTGTGAGTAAAATATAGGCAATATTAAAAGCACGATATTCTCTTAGCCGGGCCTAATTTTTTCTTTAATTCTTTTGTACCGATAATGATAAATATACTACATAACATAACATGAATGTTATCATTGTATTAGTGAACGCAAAACTTCTTTTAAATTTCTTTAAAAAAGTCAAAAGTTTTGTGTGAAAATGAGCTCAAATAGTGCATTTCAAAAAACGATCCATCGACATTTTCTCATATTCGGCTACAATTTTTTTATATAAAGTATACACAGTTTTTAAAGTTTTACTCTTATATAATATTATTAAAGTCGCATTTAAAGCCATCCTTAACGGACCGAAAAATTTAAAAAATGTGGAAAATAGTGGCGGCTGGGAAAAGAAAAGTGCCAGTAGATGGCAGCTGCGAAGAGAGAAGACCAATCGAAGAGTTAGCTCAGACTAAAGAGACAAGGAAACTTACGATAAAGTCTGCGCCACTCTGTATCACCACCAGTACATAACATACGTGATACAGGGTAAACGGTACAGTGATTGGCCACTTAAGAGTTGTAACAGCATTAACTCATTTGAAAATAAAAAGTTTGAAAGTTTTCAAAGAAGTTTCTACTATACAATGGTCTTTTTACTGATCCCAACCGTAATTTACATCAAAAAATTAATATTATTAATGAATTTTTTTAGAAAAAACGTGTCATTTTGTGGTTGCCTCAAATTGTAGGGATTAGCCAACATAATGACAGTGAGTGGCTACTGAATTATTTCTAACAGAAACAGCTAGTATAACAATATATTAAATTAATTATTATATTTCCGATGAAAACACAATTTGTAAGATACAGATTAAGTATAACTTTAATACTTTATATAAGTGCTGATGGGCAAATGACAATATACTCGATTTTCAAATCTGAGCATATTAGATTTAATTCAGATATTTCTCCTGACCGCCTACGAATAAAATCACAGGGAATGTAATGCCATTGATTAAATAAAAATGGATGTAATACGTTTCAAATATATTTGTAGAATACCTCGCTTGTCATGCATCCTTTCTCCAATATGTAGGATCATTCATTTTGTCATCCAAGTTACTTCCCTCGATGTACCCTCTAACTTCTACAGATCATATTGTGATGTCTTATTCGCTGACACAGGAACAAGCGGCTGTAACTGCTTCACTTGCCCATGAGGTGATTGTAGGATGTCTTCTTAAAAAAGCATTGACCCAGCCTTCTCCTAGACGGTTGTTGTTGAACAGATAGGGCCTTTGTTTAGCAGCTAAAATTGTTGAACTCTACTTTATAGGTCTTCCTTCTTCCTTAGAAAACCTTTCCTGTCTGGTACAAGTATCCACCTAACACGACTGGCTTCTTCTTCTTTAGATAAAACAGTATCAGGACCTAGAGCTGTTTTGTGATCTGGACTATCTAAACGACACTGAAAACTTGTTTTGGGAATATCAAATGATTTTGCTACAGAACGCACAGATGCCCCGTTGTTTTGAGCAAATTTGATGGCATTTACCATTTCATAAACTTGCTTCGAGTTTTTTCTCATTGTAAGATCACTTATTTCAAGTCCACGCATGATTTACCTGTGTGCAATAATATTAAATTACGATTAAAACAATGTGTCAACAATTATAAGCAGAGTGGCCAATAACACATTTCACACCCTATCAAAGATACAGTCATTGGTCGCCCTGGTTACTGAGATATTGTGATTCACTTACCGCCGTAATCAACAAACTGTACTTTTGGCTATCAGGTTTCCAAAGAAAATGTTAAGAAATATTTATGGGCAATGAACACACACCGCACTGTTAACAAGCATCCGCCATATTGGCAACAGTTGCACTCTTGCGGTCGAAGTAAATATTACATACTTCTCAGAAAATGTCCCTTCACGCCATTTACAAGCAAAATAGCAACATATTAGAATGGTGATAGAACAGGCTGTTAGAGCAAGCGGTAATTCCAATTGAAGTGACCAACCACTTTACCCTACATCAGTAAAGTATACAACGTAGGTAATATACATCTCTTAAATAGTTTTTAACTTATTTTTTTTAAATTGTGCCTCACTTAAAATTCACTTAAAAGGAAAATTTTTAGGTTTTTAAATTTTCTGTTCATAAATTTTCTTCCAACTTCCATATTTAATTTTTAGTAATTCAGTAGTATTTTTGATATTTGTGAATAAATTAATTTAATCTTTTGTGGTTAACAGTTTTAATTCTTTAAAGCTACTTTAATTTGTTTCTGGCTTCTCCATTTTATTAAGTATTACCCTAATTTACTTACATATCTAGAATAAGATTTTTAATCTATTGATTTTTTATCTCAACGTGCATCAGTATACCCTATTAATTTTAAACTTGTTTTTGAAATTAAAAAAGAATGATTTATTGTTCCTTTCAACCTATTTATCCAATCTATTAAATTAAAATTTATCTTTAAAAAAATTTCCTTTTTTTAATTTTTTTTCTATCTTATCCTTGGCGTTTTTATTGTTTTGCTATCATATATTTTATATGAACCAAATATTTATTTTATATTTTGTTTTGTTTAATTAATATGTTATTAGTATCAATATCAAATTTCTTTATAAAAATTAATAACCCTAAACTCTAATGTCCATATTTGGTTAATTTTTTCCTGTTTCATTTTCAAATAATCACCTGAACCATTTACCAGTATCATCACCATTGTTCATTCACAAAATTTCTATGCATAAAAATTATTTTATTGATTTGTATAGAATAATCAAGATTTATTTACCAATCTTATTAATCTTGCTTCTTTCAATATTTCATTCTTTCTTTTTGTTCACTTTTCTACTTTATTGCTTCAAATAATTTATATATTTATTTATTAATTTTTTTTTTTTTTAAAAATCCATACAAAAACTTTTTTGTGAAAGCATATTTTTGGCTAATCTTCACCTTTTATTACATCTCGCAGGTACTAACCTTACTTTAAATTTTACAATTTTATTTTCATTTTGTTTAATAATGAATATATCTATTTAATTTTAATTACTCTTATTTACATGGTCTGTTTATTATATAACCATACATTTAGTTAAATCTTCCTTCCATTTTTTGTTTAATTGATGTGACCAAACATATATTTGCTCAGAAATTTGAAATATGCACAAAAGTACGGTATGAATAAGATCGTGGACATTTAACGACACACCACAATTGTTTTCATATTTATTACGATAAGTACCTGTTTCATGTTCCAAAGCATTTTCACTTATATATGGGTTCACAACACTCCAAAAGAATTACTTACCCGTTCTAAAAGTCCGTTTAGACAGTTGCTTGACTACCGCACGTGCCACATCAGTGCGCACACTCACAGGTCGTCACGTGCGTTACTGACCATTGGTTGCTACGCGTCCCTGCAGAAACTCTTCCACCCATCTCGAGATTGTCTGGAATGGAAGGGCATTACTCCCAACTGCTTCTAGCAATTCCCCGTGAAATTCTCGGGCATTTCTTCCACGAAGAACGGCTATCTTTCTCTGTGAGTGCTGCTCAAACGGGTTAAATTCATCTCGAATGGCGGTGGTTAGACCCACAGAGCCATCTGTTCTTTTTGATTGATTGATTTATTTTTTCGTGTTTCCGGGCGCGTCAACTGCTTCGGTCATTAGTCCCGTTAGTGTAGTGCATGTTTTTTTGAGAGATGGCGGTGATCTTCCCACGCTGGATGGCGACATCCGGCGCCGACCTACCGTCGGCTAGTGAGGTTTCCCCCTAACCAGGACTCTCCCACCATTACGCACCGCCCCAGCCGGGACAAGTTCTAAGCTCCCGACCGGCTTCCCGGAATATAATATGTGATAGTGTAGTGCATGTTAGAGGATAGGAGAGGGAAGAGGAAGGACAGATCGCGCGCGGTCCGTGGCCCGTTTGGTAGGGTACTGCTCCGGCATTCGCCTGGCGTTGATCGGAGAAACCACGGAAAACTACCGATTAGAGCATCCGGCCGCTAGAATTCTCCTCCAGATAGCGACTGAATTCGACCTAGCTGAAAAGCTAGTGTCGAAAATCCTGCCACCATCAGGACTCGAACCTAGGACCTCCCGGACAGAAGCGCTGCAGTGACATCACTTGATGCACTGAGCTACGGCTACTATCTGTGATGTGAACACAGTTCTTGTAAACACAAATTAGTACAATATTTATTTCACCGGACAGATACAATTGTCTGATCCGATAACATTTTTATTAGAAGAAAATAGTCGCCATGACTTCTGCCCCAACCGTCGATCGAGTCTGAACATAATAATATTTTTATTCTTTTATTCGTAGGTCATACAATCAATCAATTTCATTTGTTTTTATTGAAAATTATTACTAATAAGGGTTTCACAATATTTGTGGTTTTTGTTAATTGGATACTAGCTGATCGTAGGTATGAAAAAACGTAAATGATAAAATGTTAGAGTAATCGCTAATTAAATGTAGTATTCAGCGTGTACACATAAAATCTATTTATTTTCTGCTTAAAAGAACAAAATTGTTTGTTAAATCTGCTAATATTTATTCCAAAAAGGATAATATGTCTTGTAAATAAAGGTGACATATTAATCGGGCAACTTTTCTTTCACCAATGACCTTGCTTCCCCCTCCCTTGAACAATGAGCAGTAGAAGGCAAAAACTCACAGCAAGCACTGATGACAACAAAACACATCTTCATTGGCACGTAATAGAAACTATTTTACGTTAAACACGAGAACATCTGTCCGTTTTTTTCTCCCAAAAATATAAAGAATTGACCGAAGCAGGTCAAGATCCATTACAGAAGATACATCGAATTACTGAGAAATTGCGAACGTAAATTATTGAGAAAGTTGCGATACATGACTGATTCTTCAGTTTGGCATTGCTTCATAAAATCTAGTGGACGATTTCGTAACTAATTTCCTCCACTCTGATCGCATTTCTTATATCCATATCCAAGAAAAAATTCGCCATTAATACCATTGTTAACACATTTATGCCCTCCCGCTGGGAGCGGTAGCTCAATGCATCAATTGATGTCACTGCAGCGCCTCTTTTCGGGAGATCCCTAGGTTCGAGTCCTGACGGCAGCAGAATTTTCGACACTAGCTTTTCAGCTTGGTCGAATTCAATCGCTGTCTGGAGGAGAAATCTAAAAGCCGGTTGCTCTGATCGTAGTTTACACGTGGTTTCTCCGATCAACACCAGGCGAATGCCGCAGCAGTACCCTATTAAACGGGCCACGGACCGCGCGCGATCTGTCCTTCTCCTTCCTTGTCCTATCCTCTCCCCTTACACACTCACACTAACATGCACCACACTATCACATATTCCGGGAGACCGGTCGGGAGGTTAGAGCTTGTCCAGCTGGGCGGTGCCCCGCTGGTTGGAGAGTCCTGGTTAGGTGGAAACCCCAGTAGACGACGGTAGGTCGGCGCCGGATCTCGCCATCCAGCGGGGACAGATCACCGAGCATATCCCGAGAAAAAAACATGCACTACTCTAACGGGAGTAATGACCAAAGCAGTTGACGCGCTCGGAAACATGAAAAAATCAATCAATCAATCAAACGAGCGACCTGGTGCTTATGTCTTGTTGCGGCTGAGGCGGTGCCCTGTTGGTGGGAGATATCTTGTTGGGGAAAACCCCGCTAGACGACGGGTAGTCGGCACCGGATCTCGCTCTCCAAGCGAGGGAAGAACACCACCATTTTCCAAGGAAAATGGATGTACTTACAGGACCCTTTACCATAGCAGTTGACGCGCTCGAAATCATCAATCAATCAATGAATCCAGCATTCACTAGTAACTTATAGATGAAACCACTGAAAACTACCGATCAGAGCAGCCGGCCTCCAGACAGCGGGTAAATTCGACATACCGATGGAGCTAGTGTCGAAAATCCGCCACTGCCAGGCCTCGAACCCTGGGACCGTCGGGTGGGGCGTTGCAGCGGCAACGAGCCGCCGCACCCGTGGAGGGGAGCGGGGTGGGGCGAGGAGCGGAGGGAGTTGCCGCGTCAATTAATACAGTCCCCGTCGCCGAGTTAGCGCGCTTCATTACGTCACAACACGGACCTCCCCGGGAGGGAGGGCGCTGGCGCTCTCAATCGGACCGCAAATTAAATTTATCGCCACCGTCCGACTGCGGAGGCTCCGCGACATTCATTTGTCCGGGGCGGAGGGCGCGGCGGTGGAGGTGGTAGGGTGGGCGCAAGCGAGGTGGAGGGGAGACGGGAGTTGCTGCGAAAGTGGCAAGGGAATGGAGTGAATAGAGGCAGCGAACACGCCCACAGGCGTAAGAGGCGGTGGAGGAGAAAACACGCCCACAGGCGTAAGAGGCGGTGGAGGAGAATGATTGAATGATTGATTGATTGGTTGTTCGTGAAACCCGGGCGCGTCAACTCTTTAGTCCCAAGTGTAGTGCATGGTTTATCATTGGGAGGTGGCGGTGATCTTCCTCCACAGGATGGCGAGATCCGGTGGCGACCTACCATTGCCTAGCGCGATTTTCCCCAAACAGGTATCTTCCACCAGCACTGCCCCAATCGAAACAACCTCTAAGCCTCCAACTCACTCCATTCCAATCGATTTCCATGTGGCATGTGTGGTAATGTTAGTGTGTGTTTAAGGGTGAGGATAGGACAAGGAAGAAGAAGGAAAGATCGCGCGCGGTCCTTGGCCCGTTTGTTAGGGTACTGGTCCGGCATTCGTCTGGTGTTGATCGAACAAACCACGGAAAACTACCGATCAGAGTAATCGGCCGCTTGAATTCTCCTCCAGGCAGCGACTGAATTCGACCTTGCTCAAAAGCGTGTCGAATAATCCTGCCACCGTCGGAACTGCAATGACATCAGTTGGTGCTCTTGTCACCCCCAGTGCGGTGGGGGTGAAGAAGGCGACAGATGAGTGAGGCGAGGAACTGTATTTATGCTTCGGAGTGAGGAGGTGACCTAGTCGGTGGATACCGAAAAGGCCACAGAGGTAGAGAAGCTGGGTAAAAATACGAAAGTGTGATATAGAGAGTAAAAGCTGTAGCTATCGCAAAAGTTCGAGAGAGGAAGTAGAATCTGTGCAGGTGAAGAGGATGAAGCCACTAAAATCTACGGAATGATGGAGGATACGGGAGAAGTGGAGATGATTGGAAAATGGAGACGGTGGGAGGGCTGATGTGGTAGAGTGGTGGAATGCGATGGGATGACGGAAGTGTAGTCGTGAACATCCAGGGTGATGCAGGTGATGAAATATGGAGGGATGATGGAGGAGGTGAGATGGGGTGATTCAGATGATATGTGCTGGAATGGTGGAGATAATGATGGGATAATAAAAGAGGGGGTGTAAAAATGAAGGGAGGGGAAACGCAGTTCTGAGGTAGAGCCATTGGAGGAAGTAGTGGAAACAATGAGGTGATGGATGCTGTGTGTTTGGAGCTGGAGGCGGCGATGGTAGAGGGGTGGTGAAGGGCGTGGTTTTCGAGTATTTAGAGGTGGTGTTGGTGGTGATTGAAGAGGGGGGATGGCAGGTTGTCTGCTCACTTGTCGGTGAATCGCATTTCTGTTGTGCTGAAGTCGCTTCTATAATGGTTGGGCGTAACATTAACTATCTCGTAAAGGGGTGGACATCACAATTTTGTTTTAGGAATGAAAATTTAAGAAGGAAATCCAATTTCAAAATATCTACAAAATATTGATAAAAATTCAAATTTATTATACTTTTTACTTAACTAAAAATAATTACCTCTGTGAGAGATTAGTGATAAGTAATCATAAATAAAACCTTATTTTGAACAATAAATTTTTAAAATCTTATTTATTTCGAATTTTCATTTTATGATACACATATTTAAAGAAAACATATGAACATTATTACAAAAAGAGACTCTCCTTACAAATGTTTGCCTGATATTTATAGTACATTGACCAGAAACATGTATCACAAATACTTTTTTTTTTTTTGTTTTTCGGTTATTTTTTCTAACATATTGCGCACTGCTTCATTTTTTTAGATACTTCTGGATTACATTCAGGACCGGGAAGAGATTTATTCAATATTATTGAAGTGGTTCCTGAAAGCTCTCGAGTTAGGTGCACGTTGTAGAGTGATGTTTATGTGAGGTTCGGCAAGTTGACATACCAGCATTTTCAAGAGTTCTTTCTTTAACAGTCATACCCATTTTGTATCTCTTCGGTATCACTATAATCACTCAACATCTCTTCCAACCATCTAGAGATAGCGATATCGTGGTCCGTGTCAGCATGAGATACAATTTTCGACAAAAAATTATTGTCAGAGACAGTTGCGTAATGGTGTGGTGGAGCCGCTGTGACCCCAAGAAATATTTTCACACTCACGCCACTGCAAAACAACTGCACGAAATTCTTTCCAAATTAAAAAGATCAGCAAATTATTTGAAGGTAAACAGCATACCAATGTTCTCATTTGAAAACAGCATACCAACGTTCTCTTCTCATAGGCATGATATTCAACTTCGACATTCGAGTGAGGTCAAAATGGCACCACGGAGCCAAGAGTTTTTGAACATTGATAAGATAACACATATTTATTCATTTTGCAAGATTTACATCTTTCAGTACAATACTTTACAGATGTATTTTTTCAGACTTAATCTAGTTAAAATAGCTAAGCTAACTTAGTCTATATATTGGAGAGGACATTCTAGGGGAGAACCTCGGTGTTAAGCATCGTGGATGGTTAAAATTTTGAGGAATGCTTCAAAAGGGAATCTATTTTTTATTCGAGTGTGGGTTGGATTTTTCGGTAGTTTGTAATGGGATGCTGCTGGTATGTCTGTTAGGTTTTGGTAAAAGTTGTGTGATATGTGTGCTACTTGGTTTATTATTGTATTCATATTTAATTCTGAATGAAGTCTGAACATTGAATTGAATTGAATGGAATTTGCCTTATTTTACGTGGCGAGACTCAGGCCATGAAGCCTGCTCTTCCGTCTGACCACGCAAATTTCGTTACACTCCTTTCACCAATCATGGGAGAAAAAAGGTATTACTTGGGCGACGAAACAGGCGATTTGAATTTAACTCAGAGGCGTCATTTAGGCTTGAGGATCTTTTACATGCAGTAAATGTACTAACATGGGACAGCCGGCTTTACTTCCCTTCCGAAGGAAGGCGTACGAAGGATTTTTTCGCCCTTAAAAATCCACGGCTTCGATCGGGTTGGAACCCGCAAACTTGGGTATAGCAGTCCGATACGCTAACCGCTACACCATCGCCGCCGCAAACATTGATGAATATTGATGTTTGGCAACATCGATCGATATTTTAATGTCCATAGCGCGTCCGTAGGCGCCGCGCGCCTTGCGCACTCCCCACCCTGGGGATGGTGGGGAAGGGGGAGGCGAATGTGACAGACCCTGCGCCCACCGGGTCAAAGTCCTCGCTGGATTAGCGCACAAGCACGCGGTGATTGCCCCGCCCGCGCTCGCGGCAGCGGCGGCCTGTCTCCGGGACGCAACCTAGTAATTGAGTTTGCAGCTAGGCGGCGCTGCGGGCAGTGGATGTGAGCGGAAGTGGCTGACCAGAGAGATTCCTGTCAATTATGCTCATTTGCTGATCACTAGGCTCGTGAATGCGCTTCAATGCGAATGAAATTACATTTCCTGCAAGAAGTATTATAAACTAATTTGGCACGAAATATATTGCCATTTTCAATTGAATTATATGACTCTAAACTGAAATTGGAGTTATATTAGTGAAGTATTTCTGAAAACGTATATAACACACAGTACGCAGGGGAAACTCCCTCCGCAGTGCCGAATCAAGGACTTGTATTAAAATTTGAATTTATGTTGGTAGCAACCAAATCACTGGGATACAAGTGAAGGAGACCACCCATCCAGCATCTGTTATGAATGTTATGAGTACGTAATTTAGTTTTTACAAGCTGGAGCTCGTGCTACCAACATAATTTATGTTGTTAGCACTCTCACCAGCAAGATGCCATTTCCGAGAGACTTTCCTGGCGTGGTGTATTTTTCTTTTCGGACAGGACAAAACTATTACAGTAATACTTTATTAACAAAATTTTGAATTGAAATGAATGAGAGGCTTAGCATTGGACAATTGTGAACCATCTTTACCTGACATCCATGGAAAGATAAATGAAACAAATGATTTCCGTATGAAAAAGGGACGTAGTATTTGCATTTCGACTGGTACTCAATGTCTCTTAATTATAAATCAAAACTCAGTAGGTGTCACCTCTGTAAAGAGCTTGTTCTGTACCGTCATCGTACAGCAAACTAATGCACGAGACTCGCGCACTTTCCAAATTATATTGTTAAATTTACTTTTTCAATGACAGGCACGCGTCCTCTTTCTTTTTACATCGAAATCTACCAGATCAGTTTCACTGCATGTCGGGTGCCTCGTGGCTGGCAAAGAGAGCCATTGGGCATGGCGTTCCGATCAGTGAACTCCCAATGGCTGAGGGCCACGGGCGCCCAACGTTGGGCGGTGGTATGCAGATCCCTTTCATCGCACGCGCGAGGAATTTGGGCGCCGCACGGAGCACAACTCGCCCGCGAAATCCGCCGCCGCAGGAAAAAAACAGCCGGAAGCCGCGTGGGCTGGTGGGGCAGTGTGGACAGGCGGGTCAGAGGCTGTGTATGTTTGTGAGTGTGTCGGTTGGCGGGTGAGTGTGTATATGTGGCAGTGAGTGGATGGACGGGTGATTGGGTGGGCGGTCGTGTCAGTCGGTGGGTGAGAGGGAGAGCTGGATGGTGGGAGGGTAATGAGTTGACCTATGAATGGGTGGGAGGGCGTATAGGTGAGTGGGCAGGTGAACTAGTGGGAGGGTGGACGCTTAACCTCAAATACAGGTGTGCGACTGGGAGAGCTAGTGGGTGGGCGTGCAGAGAGTCTAAGTGAGCAAGTGGGTCATTGAACGAGTGGACGGGTTGCCGGGCGTGTGGGTGGGCGAGCGCTGGCCGGTGGGCCGTGTGCAAATTATCGGGACGTCATTTGGCGTGATTTGCGTCGCGCGTGCCTCACGCCGGTATGCGAGAAATCCGCGCAAGGTCAGCAGCGCTGGCGGCGGCGGCGACGGGGGCGGGGACGGCGGGGGCGGCGGTAGGGGTGGGGGAGGGGGTGGGGCATGGGGAGGGGGAAGGGAAAGGGTGCGCGCCGCGCGGGCTTTCGTTCGAAACATTCACGAGCGTCCGTCGGTGAACGCTGGTTTCGCCTGTAGGGTATCACCAGTGGGTGAATGTGCTTTTAGAAAAAAGTTACATTCTTTCTCTCTCTCCCATCTGTTTCAAAGGCTCTGCAACCACAATTTATTTCGACTTGGTAGGTACAAGCTAAAGTATCTGCCAATGTTTGTGCATTTATTTATCACAACCGTCTGTTTTACACGAAAAATAATTAAAGGTTTGCCCCAGTCTACCTACAGTGTAAATTGAAAAAAATTGTATTCAAATCCCAACGCGCAGGTGTCCTCCATCCTCTCTTATCCAGCCCCGACTAGATCCGCCCATCCCCGCTGCCATTCCCCCATTTCTTCCTCCCCCTCGTCTCGCATGATCTCACCTCGCCTTGCTTCATTCAGACACGCTCCGTCTTACTAAGTCACGCATTGCTTTGCCTGAATACGGACGTCGTCTTGATATATAATTTATGAACTAAATATATAATTTTAAAAAATAGTTTGCTAAAATTTAAACACCTAGTATTTACGTGAGAATCCAATGCTAATGCAATATTTAAATTGAAAATTCACAATCGGATGCTCACAAAGAACAGTTATGTGGCCTCAACAGTGAGTTGGCTGTAAAACGTAACTAGGAATCTAATACAATGATGCATAACTCTGAACATGCCTCATGATTAGTATTAGCTTACTATATGTATTTCAATTATGGGGAACATTTCATGTTCTTTATATATCTAAGTTCTAAGCTGTAATCTTGCAATATGTCGTCCAGGACTATTTAGAATTAACGATTTGCATTCCGACCGAAAATACCTACCTACATACACACCTGCCTGACGAACGCCCTGGTCAGGCAGTCAAGGGCGACGTCCATCAACATCGTGACTGATGTTAAAATGAGTTATTTTCATTACTCTTGAACGTTAAATCCCTTTTACTCAGTAAAATACTAAGAAAGTTACTCTATCTTGTCTTATCAACATCCATGATGGTAAGCTTTACTATATTATTTCTACAAATAACCTCATTACAAAGGGCGAAAGAGGGAAAATGCTGTAGCTAGAATAACGATGGTGGGAATATCAGGAGTGAATTTACTACATAGAAAAGGATACTTAATATTTTCTTGGTCGAATTACAGTCGATAAACAAATCTGGACATACTATACTCTTTATTCTATATAAACACACAAGTAATGTGCATTCAAACGATTTATTAGCACTCATGATCTAACCCAAAACATAAACGAAATATATTTAAAAATCTGATAAGAAACGATTAATTTTTTGTTTGTTTATATAAAGTCGCTTTACAACAGCTCTAATCAAGAACTTTATATTTCTCTCTCGCAAAATACATATTCCGAAATTTTAGATGAGGTCAGATATAACGAATCTGGACATGATCTTGAGGTTCTATTGCCAGAAACTATCGTTGCGTGCGGTCTTGTTCCTACGACTCGCAGAAAATTAGTTCAAATTTTGTTAAATCCGTTTTTGTTTTTTCGAAAAATGAAACAAATAAACTTCGTTCGCCCGCGCCGTCCTCACCATACACTAGCAGTTGCGCCTCACGGCCCTTTGGCCGCATCCCCTACGCCGCCCCCCCTCACGACCGAACGACGCCCTGCCCTTCTCAGCAAGTCGCTCACTCAAAAAAACCGAAGAACTTCGTTTTCCGCCCAGACGCTGCAAGATACGAACGTCGCCGTTCGCTAACGCATCTGGATACTACGGTCTGTGTATAACAATTTTTATATAATTTGTACAATTTATATATTTATATTTCATGTATTCCGGTATTTTTTTTCAATAGCTCTGATGATCGCTACGTGATCGAAAAGATCTTAAGTTTAAATATATTGTGAAGGACCGGCGATTCGGTCCTATTCTACAGTAAATTTGTACAAGGGGTCAGGTATTCTTTCTTGCGAATGGGCTCTGAGTGCATGCACCAACAATGAAACAATTACTTTTAATGTAAAAAAACACAGAATGCTTTATTCCCAGGAAAGGTAATAGATATTACAAAAACATCGTTTCATTGGATGTATAGAAGGTAAACAGAATAATGGTTAGCATTGATAACTTTCTCACGATACTGACAAACATGAACAATTTTCTTACTAACTACGTAAATATTGCCAATGAACACTTTCTTTCTGCTATAACTTTACACTTCATACTGTAAATGGGAGCTCCCTTTGCATGCACTGATTCCCAATCACCCCGTTATTTCAATACTTAATCTATTTACAGACAATGTGTACCCTTCCAAAACACCCTTTCTATTCTCCACATCAAATTAGATTATTTATCATTACATGGCAAATTCCCTCAGCTAATACCCCCTCTCACAATCGTCTACCCCCTTTTCCAAATCACTGGATTCTTTTACCGCCTAATAATGAGTTCCTTCTAGTAACGGTCTTACTGGTTTTGCTGCGTCTGGAATTCCTTCGAGCTCACCAACTCCGGATGCGCCGGCGCGATGTGACGAGCCGGGGCCGTCTCGCCCGCCACGTGGCCACGGCGCTTGCCCCCCCGCTTCTACCCGGCCGCCGATGCAAATCCCACGCCACAGTCGTGTTTCGCCGGGCACGGCGATGTCCACTCGCCGCCAGATCAGCAGCCGTCCCCGTTTCCAATTCTTCCAACTTCGCTTGTTAAGCCCGCCGATGCTGTATCGCTATGTTCGTTTCACTCACGCTGCCTTTGTCGCACACGTGTCCATACACTCATCACTTTCCTGGCCTCACGCCGTTTAATCTTTACTGTATATCACTTAACTCGAGATCAATTAATAGTTCTCACTGTTTCTCATTGTCCTACGTTTCGATTTCTGCTCGATGTCATCGGATTCCTCTCAACTATGTTTCATCGCCGCCATCATTAGCTTTCCCGCACTACCGTCCGTTACCTCTTCCACACCGACTCCACCTTCCGACTGACGCCGTTTCTCACGATCCCCTCCTCAACTGTCGAAGTCTCCTACTTCGCGTTCGTTTCGTCTCGCTTACCGCGGGACACTCTTGCTCGGCCGAGTCCGCCCGGACGGACGTCTCTACCGCGCTGTCCAAACCATGCTGGCACCCGCGTCTATGTTCAGAAACGCGGTGCGTTTCAATATATTTGATACTGGGCAACACCTTTTATTTACTTATATATTAGAAGGTATCTATCTCACTAACGATCTAATTCTTTAAATATAATCTTCCTTTGTAGAGACAACGTTACGATTGTCCATGCCTACAGCTGCAGAAGATATGCCGATGGACTGCTTCAGGCCCATCTGAACGGCCTCAGAGTTTTGTTCGTAAGGATTTACTTCGAAATACACCAAAGATTCATTCTAATTTGATTTTGAATAATATCTCGTAAAGGGCAAGTGGCATCATCGCCGTTAGATTCTGGGGTTCCCAGTCGGTCACCCAACAAGGAACCCGCAATGTCTCGAATTCGTTTAACGTTTGTGACTTCACGTAGTTAACGAATTCGGCTAGCGACGCTGATTTCGCCGTCGTGACCTTTCAATAGAACTATCTCAGCGTTCACCTGGACGACCGAGGAAACCACGAAAAGCTCGGTGAGATTGGCCGGCAAGGGGATTGAACCCGGACCTCCCGAATGCGACCTCAGCGCGCTAAGACCAGAGCTACTTCGCTTGGTAATCAAATTTAATACCCACCATCAAACCTTAGAATTATCTAACCATTGAACCTTAGAATTGGCAAATCGTCATCTTTTACGAGATTTGGAGGCCTTCGTGATATGATAATTTGAAAAGTGCTTTTCTGTGTTGAATACAACATGGTTTCCACGTAAACCTGTTTTCTCATTCATCGATGAAATAGTAGTTTATACAACTAATTTATAATGTTTATTGCGTAAGTACATGGGTTTGAAAACGAGCGACGGTAAGAGGCAGTTTTAAAAATAACGTTATTGTTTTAATAACAGCAATTTTTTTTAAAAATAAGAGCACTATATATTTATAAGGGAATTAAAGTTATTTTTGCGAAACAACTTGATTGTGAGGTCACGGATATTTGACATTTGTGCGAAAAAAGCTTATTTAAATATTACACTTAAATTTGATCATTATTTATTTTTGTGTACATCGTTATATTTACCTAATTCAATATTTTATTGTTCGAATAGAGATTTAAAAGAAAAGTAATGAAAATTCGTAAAAAGGACTTCACTAATGAAGTCAATTTAAATTATCAAGTTGTATTTCGTTTATGCAATAAGCATCAAATGCATTAATGTAAGAGATGGTCATCCCTCTGAATTGGATTCTTTTTCGTGCATACCATTTGTTTCTGTTCGTGATTATAGTTTCTGGAAACATTTATTACCATCCATTTTTTCTCAAAGAGCATTTCATTTTGAATGTTTAATTCAGGAGGGGTGTTTAAAGTATCTTGATCCTGGCTTAAGCATTTTATGCATTCTCTGCATATCCTCATGATTTCCCAGAAAAGGATGGCGTGCCTACCACTCAAGCACAAGACCAACGCCTGAGTTTTCTAGAAAAGAGTTCTAAAAGCGATACATGAAAAATTCGTTTTATGTAAACTCATGATTCCATTGACATATATTTTACAGTCATTTAGTTTAAGAACTCACTTATTATAAATATGTTACAGTGTAATTACAACATTTAATGATAATACATTTCTATCAAAGTATATTAAGATTACACAATTTCTGAAGTTGTTAATGAGAGCAGAATATCAAGCCTGGAATTGAAAGTATGCAGCATTGCGACTAGGAAAGAATTTGAAGCGCATGTCTGTGGTATACCACATCATCAACATCCCGAGAAAATGGGAAAACACAATCTTCTGATTGTGCAGGATGTTGACATAGCGGCGTAACTGCATGGTCTTTAGTTCTTTGATAAAAGATTATGCGACAAATCAGTAGCGAAATGTATACTTTACTATGATCCTGTGTCTCCCCAGCTTTTTTGGTCATACTTGAGGTTGTTTGGTTTAATGTATATGAGTGTGCGGTCTGTTGAAGCTACGTCATCCAGGGCAAGCACAACGCCCTGTTTTGTGCTTGTGGTGTGACGGGCGTGTGTGTTCTGTTGCAGCTACGACATCCGGGGCAAGCACAGCGAATTAGCATCGCACTGGCGTGACCGCGAAATGCTGCAGCAGCGTGGCTACTTCCGCACCATCACGGAGCCCGCGACGCTGGCGCTGGACGACGTGCGCGCCGAGGACGAGGGCGACTTCCGGTGCCGCGTCGACTTCCGCCGCTCGCCCACGCGCAACTCCAAGGTGCGCCTCAACGTCGTCGGTGAGTGCCCACGCATGCGCAACAGCTCCCTAGGCGCCCGCCATTGTCTCCCGAAGGCAACACCTTTTTTTTAATAAGCTTTTTTTTGATCGCATGAACTGCAAGGTCATTAGCGATCATTTATACAATTATTTGCAGTTCATCAAATAAGTTTATTCTTAAACGTGTTTAAAGTACGACTTTAAACACACTCTTCCTGGTGTTAAAATGTGTCTTTAGTCCTCCAGGGATTAAAGTAATCCTCTGGTATTAAAGTTACCGCGCTCACCAGCAACTCCCATTATCAATACAATCTGAGAAAGAGAGTTTGGATATACCGCAAGTCTGAGGGAATACGTAAGTTGAAAACTAACCTTAGATACGTAAGTTGAAAACTAACCTTCAACAATAAACACTGATCGTTACAAGCGTTTTTAACGTTTTATGTAAAATTTAAACCTTGTAAAAACCTTAGTTTTATTGGCTTTTTTCAAGACTCTTCCAAAATCTCATCAATTTAAAGCGTGAAATACATTTCGTCAACAATTTTTCGTACAGAAATACATACATACTTAAAGATATCAACATTGTACATGACACGTAAAGTTGCCATCACAGTTGAATAAAACCTCCAAAACGTTGAAAACTTGTATGCTTTTTTATTTTTTTAAAATATACAAGTGCAATTTCTTCTGCAACTGTTCTTACTTTTTTTTTTAATAAATATGTCTGGATTTTCTAGAAATAATTTTGAAAATCTCATTCTTCTTTCATGAGATCATGAGGAAATTGTAATTCATATTCAGAGTGTAAATAATATGAATCGTTTGCTTGGTCCAAAAATTCCTCCATTCTTCCATGCAGAACGCAAACCAGCTGAAATCACAGCCAGCTAAAGGTGCCCAGAAGGATGCCCGCCGTCTATTGTACTTCTTCGTCCCTCGTGGCATACTAGGTGTGTACGAGAAGAAATATTGTTTAAAATATAGTTTTCTATATGACACGGAGTGGACCTGAGCTTTATTCACTCGAAAGATTTATGGCCTCGTGCTGCCACACTCGGAACACAACTGTTCTCCCTCGTGGATAAATCTCTACTTAAACCCATTGTTAAATAAATAACTATTATAACTTTTAGAAATTTGAAGACACTATAAATGTGAAATGTTTCCGTTAGTAATTTGGAAAGAAAACTTGGATGTGAATATGTCGTACGTGACTATACGTCTCTGAATATACTGGGCAGTCTATTAAGATATATCAATAGTTATTGGGATGTTAGATGATATAGAAAGAGGTGGATATTCTTTATTGTTTACTGCAAGAAAAGATTGCAACAACTTTATTTTGTTATTTTTCTTAATAAAAATCTCATCTCATTCGAAACATTTCCGAAATAATTATACTCGCATATTATTATATTCCAAGCGAACTATTAAGAGAACACATACTACATGGTGTTCGGGCAGAAAACATCGAAAATTCGAAAATAAGCTCTGAAGACAATTTTAAGCATATTTTGGCTAATAAGCTACTTGAATATTATAAATGACTGATTCGCAATACGCACTCAAACGTTGGTTGGAAAAAAATCTTTCTAGGCAAACATTGGCATTGTAGAAGCATAGAAACACTCCAGAAACATGTAAGTTGTTTATAGTTTGCAAAAGAAAGAAATGTATTTAGTCAGAAAGAAAAAATATCTGAAAATAACAATAGAAATCGAATTGTATAAATTGGGTGCATTTTTTATTGATAGGTTAATTTTTTCTGAAAATATACATTCATTGTTTAGTAAATAAACAATTTACATGTTTCTGGAGTGTTTCTGTGATTCTTCAATGCAGATTTTTTGCCTAGAAAGCACTTTTTTCAAACCAACTTTTGAGTGCTTATTGAACCTCAGTCATTTAGAATATCCAAGTAGTTTATTAGACAAAATATGCTTAAAATTGTCTTCAGAGCTTATTTTCGAATTTTCGACGTTCCCATACCGGACATCAGTATGTATTTGGCATTTTGGATCGACTGACTGACAGAGAATGGTGTTCCCCGGGCCTGGGCCTAGTTTAATTTCCACGCTTGAGGGTAAGATATCAGATCAATTACATTATTTTTAATATCTGATCGAATCTTTTGTTTTAGGAACATAATGCATAATTCATAAATTTCTAATACTGACGGGGTAAATTCAGGTGTCTGATTGATTACACTACAACAATCATTTGAGATCGCTGATTAACATGAAATAAGTTGATTTTTCTGCTGCTTTGGATTTTTTTTCTTTTGCCTAAAAGATTAGTATTGTTATAATCCCAGGCCGGAATGATATGATGCTCACGTGCGAAAAGTGAGTTTCCAGCTTCACGGGCTTCAAAGTTGATGTGAAAACTCTTACAATCATCGGGAACTGTAGTATGTTATCTGTTTTTGCTTGCCTATGAGCGGTATTTGATACAATCAAAGAAAAGCACGGTCAATTCAGAGTGTTGTTTCTTGAATAAATAATTATTAATATGCCTGGTGTACAAGTTTTTCATCAATTAATAGCCGTTTGCCTGTTAGGGTATTACTGGAGAATATATTACTGTACATATTTTAGTACCGTGATATTCAATGAAGTAACGTATAAATCGTGAAATTTGTATACAAAATAGTTATTAATTGGCATTGTTAACATGGTTTCATTATTGCAATCCAGACTCCAAACATCTCCGCCATGATGATTTACAAAACTCACACTGCACGAAAATGACATTGTTTAATGCAATATAATATTGTACAATATTTATCATGTACCATTTAGAACATATTAAAATACAACAAACTATTTTATGCTTCTGTTAGATGAAGACTATTTTTACAATATATTTACATAGTCATATTTAAACTCGTTTTGAAAATTTCGAGGTTTAAAGATATAGTTCTGGACAAATTATGAATCCTGGAATCTGCGCATCTTCTACTACTATATATTCTTCACTTTGTTGTTCTTTGCTATCGTTTAGCTAATATGTTTTGCTTTTCTTACAAAAGAAGAAAATTTATATTCGGTGGAAAGGTATTCCGAATTTAAAACCTTTATCAGTGAATATGAAATATGCACTGGGTGATATTAATTATTAAATGAAGTTGATGGCCTCTCATTTCGTAAGAAATTTATTCGTTTCCTATATTTAATTTATTATTATTATTATTATTATTATTATTATTATTATTATTATTATTATTATTATTTCTCTAAGAATGTTAATGTCGTAAATATAAAATAAAATTTAGCGTATCATTCCCACATAAAAAATACATTACAATACAGCAGAAAACAAAACAATATGTTAATCAATTTAATACTTTCATTTACATTTTTCTTTTCGTTCGTACTATTAAGTCAAACATTCGCATCGTTTATGTTTGGCTCGATGTGCAAATATTTATTACATAAACAACTTAATATTATCACAGATAACATCCAAAACCCTGCACGAATACACACCCTTTCGTCGAATTCATGGAACGATGTCGGCCTCCACGTTGCAGTGTGCATCCACACTCCGGAAAGAAGTATTAAATTATACACTATCTAAAGAAATCATGACCAACTTAATAATTTTGACTCTACTTTAATAATGATCACAAGAAGTCAGACTTTAAGTGCATTGCTTTTATGTTCTTTATAATTTGGCATTACATTTCAATCGATACGAATTCATAAATCCTCTCCTCACAAATCATAATACGGTCTTCTAGACTCTTTCTGCATGCTTCACAATCTTCCAAAATAAAACAGTAGCTCTTTATTTTGCCTGTTTATTGTTCATGTTTTCCACACGCCTTACGATTTCGTATTTCATTTTGTTTTCTAACAGCTGACAACTATGTGCACCGCGGCACTTCATGTGTTTTCTTGCCTACACACAATTTAAGCTATATTTTGATACGTGGTTACTGTTATTAACAAAAGGTTAATTATTTCTGGTGATTAATATAATGTTTATCATACCTTTGTTTTTCTCCTAACTTTAATTTGTCTCCGTCCATGCACACAAGTAATCATGAGCTCTGAGATATGAATCGTTCTTTGCATTTCTTTCGCAAATATATGTACATATTTTTCTTCGCCCTGGTATTGTGTAGTTTTATTTTTAAAATAGTCATATAGCACAGATTTGAAAACCGTCATTCATTAAAGCACGTCAATATGCATTCAATGAATTTAAACTATTTACCAGAAAGTTATTGCGAGCAAAAAATCTAAAAAGATAGACCCTTCGGCTAGCACATTACTCACAATATCTCGCCACCAGCCGCGTCGTGAAGCCTAAAAATATCCATCCAACATCCCCACGCCTCCCCACCGCGCCATCAAATTCAAATTCAATTCATTCTTCTTTCCGCACCTTTGTTCCATCGAGGCTGCCAGGGCCGTCGCACTATTGCATTAATCTACCGTCTGGAAACAACTTTATCTTCCGAAGTAGCTGTCTCAAGGGGTAGTTGTGCTTCCCGCAGCTTTATCTTGTGACGGCGTGCGGGCGCTCGGGGCGGCGCAGGGGCGCAGCTTGGGGGGGGGGTGGGGGAAGGGGGTGGCTGGAGGCGGTGGCGGATTGGGGAGGTAAGGAAGACAAAGCCGGTTGCCAGCCTGTTTGGTCGAAGAGGACAGCAATCATAACAGAAAGGGGGACGGGAATGGTACGAAGGAGGCGAAAGAGAAAGTGGGTGAAAGAAGGAGATGAAGATGGAATGGGAATGAAAGCCGGGAGTTTGCGGAGAGGATAAATTTAGGCGGAGTAGTGGATCACAGGCATCAATTGAGGTAAGATGATGAATGAAGAATGGAGATTGAGTGACAATACAAAACGGTGAGATGCAGGCGGTGACAACAAAAAGAGTCAAAAATGAAGATGGTCCAGGGATGGAGATGGGCGAGGAGAGAGGCGGAACGAGGAAGGAGGGATGACGAAGGAGATGAGACGAGGGTGTTGTGCAGATGGAGGTATCGGTGGACTGGGGGTGGAGCAGGGATTGAGCTGACGCTAGGCGCGAATGAGTGAAGCAATATAAGTGTGGGTGTGATGGGCATAGGCAGAAAGGTGGTGTTGGAGGAACGGTGAAAGAGGTGGAGACGATAATACTCCCAGACATGGGATTGGAGAGCGGGCTCGAAACAAACCAAACCCGAGAAGCAACGAACGCAGGGACGATTGATTGATTGATTGATTGGTTAGTGATTCCGAGCGCGTCAACTATTAAGGCAATTATTTCCGTAAGAGTGGTGCATTACTTTTATCGCAGGATGTGGCGGTGATCTTCCCCCACTGCATGGCAAGATCTGGTACCGGCCTTTGTCAACTTGCAAGGATTTCCCCATCCAAGTACCTCCCATTTGCGGGGCGCTGTCTCTCAGCCGGTACAAGCTCTAACTCTCAACTGATCTCCCGGCATGTGTGGTAAAGTAGTACATGAAAGTGTGTGTGTGTGTGTGTGTGTGTAACACAGGATGAGGATAGGGTAGGAAAGGGGAAGGAAAGATCGCGCACGGTCCATGACCCGTTTGTTAGGGAACTGCTCCGGCATATCCCTGGTGTTGATCGGTGAATCCACGGAAAACTATCGATCAGAACAGCCGGTCGGAAGAATTCTTGTTCAGACAGCAGCTGAATGCGGCCTAGCTCTGTGACTAGTGTGGAAAATCCTTTCATCGTCAGTACCATGGCCTTTCAAAGGCCATATAACGTGGTGGACACCATTATAGTGACGCACACTCCTCTATCACCTTCTTACAGGAACTAAAATACGAACTGTTGCCAACGATACTTAAAACGTGCGTAGCTACTGCGTGGGATCACGAGATACAAGCAGGCGTGAATGTTAAAAAAAAGATAAGCGTCGATGTTCGCGCTTTCTTCAGCGGTTTCTTATAAGTATCTATTATGAATTATAGAACATTTAGAAGTCACTTCGTATTTTTCACACATTAGCCAATTTTTACGTGCGGAAGTTGGCGAGCCTAACCTGCAGCTGTACCCGGCGACACAAGCACCGCCTATAGTAGCACCCCGGTTTTCATGGAGAGTTGCAAGGCCCTCGATCAGAGACAGTGCAGAGCGCGAGGGCGGAAGCGGGGCAGGCGGGAGGGGGCGTGGCGTGGCGTGTGCCCGCAGGCAGGTGTCACGCGAACTGCGTGCCCCGTTGACGCACCGCCCGCGCGGGAGGGGCTTCGATCGGCCGTGTCAGCCGTGACGAACGCCCCCGCGCGCGCTCCCCCCCCCTCCACCGGCAAATGACTGCGAGCGCCGCTTGGAAAGGCCGATTTACTTGTCTGCGTCGCCCCCTCCGCCGGGGGCATCTTTGAGGAGTCGCATCGCGACGATTTCGGGGGGATTTTGTGCAAGTGGAAGAGCGGTCGGGATTTTATTTACTGCGTGGGAAAGAGAGAAAAGAAATGTATGTAAGAATGCACGATTTACTCTGGAAAGATTCTTTCAATTCAGAAATCTGTTTGGAAATGTGACATTTCCTGCACTAGAAGTTTAAACCTGAAAAATTGTGCATTGCAGAATGGTTGTAATAAATTATGCAACGACTGTCATTATTTAAATCGTTTTTTGTAGGTTTATAATACCATTGAGTAAACATACGTTTTATACATAATTGCTTTTTCATAATTCTATTAATTAAATTAATTTTTATATTAAAAAATTCTTACTTCTAAAACGAATTTATTGAGTCATTCATTATTCAACCATTAATATACTCATACTTGGCGACTAACATTATTTGTTTCATAATATTCAGGCAGGCGTCGCCTTGATTATTCAAAGGAACCAAAGCCATATATCTACGATATTTATTTTCCTGCACTTGTAGCCACAGATTCAAAACATCAGCGATGATTTTTCCAATAGTAGAGATATGCAGGCTACAAATTTCTTGTTGATCCATTATTATGTCAAAGAAAAGATTTTCCATAAGGTTCAAGAATATAACACAATGGCATTTTCGAGCTGGACAACAGGGGAAGTATTGTGGCCGAGGATTTTGCTCGGAGATGAGGGAGACTGGAGCGCTGCTGGCGAAGGGGTACGCGATGACGTCTCTGCTTCCGGTCGGCGGCGGAAGATGATGCACTTCCGCAAACACAATATACAATTTGGCGTCCTTGTAATCTCCAGCATATATGACTTCATCGGCTACAAAAGAATCACTGTTCCTGCATTTCAGAAGATTCGTTCTCGTGAAACTTCCACGCTTGGAGACGCCTTTCCCACGAGAAGTTCTCACATCGGATTCTTCTCTGAACAGTTGCGAGAGGTCACTGGAGTAATCCTCGCTTTCGCTACTCTCGGAGTCTCTATCTGAAAATGACAAATACAAATTTCACCTTCGGTATCCGCGGCTTCGTCAGCGTTAGCGATGCCAGACATTTTCAGAATGGAAGAGTAATTTTGAAAAAAAAGGGAAGGAATGATTATACAACTGAAATGTCGCATTACAATTGTTTGCTATGTAAACTAAGTATGAATTTATAAATGGAGTTATATACTTGCCTACAGAAATATACCTATTGCATCTCTGTAAATATTCACTTATTTTATGATTTTAGATTAGTTATTTATTTTTGTATGTTAAAAAACTTGGATTGTAAATTTTAAAAAAATAATAGTTTAAACACATGCCACACTCAGAAAATACTGCATAGAAGTAGAAGATAATAAATTATAATCCCAGTATTGCTAACCATCACATTTGGTTGTCGATGGTAAGTAATGCCAAGAAACTACAATGTACACTATCTCTGTAAAACAAGATGGGAATAAACATTAATAGAATTGTTGTTATTATTATTATTATTATTATTATTATTATTATTAAAAAACAAAAACGTCACAGCTGTTTAGAGATGAACAGTTTTTTTAAGTTGATCGTAGGGTATTAAAAATGTGTTCGTAAAATAAAAAAATTCATAAATTAAAGATAATTTCTCAGATTTTAAAGGAAGAAGTTCATCACGAAGAAAGCAAAACGAAGGGAAATGAGTTAGTTGTACAGTTTATTTTTCAGGCGCTTGTCATGATTCATCAGTATAATGCAAACTACCTGGTGAATTCCTAATAATTATAATTACTTAAATGTATATTTCAAACCAAATTAAAAGTTTAAAGGAATTAAAATAAATAATAGCAATATGCAAATCATTAGCCTAAACAAAGACCCAACTCTACTATTATCCAGATTGTAAATAAGATTATTAATTGTAAAATAACTATTTATTGAAGACAAACTTTAAACTTGATAAAAATTAGGAAATTCAATGTAGACATATCTAATGTTGAAAACCACTTTATCGAATACCATCAGTCTTTAGACCCCAGTTAATTTAAAAATGATGCATTTGGCAAATAAGGTGAAAATTAATAGAAAGAATGCTTTATTTGGTAATAGATCTTTATTTTGCAGTTCATTAAAAAAAAGCTTTACTTCATCGTCAACTAATCTAATTTGCACTGTGAGGAGTCATAAACAAATTAATACAGATAAGATAATAATCAGATTGGTGAAACTTTGTGAGTATGACGTTTGTGTTTAGTTTTTTGTCTTCACTGATCAGGTAGTTATCGGGAGATAATTAAGAAAACACAAAAATTATTTCATCGCTTTTTACAAAATTCCAATGATTACAAAATTCAAAACCTCCACCTTCAAAAAATCTCTCTATGGAAACTCCGGTGTTCTCTTACAGTCTGGCCTGTCCAAAACCGTATTGCAAACATATATTATAAAACTTGGAGAAGTAAATAACGGTTACGCTAACGGATCAACCTTGCAAATGTCGGATAAATCTTAAAAAATAGGCAATCTGTGTTTCCGTGGAAAAAAACACAAGTATAAGAAATGACATGTATATGCTCGTCCATGACCTTCCCATTATTCAAATTCTTCAAAATTAAATATATTTTTTATGATAAACCTCCAGGAAAAGCATTTACCATAGTGGTTACTAAATGTGATTTTAGTTCAGCCTAGATGGCTCAGAGCATCAATTGATATCACTGTAATGCATCTAATGGGGATGATGTAGGGTTCGAGTCCCGAAAGTGGCAGATTTTCGACAATACCTACTGGATCGAATTCAACAGCGGTGTAAAGGAAAATTCTGGCGGCCGGCTCCCTTGATCGGTAATTTTCCGACGCTTCTCTGGACAACACTAAATAAATACCAGAGCAGTAACCTTTCATACAAACCACGGACCGCGCACTACCTTTACTTCCTCTTCTTTATCCTTTCCTCCTCATTACTTACACACACTTACACTAACAAGTACTACACTATTACATCTGCCGCGATACCGGTCGTAAGCTCAGAGTTTGTCCACGCTGGGGCGGTGCCCCGCTGGTGGGAGATACTTGGTTGAGGAAGCCCCCGTTAGCCGATGGTAAGTCGGCGCCGGTTCGCGCCATCCAGCGGGGGAAGATCACTGCCACCTCCCGCGATAAAAGTAAGCAGTACACTAACGTAACTAACGACATTATCAGTTCACGTGCCCGAAATCACCAATCAATCAATGTTGCATTAGTTCTTAAATATTTAGTTTTGTCCCCTTCAATTCTACTGCATTTTATTCTTGGGCATTGATGCGCGCGTGTTAACCGTAGATGATTTTTGACACTAGCTTTTCAGCTAGGTCGAATTCAGTCGCTGTCTGGAGGACAATTCTAGAGGTCGGCTGCTCTGATCGGTAGGTATCCGCGGTTTTTCCGACCAACACCAGCCGAATGCCAGAGCAGCACCATAACCAACGGGCACGGCCCGTGGATGATCTTTCCTTCCTCTTCGTTGTCCTATCCCTCCCTAACACACACACTAACATGCACTACACTACCACACATATCGGCAGACTGGTCGGGAGCGAAAAGCTTGCCCCAGATGAGGCAGTGCTCCGCTGGTGAGAGAAACCCCGCTAGCCGACAGTAGGTCGGCGCCGGATCTCGCCAACCAGCGGGAAAGCTCACCGCCATTTTTCGAGCAAACAAACACTCACTGCCCTTACGTGACTAATGACCTCGGTAGTTGACGCGCCCGGAATCCCTACCAACCAAGCAACCAAGTTGAGCGTGGGCTCGCACCTCTGGCCGTGCAGCACAGCAGCGCGCCCCGCGGAAGGCCGGCGATCCAGCGGCGCATGGCGCGCACGCCCTGCAGGCGAGGCACCGCCCAGGCGAGCCCCGCCCCCGCGCCCATCGCTGCTCTCGCGTCGCCCGGCAGCGGCCACGCCCCCTCGCCCACGCACACGCCGCGCATTGTCACCCGCCACCGGAAGGACGTATCAAAACAACAAAAGAATCAAGTCACGCTAGCCAAAAGATAATTTAAGAAAAGTGTAAAGTAATCAAGTAAAGTAAATCAAGTAAAAGTGATCAAGTAAATCTAAATAATTGCAAAAGGTTCCAAAAATTTGGTTAAATAAAAAAGAAACAACTAGCAATTAGGTTTCTTCGATTATGAATATGCAGAAGTAGCCACATGGCTACAATAATTAGGACTGGTCAACCCTAAACGTGAATCAAAAATGTATTTATTAATACCCCTGAAAGGCAGTAATGCCGAAGAGGACAATGGAATTTTGAAAAAAATTTGGGCGAAAATAAGGGACAGAGCGTGAGCACAATCGAGGGTGATGCAATCGGAGAGTATGTCATTTTATTGATATATTGATTGATTAGTGTTTCCGATTGCATTAACTATCAAAGGTTTTTGGCCCAGTTAGGATCTTTACGTTGGGGGAAGGGGGGAGGTGGCATCGGGGAGATTGGTGATGAGGGTGACGAACGTCGGTAATGTGTTAGATTGCCCATTAATTAATATTTCTGGATCCGTCAACTGCTAACATCACTAGTTCCATGTGTAGTGTATGTTTTACTGCGAGAGGGGGTATTCATCTTCTTCCGTTGGTTGGCGCGACCTTGAACCGACCTACACCTCGGGGGGGGGGGGTCCCCAGTCTGGTATTTCCTGTCAGTGAGGCTCCGCCACAGGCGGGAAAAGTTCTAAGCTCCCGACTGATCTCTCGACATATGTGGTAATGTGGTGCCTGTAAGTGTGTGTGTGTGTATGTGTGTGTGTGTGTGTGTGTGTGTGTGTGTGCGCGCGCGCGTAAGGGGTGAGGATATGACAAGGAAGAGGAAGGAGAAGAAAAGATTGCAGGTCGAGACCCGTTTTTGAAGGTATTCGCCACAATACGCAGAGTGCAGTGCTCAACACGATGAAATCGGTAGCAAAATATGAAGCATGCGTCATTTCTCTATTCAAATTGCATCCCGTCTGGTCAGTCACATTTCTGTACCGTAGAAAAATAATAACAAAATGAACGTGTCAAACGAGCTTTACATACGACTGTCGGGCAGAAGTCAGGGAACTATTTTTTAAAGAAATGTTATCGGGTCAAACAATTTTATTTGTCGTCTGAAAGAAATGCTGTATTAACTAATGTGAGTTCACGTCAACAGACGGCTACATGAGTGACTATTAACACAGAGCGCAATGTAAATTCTGTTGTCTGACTACCTCCGCGCGAGATGAATATATGCCATCTCTAGGAGCCCTCGAACATCAAGATATTAGTTCACCATGGGACAAATGCCTGAGAATGTGAGGTAATTGGTGAAAGTTCTTGGAAATAATGCTCTTCCATACCGAGCAGTCGCGAGACGGGCAGGAGAGTTTCTGCGACCAACCAGTGCTCAGCAAATTATATGACAACTTGTGAATCTGCGGATGGATGTGGCACGTGTGGTAATTGAGCATCTGCCTAATCAGACCTTTAGAATGGATATGTATGGTTTCTAGAATGTTGTAAATTTGTATAGGTTATAAAGCTTTAGAACGTAAAACCAGTACTGTCATTTTAAATTCCTTAATAAACAGAACAAATGAAAATTTTGTGTGCTGTTAAATGTTCATGCCCTTAGTTCAAACTTTGCTTCTTTCTATGTATATTTCACATTTATCACTCTTGCTCGTATTCTAACAAAAATCAGTCGCTGTCTGAAGGAGAATTGTAGCGGCCGGCTGCCCTGATCGGTAGTTTTCCGTGGATTCTCTGATCAACACCAGGCGAATGCCGAAGCAGTATCCTAACAAATGGGCCACGAACCGCGCGCGATCTTTCCCTCCTCTTCCTTGTCCTATCCTCTCCCTTTACACACACACGTATACTAACATGCACTAAACTACCATGTATTCCGGGAGACCGGTCGGGAGCTTAGAGCTTGTCCCGGCTGGGGCGGTGCCCCACTGGTGGGAGAAACCTGGTTAGGAAGAAACCCCGCTAGCCGACGGTAGATCGTCGCCGGATTTCGCCATCCAGCGGGGGAAGATCACCGCCATCTCCCGAGGAAAAAACATGCACTACACTTACGGTAATAATGACGCAAGCTGTTGACGCGCCTGGAATCACTAACCAACGAACCTAACAAAAAGAAAAATAGTTGCGAAGACGTATGCCCCAACTCTCGTATTAGGACAATACCATGAGTCGCAGGTGGAACTCCCGTTGCTAGTTAGCGCCCCCTAGAGGGGGGCGTGTAAAGAGCGGCGTCCGCGCCGCCAAGGGCCGCTGCTGCGCCGCAGGCCTCCCCCCCCCCCCCGGCGCGCGTCCATTTCGGGCGCAACTTCTTGTCCGCCAGCCGCTGCCGCCTTAATGAAACCCCGCCTTATGGCCGCTTAGCACGGCAGCGCGCGCGGGCCGGACGGAGAGGGGGCAAAGCGGTGGGAAGGGTGACAGGCGGGGGAAAGGAATGGAGAACGAGATGAAGGGAATTGATGGCGGGTAGAGGCGCAGAGGAAGGTGGCGATGGCTATGGAAGAACTGGCTGAGAGATGTCGTCGGGGAAAGTGGTGGCGAGGGTGACGGAGGGGGTGAAGGAAGTTAGAGACCAGAGGAAGTGGCGATGGTATAAAGCGGGCGGGAAAGGTGCGAGGTGACGGATGTTAGAGTCTGTTGGAGGCGAAAGAAGGTGGGCTGGAAATGGGGACAAAATCAGGGGAAAAGAGATCCAGAGGAAGTGCCAATGAATATAAAAGCATGAGGGAAAGGTGGGGTCGGGAAAGAGGTGGCGAGGGTGACGGACATGGTATTGTGTTGGAGGCGAAAGCAGTTGACCTGGAAATAGGAACGATATCAAGGGAATTAATGGCGGTTAGATGCATAGAGGAAGTGGCGATGGCTATGGAAGCACGAGGGAAAGATGGCGTGATTGCCGGGGTATGTGATGGCAAGTTGACAGATTGTTCGGGAAGGAAAGAGTGAACAAGATGATGTATAATGGGTGTAGAAATAAAGAAGTGACCACGATACCATGGGGAAGGGCAGATATGGACGAATGTGATCGCGACTGTAAGATGGAAGTGATGATACGAAAGAGATGACAGAAGCAATGGCAGCGGTTCTTAAGTTGTCTTTGAAAGAAGTAATGACGATTGTGTATCGGGATTGAAATGGATATAACGAGTGCGTAAAATAATGTGAATAACATTGTTGATAATAATCTGAAGCACTCGCAGAGGCGCAGCTTACGATGAGAGAAATTAAGTAATGGTAGTGGGCAAGAATGAAATGGTGTGGAGTGCCCATTATAGAGTTGATGGTTGACGTCATCGAGAACACCAGGTGGTTGATTCTGGAGGAAGCTATAAAGACGTCGGGAGCATATGGTTGACATGAATAGAATGTAATAGCAATTCGGAGGGTTTCGGTCATAGGTGTTGAGAGCAACATAATTGCGATGGAGGAGAGTCCGTCACCAGTTCAAGAGAGAGGGTTTGGCATGTTTGTTAAGGCGTTGGTGGAGAATGTCAAAGGGATGATGCTGTCGGGAACTCAAGGACAGTTGAAGCTAGCGCGTGAGAAAACGGAATAGTTTGGTAATTAGTGATATCGGACAATGGGCAACGTTTGAGAAGAAATGGGTGCAGGCAATGAGATGGCAGTAATGATGCCGAGTCGAAAAAATATGGGAGAAGCAATAATGATAACCAGAATATAGATTACATCAACTGACAGATGGGTTATGGTGATACACGTGAACTAGTGTAACAGTGAATATGGTACCAGTGAACATAGCGAATGGACACACAAAAGAGACTAATGATAATAGTGTTGGCGCACCCAAAAACACAAAACAGTCAATGAATCAACAACAAAGCATGCTGGTAGAAGTCTTTCACGACAGCACTGGCACTGTGAAACAGTGAGAATGGTGCTGGGCTGTGGAGCAAAGAATAGTGACGGTGGGGGCGGCGTTGGCAGCGGTGGGGCACGCGGAATCGTCGGCGCGTCAATGAATCAACAACAAAGCATACTGGTAGAAGTCCTTCACGACAGCACTGGAGACAAAGACGTGCTGGGCGGAGAAAAATGGGGTGGGGGCGGCTTGGCAGCGGGGGGGGGCCGGGGGGCGCGTCGCTGGCATTTGGCGCGGGGCGAGCGCGTGGGCGCGATCTAGCGGCCGACGACGGAAATCGCGCGGTGCGGCTTGGGGAGCAGTAATTCCACGTGCAGCTACTCCGCTCGTGAAGGTTAGAGTGCATGCATTCCCCGACCGACTTGCGTCCCGCAAGGATACCGTACTTCAACGGTCAGGAGTGATTACGTCCTGTTATTACGCTACGTTCCGCCGTTAATTGGGTCACACATTGTGTGAGCGAGTACGTGTTACAATCGGTGTGTGGTGAAACGTCATAACATTTTGCTATCGGACCGCGCAAGGCGACGGCCGGCGAGGGGGAGTGGTTACTCCAGGCGCTTGGCGGGCGGCAACTAGGTCCGCCTTGTGGAGGGTGTGGGCCGGGGGCGTGTTCTTGGAAGCAGGTGTCAATTACCGGAAAGGGGATGATGTGTGATGACAGCCTCGGACGGCAGCTGGCCGACGAGCTCTATTTTGCACCCGGCCCCAAATTCGATAATGAGATGAGGCGGGGCGAAGGTCGACAGCTTGGAAGGTCTGTCATGTGATTCCTTGCGAAAGAGGCTAGTGGAGAATATAGCGGGATTTGTGTTTCTGACGAATCACGGTGCGGAGGTTCCTTGTCACCTGTAAGAGGGGTTGTCGCAAAATGGCTAGCGCAGTGTGGCATTCGTCACGGTACAAGAGGCTCATTGCAACGCTAAGATTGATTGATTGATTGATTTTTTCGTGTTTCCGGGCGCGTCAACTGCTTTGATCATTAGTCCCGTTAGTGTGGTGCATGTTTTTCTCTCGGGAGATGGCGGTGATCTTCTTCCGCTGGATGGCGAGATCCGGCGCCGACGTACCGCCGGCTAGTGGGGTTTCCTTCTAACCAGGACTCTCCCACCAGCCGGACACCGCCCCAGCCGGGACAGGCTCTAGCTCCCGACCGGTCTCTCGGAATATGTGGTAGTATAGTGCACATTAGTGAAAGGGTGAGTGTAAGGGGAGAGGATAGGACAAGGAAGAGGAAGGACAGATCGCGCACGGTCCGTGGCCCATTTGGTAGGGTACTGCTCCGGCATTCGCCTGGTGTTGATCGGAGAAACCACGGATAACTACTTATCAGAGCAGCCGGCCGCTAGAAGTCTCCTCCAGACAGCGTCTGAATTCGACCTAGCTGAAAAGCTAATGTCGAAAATCCTGCCGCCGTCAGGACTCGAACGTAGGACCTCTCGGTCAATGAAACGATTCAATGTAAAAGTTTAATTTATAAAAGTCGTAGAAAAAATACCGTATGAAACTCGATTTAATGGGTATTAATACACTCGTGTGAAGTTTACGATACTCGCTCGTATCCTAATATGACACTCGTGTATTAATAGCCATCATTACATCATCGTTTCATAATGTACTATTTCAGCATCACAAAATTCACATATACGATTAAGATCAGAACGTGTTTTACAATTGATTTCATTAATGTGTCCAGTGACGGAGCATACTGCGGGAATAAATTTGAGAGTGAAATCAAAGAAAGTACTGCTTACTGTGTCCTGTGACACAAGACAGGACTAGATGAATAGTTGGAAAGTATTTCAAAGACTAGAGAAATGCATGACAAGACAAGACAAGAACTGAATAAATTCTAAGACTGAAGTTGCTAGACAAAACAACATTTACTTTTCAGTACATTATGTATGTCATTTTCCATTTTTAACGAGTGAAATATAAATAAAAGGCAAACGTTACAAAAATTCCGTGTTGTCGTGAGCACACATATTTTGGCACAAAAAACCAAATGCTTGAAAACGTTTGTAGATAAAAGCAGACTGATTGAGCAAGAGGGAGAAACACACTTGCATTATGGGCACGCATCTGATAATGAGGATTCATATTCGTTCTTTTCAACGTGATTTATGTATGCACATGAGCAGGAACTTAAACATCCACATAAGTATTAAACGTGCATTTATGCATGTATGAACGTTGAGTATGTGTGGATACGGCCAGTAAACAAGACCAGCAGAACGAGGAGAAGTTATCACTGTTAGTTGTCGCTTTTGTCACACTGCGTGTTTTACAAACATTTGAAATTATTACACTAAGCGTCTCTCAAACACACGATATCGCGTTTCACGTGAGCTCATCAAAATGCACTGTGAATACGTTTCGTTTGTCACATTGTCATCGGACCATTCGGCGACTATCCTCGTCCTACAATAATTGCTGGGCTCGTTCAACGTACGATGAAAGATAGACGTCTGTCGACCTTAACGACCTTCGATATTCATCTCTATACGCACATGAAGTGTTGCATGTTGTCAAAAGTCGTAAAAGGCGGCAACGGAAGGAACTAAACTACGCCCATAACGGCGGTATAAAAACAAGACTCGTTGATGGTCAAATGTGAGCAGCTGTCTGTGTAGCCACACGCTTTATTGTCACTGAATGCGGTTTCATAGCAGTCATCAGTAAATCGGTGCATGTATATATCAAAAACTACTCTATTCGTGAGTTATAGTAAGAATTGTGGATATATGTTAGATGGGGCATAATATCATTAATAAACAAAATCCTCTTTTATTTAGTTTTATTACTTCCAGTTATATCATGCTAACACAGATTTTAAGTGTGGTTACTTTTTTTTTTATTTCAGAGGTAATATCTGAAGATAACATGATTCTATTAAGATATTTTTAATTCCACCAACAAGCTACAAGAGTTCCCTAGAAAATTCAATTACTAAAAATAGGCCACCCATTTCTGAATTTTTTAAATGTTTAATAATGTACTAGGTATTTGAAATGACATGAGAAGAAGAAATAAAAGAGGTCATCTTCGTCAACATATCAGCTTTATTAAGATAGCCGGCTTTCGACGGCTTCGCCGTCATCGTCAGTCTACAGAATACAGAAAGATACAAAAAATTTATAAATAAATACACAATAAGATAGAAAAAATTAATTAAATTACAATTGATGGATAACTCTAAAATATTTAGTTACAGATAGATAAAATTTCAAAAACGGTAAGGGGGGGGGCTACTAATCCTCCCGTTGCATCCCCCTTCCCCCTCCTCCCCCTCCCCCTTACCGTTTTTGAAATTGTATCTATCTGTAACTAAATATTTTAGAGTTATCCATCAATTGTAATTTAATTAATTTTCTATCTTTGTGTTTATTATAAATTTTTAAAAAAAAAACAGACCGGATCAATACAAATTTGACAATCCTGTGAAATGAATTCAGTAGATATGAAATTACAAAAGAATATTCTTCTGTTAATGGTTAAAGCATGATAAGCTCTACAGACAAGGGGAGAAATCAAAACAAGTTGAAAATATATGATACATACGTATCGTTGAAAATGCCGCTCGGATATTCCCATGCCGTTGATAACGTTGTTGACACCTAGCAGGCGTCGTGCGTTGAAAGCTAGAAAAGTCGCGTTATGTTGACTTATGTTGTGACTTGAGCGTCTTGCTTGAACTGTAAGCATGACACACATCAACAAGAGCGCTCGTGTGCTAATTCACATAAGATACAGGGTTAATCTACGACGCGCGTTAAGTGAATCGTGAGGGCAGGCACCGACGCAGCTGATCTCATCCGCGCTAAATGACGCGCGTCAACGCAACGCTCGTAAAACACAGGCCTAAAGCTCTGAACAATTTTAAGTAAATTTAAATGTTCTTGGCTGTTAGGGAGACGCTGCGTCCAAGGTTCAGGTGCCGACGTTTCGTCCGCCATTCTGCGAGCTTCCTCAGGCCGTAATGCATTCCGTAGGGCATTACGCCCAGAGGAAGGCCGCAGAATGGCGACCGAAACGTCGGCACCTGTCCCTTGGACGCGGCGTCTCCCAGAGACCCAAAAACATTCAGACTCCGGCCGCGGAAGCCTACGCTCTCACATATAAGTAAGTATGTCGCCCTGTTAGATGGCAAGGAAATGTTTATCATTCCTTTTGTCCCCGACTGTGCGACCACTGCGGGCACAGGCAGAGGCTACTCCAGCGACAAGCATCTGCCGCCTGCAAGGACTTCAAAGCTTAGGTGACCACTCAATGGTTTGCAATAACAAAAATGATCTATGACTTGAGCAATAAAACCGGGAAGCATGAATCCGGCTGACGAAAGCAATACTTCCTATTTGGGCCGAGAGCACCGTACAGTGTGAGATAAATTATGAGTTCACTATTATCTTGAAGAAATTAATACTAAATTTGCATTATTATTAAAAAATATATATATTTTGTCTCGTTAGATGTCGCATACGGTGCTACTGTTTTGTACTGGAAAGCGTAGTCATTCAATAATTCAGGCATGAATTTGATAATAATGACTATCTTTAAAATAAATGTTCCTATATTTGTTGAGTTAAGTTTTTTCTAATTATACCAATATCTAATGATTCAAAATCAATAAACGTAGGTATTTTATTTTTCCTTGGCGTGAATTCGCCGGTGTATATTTTAAAAGTTTAATTTGTGCTTTGCAACATAAAAAATAAAAATAAATTTTAAATACATTGCAGTTTCCCCGCTTGCAATTTTCAGGCACTTAAAGTTAAATGAAAAAGTGTCGATTAAATTACTTTTTTAATTGTTTGCTCATTACAAAATTAGGTTTAATTAGCGTCAATCAAATTAATTAACTCGTAACAATTGATTTAAATGCCGGAGAACACAGAAATGTATTAATACGGCAATGTATGAGTTTTACCAATGTACTCCTAGATGTGTTGAAAACTGCTATTAAACATTTATATTTTACTACTTATTTTACAGAGGGTTCTGCTTGCAATTTTGGTACCGATGAACAAATTAATACTTTATTATAAAATCTTCTTTTTAAAATCTTATTAATTATAATTACTTAAATCTTCTTATTTTATTCATCGTCTCCTTTCTAGAATGTTTCATTTCCTTCATACACCAATTAACTTTCTGACTTGTTTGTCTCCCCTGACAATATTTACACAATTCTATGATAACATTAGACTCTCACAATACTCATACTACAAAACATGAAACCGTAAAAAAGCACACGCTAAATTCGTTTAGATTACTCTAGAAGAATATGGCTAAAAATTGTTCTATTTCTCTTGTCAAAACATATTGAGTAAGATAGGGATCACCTTTGTAGATGCGTTAGTTACAAAACAAAAAAACACGTTTTAGATAAATTCCTTTTAATCTAGATACATCCGAAAAAAAGATTATCTCCCCACGGGAACACACAAATATGCGTCTCATGATACCTCATTTATTCCTATTGGTGAATTGGAAGTGGAAAAACCGTGAGTGACGGACACGGTGAGCAGATTAGTCTATTAAAATATCTTATATTTAAACTTTGCTTCATTCAAAAAGTTGTTTATTTTCAACAAAAATTGTCTACTATCCCACAAACCAGTTTGTTTGATTGAGCACATCCGTAAGTACGAGGGTCCGAATAAAACATGAACAAGCTTCGAGCTTTGCTTCCAAGCAAACTCCTCATACGCAGATTACCCACCCCAGGCAATCCAGCGCGCTGAACATAAACCCAATTTAAAACATCCTACCATCCACCCAGTGCAGCCAACTTGGTTGTGGTTGCGTAACAACTATCCGCATCGCATTAATCATTCAGGGTGTTTTTCTGCACCAGATCTGATAGGCTCCGAGAACACCCGATTAAAGAGCGACGTTTGAGTTGTGAATCGGAAGGGCCGTGTACGCTTCGGCTCGTTCGCGGGTTGTTATGACGCATATTTGAGTAAACAAATTCAGGTTTCATTGATTGGTGATAATGACCGGTCGCCTCATTAGTATTTAAATGAGTAATTAAATTTCGCGTAGGAAAACGAGTGCCAGACCGCGCCACAATGGGGGAAATCACAAAACACGTGTGTATGCGAATAATTGCCCGCCGCCGCCCAATCCGAGCACTGTCACTGGCCTCGTCAATCGCGAGGCGAGGCTGGGCTTATTTGAGGTTGCCAAATACAGTGAAGCTTCCGAAACAGGAAGATTACACTGTTTAACTAGTTTCAGTAAATAACAGATGCAGAAACTGATATGCAGAGATGAAACATTATTGATTGATTAGAAATTTCAGGCACATTAACGGCTAGGGTCATTAGTTCCGTAAGTGAAGTCCATGTTTTTATCGCGTTAGTTAGCGGGAAACTTCCCCAACTGAACAGCGATATCCGGCACACTTACTCATAGGCTTGCGCGGATTTCCTCGACCAGATACCTCCACGTGTGGTAGTGAAAGAGGAAGGAAAGATTGCGCGCAGTTCGTGACCCGTTTGTTAGGGTACTGCTCCGGCCTTCGCCTGGTGTTCGTCAAAGAAACCACGGTAAATTACCAAACAGAGCAGCCAACCACTCGACTTCTCTCCAGGCATGACTGAATCCGACATAGCTATGTAGTTAGTGTCGAAAATCCTGCCACCGTTGGGACTCGAACTCTATGACCTTCCGGTAGAGGCACAACAGTGCCTCTGCAATTGATGTCCTGGGCCACCAAATCCGGTAGAAAATTTATACCAGGATTAGTTTTATATATGTTCTATGTGGTCCTTGTTCTTATATAAGAATGGCTTGGAGCATACTTCGACGAAAATCGAAGTATCTACGAATACTGGAATGCTTGGAATGGCTTACCTTATTACTGCACCAACCCATTCAATTTATGAAATACGAAGACCATGGAGTATAGGCTCTTTTTAAGTGAACTGTTAAGTACAAATAATGTATATAAGGTGTTATTTAGAATTTAAAGGTTTCGTAAATAATTTCATGATTGTGTAATAGAAAATTACGTATAATGGAGCTTTTAAAACGGAAAGAGGAACAAATGAATCAATGATGAGAAAATGTAAAAACAATGCGAGAATGAAAAATTTGGAAAACTATTTTCACACATGATACACATCGCTGGTGTGTGATGCGCATTGGAAGCAGCGTACATTAGATTGAAAGAGAAACCTCAGACTCCAGAACGATCCGGAAGGAGAGGCAAATTAGTACATGTAATTATGACGAAAGTGTTTGTGATGTGGTCCAACCTATCAAGAAAGCCAGGGTTGTCAGAGAAGCGTGGGGGCGTGGCGGGGAGAGCTCTGCGGACGTCGCGGAGGGGAGGGGCGAGGCGGATGCTGCAGGCGGCCCCTGGCGATCGATGCCCCGCGCCGCAGACAGCTGACTGGCGCTCGGCGCCCGCCACAACACGACTGCGGCGCGCCCCCAGGTGGCGGCGAAGGGGCGACCACGGGGCGAGCGGCAATCAGCCCTCACAACACCTCAATGCGACTTACCTCTTTGCCACTCCCAGGGTTTGCAGGATCATCTGCTGTAGTGGTTGGGCTCTTGTCTTCTCATCCGTTTGTTGTCTCCGGCCATAGTTTGCCAACTCTTATATTCCAAAGTCGGCCCACTGGCCCATATTTTGAGTGTGCACATACTAAACCGTGCCAGTCTGGATTAACACTTATCTGCCGGAATTATTTAGTACAAAAATTCATTTCACTATTTTATAATACGCAAAATAAGCTAAATAAATATCAAATGATGTGTGGAACTATTCATAGTACTTTAAAAAAGAAAACGATGAAAGAAACTAGAATGAAATTTTATAAGATAATGGCAGCACCAAGGCTAACATACGGAAGCCAATCATAGAGTCTAACAGCAAAAGAGCAACAAGGAATACAAATTCGAAGCAATACGAATACAGCAGAGATGAAATTCCTCAAGAGAGTGAAAGGTTACTCAATTTTAGATCAAATAAATGAGGAGATTAGATCTGATCTAAGCATATTTTCCATGAACGACCGTATTAAAAAAAAACAACAACACTGGATACAATATATATATATATATATATATATATATATATATATATAGAATGGATAATACAAGAATAACGAAATCAGTATTATTTTATAAACCTTTAAAAAGAAGAGAAATAAGACGTCCAAGGAAAAGATGGTTGTAAAGAAGACGGAACAGACTATTAGCCTAATCCTTGATAGTGAAGAAGAAGTCCATTTTATATTTCTTTTTATAAAGGGTTTATTTTTAAAAGTATTGAAATGCACATGGTGACATCTTTTAAATTGAGATTGAATAAACAGTACGTTCTAATTCATTTCTGCAACTTTTTAAGATGAACGTTTGAACTATCTACAGCTTCGAACAGCGTGGCCATGCGGGCACGCCCGGCAGATGTGGTTTAAACCGATGGAGGGGTTATGGCCGCAGAGCTCCGCTGCATCCCTTTGGACAGTATGGAACGCCGCGTGCTGGCAGCTCCCGGTGTTCCTGGCGGGGGAGCAGGAAATGGCACCGATCGAGCGTAGCGCGCTCGTGCCTCTAGAACATACCTCAAACATCCGAACGGTCAGGAACGAAGGGAGAAGGTCGGTTGGTTGTTAGTGATTCCGGGCACGTCAACCACTGAGATCATTAGTCCCGTGAGTGTAGCGAATTTTTTTCATCGGGAGGTGGCGGTAATCTTCTGCTGCTGTATGACGACATTCGGCGCCAACCTACCTAGCGGGATTTTCCCCAACCAGGTATCTCCCACCAGCAGGGCACCGCCCCAGCCGGGACAAGCGCTACGCTCCCGACTGTCTCCCGGTATGTGTGGTAATGTAGTGAATATTAGGTAAGGGTGAGGATAGGACCAGGGAGAGGGAAAAATGATTGCGCGCGTTCCGTGTCCCGTTTTTTATGGTACTGTTCCGGAATTCGTCTTGTGTTGATCGGAGAAACCGCGGAAAACTACGGATCAGAGCAGCTGACCGCTATAATTCTCCTCCAAACAGCGACTGAATTCGACCTAGCTGTCAAGCTGGTGTCAAAAATCTTGCCACTGTTGGGACTCGAACATAGTAGCTCCCGGTCAAAGGCACTGCAATTACATCATTTGACGCACTAAGCCACCTCTTCTGGAAGGAAGGGCGAAGTATGGTGTTTGGAACAACGCAAAACACATGTATAGTACTTCTGTCCACTTAACAGCTAGGGTAGAGCAATTTTGCCACTTACTTGGGTGGCAGGAGTGTGGTGTATGTTCGTTCTTGCATCAGACCTCGACAGAAGCCAGAAGCAAATCACAATAAAAATACGCAACAGTTGACGACACAGAACCACACAGACGATGCATAACCTGTGATGTAATGATGCTCTTTAATTTGCAGTTGCTTCTCGCTGTAAGATTTCATTTTTTTCAAATTGAGTATCGGCATCTCTGCGGTGACGACAGCAGAATCTGAATCTGATCAACATTGATCTTATTCATTACCAAAGGCGGGGGGATGGGAATTTCAAAACGCGCAGCTAAGAAGTGAATTTTATTTACGTTTTTATGGTGGTTTATTTAAGCCTGAGTATAAATTCCATAACGTTTCTATGTTAAAAATGCAGATTTATCTTTATAACATATGTTACAAGAACGTTTAAAACATTAAAAATATTTCAACAATATATTTTGCATTTTCAGGATTCGAGTAAATCACCACATTATTTTACTCGCCGTCCTTTGAAAAAATTGAGAACAGAACTATAGCGATTGCAAAAGAAACAAACGAGAGGAAAAAGAGAAATGAGTGTATACTGATGACAGCTCTTTCTATTTATACGTAAATTATTGAACTAACAGTTGAAATCCGTGAATGAACCGAATTATGGCACAGAAAAAAGGCCCAGCCCATTAGCAACGGGAGTCTAGCAGGAAAAGTCGATTTGATAAATCGAATTCTAGCAACCGTTTGAAGCAAATTGCACCATAATATAAATAAATCACTTACCATTTTCAGTAAATATGATTTTCACCTCCCAAAACATTAAAATTATGCAAAACAAACACTTAAACATCCGTCAGTCTATTAGAGTTCCCCATCCTAGGGCTAGCGGCCCTATTCATGAGTCAACATTTCAGAAATGATATATTCTTTAAGCAGCGAATCATTCCATAAATTAAATTTACACTTACAGAGGTCTGTATTTCATACACGTCCCTTCATACTACAAATTATATTTCTGTAAGATATTGGAAACCGGGGCAACCACCATTTCCATCAGCTGTTAAGTAGTTGTGTGACTCACAGACTGCATACATTCAATATGTTTTATACCGAAACCATCCACTTTCACTTGTGTTCTTTGGAATAAAGCTGATGTATTAATAATATTTTGGCAACATTGTCGCCTATATTTTGAGGAAAGTCCTTTGTGGTCAGGTTTATTTGTTAGGTTCCGCAAATAGAATTCATTAGAATTCATATTGGATGTGGAACATTCATCAGTGTTATGTCACCATTCCCTTCGCTTTACAAACATTAACATACGAGATTTTACAACAAGAAACAAACCTGATGTACATTTCATACTAATGTTTCATTTATGAGTTTTGTTTCGTTCTGTTGTTCGTTATAATTACTTTCTGAAAGCCACTAAATGTCAAGTGGTGCCACAACACACCAAAATCCATTAGAAGCTAATACACAGCTGTACAAACCAGTTGCAATGTGTCGATACTTTAACATGCAGTGCCATGCCTGTAGCAATGTTCTGATTACAGGTCCATGCATACAAATCACTAATTCACTTTACAAAATACTATTTACATTCAATGATTGGTTATGCATATTCTCTTTTACCAATGAAATTCATACGTTAGACTCACAACAATTCCAACAGGTACATTTCTATACTCGTTTTATAGAACAATATAAATATTAAGAAACAGCATTCACATTACACATAAGAAATTGTTTATATGAATGTTAAATATATTTTTAACAACCACCATTCATAATAATTTCATGAGTTTTCTAGAACGTATGAACTACACTCCAACGTAATATCCTGTGATATACCTATGCAAGAGACAATAATTCGATTAATCCGGTTTACATTTTTTGTCGAATTTTTGGAAGATTAATTCATTTACTGATTACACCGAACGCAACGAAAGAAGCATATAAAAAGTGTGAATTATATGTTTTAATAATAATTCTGAGTGGATAGAAAAGACTCATGTCTCAATATAAGATGTATCTTTGCTTTTTTAATGTTCCAATGGGAATACAAATATAATACCCGTATCCTTTGCTCTTGACGCCTAAAATAATAATATTTGAATATTTCTACATTATTGGACGAAATAAGACAGTAGGCTGAAAACAAGTTCAGTGAGAAAAATAAGCGTGAAATCAGGTCGAGTAAATTTTGACTGACCACGAGTAGTACTTCATCACCACAGAGGCGATCTTCATGTAACAAAAGCAAAATATCCATCCGCCTTAGCAAGTCACATTCCGTCGAAGTAATTCATTATGCATTTCTGCACTTTGTGTATATGAATGGCGACCGAGAAAGTTCTTCTACAACTAGACCGCAAAATTCATTCCACTGCGTGCGGGCTGAAAGTTCAATAGAAAGCTTTCCCACATCATATCCAATGCCGATGGATAACTTCCTTTCCGTCTTTCAGCTTGATGTTTTGGTGACGGTAATAGTCCGATGTCGGTGACAATAATAGGAAATTCGAGCACTCTTGTATCTCACGCATGGGGTGGCAAAGAACTAGAACCAGTTGTACGATGCACTACCTCAAGAGGCCACGCGCGGAGACCGTCATACGATCTGACGGGTTTTGATGATTCACGACAACTGTTGCCGCTACGCTGGAGCCTTTCTGATCGGGTGGTCGGAGGGTTCGGGTCCCGACAGTGGCGAATTATTGACACTATTTCAATAACTCAGTAGACTTCATACGCGCCTAGACGAGAGTTCTATCGAACAGCTCATCTGATCGGCAGAATACTGATACTGATCTGATCTGATCGGCAAATTTTTACATCGTTTTCCGTTCAGTATCTGAGCGTTACCCTAACAAAAGATTCTCGGACTGCGCGCTCATACACATTTTCTCTCATTGCTCCACACAGTTTTACATGCTCTACTCTACCATACGCGTTCGAATGTCGGGATCTTGGAGCTTGTTCCCTTTGATGCGGTGCCCTGCTAACGGACATACCTGGAGAGGGATAACTCCCGCACGTCAGCACTGGATCTCACGTTTCAATGGGGGAGAAACACCGCCACTTTTCGGGTGTAACGTGCAGAACACCGGTGAAATTTGTGATGTATGTGATTCACACGCCAGAAAACACCAAATGATCGATTAATCTCACGCTGAGAGATCCAGGATTGAAGGTCGGTTGATTTACGCGGCAAGATACAACCCCGCGCCAGGTCGGTTTCTGTGCGGTGCGTCCACAATTGTGTACAAGTCCCTGCTTGCTGATTTGCCACCACCGCTTCTGCCATCACGGCCGCCTCAGCGGTTCAGTGGCCGTCTAAGGGCTCACCTCCACTCCTACCTCCGCTTCCACCTCCTCCGCAGACTGCTCTCCCGCCTGCGTCTGCACCATTGCCTCCGCCTCCTCCTTCGCCGCTGCCTTCGCCTCAGAATCGGTTTCCGCCACCGTCTGCTCCCTTCCCCCTTCGCCCCACTGCCACCGACTCTATCTCCGCCTTCAGTTGCACCACTAGTTTGTCAGCTAGGTCGAATTCAGTTGCTGTCTGCAGGAGAATTCTAGCGGCTGCATGCTCTGATCGGTAGTTTTCTGTGGTTTCTCCAATTAACAACAGGCGAAAGCCGGAGCAGTACCCTACTAAACGGGCACGGACCGCGCGCGATCTTTCCTTTCTCTTCCTTGTCCTGTCCTATCCTATCCTCCTTACACACACACTTACACTAACATGCACTACACTACCACATTCCGGGAGACCGGTCGGAAGCTTAGAGATTGTCTTGGCTGTGGTTGTTTCCTGCTAGTGAGAGATACCTGAGGAAAATCCCACTAGCCGACAATAGGACGGCGCCGGATCTCGCTATACAGCGGGGAACACTACCACCACATCTCGAGCAAAAGCACGCTCTACACGTACGGGACTAATGACCATAGTAGTTGACGCACTCGGAATCACTAACAATCAACCTGCACCAGTGTGTCCTCCGCCGCCGCCTTCACCTCAAGATCCGTTTCCTCCACCGTTTCTTCCATTTCCCCCCTATTCCATCTCCACCTCAACCATTGCCCCCCTCCACCTCCAACACCGCATTTGCCTCAGAATCGGTTTCCGTCACCGTCTCCCCCATCTTCTCTCCCTACTCCATCTTCACCATTGCCTTCTCCTCCGCCGCTGCCTGGCGAATGCCGGAGCAGTACCCTACGAAACGGGCCACGGACCGCGCGCGATCTGTCCTTCCTCTTCCTTGTCCTATCCTCTCCTCCTTACACACACACTTACACTCACATGCACTACACTACCACATATTCCGGGAGACCGGTCGGGAGCATAGAGCTTGTCCCGGCTGGGGCGGTGCCCCGCTGGTGGGAAAGTCCTTGTTGGGGGAAACCCCACTAGCCGACGGTAGGTCGGCGCCGGATTTCGCCATCCAGCGGGGGAAGACCACCGTCATCTCCCGAGAAAAAACATGCACTACACTAACGGGACTAATGACCAAAGCAATTGACGCGCCCGGAAACATGAAAAAATCAAACCAAACCAATCCGCTGCTGCCGACCCCTTCATCTCAGCCGCCGCTTCCACCACCGTCTCCTGCCTTCCTCCTCCGCTGTCCTCGCACACGTCGTCCGTAAAAGTGTTGCGTGGCGGATGCTGGCCGCGCCACGCCGCGCCGCGCCGCCGGTACACGGGCTACACACTCATCCCTGTTTTTCCGAGGGCTCCGCGCAAACTATGATGAACGACGCTGCACCCCCGCGGGCGCCCTGGGGCTCATTTCTCTCAATTTGCTCTCCTCGCCCCCGCCCTTCCTCCCTCCCTCCCATCTTTCCTCTCTCCTCGCCCCCACCCTTCCTCCCTCCCGCCTTTCCTATCTTCTCGCCCCCACCCTTCCTCCCTCCCTCCCGCCTTTCTCTCTCCTCGCCCCACCCTTCCCCCTCCCGCCTTTCCTCTCTCCTCGCCCCCACCCTTCCTACCTCCCTCCCCCTTTCCTCTCTCTCTCCCCTCCCCCTCCCTTTTCCCCCTCACACAATCCCTCTGTATGTCTTTCTTCTCCCTTCTCGCTTTTTCCCCTTCTGCACCTTAATCTCGCGCACATCCACCCATCCGTCCTTCATTCTCGTTTGTTCTCTCCGTCCTTCTTCTCCCCGATTCCTGCACCTGCCTTGCCATCACCCTTCTCCGCCCCCCCCCCCCCCGCCCCCAGTCCAAGGAATTTCCCCAGCGCGCGCCGCACATTCCCACCTGAGGGCTTTAACATCGCCCCGCGAGCTGCGTACTCATCTCATCTCGTCTCAGGCCGCCCTCCATCGCGCGCCCATGACGTTTCATTCCGGCGGCATCTCATTTGAAGCCGTGCGCGCAAGTAGCAGTATGTTTCTCCTGGCCCAAATCCCTCGTGTAGCCCCACAAACCTTACTTGCGGCTACGTGAAGAGGCTATACTCGGAGGTCGGGGTACTAGCACTAACGCATTAAGTTCTCAAACTTTTGCAGATTTAGTAATAAATCTAAATCACACAATACTAAAACATTAATAGTAATAATAATAATAATAATAATAATAATAATAATAATAATAATAATAATAATAATGTAATAGTCGTATTTCGTCGTGTTGATTCTAGTTTAATGTTGCAGATAGATGGCACGTTTCAAGTAGTTTGGTACCATTTAGGATCAGTCTTACGAGGACACCAGGAATTAGGACAATTGCATTTTATATATTTATTATATTTATTTATATACAATAATAATAATATAAAATATCAGAAATTATTAAGCAAAAAACACATTCGAGCCACAGTAAGAGATTATGTGATACGTTATTGCTTATGGTTGTTTCGCACTTCACTTCACTTCACTCCACTTCGCTACTTGCCATGCTCGGTCCATTTCACTGAGCCCAACAATATACGCAACAGCACTGTACTTAACTACAAGTACATTTCTTATTCTAAATACCAAATATAAACTAAATAATATTGTTAATCCATACTAAATTATATTCGATCTAAACTATTTCTAAATATGTTTAGAGTGCTAGGAAGGGTTTCAAAGGCTGTCGACGGTAAGCTGTTCCAATACTTTAACGTCTGATTTACATAAGAGTGTTTTGTTACATCTGTCCTATGCTTCTTTCATTCGATTTTGTAAAGACGATCCCTTCTGCCATAGTAGATTGATTTGTCGATTCTGCTCTGAATGTGACCCCAAGCCGGTTCTTTTCTGTAACTTTCAAATAGAGCACAACGGGAGCGAAAATGATCCCTTTTTTTTTAAAGACCCCAGTGGGAAATTTCTTATGCCAGAGTTACACATGTGACATCTAAACCTCATTCATAGACAAGTAGACAACTTCTTTCACAAAAGTGGACACAGGTCATGTTTCAACGCAATAAAGGAGCATTTTTATACCTGCCAAACATCTGTGTATAAGACCTTACTAAACTTTCAGGGACAATATGTAACTCCGTTGTATAAAATTTCTCACTATATATTCATTGGCAACAAGTTACCATTCTCGACCGCCTTAGAAAAAATCTTCTGAGATGGCTGTATTTTCTCACTTCGAGCCTGCGCCTGCTTATCTAGTGCGTTGATCGCTTCCTGAGGAATATCTTCCGAAGCCTTAACTTATACTACTATATGGTAATATAATTCGATATATTCCAATATTACACGAAATGATACTATCTATTATCCGCATATAAAAAAGTGTTAGTGGTAGAGGAATATCCACCTTCTTTCACTCACAATTGAAAGCCCTGAAATGCTTCATAATTCTATTCGTTAACGTCCAAAACATCAATAATGAGACGTAAACATTTTAATTGCGAAAAATTATAAAAACAAGTTTAGAAAAGCAATTTTTGACATTTCTGTGCCTATAATATAGTTGAGAAGTTAAGTACAGACGGCATTGAGAAGTTAACCGCCCGAAATAGTTCATACGAAAACTTCCTTGTGAAGCGAAACTGATCATTACCGGACATTAAAGTAATATGTTCATCTTGCCTGACGCACTGAATACATACAGTGATCAGGTTACTGCGATTCTTTCAACTGCATATCATACCGCTATCTAGTACTAGCGTACCATGGTAGGTCAGTGGAGTTACGTACACGATGCACTAGACGAAGAGTCTTCCTCGGACAAGGACATCATTTAATGGTAGCTACTCTTGGAGATTTTCATCAATGTATTAATATTTGAGAATAATATAAATCGAACCAATAAATAGTTGTCTTTTTTAATAACAAATAGTTTTAATAGCAAACTTCAGACGTTGTTGATTGTTGTGTCACGTTACCGACTTACGTAGTTCGGAAAAGATACGTGTTAATTGAGAAGCGTGGTTTTTTCAAACCCAATAACTGGAAAATAAATTCACTCCAAGTTATACATCGTTTAAGCGTTGTTTGATCCGTTTCATTATGTCTCAAATCGGATTTTATGGAAAGTCGACAACTTTAGAAAACTATAGTTTCAAGCATTCAAATCACAAGATTGAGCAAAAACTGATATAAATGCATTCTCAGCATTCGCTTTATGAGAATCTTTTTCTTTCATCGAGTTTTGATAAAACGCTCTTCAATTGCCCTGTGGACCAAAGGTGTACGTACCTCTTACGCCATGATCTAAAAAATAAGACCTTTCTGCGCAGACTACTGAAATTTTAGAAGGCACCCGTCATACGTACTTGACACAGTTTTTAACAATGCGTTAAAACTGTTTGAAGATGAGTTCCCGAGAATATGAAGCTTATTGAAACAATTATTAAAAAGTGCGAAATGTCAGCACGTGTCCAACTAGTTAGTGCTATTAGTATTATGCTCAAAGTCAAACCAAATTTAATGTCTACTTATGAAAATTTTCAAGGAAAAATAGACATAAAAAACTACTTCTCATTTTGTTTAATTAAAAATGCTGAAACGTGTCTGTGTTAATCATGTATAGTAGGTGTAGTTTATTCATTGCATTCTGTAAGTAAATAGAATATTATATAGTGAAATATCTGAAACTGTTTGCAATGGAATAAACTTACAATGGAAACCCTCAATTTATTTGTGTTATTGTAATAAATTCAACGTTTCATGTTTCAACTTACTTGCGACGTATTTTTCGTAAGTGAAATCATCCTTTTGCTTAAAATGTTCTCATTTAAATTCCTAAATAACACAGGAATGTTTCCTCAACACATGTAAGTTTACGTTACAAACCGTTGAAAAAATAATAAACACACGAAAAACACACCTCTCCCGCCCCCGCTCGCTCTCTCTCTCTCTCTCTCTCTCTCTCTGTCCCTATTTCTCTTTGCTCCCACTCTCTGTCTCTTGTCTCTTTCTCTCATTTACAGCTTGAAAGTTAATGCTAAACACATACGAACGACCATTTATACAAATAGGTATTAGCAACATGTAGCGTTCAGTCATAAAATGTAATATGTTTCTCTGTGCTTGTACACGAAACAAACACTGAAATAAAATAAACATTATCTCGTGCAAATTTTCAAACAAACTTATCAAAGAGAGAATCAAATGTAACAGTAAATTTGTTTGGCTCGCTTGTAAAATTTCATTTGCTTATACTACTCATTGCTAATTTGAATTCTTTTTCAAAGCAAGTACCAAGTAAAAGAATTATAATTCAATTTCTTAGGAAAGTTATGTACTTGGGGACTGATTTAGATTTCTCTACTTTGATCGTTTCTATTGAGATCTGCAACAAACAAGAGGCGTATCGACGATTAAACTATTATTCCTTTTCCTATTTTCACTTTCTCGTATACATACGTATGTACGGAATAACGTACGTAGTATAGAGAAAGTTACGTAATGTTGCGTGAAAAAAACGGCGGATATATGGCGGAAAAAATTCATTGACGAGCACTGGTGACGAAAATGTGCATAAAACCAGACGCTAAATTAAGAAAAAATCTCTAGCACGTGTTGTAGCCTGAATCTATGTTTTGTGGGTTCTTGATGCCGAAAAACCAATTGGAAGGAAAACGTCCGTCCGTCCGTCCGTCCGTCATATGTGAACAAACCTAGCACCCAAACCACACGAAAGATCTTTCCCAAACAGAAGAAACCCCTGTCTATCTGGCTCTAGTTGAAGTTTTGAAATTTTGAAAAACATTCTTTAAAATTTGGGGGTACTTTACATGAAGTCTCACGGACATTCTCAATAGTTTTTCAAAACGGCTCCAAATAGTTTCTTTAAAGTTCTTGTAAGAATAGAGTAAAGTGTATCACGGTTAACTCTTTTTCGAAAATTGCAAAAGTTGGAATTTTTTCGGCGTCTTCCTACAACTATCGAATTGAATACAATTTTCTTTCCACAAATGAAATTGGTTGCTCATAAATAGTTCTTTCAAATGAAAGACCATGTTCATGACCTAAATAGGTCATGAACACTTTTTGCGAAAGTTGTAGTATTTTTTGTGCAATAAAGCGTACAATATTAGTAATTTTAAAAAATTACAAAAACATTATTTTCTCACAATCCGCTGCATGTTTTTTCTTTAAATGTTTGGTAGTGTTTAGTGCCCAACAAAGCGTATTCTATGACATAAACTCCATACTTCTCTATTCTTTTGTTTTTTCAAAAATTACAAAAATGTATTTTTTTGACCTATCGTCACGTCACGTCGGTACTATTTACATTAGAGACAATTTCTTCACATTAGTATATTTATGAGTACATGTGCTTTAAATGATGTTAAATAAAGTTCCTCGAAAACTCAACAGTTTTCTGTAAAAATTAGCTTAAAATTCCGAGTTTTTAGAAACGCTCAAACGGCATTTTTTCAAAAATTGCAAATTTTTTTTAATTTTTTATATGCACATTTCCATCGATTTGCCTACATTACTACATTTGTGAGTAAAAGTGCTTCAAAGGACTATAAATAAAATTTTTCGAAAAGTCAATAGATTCCTGTGAAAAAGAGCTTCAAATTTTGCATTTAGAGTAATTCTTAATCGCCATTTTCTTAAAAACGGCTTCACATGTTTCAATGAAAATTTATATTTAGGACGAGGTTTTACTGCTCTTTAATATTCTTGGTCATACCTCGATTCTACTATTAATAAACTGAAAAGGTGAGAAAATGTAAAAAAAAAATTTCGACGACGATAGATGACAACTGACCAGAGAATGAAGCAAGACCTTAAATCCAGTACACACTAAGGAAATTAGAAAACATTCATACGAGAAAGTCTATGCCATTTTATAGCACCTCCAGTTAATTTTCTCTTCAATAAGAGTTTTTAGGATATTTTCAGTAATAAATAAATTTACATTTTGAGGCAAGATAGTGAGCAAATAAAGACCTGGTGAACCGACGTCTAAGATAATTAAAGGGGTCGAGAGAACATAAATCCACCCCTCATTTCAAAAATAAACCCAAAGGTTTTTGAATGTCTCCTAAAACAAACTTTGAAATCGAAATGCTGAACAAATGTGTTCATAGAACTGCAGCATGTGTGTAGAAAACAGACAGAAGTATATATAGAAATGAAGACACGTCTCGTACTAAAACTTCGTTTATCCTCTGCCCGAAAACTATATACATGTGGATTAGCACTATATTCCCCGACCCATTTAATTCGACATATTTAATTTTACATAAAAACAAAAATATCATTCAGTTTCATGAATAAAACATAAATGAAAACATTCACAAAATCCGTTTAATGAACAAAATCATCTTTGTGATAATGCATCAAGATTCTTTGTCATATATAAATTCTAGAAATAAAAAGTTCATTCAGTTTCATGTTTTCTTTTAACACTTTCAGAGGACTGCATAGTTGTGTTCTTATTATCATTCACAAACAATAACATTTTATTTTCTTAAAGTTTCAACCACAATTCGTAACGGTTATCTATCATCTCACCGACGACAAATGGATATATTCTTTCACAAGTAACGCCAGCTTTGATAAAATCTGAACAAATACATTCTCACCAAGGCAGATTTTAATCTCTGGTCGAGAGAGAAATCGCAAAAAACGACCTCTGTTTAACTTGCATACACGCGCACCTCCACTGCAGTCGGTCATGTGTAGGGAGAAGGGGGCTGGGGTTGGGGAGAAAGGATGAAGAACGAAGGCAGAGACGACAGTTGGGTGGTGGGAAAAAGGGGGGGGGGGTGAGGGAATGGAGTGCTGGAGGAGGGCGGGAGTGACGGAGGCGAGCGCTCATAGGAGAACTGGCTGGGAGCAAAGGAGCCTAATGAGACTTAATAGGAGCGAAGTGGCGGGGAGAAGCCGGCCGGGGGAGTGATGGTTGAGATGAGAATTAGGGTTAGGGGTTAATCTGAGAGTGAGGATTTAGGGGTGAGAGTGAGTGGCAAGACAGTTGGGGTGGGGGCGTGGAAGAGGCGGGGAAGATGCAAGTGGACGAGGGCGCCGGGGGACGAGAGCGGCGGGGCCTGGGGCGCGGTGCCTGTGACGAGCAGAGGCCTCTGCGAGAAGCAAGGGCAGCGTGGCAGTCATGTGACGCATCTGTGAATACGTAGTGCCCATTAGTTTAAATTAACTGTCCGCGACGTTCCAGCGCCCGGCCACCGCAGGTCGCCTGTCGCCAGAGGCTTTGATGTTTCGGCCTCCCCTCGGAATGCGCCCCGTCTCCCGCTGACTGCAGTGTAATTATTTGCATTTTGTATGCCAGATCGCGAATAGTGTTCGTTCCTGCGCCATTAGTGTTTTGAGTGGTGTCCCAAAAGCAAAAGAATGAGTCAAAGTGTGTAATTTTGAAAAAGTTTAAAGGATTTTTGAATTTTGTGAAGTTAACTTTGAGGTAACATCTATAAAATGTTTCTTTTTTATATAGTAATTTAAATCTCGAATTTAGTTAAATACTTTTAGACAAATGTTAACTCCACTATTTCCCTTGAAACGCTAAGTTTCATATTCATTATTCAGATAATCTCTTCTCGCCAGTTTCTGTCACGATTTAATTAGTTTAGTAGTAATTGAATTGAAAAGTAACAAAATTGATAATTAAATTGAGAAGTAACAAAAGTTAACATTTCATTTTAATTCATAAATTGGGAAATTTCGCTATCGGTATCGGCAAAAACATAAAGGAAAAGTATCTGTAATTTTTGCTTACTTTGAAAATTATCGTAGAACATAAGACGGTGGGAACTTGTAAACTTCATTTACTTACATACTAATACATTTATTCCATGTTACGGCAAATCTGTTTTGTATCCAGTTATGTTACAAAAATATAACAAAATATTTAGTTTTATAATATTTCATTAAATAATTACCATAGTTGTAATTAGATCATAATTTTACAACTCAAAAACATCTTTACAAGTTCATTGGTATTCTGACGAACATTGTGTCAGGGTTTGCTGTGCACATCGCTCAGGTATGTCACACTGTCCAGAATGTGCGCGTTTGACCGTAAAACCAGTGTGAATAAATGGCAATGCCGCATTTGTGATGCTAGCTCTACACTTATCGGTGACGGTTTTCTACCATTTTAACAATTTGTTCCTAATTTCATAATTTATTGCTGTGACCATGGTGGAAAGCTTTCTAGAATCATGTCATTCCCTTTCATTTTGCTTAAAATAAAAGCGCAAATGAAATTTTTGGTGTGTGAAAGGCGTTTAAATATTTGGATGATGTGGAATAAATTAAACAAGCATATACAATCAAAAAATCCTATCGGATTTTTAATTATTTGTGAGTGTAATTTTAAATTTTTAATAAAAGTATTATCTTGTTTAAAACATGACACCAACACACACTGATTTGTTTTCTATATTTAATTTTTAGTTGCATCGTGCTTTATGGCTTGGAAATCGATTACGGTATCGAACATATTAAAATTTGACGTTCGTAACGTCCATTTAATAGTCGAATTAACGGAATACAATTCATGTTTATAAATGCACAGAGCTAAAGTGTCAATGTATATTTTATTACGCGCTAACGTACAGCGTGAGATAAAATGAGAATTTTAGAACAATCGCTGCAAAAATTAATCCAATAGAGGGGGATTGAAATATAAAAATATATTTTTTCATAATCGTCGAAGTGATGTGTATTAAATTAAGTAGATGGATATCATGAAGAAAGTATTGATATTTCTTATCTGTATCATTATGGAACATCTCAAATTAACGGCTTTATTAAGCTCATCTCCATTATTAAAGCTCCCTTCATTAAAATGTCTTCCCTTTGAGTGTTCTTGAATACAGTGTAAGAGATTCTGAATGGCGAAACAAGCTAGGAACATCCTTCTTGTAAACAAGCAATTGTTTAAGATGTTTGCGGCTTCTTGGTTAAAACGAAAGATATTGCATTGTATTATGACAAGGATTTTTCACTTAATATATCACTAGCTGAATGTAGAGTCCACGACTATCCCTTTAAAGTGTTTTAAAATTATTTTCATTTGTTTCAAACTTTCTACAATGACAATTCTAAATAAAAATCATCTTTGAAACATACAGTTGTCTGGCTCTTTCATCCTCGAGCATGGTATGTAAAAAAGTAATATATCAAGAATTAAAAATAAATAAAACGTGGGTGATTACAAAACTTCTTATTTAATGTTTTTTTCAGGGTAAGGCTACTATGCGTTCCAGAATAGGCTGTTGAAGAACCAAATCCGTACGTACCGTTATTGTGGATTTCCCTATCTTTCATTATGGAATACCACAAGATTTCTGCTACTACCACGGAAGCTTCCAGAAGAGTTGTTCTGAAGAGTACATTCTTTTGGTGTATTATCAGGCGGGTATTAAATGAAATTTAGTTTACATTTTCAAGTTTACATATGCGAGCTCCTATACTAGAATACACCTTTCCATTCTTAAAGATTTATATTACAATACAATTTTGTAGTTGAAATAATCCTACAAAAGGGGCACTATCGTACATGTTACACGTAACAAAATTATCCTATGAAACCATAGTTATCCTACGCAGTGTCAACACTGGCCATGAACCTTTCCCTTTTGATTGACGTAGGCCCGAGCTAATTGAGGTATCTTTTGCTCTCAAATACATTTGGTATAAATAAATATTTTTACTCATTATTCTATTTTTACTAATTACTCGTTATTCTAATTAGGATCTAAATTTAAAGTTGTATTGTTACACTTATTTCACTATGCACTCAATATTATTAGAACAAATAGGACCGGATGTAATGCCGGTATGAAAATGATGGTGTTGAAGAGATTCCAATCCAACTAAATCCACTAAATCCAGTTTTGATGCACTATTTGAAGTATTTACATAGCAAAGTTACAGTTCTTCTACCCGTTTTATCAGAAAATTTCCGCATTTCTCTAGTTCGGTTGTACTCGATTACAGGTTATTTCGCTTTTACTGAATTACAGAATAAACTCTTCCAGTGAGCCTGATTTTTTTATTTCTTAAGAGCAATATTTCATATTGTAGTATATAAAACCGGTTTATATTCTACTTAGTTAGACTCATTGTCTAGACAAATTAATCAAAATTAACTACTACTTGATTTATCTCATAACACAGTTATTGGATTTACTGAGTTTCACTTGTATAGCGATAATTCACTTGTACTTTTATCTCAAACGCACAGTTTTTTTTCTTTTCTTTTAAGATACAAATACAGAAATATTCCTTATTGTTGATTCAAAACGTTACGAGCATTGTTGTACTGACAAAAGTACGAATGCTGTATGTCTTGAATCGTTCCCCACCGGCAAAGGTGGCTCAGGGCATACATTGAAGTCACTAGAGTGCCTCTGAGCGGGTGTCCTAGGCTCGGATTCCCGACGATGCTATGCAGGATTTTTGACACCAGCTAGATAGCTAGGAGGCTGTCTAGAGGAGTCGCTTCAGCCTATGCTTAGAGGAGTATTCTAGCGGTCGGGTTCTGATCGATTGTTTTGAATGCTTTCTCTGCCTTCTTTGTCCTAACCTCACACCTTACCTAGGTCGAATTCAGTCGCTGTCTGGATGGTTTCTTCAATCAAAACCAGGTGAATGCTGGAGCAGTACCCTACCAAACGGGCCACGGACCGCGCGCGATCTGTCCTTCCTCTTCCTTGTCCTATCCTCTCCCCTTAAGCACACACACACTTACACTAACATGCACTACACTACCACATATTCCGGGAGGCCGGTCGGGAGCTTAGAGCTTGTCCCGGCTAGGGCGGTGCCCCGCTGGTGGGAGAGTCCTGGTTAGGGGGAAACCCCACTAGCCGACGGTAGGTCCGCGCCGGATCTCGCCATCCACGGGGGGAATATCACCACCATTTCCCGAGAAAAAACATGCACAACACTAACGGGACTAATGACCAAAGCAGTTGACGCGCCCGGAAACACGAAAAAATCAATCAATCAATCACTGGGTTGCTTACCTCGCCCAAACAACCTTATTATCATTGCGGCTTGAGGGAGCGTAGTCGAGAAGGGGGCGGTGAAAGGGGAAGTTGCTGCAATGACCTTTGCGAAATTCAACGCAGACGGGCAGGCGGGCTGACGGGCTGACGGGCTGACGGGCTAACGGGCTGACAGCCAGTTTGGCAGGCTGGCAGATAGGCAGAAGGGCTGACAGCAGACAGACAGACAGACAGACGAGAAGCCGGGCAGACTTTCCTCCGACCCCAAGCTCCCCTGCGGAACATAGGGGCATAAAAAAGTTCTTGGGCGGGGAGGGGGGCTTGTAAATGTCATTCAATAAATAATTTATGCAAAGAAATTTCCGTGAACTATTGAAATAGTCCTCATAAAATGAGCGGCAATAATGTATGAAGATCTTAAAATAAGACACTGACTTAAGTTTAATTTCCTGTTGTCGTGCTACGCTCGTTTTTTGCGGTTGAATGATATTGTTTCCGGTCAGCGAACGTCAATGGTCCGCAGACATCACAGAGCTCCCCTTGCTGCGGCTGCCTGCGTGCTCTCCCCTCCGAGTCACCCCTAACCCAGTTCCGAGCGCCCTCTCCCGGCGCCGCTGCCCGCGCGCAGACACCCGATCCCTCTGATTAGCCACTTAGAGGCGCGATTGCGGCGGCGGTAGCGGCGGCGCAGAGCCAGGGTGAAACGCCCCGCCCCCTCACCACTGGCTACAGCGCCAATAGGAGTCGCACACAAGCGAACTGTAGCAGCAAAAATGCTGCAGACAAAGCCACGCAGAACAGTTTTCCTAAAAGTTACACACTCACACACTGTGCGAGAAAAATCATTGCGTGACATTGCAATTGGTTAAATGTAATAAAAAACAGTCTTCGTGAATATTATAATAACGCTTAGTACAATATATACAACATTCTTTACATACCAAAAATATAAAAATTGCTGTTCCATAATACAATACATAAATAGCAAATATTTAAGGGCCGCTGACCTCTTCTTTACAGCCTTGCTCTCGTATGACGTCAGCTGTCTCATAAGTAATCACACACTGAGATTGTGAATGCTGTCGCTGTGTTTAATATAAGAATAGGTATAATATAGTAAAAGATAATCGTAACAATCACGTTTTTGAATTTTTGAGTGAAACTCCAATGTCTTTCAATGTGTTTGAATTTTTCCTATGTTCCTGGGATTCTAACAAAACATTAACAAACAAAGACTTATAATTTTCGACCAATATTAACAGACGATTATTACTTAGCTTTTAAAAAAAGAATATATGCTACTAGGAAAAGTTAACGAACTAAAACAAAACCGTAATCTATCCTAAATCTAAAATACATCATTTTGTCAGCTCCAGTCTTGCAATTTTCATCAAATATTAAAATTTTATAAAATGTATTAATAATAATAATAATAATAATAATAATAATAATAATAATAATAATAATAATAATAATAATAATAATAATAACAAGAACATATTTTGTAAAACTTCATTGCTTCATGAAAAAGCCAAATTTTTTACAGTCGAAACGTTTTAGTATGAAGTACCATAGATTTAGGTTAGGTTATATTATAGTTTGTTTTCTTTTGTTAATTGTTCTTAATTATATATGTTCTCGTTTTAAAAGTTAAGTAACAAATGTCTGTATATATTTGTTCAACTTATCATCTTCATGTTCATATGTTGTATAGGTTGTCTTTTTTATATAGGATTTATAGACAAAAACAGCTTCAATTTATCATAGACAACGTATCACATTTTGTTTTATTAATAGACTTCAATACGACGTTTCGAAATCATCCCTTGATTTCTTCTTCAGGCAAACTTGGTAATTACATGTCAATAATTAAAAGATACATAAATATTAGTAAAACAACAAATCTTTGGGCTAAAATATGCATTTGTAACATAATAAAACCAAATAAATAGTTTTTCCCATCACACCAGAAGGAAAAATCATTTTCCAGCAATTTGGCTAAAAAAATGCAAGAATTGTGAAAATGCCATTTTAATTTATGTGTAAATTGAGTTTGGAATATGACGTGATAACAGACAGACGGTCAACATCAGTAGCTTTAAACAGATCCATTGTGATTCGTTGAGCATTCTCTTCTTTCTCGTAAAATTACATTGGAATGTTTCATAACATATTCTTTTAGAAACGCATAACGTCATGAATTAATCAGTGTTCTTAAGACGACGGCACATGCCCTAAAAAGTCATTCGAGCACAATGAATGCAGTGATTTCTCAGATGCTTTATTTTACTTTTAGCTTACCTTGTTCAAGAAACTGACTATTAACGACAAACACGCGCTAAACACGTTTACTGTCATCAAATTTTTAAAACTTTATTAAACTACAATATTTAACAATAATCAAAAGAAAATCAAAGGTAGAAACCGGCATGAGTTGTAAATTGTTTAGATGTTGCGTTCTGCAGGAAGCTACGCTACGCACGGTTTGATCGAGATTCTCCTGGTGACCGCAGCTAAACGTTATTGCCTTGAAAAAGAAGCTACATATGAGATCAACACCGTAGAGAACGATATTCTCAAAAATTTCTATGACGCTCTTTTAACGAAAGAACGACCCATTCATCTGAAAGTTTCAGTGTAGTGTAGAATTAAGTTTATTTTCTATTGTAAGCTATAACAAACATTTCTATATACAATTCGTTAAGAAAAGAATAAAATTTTGTCCAGTTTTTGATACTTCATCAATGAAAGAAACTGTATATTGAATTCCGAGATGCGGAATTATACCCAAAGGTATTTAAGATGAGAAATTTAAAACTTTGTAAATAAGATATAAATATATAAACAGATACATTGCAATCCGCAACGGTGTGCATGAGATAATTTTGTCTCATCAGTTACGTCATAATTGAAATAAAATAGTTCTATAATACAGTGCATACAAATTAATTGTTTTGAGAAATTAATTTGGGTTATTTTGAAGAATATTGTGATTCATACTTTTTTCTTTACGGGTCAGTATCTAATGATTAAATCGTTTCTTAATAATAATATCGAATGCCCTTAGAGGTCTTTAAAGTGACATAAAATGAATACATTAATATTTAAGTGAAAAACATCAGTCAAACGTGGGTTTACATTCCCACCATTTCGGTTTAAGGAATTTTACTTTTTAGTAACACATTGTGGGAAAATGAATGTACGTTCTGATGAGGTTTTTGCTGCAAGTAATCTTTACCCCAAAATTTAGCACTAAAAAGTTTAATTGAAAATGGTACTACGCTTTTCTACTCTGAGAATATGTGCGAGTCGTCGCCTGGAGTAGTGATGTCATGGGGGCAGGATGATTGATTGATTGATTAATTCCGTGTGCTTCAACAACAATGGTTGTTACTCCCGTACGTGTAAAGGTTCCCATAGTCCGGTGCGGTAGATCCGCAGCGGATGTGGCGAAGAAAGTTCCGCACTAGACGCGGCCGCGAAATTCGCGGGACCGTTCACACTGGAGCGTCAATTATGAATCAGTGTTTGGTGACGGTTGGCCAGGTTGCTTGGCCCAGAGGGGAGCGAAGACTCCCTCATACGGGCGGACGTCCACGAAACTAAAACTAAAGGCGTGACTTCTTAAAAATGACTGCTTACAAATTTCGCAGCCAATCCGTTGCCTGCCGCGCAGGTCTGAACGTGATCATAAGGCAACATGTGACGCAAAACTTTCGCTGCGTCAATCTGCGTAGACTATGAATCTTCCGCGTCGGTCTGTGGGAGCCTTAATGCGTGTTTTCGCTCGCGAGGTGGCGGTGGTCTTCTCCTGCTGTATGGCGAGATCCGGCGCTGACCTACCGTCGGCTAGTGGGGTTTCCCCTTCGCAGGTATCTCCCACCAACATGACACCGCACCGGTCAGGACAAGCTCTAAGCTCCAGATCGGTCTCCCGGCATGTGTGGTAGTGTGGTGCGTGTTAATACAGGTGGTGAGGATTGGGCAAGGAAGAGGAAGAAAAAATCGCGCGTGGTCCATGGCCCATTTGTTAGGGTTCTGCTCCGGCATTCGCCTTGTGTTAATCGGAGAAACTACGGAAAAAAACGATACGAGCAACCGGCCTCTAGAATTTTCCTCGAGACGACTGAATTCGATGGAGCTGACAAGCTAGTGTTGAAAATCCTGCAACCACCGGGACTCGAACGTAGGACCTCCCGGTAAGAAGAACTGCAGTGACATCAGTTGGTGCACTGAGTCATCTCTCCCGGTAGGGGGAGGGAAGACGAGGTGAAAGCGGAGAGGCGAGACGAAGGCAGTGGATAGGGACTCCCGCGGGAGCGAACGTGCTCTCACGGAAGTATTTCAACTCCCAACAAATTTAAATGAGAAGTCCGGGGATTTGGCAGCGCGTGCGGACAGTCCGTCGGGAACTTCAGTGGGAGCTATCGGACCCCCGGCGCCGTACTTGGCCGTACGTTCAAGAGTGTGGTAGTGTTGCCCTAGGTAGCTGTGTGGTTGCAGCAGATACGTTGCGAACAAGTAGCAAACTCCTCTAGACGGACGATGTTAGGACAGCGTTCACCAGTTTGAAGTTAGTGTCATGGAGGGAAGTTGTGTCAAACTGGGGGAGAGGGTCAAGGCTGTGTCGCAGGGAGACATGTTGCGGCTGTGATTGGCTGCAACGCGGGGCGGGAGGGGGTGGACTTATAATGCAATTTGAGCTGCGGTTATGGCATGAACAGCGGTTAGAAAAGATGTTTCGAGTAGACATCACCGTTGCAAATTGCCAGTTTCTGCTAAGTTACATAAAACAAACAGAGCTAGAACGAAGCACATTAGAATCTGTTTTTATTTCTTTTTATTTTGTGTTTAGTTTTTTGTTTAAAAACTATAATTACGACTTTTAGGACAGTTTTTATACCCTAAATAGGTTAGGCTAGAAGCTTTCGTAATGTCAAATTGCAAAACTCTTTCCCTTCTTTTACATTAATGAAAATATGACTTTGTTTCCTTTACGAATGCAAAAAATCAGTGTTCAAAATTGAAATATGTAAAAAAATTAAAGCAAGAACATTAAGAAACTGTATTATTGGCTACTAAAATGAAAACAAAAAAGTGTGCATAAAATTTAAAGTTTAAAAGCATTCTCTTTGTAATGGTTTAGAAATTTCTTTTAGATTTTTAAATACTTCTTACAACATGTTATGGATTACATTGAAACATGGTCTTTTGGAGCAGTGGGCTGTAGATATTTAAATATTAATAAAATAATTTATATTCTTAAAACATCCTTTAAAAATAAATATTTTGATGTCACTGCAGTGCCTCTGACTGGGAGGTCCTAGGTTCAAGCCCCGACGTTGGCAGGATTTTAGACACTACCTTTTCAGCTAGGTCGAATTCAGTCGCTGTCTAGAGGAGAATTCTAGCGACAGCCTGCTCTGATCCGTAGTTTTCCGTGGTTTCTCCGATAATACCAGGCAAATACCGGAGCAGTACCCTACCAAACGGGCCACGAACCGCGCACAACCTTTCCTTCCTTGCCCTATTCTCACTCCTTACTTACACTAACATGCACTACACTACCACACATGCCAGGAGACCGGAGCTTAAAGTTTGTCGCGGCTGGCACGGTGCCCCGCTGATGGGTGATACCTACTTGGTAAATAATTCAATAAATATTAATACTTTACTTTAATTTATAATACGAGTAGTTATAATTGTTTTAGCTGAGATCTTGGCCTTCACTATATTTTTAATGTAGTTATGGTTTATGATAATATTTCAAACATTCGCAATATGAACATCAGTCACCAACTATTAATCATTTCAATATAATATTAAAGCACATTTTTTTGCTTTCAAAACCTCTTGTATTCTGACACAGTCAAGTCCCAATTGCATCTACCCGAGTTCAACATTCCATTGAATACCAACATTTTCCATTCCACCATCCACCAAAGTCAGCTTCGCCTGTTGGGTAAGGCCGCTCACCGCAGTCACGCGAAATTCCATAGAATTCGCGACCAAACGCTCGTGCGCGTACAAACGCTCGCCCTCGATTGTCCGAAGCTTATCGACTGCGAAGCGCGACCGCCCGCCACATATCGATTGTATAAGTCCGCTTTTTATATCGTCGCGGTAAACATCTGATGTGCCCGATTGACTGCACCAAAAAGCGTCGCTTTTTCCCCTCGCTTTATTTTCAAATAAACTTTTTCTGCTACGTGCTCCGCGTCTCTGGTTTACGAGGCACAGCGCCCTCTGACGGACACGGAGGCGTCAGCCGCACTGACTAAAAAGTACGACTCGCACTTAATCACATCGACCGGACATAAATAGCTGGCGTTTTGAAACGGGTGCGGTGCGTAGGTGTCCTCTAAATTCGCGGGAGGGAAAAACCCACCCGCGTGAGGGACGTGACGCGGGAGGGGAGAGGGCAAATTATTGGAATCCGATCACTGGTTAAAAGCGCTGGCGTCGGCCGGGGGCGTGGCCGGAAAGGGGGACGGGTGGGGGGAAGAAGTGGGAGAGGGGGAGGGGTCAGAGGGCGTGAGGAAGGAAGGGCAGCAGGAGGAGAGACATCGCTGGGAGCGAAATGAGAGGCAGCTGTTGGGTATGCGAATGATGAAGTACAAGGAAAACGGAGTGACTGGCAGGTGCGAAAGCCAGTGTGTTTGAGTGACATAAATGGGTAGAACAAAAAGAGGAAAATGGAGTAATAAAGAAATGTTCTGGGCAAGATCAATGTGATAAATGAGGATAAGAAATTACTAGCACTATTTAAAATGCACATCATAAAAATGTTAAAAACTTATGACGAAATTTTAAGGGAAAATATCTTTATTGGGTTCCAATTAAAAAAAAAAATAAAATATTTTAGGTTTTTGAGCACTGGGAATTCATTATTATATCTGGACAGTAACTTGATAAGTTATTAATTATTATTCAATCCAGAATTCACTCAACGTCAAGTTATGACGACATTAAAAATTATCTTATTTACGAAAGTAGTTAATCAAAGTAACAGGAAGTTAATTATATGTAAGACAGTTATGACAGATTACTTCTAGTAGAAATGACAAACATATGGATGCAAAAGTGCCGAAGGTAACTTATCACTCAGACAGTTACTCAGGAACGTTATGAAGCAAAGCGGAAAACCGGCAAATGCACGACGATGGAAGGAAAGAATAGAGATGTAAGCAACAAACAGAGATTGAGAGCGACTCATATTTCTCGGCAATCTGATAGTGAGTAATAGAACGGGCTGTGGGAATGGTGATGTAAGATAAGCGGAAACAGCAATGGCAGATGGAAGAGCAGGTGAGGATCAGACAGGGAACCCGGTAGGTTTCGTGGGAGACTGATATGAGGATGAAAAAAGACTACTGCGAGTGAGAAAGGCGGTCAGAAATCATGTGAAGTGCAGATAAGAATGAAAAACGTGGTTACGGCACTAAAATATGAATGTGAGAAATGTAGATCAAAACTAGTTATAAAATTAGGAAGTAAAACCGTATAAATAAGTTTTATTAGTAAAGAATTTTGAAAAATATTGTAGGTACGTCGAAAAATTAAAAAAAAAAGGGAAAAAAAAAAAAATTAAAAAATATGAAATATCTTAGTATGTTCAGAATAATGTTAATATTACCAAAAATTAAGTAGAATAAAGGCGTTAAAGAGGAAAATCAGGATGAATGGTGACGAAAAACACAATACTGAAAAGTTGTTTGTCAGAGATTTACACGACACAAAGAAAAAATACAACAAAAAAATCTCTTCATTACATTTCCTAGTGCACCGATCCATGATTACAAAAAACGACTACACGAAGGTAAAAGCGACAATAAAAAACGAAAGTGCTAGATGGCAGGTGTGATACAGTGAAAGATACCAGACGTCAGAAAAGGCAATCTAAAAAAAGAAAAGAAAAAAGAAAGGATTGCCACGCGACTCCCATGCTGCTTCCTGGAAGAACCGGCAGCAGCGAAAGCGCTTGCACTTGCGGGGGCAGGGCGTGGGAGGGTGAGAGCTCGGAGGGGGATAGGGGAGATGAATGAGGCAGGGGGAGAGTACAGAAAAGGCTGCGAGGACGATGGACAAGGCGAAGACGGGAAGAATGCAGGAGCGTGCGCTGGCGGCAGAGGAGGGCATGTGGTGGGCAGGGGAACGCGGATATAGTCCAGACCGAAACCGGAGCAGAGATGTGGGAAGGGGGAGGCGATGGTATGGGTGGAGGGTTGGTAGGAATGAGTGCCTAGTGGGAAGGTGAGCATGGGTGGGGACGTTGAGAGGATTTTTTTTGATTGATTTTTTCGTGTTTCTGGGAGCGACAACTGATTTGGTCATTAGTCCTGTTATTGTAGTGCATGTTTTTTCTCGAGAGATGGCGGTGATCTTCCCCACTGGATGGCGAGATCCGGCGCGGACCTACCGTCGGCTAGTGGGGTTTCCCTCTAACCAGGACTCTCCCACCAGCGGGCACCCCCCCAGCCGGGTCAAGATCTAAGCTACCGACCGGTCTCCCAAAATATGTGGTAGTGCAGTGAATGTTAGTGTGTGTGTGTAAGGAGAGAGGATGGGATCAGGAAGAGGAAGGGCAGATCGCGCGCGGTCCGTGGCCCGTTTGGTAGGTTACTGCTCCGGCATTCGCCTGACGTTGAGAGGAGGTGTGACATGGGCGTAAGAGCGGTGGGGACATAGACAAGCGCCAAATCGATGTGAGGGGACTGGGTGGGAGGTGGTGAGGGGCGGTTCATGGCGTGGGCGGTGAGCGAAGCGGGCGGGGGCGGCGTGCGAGGAGCGCAGCAGACAGCGGGGAGGGGAGCAGGCGGAGAGGGGGCGGTGCCGCCCGGGTGATTTTTCACAGGCGCCCCGCGCACGCCGCCGCCAGTGCCGCCGCCTGCAGGTAAAGCGTCCAATTAGGCGGAGCGCGAGTGGGGAGCGGCGCGCGCCCGCCGGCCGCCGAACTGGCCGCCCGCGCACAGTGCACATAGCGTGGACACGGAAGGCTAGTGGAGCTAAAACAGCAAGTACTTTCTCGCCCGTATTTCACGCCAAATTACACAGAAAGATCTCGCATTTTCGAAAAATTGTACATGTTCTTATTTCATAATGTATCTTTAACGCACAGATTTCATTCAGAGAAAAATATAGTTAATATTTTAATTGTAGGATGACACTGAAAAAATTTTGAATTTTTGTAAATTTGAAAAATCCAGTTTTGATTATCCACCAATAACATCTAATCAAAACCGATGGAACCATCGTTTTGAAAATTTGCGATATATCCAGGGGATTGATATAAAGACCCCCAAAATTAAAATATCGATTCCAAATTTAAGGGGCCACGTCATCAGCCAGATCAATTGGGTAATATCAATTTTGGAGAAAATCGGCTGAACGGTTTAGCGTTGTTCACAGATAGACATACATTCAGACAGATGGCAGACAGACGGACGGACGCACATTCTAACGTCATTTGATTTTTCGGTATCAAGGACCCACGATATATGGATTCTGGCAACACCACATGATAGAGGTTTTTCTAAAGTAAACACCTGAATTCACCCGGCTTTTGTTACCAGAACCCTGAAATAAGAGATTTTCTATCGAAAATTCTCGCAGCATTGCTTGACTTTCTATCTGTAGCGAAAAAGTAAAATTAGGGTGAAACGATTGAAACCTGATACTCCTACAACGAGCATTCTTTGAATTTATTACGATCAATAGTGATTTTAAAATAAAAACCTTAAGACATTATATTTAATGAGTTACTCTTCTCCTCCATATTTATCAACTTTATACGACGACTATAATTAAGAGTCATTTACAAATTAATTCTAGTTGGTACTTAATGAGATGGCGATAAGGACCACACACATTTTGAGTATAGGCGAAGCTCATGCATTTATGACCACCCCGTTTCTGACTGGTGATCACAGGGCTGGATTTGCTGCATCCTTCCACTGTATTATGAGATTTTCATGTGATAATTAAAAGTGAATGATAACAAAAGATGAATCGCTATGAATGATATGAAGCTTCAAATGAGATATATCTTGGTATGAGAATTCCATCACGTTATCAGCAGAAAACCGCCAGAAACAACGAAGTCTTACCCAAGACTCCCACTCGCAACCTGTGACTTTCCAAGTTCGGCCGATGCTCCAAGCACCAGTGGTATAGAATCGACATTGCATTTATTTGAAATATATAAATCATTGCACTTATCTACAGACCATTTTCTCAAATAATGCGAGGCCTACAGCAATGAACATCATGAGCGGATAGGAATTTAACCGATTTCTATAATACCATAAAATGTTATCTTAGTACTTTCCCCCAGTTCCTGTATATCTAATGAAACCCCACACACCTTTCATATGTCTGGAGACTGAATCGTTTTCTTAGACATTAAAAATCAGAAATATAAATATTAATATATATTTCAGTTTGTTATTAATAATACTCTGAATGATGTATAACATTTCCAACTTGAATCAATGTTGCTTAAATTGCCACAAAAATGTTGCGTGATACTTTGGCTAAAGAAAATTTTATTAAGTATACAGTTACTTCATTTTACAATCGTAGAGTTTTGACATGATGATTTTAATTTGATAAGCTTTTTTTAGGTAAATAGAAATATAGTTAGGTAAATAGTTTTGTTTGTTTTTGAAATATAATGAGCGTTGAGTATTGCAGATAACTATATAAAGACGTTTTATTCAATCAAAAAATTACTAATTACACGCAATACAGGTCAATGTTTTTGTCATGGAAGTGCATCGATTTCAAACATGTTACTAACCCTTTACCACAGAACTCAATCCACCCTGCCACAAAACCACAACTCAAATAAAACAACACAATCAAATTTTATGCAACCAACATTAAGTGTCATCAACTAAAATTACTGGCCTTATGTTACCAGCTCTATTATCAGGGTTTATGGAATTGAGACATAACATATGTAATAAAATCCTAAAATGTTAGCAATTTTAGTACAATTTGAAAGAGTATCACAGTTCTTTTCCCGAACAAGAATTCATGTTTCATATTGTGTAAAGATATTATTTTCTAGGGCGATAAGGTTCTTCTTTATCAAATCGGAAATTTCGTTAATCGGTTTTTGTCACAAGATAACAATAAATAGTTACTTATATCCTACAAGCTTCAGATGGGATATATCTAAAGATATATTACATCTGAAGCTTCATCTTATTTCTAACGATTCACCTTTTGTTATCATTCATCCTTAATATCTCATCAAGAAGTTAATATGTAGCCGTCGTTGAGGTTGGTAAAAAAGTGGAGGTGATACGAAATTAAACATACATTTCAATATCAATGGAAAAGTTTTAACCTTCTACATCTGAAACAAAACATGAACCGTTTAAACAATAAATACTGAATGTGTAAGAAATAATCAATCATCCCCGTACTTTCCCCCAATCATTAGGAAATACTTGATATTTTTAAACATTTTTCGGGGAAAAATGTCTCTAGTGCAAAGGTTTGAATTATTGAATTATTTGAAATGAATTATGCCGAGATGTAATTTTTTAATGATTTTGTCGCATCGCTTATATTTTTAATCTCTGGGAAAGATTAAATATGAGAATTATAATAGTTAAGACCTATTATTTGTTCCTGCTTTAGGGAATAAAAAAATTTTTTTAAATGGGGATGCTCATTTATTTTTTCATGTAATGTTTTTTCAGAAAAATTTTAAATTTGGGGTTTTTGACATTCAGTGGTTCGCTTTTTGATTTCAGTTTTTATTAAAACTTTAGAAATCTTTTAAAATATGATCATTCTAAAAGGGGGAAAAATTGAAAGTTTTGTACTTTGAGTTGTATTGAATGTGATTATTCATTTTTAAATTTGTGTTTATATTGCATTTAGTGTGGATAAAAAATTTCATATTTTATATTTTAGTTATTTTTTTTCTGGAGTTCAAGTTGAGGGCCCCCAGCAGGCCTTAAACATCGTGATTTTATCACAAGGATGTGCCCCGGGAACCAAAAATTGAATGAATATAAACATATTAGCAACAATGGGTGACAAAAAAAGCAATGATTGGAATAGTAAAAATAAGGATACAAGGAATAGCAATTAATTTAGGGAAAAAAGAAATAATTGGTAAAAAAAACAGTGAAAGGAAAAAAAATTTCTTTGAATGGGAAAAAAAATTAGGGGAAAACCATTGAAAAAACCAAACAACAAACAAACACAAGTGGGGTCAGGACCAATATAAAATTTGAATAATGCCCGGAAGGGGAATGGTTGCACTTGGGCGGAGGGAAGTTTCGGGCGGTCCGCAGGAAGACATGAGGGGGCAAAAAGAAACGGGGGAGACGGCTGTTGACGCGATGAGGGGTTTATGATGTTTTTTAAAAAATAGAAATATAATTTTTGGAGGAAGCAGACGCCATTGGTGGGGGATAAAAAATGGAACTTTTAATGATTCGGGCGCCGTTAACAAGTGAAAAAAAAGGAAAAAATTAACAGGGGAAAGAAATTTTTTTTTCGATGATCGTTTTAATAAAAAAATTTTTAAAAATTTTTAAAAGTTATAATGGCCATGCATGCAAAGGGAAGGGATTTAAAACAAAACAGTTCACAATCATGTCTAGGGTTTCATGACAACTTTTTTCTGAAATTGTTGTAATTATCGACTTATATGTCGATGTACTGGGTAAGTTTTGCAGCAACGTAGATGAAAATGTTATTTCGTAGTAAGTATTATTATTATTATTATTATTATTATTATTATTATTATTATTATTATTATTATTATTATTATTCCTAGGTAATAGCAAAAGGAGTTCCCAATGCCACGTGAGTAGAATTAACTTATTTAAATTTGTCATCACCGAATGTCTGTATAAATGTTATATCACACCCACTAATCAATTTTATCATAACAGAGCAGCTTTGGTACACCCTTCGGGCTATTGTTGGATAAAAGATCAAATGGAATTTTAGGCAGAATAAACAAATAAAAAGGTGCCAGGCACATACCTTCATTTGACATCGATGGCACTATCGATAATATTCGAGAGTGCCTTAATATCAAAAATATCGATGCTTCAAAAACTATCGAATACTGTCGAAGACAATTTGTTATTAAGATGTATACTTTTACATAGTTAATTTTTAATTGCAAATACTCCAGCAACATGATTCATCTTCTATTTATTTCTCATTAAATGTAAATATAAAGAGATCAGTGGTTCAAGCACTAGTTGGACTTCGCATTTTCTTAAAAAGAGAAAGAAAGACAAAATTCACGTTCACGGTGAGCGTGAATGAGTGTAATTTGTTTAAAGTGGATACATCAAAAGCATTTATGCACGGATACGTTTACTCACATTTTTAGCATAATATTACAACGTTCAATTTATTGAAGTAGTATATAGAGATATTTGCCAAATTATTTTTTTTGAGGTGGCCACGTGGAAATTTTTTTGAGGTGGCCACGTGGAAGGAGGCGAACTCAATGGGTATGGTGGCTAAGAGCATGAAACGACTCAGCGCTTTGGTGCGAAGGGTCGCCGGTTCTAGCCCCACCATAGGCATGGTTGTTTGTCCCTTGTCCCACGGGTATGTGCGTCACGGAGGGCCTCGATTCTGCTAACTCCAGATCAGAGGAGCTCGCAAGTGTCTAGTGTGTGTCGAATGTGCTTCCCATCGGGACGTAAAGAGTAACCGGATGTCTGCTGGATAAAAGCCCTAGGACAAAAACACTAAAAGAGAATTAAAATATTTTACACATTTTCAAATAACTTGCGTTTAATGTAGAAGATTGGTAAGATGTTATTTGAAATTACTTTTTATTATATAATTATTATACTAAAATAATATTCTGGTTTATTTATCTATTTATTTATTGAAAAACATTTATTAACAGTTAGTCGAACCATGATGATGTCGATAGATGACTTTTTAATTTCTCTGTTTCGACAGTACAATCGATATTATTCTATAGTTATTTGCAGACTATCGATATTTTTCGATAGTCCTACTGTGGAGGTTTTACGCGCTGTCTCCAGAACCCGCTTGCCCGCCAGGAATCGCATTCCGTCCAGTGCGTGGATCTCCGACTGACCCAGAGGAGTGAAGCGCTGCGGTGGTGGGGGAGGGAACTTCACCCTCGGTTTTGTTTCAGTTACCGGCGCGGGCGCCGCGGGCGCTGTGTGGGGGCGTTAATCGGCCCCGCGAGCGCTCTCCGAATTAGCTGCAGTTGCGGCCGGCGGCCGATGGGGCACCCGCGCGGGGCCGCCATTGAGCGAAATATGTAAATGGGCTCGCCACAGGCGGCCGTGCGTCAGGAGGGCGCTGTATTCTGATTACGACTCCGCTAAAACACGCGCCCTTCCGAGCAATCACTTGTCCGGGTGAATACGCGGCGTAATTTTAGTATTATGTATTATTTGCGTCCGGGAATGGAGCGAGACGCATGCTATGAATTATTTAATATGCTGTTTCAGAGAAATAAATAGGTTATTGGAGCCTGGCGGGAAGTTTCATTATTATTAGTTGTTCAAATCATACCAATTCTCAGAACAAAGCCTTGTCGTGGATTCAATACCTTCAATGAAAATTGGGGAACGGTGTAAATCCACTGTAATGTGAAAACCGTTAATGGGTGTGCTGTACTATTCGTAATGGGCACGAGTTCAGGACGGGTTGTGTAATGTCTGTTATGTAGAATTTGGGGGATTTAAGCTTTCATTTCTGTGTTTCGAACAAAAAAACAAGTCTAGATTATACAGAATTAGCAATGAAGCATTCCTGTTATCTGTACTAATCAGTATAGTGAACAAATATCTACGAGGATTGCAATTTTGTGTTTCACATGAAATAATGCCCACCAGCTAGACAATTTATCGACATGTACGCGCCATTTTTCACAACCCGAATCGCGTTTAACAATATTTTCAAAAATCACAGAAATTGGATACATATTTATGACGGAAAATTAGATACAAGCATTTTGTTAAGAAACATATTTATCTTATCATTGTTTCATAATAGAAAAATAACGTTTAATTTAGTGGAGAGTTCTTGGAAGTGAGGGACCTGGAGGGCGTAGAAACAGTACACGAGAGATGTAGAAGCTAAGTAATCATACTATGCAGCACTGCAAATGAAGTAAAAGTAAACATTTCAATTTTTTTAAGTGAATTCAAAACGAGGAAACTTTATAATCACTCACGTATATGTTTATAATTTTTGAGCTGACAAAAATGTTCCCCGATCCAAACATTTTTTTTCTTTGCTTCAAATGTACAGAGCATGGCAGTATCACGGTAATTTTATGATATTTTGATAATGGAGTTCAATAAATAAATATTGGAGTGATGACATATTAAGCGGGCAGACAATACTACTGCGTAAACCAAAAGTAGAAGTTTTTAAAAGGTGATATTTTCCGACAGATCTACCTCTATTTACGACGAATTGGATCTTACGAATTTGAAAAGGATATTTTAATTTTGTGGGGTAATTTACAGAATCCCCTTTTCAAAATTCTCTCGTAACCTGCTTCTGATTTCTGCGTTAAATTTCTTGCTCAATAATATGAATGTGCGATTACACGAGTAAGTAGAGCAAGAGTACAATTTTCATTAAAATCAAGAAGTTTTTAAATTTTTGTTTTAAATTTCAAAAGAGAAAAGTTTTTTGGTCCCGCCATATGCCTTCATTATTGAAGCTAGAATATTATTCGCCTAACCTTTGTGTCCACGGTAATACTTTTACGCCCATTTATGACAGGGTTATCTGCGTAACGTGGTCATTTTGGGCGATTGGAATAAATATATACTAAAAATTGTTGCTTTGTATCTCTTTGTGCGTCCTTTAACAATCGTTGTCGTTTCAATCGATGGACGTTTACGAATGAATTTATTTTATAAATTATCTTCATCGAATTGTGCAAGGTCTTTTCCCGGATTGAGTGATATTAATTTGGGACAGTGTCCATAGGAGAATGGAGTGCTTGAGAACAGATACATCTGCAGTTATTGGTAATATATTTCAGGGCTAAATTTAAATATGCACTCAAATTATTCGTCGTCAGATTCACTAACCGTTGCTGAACAACTTTTCCATACAGGGTTCAAACAAAATTTTCTAACTTTTACCATCAAAACCAGTAAAAACGGAATAAAAGTGTGGGAATATGTGATCCTAAAATTTCTATTCTAAAAATTTCTTTCCAGCCAAGTTTTACCAGGAGGACACTATCTAGTAGAGAAGTATACAAGGCGAAATAGTTGTGAAAGATCGTGCTGTTTATTACAAAGGATCTGGAAGAAATATTGTTTGAAATAATTTCTTCACAATTATACTACTTTCTAATGCTGATGTAATGGAATATATCACTTGTAGAAACACTGATGAGTAATAAGCCGTATAGAGCCGTATAGAGTAATAGCCGACACTAGAGATGTCTTCCTCCTTTCACGAAGAATGTTTCTCTAAGTGAGCATCACAGGTACTCAAAGTATTGTGTGTTTGGGTAATATTCCACTTATGAATGGTCAATATATTTATAAATAAAGTGTAGTGTGTATTTATAAAAATATTTTTCATATCATTACTTATATGTAATCAATCAGACCACACTTTGATATATAGATAATTTACTACGTTCTGTATTAGTAAATGTTTATTTTCGATCAATGTATAGCATGCATTGGTTGGTGCAGCATAGTAATATTTTCGAATCAATATAAAATTACAAACAAAAACGTTTTTCATGTATTCATTACAACGTGTTAAGCATTGTTCAGTTATGAATAACTTAAGGTAAAGTTCAGACTGCCAAGGGGGTAAGTTACCCGGATGCCCACTACAGAGTTATGCAAACTATTTGTCAACATCACCATATGAAATGAATTCAAGTATTTTGTTTTCAAAATAATAGTTATTTTCGAACGTAATTTGAATTAATTTGAATTAAGTTTTCAAACAACATAAATTGCATTGAGATACATTTGAGATTTGCTCAAATATTTTCACATTTTTAAAAACATTTTGTGCTGATAGAAAGCAATGCACGCCAACAATAATTCACTGCTCAATCGTCGTAGCTATATGCTTCGTAAAACTCTTCCAACGTTAAGATTTCATGTGTCCACTGCTACAAGAAACCATTTTAAAATTTTTATTTTATATTTTAACTGTAAGTCTATTAATTTCATGTGGACCTGCAAAAGGCATGATTCATTAGTGTATTTCCCACTGCTTCAAGAAATGAAAATATTTTAAATTTTTTAAAATTTTGTTTTAATGTTTTAATTTTTATATATTTGTACTGCAATTAATTTTCCCTTTGATTAATCGTCATCACTATGTAAATATTTTTATTTCTATTCATAAAAATATTTAACTTTTCATATCAACTTGTGAAATCTTTCGAAAACAACTAATTATTTTTTCGTTACTGTCTCACTTATTGCAGTAGTGTATCTTGACGGTTTTCCTCTTTTTAGCCGCCTTCTTAGACTCTAAACTACTTTCACTTCTTCTGAAACCACCTCACCACCATTCTACTCTTCCTCTCACCAAACACTTCTTCCCTTCTCCAGCCACTCTCATCCAAACTTGTCACAGTCCTAAATAGGAGGTGAGGTACGACGCCGTGTTTTGCCGTGTCCTCAAATTACTGCAGGAAATACACCGCACGTTGAGTTTCTTGCAGTCTCGGGGTGAATTTTCGTGTTGCGTTTCTTACACAATTTCTCGCGCGATTTATCGCACCGTTTCTTGCGCCTGGAGCAGCACGCCCCCTCCCCCCCCCCGCGCGATGATGGTGGTGGTTGGAGGGGGAAGAAGAGAAGGATGAGTTAACCCGAGTTGGCTCTGGAATGTTGGGACACCCTCCCGGCTCGTTTTGGTCTCCGGATGCCAGGCGTCTGTCGCCGCGAACTCCAAACATACTATCCGGAAGGGGAAGACAAAAAAAAAAACTTGCATTCTTCCTCGTCTGTTGGAAATTCAAGAGATTCGGGAAGAGAGAGGAGGAGGCAAAAGAGGAGGAAGAGAGCTTGCTCATTGTAAGGCGTCGATGGAATGAAACGAGTACACGAAGGTCTTGAAGACAAGTCGTTTCGCGTCAATGCGGAATTCTTTTGTCACTGACAAAGAGAACGAGAAAGCGAGCACAGAGACGAAAGAATACGAATAACCAACTGAAAGTTGTGGACACATTTACTGATGAAGATGCTCCGGATTCCCAAACTGCTTTCAATGTTTTCAACAGTATTTTCTATACTACAATGAGCTGGTCGAAAGTATGGAGTTTCCCAACTGAATAGATGTGAAATTTTGTCTAATTCTTTACAACAGTAAACTAAACATAATGGAGAAACATATTAGTAATGCTCAATAAATAATATGAAATGATACATTATTGAAATAATTTCAATCACTTATAATTGTTGATATTTTTGATCGCGGATGACGTTTCTGGGGAGAATCAGCAATTCAATGCTGTATTAATTTTTATATCCAAGGTTGTTGAACCTGGCAGGATGAAGTATAAAATGATGATGATGATGATGATGATATCCATCAAGGATGATTGGACAATTACAAACATGCAGACATACACAAACATCGATGGCCCGAGCGGGTCTCGAATCCGCGGCCCTTCAGGAACGAGGCAGGACTTCAACTACATGCCCAGCCTCAGCGACCTCGACTATCTGGGCTGGCAATACTATTATTATTATTATTATTATTATTATTATTATTATTATTTGTAGATTGTTTTTGTTTTCTCCTGTTGATTCTTTATCAATGTATTATTAAGGAAAAAGCAATATCAAAGCATACGGTTTACCAGCACACTACGACATAAACAGAGATGCGGCTCTTTTCACATCACTGTCCAAACACACAACGGAGTGAAACCATTTCATTGGTTTTGAAAAAGTAAAAATTTTAGAGTACGAAAAACAATCATCTTAAACAATCTTGCACTTCAAAAAAAACTCAAACAGTGGTAGTGGAAATGGTTCTATTATGTTAAAATTCCATGAACACTAAAAATTATTTGCAGAAATTGAAAAAAGTTTCCAGAACATTATTGATGAACCAACATCTCTGAATGCGTTTATTGCCAATCTACTTGTATACTTCCTGATGCTCCTGCCTTATAATCGTTGCGCCTCTACTCCTTAACGTATTCAGTCGTGCACGGACTGCCGCAAATAGCATATGATTTTTAACAGCTCCCAACGTAGACTTCGCAAATGATGTATAAAAAAATCGTGTAAATATGCAAAGAATTTTTAGGAATTTTAACCTAATATAAGTTATTATTAGTTTTTTTAATATATTTTTTAGACTCTGCTTTTAATTGTCAACAATTGCAATCGTAATTCTGCATATCTGTAGTTGATCTTAAAAAAGTCCATTCATGATGCACGGATCGTTGAGGCCACCAATAAATGAACAACAAGATATATTAAGTACACTTCCACACTTCCTATAGTTGAAGAGACATATGACCTTCATGTATGAATTCGGATTATACAGATTATATTAGTATGACACGTATTGTCCGGAATAGTATGGGGATTGGTTCTATGCTAAATCAGCCGACTTCGTACTGAAAGGCTTCATAAAGTATTCTAGGACTCTAACAGAACACTACTTCGGAGGTTCCCAGATCATGACGTTTTGAGTTCGTAGCGAAACGAATGAGATTCGCAAAACTGAAAAATCAGCAGTTCTATCACAATTTTATCTCTTTACGAGAACTGTCTATATGTTTATGATTACTTTTTCTGCATAACCTTTATTCATGACTGTCTACCCAATACTCAAACATGGACATTAATAGCACGGAATTCGAAAAAGAGAATGGCTACATTTTTTCGCAGAAATCCGTATAACTGCCTTTGTTGCAGAAGGTAGACGGTGGTCTGACGTTGGGGAATCAGAAACGTAGAGCGAAGTTGGCAGCCCTGGGCCAAGCAGGCAGGGCCTTCGGAGGCCGGTGCCGACCGCGCCGCACCGTCCCCACCCAACCTGCCGTGACAGGCGACTAAGTTGGGGCGAGCCGTCAGCCGCAGCGCCCAAGTCGCGTGCCATTGTTACCGTAGTTTCCCGCGGCTGCCGGCGTGGCGCTGCCGTCGCCAGCTGCTCACTCTGCGCCGTCCGCTGCTCTGCTTTAGAGCTGTTCAAGGCGGAAGAAAATCGAGCATTTTTAACACTTAAACGACCGGAGCAGTCATTTTATTCTGTTGTTGGTTTTCGTTTCTGTTTGTGTCTTTATTAATTTTTTGTTGAAATTGCGTGATTTGTAATATTTTCCATGTTTTTTAAAATTTGATATTATTGTATTATCGCTAGTCGCGTGAAAATTAGGAGTTTGGTTATTTTGACAAAAGGATTTATAAATCAAATTTGTCGTTGTTTTTCGATGCAAAATAGTTTTGATTACTTTGTAACGAACGTTTATTATCATTATTTGTAAACAACGCTGTTTTCTATCAATTATTCTTAATTGAAAAACGTTAGCAAAGGAGTTAGATAGGTATTCCGGGGCTCAAGAAAACGTGCGCGTGCAATATATATGTTTTTCGAGATAATACTTAATTATTCTTTCTCAATATTTGATAATTGGCGTAATTCAAATTAGTTTTCGTCTTACCTAATCCCCTATAAATTTCTTATATTCTTCAATATATTTAATAAACCCGAAATACATCTCTAAGAAATTAATTAATTTTCACTATCAGATGCGTCCATTAAGAAAATATCATTAAAAAATATTAGGAAAAAATCAACAAATTACTGAATATTTCATAATATTTTTGCTACCAAGGTTTTCTTACTAATATCAATACATACGTTACTTTCTGTGAGAAGCAACCTTGTATACCCACTCACAGAATATGGGCGATGCCCTGTGCGGCCAAATCTGGCTTTTCCACAGCTTGGACAACCATCGCTGACACTTGACCAATCCTGGCGTCGAGGTGTATCCGCTCTTATCATTGGCTTTGCTCCAAGTTTCAGACACGTCCCCTTCCTCCCCTCGAAGATTTTCCTCCTAGTTATCTCAAAGAGGCGGAGCAATTTCTGAGGTCAGTGACGCTGCCTCGCTAACGTGAGCAGGGGGTAACAGGGGAGGGAGGGGTGAGAGGAAGTAAGAGGAGGTAACAGGAGAGGGCACAGAAACGAAACGATTGGTGCGCGCGGGCGGGGGATCACTCCGCCAATTGCACTGGACGTTGGTTCTGAACCCCGTGGACGCTGACGAACCAAGGGGCAGCGGGTCACGGATGGGTCTGTGACATTTTTATCGAGTTCTTTACCATGAAAATTAACTCTAATTTATGGTATCTAATATTGTGAGAAATTTGTGGAGATTAAATTAATAGTATTGAAACTTTTGTTCCTTGCAAACTATTTTAAAATGCTAATGGTTCTAAAGCAAGGAACACTAATTATTACATAATCATTTTCGGGAAACACACAATATAATACATTTACATAATATAGACATTTCCTATCAAGCAAATCGAAATCTGTTCACGTATTTAAAAACTTGTATCTTGACATTATAGCCTTTATTAAGGAAATGCAAGCAATAAAAATTTTATTACGCATTATGAAAATGTAATCCCCCTTTTTTTTCTATATGAGGGGTGCATGAAAACAGGATTTCGTTAATCAATTAAAATCACTGCCGTGTGTCCCAAATAGATTATCATTGCAAAATTGCTATTGTTAATATTGTTTAGACTATTTGTAAAATTGATGCAATTTTATAGTGATAATCGGTGAAAAGGAACTAGGAAACCCCATTAGAAATATTTTGAAAATAAAATTGTCTTATTCTTTCAAATATTTTTCAAAAGTTACTATTTTTCTGTTACACTGCTGAGAAGATTAATCTATCCCTTCCCAGTGATTTTTTTATTTATTTATTTATTTATTTATTTTTATTTATTTATTTAAGGTAATATACAGGCAACAGTAAAATCTGATATGGCCTGAATAGGCGCAACATAATTAATTATTTCAACATATCACATTGCATATATTAATAGCAAAATTGTAATAATTGATATTTTTAATAAATAGCTAATAATATAAACAGCAAATTTTTAATTCTTTAATTGTGGAAATTCCACTGAAGTTAAATATTTTCTTAAATATTTTTGAATAACCACGTAGTAAAAAAGAATAAATTTAAAAACCCTTAAAATGTTACGAATCAATGTAAGTTTTAAAACGAGTTGTTAAGAAAGAAACAAAACTTGTTTGAATAAACCAAGAGATTGAGTATTTAGTTAAAAATTTCAATTTCCCTGGAAAATTTTCCAATTAAAATATTTAAGGGAACACAGTGTTTCCGAATCGTATTATCTTTCCAATTTATTTTAGGTTTTTTAGACCCCAGAAACAGTTTCGGAGGAGTTCGATCTGCTCTCCGCAATTCAAACATCCGGAAACCTTTGGGACACGGTTATCGATATTGAAGTAAGAAACTGTTTTATTCAAGGAAACAACCGTCCTTGTTTTCTAATGATTAATTGTGAAATAATTTTAGCCATTGTAAGATATACGCATGACAAATAATTTGTGCTCATAAGATCCCAATACTTGAATGCATATCGAACATGAAAATACATTTGGTTTTAGATCAACACGGAAAACACAAGAGATTCAATGAGATCACAAGTTCTCAAATCTGAAAACTAAACTACAGTCTTTATTATTTTCACGAAATGAAACTTCATACCTTCTTTAATAATATAAAAGAACTGTGTATTGTGCTCAAATATCATTTCAACTACATAGTGCAATATTATTCGCAAAATTTTCAAAATTTGTATAAAGTGTTAAAATATTTTTATTAATTACAAGATTAAAGAGAAAAAACAGTAAAAATGACAAATTTTTAAAAATGAAATAAATGACAAAGACAGTGTTACATCAAAAACGCAAAATTAGTTATAAAAGGCATGTTAAAAATCATCCCCTTCACGCATATTAGATTTATAAATCCATAGCTAAAAAAGTTTAAAGAGTTTGCGGAGGACAGTAGCCAGCATCTCCTCTATAGTCAACAAGCTATGCCTTTCGGCTCTTTCATTATCGCAGTGCACAGGAGCATGCTTTACAGTAAGGTCTGTTCTTCATTTCTGGGGGATAGGGGGTGGGTAACTGCACGAGATGTCCGTGCGAGAAGTGGCAGTGCCCGATCCGAAGGTGAATAATTCTTGCCTCGGGCTTAGAGCCAGGGGATGACCAGACAACGGTCTTATGATCCCTGTGAGTTTGCAAAGAGTTCTGCCACTCTGTTTGCACTCAAAATGCAACGTTGGATAAAATCTTGGTAGTAAGAGTAGATATTACCATTAAGATGTCTTTCTGGCTTCCTCGAGGCCAACTTTACTACAATAGAGGTTTCATTTCCACTTATCCCCACGTGGCCAGGGACACAGGAAAAACGTAATCCAAATGATGGAGAATTAAGCGAATCTTCGATGATTTGATTTTGGGAATATGATGTCAGAGGTTACTAGGAGAGAAAGAGGAAATGGACGACAAGGCCGTAGCTTCCTTCGAAGGGCGCGGCCGCCTCGACATAGATGTGTCGTGATGTCCACGTATTCTCCTACAGAAAACCCCAAAAAAAAAAATCGAGTGGTCGTTATATGACCTAGTAGTTAAAAAGAGACATTAAAATATAAAACAAAAACAACAACTTCCAATTGTCAAAGAAAATTTCACATATTTTATTCACACTTTCTCCAATTCGTTGGTTAAATAAACATATTTATAAAACTGAGTACCACTGAATTTAATAATGTTCTTTCATTACAATATTTCCATAGTTTTTTAAGCTGAGGAACAGTGACGGAAAATAATTGGCCTAATATTGAGTTAAGACTTCATTAAATATTTTACTTTATTTTACATTCTCGAATGCGCGCAACTTACAGAAACAATGATATCAAGTAAAAATGGTATTTAGGGGTTTTGAAGGAAAATTCGGCTTTTGAAATCACGAACTCCAAAAAAATATTTCCAAAAAGACTCTGCGAACATGTATTTATTTTTAGACTCGTTGTAGGAAAAGGACCTGTGTACGCATGGTACCGCAAAAAAATTAAAACATTACTGAATTCTAAATCAACGTATTCTTTTTCAAAATTTTGCATTATTGAAACTTTCTGAAAACGAACTCTTTCTTTTTTACTTTACAATCTTCATTCGAATACACTATACCGTTATTACAAATACTGTAGTAAATGTCACCTTTGATTAATATCTCTGGGATTTTTCAACGTTACAATTACTAACTTTTAAAATTTTCCCATGAACTCTTTACTTTTTCTTCTCGGTATAACTAATTCTACAAATGAAGTTAGAAAAAATTGTATAAATGTTTTCCAAAATTTAGAAAATTGCTTTGCAGTGAAAGCATAAAAATTTTCCGTGAACGCATAATCTAAATTCTCTCATATATTGATCAATTGCACTTTCTTCTTAAGGAGTAGAGAAAGTTACGTAATGCTACGCGAAAAAAACGGCGAATTGTCTGCAGAAAAACGCATATTACACGGCCCTTGTGACGAAAAAAATGGATAAATCCACTTGCTAAATTTAGAAAAAATTTCCAAATCGTGGTAGCCAGAATCCATGTTTTGTGGGTGGTTGATAGCGAAAATCGACTGACGGTAAAATGTCTGTCCGTCCGTCCGGAACAACGCTAGCGGCTAAAACGTTCAGCCGATTTTCCCCAAAAAATTGATACTCCTAATCGATCTGGCTGATGTCGTAGCGCCTTGAATTTGAAACCGATATTCAATTAGGGAGGTACTTTATGAAGCCCTGAGACATATTTCAAGTGTTCAAACAAATGGCTCCATAATTTTTATTACTTTTTATGGTTGATAGTGGGAAGTGCATTTAAGAGAATATTGCAGGTCCATGTTCGTGAAAACTGATTTTTCGTAAGATTCCTACAAGTAAAATATTGAAATTTGAGATCTTTCCCTTGATGAAACCTTTTACTTAAAGATAAGATTTTTAAAAAAGATCATGTGTAATTTTTCGAAACTTTTAGTATTTTCAGCATAAGTTGTGAACCGTGAAAACGGGTAAAAAAAGCCCGGCTGTTTTAGCATCACTAGTATTCTTTAAAACTGTCCTATTTTTAGACATTAGGCTCTTCCTCGAATAATTGCAAGACCCTTTTCCAGTTTTATTATGACAATGTGGTACTAAGTACGCATGAGGAAAAGTAAAATATTGATTTCTTCTGTAGAGAAAAGTTCGCATTCTATTAAAATATAATTATATTATATTAATATATTTAATATTCCCTATATTATACATTTTTATATTATATTATATATCACAGTATATTTAAACTTAAAAAGGATTGACTCTCTAAAAACGAAAAAATATATTGAAACGATTATGTTCTATTTAGATGGGTTTTTATTATATTTAACTACTTTTCTAAGTGGAATTGAAACAGAAACCGCTTTAGCCGAATGGTTAACGTCGTAGGTACGCTGTCAGCTTGCTAACGTTGTAGCTGAATCCAGGAGGTGATTTTTTCTTCTATTATGGTGTGATTTCAGAGTAAATGTCCAATATTTTGTAATTAATATTAATTTGAAAAGACTTAGGGCCGTAAAAGGGCCAGTTTTGTCGTCCATCAGTACGAACCAGAAGCCTCGTTCTGTACTATCGCCCGAGGCGCTGGTCGTCCTATTTTCGAGGAACTCTATATTTTTGAAAAGGGAAAAAGTTAACTTTTTAAACCTAAAAAATTGAAAATAGAGATTTTACTGGTTGAAAAACTTTTTTCCCAATTCATGTAATAGTATAATATTGCGGAGCAGTGACATTAGAGAAGAAAGTTTTGGGTTGTAGTACAACTATTTCGTTGTTTACATTAAAAGCATTATAATTTCTTTAAGAAGCAATCAATCAACTATTTGCAGATAATTAAAAATTGTTAGCATTATATCATTCAAGTTTAGGTTACAAGTTTTAAAGAATAAGAATGCAAATTTGTCCGGAAATTCTCTTAGTTGTGTTAATTGGTTTTAAAATCAATAGTTACTTCCTTAATACTACGCGGTTCTGTATTTCAGACTGGTGTTTCACGACGAGTTACAGTTCAGTCTTATCGCGTAAGGGGAGATCACCTTGAAGATAAGGGAGGGGGCAAGATAGCAGTTCGAGGATAGAAGCTACTCGAGCCCTACACAAAAGAATTGAATCGAAATATTTCTAACTAGAATCAACTATAGAATAGTACCCGGGGGATGATTCCAAATTCTTATCAAGAATGTGAGTTGCTGTAACCGAAGTAAATGTTGTACATCATAAGAACAATAAATTTCAAGATAGAATTCATTCTACAACACCCTCATCGGTGCCTAAGGTCCCTCTGTGATAGCTCGTGGTTTAAAAACGCGTAGTAGATGGGAGGAATGGACGCCAGATCAATTCCGCCGAATATGTATTTTTTTACCTGATGCCTAGAAACATTAATCACTATCATCACAAGAGAGACATTCCAAAATTTTTGCAAGGAGGAAAATTTGTTTTTGAAAAACGATAATGTGATTATATTAAGATTGTGTGCTGGTATCTTGTATTCCAAGCAATGTGACGAAACGAAATTTGAAGAGATAGCTAAAATATTAAATTTCTCAATTGCATATCATTATCATATTTTTATGTAATCGTTAGAAATAATATGAAAAGTCTAAATAAGTTGTATAATCACTAGTAATTTACATATTTTAAAGTTCTAGAGATAATCAGAACCTTTGAAAGTCTGTGGGTTTATTATAAAATTTTGCAAAAAGGTAATTTCTTTGTCTTTATTAATTGAGAAAGAAATATGTCTTTTTTACACGTTTAACAAAGTTCCTTAAAAACCATTGAACTCTTTAAAAATTACCATTTTGTGTTTGTGCCTTTGTGATAAATGCTAACAGAACGCACCCCTAATTATTTGTAAATAATTGATAATTTTATTTCTTTTATGGTCATTTTAAAAATTTTTTAATGTAAGTCTTGGTAGGTGGAGCACATTTCAAAATGTATGAACTCCAAACATAAAAAAGCATGACTTGACGTGGCGGTGAAAGAAATCAATTTTTTTTTATTATCATCTCCATTTTTAAAAAAAAAATGTTTTGATATGGCTTATCTTTAGTGGGGTGACTGAGACTATGGCGAGATTCAATCAGACCCAATTTTCAAAAAGAAAATAAGGAATTTTAATTATATCCAATGATTATTCGAATGCTTGTGTAGGTGATCCAATGCACAAATCACCTGTCATTTAGTCTCACAAGGGAAAAACAAGGAGGAATGAATTCGGATCTCAAAATGTCTGGGATAAAGTCGTTCTTTAAATCAAATATTAAATTTATTATAAAATTCATAAATATGATAACGGAGTTAGATAAATAAATATATTATCATGTATTTTTAAAAAACATCAGTTGCCTAATATTGCATTTTCCAGAAATTGTATTGTTGAGAACGAATATGTTTAGAGAATAATTTCTATTAGTCTTAAATGTTACTCTCAGAGAAAATGGAGAAATTATGAACAAATATTTCGTATTCGTAGATACATTAAGGCTTGCAGATTACTGAAAGACCAATAACTCTCTGTAGCTGAAATCGTTTGACACCGGGTTTTAAATCGGAGGTATTGAGGATCGAGTTCTGCGCGATCCCTTTTTTTCTCTGTTCCGCGTTCTGTTTTACCAAGTCTGAGAATTAAAAGAATGTTTAGGGAAAATACGTGTATTTATTTATTGCTTATAAGATTTTTGCTGAACTTTTATACTATATAATGTAATTAGTTTGACCCCGCTTTATTACAAATATTTATACAAATGTGTATTTATTTATATTTAGTTAGTAAGAATTTAACCTAAACTCGCTTGGAATTAAGATAGTGAACGTTTTGAATACATTTTGATTCACTTCCAAAAAGTTTGTCAAACTCTGTCACTTTTATGGAAATGAAATATGAGGGAAATGTTTATCCTGTTCGTTAGTGATATCCATATTGTGACCTGATAACCGTATTAATTGAGTACTAAAGATGAATTCTTCGACGGGAATCAAACCCGCATCTTTCGATTTACGACCAGTTGCTCTGACCACTGAGCTCGAAAAATGCGTTTTACAGTTGGTTTTGGGCTCGTGTTTTCCCCACGCATTTGATATTGTCACCGCTGTCATCATTTACGTAAGTCAATATGGGGGAAGGTTTGGAATTTTAAGAATTGATATCAAAGTTGTGACTTTTACACAACGTCGTGCCCAGATTGTGACAAATTACTCGTTTTTTCTTGATTAGATAAATACATTCATATTTTGCAATATGAATCATTTATGTAAAAATAAACTCACCTTGAAATGACAATCAGTAATGCAGAAAATTTCAGACTGTTTTTGTATCTCACCTTTGGAACTGCGTAATACGTTTAGATGGATTTTGAACTATGATAATTCGTTATCTCAGCACAAAAAAAACTTTACTTTGTTTTTACTTTCTCGTATACGAAAGAATATACGTAGTATAAGTAGTAATCGTATGTGACGTATATACGTAGTATATTCGTGCGTATACGTAGTATACAGAAAGTTATGACCTGTAAGAAAGTTATGACCTGTGTTAACGGAAATGCTTACGTACGTCTGTGTTGGTAGCGAAACCGCTTGGGTGCGTGGCTTCACAACAGAGGAACGCGTTCAAACCCCGTACGATATCAGCGGTTTTTTACTTGACGAGCAATGAAAATAAATTCTAATAACGATGTCGAGAATGTTCAAAATTTCCCTTTTTCTTTGCAAGAAGATATGTTACAAAACTGCGGAAAGAATTTGATGTACTTTCGATTACTGGTCGTTTACCGATCATTCACTACTCCATATTTTCCTGTTCTAGGCCGTTTTGGTTTTCTTCATGTTTCGTTTCCTTCCCAACCCTAACATGAGATTAGTCCTTGTAATTAACTTATTTATTTGTGTCTCACTGTTCTTTGTCAAGTTTTCTAGCTGAAATTTTTCTTGCTTTAAAAATTAAGAAATGCTTACACTTCTACTACTAAAATATGAGCCGTACTTGCAGCGGAAAATCGATTTCGCGATTAAACGGTAATACACTTTTTGGAGTCGAGAAAGTGGTTTTATTCAAACCGTCCGTCCATCCGTCATGATCACTACTAGCGCCTAAACCACACGTACGATCCTTTCCAAATTGAAGAAACCCCTGTTTTTCTTGGCGTAGTTGAAGCTTGGAAATTTTGAAAATCTTGAAATTTGGGGTACTTTACACGAACCCTTTTGGACATTTTCAAAATTTTCTCAAAACGGCCCTAATTTTCTGTAGAATAGAGTAAATACATTTTAGAAGGATGATATAGTTCCAATTTCATGGTTAACTCTGAATTTTCGAAAATTTTAAAAGTTTGAAATTTTGGAGGTTTTCCCCTACAACTACAAAATTGAAAACAGATTTGTCTTTCAAATGAAATTTGTTGTCCATAATTCGTTCTTGAAACAATCATGTAGGCTTTTGAAATGATGGCATTTTTCGTGCAAAAGTGCAAGCAATATTTACAATTTTAAAGAATGAGTTTGAAATGCAAAACTGCAATGAAACCGTTTTTCTTTTCTTACTATTAAAACGTTTAAAAACCAATTTTGCGAAATCGTACTTTTATGGTTTTTTCTGTTGAAGCAACATTCCTGTCTTCAGCTAGCAAACTCAACGTATCACTCGTCAACACATCCTAATATGTAAAACATTGTATAAGGACTGGGGGGAGGAGTCATGTAGTTCAGGTGCTTGTTTGAAGAACTGAAGACTCGAGTTCACGTCCTGGCCTGTTCATGCAACTTTTATTTTTGACTATGTGTGATTTTAATTAATATTTTTCCCTTTTTCAATAATTTAAGGTATGATTTAGGTTGTCGTTTGAGAGTTTTCAAAACGAATGAAGTGGTAATGTAACATTTGTTATATATTAAGAAAACATTACAATAACACGAGAAAATAAGAGTTTATTTTTATAAATGGAGTAGATGAACAAAAAGATAATAATTTGGAATGATAGGTGATTTTTCTTAAGTAAATAAATGTTTCTAGATTCTAGTAATTACTTGCAGCAAATGGATTCTAAAATGTCGGGCCGTGTCGAAATTTGTCCTAGCCCAACGTTATAAATTGCCAATAATCTCCCCTTTGGGCAGAGGGATAAGGGTTGAGCGTCAGGCTAGGGCCAAGCGCCTGCTAGCAAAAATTCATAGTACTGAACTGAAACATTTTTAAGTAGAATTAACTATTTTATAGTGCCGTAGATTTCTTTGCTTTCTTATTGTCTCTAGAGGTAATTTATTTAATATTTTAAAAAGCAGAAGTGCGGAAAGCAATGAGTTTGAAGACAAAATTCGTAAGATTCTAATTGAGTAAGTTAACGGAAATGCTTACGTACGTCTGTGTTGGTAGGCAATCGCTTAGGTGCGTGGCTTCACAATAGAGGAACGCGTGTTCCCAAAACCCGTACGATATCAGCGGTTTTTTCTTGACGAGCAATGAAAATAAATTCCTAATAACGATGTCGAGAATGTTCAAACATTCCTTTCTTTGCAAGAAGATACCGTTACAAAAATGCGGGGAAAAAATTGATGTACTTTTGATTACTGGTCGTTACCCGATCTTCACTACTCCATATTTTCCTGTTCATAGGCGTTTTGGTTTTACATTGGACGTTCGTTTCTTCCCAATCCCTAATACGAGTATTACGTCCTTTGTAATTAACTTTATTTATTTGTGTCTCACTGTTCTTTGTCAGTTTCTAGCTGAAATTTTTCTTTGCTTTTAAAAATTAAGAAATGCTTACACTTGCTACTACCAAAAATGAAGAACTAGAGGTGCTAAGAATGGGACAGACTTTCTCGTAGCAAATGTTTATAATTTCCTTTTGTGGACTGGTTTTAAGGTTCTTGCCAACTCACATAAGGTTCTTGCTTTCCCTCTTGCCAGCTGACATCTATCGCCGCACAAAATACATTTTTTTCAATTTTCAACTTTTCGGTTCAAAATAGCTCTTTTCACAGGAATCTATTGAGTTTTGAAAACTTCTAAAGTCATTTGAAGCACTTCTACTCACAAGTTAAATAATCTATACAAATCTATTCAAATGCTCATATTAACAGCCTGAGAGGTATTTCAAAAATTACATTTGTGTAATTTTAAAAATAATAGAATGGAGCAATATCTCGTTTATGTCATCGGATATGCTGTATTTGGCATTACCTCAACCAAAAAATTTAAAGAAAATTTGGAGCCGTTTTTGAGAAAATCTTGTTTATGTAAATTTTTAAAATTGCAAATATTACGCATATTGTGCGAAATCAACTAAAAATTTAAAAAAATTGATGACCTCATTAAAAGATCTAATTATAAGCAAATTTCATTTGAAGCAAAAAACTCTATCTTTAATTTTGTAGTTGTAGTAAGACGCCGCAAAATATTCAAATTTTAGCGATTTTTCAAAATTTGAGTTAACGTGAAATTGAATATTCTACCTTATAAGGTATTTTACTATAGAGTAAACAGTCCTAAAGAAATTTAAGAAAAATTTGGAGCCGTTTTTGAAAAATTTAAAATGTCCGGAAGGCTACAAATAGTCCCCTAAAAATTAATGAAGTTTTTCAAAATCGCATAGCTTCAGCTCAGGCGAAAACGACAGGGTTTCTTCAATTTGGAAAAAACGTATGCATGGTTTAGGCGCTAGAGTTGTAATCAGAGGACAGACGGACGTTTGTTTCCAATTGGTTTTTTGGCATCAGATCAACAAAACTGGAATTATGGCTACACCGCGTGTTAGAGGTCTTTTTTTCTTTAAATTTTGTAATTTTTTTTTTCGGTTTTCGTCACCAGAGCGCTGCAATGATTTTTCGCAGAAATGCGCAGTTTTTTTTGCGCAGCATTATATAACATTCTTCAAATACATACTCTGTATATACGTAAGATACGAGAAAAGTTATGAAGTGTTTGTTAACATGCGTCACGCAGATAAATTCTTAAGGAATAAGTTTGTGATGAAGTTGAAAAAATAATTCTTTGGTTTTAAAACTATGTATTTATATAATAAATATTCGATTATTAGTTGAAGTAAATATGTTTTTCATGCTCCCTTTGCTAACATTCTGAAAGGCTACATTGTTTTGAATGATACGGATTAATAAACAAGTCCACTATTAAATATTCTTCTCAATCATTCATTCAAGAGTATGCCCAAATATTTTACTAAACCATCCCAACCGCGGATCCAAAATAAAAGACTCAGGGTCACGTGCCCTCTCTTCATCCTAGAAAATATTATTTCTCTCATAATGAACTAGTGGTAAACTAGTAATGAAGATGAAGATGAAGATCTTTTATTTATATAATATTATTTCACTAGAAACAGCTTTTTTACCCTTAACTTGACGTTGAAATACTGTACATTATTTTAGGGGACACCACAAGTATGCAAGACTGGTAAAACAAAATGTTGAAAGGTTTGATTAGTGCATAATCCAAATAACTAAAAATGTTGGTGGATACGTTTTAAAACTTGAGAACGGCTGCAAACCCTTTGAATTCATACATAGCGATTTCCCTTGGAGTCGGTATCACTTGAAAATAGGTAGAGAAATAATTTTTTTTTATCTGTAACATTTAATCCAGAAATTAATAAAACATAAAATGGAGACTCAAAATAAATAATGTAAAGTCAAGACACATGGTTGTAGGGAAATCTCGATATGATCTAGAACAGAAATAGGATATTTGTAGGAAAGGAATTTAAATATATCGGGGTGATTATTAGAGCAGGGGATCTAATAATATTGACTTTATTAAAAATAAGTTAGGAAGGCCCAAATTTTTAGTAGACTTTATAATATTTTATAAACCAAAATTTTCGAAAGAAAACTAAGAGACAATATACAAGACAATGGTGAGAGCTGTGTTAAGTATGAATCGGGAAAATTTGAATTAAAAAAGATGCAATAAACTCGGTTAAATGCTATGAAAAAGAATTTTTGGGGACGATGTTGTCAGTATACTGTTTGATAGAATACTAAACGAAGAGATTAGAAGATAATGATTGAGAGACAAGTGATGGAAAAAGTAGAATCCAAACAACTCCAATGGTATGCTGCAGAATGCATGCTGACAGAATATCAAAAAATTTTCTTTGAGTGAATCCTTTCGAAAGAAGAAAACGAGGGGAAGCAAGGAAATCTTGTAAGTATTTATCGATTTGAAAATGAAGGGGACAAGAATAGAGGAAGATGTCTACGAAATAAAACATTGGTGGTAGATTGGAAAAACGTCATTAGAACTGTAAAATACTCGCTTAAGAATGAAAAAATAATTACTTAAACCCGAAGTGGGAAAATACCGGGTAAAGAAGCCTTGTTATTATGTGCTGCACAGAAGGGGGCAAGATCTGTTAAGATCTTGCCCGGGAAAACCAAACCAGAACCAAAGTTACGTTCTTATTTGAAAAGATTAAATGAAAAAAAAGAAAATTTGATTATTTTCAGAGGAGTCTCTTAGATAACAAATATCAGATATTACTCATTTGGTATTTATGATATTTGTAAACTTTGTCCATTTATCAGCATGATCGCTTTAATGGGAACAACTATTCTTCCGAATTGACAGGTCGAAAAGTAAATATTGTATTTAGGTAAAAAAAATGATTGGGAAATTTTGTTTTCGAAAAATTGACGGGACTGAAGTGAAAGAGAAACTAGCAAAAAGAAATTCACATTTCTTGTATGTTGCACCAATGAATAATGTCAATTCCACAATTAAAATCTATTTTTATCCTCCAATAACATATGTGGGTCCTTTAACCTGAAATCTTTTGCTTTAGCGGCGATAACATAATTCACCGGAAAGTGTTCGGCAGTTTATCGACGAATGACAGAAAATGTAATTACAAAGCCAGTAGGACTTTTGATGCAGTATTCCAAAGGCAGATTTTTTAAAAACCCCCACATTTGTTCATCATTTCCCCTCATGGTATGCAACAGTATTCTCAAGTTAATGTTGAAACATCTAGTATCACTTTCGGAATCCTAAGACTTAATAAAAGGAACGCAATGGTGACCCCCAAGATTTGTTACGAACCCAACACCAATAGCGCACATTTTCCCTTTTTCCGACCTGATTAAAGGGCTGACGAAGTAAAGTGGACCAAAAAGCCAATGAATTATAAATTTAGGGTTTTTTCTGTTTTTATTTAGATTTTCTTTGTAAAATCGTCTCTGCTGAGATATACTATATACGAACACAAACTATCAATCAATGGGTAACATTTTAAAACGTTACATTGTAATATAGTAGTAATTGTTTCAAAATAATAAATATTGTAGTTATAGTTTTAAAATTCAACCTTAATTCATATTATAGTACTTTTAATTAAATTACTTTATAAATATTTATAACTTAAATGAAATTTTTCCAAAATAAAAAATTAATTGCTTATTTTGTTTACAATATTTATTAACAATTCATTAAAATTATAAATATGCAGTGCAAATTACTGAAGATACGTTAGTGAACTCATATCCAATAAATTGGCAAATTTGTAGAAATGTAAAAATGTATGAAAATAGAGAAAATTTTATTTTGAAAAAATATTTTACAGAAGAGGATCCCTATTCATTTTCTAACGATTATCGTGACACAGATTTCCAAGTTTGACAAAATTTTGAAACATTATTAATAATTACAATTTTGAAATAATTTATGACAGGGGAATCTCAGTGATTCTTAATGGATTAGCAAAAACAGTGTTTGCATAGGTCCGCTTATCTAGAAGAAGTGGTTAAAATTCCGATGACGTGAAAAACTTTGTGCATTGCTCGTCTCTCGAAAATAAAAATTCGTAATGTAAAATATACTTGCTATAATAATATAAATATATTAATTTATTGTGTTGGATTGGAAATCATACATAAATTAATGTAAGATGTGGAAATATTGATATGGGGGTGTGTGTGTGTGTAATGTGTGTGTGTGTGTGTGTGTGTGTGTGTGTGTGTGTGTGTGTGTGTTCCTCCAATGTTACGCAATAGACAAAAGCTGGTGTTTTTACCTTGCAAACATTAAGATATTAAATGTTATATAAGAGTCATATGTCGTTTTTGATTCTCACGCAAAACCTCAAAGACTAGGTATCACATATGATTTTTTAAAATTTGCGGTAAAGAACTCCAGTAAAATGCAATCACCCTAACGTTAGATTGAAGAGGTAATTTAAATTTTGATTCCCAAAACAAAAGATCAAAAATCATTCATTTGCTTACAGCTGCACTTACCAATCATAATGTCTGCAGAAGAAAATTTCAAGGACTAAATGAACTTTAAATACTTTAAGTTTATTTAGTATTTTACATATCAAACCATTTTATTACAATATTAATGTTCGCGACCATATAGTATATTTTAATTGGGTCATCTGAGAAATTGATGATGAAGTAGTTCACAAATGAAAGCTGCTATCCCGGGGACGTGGTTGTGAAACTGACTCTTAAAAGGATTCCTTTAAGTTATTAATTTTTAATAAAATAACTAGGTTAGAAATGCATACAATGCAAATTATTTGCATTTTATATTAAATATTACAATAATAAACGACGAAATGTAGACATGGAGCTTAATAGTCGTTGTCCAGTGTTATGTTTTGCAAAAAACCCGTTTTATAACAGTTTTAAAATATGTTTTTTCTGGGAAATTGCATGACTTTATTTATGTAATTAAATGTATATACAAAAATTTATGTAAAACTGTTGGTTGATTTAATATTTATATTCAAATATTTACTATAATATAACTCGCCATCACCGCCTTTTGTAATGTTAAGATGAATAGTCCTGCCTCCTGAAAAAGAAGCCAAAGCGGATTGGTCAGCTCGATTCCCGCAGGGGGGGCAGGGTCGGAAAACCTGGTAAAGTTCGCCCAGACATCGCCCATTTTTGTGCAAGGAGGGTACTTGACCTCTTTACGAAACCCTTTTCGAGTAATACAGGCGAATCGCAACGCAACCTGCACGACACCCATGTATCACTTTTCGGAGAGGTAGCCTACACAAACCCCTCGTTCATTCCGGCGCAAATGAAACAATAGCTTAGGGTTTGTTGTGAAGAGGATTTCTTTATTAAACATAAGTTCATTCAGGAAGAAAAAAGGGGGTCAAACAATTGCGTGAAATCAAATTAAAAATATTTCTTCTAGAACAAAATATCCATATATATCTTAAAGAAATAAATGTTTGCGTAGGTGTGAATAGTTGTGTGTACATAGATGAATAAAATTCAGTAGTTTTTGACAATAATATTTCCTGAAAGTGCAGTAAACGGTTTAAAAGTTTGCTCTTATATCGTTTAAATATTTTAATAATTCCACGCCTTACGTGTTTCAACGTTCATTGAAAATGTATGTTATGTGATTCTCTATGGGGCAAGGATGTCGTTGCTGCTATTTATCCCTTACTCATGTATTCCAAACATCAATATTTCAACGCAAAATCTTGCTTTCCGTGTCGTGGAAAAGCTCTTGTAGCAAAATTTGTTTTCTCTGGGGAGAATGCGACCGTGAATAAACCATTTCTAAAACTCTATGCAGTTGCCGAGTTCCCGGACTTCATCCCTACCGCTTTGCCACGAAAGAAAGTTCATAGTCCCAACGGGCGAGCGCTTGTGAGAAGGGGTTGTTGAGGGGCGGAAGGGGAAGGGGGAAGGAAAGAACCTCCCCCCCGAAGAGGGGTGCTAATCCCGTTGGACGCAGTCGATGGGAACGTCATCTTCCACGCGCTTGTGGTGCGTTAAAATATTAAACTAATTGTTTATATCGCTTCCTAAAGTTGAGCTTACTCAATAAAGTAAACTGAGGGAGGTACTTCACTGCATCAACTGATGTCACAGTAGTGACTCTGACCGAAAGGTCCTAGGTTCGAGTTCCAACAGTGGGAAGAATTTTCACAGTAGTTTGTCAGCTATTTCAGTCGGTCTGGGGGAGAATTCTAGCGGCCGCCTGCTCTGATCGGTAGTTTTCCGTGAATTCTCCGATCAACACCAGGCAAATGCCGGAGCAGTTCTCTAACAAACGAGCCACGGACTTCACGCGATCTTTCCTTCCTCTTCCTTGTTCTATCTTTACACCTTACACACACACACACACACACACGCTAACTTGCACTACACTACCACACACGCCGGGAGACCGGTTAGGAGCTTAGAGCCGTCTCGCTGGGCTGGTCCCTGGTGGGGAAAATAACTGGTTGGAGAAAACCCCAGCTGACAAAAGGTCGCCAACAGATCTCACCATCCAACGGGGAAAGATCACCGCCAACTCCCGAGCAAACAAAAATGCACTACACTTTTACGGTACTAATGGCCTCAGTAGATGACGCGTCTGGAATCACTAACAAGCAACCAACCAATAGAAAAGTAATTTGGTCGTTTCAGTTTCGCTGTCGTTTCCAAGTTCACTCATCACAGAATGTGTGGTGAATGGTAAGCAATGTTCTAATTTTTTGCTTCTTTCATACCTTGTGACCAAAATTAACACGACCCTATGAATGATGCTATTGCATTAAATTACAACGTTGTATTTTTCTTTGTGTCAACTTTCAACTCTGTCGTGTTGTCAGTACGTTAAGACCTAAATTCTGTATTTCCGGCCGAAAACGGAACTGGTCTGAATATCTGCCACCTCTAGAGAAGGTAGGAAGTAACTTCTCGCATTCTGAGGAACCGCGGTACTTTAATTTCATCGCAAGAAACGTACAGTCTTCGACATGTCTAAAAGAATTAGGCCAGCGTATCACAAAGTTTCATGACGTATTTCACTTTCAGTTTAATATCTCTTAAGACACCATTCTCACTTCACCCTTTATAACTTTCCTACCTTCACTCGACCATAACATACTGGGAGCGAAGTTATTAAGGAGTTCATTAATTAAACTTTGAAAAGCTCGTAGATGAATTTAAAATTAACGATCTTCTGCTTTTAAGAGGAAGAAGATGATGAAGGGGCTTGTCGATACCTTTTTGCAAACCTTTCGTTTTATCATAATGCATGCTTGAGTAATACATCCTTTGTGCTCATCAGAATTATTAGCTAACCAAGTTTCCAGAAATAAAGTTTAGCTAAATTTTTTATGAATCGCCACGATAGAGTTAAACTTTCGTGGAACTTAATATTTAACTGGGAGTGTTCAAGTTTTGATCCAACTCTAGCCGTTTCCGCCTTCAGAATCTCAAAGTTCTATCCCTTTCAATATGCAGGTGAAATGTTCCATTCTTGGCCACTACAACACTCACACTTCGTCACAGACTTCATAAATATAATATGCATCCGCCCATACACATTTCTTTCCAGTTGCATATTTTATAGTCGTATAATAGAACAAGTAAATATGTTGCACGTAAATATTAAAAACGTGTCACACTAAAATAATTTGTTTATTAAATAAATATAATGAAAGGTTATTGAAATATAAAATGACTTACGAGGTATATTTAAACCTCTTTCGCAAACAATCAATGTGGGAAAATATTGTCATGTTTACAAACGCATTAAATATAAACAATATCGTAAGTTTACTCAGCACAAGTACTTTTTGTGTACTATCGATCAAAAGTAATTTTTCACATTTTCCAGTAAATATTTTGGGACACTTAAAAAATTTTTTAATTGACATTGTGCAGCTGTTTCTTTGTTTTAAAATTGAGTTTATAGGTGTTTCCTATCATTGGTATTTCCATCTGTAATAAAAAATACATTTTTTTCAGACATCTCCCAAAAAAAGAATAAGTAAAAAAGAATTAATTTCATTCGCAAAGAATCAATATACTTTCTGATTTGTAATTACATTCTCACACGTAAATCATCACTTCCCCATTGCTTTGAAATGTTTCAATAATTGTATTGTAAATTATTTGGACGGTACACAATAATGTAATGTACTGTTCTGAAATATTCTATAATAACCACAAATCAACTATAAACAGTATGCAAGAATTAATACTTGAATTATTTTAACTACCAAGTTCAACACCACATTCCGCATATTACATAAACAAAATTCATCATGTTTAATGTTTAGCACTGATATAAGCACCAAATTGTATATGTGAATTTTAATATTTTTGTATTCCTTGGTTTTTATTACGTAAAAATGTACTGTTTATACTATTGTCAAGCTTCGTTCTATATTGCTTTTGAAAAGGCACATGCCAAATATCCGAAACGTTGAGCTGATAATAAATATATAAAATACAAAAGTCTTAATTCCTGGTATCCTCGTAAGATTGATCCTATACTGTCCAAAACTACTTAAAACGAAGCATCTACCTCCATTATTATTATTTTTTATTATTATTATTATTATTATTATTATTATTATTATTATTTGTATTGTGAGTAATCGTTGCTACTACTTGCAAGAAATGAATTGATTAGTGGAACTCTCAATGGCTCTTTGTACCATCTCTCTGAAGTTAGTTTAAAGATCCCGGCTAAAAAGTCCGAGAAAAAAAGGGACTGAATAAGGAAACTTTTACTTCGAGGAATTAAAGAGATATGAGAAGAAATCGCACTTGTTCACTAGTCTGAGTAGATTTTTTGGAAAGGAGTTTGTTACTTTGAAAGACTCTGAAGACTTTCGATTATCCTCGATTTTCTTCCCGAGAGAAAGACTTTTCTAATCCAACCAAGACGGACAAGAGTAGAATGCAGCCCCTTCTGAAACTCTGCAAACGAACAATCACACGCAGAGAATCGAAAACAATTTAATAAGTCGAACAATAATGAACAGTTCATGGATTTTTTCCCCTTATTGTAAATATATACTACATCTCAATTACTTACTTCTTAAATTTAAGTTGTAAATTTAATGTTGAAATAATAGTAATTAACAAAAGAAGTGGATAAAGAGAGGTACTACATAAGTGGTATACGAGCGACGATAGGAACGAGTTTTCTTATTTACCACGAGTGCAATGATATCCCTCAATGCACATGTGACGTTCAATATTTTTTCGTTTCCATATAAGAATAATTTTAATTAAGATAAATTCAAGCCTATCTTCACCATTTGAGGCATCTATTTGATGACATCATACTGGTTCTGAACAAGACCAGTACAAGACATATACTTAAGTAAGCCTTACAGTATATATTTATGACCACTCTAGTGCCTTAAGAGAATAACGTTTTAAATACGAAATAAGGAACGTCTGAAAATATAAAATATTTAATATTTCAGATGCTGTAACATACCACACTGTCACACAATATTTTGATGGGAATTGGGGACAAATATTTATTAAATTCATCGTAAAAAGTGTAAATGTTGAGGGAATAGGCATGCAGGCAGGGCGTTCCTTAGGAACCAAGGAAGCGGAAGTAAATAAACATAGCGTGGCAAGTAACGGACAGAAGATTGTGATATAAGAGCATGTAGTATTGGTGGTAAACTAGTAATGGGGTACGACGTAGAAGGAAACTGGAGATTGTTTTGTAAAACAAGAGATAAGAAGGTATGAAAGTTATCGAGGGTTGAAATTTTTGTAATATTGGGGGAGAGGAGCTTTAGACCGCGTACCATGCACATCGTAGAAGTGATTGTAAATGATAGATGCGGAACTTGGTGGAATTTTGAGGAAAATAATTGAGTAGTGAGGATTTATATTTTGTGTGCATAATTATATTGGAAACTTTAAATAATTCTGGCACCGAGAGTCGTAAGTGAAACAATTAATAAGTTGAGGAGGACATTGACCCAGCAGCGGACCGATAATAAGATACAAGAGAGAAGATTGGTCGGAGCGGTGGATTCTTCCAGGCCTCATCGTCCAAGAGCGCATGGATGTATAAATAGTAAGAATAATAGCGCTATTTGCAATTTTTACTACCGGTCATGACCAAGGTGACATTTTATGTTACAAAGAATTAATCAATGAATAAACTTACAACGTTCTCATTTTGTAAAAGAAAGGCTGATTATCATGTCTTTAGCATCTTGTGCAATTCATAGTTTAATAATTTCTTTCCAGAAACAAATTTAAGATTCCTCGCTTCTTCCGTATGGAGAGGGGATCGAATGATCGTTTGCTAGGAAGAAAGTAAGTACCGGAGACGATTATTTTCGTAAGAACCCAACCGGCAGAGCTAAGATAATTATTCCTTTTTTGCGAATTTAAAATCCAACCCTTTCCTGGCGCCCAAAAATGATATCAATTCGGAAACCAGTTGCATAAATAATTTAACAGAAACTGAGAGCGTTTCCATGTATTAGAAGTTGACAAAGTCATGAAAACATTAGTTCGCAAAAAGAAAAAGCATGTATGAGATAACAACGTGTGTTCATGTTGAAAAGAAGAACGATTCAGTTTTGACTCAGAAGTTTTACTGGCTTACTTTTAAGAGCGGGTACATGCAACTGATGTTTATATTTTTATATTAATTCAATAGTTCCCAGAAAAAATTTGAGCTTGCGTTGAGCGTAACGCTTGCCCATTGTTGTCGCATTCGTGCGGGCACAGCTGCCGTTGGAGCTCTCTGACAGCATGGTTTGGCAACACTTAGCGCTAACCAATTGTTGTGTTGCTAAATATTTACTACTAGAGTGCTTCCAAGCGCAAACCGTTGGTCATATGGACATTTTTCCTATAAGAAGAAGCAAAACCGTTAGAACTGCCGAAATTTTCGTTACCCGATGATAACGAAAATTTAGTAACATGGTAACGCTCAGCACTAATGACTTAAAACCAAATGTTTTACACGTAACACATTTATTTATCTTAAATATTTTGTTGTTCCATTAATCAGCTAGTGCCAAATCAACATGCTTATGGTCATATTTGTTTATGCTGAAGAGGCCGTGGCGTGTAAAGGAGAATTTCGATATTTAAAATTATAAACAATAGAATTTTGTTCTCCCTGGGACATTATGTCGAAAAGGAAAAGTAGCATATCTGTGCAATATAAAGTGACTTCTGAGTTAGGATGAGTTTGCTAAGTGTGGGTAGGGTAACAGTTTCTAATTCAAGTTATTGTACTATAAATATTAACATGATTGTCTTGGGAGAAGTAATAATTATTCGTTTCTAATTTTGTTTTAAGCATTCACTGAATATATATTTTTGACTTACTCTGTGATGCACATTTTTTTCATGTTTCATGACCAACTGGAAATATGCTGACATACCATGGCTACGTCTGTGTTGTAGAGACACACGATTTTGATCATTTTTCTGAATTCTGATTGGTAGTTGTGGAGTTTCAATTGCACGGTGGAGTTGTAGTTGCACGCATGCAGTAACTATAGTGATAATAAACGATTTTTCACGGAATTAATGAGCATACTTAGTGAACTAAATGAAAAAAATAATTAAATACTCAATTTCTCATTGCATTATTTCAAGATGCAAATTAAAGATTTAGCCCGGCATCGAGCATCAAAGAGTTAATTCCGTGTTAAGTAATTTCTGGTACAAAAAACAAACAATATTTTTCCTACACTTGAATAAAACTACATTTATTAGGAGTCATGATTTATTTCATTTCTAGTTTGTATGGCTTCATTGAAATGAAGCCCTGCATTCAGGAATTGTATAAAGAGGCAAGGAATGGAATAGGCAAGGAAGCATTTAATGATTAAGGTAATTATAAAGGAAATTATTTTCGAAATACTGTTACTATTTCGGAAGATGCTGGAACTGACATTACTTCCCTAAAACGTCACAGTGGTTAGAAGTCAGCACATTTGGCAAAAAATTACACGAAAGATAACTTTAAAAATAAAATTAATGTATACAAAAATATCACGATGTATTGTGTCAACACCTAAAAATGATAGTAAAATTCATCACAACGAGCAATATAGTTTCACGACAGTAAATAAATCAAAAAATTTCAAAGTAGTGAATAAAATAACACAATTAGTTTCTTTGGTATCAATTTTTATATAAAGAAGTTATGGTGTTTGTTTTTAAATATCTAATTTTATTTATTGTTATTTTTTTTTTATTTTTTTTGAGTATTAAACTTTTTTTTACAATTTATCCTGTGTTTACAAGGAAAATTCAAGAATCAACATTAACATTTGGTATTATTATTATAATTTGTTTCAACTGCATTGATTTTACTTTCTCGCCTTATTAATTCTTCGTAAGAAGAGAAAATTATGTAATCCTGTGCCGGAACACGGAGAATTTTTACCACAAAATCTCTTATAGCTGGGCTCTAGTAACGAAAAAGTCCATAAATCCTGTTGCTTAATTTCGAAAAAAATTCTCGTACCCGTGGTGTAGCCAAACGCCATGTTTTGTTGCTTTTTCAAAAAAGGGGATCCAAATGTTTGGATTAAATTTTGTTGCTGAATAGAGGGAAGGGCGTTTAGGACAATGATGCAGATATCATTTTTGTTGATTACCCCAATTTTTCCAAGATTGCAAAACACCATTTCAAAACTATAAAAATTGAAGAAAGAGATGTTTGCCTGAAACATAGTCGGTTGTGCAAAATTAGCACTTCAAATAAGGTCATGTACAAGTTTTCGAAAAAAGAAGTCGTTTTTGCGTAATTTGCACTTTATTTCTTTTCTCAAAAACCGGTCCAAATGTTTTGTTTTTTTAATTTTCTCCACTTATGTAATAAGGAACGGTAAAACATATGGCGCTAGTCTCAATTTTGGGATTCTGCTTGTGGTAGTATGAGTGCCGGCAAGTTAACTCTGAGGATGTGAGATAGGGTCTTGGAGAGGAAAAACTTTTCGTTGGTTGTAAACACTTTTGCTGGTTAAAGTAGTAGTATAATATTGCGGAGCATTTAAAACAGTACGAGAAAGTATGTGCCATGGTATCATCACTAGTTCTTCTTTCTCGTAGGTTTAAATTTATAAACAATCTAGAGAGCCTTATTTTTCAAAACAAAGTATAGTCTCAACTTCATTAAACTGACAGTCAACACCTTTCGAGTATAATAAATACTTGCTCTAAGCAGGTGTTGGCACGAAAGCAATTGCCCTTTAGAAATCAATAAACAAGAAGTGCGTCCAATCACGCCATAACTCTCAGTGAGCGGATGAAAAAGTAACAGCGATTGCAGCCGTCCCCACCTGCCAGCGCCGACTGCGCCCGCAACCATCTAGTTCCTGGAGCACGAAGCAACCTGATCCGGGCAATCTGCTGGCCGCGATCAATATGGAGGGCCACGGGCGACGCCGCCTGGCGCTCGGCGGGCGATCGCGCCCTCCCGACCCGCCTTCAAGCGCCAGCTAGCACTCCTCACGCCTCTGCCTCGCAGGAGCACCATCAAGCCATCGCCCTCGCCGTCGCCCTCGCCCGCGTCCCCACCCACGCCTCGCCCGCGCTCTCGCCCTTCCCTCGCCCTCGCCTCCGCCCTCGCCTCCGCCCCCCCGCCCTCCGCCTCCGCCCTCGCCCGCGTCCCCACCCACGCCTCGCCCACGCTCTCGCCCGTCCCTCGCTCTCGCCTCCGCCCTCGCCTCCGCCCTCGCCTCCGCCCTCGCCTCCGCCCTCGCCTCCGCCCTCGCCTCCGCCCTCGCCTCCGCCCTCGCCTCCGCCCTCGCCTGCGTCCCCACCCACGCCTCGCCCACGCCTCGCCCGCCCCCCCTCCCCCCCCCCCTCCCACTCCCACTCCCTTTCCTGACACTTTTGTACCTCGCGTTCTTTTCCCCTTCCGCCGTTCAAATCCACTCTCCGCCCATCTCGCCGCGTTTTGCCCTGAGGAAGGCCGCAAACTTTTCCCTGAGGAAACGTTTGTAACTGTGTCTAGAACGAATCGTCTCCCGAACCGCCAAGAATCTATTGACTCCGGTCGCGGAATTCTATGCTCGCACTTGCAGACATTCAGGCTGCCAGGTGCATCGAGACTATCCTCGACTACCTGCTACCGTTGCTAGCTGTACCTCGTGTTCCCCTCTAAATAGCACTCCTGTGCTTCAGTTCATAACAAGTCTACTCGGTTCGCCTAGCGCCGACGTCACCTGCCCGTTTCTTCTGTAAAGCCGCTCCTCCGGTATTTCGGTACTTAATCCTGGTTTTTCCCTGGTTTCCCCTGCTGTCTTGATGATTATCTCTTCCTCTATTGTCTTTGTTGCTCTGACCAGTATTTTCTCCTTCCTATTTGGCCCGTCACACACGTTACGTTTTACCTGTGCAGTAAACAAGTACAGGTCAACCGGGAAGCGTGTGCAAGGTAGAGCACACACTCGCTACGGTAAACCAAGATTTTAACCCAGTCGAGTGATAAGTTGATACGAGCAAACAAGTAGACCAAAACGATCGCTTTTTGTCGTGGCCGTGAAGGGTAAAAAGAAGCGAAAACGCAAAGTTTGGTGTAACGTTTAGTTACAAAGAGAAAGGAATACACTCGGACAAGATTTCTAAAAGAGTTAAGTTTAGATTCTACGGATTACCGTTATTATTTGCGGAGGAATGAAGAAGTCTACCAAATCCTGTTGTCACTTGTAACCCCTCTGCACGAAAGGGCCTTACTTCTGCTGCTAAACCGCTTAGAAATGAGTTCACTTCCTATTTTATAAATGAAGGCAAAGTTCCATGGAAAGACAATCGGGTTCTTCGATACCAACATTTGTTTTAATTAGTAGAAAGTGTGGACTCTAACTTTAACTCTTCACTTCTTTAATATAATCACACGCTTATGCATCATTTCTGTTTCCACGGTCGTGATATTCCTTACTTTTCAGCCGCCACAGACGAGGTTCCGACCAACAGATTATGCGATAAATTCTTTTATCACTTCGTTCGGCTTGACATGTGGACCACAAAAGTCACTAGCACTATCATAGGTATAATCTTTAGTTAACATTATTGTACACGTAAATACAAAGATGAGCGATTATATCTACTCAAGGAACCAGCCACAACTAACGTAAAAACTGCACAGGTGTGCCGGACTGACTCACACACACGTTTAGTGTTCCGCATACACGCCTGCGCATGTAGAAATAATTGAATTTCGATCCTTCTCTACTAGACTGCTCAGGTTGCTAGGCGTGTGCAGTTTGGCCTGCAGACGTTGGCACACATCCCCCGGTTTACCTATACAGTTGACCTAAAACAGTACAACTTCACCGGTAAACCGGAACGTGTATGCCGAACTTTTGATCTGCCTAAGCACGCTTAAAATGTAGCGAATAAATTTGCGGAACAGACATCGATCTCATTTCTAAAGTTCCAATTTTGCCTTGCTCCTTGCTTTCCACTGCCCCATTCTCCTGTAGTGCTCAACTCACTTGCAGACCTGCCCCTCCCTTTGCCCTTCCTTTCATCGTGGGCGGCGAGGGGATCTGAATGCGCGGAGGTGCGGGTTCGAACAATGCGGACGTTGGGTAATGGTTCCGGGTGCTCCGCGTTCCCACGGCCGACAGTCCCCTCCCCGCCCCGCCACCCCCCCCCCATCGGTTCTTCTCCCTCCCTCCTCCCGTCTCACTTCTCCACCTTGCCGCTTCGCTCTCCTTGCCCTTCCCACCTTTCCCTTCCCTTCCTCCTCCCTTTCCACCTCGCGGTTTACACTTCCTCGTTGCAACCTGTTCCGCCCCTGCCGCCAAGCGTTCACAGCCAACTGTTTCTCAATGCGCAACCCCCCCCCCCCCCTCGACCATCCGCCCCGCCCCATCTTCCCCGTCCCCCCACGCGCGGGGTCACTCCGTCGGCCCCTCCTGTCGCCTCGCTCCGGCACGACAAGACCGGTCCCTCTCGGCTCTGCTGGCGGGCGGAGTTCTGATGCCCCAGTTGCTGCCCTTCGTTTTATCGACTATCGGTTTAACAATATTGTTGCGCATCAAATATATGGACATTCACGCTTAGAGATGTGGAGTAATTTTGAAATTAAAATAACAATGTAATTATTGATTTCATTGTTTTCGTCACCACTACTTCATGTCTGAGTTTTAGCGAGAAATGTTTCGTAATAGGAATGTAAATACTTTTTTCTACAACTACTACATAAAAAAGACAACTTCTTCGCATTGCTAGCAGTATGTGAACTTCGTCAATTTTTAATCGCCATTAAAAAAAAGGTCGTTGCCAAGACAATGATCTTGTTACCGTGAAAAAAAGGCTTTTTTGCCCTTTCTTTCTCATCAAAGCGCAATGAACAGAATTGTTGTTATCTAAGATACTCTTAACTAATCATGGCCCTATATAATGCATTTCTATATTGTCCGGAGTACCAGGATTCTTTTTCCAGTACAAGTTTACGAAACTATTTGTATTATATTTTTATGCAGTTGTAGAAAAAATGTTGTTCATATTTCGTGTGTAAAGTTTCCGCCCACACTTAATATGAAAATAACTATTTTATTGTAATTGCTGGCAAACCGTTGATTAAATATTTTAGATGTCTCAGCTCTATGTGAAATGCTGTATTTCTACAACATCCAAATTTAATTTTATCAATACAAGGAAGACAATCTTCTCTTTCTTTCTTGAATTCTTACCAACTTTTGCTTGAAGATTTTTTTTATTTAACTGGATCACATTTTTAAATTTTGTTGTTTGGTTTTAACTTCTTTTAAAGTTCCTGGGAACCCAAATCATTAGTTCATTGTTTCTCACATTAACAGAAATGTGGTTTCTAATATCTTTCCTTTCTTCACCAATTTATTTTATGCCACGTCACTATAAATTTGGATCCCTGACGCTGAAATTTCCCCAAACTGATTTCTTTTTTTCCCACAATATATAGATATATATATATATATATATATATATATATATATATATATATATATATATATATATATATAATAAGGAAGTCAGCAGGTGTAGATTGAAATAACCCGTAAATAAACAAATAAAACGGATACTAGAAACTCTCTCTACTTGTAAATTTTAAGCATTTGATTTTAATATGAATTTTAATGTGCATCTTAAATATGATAGAAAATGATATGAGCAAATAGGTGAAAGGACATCTGGTTGACGTTACATAAAAGCGCTAGATGAAATTTGACTCACTGGAAAGGTTGTCTGAAAGGAAAAAGTACGGAAAAGAGGGTTCGACATGCCAAGGCCGGCTTCTGCTTCTGCAAAAAATATTTCCTATCATAATCTACTTCAATTTTGTGTATTTACATACATTAGCATATTTTTCGAGATTTCCCATGCTAGGGCTGCGGTCTCATAAAATCTTTACCAACACACAACTTCATCTTAATAAATATTAATTCGCTCCATATACTGTAACCTGCACTTGAAGTTTATGACTACGACTGCCAAAGAAAAGCAGTTTGTTAGTACTTAGGAGTGCCAGTTCTAGAAGTGATAATAATATTAATATTAATAATAATAATAATAATAATACGAAATAGCAGATGTTTATTATTGTTATTATTATTAATGTTATTAATTATTATTATTTATTATTGTTATTATTATTGATATTATATTACGTATGAAGGATACTGAATATTAAGAGATTCTTGAGTTTCAATAAAATTGGTTGTTCGTCACTCCCACGGTCACCCGCGCCGGCCCCCCACCACTCCATCCTCTACCGCCTCCACCAGAGCGCAGAGCTGCCTGGGGCTGTCGCGTGACGGGGTGGTGCCGCAGCGGGGCGGGGGGCGGGGGGCGGGGGTGGGAGGGGGACGCAGCTACGGGGAACTCGAGAAATTCGTACGCCGAAGCTCAACCAGGGATCGATGCTCTCGTTGCTAGTCGCCAAAACACTCGATTGCATTTCCTCAACCCACTTATGTTCTCAGAAGTATTGTGCTGCTCCGAATTACTCCTCACTGTAGTAATTCCTGATGTGAGAAATCATTTTTACTTATCCTAATGAGAATATCTGGATAGAGCATTCCATATGATACCACAAACTCAATTTGTATATTCCTAAATGTCAAGAAAATGAAAAAAATAATAAATTGTTATAAGTGTATCTAGATATCCGTGAGAAAAGGTATTATTCAATATATTCGTATTTATGTTAGAAATACGAGTAAAGCTCATATTCGATATTTTTGTTTGCTTGTTCCAACTTTTCGCTTGCTTTACGAATCTGTACCACAGTCAAGAACTGTATATTTCGGAAACAAAATAGCTGTCAGAATGTGCTTCGCAAAAATCACTTGTCACTAATCGTTTCAAGAACTACTTTTTGTACTGTAATGGAAAATGAAAAATATTATTTTGCATTGTGTTTTCCAAATTCCTTCAAGAAGATAATTTTAAGAAAAGAAGCTACCCAAGTAAATAAATGGGACAATGGCAATCATGTCAATAGTGTGACCCTGTGCTGTCTAACTGGAGACTTTTGTTGACATTTCTAGTCGATGTGCGTATCTTAAGGGTTTTACTTATCACGCGTACATACGAAGTACTGAAACTGTTATTTTTATAGATATAAACTCGAAAGACAAGTTTTCAAATTCTTTTTAACGTATTGCATTACAGTTTTTTTCTTTATTGCTATTCCTTCTACTTTTTACATTTTTATTTCAAAGAAAAAAATGCTTACTTTTTAATTTATAGGGTTTCAGATGTACAACCGCTTTGTAAAGCGGTTACATTTATTCTATTAATAGTTTTACATAAGTGATTCTTTTAGAAAAATCATTGGCAGAGAATAATTTGAGGATATGAGACTATTAAAAACGTGCCTAGGAAGGTTTTTACGAGTGCTCATTTTTATGAGGTTTGTATCCCGAGTTGTAAGTGAAGAACTTGTAGGATTGAAGGTATTTTGTGATAAAACTTATGGTTGGTGTCCTTGATATGCGATGTGATATGCATTATATCAAGCTCACGTTGAATACCATCATCGTGTATCAACCAGGGCGCTGTGAAACGCTTTTGGAAGGTCTGAATCTTTGAACGAGAGATTTGACTGCTGAACCCCATATTAGGCATACATAAGGAAGCATGTGTCGCATCATAGCTTGTAAAAAGTCTATGAGTCTCGATATGGATTTGGAGGATACAAGATCGGCGTAAATTTAGGAAGAGTTGGGAAGTTCTTTGTGTGGCTAGAGCAAGTCAATGGTGGATGAGAGATTTCCAAGAAACGGTGCGATCAAAGAGTTATTTGACAAATCATTCTACAACTCAGCAAACAATATAACAATGATTTACTAGAACATCTAGTTTCATCATTTCAGTAGTGGCTCGTCAATTTCCGATCGATTAGTATAAATTTACAATGTACTACGTGAAAAAAATGGAATCCAATAATCGTACAGAAAATTTTCTAAATCACAAAATCTATACACTAAAACAAAATTGAACATTAAATAAATTATTTTTTAAGAAATTAAACATTTTTAAAACAATAGGTAAGCGTTGTAGAATCATCTACAACTCATGCAAATCGTTCACAGTTTCCGGCTCGTATCTATAGCGGGGTATATACTTTCAACGCTTGATATTATGTTTTAGATAGCAAAGAAATTCTGTACTATTTGTAATTGATTATACAAGTATATAATGTAAATAAAACTGAACAATTTATAGACGTGATACACAGTGATATAGTAATAAAGACATTTAATGAGATAATGTGCATCGTTTGAGAGCGGTGCACTCAAAGTGTTTAATAATAATCATTTTTAACACGTGAAAGTTCTGTCGTGGATTCGTTTCACCGCTATTAAACCATTCATTTTACGTATTAAGTTCTTAGGGCTTTTATGTGGTACTGAACGCTTTTTTCTGGAAACTTAGTTATGTTGTGATGTCATTTCAGTTAATACACAGAAAACGAGGCAAGTTTGAAAATTTAAACCAAAGCACCGAGAAAACATTTCAAAATTTTAGCATTCGAAGTTTGATTGATTGGTTCTTAGTTATTTCGGGCACATCAGCTAATGAAGTCATTAGTCCCGTAAATGTAGTGCATGATTTTTCATCGGGAGGTCGCGGTGATCTTCCCCAACTGGATGGGGAGCTCCGGCGTTGATCTACCGTCGGCTAGGGGGGTTCCCTCAACCAGCTATCTCCTATCAGCAGGACACTGCCTTAGCCAGGATAAACCCTAAGCTCCCGACCGTTCACCCAGCACGTGTGCTAATGTTGTGCATGTAAATGTTATAGTATGTAAGGGGTTCGGATAGGACAAAGACAAAAGTGGAAGGAATGATCGCGCGCGGTCCGCGGCCCGTTCGTTAGGGTATTGCTCCGGCATTCGCCAGGTGTTGATCGGAGAAACCACGGAAAATTACCCTTTACAGCAGCCGGTCGCAAGGATTTTCCTCCAGACAGCGACTGAATTCTATCTAGCTGACAAGGTAGTGTCGAAAATTCTGCCGCCGTCAGGACTGGAACCTATGACATTTCGGTCAGAGGCACTGCAGCGACATCAGTTGATTCAGCATTCGAAGAATTCGCCTGGATTTGAATAATTTTAATTTAAAAAAAAAATTTATAAATGTGTCATAGGAGTTCAGGGTGCAAAAGCGTTATACACATAGAATATATATATATATATGATATATATATATATATATATATATATATATATATATATATATATATATATATATATATATGAGGATTTATTGCAAGAATTAGAGGAAATAAATATTTTTGTGACAAAAGTGCAGAATGAAAGGGTAGTTACGTGCACGCAATTGCAAATTATCGTTCTGTATTTTGTTCTTAAATATAAAGCAAAACGTTTATTAGTAAGAAATATTCATAATAACTGATAACAGCAACAGTAGACCGAATTTTGTCTACCCAAGGAAAAGACGCGAAGCATGTTAAGCCCCTAAGAATCTATTTCTAATTCCAACACGAAATAGTTTTCATGTGAACGAACAAAATAAGAGGTGAGAGCGATGCCTAAAGTGCGCAAATGTCACAGAATATCCAGCCCCACAACCACTCCGTGGCGATAGTTAACAATGGCCCGTCGCCTGTGTAAAATGAAGCCGGTATCTTTGAATTCCCGTCGGTTCCGCTGTAGCGAAGGCTGCGAGAATAACGTGGAACTGGGGTAAGAGGGCTTTTTCCCTATGGCTCTTGAATGGGCCACGACGCGCGACAGCACAGTAGCACCCTTCCGAGAAGCCAACCGGGGGGAGGGGGAAGGGACGGGGCGCCGTCCCAGATGCTTCTCAGAAATGACACGACACCCTGCGACTGCACGAAAATTCTACGCTCGATAGTCTGCAACGGTGGTTCCAGAGGGGGAGGAGTAGGGGCATTAAAATACGTATTAAAAGAATTGAAATTGCAGAGATTTGTGTAAATGATCTTCAAAATAATATCTTTTTTGTAATTTTTTAATATTTAACCCTTCATTACATTTTGAAACATTAAATAATTTTAAATATCGGAGTAATACTTTTTTATGGTAGCATCAATTGTCAGTCCAAAATATTTTGCTAAAAGAATATTAAGCGACTGCTAACAGCGTCAGAGCTTTATAACCTGTAAACTTTGTGTTATGTGATGTTTACTTTTACAAAATGACTCCCCCTAAATATTTTCTGAAAATGTATAGAAAAGAGAAGTTCGTTTCTACGCGGTTTTGTGTTGGTATCGTAAATGTAAGAAAGAGATATATCGTTTTACACCGTCATTTCTGCTTTCTGCTCATAATCGTGATAAAAATATTTTCCCTGGACGCCAAAAAAAGTACTGAAAATGAAACATCAATCGCATCTGTGGTTATAAATTTTTAGGTTACTTTGGAACTGACCACAGAACGAGGCGCCTTTAGAACGCAGCACATGTTTTATTTCTCACCACACTAATAGCTTCACACTACAATTCAACCCATTAGAACGGTCTCAAAACTGCATAACAGCAAACTGCATAACACATTTTTCAAAAACTCAGTTTTCAACGAACATGAGACCTGCATCACTCCCTTAATGTACTTTACACTATCCTAAACAAAATTTAATCAAAAACAATACTGTAATTTCTTTGAAAATTCGGAAAATGTCTCAGAAGCTTGATGTAAAGTACCACCCAAAATAAAAATATCGGTCTCAAATTTAAAGGGCCGCGACATCAACCAGATATATTGGGGAATATCAATTTTGTAGAAAATCGGATGAACGGTTTAGTTGCTATCGTTGTTCCAGACGGACGGACAGACGGACAGTCAAACGCACAAACAAACAGACGTTCTGCCGTCATTCGATTTTCCAGTATTAAGGACCCATAAAACGTAGATTATAGTTACACCACGTGTTAGATGATTTATTTTCTAAAATTAGCAACTGAATTTATACACTTTTTTGTTACAAAGGTCCTGTAATAAAGATTTTCGCGGTTTTTTCTCGCAGCATTACATAACGTCCTCTCTACTCCTTAGCGAGAAAGTAAAAATTACAGTAATAATCGGGCTTAATTTTTGTCCGTTTTCTTTTTGATCCTAACCTCAACCTCCTCCCTAATTCTAGTCAACCTTCACCTCAAGCAGCGCCGCGCGTTGGCCGCTGGCTGACGCTCCGCGCGTCCACCTCCACCGCCGCAAACGCACGCCGCCCTGCGCCGTCGAACCCGCTTTATGGCGCTCTTTATGGCAGAAATAAAAGGAGGCCGCACCAAGGCCACCGGGAGCCCTCCCCCCTTGACCCTGCGATCCACACCACGCCGCGGCCCGCTGACGAATCGCCGCTCTAGACGCAGCCACGAGCGGGGAATTAGGCTGCCTTCACAGGGAGCCACTCGGCGGCGCCACCGAGAAGCAGCAGAGCCCTTCACGCACAGCCACCGCCGACCGACACTGACTGCGTCAAAATCGACAGAAGCGACACGTAGACACCGCCGACCGCCATTCATCGCAACAGACGAAGCCTGCGATTACATAGAGCCACTCGGTGGCGTCACCGGGAAGCGACAGAAGCGGCACACAGACATCGCCGATCGCCGCTAACTGCGAGAGAATCTACAAAAGCGGCACGCAGCCACCGCCGACCGACAGTGACCGCGAGAGTTGACAGAAGTAACACGCAGACACTGCCGACAACCAGTGACCGGAAGAGGGGAATGCTGCTTTCACACGGAGCCACTCAGTGCCGCCTCCGGGAAGCAACAGAGCCGACAGAACGACATGCAGACTAGAGATGGGCTTAACAGCTTTTCTTCAATAACTGTTATCACAAAAGCAGCTGACTCGTAATAGCTGTCCATGACCAGCAACCTAACATGGCCGACTGCTAAGAGTTAAAGCAGTTGTAGCGACTGCTAAGAGTTAAACCACGCAAAACCAATAACGTTGGTAGCACCATAAAGCCTGTGTAGCTACCTTACGGCGCTTCCTTGCACTGATTTCCCTAACATGTTTGGACAGAGAAGCAGCTGATATGAACGAGACTGGATGAACTGCCAAGGATGAATAGTTATTCATATAATGTGTATAGAATATTACTAAAATGAAAGTGATTCGGGTCAGATTGCAAATATTCTCTCAAATATGCAGCTTGTGCATAGTGAAATGACGAGTGCCAAAAATAATGAGGAGAAACAGTGTTTTTGCTTACCTATAGCTAAAGTGTTAATGACTGTCGAATATCAAGTATTATAATGTGAGATATTTGACCGTAACTCATTTTATTTTATCGGACCTAGGGAAATATTAGTTGATCTCACATAAGCAGCAATGGGACAGAAATATTAAACATATTGGACGGACTTAATTTAAAGAACAAACATCTTGTTGTAGTGATACAATAAAATATAAAAATTTGTGGCACATGGTGATGACGAATTCTGTATTAATGAATCTATAATTTGAACACTGGCAAATCATGATTGATTAACTGCAGTGAAGTTGTTATTGTACAAAATGGTTGCCACGAAAGCTTGTAGTAGTTCGGATTAGGCCCAATAGGTTGCAGTTCTATGCATTTCAACCTATAACAGCCAATAACAGGATAAACGAAATAACTGTTATTTCGCGTAACAGTTACGAAACGTTAACGGTTTAGAAATAACAATTAAGCTGTTAAGGACACATCCCTAATCAGACCCGCTGATCTCCCTGATCGCGAGAGAGGAAGGCGGCCTTCAACGGAGCCACTCGTGGCGCCACCAGAGGACAGACCCTTCCCCCCGTCCGCCGCTGATCGCGAGAGGTAGGCTGCCTTCACACGGAGCCACTCGGTGGCGCCACCGAGCAGCGACAGATCCCTTCCCCGTCCGCCGCTGATCGCGAGAGGTAGGCTGCCTTCCACGGAGCCCTCGGGGCCCCCCCCAGCGCCGAGCACCACAGATCGCGAGAGAGGAAGGTTTCGTGAGTCTCACCGTTGTGGATTCAGGCGCCCGAAAGGCAGGCAGAAGGCTAAAGCCTGTTCAGTGGCGCGTCTAGCGTGAACGCTGTCAGTTAGAACTGTGTTCTGCTGGCGGCTGACGTGCGTCTGCCCTGGTGGTGGTGGTGACAGTTGACCCCGGTGACATCGCCGCAGCTTTAATTTTCCAAAGTCAGCAACGCGCATTGTAGAATAACACTGTACCTTATACGAAAGGGCACACGACCGCTTTGGCCGTTCCGCATGAGATACAGTGGTAATCTACGACGTGCGTTATCACGCGTCAAACGCGCGCTCTTGTGAGACAGGGCTTATACGTCGTTCAGGAGAGCCAAGTACGACGCTCAAGAAATACCGCCATGTTTCTTCCCTCGCTGACGAAGAATTTAGAGTTACTTTTGTGAATACAAAGCGTGCCTTTTATCATTGAGTCCTTTTTATATGGTTGAGGAATGCCAAACCGTTAACATGTGTAGGTTGACCCCGGCTTGCACGTTCCAGAGGAATGGATCACCCTTAGCTCCAGAATACAACCTGCTATACACCCACAGGACTATGACCATAATAGTTGTTGCGTCCGGAAACACTAAATTCACCCTCAACTACACACTACCACACTACTTTGTAACCGGCGATTCTTCAGATATTCGGTTTCTAATGGGCACTGGCAACCAAGAACTGACTCTTGATTACACTGGGCAACTATGAAGTGATGGCATTTAATGTAAATCAAAAGTTTTACTATTAATTGGATGTTGACTGCACATTACGGATTTCTCATAATGACATTCATTGTTGCGTTTGTTTATAAAGTATATTTTCCTGTTCTCGTATAATTATTCACTATGTCAATTAAAATGAATGTTTCATTAAACTGAATTACCTGAATTTCATTGTAATTATTTATAACTATGTAAATTATTAGATAAAAATATTAATAAATGTTTACATCACTATAAAATTTCACAATAATTAATTAATTATGGGGATATATTGAACTTTTAAACACATTTGAGAGGCAAAATTCTTAAAACGTATGAGAACATGTGATGTAGATAACTTAGGACACGTGTTATGCTTTTATTTACTACTGCACAATCACACGGTGAAATCATCTGCACTTGACGATGAGCGAACTCCTTTAACCAGAACTTTCCAACTTCACTGGGACCACTTGCAATACGTCGCCACCATGCCCAAAATATAACTACTTGTACAAACAATGCGGTGGCGATCGTTTTAGTACTTGCATGAACTAAATTTGCAATCATCGCTTGGATGTGTATGCCTACCTTTGACAGGTATTTTCATAAGCGATCCATGATGTCCCCTACTATTTACTATACGCATTACTTTCCAAGAACACCAATTTACAAAACATTTAACATCCTATACCCATGAATTTATGAACGACGTTTCATTATTTATAACGTGATGATGACCAGTGACACATCGGCGAAGCACTGAAGCTCTCGTGATGAATGCAAATTTTATATGACCGCTCCATTTGCTCACAACTGCTTCCACTCGAACGAGGCTTGTTTGGTCACGTTTTCTTGTTTCATTGTGAACAAAACAGGGTACTTTGCGGAAACAGTAATTTCCCTTACTTAATATTTCTATTTTTTAAAGGTCCTTGTTACTATTACAGTTTCAAGTTTCATTGCCGTTCGATTTCAACTCAAAATGCAAACACATGATCCCCAATTTCAAAATAATGGCTTTGGTGGTTCAGAGCATCAACTGATGTCACTGCAGTTTCTCTGATCGGGAGGTGCTGGTGTTCGAGTCCGGAGAGGGGCAGAATTTTCGGCTCTAGCTAGATTGAGTTCAGCCACTGTCTGGAGGACAATTTTAGTGGCTGGCTGCTTTGATCGATAGTTTTTCGTAGTTTCTCCAATCAACACCAGAATGCCGAGCAGTACCCTAATAAATGGGCCGAGGACTGCGCGCAATCTTTTCTTCCTCTTCCTTGTCCTATCCTCGCCCCTTGACACACATGCACTGCACTAGCACATTTAGGCAGGAGACCAGTCGGGAGCTTAGAGACATCCATCGGGAGAAGTTCACTGCCACCTCTCGAGGAAAAATGCACTACACTTACGGGTCTCATGTCAGCAGTTGACGCGCCCGGAAACACGAAATAATCAATCAGTCAATCTCAAACCAGATTGTATGACTACATTCTCATAAAACGTCACTGCCTCTCTTGATGGCTTATTGGTTTACGTGTTCGCTTTCCACGGCGCAACCTTGATTTCGACTTCCGGCTGAGACAAATTATACCTTTCCTTAAAAATGTCCTAGTATCTATTGTTGTGTGACGATGAGAAAGCCCATTCTAAGGTTATGAAGACCAGAATACAAGGTGAACGGATGTTTTCATGCTAACCACACGAACCTCTTATGCTATGGCTGAGAGGCTGGGTCACCGGTGGTCGGCCAAGGCCCGTGGCGGACAGTCGAGCCAAAGCACCGTAACAGAGTGTCACCACAGTCTAACAAAACAGTTGCGACACCCTAACCTGTGGAAGGTGCATTCATTTGACAGCAGGAGCGATACTAGTGAGCAAAAGGTCGTCTTCTGAGAGTCTGTAGCGCCCAACAGGTAGAGCGTAATATTAACATCAAAACTTTTGTACAAATGAACAGGGTGAAATAAATTAAGAGATGTTGCTTGTTTCATATTGAATAATTTAATATTAATACAAAAATAATTTTACATAACAATAATCATCACCCTAAGTGTCTATATGTTTCTTATAATGTTTCCTTTTTAATGTAATTTCACTTGGCTTTTTGGCAGACATCTCGTGAAAGTGACACTAATAATTAGTGATTTCTTCATCCAATTTTAGTATTTCATTTGACTTTACCAACTCAGTTTTGTGAAACTCATTTTTGTGAACTACAAATTACAAAATTACAATAAAATACCTACAACACTGCTGTATTCCTAAAAGTGCCATGGAGCAAAAATCAACCTAAAAGCTATCGCTCATTTGCTCCAAGTAGAGAGTTAAACGATGAATCGAGAACTGAATCTGGATGTTTTGTAGCGTCGAGCTCGTATTTATATATTGATTCTCTTTGAAAGTGAAATTCATTGGGAGTTTCCCCTATCTGTGATACAAGTGTAAACCCCTTGGATTATTTTGGCATACATGTAACGGATTAAAGCAGCGTTTTGTGGTATCATCTATTCTGTATGCAGGATGGTTTTTGGAACATACAAGCCTTATGAAAATGATTGAATTCGAAGTCGTTGTAAACACGTATTCGCTTTCATGAAACATTGATACAAATTTCTCCGAATGCTTTTAACAGATTTAAAACATCGCTTACTCTCTTATTTGTACATTATAAAAAAATTTAATACGTTCACGCAATATGGAGGCAAACAACACTTTTGTGTACATTTATTGATAACATGCGAATCTAATGGGTGTGTATTTGTTCTCTTTACAAGCTTGCAATATCAGCAAATAATGTTCACCCTCACAGTAAAATCAAAGCTCCGTTTCCGATTCAATTGCAACTCATTATGACAAATAGGCTATTTAATAATTTCCTAGTACGATATTTTCGAAAACAAATATGAATACTCGTATATGAAAAAAAACTTTCAAGATTGTTTTGGTAGATATTTTTACTTTTTGGTATACATATGTATATACGGAGTAATATATGTAGTATAGAGAAAGTTAAGTAATGCTGTGGAAAAGGGATTTCGAGATTTCAACGGAAATACACAGTTTTGGGTCCCTTTATATCGATTTCTTTACGTCTACCTCTGTCCGTCGGACTAGTGTATGTGAACAACATTAGCACCTAAACTATGCTTAGGATTTTTTCCAAACTGAATAAACTTCTTCTTCCAAGCTCTGCGAGTTTGAAAACCATTAATTTTGGGTGGTACTTTACATGAAGCTCTTGAGACATTTTCAAAATTTTCCCCAAAATGGCTCCAAATTTTCTCTTTACATTTCTTGTAAAAATAGAGTGAAATGCAATTATGAAGGTGGCACCGTCGATTTTCACTGATAACTCTTGAATGTTTCAAAATTGCAAAAGACTGAAGTTTTTCAACACATTTCGCACAACTACAAAATCGAAGATATACTTTTATTTCAAGTATAATTTTTTGTCCTTATTAGTTCTTTCATTAAGGTCATGCATTTTTTAAATAGTAGTTTTGGGGCAATACTGTGTGCAATATGAGCAATTTAAAAAATAACAAAAACAAGATTACCTCAAAAAACGGTTCTAATATTTTACTTTAAACTTTTGGTTGGGACAGGGCTAAATATACTGTAGAACATGATATAGATGCCATTTTGCTCTATTCTGTTGTTTTTCAAACATTTCAATAATGTATTTTTTACTTGCCTGTCACGTCGTTAGCATTTACATTAGCGGCAATTTGTTCACAATTTTCGCATTTACGAGTCTATGTACTTCAAACGATGTCTTATAAAGTTTCTAGAAAACTAAAAACTCTTCTGTGAAAACGAGCTCAAAATTCCGCTTTTTCAGAAACATTCAAACGTCATTTTCTCAAAACGGATCCGAATTTTTTCTTGAAACTTTTCGAACTAATAGTGCCGAATTGCACTGTTTGGTATGACAAAAATATTTCTGATGTATTCTTTTGAATTTTCAAAATTCACACAAATGTATTTTTTAAATCTATTTCACGCCGTTAATGTTCACATTTCCAGCGATTTGTATACAACGAAAATGTTTATGTAGGACGAGGTATGCCTTGTTGCCACTCCCACAACGCCCTCTGTGCTCCAAGAGGCTCATCGGCGACGGCGATTGCACTCGAGTCAACTACTGAGGTTATTAGTCCTGAAAGGGTAGTGTATGCTATATCTCTGGAGATGGTGTATTTTCTTTTCTCCTGAAAAATTAGATTTGGAGCTTACTCACACGTCGGCTTGCAGTCCCCCCCCCCAAAAAAAAAATCTCACGTCGGGACACCAAACCTATCGGGACAAGCTCTAAGCTCCTGATTGGACTTCCGATTGATTGATTAATTAGTAATTCCGGACATGTCAACTGCAAAGGTTTCTTAGGTGTTTTATCGCGGGAGATGATGGTGATCTTCCCCCGGTGGATGGCAAGGCCTCGCGCGGGCCTACGACGGCTTGCGGGAATTTCCTCAACCACGTATCTCTCACCAGTGGGTCACCGCTCCAGTTGGGACAAGCTCGAAGCTCCCGACCAATCTCCAGCCATGTACAGTGCAGTGCTTATAAGTGAGTTTGTAACGGGTGAGGATATAACAAGGAAGAGGAAGGAATGATCGCGCTGAGTCCACGGCCCGTTTCTTATGATATTGCTGCGGCGTTCCCCTGAAGTTTACCGCAGAAATCTCGGAAAACTACCGATCAGAGCAGCCGGGAGGGAGAACGTTCCTCCAAACAGTTGAAGAATTTGACTTAGCACTGTAGCTAGTGTCGAAAATCCTCACACTGTCGGAACTCGAACCCTAAAACTTCCCGATCAGAGACACTGCAGTAACATCAATTGATGCGCTGATCCACCTAAGCGTATGGTCTCCCGATATGTGCGTGGTGTATTGTGAGTGTAGTCTCCTGACATGGTCGTAGTGCAGTGTGTCTGGAGGGGGGTGTAAGTGGAGAGGGGGGTGAGGGACGAAGAAGAAAATATCACGCACCGTGGTGACCTGTACGTTAGTGTTCTGTCCAGGCATTCGCCTGGTATTGATCGCAGAAATCACGTAAAATTACCGATCCTACCAACTCGCTCCCAAAATTCTCCTCCAGTCAGTGATTGAATTCGACCCTGACAATGTGGTGTAAAATCCTCCATCGTAGCGACTAGAACTCGAACTCCTTCCTGTCTACCGCGACCCACTTGTGAGAGTTCACCCAATCCTCGATATTAATGTTTTCATACACAAAATTTTCGTAACTTTATTACTTTTACGTCATGAAATGTCACGTTTCATTTTCGTTGCACTTGAGATTCGTCTGTTGCAGTTCAGAATGAGCTTACTGTTACTTTTCTGTAGTGTGAATGAACTTTTTGAATTTAATAAATATATTTTACAAGTATATTCTAGTAGTTCTTATAGTTCTCATTACCTCAATCTAAATGTGGGATTTACATCAACTCATTTTTTGGTTTGATTGCAAAATAAGACAAAATGTTCAAATTATTCAAATGACAAATTTCCGCACATTATGCACAAATATTTTACGAGTATACACTTTTAGGCCTTATCAGATTTATGTTCTACACATAATGAAACTGAGGAAGGACCAGTAATTAATTCAAGTCACGTTTTTTTCGATTTTAGAAATAAATATAATACGTCATTTACGGCTGATATTCAATTCGGTACCAGGATAAAGACAATCAACTTAAATGAATAACTTTGCTAACAGCTGCTGCAATTGTTCCCAGCTAGCTGCCAAATACCAAAAATAGTGGGGAAACTCAACATGTGGAAGTATTTCAAGACAAAAAATCGTGTACAGGTTTGATTATCTGATTAATTCAACTATGTTGATGAAAAAACTAGTAAGAAACGTATCCTAATCAGCTGATCTTTAGAATTTGATCTCAGAGATGAGCACATAAAAATTACAGACGTTGCGTTGCGTAAACATTGGCTTGTGTTATGCAATCAACTGACAATATTTTTTTGTGGTGTTACATTTGCTTTAGATCAGAGATTCCCAACCATTTCCTTTCATGGATCCCTTTTAAAAGAAAGTTCCCTTCATCAATCCTTAGTGTTTTTCTATAATACACTGCACACAAAATAATTAATACACTGTTAAGTGCACATATACGACTTAGACGAAATTAAAAAAAAAATTTTTTTTGGTTTTAGGTTATATTTTATTATTTTTAACTTTTTTATCAAGTATTTATTAGACGTTTTGAACCTTTATATAAGAAAATAATAAACAACTCTATTTATATTTTTTAAGTCAACAGGATCATGGTTCTACAGATGCTTTGCCGGTGCATATTGCGCTATAGACCCCTCAATAGTCTCTTTGATCATCATTAACCTCCTTTAATATTGCATCGAGCCTCAGAGGATCGATACCGACCCCGGAAACACTCTTTGCGAGCAACGTTGCTCCAAATCTGACCCTCATCACTAGCGCAGTCATCATCCCACAATTAGATGTTTTGAACCTTTGTGTAAGAAAATAACTAACTACTTTATTTTTATTTTTTTGAGTCAATATGATCATATTTCTACAGATAAGTCGCCGGTGCATATTCCGCTGTCGACTCCCCAATAGTCTCTTTGATCATCATTAACCTCGTTTAATATTGCATCGAGCCTCAGAGGATCGATACCGACCCCGGAAACACTCTTTGCGAGCAACGTTGCTCCAAATCTGACCCTCATCACTAGCGCAGTCATCATCCCACAATTAGATGTTTTGAACCTTTGTGTAAGAAAATAACTACTTTATTTTTATTTTTTTAAGTCAATATGATCATATTTCTACAGATAAGTCGCCGGTGCATATTCCGCTGTCGACTCCCCAATAGTCTCTTTGATCATCATTAACCTCGTTTAATATTGCATCGAGCCTCAGAGGATCGATACCGACCCCGGAAACACTCTTTGCGAGCAACGTTGCTCCAAATCTGACCCTCATCACTAGCGCAGTCATCATCCCACAATTAGATGTTTTGAACCTTTGTGTAAGAAAATAACTACTTTATTTTTATTTTTTTAAGTCAATATGATCATATTTCTACAGATAAGTCGCCGGTGCATATTCCGCTGTCGACTCCCCAATAGTCTCTTTGATCATCATTAACCTCGTTTAATATTGCATCGAGCCTCAGAGGATCGATACCGACCCCGGAAACACTCTTTGCGAGCAACGTTGCTCCAAATCTGACCCTCATCACTAGCGCAGTCATCATCCCACAATTAGATGTTTTGAACCTTTGTGTAAGAAAATAACTACTTTATTTTTATTTTTTTAAGTCAATATGATCATATTTCTACAGATAAGTCGCCGGTGCATATTCCGCTGTCGACTCCCCAATAGTCTCTTTGATCATCATTAACCTCGTTTAATATTTCATCGAGCCCCAGAGGATCGATACCGACCCCGGAAACACTCCTTGCGAGCAACGTTGCTCCAAATCTGACCCTGACCACTAGCGCACCCATCATTCCACGGCCCCCTCTTTTCTTTCCCGCGGCCTCTGCGATCGGCGGTCGCGTGACGGCCACTGGCGGGGGCGGGGGCGGGGCGGAGGCGGGGCGGGGGGGCGGGGGGCGGGCGGGGCGGGGGGGGGCGGGGTCGAGGCGGGGGCGGAGCGGGGGGAGCGGGGCGGGGCGGGGGCGCGGCGGGGGCGGGGAGGAGGATCGGGGAAGGCCGGCGCCTGGTTTATTTACCCGGCGGTAATGGCTCGTGTGCGGAGCGAAAGACAAACGGTTCTCGAAATCGTCTGCCGCCGTCCGCCGGCTCCAGCGATCCGCGCCCCTCGCTGCGGCGATTTCAGAGCAGCTTTCACACGAGGCCCCGCCATCGACCGCCCGAATAGGCCACGGGTTCAGACGTCTCTCTGTTCATCTCCACAGCCGCTAACGAGTCACGATTGTACACCGGATTTCGATTGAAAAACAATGCTCGTCTGGATGTCATGATCATTCTATTAGTGTCATTCAATCGTTCGTTTCTTGGCGCTGGCTTTCACGTTGCAATTATTTTCTGATGTGTTTTTTTTTTACTTTCTCGCCTTTCGAAGTTCTTAGTAATAAGAGAAATTTATGAAATCGTGCGTCGGAAAAAATGAATTTACGGCTGGAAAACTGTTTTGTCGGACTCTAGTAACAAAAGAGTGGATAAATCCTGTTGATAAATGTAGAAAAAATTCTCTAACATGTCTTGTAGCCAGAATACATGTGTTGTTGGTTCCTAATATCGAAAAATCGATTGACGCTAAAACGTCTGTCTGTCCGTTGGTCCGTCTATCTCAATGTGGTCAACGCTAGCGCCTAAACCTTTCAGCCGATTTTCTTCAAAATTGATATTTCCCACTACATATGAATGATATAGTTGCTTTGGTAATTTGAAACGGATATTTTAATTTTTGATGGTAGTTCACATGAAGCCACAAAAACATTTTCAAATTTTTCTCAAAAATGGCATCAATTGTTTTTCTCTTTAATTTGAGATCGCCATGTCTGAGCATCTTTAAACAGATGCCTTCCATTGACCCACTCAAGTGATTTCAGCCTTCTCTTTGATGTCTACAAACGCAGTCGGCTCATGAAAGCACTCCAGATTTTGATTGGCTCTTTGTTCGTCTATGTAACTAGCAAATGCATGATTATTTTATTGTGTCATTCAATCGTCCTTTTCTTGGCAATCGTCATAACCTTACTATAAAACCTAACTGTATGTTTTTCTTTTTATATCTGTATTCGTTAATCGTCATTTTTATGCACATTCCAGCAAGATACATACTCCTCTTTGTTCACTTCAACGATCTTGACGAACTTGAATTTACATTTTCATGTTTTATTTGGCTATTTGTCAACGTTCCTGTATGAAATCATAATAGTTCCAATGGAATAAGTTGCATTAAAATGCTCTGAATTTTCTCACTATTTTGAAGTTGATTATATCTTCATTGTGATGTTTCTCAACATACTTCAGCAAACCTCACTATATACAAAATACTTCAAAATTAGATCCTGTCATCTCTCTCTCTTTTCAATAGTTATCCACTCGCAATTGTATCTATTTTCACTGTCAGAAATCTATTTCCTCTTATCATACGAAGAATTAAATTTTTAAAACAGTTTACATTTTTCAAATATCAATTTAATAAAAAAACGTGTTTGTATAAAAATTATGTTACAATATGAGCAATTTACAAGAAGATATTTTTGAACCATGCCCCTTGCATTTTGCATGAAGTTTGATACACAAATAATAACGCATCATCATGGCTCAAAATACATGAAACAATATTTGCTAAAATTACTAATTCACTTAAGTGAGTAAGTGATATATTAAATGCAGTAAATAAGTTGCATTTATTAATTTAATAGTACATCATTACAGTCACAGATGTACATGTGAAAAAATGGCTATCTAATAAGCTGCAAAGTGAGAGTACAATAAAATTCGTCTGAAAATACATTATATATCATGCCGGGCAGACATAATGTAGGAAAAGAGTCAAATTTCTAATTTTTGTTCCTAATCATTTTTGAGAATAAAAGACAAATAAATCTAAGAGAATATGTGTGATTCAAATATTTTTCAAATCAATTTCAAGCTGACAGAATAAAAGAAACCAAGAAACTAAACATGAATTTCAAACTTGTAACCCTCCTCTTGAAAAGTAGTTATTTTTTAGTGAACTCATATTACCCTGCACAACATATATTTTTGTATCGTCACAAATCTGAACGAAATATAATAAAATATATTAGAGATAAAATAATTTTCTAACATTATTGTTACATATTTCAGTGCATATCAACATCATGCTTTAATGTTTACTACAGTGAATTTCCCAAATATAAATAAGCCGATTTTTAATACCATACTAGGATTCTGTATTTGATTATCTATATTGTAGAATAGAACGTTTTTCTGGACATTAAGAAAAAAATGTAGAGCAATTTCCTACTGAAAGCAAAATGAACTAGAAATGTATATCTGTTCTTTTTCTCGAACGTCATATACAGTTTAAAGAGAGTGGATTATCTTTAATGAAGTTTTCTCTTTTTCTCAAACACTTAAAATAAAAATATGAATTGACTAGTTGGACCCGTCGGAACATTCCCAACTTTGCAAATCATTATTTTAAAAGTGAAATTAATATTGACGACCTCACTCCAACAGTGTGTTACATCATAGCGGCATGGTTTTTCAAGTGGAGTTGAAAACCTTGAGGAGAAGTATACTCTTTTACTTACATAAAAGAACACTTTGGATATATTTGTACTTGAATGCTCTGGTATTGTCAGATCTGTTCCAAACATGTAATTCGAGACTAGCTGTTTACACATCACGATTACTGTCTCATTGCTGACAGCGGCACTCTGCTAAATGCGACAGTGGAACTAATTCGAATTTTAATGACCATAAATAAATATTGTAAATGCATATAATTATTAGGTAAAATTGTATTAGGTAAAAATATTGCCTCCTTAATCTATTTGGTGATGCTTTTGTGATTAGCTGTGACAACTTAGAGCAGTAGCTAATTTTCGTATCGACGGTGTCTTGTAAGAAGTGGCACCTTTCCAAAATCGAATGGGAAGATCCAAAAAGGTGGAGATTTGTAGACTACAGCATGAAAAACATAACTCGAAATGCCGTCTCATCACAGATTTTAGGGGTCCTTTACTAATTTATAAGGAACAGTAAAGTGCTTCGTAGTGAGAAGAGTGTTGAGGATTTAATTTGCCTCCATGTTTGTTAGTTCGAATTTCCACATTCTTCGTCTCAATCTCTTTGATGCAGAGCTGTAGAACAGTACTTACCAAACTATCACATTTTTATGGATTCTCACAACAAGTACAAAATTTTCATAATCCTTTAATATATTATAAGAGGTGCATCCAAAAAGTTTCCCTAGATCGTCAACAAAAAAAACGTAGAAAATTTTATTGTAGCACATAAAGCGTATGCTGTATTATTTTGCAACATAATCATCACCACAATAGAGTCATTTGTCATACTGTGAGATCAAAATTTGTTTGTGACATAGAAGCATGCAGTCTGGTATAGGTTTGACAGCCACTTGCAACTCTGATACACGAAATGACTTGAGGTGTAAGGAAAGAAGAAACACGTCTTGAGGTGTAAGGAAAGAGGAATTGATTGCAGACTAGTTCCGGACATTCATAATGACATTTCATAATTTTTTCTAAAATCCTTAAATTTATAAATAACACAAAAATATAATGGTAATTAGATATTAATATTAGTATATAAAATCTTATTAAAACATTGACATAATTTGAAAGTTTCTACAAGGGCAAAATTTATTTAAAACAACATTCTGGATATAGCAGAATGCCTTTTACCACAAAACCCTAGGAAAACTAAATCGCTTTAGTTATTCCAAGAGCACACTGTTCTGCTCCTTTGGTATCCCGACATTATTTCTCGTCTTTAGAAAATGTTCCAGTGGCATTGAAATACGCCTAACTGTGCCCGATCGCATCAGCTCTACGCGTATTCCGAGAATCACACCTAGGCCAGCGCAGCCCTTCGTGGCAGTCCACGCACCGCGGACGCTCCACCACCGACAATTAGAGCTCGTCGCAGGATCAGCCCACAAAGCGCCCATTTCCACTGCAACTCTACACGCAAAGTCGTCCGGTGGCAATTGGTGCAGAATGCATTGGATCCTGTGAGATCACCGCTGCCACCGTCTAAAGGGCCGACATAGCCGCGGTCACCGCGCCGTGCCGCAACACAACGGGGGGCTTCAATAGGTCTCCATAGACTCCGAGAGCGCTGCCCACGTTAAATCGACCTGGGGCGTTATGAAAGGCAACGCTTGCTAACTGGGCAACGCGGCTGAGCTGCATCAGTTAGGAACCACATGATGTCTGGTTGGTTGTTAGTAATTCCGGACGCGTCAACTACTGAGACCATTAGTCCTGTAAGTACAGTGCATGTTTTTCTCCTCGGGAGGTGGTTGTGATCCTCCGCAGAATGGCGGGTTTCGGCGCCGACCTATCGTCGGCTAACGGGGTTTCCCCAACCAGGTATCTGCCACCAGCAGGGTAGCACCCCAGCCGGGACAAGTTCTAAGTCCCGACCGGTCTCCCAGCATGTGCGGTAGTGTAGTACATATTAGTGTGTAAAGGGTGAGGATAGGACAAAGAAGAGGAAGGAAATATCCCGCGCGGTCCGTGGATCGCTTGTTAAAGTACTGCTCCGGCATTCGTCTAGTTTTGATCGGAGTAACCACGAAAAACTACCGATCAGAGCAGCCAGCCGCTAGAATTCTCCTCCAAACAGCGACTGTACTCAACGTAGCTGACAATCTAGTGTCAAAAATCCTGCCGCCGCACACTGGTTTTATCGCGGCAAAAACCTGGCCATAATTGCAAAATTCAAAATGCGCGTTTGGAATTCTGACATATCAAATCTCGTTCGGAAGACATTGGAGCATACTACTTCAGCTTCAGAAATTTATTTCAATCGTTTTTGTCTTCCACACGGTGTCGTAAAGTTACCGTTGCTCGAATGGCTCGAATTCGTTGATTCTTGCCAACGATATTCGTGAAATTAAAAAAAGGGTTTAAATTTTTTTTTAGGATTCTTTTTGTATATCCGAATATAAGACACTTATGGCTGTAAGTTAAGTATATTTTTAAGAAAAAGTGTATAATATTTTTATATATGATGCGGTTGAATTCTAAACCATGTAGCGTAACAAAGTTAGTCGTTTATATTGTAGATTATATTTTTTGTCCTGCGAGGTCCTGCCTCAATTATAATTTTTATTTATCAAGTAGAATGTCCTTAATCAGAATAACACAAATTTAGCTGCACATATCTGCATCTTTTTGTTTTAAATACTACAATGCTACGTAGTAAGATATAACACTAGATCGATGCCACAGGGAATTGATTTCTTGGAATAATTTTTTTTACTTCTCCTTCAGATAATTACTTTTAGTAGTAAAATTAATAATATAAACTTTTGGAGGGATTAAACAATAATAACCCAAGCCACCGAGCACTTTCAGATTTTGGTGTATTTTAAGGATTCTTCTTTCTTGACGCAACAAACAAAACTATGGGTAACTAAGGTGTAAGAGTGAATTCAATGTGGTCACCTCAAAGTATTGTTGACTAATTTTTGATTCAATTATTCATAATTAAATATTAAATAAAATATTGTTTATTCAATAAGTGCCGACGAAATTAGATCTGTATACATAGATATTGGGTTCCCAGCGGATGGGTGACATTTGTTTGAATATATATATATATATATATATATATATATATATATATATATATATATATATATATGTGTGTGTGTGTTTGTGTGTGTTTGTGTGTGTGTGTGTGTGTGTTAAATAAATCTTAATGAATCAACAAATTCAAAAACTGTCTTAAATAACATTTTACTTACAATCGATTTTTTTCCCCTTAAATCCGATATTCCTTTTTGAAGCAGCTATTTTGAATTTTGAAATTTCATTATGACATTTGAAATCAATGACCTTCAGAGCCCCATATGTATATTTTATATGCATTTTTCTTTGTTTTTAAATGAGTCGATCCGCCATTTTGAAGGCGCCATTTTGAATTTTGAAATTTCGTAATGATATTCTAATTCAGCGACCTCAAAAACCCCTTGATACCAATTTTTACGCAAATCCACTGACATTTGCAATTATGACCAAGTTTTAGGCCCGATTCAACCAGTGTGCGCCGTCGGGACTCCAACCTAGATCTCCCGGTTAGAAACGCTGCAGTGACATCAGTTGATTCATTGAGTCACCTATCCGGTAGAACCACACGGCGTTCATTGTTAAATCTCGCAGGAGTTAATACAATTCATAAAATATTTGTCACGCTTGGTGCGGAAATATGAAAGGGTGTCAGTGAGTGGGAATGCGGTATTTCCATGCGTATGAACTACTTCGGTCCTTATTCACGTGATAGAGTACGGGCTGTTGACAGATTAATTAGTGATAAGGTCAATAGTTCTGTAATTGCAGTGCATCTGTATTCCTCGGGAAATGGCAGAGATTTTCCCGTTTCGACTGTAGATCCGGCGCACCTACTGACTTGCGAGGTTTTCCCCAAACAGGTATCTCCCACCGACGGAGCACCGCCTTTCACCCGCCGGGACAAGCTGTAATCTCCTGATTGGTCTCCCACCGTATGTGGTAATGTAGTGTATGTAAGTGCGAGTGTAAGTAAGGAGTGAGGATAGGACAAGAAATTGGAAAGAAAGATTGCTCCTGGTCGGTGACCTGTTTGATAGGGAACAGTCCCAGCATTCGCCAGGTTAATGTAACCACGGAAGACTCAATCAGAACAGCACTAGGATTTTCGTCCAGACAGCACCTGAACTCGAACATCAATTTATACACTGAGCCATCGGAGCCTGTTTTTAAAAGCAATATAGCGATTTTCGGCCGTCGCTGGAACGTGAGATACCGCACGGAAAACTACCGATCAGAGCAGCCGGTCAGTAGAATTTCCTTCCGGATCCTGGCCGAATACGACATACCTGCGTAGCGTCGAAACTGTCACAGTCATGTTTAGAACCCTAGTATCTCTGTATCAGAGATGTTGCAACGTAAGTGTTGTTGTCACTGATTCATCTCAGTTAATATGTAAATTAACTCAAAAAAATAAAAAGAAATAATTGAAAGATTTTCTAAGATAAAATTTATAGAATTCTTATCTGACAAAATGGAAGTATACAAAGATAAAATAGGCTGAATATAATGCTAACACAGTGACAATACCTGATTATGACATGCTCGTACATATAAAATGTATGAATGAACACCGCCCTAAAGAAGATACGGCGAACCATCATCTTATTGGGAACGGAAGATCACAGATGTTTTTAAGCTGAAAACCAGAAATGTACCAGGAAATGTATCGAAAAGTAGCTTAAAAAGAAGAAATGTGTAACATAATCAGACATAAACCACCATAAATATATATTAACATTTTTTCTGCTTCCAAGATATGTTCTTCAATACATTTTTCACTTACCCTGAAAATTGCAAACTTCCAATGTTGTCATTATTATTAATATAATAGCATTATTACAACCAACAATTCATAAAAATTCGTAGTACTATAACTCTAGGGTATTTTAATATCGCAAATCAAACAATGGTCCATTGTCTGACTTTGTGTTATTGATGTATATTGATATTGATGTATATTGATATTATTGATTATATTATATTTACGATCGTTCATCTGAATTGAGAAAATTTATGCAATCTCTCATATTTTAAAATGAAAGAAGTAACAGGTATATCTACATTACGGAATTTCAATGCGTGCAGACATTGACAGATCACTACCTAGCCTTCGGCTTATATAAATCGACAATATCTCATTTCTGTGTACCCACTGTATTCTAATACTCCTAAAACAATGATTACTTACTGATGGCGTTATGTGACAACAAGGCTCCAAGTAGTACGCCATTTGCTACACACCTTTTGGTTTATGACACTATTTATTGCAGTATTGAAAATAAATAGAAAAAAATACAAACATCAGCATCTATTCCAACAAACATGAAAAATTCAAAGGAAATTTCTAATAAATGGAGTGATAAATTAATATTTTGTGCCTTGTTTTCCAAACGTTTTGACAGCCTCTTATAAAACCAAATAAAAAGTACTACTTTACGGTCCAGATCGAATCAAATGTTTAGTATCAAAGTTTTGAGAAGTAATTAATGCTTTATGAAGTTTCAAGGAAAGCTTTCACAGTCATTTCAAACAGTTTTACGGTCTGAGACAAGAGGAAAGTCACAAGAAACTCAGCTGTCGACCGAAAAACGGAGAAATTTCCTCCCGCATAAAAAGCGAACAAAGACGAGGTTTTGGAAAAGGCGAAACAGACACTGAATTGGAAAATAATATGAACTTAAATCATGCAATATCTTGAATACTTTACTCTCAAGTGTCAAACAACTCATCTTCAAAACTTAGACTCATTCTCAGACGTTAAATTAACGCAATTCAAGAATTAAAAATGCCTTCTGAGTCAAACAATTTACGCTACTACGTTCAGGCTATTAAACCTGCGGAAATCATTATTTAAAAAGAAGCGACAAGAATCAAACGTTTGTAAATATTTCATATCTCTTATCAAATGTTTAATTCTACTGATAAATTACGGAATACACTATTAACTTAATAAATTTGGATTACTTTGTGAGTTACGTTGCTTTACAGTTGTTTACGATGTAACCTCTTCAAGAGCATAATTTGTAATTACACAAAATTTTAAAAATAATCATAAATAATTTTCCTTAAGTTCTGCGTTCTCTTGAATCTTCAACCTGGATCTAGAAACCTATTATGACTTACCTACATGAGTGACAGAGTTTGTAACCAATAATTATACTGTTTAATTTGACCTAAAATCAAGATTTGTCGCAATAAATAAATTGAACATCAAATGTCAAATCATGTTTTTGATTGGTACTAACAATTATTAAAGAAAATTGCAATGAGGGGAAGAAATGTGGATCGTTTGCGCTTTTAAACTATACAATTATTTTAAAAAAACAGATGCAATATCAGCATCGCTAATTACACAAAATGTTTTAGAGCTCGTTTGAATTATCTGTCAGTATAACAAGTTTGTATGAGTTCTTCCAGTACGGTAATCTTCCCCAAAGTCTTCCATGCCGTCCCCAAAGTTTTCAAAGTGTTCTGCACACTAGCGAGGGCACTTGCGGAATTCTCGGTTACCCGCTCAGCGTATTGTGAGACCCACCTCAAGATAACATTCACACACACACATACGAATATATGCATCAACGCACGGAACAGCATTGGAGCCTCTGGCCGGGAGGTCCTAGGTTCGAGTCCTGACGGCGGCAGGATTTTCGACACTAGCTTTTCAGCTAGGTCGAATTCAGTCGCTGTCTGGAAGAGAATTCTAGTGGCCAGCTGCTCTGATCGGTAGTTCTCCGTGGTTTCTCCGATCAACACCAGGCGAATGCCGGAGCAGTACCCTACCAATCGGGCCACGGACCGCGCGCAATTTGTTCTTCCTCTTTCTTGTCCTATCTTCTCCCCTTACACACACACACACACACACACACACACACAACATGCATTACACTACCACATATTCCGGGAGACCGGTCGGGAGCTTGGCCCGGCTGGGGCGGTGCCTCGATCGTGGGAGAGTCTTGGTTAGGGGGAAACCCCACTAGCCGACGGTAGGTCGGAGCCTTTTCTCGCCATCCAGTGGGGGAAGATCACCGCCAACGTTCGCGAAGAAAAACATGCACTACACTAACGGGACTAATGACCAGAGCAGTTGACGCCCCCGGAAACACGAAAAAATCAAATCAAAACAAGTCAACAGCATTGGAACCTTCAGCCTAGGCGCTGAATCGACACTTGTTCTAACTAGCTTGAACATCCTGACAGACCTGCACATAGAAAATCGAGTTGACTGTACCTAAAAAAGTGTATTCTCATCTCACCTACTGCTTCTAAAAATACGTTCTGGGCTCTGGATGTGTGTCGACTAATCAATCCTCAATATGGACTGTGGTATTAGTATTTTTTTTCAATTTACTATGACAAGAGGTCCCAGCGCTTCTTACGTTTTAATCCCATTTTTTTTAATAACCAAGGACCAAAACAAAAATAGTTTCTTTCATTACTTCTCTTACTTGAGTTGTATTATTGCTTTTATGGTGTTTATGGATTATGGTGTTTAGGGCTGGAATTATAGGTCGATGTTATTTTGACGGGCGTTTAGACGAATTTATTTGATATGCTACAAGCGTGATATAGAGATGATATCCCACTCCGTGAAAATTCATTTCTCGAATACGGATTTGAATCTGCAAACTGGATTCTGAATGACATTGTGTTAACTTCCACACCTCTGGGACCTGCTGAAAAGACAATATTCCGCATCATATTTCCCTTCCCCTTCCTTGACTGCAAAGTACTTCGCAGGCACGTTCTCTCAGCTAGTTCCCTCTACTCGGGGCTCCTTCGCAGCTTCAGAGGGGCAAGGAGTTGTGTGAGGCCCGGAAACGCCCCCGACTTTATTACCAGACATTGGCGCGCGCGTTTAAGACGTTGTTATGTTGGCCATCGGACGTGACGCAATCTCTGGCTTGCCGCAGCTAATGACGTCACGACCGTTCCTCAACGGTCCCGCAACGATGGCACAGCCGGAATTGTGGAGGTACGCGAGTCGTTCACTTCAACTGGTGAGCTTGCCCGCAGACAACCTCTGGAATCACACTTTCGCGAAGACTTGGTTGACGGATGAACTGAAGTGAACTGCATTATTTTGATCATGTTTTTTTAGCACACAATTGCCATTTTTCTTTGTTTAATGGTAAAAGTGAAAAAGTATTATTTCGCTATTGATCAAGAATTTGTATTAGAAAGTAGGAGAAAAGATAACAAAAAATGACGTGTCAAAAGTAAAATTTGTGTTGGTAAATTGGTTTCAATAGATTATGGTGCGGTAAGGAAGTTATTTTTACAAATATTCTAGTGTGATTTACAGACGTGTTTAGTAACGTCAACTAATTTGTTGTTTTTTCTTGCCAAATAATCTCATTGAATGTTTACTTCTATATTATTGTTGAATGTGTCACAACTGCAGCCATAAAAAGAAACTATGAGTGAATTGTAATGCAATGTAAATTTTGTCTATCCAAGAGGCGAGCAATTAGTGCAAACACTTAACGCCACTAGTCCCACTGACCTGAGATCCGAAGAATCCCGTAAGTGTGTTAGATGCCTCAACCTCTCATCGCGAGGAAGCACTGGGTAACTTGAACAAATATAGAAAGAGACATATAGAAAGGGGCATTGTATCTATACATTCAATTTAGGGAATATTTCATTCAATGCACATACGTCGGGTCCACTGGAAAAAAAGAAAATATTATTTTCCCAAAGCTGGAGAGAGAGAGAGAGAGAGAGAGAGAGAGAGAGAGAGAGAGAGAGAGAGAGAGAGAGGAGTTAGTCGCAACGAGAGCAAAACCTGAGAAAAAGACCCCCGTTCACGCATCGCAAAGAAACAAAGATTACTTACCAGAGTTGAATATTTAAAACGCGAAACAAATGCTTAAAATGCAAAACAAACGGAACTGCTTAAAACGTAAAACGAATATTCTCGGCGTCTGCGTAATCTCTTTCCTAGAATGCCACCGGCAGGATCGAGTTATAAACGCGCAACTTAACTCAGAATCGTATGTTGCGGGGCGCAGTGCAACGACTGGAAGCCAAGCCGAGCGGGAGAGCTTCTTTTCGGTGCAGCCTCGTGGACGGAGAACGCGCCGCTTGTGGCGTTTGGCGCACGCTCCGTGGCGCGTATGCGGCGGATTGCACGCCGCCTGGGGGCGACACCGCCCACGGCTCCGCCCGCCCACGAGGGCTTGCAAGCATCCACTTTCGGGTGGCGGCAATATAAATCATTGTGGCAATATAAGGGCTTTTCATTGATTAGTGTTCTGGGTGCTTCAACTGCTAAAATTGATTGTTAGTGATTCCGAGCGCGTCAACTACTGAGGTCATTAGTCCCACAAGTGTGGTGCATGTTTTTCCTCAGGAGGTGGCGGTGTTCTCCTGCTGGACGGAGAGATCCGGCGCCGACCTACTTACTGTTGGCTATCGGGGTTTTCCCCAACCAGGTATATACCTGCGGGGCACCGCCCCAGCCGAGACAAGTTCTAGGTTCCCGACCGGTTTCCCGGAATATGTGGTAGTGTAGTGCATGTTAGTGTATGTGTGTATGTGTAAGGGGAAAGGATAGGACAAGGAAGAGGAAAGATCGCGCACGGTCCATGGCCCGTTTGTTGGGGTACTGCTCTGACATTCGCCTGGTGTTTTTCAGGGAAATTACTGAAAACTACCCATCAAAGCAGCCAACCACTAGTATTCTCCAGACAGCGGCTGAATTCGACTCCGCTCGGCGACGGCGCCCGCTCACGAGGGCTGGTAGTTTACCCACATTTGGGTGGCGATGGTATAAATCATTGTTTGAATGTAACGGTTTGATTGATTGATTAGAGATCTGGGCGCCTCAACTGCTAAGATCAGTCCCACAAGAGTAGTGCATACGTTTTCCTTGAGAGGTGGCGGTGATTTTTTCCTATCCAGGTATCTTCCACAAGCAGTACACCATCCCAGTCCGGACAAGCTCTAAGATTTCGACTGGTCTACCAACATGTGTGGTAGTGTAATAAATATATGTGGGTGGGTGTAAGGAAGGTGTGAGGATAGGATACGGAAGAGGAAGCAAATATCGCGCGTGGGCCGTTACCAATTTGTTAGGGCACTGCTCCGGCATTCGTGTGGTGTTGATCACGAAAATCACGGAAAACTAGCAACTAGAGCAACCGGATCCTAGAATTCTCCTCCATACAATGGCTTAATCGACCTAGCTATCTAGCTAGTGTCGAAAATTCTGTCACCGTCGGGACTAGCACGCTAGGACCTCGGTCACAGGCACCGCAGTGACCTCAGTTAATGCCCTGAGCCACACTGAATCAAAGAATATTCTGAAACAGATTCATATCTAACCTATGAATTTCTACATTTCATCAAAATTTTCTTCAGCTGTAACGATTTTACAGCGTGGAATCATTTTAGTTGATTGACTGTACACTCTACTAATGCTTTATTGTTTTATATCACACGCTGTTTATAATGTTTTTGATGATAAATGAACGTATTTACAATTAAACAATTCCAATGTCAAAGTCTTATGACCATATGTGAAGTGACCGATTTTGTTGGTTAGGTGGTTATGAAGCTATTGTAATGGAATCAGAGGAGAAGTGGGATATTCTCGAGAAAACCTGCGGTGATCTGACACTGGCAGTTCAATGAATGTGTGTATGAACTTTGGCACAACAGCTCTTTACGATCTACTGCCTACCAGCGGCGTCCCGGCCTTACAGCCGTGGGTTGTCAGGGGTACGTGTATCCCTATGCCGTATCTCTGGTCTGCTCAGCTTGAGATGTAACTTCATTTTCTGTGCACGTCTTCTAGAATTCAGTGGAAATTCAATTATTCAAATTCTCGTTTCCATGTTGTCGCGGTAGGAAGTATTATTTCGAAGGACAACATTGATAAGAGCCAAAATTTATTGCCTTTTTATCCTTGAAAATAGATTTTATTACATGGAAGCTTTTTTTTAAATTTAAGTAGTATATGACTTAGTGTAGGTATCACAGAATTTTGAAAATGTGCACAGAATTCACTTTTCCCCATAGCACGTCATACGCAGTTTTAACTGTTTTTTGACGTAAAATAAATAAATAAATAAATAAATAGAAGTGAGCTTTTTCATCGCCACACAGCAAAGTATATTGTGACATTGCAAGGAAAGCGCACAGGTAATTTTTGCCCCGACGGGAAATCGAACATGGGGTTGCGCCGTGGGAAGCGAGCAAGTTATCCAACGAGCCACCGAGGCATTTGGTGGATTAAATACAACCTCTCTCTACAGAAGCGAGTTCCAGCGTTCGGTCGCTCTGATTCGTTGTTTCTCATAGTTTCTCGATCAATACCAGGCAAATACTGGAGCTGACCCCTTACAAAGGAGTCAAGCTCCGCGCTTAATCTTTTCCTCGTCCTTATCCCGTCTTTTTTCTTATTCCCTTATACTTATAGCACCATTAGCATACGAATGGTTCCCATATGTTGGGAGCTTAATACTACATTATGAAACGATGATGTAATGATGAGTATTAATAAACGAGTGTGATATTACGATACGAGCGAGTATCGTAAACTTCACACGAGTGTATTAATAACCATTATATCGAATTTCATACGGTACGTTTCCTACGACTTAAGTAAGTTTTATAAGTTGAACTTTAATATTGAAACGTTTCGTGGCAGTTGACATGCAGGATTCAGCCAAGGCCACCTAGCGGTCAGCTATCCTACTTGCCGCAGGTGGCTTTGGTTTACCACTGAACTAGGCAAATAAGATCAAAGTGAAATTAGAATCTAATTTATTTTAAATAATATTTCACGTAACAAATTATTAATAAATAAATTAAAACTGACGAGCACAATAAATATTAAATGTAATTTTAATGTGTACAATAGAACGAAACTCAATAAGGATTCTCGATGATTAATTGTCAATACTTGGATTGTAAACTTTTCTGTGATTGATCTAGAAGCTGTATCATAATGAAATATGTATCTCAATGAGTAGGGATAGGATTTTGATGACCCAAAAACTACATGAAATGTTCTAAAACGAGTGCATTTGTGCCCTAAAAATCTTTCAAAAATGTCTTTAAATTCCTTAAAAATGCCCTAAAACACTTGATTGGTTAACTTGAGGTGCTCCAACAAGCACATGACGATCTGTTGGCCTGGCGTTTCCGCATATGACAGCGTTCTAAGGATCCAGAGAAGCACATTTTTATTGAAACAGCAACGTTGGGCTTCCCCCACCTCGCGCGCTTCCACTTCCCAGTCAGGCTTGCTTACGAAACAATAATCAGTTCACAAAACTGTCTGTACCAAAGATGATAAGAGTTAGGAACCTCTCCACTTCCTCTACCTTCACTCCGTTGAAAGTCAATGACACCGCATTGACAATATCTAGTTACTTTTACGCAATAATGGTTAGGGCGGCAACAACAGCATTTTTCTATTTAGAGTTGAGCACGTAAGTACTAAAAAATGAAATACAACTTTTGAAAACAAGTAAAAAATGACCAAACAATGACCTCAAAACTCGAAAATGCAAAAAAGTGCTTTTTTAATCAGAAAATGACAAAAAATGCACTAACAAATACATGTCAAACGTCTCAAAATCCTGTGAAGTATGTTAGTACCAAAGAAAATGTGTTTCGTAGGAACGAGAAAAAAGATGCAAAATCATCAAAATCCTAGCCGTAGTAATGAGTATCATTATGTAACGGAATGAAGGCAACAAATGACAGAATTCTACAACGGGCGTAAAAAAACTTGTTCCGACTAGAGCGGCGGCCCTTTGGAGAACACAACAGAAGAAGAGAAAACTCCACATGTCGAGTTGTCCGCCGCCGCTAGATCTCAACTGTTCAGCAGTGAACGGACACCTCCTCGCGCCGGAAAATGATACGCACTACACTTCCGGGACAAATTACTAATCAAAATAAATAATGGGTTAAGACAGGGGTGTTGTATTGCATCAACTCTCTTCAAAATAAATCTAGAAGAAGCTCTAAAAAACTGGAAGATAAAATGTGAAAGGATGGAAATAAAATTAAATGACGAAATGTTATATTCACTAAATTTTGCAGATGACCAAGTGATATTCGTAGAGGATGAAGATGATGAACATTATATGTTAAGGCAATTAAATAAATTATAGAAATATAGAAAATGGGGCTTGAAAATCAATTTCAATAAGACAGAGTACATGATGGTAGGAGGGACAGGAAAAGATTTAGTAATGGAGGATGGCTCGATTGTTAAGTGTTGTCAGACGTATAAGTAATTAGGAACAATTTTAACAGACCAAGGGGGCAATGAGGAGGAAATTAAACATCGCATTGGGCAAGGAAAATCTGCTATTCGGCAATTGCATTCAATAATATGGAATAAAAATATTTGTGAGATACAAATGAGAAAAATAGATAGAAATACAATGAGAAAAATTTTAATGCTATAGAAATGGAGTATTGGAGACGCAGCTGTAGTGTAACGATATGGGAAGAATCAGAAATGACAATATAAAGCAGCAAATGGGTGTCATATCAGATATAATAGATACAATAGAAGGGAGAAGGTTAAAATGGTATGGTCATCTTGGAAGAATGCCGGAGGAAAGATGGCCATTAAAAACTTGGAGATGGCAGGTGTCAATGCACAGAAAGAGAAGTAGACCAAGACTCACGTGGTATTATGGTGTGCGACAGCCAACGAGAGATCGTCACATCGAAGATGATGATTGGCAAGATAGAAGAAGATGGAAGCTTGGGTGCGAGAGACGCCGCATGGTGAAGTTCCACTCGCAGAAGAAGAACTTACGGGACAAATGACCTGAGTAGTAGACCGGGAGCGGTATCTCAGTGTATCAACTGATGCCACTGCAGAGCCTCTGACCGGGAGGTCCTAAGTTCGAGTCCTGATGGCGGCAGGATTTTCGACACTAGCTTTTCAGCTAGGTCAAATTCAGCTTCTGTCTGGAGGAGAATTCTAGCGGCCGGCTGCTCTGATCGGTAGTTTTCCGTGGTTTCTCCGATCAACACCAGGCGAATGCCGGAGCAGTACCCTACCAAACGGGCCACGGACCGTGCGCGATCTTTCCTTCCTCTTCCTTCTCCTATACTCTTCCCCTTACACACACACTTACAGTAACATGCACCACACTATCACGTATTCCGGGAGACCGGTCGGGAGCTTAGATCTTGTCCCGGCTGGGGCGGTGCCCTGGTGGTGGGAGAGTCCTGGTTAGGGGGAAACCCCACTAGCCGACAGTAGGTCGGCGTCGATCTCGCCATCCAGCGGGGGAATATCACCGCCATTTCCCGAGAAAAAAACATGCACTACACTAACGGGACTAATGACTGAAGCAGTTGACGCGCCCGGAAACACGAGAAAACCAAACCAAACCAACCTGAGTAGTGGGCACGCCTGAATAGGGGCCAGGAAACACTCGCTGTGTCCGCGGCATCTTCGGCGGCGAAGAGGCGCCCTCGGCGCCGCGCGGCCCGCGGGGAGCGCCTTATTGTAGGCGTAATGCGTTATCGATTCCCGCGCCGCCGCGCCGCGTCGCCCTGGGGCGCAGCGGCCCGGCTCCCGAGTGCGAGCGCGCGTCGATCCGCGTCAGCAGCTCTTCGAACGCGCGCCGTAGCTTCTTCACGCTTCGCCAGCGGGCTGGGACATCGCTCACACGGGGTTCGGCACCACGAGTGCCATCACGGTTACCGTACCGGGTTGTTTTACCAAGTTTGTCGGTTGAAACCCAATCGAAACCGTGGATTTTCCTTAGGAGGGAAATGATGCCGACTGTCCCATGTAGTAGATTTACTGCTTGTAAAAGATTCTCAAGCCTAAGAGAAGTGTCTGAGCTAAATTCAAATCGCCTGTTTCGTCGCCCCAGATACGTCCTTTTTTCGCTGGTGAAAGGAGCGCAGCGAAATTTGCGTGGTTAGACGAAACAGTGGGCCTGATGGCCTGAGTCTCGCCACGTAAAATAAGGCATTAAACTAAGTTGATTGATGACGGGATACAAACTTTACGAAAGAAGTTAAATTGCAATCTTTGTTAGTTGTAATTGTCCAAAAAATACCTTATTATTAAATTGATCCTATTAAATTTAAAGAAAATTAATTTTGAAAACGTCATTATATTTTCATTTGTTCAAATTGTGGCACGTTCCGACGATCACGATCAGCACGATTTTTCAAGTGCTGAAAAAATATTTCCATAAACATTTATCAGGACAAGCTAAATAAAATTTTGAACAAATTATTATCTAGTAAAATGTAACTTATCTAAACGTTGTACAAAAAAAAAAATTTTAAAAATTTAAATTTTTTATTAAATTGCAACCAATGATATTTAAACTAAAAATTGCACAAAGAATTGTGCAACATTTGAAAATTGGAAAGATATTTCTACCAGAACATGAGTAGAATTGTTTAATAAATATTAATTACCAGTAGAGAAACCAACAATATAAACTTTACCATGCCCGTCTCCGAAAAGCCACGCTACGCAACGATTCATCCCGTTGCGCCGCGCGCCGCCCCGCCCCGCCCCGACCCGCCCCGACCCGCCCCGCCCCGCCCCACCCCGACCCGCCCCGACCCGCCCCGACCCGCCCCGACCCGCCCCGACCCGCCACGCCCCGCCCCACCACGCCCCGCCACGCCCCGCCCGCCACGCCACGCCACCCGCCACGCCCCACCGCCGCGCCACGCCACGCCATACCTCGCCAGGCTACACCACGTGACGCCACGTTATACCACGGCAGCTAACCCGCCCACCGTTCGCTCTGCGCCGTTCGCTTCGGGATAAACATCTCGGAGGGCTCTGAATTATTAATGCGCATTTCCCGGAGGCACGCGCCGACGGCGGCGGCGGCGCCGACGGAGGCGGCGCGAGGGTGGGGCAGGCGGTGACGACACGCAGTGGCCGTTGGCCAAGGAGCACCTGAAATAGGCGACCAGGGGCACGAGGGTGTCATCAACAGATATGCAAACGCAGCTGCTAAAGGATATTTCGGTGATCTGCACGTGTCATTGAAAAGATAAGCTGCAGCAAAAGCATGTGATCATATACTTTCATACCGAATTTCATGTTTTATTAATTTTTTTGTTTCCAAAACTCGTTTACTTTCAGAGATTACAATAATTCATTTTTTTCTGTGTACATATGTTTTTTTATGAAATGTTGATATTAAAAAGTTTCTTACGTTAAAATCTCGCATGGAATGACCATTTATTAAATATCATTTTATACCAGTTTTCAGGTTTTGCTTGTTGGTTTTTTATTGTTTTATTAACAGATAACTTCATGATTATATATTTAGCTGGGAATAGATATAACTGAAAATAATATTTGATACTTGTTCTTACAACAAAATCGTAACCTTACTTTCTAAATACTGTGTCCTACATTGCACTACAATGTACTAAAATCTATATACCCTGCTTTGTAATTCTAAATACTACCACTTGTAGTTACTATATTCTTATTCTTATCTTCAAAAGTTCTTTCCTAACTTTTGCAAGGAGTGTTCTCATACACTAATTATCCTATTATCCTTTCTTTTAGACCTGTTATCCACCTGTTATCGCTTGTTCTCAATGCTTCTTTGTAATTGTTAACAATACAATACACCCTTGTCAATACAAACTATTCTTGTTTAATGTTATTACTGAGAAGAGAGGTACACCCGTGTGATTCAAATGCGTAGAATATCAAGTAATTAGTTTAATTTCACGTACAGTTGCAAATTCTACAGGCTCTGAACAGGTGGGCAGGTGGGGTAGAATCGAAATTCGTCGAACCGGCAAAAATGTAATAGAATGTTCGAAAAGATCTCATCCTATATTACGGTTCTGACAAATTGTTTCATTGCGCTTTTTTCAGGAGTTATTTAACGATATAGGTTAAAACATTCGGCGGAGTGTTGCGGGTTGCATTAGGCATAATATTTAGATGGATTTTTTTTTCAAACAAATCCTTCATATGTTTAAAGTCAAGGCGCAATTTGTCACGTCTCCGTGAAATTCTCTTTCATTAGAGACCTCGTTTTTAGAGATCTGTTGCGTGTGAGAACAGCAAAAGGTATCTATCTATACTACTGAAATAACAGAGAGGGTGGTAGATGGAAAACGGGGAAATCTCAAAATGCCCTGCCACACCCGGTTTTTTTATCACAAACCCCGATATTTGACAAATGTAGTTAATTGAGGTTGAATTTAACCTATCCCTCTTATTTCCTGAGCTGTGGTGAAATCTTCAGGTTAAAATGGTTCAGTAAAATCATCCATTGCGCCTCCAGCATCGTGGACCGGGAGGTCCTAGGTTTCGAGTCTAGATGGTGGTAGACTTTCGAAACTAGGTAAAGAGCTAGAACAGGAGGAGAATTCTAGCGTCCAGCTACTATAATTTGTCCGTGATTTCTTTGATCAATGTAAGGCGAATGCGTGATCACTATTCTAACAGACAGACTGCGCACACGGACACGCTATTTTATTCCTCATTCCTGCTCCCTCCCCGTCCTTCCACACGTCCAACTACATATCTGCACTTCCACACACGACGGGAGACTGAGCGGGCTGAGGGAGGTAGGACCTCGCTGGAGGAGATATCTTTTTTGGAGTTGTACTAGTTGTTGTTTTTGTTTTTGTTTTTTTTGCGAGAGCATACATACTACACTTGATATATGTACGAAACACTTACATTCTAATTTATCTACAAACTAATTTGGATGAGGAAATCTTCTCTAGACACCTTTAGAAACAATTTATATCGGAAAATTTGACTTAGAATGCCTGATATAGATTTGACCTTGGATGCCTGGTATCCATACCAGTGTAATATATGTATGGTCCATGTAATATATGTATGGATATATTCTGCTTCTAGGAGAAGAAGTTTTCCGTAGTGTAAAGTTGACTAAGTATGGAATTTAGGGTATGGAATGATAGAACTGGGCAGAGAGATATGTTATATGTTGTTGTATGCTGTCAATTTGGAATTCTTTGTGGTCCTGCAAGTTTCTGACACAATAAGGAGCATTTGTGATAGTTCCAAGAGAATGGTTTTGGATTATTTGAAGCTTGTTTAAGTTTGTTTTTGAGCGGAGATTCAAAATGAACAGACGTAAAAGAGGAGTGGTCTAATGATAGTCTTGTAGATTGTTATGGTGGTTGGGAATGGGAGATGAGACGATGGATTATTGATGGGTTTTAGTAGGTGTAGCATATTTTTCGCTTGTATTTTACTATTGATGTGTTGGCTCCAGTTCTTTTTAGCATCCATGTTTAGGCCGAGATATTTTACGATACCATTTGGGAGGAGTCAGTTAATGATTTCATTATATATTATGAGAGATGCTGGAGATGTACAGGGTCTGAAAGTCAATATTTTGATAGCTGTTTTTGTGGGATTAAATTTAATTTTAAATTTGAAGCATATAAGATTGAGATACAACTGAAGAGAAAAGGGAGATATCAGTAAGAGTGAAAACGCCCGCAAGTCGGCGCCGGATTTTCAGCGAGAGAAATGCCTTAGCAGCAGGGAAGGAACGCCGCCTACGGGGCTATTTTGTGACGTCATGGGTAGGGATATACCCCACAAGAAAACAGACACGAGTGGGCTATATACAGTTTGTTTTACATGAGGATTCACAGCCTGTACAGACCCTCTCTCTGAGGCGTTTGTCGGAGCTAACTGCCTTCAGCCCCTCTCTCTACACGCGCCTTGCGGCGGCGCCAGGGAATAGCCAACTAGGCCGACTCGCAACTCGGCATCTCATGTGTCTTGGCCGATACAGCATCTGCCCTAGAGTGCTGGAGAACCACTCAGCCGTGCCCGAACTCATCGGAGCACCTCGTGCACACAACACGCCACACCAGCCTGGGCGGATACGTTTTTGCAGTCTTCCTGCGAAGAAACCAAGAAAATGTTACACTCGCGTAGCTTCGCCGCGCTGACTTATAAAGGGCCGAACCACGTCACCTCGTACGTCATCTGCCCCATCGCGCTGCCCTAGGACGCTGGTTGACAGTGTGGGACACCCTGGCGCCGGTTACTCCCCAACTAGAAACCCCTGTGGACCGATGTAGCGCTCATTATCGGGTAGCTATTTTCAGCTACCCTCGTGTCCATACCTTGCAATTAATTCTTTGAACAGAAAGCCAAGCCCATGAAACTACAATGTCATGTACCAAACTTTCGGAACGAATTACCATTATAGTTGTGCTCAAAAACACGAAATACTCTTTATACTTTCTCCATATTTCATACGCAATACAGAGAAACTTATGTAAAGCTGGAGGAAAAAGGCGCGATTTTCGGTAGAAAATTAATGTTAATGTTACTGATAGCGAAATAGAGGATAAATCTTGTTCATATAACGGTTGTCCCACTTACAACCGGCCCTGTTGAAACGAACGTGCTCTGTTCTTTGACTTAGGGCGAACAGCGAATTCTAGGGCGAACAGCGAATTCTGAGTAAGAAAGAGTGCTTATTGTTCCAGCATTTTTGTAACTTTTATTATATTAGTGAATAAAGCATTTGCAAGAGTGATCGTATAGTAACGGTTTCCAGAAATACTCTTTGGTTGTGCTCTTACTGTACCTCGAATTGTTGGTCCTACCGCCAGGAAGTGCTGCTTCTGGTTCCTGACGTCCTGGCGGCCGCCAGTCCGTCAGTCCGTCAGTCCGTCAGTCCGTCAGTCCGTCAGTCCGCAGTCCGCCAGTCCGTCAGTCCGATCCGTCAGTCCGCAGTCCGTCAGTTCGCAGTCCGTCAGTCCGTATGTCTGTCAGTCCGTATGTCCGTCAGTCCGTATGTCCGTCAGACCGTATGTCGTCAGTCCGTATGTAGTCCGTAGTCCGTCAGTCCGTATGTCCGTCGTCCGTATGTCCGTCAGACCGTATGTCTGTCAGTCCGTATGTTCGTCAGACCGTATGTTTGTCAGTCCGTACGTATATTAGATAGTCTGCATTCGATCTGACAGATCTCGCCATCCCTTGAACTTGAACGCATGTTTTGATTTAAGGGTACTTTACATAAACCCTCAACAATTATTTTTTTTCAGAAATGGCTCAAATTATCTTGTTTAATTTTTTTGATAGAAAAAAACGCATATAAAAAATAAGTCTCATTTCCCTAAATGTAAGAAGATTGGAAGAGCTCTTTTCTTTCCGCTTCTTCCCTCACGTACAACATTCAAAATAGAGATTTTTTCAAATGAAATATGATATCCTTTCTTAGTCCATTAGTTAAAGTCAGAAAAATTAATTAAAATATTAGTGGTTGCCACGTAATACTGAGTGAGCTATGGGTAATTTTAAAAGAAACATTATCTCATAAACATCTCCTAATTTTGAACGATTTAAACGTTTTACACCACACATATGGTGTTTTTTGCATTAAATAACATGACATCGACACCAATTTTATTTATTCCTTTGATTTTTCAAAAATTACGCAAATAATTTATTAAAATATCTCTCACGTTGTTAATATTTACATTATGGATATTTTAATACATTATTGCATTTGTGAACAATATATGCTTCAAATTATTCCTGATGAAGTTTCTCGAAAACCTAAAAGTATTCTGTAAAAATGATATTAAAATTGCGCATTTTCATAAGCGCTCAAATGACATTGTCTCAAGAATTGCTTCATATGTTCAAATGTGCAGATGAATATTTGCCTGGAGGTCCTCGTTTAACTTTTTTGCAATAATCTGTACGTGTATGAATCTAGTATTAGGGTCCCGAAAAATTGAAAGTGATTGAAGTGTGAAAAAATATTTTTTAGACGCAAAGAGCTAGCAGCTGCGAAGAGACTGACGCAATACCGAAGAGCTATCCTAGAGTGGGAGATTAGAAAATTAAGTAGGGCGAGGAATATTTTGCCACTCTTTAGCACCACTAGTGTCTTTTTCATTGCCTTCTATTAGTGTGATATGATTCTATTATCTCTCCTGTCCGATTAATGCTCATATTCAAGAGTATCTATTGAGGGACATTTTAAAAATAAGTTCTAAAAGACATATTAAAAATTATTCCAAAACATAACTACTTCTAAACTTCAAGAGGTCAGTTACATCAGATGAAATAGTTTAATTCTTCTGAAAGATGAAAGTTACGGAAGGAGACAAAGGGGTGCGGAGAAGCATAGCACAGGCTTTACAGCAAGCTGGCAATGTAAAGACTTCATCTCCTAGTCTCTACAGTATTCTGAGTACCTTTATTTCGACCTATGACTAAAAACATAAATATCTTCAAATTATATCTGCAAGACAACTCGATTTTTGGAAAAAGCTAACTCAGGAATGGTCATTATTTTCGCGAAATTACAATATATTCATTCTCTCCTTGTCAACACACTTCCACTGGGGAAAAGTGAGGAGAACATTTCAGAACGATTAATATTTATCTTAAAATTGGCTTAAAAGAAACAATTGTATGCACGTTAGTTGAATATTCACGAGCGCGGTATCTCGAGTGTGTAATTACTAACGTGCACATAATGATATTTTATCCATCTATCATATGCGGTTTATCTAGTTTTATCGCCTTTTTAACATAGCGGCATATTTTCTGTAGTGCACCTAGTATCATCGCCATTCAGGAAGTTTGCCGATAACACTTTCTTATTAAGAAGTCCTTTGTTCCTCGTGAAATATGTTTCAACTGTAATCAAATGTGAGATTTTTCACAGCACAAGTGCACGATTACGTATACAGAGGTTGTTTTCAAAAGTAAGTCCTGAAACAAGTATTAACATTATTTCAAAACACAGTTAAGAACTACAAACAATTCAAGTACTCCGTCACATCGATTAAAATTGTTTAATCCTTCTGAAAATGTGCACTCAATATATTTTTGCATTTTAAGTATAATAAAAGGGAGTACACAAAATTCTAACTTTGACAGAATAACAACCACCTCAGGAAATTACTGACAATTATCAGCCTTTCTTAAGTTTGTTTTCTATAATTTTACCAAACGCCTTTGAGCAGGCTCATAAAATGGTTTTATTATTTCAAAGACAGAATCTGAAGTATGCCCAGAAAATTTAAAATATTTTTGTGGTCAAATATCCTCCCAAAAATATTAAGTGCTTGAGAATGCCGATTGAAACAATTTTATTTCATTAACAAATATCTTTGTTTTAAAAGTTCCAATAAAGACTTCGATTTACTGTTAAGTACATAGATTAAATTGTTCTCAGAGGAAATCTCAATATGAATTATATTAATTGGGTTATCTAAAAAGTGTCAAATTTAATTCAGCTTTAAGTAAAGAGAGACAAGACGGCACATAATTTATAATTTCCCATATGCCTCTATAATTAGATGTAATCATGTTACACCTTGTGGACTAGAATATTCACAGTCTAGAGCTAGTGCACTTTAGAGGTACTCATGATCTCATTACGTTGTAATGGCTTGCGTGCATAGTAAGGTAATTTGCATTACTGTGATCTCTTGCACGAGCACGAGAGACCTGCACAAGTTCTGTACATTGGCAATAATGTTACGTAATCATTTTGCTCAATGTCTGCTGCTATTTGTGTAAATATCAAGGTGAAAACAAAACACTGATCTAATGATTTCCTCTTCAATTATCTACTCTTATTAGCAAATTATTCGATGTTAAATAATTGAATCTGGTCCATTAAAGAGGAGTAAAATGAGAACACTTAAATAAACACACATTGATCTGATATCCGGTGATAGCTGTAAGGTTTACTACTACAATATTTCATCAAATTAGACCTCTTGTTTTCGTTTATAATGATGAACTTGATAGTTATAATAAAACAAGTCGTTATGAAAAAATTATTTCGTTCCAGACTATTAACTAAAACCGTAAAACTCTTCCATGTGCTAGAAATAGAAAGTTGGAAAGCGAAACAATTAAAAATATAGTACTTCCTCTTAAAAATACTTCAGTCTCGTCTTCGGCATATGTGGATGAGAACATAAACGTTCAGTTTGATAAATATTATTCCACGTTTAAAAATATTATTTTACGTTTTAAATCTTCAAAGTGAGGCGTTTGGATGACAAAAAGAGCTAATCTGACGTTTTCTTAACAATGAAGTGTGGTCCGTTCGTTTTCATTAAAAGTTTGTTTTAAAGTTGAAAGTTTGAGAACTTAGATAAAAGTAAAAATATAACACAAAAAAATCAGGGAAGTGAGATCTATATTTAAATTATATAGCATAAGGTGAAAATATATTTCGTATTCCTTACTAAGTGCTGAGCTTCTGCTCAAAACTAGACATTGTCGGAATCATTTAAAGTTAAATTAATGAGTGTAAAAGAAGCACATATGGCAGGTTTCTTAAATTGTACAGGAAAACAATTGATGCCATAATCATAAGGTCTTATTATTAAAATCAGCTGAATATGGTGTTGATTCCTCTTCCATTGAGCGATCCAGAAAACGAAAGTCATGAGGAAAAAATGAAGAAGGCATAGGTCCATTTTCCACTTCTTTTTCTGAATTTGCACAAGTATTATGTTGAAATATAATATCAGAGTATCACCCACAGGTGCTTCCCTGTATTATGAATTGCCTCTTTTTTTGAAAATTCTGGAAATGGGAAGTTTTTCTAGCCACTCATTTAAATTTTCCTTAATGAGAAACATTTATAAATATAATTCCATAAAAACTCATTATTATTTGGAGGCAGACTTCATAAAACATGTAAAAAATATTAAGAAAATGGAGACGGTAATAATATACCAACAGATGGCGACTTTCGTCATTGTCGCTGACATTCATTCGTTTTTATGGCATGATCGGTCGAAATTCAACTTGATGAGTCAAGTTGTAAAGTTTATTAATAAATAATGTACAATTGGATGCGTTAATAACAGTGGGGCAACAAGGAGACGGCGGGGACGGCGGGGACGGCGGGGACGGCGGGGACGGCGGGGACGGCGGGGACGGCGGGGACGGCGGGGACGGCGGGGACGGCGGGGACGGCGGGGACGGCGGGGACGGCGGGGACGGCGGGGACGGCGGGGACGGCGGGGACGGCGGGGACGGCGGGGACGGCGGGGACGGCGGGGACGGCGGGGACGGCGGGGACGGCGGGGACGGCGGGGACGGCGGGGACGCGGGGGACGGCGGGGACGGCGGGGGACGGCGGGGACGACGCGGGGACGGCGGGGGACGGCGGGGGACGGCGGGGGACGGCGGGGACAGCGGCGGGTGGCGGGGTACTGCGGGGGACCGTTTGCCAATTGGAACTCGTCGCCGCAGTGTTTGCACCGACCGTTTGCGGGAAGGTGCGCGGCCCGGCCTGGCCCGGCCCGCCCGCGCTCATCATCAAATACACCGACGGTGGCGGTGGCCAAGCTCCGGCTCCGGCCGGGTCGATCCAGGCTGCGAATGCGTTCCGGCGAAGCCCTCGCCGTAAACACTGCGCGGCAGGTGGGCGTGGTCTCCGGCAGCCTTGCGGTTCCGATTATACGAGACTGGAGGAAAATTCTAGCGGCCTGCTGCTGTGACCGGATGATTTCCGCGGTTTCTTCCATGAATACCAGGCAAATGCCGGAGCAGTAACCTAACAAACGGGCCACACACCTCACGCGATCTTTCCTTCCTATTCCTTGTCCTATCCTCACACACGCACTTATTTGCATTACACTATCACACATGTTGGAACAGCAGTTCGGAGCTTAGGCCCTGCTAGGGATATCTGACGCATAAAATCCCGCAAGACTACGTCTAGGTTGGTGCCGAATCTCATGTTCCTCCAGGGGAGGAATAGAGTCACCGCCCTGAATGAAATTTACACTTGCGGGGTAATCAACATCGTAGTTGACTCTCCATGTTTACTGATCTGGAGACACAGCATCCCATGCAGCGTTGCTAGCGTTTCACCCGCTGTACTGAGATATTCCTCTAGCGTTCTGGATAATGCTATCAACGTATCGTCTGTCATATTCGGATATTGTTCAAGGAGAATTTACTCGCAAGGAGGCAGTTTGCAGACTGAATAGTCTATAAAATACTTCTAAGAAGTGGCATCTCCCAGGATGTCAGTTTTCATAATTTTTAATATCTTAATATAATTCACCAGTACTGTGACAAAGAGAATATTTAATGCAAGAAGTCTCAATAATTTGAATCTTGATACAACTAATATTCCTGATAATTGATAAATTTGTCTCACAAGTGTTCATAAAGAAAGAGTTTTTCCTATAAAGTTTTATATTTGCACGAAATCATCGTGTAGGGAGACCGCTAGTTGGCACCAGTTAGTGCTATTATAATTTTTGTATGTAACACCGGCTAAGTTTGTGAAAAGTTATAATTATGATGGTGTCAGTGAAAACTATGCTATCCCATGACATAATTTCGTGAGTATTAAACTTTCGAACTTTCAGAAACGTCATGAAGTGAAAAAGTGCCAACTAACGCTGGTGGTCTAGATTGGCCCACTACTTCCAACAAGGTGACAAAATGATTTTTTTTCAATGTTTTATTTAAACAATTAATTTCAAAAAAGTTTATCATGTTTTTCTTACAAAATATCCTCACATTGGTGGCTACTGCAGTCTTGGTGATTTTGAAAAATAAGTATTCTAGTCTTTTACCTCTTTTTAATAAAAATGTCTATTTTGTACCCATTGAGCAGGTAACCTCTCTTAGTTGTATTATATTTCACGCAAAAAACGAATTTGCAACAGACGAGAAAGGAGAAAATTGGAGATTTAAGCTGCAAAAAATGGGAAAAAAATTAAAAAAATTAATGAATGAAAACTTAAAAAAATAAATATCAACGGTTGATACCAAAAAATAGTCTTTCTTATCCAGCAAGTACATACTTTCTTACTTCTTAGTTCCGGCACCGTAGACTATCGATCTGCACTGACACTAGAACACTTTTGGAAGCATTATAAATTATTTTTTAAAACTAATAAAACGCTCAGTAAAATTGTAGATGCAAGTAGCATTCAATAAACCGCGTAGTCGAACTGTTTTTTAATATCCTAATTTGATCCTGCCACTCCCTAGAAACCGTATCACTTCATCCCATGAATGTTTCTGGCCTAACTAGTTCCAGTAACTCAGTACGAGCAATGGGATCTCCCTCTCTCCCTCTCCTCTCCTCTCTCCTCTTTCCTCTCTCCTCTTTCCCTCTCTCCCTCTTTCCTCTCTCCCTCTTTCCTCTCTCCCTCTTTCCTCTCTCCCTCTTTCCCTCTCTCCCTCTTTCCCTCTCTCCCTTTCCTCTTCCCTCTCTCCCTCTGCGTATCTGCATGTAGCTCCATTCGCTGCGTTTCGCTCCCATCGCCTCTTCCCCTCCTCTCCCCTCTTCCACAGCTCTCTGCGCGTCTTTCCCACTTGTCCTCCCCGCCTCGAGGGCCAACAGTCGCCCGACGAGCTCACAATGTACGTCTCTTGGGAGCCGGTGAGGGTTGTCTGGCCTGAGGGGCATCCCCGGCGACAGTACAGCCGCGGCCGAACGGGCCTACACGGGCGCGGCCGGCGACTTGGGCGTGGAGCGACGAGGTGGGACGGAACGGGGTGGAAAGGGCGGGGCGGGGATGGCGCAAGCCTTGTAAGCGAGGATGCGCCTACGGAAATAGTTATGAAATTCGTGAATAATACGTGAAATCCGAGAACGGTTTCTGCGGGAAAAATTGTCTCGCCTGCAGCGATGCTTCCAACCCACTACCATACAAAATGGAAATAGAATTACAAGTTCTAGGATCTCGTCGTTATGAGGAAAACATTTTTAATTGTTGTTAATATTTTGGTCCAAATTATTACAAATATCAGCTTCACTAATTCAATTAAATTGTTTCTTTTAGTCTCTAATATTTAATGTTTGAAATTAAAAATAATCCCCTGGAGTATTTAGGTATTAATTTAGTGTGGCATTCCCAATTTTGAGATCTTACTGTCAAAGGTCTCATTACTCTCTTAATCTTGTATTGTTTTAAATACATTTTTTAACAGACAACATGATTAATCAGGAAATATAGCAATATTTATTGTACATATTTTATAAGCACTGATCATGTATTTAACAGAAGAAATTTGCAATTATTGATTAAAGTAACGACATATTCATGATAAATGATACAGAACATATTTTTATTTTCATTCTTCATTTTACACTAATAAATTCTAATTATTTATGTCAAGATTTTGGATTACATTTTTAATTCGTAAGATACGTTCCGGGTGACTATGGAATACGCAACCTAGATATAAATAGACTACATAATTTTTAATATTTTTCAAACGTTGGTAGCAGACATGGCACTGCAAACATATTTTAGGTAATGTACACTGGCATCCAGACAGAAAATTGTCTAATTACCAAAGTCTAATAGTCAAATAACTACCGCCGGTGCGCTGTCTCCCACGACGTCATTGGAGTTGTATTCAGCAACTCTTTCCGAGTGTCCTCAGGGCTAATCTCCGTGCCGCATTCCCGGAGCTAGAAATTGCAGTGCAGTCGATCGATTGAAACTAATTTCTCTCGTTGTGAGCGAGTAAAAACTTAATTTGCCTTGGAGTCATGCAACGTTACCCACTCGAGAACAAAGTTCTTGCCTCCTCGAAAGTTTGCGTATTATACAAGAGCGTACTTCCCTCTCGGGACTAAAATGGCTGGTCTAAGTCGATCTGTTTTTGCAATGTGACGAACTATTTGTTTCATTATCATTCTTGTCAATTGCAAAAGAAATTTGCTGCTATAACATAATGCTTTGGTGAAATATACTTAAATTGTTTACTCGATACATATTTTAAGTAACATTACACTTTACACATTACACTTTTGTGCTGTTCTTGTTTGTCTTGATAAAATAAAACAAAAAAGATGAAATTAGACTGTTTCTGTACTAAGAAATTCAGTGCATTTATTTGAAATTTGTATGCAATAATGCCAAAAATGTGTTGAGACCCTTACTAGATATTTAAGATGATTGTCTTGCCAATGATATCGTTACAAGACAATCACATTATTATTTTAACACTACACAAGAGATAAACAGTTTAAAATTTGTAAAGATTAACTGAACGCACGAGAAATTGTCACACTGTTTTTTTCTCGTGATTATTTATTATTGTTAATTTGGTAATTAAACATATATAATTACATCAAAACTAAATATTGTAATCACACTTTAATAAAAAGGTATACGTTGTTTTCATTTAATGTGTGAATTAAAGGAAAATAGCTATGAATACGTCTACAAAATACTAGGAGTATATTCCTCTCCGCAAACATTTCTTAATAATTCGAATCTTTCATATTCTCAAAATTACATTTCGTTGAATTTTTCTGTTTTTGTTTTTTTATGATTGAGAGTTCCAAAACGAGTACAATTAGAGAATTAATTGAAAAATAGACTAACAAAGGATCTGTATTCATGGAACTGTTTTTAAATACATGCATAAACCAATTAAAATAAATAAGTCTTTAAAAGGTTTCGCTACACATTCTAAACAGTTTAATTTACTAATTGAAAGCGTGTTCTACACGAAGTCATTATATCCTAAAAACCCAGAGACATGGAAAACAAAATATCAATTTCGGTGTGTCATTTTATATCTCGATTGTTAGGAATTCTGTTGTCTAGGGGATATTACCATTTTTCCTATTTTTACAAATTGAGCAGAAAAAATATCTAAATATTTAAAACAATAAGGTAGTCTGCCACGGCTTCGTTTAGAGCTTCTACTGAACCGATTGTAATATTTTTTTAAATGAAAAAATGTGATCCTTAGATGTGTTATATATTGTTTGTCTTGATTCATCAACATTTATGGTGTAATAGTAATTTACGATATTAGTGTCGTAATACATCTGATTACAATACGAGATTGGAATATTGCCAAACGAGGACATTAGGCCGAGTTTGGTAACCAATTGAGTATTGTAGTCAGATGTTACGACACGAATATCGTACAACGTTTTATCCACTTTGTAAAAATTTGTTAGATTTAAGATTAAAATTTTCGTTTAGTATTCACATGTTTTCCCTTTAAGTGGCGACACTGTTTTTAACAAGGAGAACAATTGAAATGCGCATGGTGATCACATTTCGACAACATGAGCAAATGCAGTTCAGACTCAGAAATAGAAATAGCAGCTACTACAGATTCTTTGTTACCATACAAATCAAAGAAGAAATATGAGCGTTTGTACTAAATTTTTAGGAATTGGTGTGAAAACAAAAACGTTCACTGCATATCAGAAAAAGTTTTAATGCCTTACTTTTCCGGCAAGTCATAAAAGGAAAAACCGAGTAGTCTTTGAACCCACTTTTCTATGCTGAAGAGTACTTTATTAGCTAAGGATAATATTGATATAAGTAAGTTTACTCAGTTGTTAGCATTTTTAAAAAGGAAAAGTGAAGGATATAAAACAAAAAAGTCAAAGATATTTTTCAAAAGAAGACACATATAAATTTTTAATAGAAGCTGACGATGATAATTATTTGTTGAGGAAGGTGACCTTAGTAATTGGTATACTTAGCGCTTGCCGTAGAGAGTTAAAGAATATTAAAATAAGTGATATAGAGGATAGACAAACATGTATTTTAATTAATATACCAAACAGTAAGACGTTAATTGCGAGAGAATTTGTAGTTAGTGAAGGGAATATTAAAGAATTTAACTGTTTAGAAACATTTCGTAAATATCTTCGCCTTCGGCCTGAAAGTGTCAAGCACGATCGTTTCTTTGTATTTTACAAAAATGGAAAATGTACTTGCCAACCTGTTGAAATAAATACTTTTGGAGGCATTCCAAAGCTAATAGCAAAGTATCTTGGTTTGCAGAACCCTGAATGATTTACAGGACATTGTTTTCGGCGATCGTCCGCTTCATTACTAGCAAATGCAGGTGCTGATATGGATATGCTGAAGAGGCACGGTGGATGGAAGTCGTCTTCTGTTGCAGAAGGGTATGTGGAATCGTCAGTAGAAAACAAGAAACAAATAGCTATGAAAATTATGGGGGAAAATAGTCTTTCAAATACTAATAGCGGTGTCAGGTTTCCACATCATCAGGAATTAAAATTTCGAATTGCACGAAATTTGTTGTTAATGTAGTGTGGTAATGAAGTTCATTACCACACTAGAACGGTAAAGTACTTCATTACGAAACTGATTATAATAGCATAATGTTTCACATTACCTAGCTAAAGTGGATAAATTAATTGAATCATTCTTTAGTAGTACGTTTATCAATAGGCAATTGTTTTTTTTTTTCAAAAAGTGGCTGCTTCATGATGGCGCTGCTTGATGCTTTATTTTGATTGTTGAGATTTGTTTACAATTCGTTGCATTGTGGTGTTGACAGTTTGCATGTGTTTGCTTTTGTGGTGTATTTTGCAGAGAACATTCGAACAGTGAGTTTTGCTCGGTTGTACTGAAGTAGTGAAGTTGTTCACAGGTTATGTCGAATTCCAAATCCTTGCCCACGCGCCCCAAAAGACGCAAACGTACATTAACTGGACGCAGGGAAAGAGAAAGTCAGCGTAGGTGTCGTGATAGTGAGGTCATTTCGTTTTCTGTTGGGTCGTTGTCTATGAAATGTCAGTTTTGTTCTGATTTGTACTTCCCATGTGAGAGAAATTCTGCAAATCAGCTTACTCTGTGTTGCTTAAAGGGAAAATAAGTTTACCTTCGAGCAATATGTCAGAAGAAATCAAACAGTGGCTCATAGGAGATGATGACACATCAAAAAACTTTAGAAATAATAATCGTCAGTATAATAGTGCTCTTTGTAATTTGGTGCCGATATTACATTGCCACCTGGTCATGGGCCATACGTGTTCAAAATTTTGGGAACTTCACATCACGGAATATCTTCGTTGTACCCTGAAGATCCAAACAATGTAACATATTGTGAACATTAGTCTGCGCCTAGTAGTTTACATTTACCTCAGATCTCACCGTCAAATTTTGACGGGTTCTCAGTAGTTTCGATTTAAAATAAAATATATGTCTTATGACTTCTATGGTTTAGATACGGAGCGTCAATAAAGGTTGAAATTTAAAGTGATAAGAGTATTTTATTGATTTTTTTATTGTACATAGGTCAGTTTTAGTCTAAACTTTACATATATTTGATAGACTTATATGCTAACTTATATTTAAAATTTATTTTTAAGACTTAAATCTAACATAAGGTTGAGGATGCCCAATTGGGTCCTCTATTCTGGTTCAAAGAGGTTTTGAGGAATATATTGTGACATACCGATATGTCACGTTAAAATAAACTAACATTTATTTGTAGACAATATGGTGGAACATGCATTACGAAATATCACGAGAGCTAGAGCTTAGCAACGACCGTGAATAAACAATGTAGTTTTGTTTTTTCTAAATGCATTAAGAGATGGCTTGGTGCCGAAAGTAGAAAATTTGAAATTGGGCGAAGAAGTTAAGACGATCAAAAGGTCAGCTACACCAAAATATAACAAACGTATGGATTGGCTGGGTGAGAGAAGGACGGTCAAATGTTACGAAAAAAAAATGAAGGTAGTTTAATACGAAGTCTTCGAGGGATGAATCATGCAGAAAGATTTCATTCTGCTCGGAAACGCGCTTCTGAACTGATCGTAGGTCCGTGAGAGGAACGAGTACAATCTAGATAGAATTGGGTTATCAGTGAAATTTTAAGGACAGTGAATGATATTGCAGATATTTTCATGTGGAAGCAATATTGATGTATAAATGGGAACTTTGTCGGGAGTGGTAATCGAGTTCGGAACTATGTCATAGGACGTAATCGGACTGATAATTTTGATAGTTTGAGACCAGCTTGATAGGGGCAGAAGAGGATTTCGTGGAACTTTGGACTACGGCAAGCTCGCAAGATATTTCGACTGAGAAGTCTACGAGGGACATCAACGAAGAAAAGATAAGTTAACCGCGGTATAAAGTGTAAATTGAAAGATATCTTGATCAAAGGCCTAAAAATTGTAAATTCACTAAATTGTTTGCTAAAAGCGTAAAAATAAACTTTGTTGAATTTTGTTCTTTAGAAAAGAAAGTGATTTTTCATTTAGTCAATCCAAACAGAAATGAATTAGGAATAGAATCATTCTATTTCAGATTCCCAGCTGCGCTGTATAGTCGCGGATCCTATAATCCATTATAGAGGTAATAAGGATTATAATATATCGTGACCCATTGACCCAGCAAGCCGGACGCTAAGATCTTTAGCAGATATAAATGTAGAGAGAGAAAATTTTGTATATCTCAATATTGTAGGAATATTTGTTTTTTATTCTGGTATAGTTGGTGTTTTGCGAGCCTAAGAGTTGCAAGGAAAGGGATTAGTAGCAAATAATAATAAAAGTTGGTGGATAAGTATGTGATGTGATGTTCAATGAGTTCTAAGTTGAGTTCTTTATGAAGCTGATGATTGGTGACAAACCACGGTGCATTGGTTATAGTTCTGAGAAATTGGTTCTGAATAATTTGTAAGTTTTTTAGATTGTTTTTTGCGGAAGTTATCCAGATAGGACAAGCATACAGCAGTAACGGTCTTAGAATGGTTTTGTATATTGCAATTGAAGAATGATATGGTAATGGGCTGTTTTAACACATTAAAGGTTTTAATTGCAGTAGTTTTATTTTAGTCTGTTTTATTTTATGCATCTATGTGCCGTTTCCAATTCAGTTTAATATCGAAGTTTAATCCGACGTATTTAATAGGTTTGTTAGGGGGCACAAAAGAGCATGAAATCTGACATCGAACGCAAAGGAAGTACAAGGTCGTTCGTGACGCGGCGCCGGGCACATCAGCTGTCTCCAAGCCTGGAAACGCAGAGCAGTGTTGCCACCACAACGGTCGCATTCCTCTTTCAACAGACGTCCCGGCGATATACTTAAACAACCATATTTCCCTTTCAAAGAATGTATGTTACAATTATTCAAGGTATTCAGTTCACATTTCGTCTAAAATAATCAACCGAGGTGATAAGGAAATCTCATTAATATTATCATTCATCAGGCATATTAATACATCTTCCATTTGGAATGGGAAAGATTTATCATGCGTGCTGAGTCTTATACAATGCATTCTACAGTAAACATAACGTTGCTGAAATTTCAAAATCAGTGTACGTCAATTGCACAGTGAGTCTGTTGTGTCTGCATTGATCGACTTCGGTGGAATCCGAAAGACAGCAAGAACTCAGAAATACGTTTTTCTACTTCACTGCGAGCGTACTTTTTCTGGACAAATGTTTATTCAACTGAGTGGCAACTTCTGTAATAATAGAGATTGTGACACTAATTTGTTAATGTAACTATCCGATGTCCTCGTTGAAACCATTATTAAAACGAAATACCTTTTACTGAAATTACTTTGTTGTCAAAAAGAAATTGGTCGCAAGTTTCTAAAGGTTTCTGCATAATAGTCTGTACAAATAACACACCATGGGGTCACAAAGCTCTGCTCTGTGCCCTCTGTGTCATTCACTCTGCATGCGACATAGTATTTTCGCGATTTCTAGACTGTCTCATTTATATTTGTGTATAGCGGTATCGATTGCCGTTTGAAGACCACAACTTTCGTTTGATATTTTAATCCTTTGCGTTTTGAAACGGCGAACAATAGAGGCCATGGAAACGTTTATAAATGAATTCCTCCAACAGTGGGCCACACCCATAACACCTAAACGTTTTGCGACATTGAAATGTAGATTTTGCTCAACAACGCTGAATCATGGGACAAAAATATTCTGTATAGACATCGTTCGTAATGTCTTTAGTTTCTGAGAAATTTAATCATCTTTGATATTTTTGAATTGTATTATGGAGACATTTCTCGCCAGCAATGGATAGATCATGAAAAGAGGAATCCAATGATGTATCATATGTTAATTTTGTGCTAGAAATTTTAGTATGAACCTAGACTTTATGACATGTGATTTTAAATTAAATGGACCATATTTCCTCTTGCTTTGGGGAAGATGGTATTCGTGGCGTCGAGTCTGTTACACACGGTGTTGCGAAGCGAAGGCCATCTTCCCAAAGGTGACAGTTGCAAGGGCTTCTATAGGAAATAATGTCCGTTTAATTTAAAATCAGAAGTCAGAAAGCCTACTTTTATAATAAGATTTCTATCAAAACACTAACATCTGATACATCATTGGATTCCGCATTTATGATGTATCCACTGCTGATAGAAAAATATTGTAACAAATATTGCGTCATCTACCGGCACCACCACGAACTACTTGTATGCGCGGATTGCGACATATGCCGGCGGCCCTTGAACTAGATTGTCCCAAAGTGTTCGCGGCGCTTATAGCAAAATCTAGAAAATTTTCGAAGGCGCCCGCCGAGTATAAATAAGCGGCGGTCGGCGACCGCAAGTCAGTCTGAAGTCTGAAATGGAAGCTGAGCTGTGAAGTGTGTGCATCGCGGTGAAGAGCAGTGCAGTGATTGCGCTCAGTGACGTGAACCGTGGCCAGCGCCGTGAACTGTGGTCAGTGCAGTGGACTGTGGCCAGTGTATCAAACAGTGGTCAGTGCAGTGGACTGTGGTCAGTGCATCGAACTGTGGTCAGTACTTAGGACTGTGCCACAGTGCAAGAGAAGTGAACAGTGAAAATAAATAATCAAGAGAAGTGTAGTGAAATAAATAATCAAGTGAAGTGTACCGTATAAAGAATAATCGAGTGAAGACTATCTGTACATAAAGCAGTGTTTTCAGTGATTGTGTTAAGAAACAAAATAAACGTTATTGTTAAAATAATACTCGAGTTTTAATTCACCTTCTAGAATAGTAATAGTATATAGTTCCATTTAAAAATTCAAAGATGATTAAGTTTATCAAAACTAAAGATATATCAAACAATAACTTTGCGACATATTACTTTCCCCATGATTCCACATTAGTTTAATGCCTTTAAAATAAAAATGCTATGAAAAATGCGTTCAATTTTTTTCGGCGTCTTTCTACAACTACAATTATGAAGATAGAGATTGTTTCCTTAATGAAATCTATTCGTTAAAGCTATATTTTAAAATAAGGTCAGGTACAAGTTTTCGAAAAGTTTAGTACTTTTCGCGTAATTTGGCGAGAAAATAAGGGCGAGAAAGTATGTGCTGTCTAAGGATCACTAGTTTTCTATTTGCTATGGATATCATATTACCTGCAATAGATATAATGCAATGAAGAGCTAAGAAAACTGGTACAGCCTAGCATATTGCAATAAAGATATTTGGAACCAATCAGAATACGTCGCTGCTGTCAGCAAAGACTATATAAGACCACCAGAGTCTGGCATAGTTCTTAGATCGGTTACTGCTGCTACAATGGCAAGCTATCACGATTTAAGTGAGTTTGAACGTGATGTTATAGTCGGCGCAAGGAGATGGGGCATAGCATCTCCGAGGTTGCGATAATATTTGGATTTTCTCGTACGGGTCCATTTCACGAGTGTGCCGTGAATATCGGGAATCCGATAAAACATGAAACCTCACAGCATCACTATGACCGCAAAACAACCTACCCACAGCATCACTGTGGCCCCAAAAAGATCCTGCAAGGCCGGGACTGATGACAACTGAGGAGAAATATTACACGTAACAGAAGTGCAACCCTTCCGAAAATTGCTACATATTTCAATACTGGGCCGTCAACAAGTGTCAGCGTACGAACCCGACATAATCGATATGGGGAGTCGAAGCCGAAGGTCCACTCGTGTACCTTTGATGATTGCTCGACATGTAGCTTCACCTCACCTGTGCTCGTCAACACCAACATTGGACTGTTGATGACTGGAAACACGTTGCCTGGCCGGACGAGTCTCGTTACCATTGCTTCGAGCGGATGGATGTGTTCGAATAAGGCGACAACCTCATGAATCCATGAACCCTGCATGTACCTTTGATTTGTCTAGATACGACTCTGGCAGGTGACACGTACGTAAGCATCCTGTCTGATCACCTGGACCCATTCATGTCCATTTTGCTTCCTCACGGACTTGGCCAATTTCAGCAGAACAAGGCGACAGCCCACAAGTCCACAATTGCTACAGAGTGGCTCCAGGATCACTTTCTGAATTTAAACACTTCCACTGGCTACCAAAATCCCCGACATGAACATTATTGAGCATATCTGGGATGCCTTGCAACGTGCTGTTCAGAACAGATCTCCACCCCCTCGTACTCTTGAGTTTGTGGACAGCCCTGCACGATTCATGGTGTGCATTACCTCCAGCAATAGTTCAGACATTAGTCGAGTCCATGCCACGTCGGGTTTAAGCACTTTTGCGCACTCGCGGGGGCCCTATTCGATATTAGGCAGGTGTACCAGTTTTGTTGGCTCTTCAGCGCAGTAATGATAGTAATAATAGATATTGTAATAAAGTATTGAATCCTGTTAAGGAGAAAGGTAACAAGTCATTTCTTGTAAATGATCTTGGCTGTCCGGGTAACGCCGCATCGAAGCCTGTGTTGCCGACGCTTCTACCATCTCATCCAATCGTGATCGGTCCCCAGACCTATATAATTCCGAGCGCTGACCACTCCAGCGCAGACCAGCCCTGAGGAAGACAACGAAAAGATGGTCGAAAGTCCGGACAGCCAACATCATTTACATGATTCTGGCCGCGGAAGCCTACGACTTCCAAGTCATTTTTGTGGCACTTTTCAGGAGAAAGGAAACATTAAATAATTCTCACACATGTTATCTTATCCAATTTTTCTGTGTGAATTCACTAATGATAGTCTAAACACTATTAGTGATTACTTCTTTTGCAGTACAATTTGCCTTACCTTAAAGAGCAACTTCCCAATATATTAACTTTTTCCATTTCTCCTCATGCTCATTCAATTATAAAATAAAACACTGACTTGTGAGAGACGGTTTAATACGCAAATCTAAACTGCTGATGGGTAGACAAATAGATTTGATTTACTTAGCTTTCTCGGCTATTTGAGTTACAATAATTGCATGGAAACTTGTTTACATCTATAGGTAAACTATATTAAATGTTTACACAAATATTCTTCTATTTGTATATATTTTGTGATTTTTGTTTTAATTTCTTTAATTTTCCACATTTCTTAAATTTTAACAATAATATATTAAATAATTCAAATCTTTTAAAAATAATATTTTTTCTGTCAGTTTTTCTTAAATAATGACTATATTTTCTACTCGTCTTGTTTTATTTTTTATGCTTTTGGATTTTGTTTACTAAATTTCCGATTATCTGATGTTTAATTAAACTATTCATAACAATTAGCTTCTTAAAACGAATTTTGTTTCCTTGACCAAAATTTCAGAGATTCTAACATGTCTAGCACATGAGTATATCTATTGGAATGAGTTATTTGCTTCATAACTTTATATAGTTACCCCTCCGAGTTTCTTAATTTCGGATATTCGGACTCCAATTAACATTGTTACACCGTAATCAAAATGGGTTATGTTTGTAAATATTGATGAAACTTTTTCAATAGACGATTGTATAAGATTCAATTCCGTTTAAAATATTAATATTTTCCCAATTTCTTAATTCTGTACGTAATCATTAAATTTTAATTTACTATTAGTACTTTCTCTCAACTATTTCATTTTGTGTACCCATTGTATTTGAACCTTGTACCCCTTGCATATGTACTGTGACGGACCGGCGATTCGGTCCTGTTCTACAGTAAATTTGTAAAAGGGTCAGGTATTCTTTCTTGCGAATGGGCTCTGAGTGCATGCACCAACAATGAAACAATTACTTTTAATGTAAAAATACAGAATGCTTTATTCCCAGGAAAGATAATAGATATTACAAAACATCGTTCCATTGGATGTGTAGAAGGTAAACAAAATAATGGTTAGCATTGATAACTTTCTCACGATACTGACAAACATGAACAATTTTCTTACTAACTACGTAAATATTGCTAATGAACACTTTCTTTCTGCTTTAACTTTACACTTCATACTGTAAATGGGAGCTCCCTTTGCATGCACTGATTCACAATCACCCCGTTATTTCAATACTTAATCTATTTACAGGCAATGTGTACCCTTCCAAAACACCCTTTCTATTCTCACATCAAATTATATTATTTATCATTACATGGCAAATTCCTCAGCTAATACCCTCTCACAATCGTCTACCCCTTTTCCAAATCACTGGATTCCTTTACCGCCTAATAATGAGTTCCTTCTAGTAACAGTCTTACTGGTTTAGCTGCGTCTACCCGGCCCGATGCAAATCCCACGCCGCAGTCGTGCTTCGCCGGGGCTGCGTCTGGAATTCCTTCGAGCTCACCAACTCGGATGCGCCGGCGCGATGTGACGAGCCGGGGCGTCTCGCCCGCCACGTGGCCACGGCGCTTGCCCCGCCGCTTCTACCCGGCCGCCGATGCAAATCCCACGCCGCGTCGTGCTTCACGGCGATGTCCACTCGCCGCCAGATCAGCAGCCGTCCTCGTTTCCAATTCTTCCAAATTCGTTTGTTAAGCCCGCCGATGCTGTATCGCTATGTTCGTTTCACTCACGCTGCCTTTGTCGCACACGTGTCTATACACTCATCACTTTCCTCGCCTCACGCCGTTTAATCTTTACTGTATATCACTTAACTCGAGATCAATTAATAGTTCTCACTGTTTCTCATTGTCCTACGTTTCGATTTCTGCTCGATGTCATCGGATTCCTCTCAACTATATTTCATCGCCGCCATCATTAGCTTTTCCGCACTACCGTCCGTTACCTCTTCCACACCGACTCCACCTCCCGACTGCCTCCCGACTGCCGTCGTTCCCACGATCCCCTCCTCAACTGTCGAAGTCTCGTACTTCGCGTTCGTTTCGTCTCGCTTACCGCGGGACACACTCTTGCTCGGCCGAGTCCGCCCGGACGGCCGTCTCTACCGCGCTGTTTAAACCATATTGGCACCCGCGTCTATGTTCAGAAACGCGGTGCGTTTCAGTACCTTTAAGACAATGCTGAATAACTTAGTTTTTGTCACTTCAATATTTCTTATACAATTTAAAATAACAATTTAAGTATTTTAAACATTCATTATTAATTTGTTGACACTTAATCAATCTTGCATTACAAAACATACACACTGCAGTTTAAATTAATTTTACTCTTCTGTTTATCCAATAACAAACAATAGTACATCATCAGCAAATAATTTATTTTACAATAAATTCCAAATTAGTTTATCGTATATTTGATTAACCCGTTAGGGTATATTACAAACAATATTGGGCTCAAAACTGATCCTTGTGAGACATTTAACTAGATACTAATTTCATTTGAGATAACTGTTAACGTATCAAAATGGCTTTTGGGAGAGCTGGAAAATTGGGCAGAAATACTTGTGAAACGCCTTCCTTGCTTCTTAAAAGAGACGCTTCTGAAATGACTATTATTAAGTCTGTCAGCACATAATATCATTAGAATATGCTTTCCAACATTATTTTACGAAAACATCATGGTTTACCCGCCTTGGGAGTTATTTACGTTTCTGACACTTGGCGCGTACGTGGATGCATACCTCGCGCATTTAGCTCCGCTGCGGCGCGCCAGAAACAGCTAAATGAAGTCTTGTCGCGGAGTTTCGAAACAAGGCACTGACCGTCCGTTTAATAGCTTTGCCATATGCGAAGGTCTCTTACGTTGCAACGCGATCCCGGTGTAGCAAGTTCGGCTATTGGTTTTTAACAGTGCGTGCGATCGACTTAAGTGGTGTCTTAAGTCGATCGTCTTAACGTGGAAACGGTAACTTAAACGGCGTCTTAAGTGGAAACGGCTCTTTTTCTCCGAAAAGCGACAATTTAAGACGCTTTACGTATTATTGTGGCGATTCTTGCTACGGCCCGACCCGCGGATGTTGTGGCCTCTGCTGGCCTTTTGCCAAGCAGTTATGCGGGTGTTTTATTCCTTGTTACTTTTTTCTGAACTTATGCTCAGTTTTTTCTTTGCACTTATGGGTTTTGGAGGAATAAAGAAAACTAGCGCGGTACTTTTGAAACACCCGCCGACGGCGCTAGCCGAATTCGTTTACTACGCTCCGTGAAGTCCGAATTAGAGACTCGCGGGTTCCTCGTTGAGTGACCGGCTAGGAACCCCGGGATCTAACGGCGTCGAGCCCCTGACCGACGGGATAAAAGGCACTGACTGCGACGTGACGAGACTCGACAAATATAGTACAGTAATTAAACATAATAGTAATGATAGTAATTACTTGGTTACTGACGATTAATTGATTGATTTTTTCGTGTTTCCGGGCGCGTCAACTGCTTTGGTCATTAGTCCCGTTAGTGTAGTGCATGCTTTTTTCTCGTGAGATGGCGGTGAGCTTGCCCCGCTGGATGGTGAGATCCGGCGCCGACCTACCGACTCTCCCACCTGCGGGGCACCGCCCCAGCCGGAACAAGCTCTAAGCTCCTGACCGGTCTCCAGGAATATGTCGTTGTATAGTGAATGTTTGTGTGTGTGTGTGTGTGTAAGGCGATAGGATAGGACAAGGAAGAGGAGGGAAAGATCGCGCGCGGTCCGGGGCGCGTTTGGTAGGGTACTGCTCCAGCATCCGCCTGGTGTTGATCGGAGAAACCACGGAAAACTGCAGATCAGAGCACCCGGCCACTAGAATTCTCCTCCAGACAGCCACTGAATTCGACCTAGCTGAGAAGGTAGTGTCCAAAATCCTGCCGCCGTCAGAACTCGAATCTAGCACCTCCCGGTCAGAGGCGCTGCAGTGACATCAGTTGATGCACTAAGCTACCACTCCCGGTATGGCGCTGGAGATTACAAGTAAAACTCTTTGCTTCTGGTGATGACTTTGGTACGTCTGAGATAAAAACGCTTTCTTGTGGTAATGACACTGGTACGGCTGTCAAACACTTCGCCTTCGAGAGAAGGTACTGTTCTTTCGCACGAGGAAAAACATTTCTATCCCTCACAAGATAGTATCTCTTGAAGATTATTCTACATCTTCGCATCCTGATGTGACGTTACCACGAAGTAGCTCCAGAATAAATATATCTGCCTCTTATTTAAAGTATTTTTTTACTTTGATAAAATAAAGGGGGGTAGAATGTTATATGTATTATTTGTTATGTTTCCACGATTACATAGATTTTTTACCTACCATTCAATTGTATGTAGTGGGCAAATAAGTCTAATAAAACCTTATTAAAGGTTTTTTCTGCTATCTATTTATTACAAATTTGTTCAGTAATTTGTAATAGTATTGATATGTGAGTTCAATTAAAGCAAAGTTTCATTATGTTGAAAATTTATTGTTATATATTATAGAATTTATTGTACAGTACAACGTTTCGGAGAGAGATGTTCTTTAACGTCAGGAACTGTAATAATATTATAATTTACATTAGACTTCTGTGATAAAAATTACTTTGTACACAATTTTAAAACATAGAATTGGTATATAATAAGGATATTTAACGAATGAAACAGTGTATAATTCAAATGTTTTCAATTAATTTCAACAATATACTCATCCATCTGCCAAAGGCTGGATAGTTTGTTAATGTTAATCGGTTGAGCTGGTCAAATGCTCCTGTCCACTTGCCTTTACACTCCACACCCTGCGCCTGAAGGCCTGGGGGACATTCACCGCCAGCCAAGGGCTGGATGTGGAGTGGCCACCCTCGGGTACCACTGACGCTCATTCACTTCATCTCATTCAACTCCGCCCCCTCCCTCATCCCAGTGGCTCCCCTCAGGCTTCCCACGCAACCCCTCCCTCCCCTATCCGCCGCGCAACCGTCACGACCGTGCTCGCTCCCCCAATTGCCCCAGTTCAGTCAGCGCCAAGCCGCGGGATACCTGCGCCACAGGCTTCTATATACACACGTCATAAACGATACATTTATTGCTAAATCAGAAAACGATTCCTGGTGTTATTGATGATTGATTTATTACTAGTGGTTCCGGCGCGTTAACTTCTAAGGTCATTAGTCCCGTAAATGTAGTGCATGTTTTTCATCGGGAGGTGAAGGTGCTCTTGCCCCATTAGATGATCCGCCGCCGACCTACCGACGGCTAGCGAGGTTTCCCCACACAGGTATCTCCCACCAGCACGGCATCGCCCCAGTCGAGACAAGCTCTAAGCTCCCAATCGGTCTCCCTATGTGTATGGTAGTGAAGTGCATGTGAATGTGAATGTGAATGTGTAAGTAAGGGAGGAAAGGAAAGATCGCGTGCGGTCCGTGAGCCGATTGTTTGGGCACTACACTGGGATATTTGCCTAGTGTTGATTGGAAAACCGTAGAAAACTATAGAATTTCTATCTTAATATTCTAGTTAAAAAAAGAAGACGAACAAATTTTGAACTTTAGCAATTTTCGAAAAATCAGTGTTTCACTAATACGGGACTTGCACCGTTCTCTTAAACGATGGAGCCATTTTTTTTGAAAATGTGGAAAATGTCAAGAGGCTTCATATAAAGAACCCTCTAAAATTATAATATCGATTTCAAATTGAAGGGATCGTGACATCTCTTAGACCGGTAGACACCGACGTGAGCTCAATATCTGACCTGTGGGAAATACAGTGCCAACTAATGTTAGGGGTGAGGCGTAGAATTTGTGCGATTTCCTTCTCCAGCTTACATATTTTACCACAACGTTATAATAATAATAATAATAATAATAATAATAATAATAATAATAATAATAATAACAAAACAACATCGACAACAAATATCTGTATATGATGCAGCACATATCATGAATAACTACTTAAATGAAATACTCTTTCTTCATATTACTTAATATTATTTTATGATATTTAATTAAATATGGCCATCGTGATAGAAAGCATGTCCTCGGGGAGTTAGTTAAAGGTCATGGACATGCATAAGAGTCAATATTCTCGACGTGTAATCAGAGCTACATCGTCTCAGAAGGTTCTTTTCCTCAAACATCCGATGTGTTGATCAGAAATTCCAGCCGATTTTATGAGTGTATTGCATTATGAACAAGTCACCATCTGGTTCAGGAAAACACAGGAGGTAGACAAATACGAGATATTTTAATTTCGCAGTCAAAAATCAGCCGGAGGTCATTGGATTGAAAAGACAGGAACGAATCTGAGGGAAATCTATCACTCATTTACCGCGCTTTCACCATCATTCAGTGCAGCACCATCTTCATTGGTGCGTCTTACAAAGATAATATTTCTATTTACATAAACAAAACAGTCGCGTGCTCTAGAAGCGACGCGACGGCTCCATCCTCCCACGCCAGATCGCGCGGCGGAGGAAGTTCGTTTCGCAGTTTCCCAAGGTGCAATGGGGGCGCAACGATAGCACCCATATCTCAGCTGCAGACGGACACATTACGACTGAGCTAACAACTTGGCGGTCCCTCCACACATGCCCCTCCGTGCCGTTATGTCTTATGACCTCGTGCTTCAGATGCACATTGAGCCTGCTCGCGGAGCCGGCGATTGCAGGCGGTGGGGACGGTAAGGGCCTCTTTCTCATCGATTGTGTGCGGCAGCAGGAGGCAGCTCCAGGGTTGCCAAATTGGGGAATTTTGTCCCCCAACTGAGATTTGTTTTCGGTATGGGGAAGGAATGGGGAATACAATTGGATGGGAAAATGTTTGGGTTTATAATTTGGGAAATTATTTTCATCCGAAATAGAGATAGAAAGTATTATTCTCTCAATTATTATGAAAAAATTAAACTAGTCATATTATCTCTCATTTTTGTGAATCAAAAAGAGAAAACATTAGCGACAGTCATAGAGAAAGAATAACACGAGAAATTCGAAGATATACTGCTTCAATCAGCTTAAAGGATGATGATTGGATTGATTTGAATTTTCTGAAATTAAGGAGACAGCCAATGGAATCATCAGATACAACTCATCGCTGGTCGCTGGTCCATAATCTGAAGAAAATTTTTCCTTTCAAATTTGGGGAATTTTGTTCATTGGAGAGGTTATTTGGAGAAATTCCGTAGTAGTGGTGGGAAAAGAGCTCGCGACGCATCTAGCAACCCTCGGCAGCTCGGGCAGCCATTGGTCTTGATTGATTGATTGATTTTTTCGTGTTTTCGGGCGCGTCAACTGCTCTGGTCATTTGTCCCGTTAGTGTAGTGCATGTTTTTCCCTCGGGATATGGCGGTGATCTTCCCCCGCTGAATGGCGAAATCCGGCACCGACCTACCGTCGGCTAGTGGGGTTTCCCCCTAACCAGAACTCTTCCACCAGCGGGGCTCCGACCCAGCCGGGACAAGCTCTAAGCTCCCAACCGATCTCCGGAATATGTGATAGTGTAGTGCATGTTAGTGTAAATGAGTGTGTGTAAGGGAGAGGATAGGACAAGGAATGGGAAGGACAGATCGCGCGCGTTCCGTGGCCGGTTTGGTAGGGTACTGCTCTGGCATTCGCATGGTGCTGATCGGAGAAACCACGGAAAACTTCCGATCAGAGCAGCCGGTCGCTAGAATTCTCCTCCAGACAGCGACTGAATTCGACCTAGCTGAAAAGCTACTGTCGAAAATCCTGCCGCCGTGGGGAGTGTAACCTAGGACCTCCCGGTCAGAGACGCTGCAGTGACATCAGTTGATGCACTGAGCTACCGCTCCCGGTGGCAGCCATTGGGGCACACGTGGTGGCGGAGAGAGGGTGTGAGAGCGAAGGGGTTTTCCATGTAAGGAAATGCTTTCAAAGGTAGCGAAAGGAGATTTGTAACCTCTGAATAAACAATATCATCGAGATCAAATGGCACACAAGGGAACAGAAGGTGGTGATGGAGAGAGCCTGGTGCCAGCGAGCTTGAGTCACATTTTCCCCTTTACAATGTACAGGTTTAAAAATATTTAAAAACTAAATATTTCAGGATTTCCTATTGTTTGTGAATTTTATTTCAATTCTATTTACATTCTTCAAAATCAAAACTAACGCTAGTAGAAAAGATAATAATTTCTACAAACTTAAAGTAATAATGTTATTTGTTTAAAGCTGATTTGAGCCTTCTTCTCAGCTAGGTTTTATTTTTTCGACGTTTTTTTTTTTTCAACTGCAAGGTAGTGGAAGGTAGTGGTCTTGCTTTTGTAAACTGGTGTTTGTTCATTATTAGGTTTTCTTCTGAGAGTTGCAATCGATCTGTCGAAAGTAGTCGACGTCCATCGTCTGGCGCGAACAAGTGATCGTATCAAATATTTGTGTGTGTGTGTGTGTGTGTGTGTGCGCGTGCGTGTGCTTGTGCGCGAGTATGTGTGTGTGTGTGTGTGTGTGTGTGTGTGTGTGTGTGTGTGTGTTCGATTTAGAAACATACGGACTTCGAAGTACAAACACACAATAGGGTGGCTATACAAATGGATGTATGCATGTTTTGAGAATGTGAGAAAATATTTATGTTTTCATGAGGAGTTCAAAAGGGTTTTATGATTTTCTTATTTTATTAACAGGGAATAAAATAGTATAAAATAACAATTAAATTCTAATTACAATTTTAAAATATTGCCTATTATGTATTATGCATTACGTATACACAGGTCTTAAACGAGTTAGTAACCACTACATTCAATACCTCTCTTGAAACATTTGTGTTGTAGTGGTATGGCATTTAATTTAATTAATAAAGTTTTACCTCCACTTAATTTTTATTGCACATGTATTCATTTAATCCGAATAAATTATTGTGTTCAACGAAATGAAATGAGTTTAAAAATGACATAAAATGAATAGTGCTGTAATGAACATTGTATTTTTAATTTTATTCTCTACGGGATATCACTGACAATAAGCTTTCCGCGGCTGTCATTCTGTCACTTCTTCCATGACCATCGTATTAGTGATTTATCTCTGCTCTACCGAAAATCTACGTATTTTACAAATCTCTGCAGAGTAAAATAGTCTTCTACCTCATTATCTGCGATTTATATGGGACGTTAATGAAGTGTGAAAAATGGGTCACATTTTAGACCAAATCAGATGTGTCTACATTCGTTCGAGATATGTGATGTCTTTGCTAGTTTCTGTTTACCCTTCCAAATAAACTCGAGCGTCTGTTGGCATAATACCACGAGTAATTATGTCAAGATTGGTTCCTGATTTTCCTGATGAACGCTCCTGATTTTTTCAGGTTCTCATTCAAGGTTATGAGACAGTTACACCTGAACCATTTTACCCGTCTGCCTAAAACGATCGCATGTTGTTGCAAGGTACAAATGGAAAGAAACAAAACCCTAGGACGCCTGATTTTCTCCCCAACAAATTATTTCTATTTTTTCTCTTTGGCATTGTGATCGTGACGTAAAGATGTGAAAATCCTCAATGTACAGTCCTCTAAATGACAAGTAACCCTACGCTTTCACTCTGTAAAAGTGTCTTTCGCATGTACCAAGGAAAAAGACAATACTGGGAAGGCACGATCAGGTTGGCAAAACGAGTCCCGAGCGTCTCTTATTTAACTACCGCCTTCTCTGCCGGCGAAGAGGCACGGACAATAGGGACGGGCGTAGAGAAAGATTCGGTTTGATCGCCTTCCGCGAGAAAAATTCCAATCCAAGAAGTCTGGTTAATCCAGAAGAATAGACAACTAGCGTCGCCTAACGTTTAATGATAAATATTTTTATGCACCAAGGGCATAATAAGGGTTCTAATGATCAAGCGGTGACAAAAAATCCGAGGGCCTTTGGTCCGAGAGCATTTTGTCGCTCAAGGTCATTTTAACCAATGGTTCACACAATATTTTTTTTACCTCATATCAATTATTCAGATTTACTTATTTTTAAAAATTCCGAATGTTTTGTTTTTTTTTGAATAAGGGGTTACTTACGATTAACAAGAATAAGTTGTTAGTCATATTTATTTAAAAATCGATACATGCGCGCTTAAGAATGTAAAATATGTAAAGTCGAATAAGAATGTGCTTTTATTCTCTAGTATTACTTACAGTTATGTTTCCTTTCATATTCACTTCGAGTTCTTCAAATTTAATACGTTCCAAGGTAATACTGTACGTAGGTTTTTGAACCTTTATTATTAAAAGTGCGGATGCTATTGGTGCTCCTCAATATTTATTAAAAATAATTAAATGTTTCCAATTAAATCGACAGTTTGCAGTAAAATTAATTCTTCACTGTCTACTTTAGATGCAATTTAGTCAGGTATTCCACAAGGCTGAACTCTTTCCCCACTCTATAACTTCTTCATATCTGATATTCCTACTTTACCCTTCGTCTCCATAGCTCTTTTCGCTGATGAAACTGCATTATTTCCATCCCAGTCTAATATAAAAATGCACGTAACATACTTCAAAATGCTATTCAAAAGTACATGAAATGGACTCAACATTGGGGAATCAAAATAAACACTCTGAAACCACAAGCACAAATTTTCATACTATGGAGACATTCGAAACCTCCTCCCCTAATTCATAATAATTTTGATATTCCTTGGTTAGAAAGCAATATCACTGTTAAATATTTCGGCTTATCCCTTGATAAACGTTTGACTTGTAAACCTCACATCTCAAATATTGTTGACAAAACTTACCACAAAATCTCCAAGCTTAAATCTTTAATACATAGAAATTCAAAATTAAGAATAAAATTTATATTAATATATAAAATTATAATTAGGCCAACTCTTGCTTACGCTTGTCCTATATGATGCAATACATCTTCAACCCATATGAATAAATAGACGAATGATTCATATCAAACAAGCAATTCACCAAGAATTACAAATAATACCTATTGAAACATAAATAATGACAGTTCACAAAGTTTTATAACTGATTAACTTCGGCTCCTGCTTCAAAAAACTTCCATTTAGGTCCACACTATAAAACTCTCCGTATTCGTTGAAGATTCCCCAAAGATATGTTTCACACACCATAATTTTCTTTTTACAAGTTTTAAACTCAAGCTTTCAATTGCAAATATTTTCAATATTCTACTCTTTTCCATTACCATGCATTTATACATTAATTCTATTACCATTTTAAAAATAGGTAAATAATTTACCTTAAACATATGCTGGCACCTTGCCTAAATGTTATTTGAAAGAATTTTTAAAATCCCTGAAAATTTGTATACAATTGAACAGGCAGTAAATAAAAGTTATTAAAAAATCGGATGAAACACTTTACTTCTTTTGAATAATTTCAAAACAGCATCACTAATTGACAGTTCTGCCACGCAATTCACTTGCACGTAGTTTCGCAATAGCCAGTGTTGCTATCCTCATGGAAAACAAATATGGCATCATGGAGCGAATATTGCCTCTGGGTACTGGGTTGATTGATTGATTTTTTCGTGTTTCCGGGCGCGTCAACTGCTTCGGTCATTAGTCCCGTTAGTGTAGTGCATGTTGCTTCCGGGAGATGGCGGTGATTTTCCCCTCGCTGGATGGCGAGATCCGGCACCGACCTACCGTCGTCTAGTGGGGTTACCCACTAACGCCCGTTTGGAGGGGCCCGTTTGGTAGGGTACTGCTCCGGCATTCGCCTGGTGTTGATCAGAGAAACCATGGAAAACTACCGATTACAGCAGCCGGCCGCTAGAATTCTCCTCCAGACAGCGACTGAACTCGACCTAGCTGAAATGCTAGTGTCGAAAATCCTGCCGCCGTCAGGACTCGAACCTAGGACCTCATGGTCAGAGGCGCTGCAGTGGCATCAGTTGATGCACTGAGCTACCGCTCCCGGTGTGGGTTCTGGGGTTTAATCAAGGCCACCTATATCTACTTAGGTGGCATTGGTTTAATTCTCCTTCTGCCCACTAAGATGGCGGCCCTAAAACATGCAAAAAACACTGTTTTGTAAACTTCTTTGAATCTTATGACCGCACTCGACAACAAATCATCAGTTCCCCACCAGGAGACCGAGAGGCGTCGAGTGACATCTTTTCTGTCTCAATTGGTGCGCGGGAGGGGGTCTAACTGTGAGTGACGGATGCAAGGACGAACGGACTAACGGGCACTAACGAATGCGTGGAATCTCTCAATTACCAAAATACTATATAGGGATTAATGTAGGATTTTAATTCCCCTATATTTGCTTAAAATGTATATATATTAATGCTGTAAGTGGAAATTGTTTTAATGATCTTTATCCGAACACTTCGTATGTGTCATTGGTACATTGATATATTTTGTGATCATCATCATAGAAAAAAATAATATGACTATTGTAAATGGTGTTGCCAACGAAACATGGTACATGGTTATCACTTAGGCACCTCAATATCACAATTTGTTCCCTCCCTCTACCGTCTTTCATTTTCTTAATGTCAACCTGGGGCACTGTTGGCTTTCTGTGCCCATATCATATATATAAAGCTTTGAAGTGTGAATAAATACTCATAAATAGTAAATTAATAATAATTTTATTTTTTGGATTTAATTTTTGCTCTGGAAATAGAATTCAGTGCGTGTATTGGTTGTATGTGAATAACAAGAGTGACAGGCCCAAATATTTTACATAGGGCAGTTTTACAACATATTAATTTATGTTTAATTTCCATGATTACAACACCTAATACTATATACTTTCAGAGCTGATTGTGAGCACAAAGCCAAATTCTGCACTTGCATTAAACTGGTTCTAACGATGATTAGTTTTGTGCGTTTTTCAGATACATGATGAAATGATGAATTCCCGAAACGTGGCACAGCCTGTCGTTATTATCTCTTTATTGGAATTGTGTAAATTCCTGAATGCAATTACATAATTTAAAAAGAGTTTTCGGGGATTACCTGCACAGGCCGGATTTCCGCAAATACCGAGTGACAAAACGAAAGCAGAATGCGTGAATACAATCATATTGCTGCATTTTTTACCCACTGTTTCAAGCTATTTTTCTCTTTTTTGTGCTCTGAACGATTTAACTGCCTGCGGTTCACAGAATAACCTTAAAATAGAACATACTATCATAATCAATAGTTTTATTACATGAATGTCCCGGTAGTCAGTGAATCAAAACAAAAGTGACATTTTGTATTCAGTAAATCAGTAATATTGTTTACCTAAAAAACAGCGTTGTGAATATTAAAGTCAGAGTTCATTTTTTCCATTGTTTGAAAGTGGTAATAATTGCTTTATCGTTGTTTGCGCTTTATAATATTGATGTTAATTTTAGAAATACTTTATATGTTCATTAATTTAAATGTTTACTCTGTATCACTTGATGCAGCAATGATCCCTACGAGACTAATAACTGCTGGTTTTAAATTGTATATAGAATAAAACATCAATCTGGAATCAAACTAATTTTAAAAAATTCTCTCACGGCAATTAGCTTTAGAGAAACCCATTCTAAAATGTAGGCTGTACGGCAGCGTATCATTAGAAGTTTTTATTTTTTCTTATACGTACGGATATAGATATGTGCTACAGAGAAAATTATATCAAGCTACGGAAAATAGATTTCGAGATTTCAGAGGAAATGTGCGTATGTGGTGTCCTCTTATACCAAAAAAGTGTTTTTGGGTTGTTTTTTTTTTCAAAACGTCCGTTCGTCTGTCTGTCATCTGTGAACAACATTAGCGCCTAAACTGTGCGTAGGATATTTTACAAACTGAATAGCTCCCGGTAAATCTGGCCTCACTGGAAATTCTGCGATTTTCAATAACAGTCTTTAATTTTGTAATAGTAAACACGAAGCCACTGATACATTTTCAAAAGTTTGTCAAAGTGGACTCAATTTTTTCTTCGATTTCTTGTAAGCGTGAAATACTCTTAAGGCGGCTTAGGTACGATTTTCATTGTTAACTTTAAATTTTCAAAAATTGTCCAAGATTGAAATTTTTTTCGGCGTCAATTTTGAACCTCAGAATTGAACATAGAGATTTTTCTTCAAAATATTTTTTCTCTCTCATTAGAGTATTTCATTAGTTCTTTCCTTAGAGTGCTTATTTTTTTAAATATAGTTGTTTTCGCGCAATATAGGGTGAAGTATGTGCAATTTAAAAAATTCAAGAACAAGAATTTGCGAAACGGCTCCCATTTTTTCTTTAAAATTTTGGTAGGATTAGTGCTAAACGTACTGTAAATGATGACATAAACGCCATTTTACTTATTCTTTTGTTTTTAAACAATTACACAATTGTGTAATCTTTATCTCTCTACATCGTGAAAATTTACATTAACGGAGATTTGTATAGGGGAGACCGGGTTACCATGGGCCATGTGGTACGATGAATCACTAAATGTTTGCTGATACCCAGGGTGATTAGGCTGGCTAAACTGATCGGGATTAAATATTACAGTATGGCCATACATTCAGTCGATTTCGGTCATAGTTAACTTCTAAAAACTCACATGTTTGGTTCACAATATCCAATGTTGTGAAAATTAAATAGATATTCTTCATAATGATTGATTTTATTAATATACAGATACGGAAAAATGCATTAACAGCACGAGCTGAAATTTTAATTATCTTTATTTGTCCTTAAAAAATATATTATTTTCAATTGTTTGCTACGTGCAATTTTCATTAGTAATTTACCTATCCTTCTCAAGAGTTCGTGCTTTCTATGTATTTTATTCTGTACTGTTGTGTGTCAGTTTCGTAATGCAGTCTTGACACCCTTCAATGCCTCGTGCACAGGTATACTGAACACCTAATAACACACGAGATGCCTTCGGTAGCGGGTGGCGCAAGCGGCTGTGATCGCTTTTCCTCGCGGCACGGTGGAGATCCCCAGATCCTCTGTGGCAGTTGCTTGCTTCCTGTCGCTTACGTAGAGCTCAATGCGCTTTTCCCGCGAAATATCAACTAGCACACCGGGAGCGGTACATCAACTGATGTCACTGCAGCACCTCTGACCGGGAGGTCCTAGGTTCGAGTCCTGACGGCGGCAGGATTTTCGACACTAGCTTTCCAGCTAGGTCGAATTCAGTCGCAGTATGGAGGAGAATTCTAGCGGCCGGCTGCTCTGATCGGTAGTTTCCCGTGGGATCTCCGATCAACACCAGGCGAATGCCGGAGCAGTACCCTACCAAACGGGTCACGGAGCGCGATTTGTCCTTCTTCTTCCTTGTCCTATCCTCTCCCTTTACACACTCACACTAACATGCACCACACTACCACATATTCCGGGAGACTGGTCGGGAGCTTAGAGCTTGTTCCGACTGGGGCGGCGCCCGCTGGTGGGAGAGTCCTGGTTAGGGGGAAACCCCACTAGCCGACGGTAGGTCGGCGCCGGATCTCGCCATCCAGCGGGGGAAGATCACCGCCATTTCCCGAGAAAAAACATGCACTACACTAACGGGACCAATGACCAAAGCAGTTGACGTGCCCGGAAACACGAAAAAATCAATCAATCAAGTACCATCAAGACTGAAACTGAAACAAGCAATCACGCGCCGCCGCCTTCAGTTGTAGTCCACGCATGACACGACCTTTGTTTCCACAGTGAAACTGGGTGGCATAAGGTCATCAGTAAGGTCCCCATTCCGTATCCCCTACCTTCTCCTCAGGAGAGATTTTTTCGACTATGAGCTTTAGCAGACGATATTTTTTTCAAGCTGCCTAGTATTGGAATTTGTCTCACGGAGGCGATATATTCTTTTCCAGGAGCGGATTAATTTCCAGGAAGAATTTCCCACGTTTACTATACCCAAGGTTCTGTTTCACTATAGCAGAATCGTCCAATGTTTACTGGCAAAGTTAGTAAAACGGAACCAGTGACATAAGTTCACAATAATCGAGGGTTCACTATATCCGAATTCACTGTAACCGAAGTCGACTGTACTAATGATCTAATTTTATTGTCTAAGAAGCGCGAAGTATTAACTTATCTTCCCCATTCAAAGTAAATTACTAGCGACATATACTTGTTTTAATATAATTTTTCGTCATTTTAATACTATTATTGAAGTTGAATATTACAGTTCCCTGAAGTTTTTATCATCTTCCTGCATTTTAGAAGTTATGGTAACTAATTTTATGTCATATCTGACCACACTGAAAATGAAATACCGGGGCAAAATGGGTCAGGTGGTGATGGGGCATCATGGGTCATATGCTGCAATGCATTTTCACATGCTTACCAGATATCGTTTGAACATATATGAGAAAAACTAGCAAAGGGATATACGAAAAAACATATATGAAGAGAGCAATTACTTGGTTGCAGAAAGTGGAAGCATGAGAAGTGCAGCTGATGAATATGGTATCAAGACGGAAGCATTTAGTAAGGAAAAATTATAATATCGCTTTCTGGTGTAGATGCTGAACTTCAATCAAACTACAATCATAAGCAAGTGTTTACTTCTCTCCAAAAGGAAGTGATTGCTGGATGAAAAATGTTTTACGGTTTGTCAAAAAAAAAATGCTGTGCAAACTGCCGTTGCAAATAATGTTAAATGTCCATATTCATGATTATAAAAAGGAATTGCTGGAAAAAACTGGTTAGCAGAATTTTTCAAAACAAATAAAGATTTGTTTCTAAGATCACAGAGGGGTGGTGTCATGCTCGTGACACGACAATCAATCAAAACAACGTGTAGACTTTTTTCAACAGCTATCAATCGTTGAAGCGAGAACCTACACAAAGGGATGAAACAAAAACATCAACAGTTCGAATCAGCGGACAAGTAATTGCTGAGAAAAGTTGTAAAGCTGTGTGTCAAGTGGAAAGAGCTGGGAAGGAAATTCTTGTAACAACATGCCATAATGTCTGAGCAGATGGCAATTATTTTCCCAACTTAATTTCCCTCGAGTGCATTTCCGAGCACAGGCTTATTTATGCTCGTCAAATTTCTTATTTTTAAAAATTAGAGTGGCTCCTCAATGAAAAAAATGTAGTTTTTTCTGGAATAGTTATCACCCATTGTTCCCCAGACACTGACTCATGGTATCCCAGGCATTGGACACAACGGATCATTCATTGGAATAGATTTTATTACATTTCTACTCTATCATTAATTAATTCGTGACTGTAAACACATAATGTGAAAATATACACACGTCTTTAGTTGCATAAATGAAATGAAAATATTCATCCTCAATGTAAGTGATTTTTTAATGTTCCAAATTGTGTGGCACATGGTTTTGGTGCCCCATTTTCCCCTACATTATTGAATTTGTTAAAACAAGTACTTTAAGGGATGTCTAATAAAGTTTCCCGAAAACTCCAGAGGGCTGCAGTCTCCCAAACGGCGAAATGAAAACCTCAAAAACGGCTTCATTTTTACTTTCTCGCTAAGGAGTCGAGAGAAAGTTATGTATTGTTGTGCGAAAAACAACTTTCGGCATACAAATTCTTATTGCCGAGCCCTGTTAACAAACAAGTGGACCAATCAAGCTGCTAAATGGAAACAATAGCTCCTCTAACACGTGGTGTAGCCATAATCCTTGTGCTGTGGCTCCTTGATAGCGAAAAATCGATTGATGGAAAAACGTCTGTAAACAACGCTAAAGGTTAAACCATTCCATCGACTTTATCCAAAATTGACATTCCCCAATCGATCTGGCTGATGTCACTGTCCCTTGAATTTGATTTTGTTTTTGATTAAATTTTATGGCTGGGTAGTGTAAAGAACGTTTCAGAGATTGGTGCAGGTCTCATGTTCTTTGAAAACTCCGATTTTCCGAAAATTGCCAATGTTCGATTTTTTTCGCGACTTCCTACAACTGAAATATTAAAGATAGAGATTTCCTTAAAGATGATTTTGAAATAAAGCCATGGACAATTTTTCGAAAATTTGAGTAATTTTCGCGTAGTTTAGCATGAAAATACGGGCGTGATGTTTTAGTACCACTACTTTTTTTCCTTCAAACATTTTGTAAGTGTAATATGACATTAAAATAATTTGGCTACATTCTATAGCATTGGTCGAAAAATACGAGTGTATTTTTTAAAATATCTTCTATGCCGTTAATACGCACGTTTCCAGCAATTTGCATAGATTATTGAATTTGTAAGTGGAAGTGTTTTATATGGCTTCTAATGACGGTTTTTGAAAATTCAAAAGTTTTCTGAGAAAAAGAGCGTCGAGTTTTGCATTTATATGTTTTTTTCTAAAAATATCAATTCATTTACATTAAAATAAATTAGTAGAACTGATATTAATAATTTCCATCTCGGCGGCAAGAGTAGTCCAAACGTATAATAAGATATCTAAGCGTCTCATTAAAATAAATTAGTAAATAAAATATTAATATTATGATATGTCCAACTACTAATACGACAACGTTATTTTATACTTCCCTGCTAATTATGATAATTTTCCACGAACCGATGAAAGCGTGTCGTGACATACATACATGACATCACTGAAAACAACTCAAAACACTCCAATAGCACACCTGCAATTAACTCAATTATGCATTAACAAAAATTTAACTTTTTATTCTGACAGCTATATTCTAATTAGTTGTTACAGTTCTTAAGGAAAATGATAGTTGTTTTTTGATAATTAAATATAGTTTCAACTTTAGAAAAATACGTTTTCTATTCTTTCATAATTCTCGTCAATCACATTTTCCAATATCGGTGAAATCTAATATTTTATCACTGTCGATACAACCGAAAAAAATATTTCCTAGGTGCTTTGAGAGATGGATTACCTAAATATTAATAAGAAAATAAAAAGTAAATAACACAATATTTTCAAGTTCAGAAGTCGATGTGATGGACAAAAGCCACGCGTAGCTTCTGGCTGCTTCGACATGGCATCTCTTGTTACCTTATCAGCAGATCCATGGTATAAATTCATGAGTGGGTTTCTCCGGTGTAGCGATTTTAGCTGGTTCTGCGCATTACCAGTTTGCGTCACAAAGCACATGACTACAGCACGGGCACTTTGTTTGAAAAGCTAGACCAAACACTGGCGGCCATCTTGCATGGAGAGGGAGAAGTGTTGAGAAAAATTTTGAAAGTGGCATAAAGTGACAATTTTGGTAACAAACCAAAAATAACACGATAAAGGTGTTGATATGAAAAGATGCAATATTTAATATAATCGCTTTCAATGTCTTGTGATAATTTTGGTATCTGGCTGGATTTAAATTTCCCGGTAAAATTGTGACGCAAACTGATGTCTGAAGCTCATTGGCTAAAGACGAATTCAATGCGCAAGAACCCCCTCTGAGTAGATTCACGGGTGAACGAGACTGGCCCGTTTCAAACAATGGTTTCAATCTCCTCGATTTCAACATTTCAGACACAAATCATAAATGAGCCGGCTATATATGGACTAATTGTGTGCCTGACAGAGACAAATTAATATTTTTACAGGAGTTTCTAGAGGAGAACGACTCGCCCATCATCGCAGGAAGCACATTATCAAGCACTGACATGAATATTTACACCCCCTCAATGTTTTGCAAGGCTGTTATGCGTCTTCTCTGTTCTGGCCCGGTGCACCGGCGCAGGGTTATACTCTGGGTGGTATATAGGCCGTTGAAAAGACTTGGATGATATATTGTGCAGCCTATGCGACTTCAGACAATGAGTATCATGCACCAGTTTCATGCACAATATTAGAGAGAATTTTAAATGCAGACATAGGTAAACACTTTCCATCTTGCATCAAGTCATTGAAACAGATATATAAAGCTCCTCGCCATGGAGAATATGGCCTGCCTGTTCAAACGAGGTGCCCTTGTTGTGGTCATTATCTGGTGTTGCGCAGAACGAGCAAAAATCGGTGAACCGAATCAGTTCAGCCCTGTCATTTTATCTTAGACCGTTACACCGATTTGTATTCTTTGGACTGAAAGAGCGTCTTGTTGTCCGAATATCTTGAGTTTTTTCAAAAATTTTCCTCCCCCAAGACATATCAGTAACAAGTTATAAACATTAAACTAGTGGTGCAAAACAGCACGTACATTCTCGCAAAATTACGCAAAAAGAACTCAAATTTTCAAAAAATTGTACCTGACTTTATTTCAAAATCTATGTTTGAGAAACAGATTTCATTAAGAAAAAATCTCTGTCTTTAATATTTTAGTTATAGGAAGACGCCGAAAAAATTTTCAACTTATGCTATTTTCGAAATATCAGTTTTAAACCAACTTGAGACACGCACCATTCCCTTACATATCTTTCACACTATCCAACAACAAAATTTAATAAAAATTTGTTTAAAAGTATTTTTGAAAAGTTTGATCATGTCCCAGGAGCTTCATGTAATGATCCCCCCAAAATTAAAATATCGGTTTTGAAATCTAAGGAACCGCATCATCAGCCCGGATCGATTGGAGGATATCAATTTCGGAGAAAACCCGCTAAACAGTTTAGCCAGTAGCGGTGTTCACACACGGTCAGACATATAGACGGAGAGACACAGACGGACACGCACAGATACACAGAAACAAACGGATAGACGTTTTGGCGTCATTAGATTTTTCGGCATCAAGGACCAACAAAACATGAATTCTAACTACACCACGCATTAGAAAAGTCTCTTTTTACAGTATTTAGCAACTGGATTTATCCTCTTTTTCGTTCCCAGCGCCCAGTAATAAGTATTTTTCTGCTGAAAATTCGCCGTTTTTCGCACAATACTACATAACGTTCTCTCTACTCCGTAACGAGAAAGTAAAAAAAAACAACAACAATGATTCAAGATTTGTACGATGGAATAAAGGCCTGTAAGGGTTTCCTTTTCCGAGCGCTTTGTGCAATTGCGATGCGCGTCATCGCTCGGAGCGAATTGCGCAGACAGCCGGGCGGAGGAGGGGCGCGGCGTCCCCTTGGCTGTCGCCCACGCGAACACGCCCTCTCTGGGACGCGACGCGCCCGCAGGGTGGCGGCAGGAGGCGTACCCGGCCAGTCGTGCAAGAGAGGGCAGGGGCAAACCAGGATAAACGGAAAGGACGGGGGAAAAAGCGGCAGCGCAGACGAAAGTGGGGTGAAGGGGAAGCCGACAAAAGAAGGGGAAGAAGGAAGGCGAACGGCATGAGATGAAGAATGGGCAAAATGAAGGATACGAAGGGAAAACGAGAAGCAAAAGCAGCAAAAGAGAAGAGGGGAAGTGAAGGAAGCGGAGAAAATTAAAGCGTGATTGAGTCCCGACGCTAGAGCTAGGAACAAGAGGCAAGTTTGAGTCGTAAGTACGAAGCGATGTAACAAACAGAAGCCAAGAGAAGAGTAACGAATCACAAGAAAATGAGAAAAGGGGGTAAGTGGTGGATTAAAGGAGGATGAAAGGTGACGGCCAGAGAATCTAAGGCTAGGCGTGGTGGGGCGGGGCGAAGCATCGCGGTGAGGGCTGTGGTGGGCGTGGCGGGCTGAGGATGGCGGGATGGGGCGAAGTATTGAGGGAAGGGCGTAGTGGAGGGGGTGGCTAGGCGTGGTGGGCGGGCGTGGCGGGGCAAGGCGAGGACGGGTGTGGCAAAGCATGGTGTTGCTGGTCGTGGGGGGCCGAAGCAAGCGTGCGGGAAGGGCCGGGGTGGGGGGGGATCGCGCGGGAGCGGGGCTGAGCAGGGTTGGGCGGGGCAGTTGGGGCGGGTTGGGCTGGGCTAGGCGGGGCGCGGTGGGCTGGGCGAGAGAGGGGTGTCGGTCGAGCTGAGCACGGCTCAAGGTCTGCTTAGAGCCATTGCAGCTTTATGGCGAAAGAGGCAGGCGCGGAGGAACCACGAATGCTTTGCTAGGTCTCCGCTAACGTTGGGATCCTCCTCCGCCGCCGCCGCCGCCACCGCCAGCGCCTGCTCGCTTTGTAGGGCTACCAGGAAACCCACTCGAGGCGTTCTTTGGCTTCCGGAAATTCTCCGAACCCAGATAGCATAGCGGCCAGTCTTTATGCAGACGCCGACGATCTCCAATAGTAGAATGCACCTTTGTGAGTTGCGTTTACATCAATGGAAATCTTGAATGAAGCGAAATCCCCATGTTCAATTGAATTTCATATCGGTATCAAATGGTACGGGGACAAGGAGTTTCTCATATTCTTAGTACAATTTGATTATGTTTTGTGGTAATATTATTCTTGTTTGTTTGTTTTTTGTACAATCAAAATCCAATTTATTATTTAAATTATTATTCACTTAGTCTATTTTTTCCAAGAACCAGTTACCGGAACTATTAATGTTACCACTACTATTGCGACCATTGTTTTCATCAATTTATTTTTATTTATATTTTCTTTGTTCACTAGCTAAAGCCTCTGGTCAAATAAAATCCACATAATAAGCAGTAAAATCAGCAAGGAAATTGGCAAGGCATTGGGCTCTGGCCTTCGAATTCCGACAAGAATACATAGTAGAAGAGTACAGAGGGCAAGGAAGTTATAAAGACAAGGGCAATATCCAGGCAATGGTTGGACGAAAACACATATTATCATGCATTAAACTTAAGAATTTATTGGGAGAGTTGAATATCAGCAGATCATTTATTTGACGCCGGATAAATTGACTACTAAACGTTTGACTGAGAATTCGATAAATGTTGTAATGGATTCCCCTACTTAATCTGTACATTTGTGTACTTTTTTACAGTAGTTGAGAAATGCTAGTTGAGAAATCATAAACTTTAACAACATACATTTGGAGATATTTCCCGAAATATTAACGCTACAATAAAGATAAGAAAATAATGATTGATAAGTTCAGCTATGTGTTTATTCCAGCTATAATAGTTATTAAAAAATCACAAATAATTTATTCTACTGCAAAATTATTTTCACTTTTCATCAGTTTATTCGCGTGGTCAAAGATAGTTGAGTGCATTGATAATGTATTCTGTTTTGTAAATAAAAATGAATATAATTCTACGAAATTGTATTCAAGTGCATGTTGCACGCCCTTCAGTACTCCGTAGATTCTTATGCGGCTAGAAGCTCTCACCAGAGCTGCGAGACATTCTCAAGCACCACCCGAACGGCGCCGCGCGCAGTGCGCGGGATGTCGAGTCCCGGCGAGTGCAGGCGCCGCGACGCCGGCTAAGCGGACAGGAGAGCAAACAGCATGGACGCCGAGAGCGGCGGAGGCGGTGAAGGCGATGAGGGCGCCGTGGGCGACGGCGGGGGCGGCGGGGGCAGCGGGGGCGGTGGGGGCGGCGGGGCCGCCGGGCGGTGGGGGCGGCGGGGGCGGCGGGGGCGGCGGGGCGGCGGGGCGGTGGGGCGGCGGGGCGGTGGGGCGGCGGGGCGGCGGGGCGGCGGGGCGGCGCGGGCGGCGGGCGGGGGCGGCGGCGGGGCGGCGGGGCGGCGGGGCGGCGGGGCGGCGGGGCGGCGGGGCGGCGGGGCGGAAACGGAAGGAGCGCGCCGGGTGGGGGCGGGGCGAAGCTACCTGAGACGACGTGGCGGCGGCGGCGGAAACGGAAGGAGCGCGCCGGGTGGGGGCGGGGCGAAGCTACCTGCGGCGGGCCCCTCGCTGGAGGCGGCGGCAGCGGGAGGGGGCGGGGCGCGACGGAGCGGCGAGGGCAAGGACGACGGAGCGCGGCTCCCGCCCGCCACCGCAATTCGCGGAAGCCCCCTAATGAATAACGCATTCGCAACCGCAGCCGCCGCATGCAAAGGCACCTGCCGCGCCCCGCCCCCTCCGACCCCGCCACCCGGCGCGCGACGCCTGTGCCTGCTGCGGACGCGTACACTACGCGTGTCTCAGCGCACTGAACACTTGTGACGCGCTGGCAGAGGGTCCTCACTTTTCGACACGACTCCCACTTACAATTTACAGACACGATGTTGTATTGTCATCTGTAAGTACCAGTAACTCAAAGATTTTCTTTAATAAACTTACAGAAGAAGATGCATCAAGTCTAAACGTCTGGCATGGACAATGCGAAGATCATGCAAAATATTTTCCAAGTCGAGTGTGGATTGTTCAGTTGTTTCAATGAGTATCGTATTACTAGTTTTGAAATGAATAGAATTTGAATCCACAAATTTTGTTAAATATTAGGATTGTTCAAAATTTACGTTCTGATCTTTGAACATATTTGTACATCTACATACTCGTGTGATATACGAGAGACGTTTTTTTTCTTAACTTATTATACTCGGTAGTTATCTAGTTATTTAGTGGACTGAATAGCTGAACCCTTGTAAAAATGTCACACATTTGGGCACGTGAGGGTACTAAAATACTATTAGTTTTAACCTATATTAAATTCTTAAATGATAATTTGAAGTTCTAAAAGAAGTATGTTGAGCAGGATCAGCTTTAACACAATAACTGATTTTTGTATTTTTTAAATAGAGTAAGTAGAGTATTTTTCATTTAAATGCTGATCCTTGAATAAAACGTTTAAAAAATCTCATTTTGTACATTAGAGGACATAAAAACAATCCTCTGGACCCGAAATATGGTTTTAAGACTCCAAAACGCAACGTATTACTAAAATGCAACGACAATAGTGTGTTGCGAGTTGTATCCGCATGCTATATATTTTATTTAATATATGGTTATACATGTTACATATGCTTTTTAGCTTTCTGAACTTTTCCATATAAACTTCACGATTATGACAAATGTCATAGATCTCCATGCGCGCAAAATCCTTGAAAAGGGGTACAACATTTTCTCTTCTCGCATTAATATATAGATAACTAGCGCACCCGTGCGTGAACTCTCGCATGTTAAACCCCACCCTCTTCCCTATTTTTCCATTTCTACATTAAAACTGTAATATATCTTTTTCTTGAAGACCTTCTTACCCTCCGTCACTTGTTCTGTATGACTCCTTGTAATTGATAACAATAAAAATACAATAGACCCCCTGTCAATATAAACTATTCTGATTTAACGTAATTACCGAGTCGAGATGTACACCCGTATAATTTAGTCCCGTACAATACCAAGTAATGAGTTTAATTTCACATGTCACAGATTCTACAGGGTCTGAACAGAAGGGGTAGAATTGAGAAGGGTCGAACCAGCCAAAATGTAATAGAATGTTCAAGAAGATCTCATCTATAGATAACGAAGTGAGGAACCGTTCTTTGTGGCCTGTGGCATCAAAAGTTTAGTTTTTAAAGACACTATAGTTATTTAACGATATAGATATTAAAAATGTGCTGAGTGTTGCGGGTTGCATTTGACATTACTATTTAAATGCATTTTTATAAACAAATCCTTCATGTTTTTAAAGTCAAAGTGCAATAAGTCACGTCTCCGTAAAATTCTCTTTCTTTATAAAGACCTCATTTATAAAGATTAGTTGCGTGTGAGAGCTTCAAAAAGGTATGTATACTACTGAAATAATATACGAGAATTTTAGCAAAACGTTATGTAACAATAGCAGTAGGAACAGCTTTTCACAGCAGACCTCAATTCCCGAAAGCTCTGGACACTCCAAAAGTTCTGGAAATTGAGTTATTAGCTTATTCACCGGGATCAAAGATACACTTTTTTATTTTACAAACGTATAGCAATCGAGGAACTGAGGAATCATTCAGAATGGTATGGATGCCAATAGATTTGAAAGCAATTATATTAATTTCATACTCCTGTTTTGTCGCGGAGTAAATAAAATGCTTGCAGTACAAAATTTAATTGTCAATAAATATCTAAAATCCGACATCGGATTTTACTGTGATTACTGTTCGATGTTTAATAAATGATTTTTTTAAATTCCGTGGCATGGTTCAGAGATATCTCAATGTTCATATTGTGCTGGACAAATTGGCGAAGGGATTGCGTGGAACACATTATGCTTGAAATATTTTTTATCTCCGCCACAAATAGACGAACCAAAGTTGTTAGAGATTTTCTTTGATATCCTATATGCAAAGAGTGAGGCGTATCAGTAATAAGTTTTTATAGCATATTTTATTTTATATCACTTTTATTTTATAAGTAATAGCGTTTAAATATAAAATTATTGCGTTAAACGAGACATCCCGCGGAACAGTTTAAATGTGATTTTATTAAGTACATTCATAACACAGATAAAAAATAACTGCTGGTTTAGAAAAATTGAATTTTACACTAGTAAAACAGAATTTTTTACAACTATACATCCCATTTCAATCGACGCAGAAAGTTTTTATATATACCAAACTGCTAATTGAAGCGAAATTTTATTGGTGGCTTAATGAATAAAAACAGTCCGTGTAAATGTCGGTAAACGGATATTTTGTAACATAGTTTGAAGGGAATAAGTTTTTATTCATGATTAAAATAAACATTCACAATTTACAATAACATTACAAGTAAATGTCCGTATTGTATAATAGGGGCGACCAAGCTGGTTGACCTAAGAGGGTGGCTGGCACTCAGGTTCCCACGTCAACCATAAGTCTTGTCTTCTATAACCCTGACCTTTGCGCCAGATGTCCTTCACGACCTGATCAATTTTCTACCGCAGTCTCAATGTGAAGTCTTGAGAGTGATTTTGTGCTTGGGGAGTTCGAAGTGCATTGATTGTCTTCTGTAAGTGTGGAGAGAGAAAATTTAGCTTCTCTCTTTCAGCTAAAACCTTCAATCAAGCTCTTGATTTTCATTTTATCATATTTTTAAATTTTTTAGTTTGTCTGTCACTCCTTAAGTCATGTTTAATAAAAAATTACGTTATGGGTTGGTTGGCACAAAGTCTAAAAGCCTCATTCTCTGGCAGCCAACCACATACACAAAATAAAAACTATTTTTCTGATTATTATTCTCATTTAGTGTAAATACGTCAGTAATGGCAACAATTAAGAATATTTTATTTGTTTTTTCAAAATTCTTTAACTACATTACTAAGTTAGGTATGTGAAATTTAATTGCCAATTAGAATGTCTCTTTTTTTAAAAAAAAGACTGACATATAGATATATAGTCATAGATATATAGATATATAGTATCAATAAAAATTTCTAATTTTTCTTTTATTATTAATTTGTTTTCAAACCCCGATTTTGTCACAATTATATTCACTTAAATTTGCACAATTTTGGTGCTCAGATACTCAACTCAATAATCGTCAATTGATATTCTAGCCCCTGAATGTGTCCAAGACCAAAATACCCCTAAAAATAGTGTTTATGTTTCATTATTGCAAAGAAATACTATTAATTAAGCGTTATTATTTTTTAAGCTGTTTTCAGCTAATTCTTAGAGTATAAAATAAGGTAAAAATAAATTATATTTTTTCTAAACCTTACTCTACAAGGCATAAGCTACATTTTCCACAATTTTTAAGTCAATAAAAACTCTTCAATTTTTTTTTTCAAATTTTCTTTTTGAAGTGCCCCTTCTCATATAATGGTTACTACTGATGTCGTTACCCTACTACCAACTATTTTCATCAAATAAGAGTTTGAGTCACTTCTGACATATTTTCTAAAGTAGAAAGATATATTTTTGAAAAGCAACAACCTTTTCTTGGTGCTTCTAGTAACGCGCTTTGCCATGGACTCGTGTATGGGTCCACTGCATGGCAACTCTTTGGCTCACAATGTGGTATCTCCTGCCGTTTATAGGTTGACACAAGCGCGCGGTACATACGACGCCAACCACGCACTTCACGTAAAAGCTGCATTTTGCGTGACAGTCAAAGTCTGATAAAAACAAAATTTTGAAACTATTCATTCTGCAGTAGCTCCAAATGTGAGGCTGTTCTGCAAGACCAAACAATGATAAACTTGTTTACGTTTATTTTTGTAAAAAAACATTGAAAAAATATTCATTTTGACTTTGATTTATTACTCAACTATCTCACGACAGTAGTGTTCTAACCTACCTCTTACAAGTGTCAACCTACATTACGCCTGTGCCAACTTCTCCTATTAGTGACGTTGGTTGACAAGTATTGACTTAATGACTTTTAACGACTCTTAGAGCCGGTTGTATGATGTAGAGATATCTTCAGGAATAGCAATCTCTAGAATTGATTTTTCCGAGAATAACGCCTCGTCCAGTTGTACGACTTAATTTTATTCTGGGGATAACTATTCCATGTTTATCCGAAGAGGCGTCTGTGAAAGAGAAAGTTGGTACTGCATTTGATAGTGTTTTGTTGAAATACATACTCTTTGCTTCTCATGTTTTGCTCCTTTTTGCCTTGTTTCCGCGAATTTCGAATCGCCGTGTTTCCTTGTGAACGTGTGTGTGTTACGTTTGTGCGTCCTGGTGGAATTGTGCGATATTGTGTGTTGAAAGTTCCGATTTGGAACCTTCAAGTTCCGCCTTGAAATTGTAATAGTTCCGAAGCAATTAAAGATATTAACCACTGAATCAAAAATAATTTGAACTTGGTTTTCATAAATTAACATAAGTATCACCCAAATTCGTCTGTGTGCAAAAGTGTCATAAAAAAAATCACATATTTCAACCTGTTTTGAAAAATGAGCTATTGCATGTTGTGTTGAAAAATTAATAGTTGAATTTTTTTTCTCCAACTTGTGACATGAAAAATACATTTCACTTTAAACAATTATTATCGTTACACTCTTTGCTTTTAGTTAGTCAACCACGCATAGAACCCAAAATACAAGAATGAAAAGCAGAGAGATATCCTCTGGTACATAACAATGTCTATTATCAACATTTATTATGTAGTACAGTCATTCGAACTTTGCTAATAGGAGATTATTAAAAATGTCACATTTTCATTTTTTCTACTATTTACTTATTTGGTGGTTGATATTTAAATTATTAAAATTATTGAGGAATACTTCATAACAAAGTAAAAAACATCTTATATGAAAAATACAAAATATGAAATTATTAAAATTATTGAAAAATACTTCGTAACAAAGTAAGAAACATCTTATATGAAAAATATACTGATCAAAAAGTAGAACACAGTAATAATAGATAATTTTGTTTATCAATGACAATATCATGGAAACAAATTAATTCTTTTATTATACTGCAGCAAGTCCAAGTGGAATTGGAACAAGCAATTAACCCAATTCCTCTCAGAAAATGATTCTATCTACTATAGAACACTAGGCAGCTAATAAAAAAATATCACTTATTTTTACATACAATCTACAAATATAAAATGTATATTTACCTCTCTGTCTAATCATTCAAATCATACTTCACAAAATCCAAAACTCTTAGCACTGTGGATTTGGATAGACAAAATCTCGTTAAAAACTCGTCATTATCGTATTTGTTCAATAAATAAATCGGGCCTGGAACGAAACCTTCTTCGTTTTCGCGAAGACAATACACCTGAAACAAGAATTCATCATCGCTATCTGACAACTTCATTGCTACAGATTGCTATACAGCTGCTCACAGTACACGCGCTCACACTGCTGCTTCTCCTTTTCAAGTAATTTCACGTTATTCACTCAATATCTCCGCAAAAACAGTGGAATAGTTTATCATCAGTTTATTCCGTGGATAAGCACTATTCTCCCTTCGTACAACCGGTTTTCCTTTATCCATGGAATAAAATTTATCTCGGCTTTATTCCGAGTTCGTACAACTGGGCCTAAAAGTTCGATAGTCGAATATTAACGAATAAAGAAAATACTATAAGGTAGACTAATAAATGTAGGTTCAATTAATGCACTGGCAACCATGCACTGGCCAAACATGCACTTCCAAATGCACTGGCAACCATGTTTGAGCGAATCGGATAGTGGCTGGTGGTTTCAAGCAAGTAAACTGTCGGGAAGTACGCTTAATCCCCTCTCCCACAAACACCACCCCGTGGAGGAGAGCAGGTGACCGCCAAGTTCAAAGAGAAAGGCACGCGCCTGCTTGCTTGGCGTCGAAAGAAAATTGAATTGTCAAGAACGACGATTCTTTCGTATGTTGTTTAATAGTGAAATAAACTTGCCATGTCAAATATACATTGAGGTAAATTTAATAGTACACTTTCCTTCTTTTAGTTTCATAACAAAATACTTACGCTCCAAAACATATGCTCCGGAAATGTATGTTTAATACTTTTCTGTTTTAAATAAATACTAATAAATTATAAATTCAGATTCGAAGAACAAATTTTTGCTGTTGTTATTATTGGATAAGGTTACTTTAAAAATAAATAACTAATTAAAATATAATAATATTAATTTCGCATTTTATTATGATACGTATCCTCCTTTACTGTTTCTTTGAAAACCAACAGACCAAATCATCTGCGTCGATAAATGGCTCACCATACACCAAACTTTTTTTAATGCAATGGATCAAACATATCTGTCTCACAATAGCATTTCACTAACCGAAATACGGTACTCTTGTTTGGAATAGACTCATGAAAATGTTTCTCTAAAAGCTTCCCGGTACTCATTGAAATATTGAGTTCAGAAATACTCCTCCAACACAAAACTGCGTTGCTCTACGTTGAGGTGCATCGTAAGTTAACTGTGAAAGAAGGAAGCTAGGAAAGAAAACGCGGGGGCGATTTTTTTTTTTTTTTGAGCAGGTATGACCCTACCACAGGAAGTGGTGAGTGAAATGAAGGGGGTTGTGGTGAGGTGAATGGAGTGTCGCTGAAATGCAGTCGAAGGAGCTGTCCCAGAAGCAGTGTTGCAAAACTTTCACTTTTCTCTCAATACCTTGAACAGCAGGGTTGCGTTTTCTACTGATCACCCGATATATATATATATATATATATATATATATATATATATATATATATATATACATGCATACATACACCCTTAACTTTCACTGAAAATTCTGCGTTTCTTGGTACCTTTTAATTAATTAAATTATATAAAATGATTTTGTATTCGCATGATATGATAAACACGGTACATTTTAGATGAAACATGTTTCCCACTGAAATAAATGAGTGTAGCCTGCCTCGATGAAACGAAATTTTCTGCATTATGAATGCCGGCTTTTGTTCTGCCACAGTAAGTGACGAGGTTCATTTGTTTAGACTGCATGTAGAACGAACGCGTTGCTTTCACTCCGACCGGTGGCTGCGTCAAAACAGTATAGAGCGAATGGCACGTACATAGTACGAGACACTTTGGTGCGTTATGGAAATGTCACGTCGTTGTAGACAGTCGTTGCACTCGTAGTGCACGGCTCTAGCGCCAGACTGCGCTCTAGTGTGGACTACTGGGCAGTAGAATATCATGCCAGTGCAGTTTACGAACCGACGTGTTTGCGTACAATCGCAAGCAAATGAACGAGCTAGCGCAGAATGTATGTCCTGGGCATACAGAATGCGGAAACTGACGAGTCTCGTTGATTCTGTGACTAATAACTAAAATCGGAACTAGAGATGCGCTTGTGCCGTTCCGCGTGGCCTACGTATAGCTCGACAGGAAATTCTACGTGTCGTAATGGCTGGTGCAATTAATCTGAGGATTAACGTGAAATTGCTAAAACAAACTCGAATGGAAAATGTTGATATGGAAATAGTGTAAGCGAGTTTTGGAAACTCATTTCTGTTCCAATATATATCATTAAATTTTCATACTGCTACATATTGTATTTTTCATAGTATGCTGATGAATTTATTATACGTACACACGAAACAGATATTCATTTTAATTAGTTCATGCATTATATGTTTCTGCGTGAACGTTTTCATGATTTTTAAAACAGCTATTGTGAGCTTTTCTGCCGATATTCACATACATACAAGAGTTGGTTCTAATTTTTGTGCTCTTGGCACAAAAGCTTGTCAAAGGCAGACAAATTGAGTATCATGCGTAAATTACATATTATAAAATATAATATGACAGCAGTTATATCTGATAAAAGCATTTTACCCGCTATAAACAAACAACAGTTTTATATCAATTGACCAAGTAAGTATAAATTACAATTGCAGACACTTAATTCATGCAAAGAGCTAACGATGAAAACACACGAATATACACACGACTTCATTTAACTTACAATTTATACTCTGCATTGTGTGTACATTTTAGCAGTTGTAATATCTAATACATACATGGATCGAGATATTTTTATAAGGAAAAGATAACAATCTTAGCAATGTGCAATATTGCTCGAATATAACTTGGAGTTATTGATAATAAAATAATAGCATTACGTAATTCTGATACAGCTTGTGAGATGTAATTAAGGGAATCTAATCCTCGTCAATAACAAGTTTGCCTAGATGAAAGTCTTCCTGGAATTTATGACATTCTTGAAAAAATATTTTGATTTTATTTCATTAGTTAACAATGACAAGATCAATTATCTTGTTTCCAATTATACCTCATAAGACATCTGCAGTAACTATTCTGGTGCGTTTTTATATTTCTTTTCACTCAACGATATCATTTCATATTTTATTATGCAAATTATTCTCATTAATAATGTTTTGGGGTGCTCTCTACCAAGTATATTGTAATATTAAATTGTTTTTGTACACGCATTAAACCATTGAAAAACAATCTTATGTAATATATACTCTTCCATTCCACTTTATGCTCGTATTACTGACGCCCGAATTATTCACATCCCTTCATTTTTTTATACTTTTAATGTAATTGTAAATTTGTAAATGTTTTTTTTTAATATTCTTTAAAATGATATGATCCATAACTTTACGGCTCTTAACCGACCCCCATCACCACTGTAAAGAACGATTCTGAGGGAGTAAGGGCATTGAAAGGTAGTACATAACAGTTCGGGTGTCTCCCCGGGTTTTCAAATAAAGAAAATATCCGGACACGAAGCGATATTTGAACCCGCAACCCTTCAAACGCAAAACGTTGTGACAGCAGCGCTTCGACGGTCCCAAACCGGCACCTTGGACTTCTTATTTTTTCTAACTTAGCATGTTCCATGGCCATTGCCAAAAATTCATTCTCATTGCCAGTAATTATAATTGGCATTTAATTTTTATCGTTCATGTTTTCGTTCCCTGCGCCAACACGGTCTGAAGAATCAAGGTATACAATATTAACTTAAATTTATTAAATATATTATTATATTGGGCTGAACATTACTAATGCCGGTCTCCTTTTGTTTATCGTAAGTTCAATATGTTGATCGTCAAGCGCCGATTTTTTCAAATTAGGTCGTAATTAATGAAACTCATATGATAATTGAATTGTAGTTTCCCCATCTTGAAATAAGTGATGTGTTATTATTATTATTATTATTATTATTATTATTATAAAAACAATTACAATTGATAAAAATATTGTAACTCAAATTATGTACTTGACAGGAACCATAACACTTGACGGCACAACTACCGGGTTCTAGAATACGAATCCTCCTCTTTTTCTCCAGAAATATTCGTACAATTTACAATATTTCTCCAGACACCATTTTAATTTTTTTAAACGACACATTCCAATCTCCTTGCTCCAATTGTGCAAGACTTCCCACCGTCCGCCCGCCAGCGCAAAGGAAATCTACGCAATCACATGCCACAGCGGCATGGGCGAGTTCTCAGCCATTTCGCCGGCGGGCGCATGCGCAGTCGCACGCTCCGGTTGCAAGGGTGCGCGTTCGTCGCCTGAAGGTAGCGCGCACTCGCTTCCAGAAATTGAAACCCGCGCCGCCAGCCCGCCTGCGTGCATCATGTTCTGCTCCCTCTGATTTATGCCGGGAGGTACCGCGTAATATAATACACATGTAGCCTTCTACGTCTCTCTTGGCGAACGCAATTTTCATAGCGGAAGAAAAGGCAAGACGTCCCGTTCTCATTTTTCTTCTTTACCAATTGAGTCTTCCCCGGTGTCACCATATTTCATCGACTTTATTTTAAACTCGTGTCGACCCCGCAGGCCCCGCCCCGCCCACTTCTGGGACAATAACTCCATTTCTCTCCATTTGCCCGCGCGGGATTCGGGTGACGGCTGGGGCGCGGCGGGGGTGCGGAAGGGGCGGTGACGGCTGCGGCGGCGGAGGGGCGCAGGTCCCGGCAGGTACAGTGATGGAGATAAAAGGGGTTGCGTCGATGATAGAGGTAGCAGCTACGTGGCGACAGAGGAAGTGGTAGTAACGGTGGCATTGACGATGGTGGGTTGGTAGTGACAGGATGAGTGGGTGTGAAGGGGTGAGGGAGGAGGCGGCAGCAGTGAGAGGGCTGTGATAGTAGTGGCAGTAGTAGATGTGTTGTTGGAGGTGATGATGATAGTGACAGTTTAGGTGGTGGTGGTGGTGGTCGTGGTGGTAGTCGTGGTGGTGGTCGTGGGGGTGGTCGTGGTGGTAGTCGTGGTGGTGGTCGTGGTGGTGGTCGTGGTGGTGGTCGTGGTGGTGGTCGTGGTGGTGGTCGTGGTGGTGGTCGTGGTGGTGTCGTGGTGGTGGTGGGTGGTGGTGGTCGTGGTGGTGATCGTGGTGGTGGTCGTGGTAGTGGTCGTGGTAGTGGTCGTGGCGGTGGTCGTGGTGGTGGTCGTGGTGGTGGTCGTGGTGGTAGTCGTGGTGGTAGTCGTGGTGGTAGTCGGGTGTGGTGGGGTGGTGGGTGTGGGGTGGGTGGGGGGGGGGTGTGGAGATGGTGGCGGTGGTGTTAAAGGCTAGGGCGAGGCCGTGGCGCAGGCGTCTGCGTCCTCGAGGTCAATGACCGGGATGGTGGCAAAGACTGTTGTGGCAGCGGTGGCATGGAGAGGGCGACGGAGGCGGTGGCGGGGTGGCTGACGGCACCGCCTGCAGCGCCTGCGCGCCTTCCGCAGTCACCATGGTGATGGCAGCCGGAGCGAGGCGAAGGCGGATCGTATCACTCGGGCGGGCGGTGAATGGGAGGATGCGTCAATTTAAAAACACACAATGCAGCCCCAAAACGTGGCGCAGCGGGGCGTCGTGTTTCCTGCGAAACTCTCCGCCTGCTCCCCCCTCGATGCTTTCAGCTTCCTCGCTCGCCTCGGCCATCCGTCAGCGCTTCCTGCGTCAGACTGGCTGAGAGAGCTCAGGGAAACAACTTTTGGCAATGCAGCGTCTCTGACCGGGACTCGTAGGCTTTGGGTCTCGTCGGTGGAGAATTTTCGACATTAATTACGTAGCTATACCCCATTCACTCGCGTCTACAGTTCAGCCGCTGTCTGGAGGAGAATTCTAGCGGCCGGCTGCTCTGATCGGTAGTTTTCCGTGGTTTCTCCGATCAATGCAAGGCAAATGCCGGAGCAGTACCCTACCAAACGGGCCACGGACCGCGCGCGATCTGTCCTTCCTCTTCCTTGTCCCATCATCTCCCCTTACACACACACTTACACTAACATGCACCACACTACCACATATTCCGGGAGGCCGGTCGGGAGCTTAGAGCTTATTCCGGCTGGGGCGGTGCCCCGCTGCTGGGAGAGTCCTGGTTAGGGGGAAACCCCAATAGCCGACGGTAGGTCGGTGCCGGATCTCGCCATTCAGCGGGGAAAGATCACCGCGCATATCCCGAGAAAAAGCATGCACAACACTAACGGGACTAATAACCAAAGCAGTTGACGTGCCAGGAAACACGAAAAAATCAAATCAAATCAAATCGCGTCTACAGGAGAAGTCTAGAGGCCGGCTGCTCTAATCGACAGTTTTCCTTGATTTCTCTCAGACGAAAACGGGAGAGTATCGGTCACTGTCTTATCATGTTTTCTTTCAACATCCTTTCCATCCCCTTCCCCTTAACGTCAGACCTACATGCACTCCACTACAACATTCGGGATTTCATTCGGAAGCTTATAAATTAAAGGCGCCTCCTGGGGGAGGGGTAACCCCTCAAACACACAGATTGTCACTGTTGTCACGTTGCCAGCGGGGACGATACATCACCACCCCCGAGATGTATCATGCACTACACTTACGGTACTAAATCAATTACGAAATAATCCATCAAGCAAGATTTTGTTATTCCCTACAATTTTGCTTCACAGTAAAGAAGGTATCTGGTTGAGAGTGTTGGTGCTTCCAAATCCGGGCTCATCGGTGCTGCTTGACTTTTGCAGGGACTTTTTCCTTAAAATGCTTATTATTTCAAAACTAATACAAAGTTATGACAAAGAAAATGAAAAAGAATAAAAATCACCCATTTTCATGTAAATATATTTCATATGGGTCTTTACTATTTCTTAAATATTTTTACAAAGACCATAAACCGTAGGAGTATGTTTTTTGTAGAGATTTTGCTTGACGTTTGGAGGCAAAATCCTCCAGAAGTCGTGGCATTTGTAATGTGGACAAGAATACTGACTATATGAGTGACAAAATAAAACCCTCCCACAATTTGTGCCCTTAAGAAAAAAATATATTTTTAAAATGCCTAAACTTGAAAACGCAACGTCAGTAAAAAACCATTACTGTTGTCGTGAATCTTTAATTATCAATAGTATGCATCAAAATAATTTTATATTTCGTTTTAAACACAAAAGAACTGAGGCAAGGTTAAATCTTGGTTTTTCATTACCTTGAATGCATCTAATGAATTTTCAACTATTCATCTCTTAGTTTTTAAACGTATTTTTAGAATAACAGTATTCACTACTGTAGAATTTTAACACATTCAACAGTAACAATGATTCAACAAGAATAATTATTATGTTGAATACATTGTAAAATTGCTGTGACGATCGGTTAGCGCCACTCCCTTATTTGATTAAGTTGTTTCCATTGAAAGTTACAATAGCAACGGATTCTTCAAACTCCATCTAGATTCCCAGAAATGTAATAGGAGAACTGAAAACTTCTGTACTTTCAGTTGCCATCAAGACGATTATTCTGCAGCTACTTTGTGGAAGTGAGCGCCATGCTCTATGCCGACTAATGTTCTTTTTCGCTATGAAGTAGATAGAAAGTTATGTAATGCTGCGCGAAAACACCGCAACGCTTTGAAAGAAACTCTCTTATTACAGGGCCTTGGCTACAAAAAGTGGATAGATCCAGATGCTAAATTTAGAAAAAAATCCTTTAACACGTGGTGTAGTAAGAATTCATGTTTGGTTGGTGCTTGATACGGAAAATCGATTGACGAAACGTCTGTCCCTCTGTCTGAAAAACTAGCGGCTCAACCGTTCAGCTGGTTTTCTCCAAAACTGATAATCCCCAATCGACCTGGTTGACGTCGCGGCCCCTTGAATTAGAAACCAAACGAGTACTCGTATAGCTAAGCTTAGTACCGTCACCATAGTAACAGCTGTTTTACCCTTTCAATCCGATTTATTTGGGTTTAAGCTAAACGATCCAAAAACTAATTTGGGAATGGGAAACTTATCACAAGTAACTTTTAAATTTGACATGGTCATACATCAGTTAGCCGAACAGTATTCTACACGTCCTATACAACATGACACAGTTTGTCAGCTACACACTAGCTTCCCGCGAATATAATTTTATGGAAAAGAATTCCGCTTGATCTTTTTAACACTTTCTAAATATCGTGAAATGATTAATGTTGCTTATCTGTTGATACACTTTTCAAACACTAATAATATATTCAACGAGCGCATAACGATGGCTATTATTCATGAGTTGATGTTTACGGCACAAGCGACGAAGGAGCGAGTGTTCGAATTTCTACGTGAATGTGTATAATAGCCTTCATGCGCGATTAGAAGACTATACTTTCTCTACGTCCTTGAACTATTCAGAATATATTCTGAACAGATTTTGTTTTATTTGATGCTCAAGTACAAGAGAATTCTACATCAGTGTTCATTTTGTTTGCCATAGAATCGTCTCAGAATCGCCTTCAGATACCGACGTACTCTTCCAGTCCCTGTTTCATTTGAAAGTCGTAATATCCCCACCTGCATCAGCTAATAAGATGACAGAAGACCTGCGGAAACTATGACCAGGGTAAAGATTTTCATTCGGTAACTTGAAGTATGTAGCTATTTGTTTTCCCATTAGTCGAAGTTTATTTATACCAATTTTCTGCACGGTGCACTTCCCATGTTAATAATTAAAAAATGAAGGTGCTTTTTCATTAACCCGACGCAGATTAGCATATTTCTTATATATTTCAGAAAAGTAGCCAGTAACAGTAAATTTTCCCACAGTTTGTGTTTTAGTATTGAGTATTATTATCAAATAATCTGCTTGAAGATCTCCAATGTCTTCCATTTTCATGGAGGGCATCTCGTTACTACGACAAGGACCCATTGTATTTCCATTATTAATACCACCTTAAACAATCTAATGTATTAATTAGTTCACGTCTCATCATGTCTACATAATATTTCACTATATTACCTTTGTAGCTAGGGAAACATCGTCCGGAGCTTCTCTTATGAATTTATTTATTTCTTCTGATAGGAATGTTTTAGATTTTTGAATTCCCTATCCTTCAGAATTTCTTCGAAGAAAAGCACGCAATTTAGAATACGCTTCTATTTTTACTTCATTGTGTCTGTACAATGTTCTCCTTAACATTGAGTATATCTGTCATAAACTACAAGGTTTATACTCTTGAGAAAGTTTTGTAAAGTAAGCCACGAAAATGTTCTCGCTAAAATAATTCACCTTATTACTCTTTCTCTACTCTCTACCTCTTAATGTTGTACATGATTATTCATAATACTTCCTTGATTTTTCTGGCAATAATTGTAGAGTTGTCGCATTCGTTATTTTCAGAGTATCAGGTGGCATACAAATTTCAATGCCATTGTCACTAGTTTCAAGATTCATTTTCTGTTGAATGATCAATGAGAACTGTAACGAGGAATACGGGTACGACAAGATCTAGGTTACGTACATGATACTACAAAACGATAATCTTGTCTACAGCAGTTCAAAAGAAGTGCGAATTGCAAAGAGAATGCAATTCTGCTCGTGGATTCCGAAAATTCTAAGAATGTGATTGGTCGACAGGCCGTGGATTCCGAACTGGAATCTAATCGATGCCATTCCATCGATGTCATTCGTCAATTAAATATACAGCATGTGTATTATTAAATGATCGTAGAGAAAAGTATACTAATCCACTGTATACTACTATCACTCATTTATCTCTTGCCACTAATACACTCATCAAAATAACACAAAAAAAACTATTTTAAAACAAAAACGTTCTATGAAAATTTTCTTTGAGTATTTATGGACGAGTATATCACAGCTTGATCCGTAGCAAATTGTGTTGCATTGCATTACATTGCACAGCATTGCATCATTCATTTATCATTACATGATAAATGAGACATGATTTGCATCTAAACGATCACTTCTTCAACATTGGACCATTTCATTTATCTTTGACACTTGTATTTTCTGCAGGATCAAACATTGAAAGTGAAAAAGTGAAAAAAATAAATGATTGTTTCTTTCATAAGTTGAATTTTAGTAGTCACAATTAACCTCTGAACTTAAACAAATACAATACCTACAAAATCAAACACATTGAAGGATTTTGTGTGAGCGTAAATTCACCTCCATAATAAAACAAATTCTTCAAGTTTAAGAGAATAGAGTTTAAAGAGGGTCTTATTTGATACATATAGCTTCTCAAAAGAGGAACATGGTGACAAATTTCTAAAACAATTCCACCTGACATTCTGAACGTTGATACTTGCATTGATGACAAAATTCTTTAGTTTACTTTCCATCTATTTATGTAGTCCGAATCTGTATTATTATTGGTTTCATGATGTTATTATTATTAGAAAAAACAGCATGAAGGTAATAAAGAACATCAGTACATTACACAGAAATTAATCACGCAGAAATTACGTAGAATACCAGTATCTATCAGATCACGTAATGAATGCAACGTCACTCGCATTCTATGGCTTTGACAGAGATACACTGCTGTGTCTAGTTTTATCTATGTCATTAATACCATTTGATTTTCTGTTCCATTTGCCTGATGTAATAAAATAGACGCGTGTCAGTTCATTTTAGCTTAGTGAAAATCGCAATAATTAATTGGAGTAATGAAATGAAAATATTTCGACATCCATCATTGCTAGATGAATATGCCAATTTCATTTCTTAATATTTGAATGTTTTATTTTAGTCCAAACTATACATAGCATTTGAAGTAGAATGAGACATGTGTGTTTTAATAAGTATCTTATTGACCATTGTAGAAATCACGACCGTTATTAAGTAGTAGGATATGGATCACGAGATCGGTCAATTAATGAAACACATTAATTCGCCAACGTTTCGGAATATTGGCGGAATTAAATATTCCGAAACGTTGGCGAACTAATGTGTTTCATTAATTGACCGATCCCGTGATCCATATCCTACTAAGTATCTTATTGTTTTTGGAAGTTTATTTACATTGTTCTAAAATAATGAATACCATATAACATTTCCGCCTAATTATTAGATGGTCACTTTTATCGATATTTCGACATGAGACAATCCACTCAGCCTCGTAGATTTCTTTCGCAACGTCAGAACTTTTGCCATTTCGTTTTGTTCACTCTTATTCTGATAATCTGTTTCCACATTGAGAATTAACTCTTAGCGTTGTTTATGGAGGCAATATTTATCGTTTCATGCAACCTTGTCATTTCAGTTTATGACACTGAACTGTAGTTAGCAGACTCATTACTCAAGCCAAGACTTGCGACATCTTTAGCCAACTGTCAGATTGAAGTTAGTGGCAGTCGGTAGGCTTGAGTGCGAAGTCGTACTCTGTCGTTCATCTGAGCCCGAGGAGCTGTCTCGTCGTTGGGAGCAAAACTTGCATCAAAGCAGTTTGGAGCCGCGACAGCTCCCAACGAGGTTTTCGGATCCAGCCGCATTCTGATGGCGGAATTCCGTCACGCAGAACCCGCGCTGACGGCGGGCGGGGAGGGAAGGGGAGGGGCGGGGCACTTGGCACAGCCGCTCCGCGAAGGAGGAGGAAACGAAACGCCTCCCCGCGGCCCACGTTGGCCCACGAGGCTCAAAACGCGCGTTTGGGGGCGGCGAGGCGCCAGGTGCTTAATTGAAATCAGCGAAAGAGGCCTGGTACCGAACCGCTGGTTGGAGTGGGCAAAGGAAATATTGAATTCTTCTTTATCACATGATCAATTATCATACGTAATACCACGTGTGTTTGGGAAATTCGCGATAAATTTCCCACTCCCGAGGGAATTGATCTGAAAATTTCAAAAGCACGAGTGGTATTAATAGGACTATTCAACGACATAAAGTATGTCCAACAGAGTTCCAAAATGCGTCAAACGTTAAAAATAACTGAAAGCTATGTAAAAATCAAAGATATTATGTTATAGTACATACGCTGTTGAAAGACACGCGGTTAAGATAGATGAGTCACATTTTATGATTAGCTAGTAGAAACAAGCGGTAAGAAAAATCGGATAGAAAAAGCGATAAACTTTTTGAGATACGCTGCCCTAATAGGGGCACTTTGTATGTATAGTTAAACGCTATTAGTTTTAATATCACGATTGGAATAGTTAATAAATGAAGGTGTACTATAGTTGAGAAAGACATAATTGTGTGTGTGTGTGTGTGTGTGTTTGTGTGTGTTGGGACCAAGAACATTCCTACGCGAGTTTTCTTAAATTACTTGTAAAAGATATTTCTGTGCAATTGCACACAGGCCGATGTGGCCCACAGGAAAGGTGGAGGTAGGGCTCCTCCTATTCATAGCCGTCGGAGGAGGAGGTTGCGTGGCGAACACAGCGCTTCGGCCGCATTTACCCCCAGAAAAGATCGAACTCAGAGCCTCCCTAATTAGAAATTACCAGGTAAAAGTCGCAGCCTACGCCGGGATTTGAAACTGGGTCCTTGAGGTCAAAGCCAGTGCTCTACCACTGAGCCACCTTGTCTCCCTTATATTACTTATAATAATAATAATAATAATAATAATAATAATAATAATAATAATAATAATAATAATAATAATAATAATAATAATAATAATACCATAAAATATGAGTAATAGTAATAGTATCAATCACATAAATAGTAATAACTACTTGGGCCCGTTCAAACATTTCGAACTTTAGAAACCGTTGTTATAATAGAAAACGGCTTCATATTGAATTCGTACATTGAACGGTCGCGCCTTGAACGGTCCGTTCAATGTCCGTATTATGGCCCCTTCCGTCCGTATTATGGCCCCTTCATGAGAGGACTATTGAAGAGTCAATTTAATTTTACGTAGATTTTGAGTTTCAGCTTTGTACGGACCACCCATGCAAGTTAGAGGGTGGAGTCACCCAGAAGAGCTAAATCTCCAAAATGTTAGAGAAGGTTCAAAAAGGTCTCATTTTGTAGAACACTATCTACTTAAGAAGAACAATTCGGGCTCTGGTTCGAGCCCCAGTAGTTTTTCTGCATGTTACTCCTCATATTCCCTCCAACACATTCCATCCACAACGCCCCTTATGTTCCCTGCAAGTTTCTCACATGTTCTCCTGCATGTTTTCTCAATATTTACCTTCAAGTTTACCACATATTTCCGACATGTACCCTCGGTTGCACTACATTCGCACGTTCCCTATATTATCTCCTACATGTTTCCTCACAAGTCCATGATACGTTATATAGGATGTCCTCTCATGTTCCTTTCAAGTTTCCCCTACATGGAAATTCAAAACCTTAATTTAAGTTTTACGTTTATGAACTATATGGCATCGTGTAGTACAGTTCTCCCCTGCCGTATGAAATGTACAGTTGGAAATGATTTAAGTACTCAAGGAGCGAAAAATCGTCTCCGAACTATTAATGACAATAATTTGTCTTCGTTTAACCCCAGTTGCACATGCGAATGATAATGCAACTAGGCCATAATATACGAACGTCTCTGTCTTTGTTGTTAAATCTCTGTGAAAAAGTCTAAACTGTATATTCCCCCTCCACCTTACTTATCTTACGGTGTATATTTGGATGGATTCTTATGCATTGCTCACAATAGTCATTATTCCTTAGCCTATTATAAAGGGATACGAAAAGGGGAAAATTAATTGGCCAAATTTTTGAAACTCGTAATGGCAGACCTCTCAATTTCTAGCTAGTGCGTACTGCTTTCTTTGTGTGTTCGTTGGCAGTCGCGGATCGGCTGGAGGGAGCTTATGACAGCTGCAGGGAGCTGCTTTCCTGTAGAGAGTTGCAGAGAGCTGGAAGAGTGCTGGAGAGAGCTGGTGGGAGCTGCAGGGAGCTGGAGGGGGCTGGGGGAGCTGATGGGAGCTGGAGGGAACTGGAAGGATCTGAGGGTTTAAGGGAGCTGGAGCGGAGCGGGATCTGGGGGGGGGAGTAGAGCGGCTCAGGTTGAGACGGAGTGGGGCAGATCGACGTTGGGAGTGGCGGACGGCGACGTGGGGCGAACAAAGGGGCGTGGGGGGTGCAACGCGCGTTCCAGCCCCGCGGCGCGAAAAGCGGCGGGGCGCGAGCGTGTGTGAACGCTCCCGCCCAAGTTTCCGCGCCTGTGAACGCCGCGTTGCGCGCTGAATTTCGATTATCCAACTCCGTCCGCGGCCTCTTTACACTCCCCAGAGCTCACGCCGCCGACTCCGCCGCCAGCCACGCCACTCCGCGCTTCGTCGACTCCCCCCCCCCTACACCCGCCTACTCAGCCCGCTGAACCGCCTCTCCGCCGTCTCAATCCTTCCGCCACCAATGCGCATTACTAATCCATGCCATCGCACCGATCCGCGCCACCACAACGCTCCACACCACACCAGCTCAAGAATTCACCTTCCCCCTCAACCAAAACCAACCCACCCAACCCCACGCATTCACCTCCAACCCACCCAACTCCAACATTCCACTTCCACACCACCAAACCCCAACAATCCACCTCCACCCTGTCAAACCCCAAGAATCCGTCTCCACCCACCCAAATCCAACAATCCACCTCCACCCCACCCAACCCAACAATCCACCTCCACCCGCCAAACCACAAGAATCCGTCTCCACCCCATCCAACCCCAGGAGTACATCTCTACCCCATCCAACTTTCAAATTCCACCTCCACCCTGCCAAACCCCAACAATCCACCTCCACCCACCAAAATCCAACAATTCACCTCCAACCCACCAACCCCAAGGTTCCATCTCTACCCCACCCAACCCAACAATCCACCTCCACCCCACCCAACCCCCAGAATCCACCTCAACCCCACCGAACCCCAAGAGTCCACCTCCATCTCTCCCCACCACTCGGGGATCTTCTCACATCCTTCGGAACTCAATACGTCGCCACGCTCACTCGCAGCACTCATCACCCAAGCTCCGCCACTGAACCAAACACGCCACCTACTACTACGTCACCACTTCGATTTCTACCGTTCCATATCTTCTCTTCAAACCCTGCGAACTTCTCATGTTTATAGACGGTCCCGCACTACCTCCGCCATCGCCGTATCCTCTAACGTCATCCTTGCCGGTCCTTGTCACCATCGCCTCCACCCTCGGCGCCGCACGTCTAGCGTGATACGAGCCATATCGCTTTTCGCAATTAATTCACTCCTCCACCTCCTCCGCCTTCACCGCTTCAGCTTCCAAAGCCGAGTGCCTGCCGAGGATGGTGTTGGATGTTGAGAGGCAGAAGGGGAGGTGTGTGTGTGTGTGTGTGTGTGTGTATCAGTATTATTACTCCTAGATTCAGCACTGGATACCGTTAGATTAGGAGATGTCGGTTAGAAGATCTAGTTGGATTGCACATAACAATATGAACTAATACAAGGTGCACAATTTCATTGTTTATTAATTTTATTGTGCTTAATAAATAATTGTGCTTAGTAAATACCACCATCAGTTGAGGTAAGTCTTACTTTTTGAGCATAACATACAACTATCACATAGCATTCTATCAGAACATTTTCAAAAGTTATGATCGAAGAGGGAGAGATTAAGAGCTGTTCTCACATCAGGTACCACCCACCCCAACAATTGAATGAAATACATTTATTTCTAAATTCTCCTACTACAATAATTTATGTGTGGAATCCTCATTCATTTTATTTAGGAGTGTTCGAGGCCATCTGCAGTATTTTGTTGTGAATCTTCACCAAAATATAAAAGAATCAATGCATTTTATGTCTGCGAAGTGACACCAGCGATCGAAGTAGAAATATTTTGCAATTGTAGATAATTTCCTTAATATGATTATGTAGTACAAAACACTCACACCTTAAGTAATAACACCATTGGCATCGTAATATTCTCCCCCCTTCTTATAAAATTTTAAAAATGGATTTCATGATTTCAAAACTGAAAGCCAAGTCCATTAAACATAATTCTTAGAGCGCAGTGATTGCTTTGCTAAGCAAATCTAATTTGGTGAGGAAACATCGGTCTAAGCAATTAACGCAAAATATTCTTGAGACTGCTCAGTGTATTTTATGTCAAAATTCGCTGTTGCTGAAGAATTTGACAGAAAAATCAAACACTGGAATTATACAAATCAAACAATCATTTTGTTCACATATTTTTGTTTTACAGTATTTGCTTCAGCTCATGAAGTTTAATCTCCTTTCCTTTGGTATCTGATAAATGAAATATTTTAATTTGTTTCCTACTTATAACTTTTTCTATCAAACTGTTTAATAGCAAAATATTTTTGTATAAAATATGTTGGAAACATACGATTTGGGAAATTCGGGGATGTTTTGTGATAATCTCCGACTGAGTACCCGAGCCTCGACGTCACTAAGTAGAAAATACATAGAGAAGCGTCAAATGTGCACTACAAGTATTACTAACGGATATAAGACTGCATTTTGCTCCCGGGTACTTTCGAAATTTGAATGAGAGCTCTTATCAGACCTAGATACAGCATAAAAAGCATGACGTGCCTGGGCTAACGGATTTAACATACAGATCCTTTTTAGCAAAGGGGTCCTTTCCGGTTCCCGGGTAGATTCCAAGCGGCAATAAGGGGGGGGCGGGGGAGGCGAGGGCGGGGGTTGGCGGGTTCGGCCACGCCCCCGCGGCTTCAGGGCCGCCGGCCCCCTTTGAAAGCCAGGGCTCGGCGCCCGGGCGAGCGCGCTGCGGCCGCGTATGTTCCAGCAGCGTCCCCTTTCGCCCCCCGCCCCCCTGCACCGCCCACCTATTCCGTCTGCCCGCGGCCGCGCCGCCTCAGTCCGCCCTAGCCCCGCTGGCACCCGTGTTCTTCCTTGCGCCGCGCATTCAGCCCTGTGCGAGCAGGTCCCTTCTTCCTCCCCATTTCCTCAGCGTCTTTGCTTCTACCACTCCTTCCACAGCGCCCACTCCACCACCCACAAAGCATCCGACCTGGCTCCTTTCTCCCCACCGCCCACTTCTACCCCAGCGCTCCTCCACTACCCACAACGCATCCCATCTGGTTCCCTTCAACTGCACCGCCCTCTCCGATATTAACCCAACCGACCACCCCAATGCAACCTACTTCTCCCCCCCCCCCCCCCAGCCCACCCCCCCCACACCCACCCACCCCCCTGGTTCCCTTCATCATCACCCCCACCCCACTCGAATGCCCACCCACCACCCATAACGCAAACCACCTGCTTCCCCTTTCCCAGTGCCCACTCCCCCACCCGCAAACATCTCACCTAGTTGCTCTTCATTTCCCCTTCCGCTTTTTCTGCACCAACAGCGGACTCCAACGCCCCCGCCGTTCCCTTCACCCCACTTCCCCTTCCAACCGAATGTACACTCCACCATCCACAACGCACCCCACCTAGTTCTTTGTCCCCTCCGCCCACGCCGAACCCAGCGTCTTCTCCACCACGTACAACGCACCTGCTCCCCTTCAACCCTGCTACCCGCTTTACCATCCGCAACACGTTTCACTTGTGCCCTTGTTTCTCACTACCGTTTCCTCTGAACGTAACAGTCCGACTCCAACGCCCACTCCACAACTCAAAACTCATCCTACCTGTTTCCCCTTCCACCCGTATGCCCCCCCCCTTTTACCGCTTCCTCTGCACCGACCACTCGAACTCCAACGTCCACTCCACAACTCACAGCTCATCCCTCCTGATTTCCTACATCCGCGCTGCCCACTCACACCATAATGCCCCCTCCATCACCTACAACGCATCCTACTCCATCCCATCACAACTCATCCTACGCGGTTCCCTCATCCCCGCTCCCCTTCCCCCCCCCCACCCACAAAGCATCCCACCTGCTTCCCCTTCAACCAAACTATCCACTCCACCACCCGTAACATATCTCTCTTGTCCCCTTTCATTCCCCTACCGCTTCCTCTTCACCAACCATTCCGTCCCCAACACCGTCTCCACCACCCACAACACATTCCACCTGGTTCCCTACAAGTGCACAGCCCAGCCCCCACTTGCTTCCATTTCATCCATGCTCCACCACCCACAACGCATCCCACCTGGGTCCCTTTCATCTCCGCAGAAATATACCTCTCCGCCGACCACTCAGGCCTTTCTACGCCTCATCAGTGGCTGATTGTTTTCTTTTGCAGCGCGTCATCTAGTATGGTCATTATTCGCACCTCGCCACGCCTCTGGAACTGGGGCTATGTGCCTCCCGTGCTGGCAGTTGTAGTGTAGATGCCACTTCCCGAAGCCGCTTTGTCCCCATTACGCAACTGCCGCCGCGAAAACGCCGTTCTTTCTGCCACCGTTGCTTGCGACGGCTGCACCGCACGACTCCTCACCTCTTCCTCTGCCCAATCGCTGACACTAAGCTGATTCTCAGAGTTCGAAGGCTTTCTCTTCGTCTTGATCAAGGTTTTCCTTCCTGTCCATACACTCATGCCTATATATCTTCCTGTCATTGATTTTTTCGTGTTTCCGGGCGCGTCACCTTCTTCGGTCATTAGTCCCGTTAGTGTAGTGCATGTATTTTTTCTCGGAAGATGGCGGTGACCTGGATGGCGAGATCCGGCGCCGACCTGCTGTCGGCTACGGGGGTTTCCCCCTAACCAGGACTCTCCCATCAACGAAGCACCGCCCCAGCCGAGACAAGCTCCCGACCGGTCTCCCGGAATATGTGGTAGTGTAGTGCATGTTAGTGCAAGTGTGTGTGTAAGGGGAGAGGATAGGACAAGGAAGAGGAAGGATAGATCGCGCGCTGTCCGTGGACCGTTTGGTAGGGTACTGCTCCGGCATTCGCCTGGTGTTGATCGGAGAAACCACGGAAAACTACCGATCAGAGCAGCCGGCCGCTAGAATTCTCCTCCAGACAGCGACTGATACCTTCCTGTGATTTTCGTCTCTCCTTTTCCTTACTCACGAGTGTTTTAATTAATTTTTTCTTTATATAAAACATACGAGTACTTCCATCTTTCCAAGGAAACTAATGTATGCAAAATATGTAATTAGTGGTAACATTGTAGGATGTGAATCAACCAAGCAATGAGCAAGTGCATTACGTATCACCTTAAATCTACTTGTGGACTACTGTCTTTTGACTTATGTCTTTGTCGTAATAGTAATAGTAAGCCAAAATAACCAATTGACAATTCTAACACGATCTTATGCAAATGGAGTAACAGCCAAGTCGCTTCCATTCGCTGACACAGTTCACTCTCACAGCGAAGCCCTGTCCTTCGCAATTCACATCAAGAGACTTGCAATGCAGCCAACGTAAAATAGCCAATTAGAATCGGTACATTGTACCCCACCCCCTCTTCTCGCAGCGCCCGTAAACGGACTGAACATTCACCATGAACGGAATGGCGAACATAAACAAAATGGCAACCAAATACGGGCGGACAAACTTAAATTCGAGACCCTTACCTCAAAACATCGTTTTCAGCACTTGATTTTCTTAGCTAGTAAGACACACATTTAAACAAGAATTTTTCCAATTCGCAACATATAGAAATGGTACGGTACTATTTTGGGGTGTTATTCTCGTATTTCCTCTCTCATTCCATTTATTCTGTTTCCGTCCCCCTAAATGTTTCTCTTTCTCCTCTCTCCTCTCTCCTCTCTCCTCTCTCTCCGCCTCCTCTCTCTCTCCCTCCTCTCCCTCCTCTCTCTCTCCCTCCTCTCTCTCTCCCTCCTCCCTCTCTCCCTCCTCTCTCTCCCCCCTCTCTCTCTTACGCTCCTTCTTTTTCTTTTTTTCATCCTTTCCTCGTTCGCAATTACATTTCCCTGCAAGGCTCTATTCGCGCACTTACACTCGTGTATCCCAGCTCGTAACGCGTCTTCCAACGCGCCGCAGCATTTCCTCTCCCCCAACCTGCGCTTCCCACTCCCCCGCACCCACCCTGACCGCGCCCGCGCGCGCACTCTGCCGGCGGTGCAATGAGATTCCGTCCCGGAGGTACGCGGAGAGAGGCAGGAAAGGGCGGGGCGGGGCGCAGAAGATCGGGGTGGTAAAGGGTGGGACGGGATGGCAGGTGCAGGAAAGGGCACGGGACGCAAAAGGGTGGGACGGGCTGGAAGAGAGCGGGACGGGGCGGGACAGGATAGAACGGGGCGGAATGGGACGGGACGGAACGGGGCGGGACGGGGCGGGACGGGGCGGGACGGGGCGGGACGGGGCGGACGGGGGCGGACGGACGGGACGGGACGGGACGGAGGGCGGGACGGGCGGACGGACGGGGCGGGACGGGCGGACGGGGCGGGACGGGGGACGGGCGGAGGGCGGACGGGGCGGACGGGCGGACAGGGGCGGGACGGCGGGCGGACGGGCGGACGGGGCGGACGGGGCGGACGGGCGGACGGGGCGGACGGGCGGGACGGGGGGGACGGGGCGGACGGGCGGGGCGGGGCGGACGGGCGGACAGGGGCGGGACGGGGCCGGACGGGGGGACGGGGGGACGGGCGCGGGACGGGGCGGACGGGCGGGGCGGGCGGGACAGGGCGGACGGGCGGACGGGCGGACGGGGCGGACGGGGCGGGACGGGCGGACGGGGGACGGGCGGACGGCGGACGGGGGACGGGCGGACGGGGGACGGGCGGACGGGGGACGGGCGGACGGGGCGGGAAAGGGAGCTGGGCGCAGAAGGGAGGGGAGGGCGGGAAAAGGGTGAGGCGGGGCAGGCGTACGCTTTCCCTGCGATATGCGATGCACCTTCGGGGGGCGGGGTCCCGTACACGATTCGCTGCGCCTCGCCGCGCCGTGCGCCTGCAGCCGCCCCGGGCTTCTCGCGCTGAATTTTTCACAAGGGCCCCGACGTCGCCATTTAGCCCTCGCCATGCTTCGGTTTCTGTGGCTTGATTTCAGTGTTTTGTCCGCCGATGTTCTTTCAACCGAAAATTCAGGATCCCCTCCCCGCTCCCAAAGAAGCCCATTGCACATATTTATAAATATGGTTTTTATTGATTTTCAATGGCAGGCCCTGGGATTCCGCGCACCCGGCGCGCTACCGTCCCAACAGCACGCTGGCGAAACTAGCATATTGGGAGTCAGCTGATACGTGTTGGTCGGTGAATTCAATAAAGAGTTCAATTGATTGATTAGTTGTTAACGAGCTCGGAAACACTAATGTCATTTGTTCCGTAAGTGTAGTGCAAACGTGTTCCGCGGGAGGTGGCGATGATCTTCCCCCCACTGGAAGGGGAGATCCGGGGCAACTTATACTCGTCTAGCGGGGGTTTTCCCCAATCAGGAATCTCCCACCGGCGGGACACCCTGCACCCGGGACTAGATCTAAGCTCCCGATCGGTCTCCCTTATATGTGTGACAAAGTAGTGTACGTAAGTGAGAGGGTAACTAAGAGGTGAGGATAGGACAAGAAATGGGGAGGAAAGATCGTGCGTGGTCTGGGGCTCGTTTGTTAGCGTATTCATCCGGCAGTTGCCTGGTGTTGATTGGAGAAACCGTAGAAAACTACCAATCAGATCAGCCATCCGCTAGAATTCTCCACGAAACTGCGGCTAAATTCGACCCTAGTTATCGAGCCTGTGACTAAAATGCGTCGATTTATTGGTTGGTTAGTGATTCCGGGCACGTCAACTGCTTTGGTCATTAGTCCCGTTAGTGTAGTGAATGCTTTTTCTCGGGAGATGGCGGTGATCTTCCCCCGCTGGATGGCGAGATCCGGCGCCGCCTACCGTCGGCTACCGGGTTTTTCCCCCTAACCAGGACTCTCCCACCAGCGGGGCACCGCCCTAGCCGGGACAAGCTCTATGCTCCCGACTAGTCACCCGGAATATAGGGTAGTGCAGTAAATGTTAGTGTAAGTGTGTGTGTCTATGTGTGTGTAAAAGGTGAGCGTAGGAAATGGAAGAGGAGGGAAAGATCGCGCGCGATCCGTGGCCCGTTTGTTAGGGTACTCCTCCGGCATTCGCCTGGTGCTGATCGGAGAAACCGCGGAAAACTACCGTTCACAGCAGCCAGCCGCTAGTATTCTCCTCCAGACAGCCACTGAATTCGACCTAGCTGAAAAACTAGTGTCGAAAATCCTGCCGCCGTCAGAACTCGAACCTAGGACCTCCCGGTCAGTGGCGCTGCAGTAACATCAGTTGATGTGTAGAGCTACCGCTCCCAGTACTACCGTCAATATTATAATCCTAGAACCACCTGTGTCAGAGGCACTGCTGTGACATAATTTAATGCCGATAGCTATCAGTTCTTGCTGCCTACTCACTTCGCGTTTTAATGTCTACTGATGATTCTTTCGTTGCGGGTTATAGATTACTGACTGACGATGTGCTGTTTCCCAGCAAACTGGCGAATTGGCGAGACCGGGACATTTAAAACCGAGAGGGAACCAACTTGTTTTTTCATTCTTAATGACAGGGTGGTGAAATGGTCGATTTATCAACATGTTAATTTACAAAATAATTTGCATCAACGCCGTTGCAACTGCAAGCTCGAGTGTGAATGAGAAGGTATATTTCAGGTAGACGATCGTTGGTATAGACCAGCCGCATAGCAAGTGTGACGTGTGTTGCTCTTCCTGATTCCACAGTGGTTCACCCGGCGCGCAATATCTTCCGAATTCTGGAACTAGGTAGTGACGAAATTCATAGTGTCTCAACGGAATATTTCATAAAGAACTATAAATCAGCCAATAATAACAGTTTATGCAATTAGTTAAGATTGTTAAGGTTTATTTGCATGAGTACATGTTTTGAAAATGAGCGACGTTAGGAGCAAGTTTTCAAATTTGTGCGAATGACATATAGAAACGAGTTGCATACTCACTTTTTGTATAACAGTAATATAAACTTATAAGATAATCAAACTTAATTTTGCGAAAAAGAACTATCTTGCGTATTTGACATTATGCGAGAAAATGATCGTTGGCTGTTCCATTTATCGTTACCTCCCCACGATTCTTTCACTCTTTGGCTGAATGTGTGATGTCGTAATCATTATTACCGTAGAATGCTAATACGTATTCATTTGTGCCCTAAAATGCTCCTTTATGAACGATTACTTGCAACACAAAAGGTCTTTAATAATGCTGCTATACAAAAAAATAAAGTTTAATTCAACATAAATGAAATTTTCCTCACTTCAGTTACCCTCCCCTCTGAGAAAAATTCTGGTTGAACCACTGCTTAAATACCGTCACAACATTTTGACTGGTATCGCCGACCAACCAATGGCAGTTGCAGGCCTCGTTCCGCTGAGTTGCCTGTCGCTCGCTGCGCCCTTCGTCGCCTGTCGCACTTCGGTCCATTAGGCCTCGGCGAGTCCTGGATCGCGGACTCGAGTGTTCCAGTGTTTGCCTTTTCCACCGCGCCCACCTCCATCTCGAGCAAACCATCCCTCCATGCTTGTCTTCCGGATCGCCTTTCTGAGAAATAAAAGCAGGCACAATCTACTTGTGTACTTTGAGACGCTGCTCTACTTTCATTATATGATTTTTTCGTTAGTACAAACTGAACAAATTTTCCATTATCAATTGGTAAATTAGGTTGTGTTGAGATTCAATATAATATTAGAGTATTTCCTAATATTCGTCCGCATACGTAAATATATTTATTTAGTTGTATGCTAATATAGATGTTCATCGAGAGATACAATTCAGTATCATGAGGAATATCATATTCATTCATACTCTAATTCATGTTTCTAAACGTTGTTTAATTTTATCATCACGTAGAAGTACTATTAAAGTCAAAATCACTTGCTTGTTGAAACTTCTGAGAAAATGAGTGGGTTCAAACATGTGTTGAGAACTGAATGACTTGCGTGTTGTTGTAGTACTTTGCATTTACTTACTATTCACGTGTTGGTTTAGAAAATTAATAAACTTTATAGTTAACAGAAGAAAATTTGTAAGAGTATGTTCGCTTAAAATGCGTTTAAAACTCAAAGAAAGTTTTACGTTACCATCAGGATTATATTTTAACGACAGTGGTTTACCTTCTTGGAAACTTTCCAAACTTGTGTGTTCGGTATGAATTCGTAACAGGTTTCTGGGTAAGAACGCAGAGATTTTATTTTGCATGAAAGCGTACATATTCGGAGAAAGAATTGCGTTGAGTAAGAGCACCTGGTACCTTCGCATATTTCATCGCGGAGAGGAAGTGCTGCGAACAGAAAATGTATGTTCTCTGCCAGCCCTGCACGACGCGTCGTGGCGATGGCAATGCTCTTGCAGCAATAATGCATGCGTTGCTGAGTTATACGTTCACATAACACATCAGATATTCTTATTATAGCATCAATTTTACACTAATACAAGTAACTATAGTTACTTATAAGTATATTGAAAATAGCTTGCTGTTCGAAATATTTTTGATTTTTTGAAACACGTATAATTCGGTTTCCAAAAAACGTTTAGCTTACTTAATAGATTATAGTCTCCCCATTAAATACAAAAGGAGTGTAGTGTAATACTTCACATGCGAAAATAAGAAATACATATTGTAAAATTAAAAACGAAACAATCGATTTAAAATTGAAGAGACAAATTGAACCTAATTGACTCATAATAATTTACAACAGCTAACAAATCCATTGCTACAGAAATATGTTCATTCTAAATTGAATATAATAAATTTAATCCACTAGACTTATGTCTGATTTATTTAATTTAAAACGTATCAAATGTTGGAATATTTGAGAATTAACTACTGATAAAAAATACAGTTACGTAAAAAATACAAAGAATAAAGTATGTCCATCCTACGCAGAAAAAGTACTCGAAAAGAGAAGGGGTCAAGAAAAGATCGTGCACTGTCCATAGCTCGTTTCCTACGGAAATATATCAGTATTCGCCCGATATCAATGGAATGTATCACTGAAAAAGATCAGAGACGCTACATTTTTGCCCTAACCCTTTCAACCGGTGAGGAAACGTAGACAACCGCACTCAAGTGATAATGAATGCAATCTACAGAGGAGGCTATCGGGGCGATCGCAGCCGCGACTGCGGGGGCGGGAGGGCGGCGGGCGGGCCGCTTGCAGCCAGGCGCACATCTGCGCGCATTTATCACCCCTTCCTTTCTCTCGCTCCTCGCCCCACCCCCCGCCCCGACGCAGCTGTCAGCGGTGCATCTGTCAGAGCGCCTTTGTCGGCGGCGCGGGAGCGGAGGCTCGCTGCCGCGCCCCGACAATGAAAAATAATCGCGCGAATGCGCGTCTGGGCCAGGCTGTCAAAACTCCCAAAGACTCCTTCGAACGCGAGTCCGGCGGCCGCTCTCTCCAAGCGCCACGAACCGCCTCCCATACGACCCTTGGCCCCGCAGCCGCTCCTGTCTCCACAACACCCCTCACCATCCCCGACACCCCGCCCCCGACACGGCCCCCGACTCGGCCCCCGACTCGGCCCCCGACTCGGCCCCCGACTCGGCCCCCGACTCGGCCCCCGACTCGGCCCCCGACTCGGCCCCGACTCGGCCCCGACTCGGCCCCCGACTCGGCCCCCGACCCGGCCCCCGACTCGGCCCCCGACTCGGCCCCCGACTCGCCCCCGACTCGGCCTCTCCCCCACCCCACCCCCGCCTCCACCACCCGCACGACCGAGAGCGGTAGCTCAGTGCATCAACTGATGTCACTGCAGCGCCTCTGACCGGGAGGTCCTAGGTTCGAGTCCTGACGGCGGCAGGATTTTCGACACTAGCATTTCAGCTAGGTCGAATTCAGTCGCTGCCTGGAGGAGAATTCTGGCGGCCGGCTGCTCTGATCGGTAGTTTTCCGTGGTTTCTCCGATGAACACCAGCCGGAGCAGCACCCTACCGAACGGGCAACGGACCGCGCGCGATCTTTCCTTCCTCTTCCTTGTCTTATCCTCTCCCCCTTACACACACACTTACACTAACATGCACTACACTACTACATATTCCGGGAGACCGGTCGGGAGCTTAGAGCTCGTCCCGGCTGGGGAGGTGCCCCGCTGGACGGAAAGTCCTGGTTAGGGGGAAACCCCACTAGCTGACGGTAGGTCGGCGCCGAATATCGCCACCCAACGGGGAAAGATCACCGCCATCTCCCGAGAACAAAACATGCACTATACTAACGGGACTAATGACCAAAGCAGTTGACGCGCCCGGAAACACAAAAAAAAAAAAAAAAACAACAACCAACCAACCACCCGCACGACCCTTGGCCACGCAGCCGCTCCTGTCACCACCACGTCCCTCACCGCCCCCGATATGACCCCTGACATCGCTTCCGACACCGCCCTCCGACTTGCGTGCGTTCGCCGCTCAAAGACCAACAGCTCCGGACGAAGACGCTAACTGCCGCGATTAATCTGTCTCCGCGAGATAAAGTACTCGAAAGAGCTGCAAAAGTGTCAAACGGAAGCGGTGTTTGCTTCCATTTACATTCTATATCGCCTGGGGCTTAAATAAAGGCTATCAACTAAATGCAGGTACCTCATACTCGTTGTTCTCCGGCTATCAAAATAATGAATGATGATTTACATTCTTACGTGAAGCATGCGGTGGTTACATATCGATTTAATCCACAATGCGAAAATTTTGAAATATATTTATAAGGAGGTACGTACCAATTTTCTTGATATTTGAGTTCAAATCCTCAATTCTAGCCGAGGTCGTTAAGGCTAAAGGGCCTTGTCTCGACGGGTCGCGGGTTCAAGATGTGAATAAAGGAACTAGTTAATATACCCAATATTATATTTAATATTTACCGAATGTATGTTCGATTAACTTTGCTTTATTTCGTGGCTTTTAGAAAATTTATTTTTAGAAGGGCAATTACGCTCACCCGTCTAGAGTAATGTGTTTAAAGTAGTTTTCAATGAGCTTTCATTATTTGGAAATTATAAAATTGTTAATGTAAAACTAAAAAATCCATTTACAAGAAACTAAATTTAACATTTATTTATCAACTGTGGCATCATGATCTTATTATCGTTTGAAATGTCACTTTTCATAATGTCAGGCCAAAGACATAATTAAAAAAAATTTTTTTGCATCTCGTTTATAGTATTCGTCATGCATGACCACAGTACACTCAACGTTCAATGATTACACCCCAATGGTGCTATTAACTAAAACATTACTTGGTCTTCATACAATGATTTATCACGTTCGTTTTACTTACCATCAGTTATTACATAACCCTCTTGACCGACAGTCAGCACTGACGTTATTGCGTTGTTTACCACATCCGTATACCCACTTTTTTTTTAATTTTCAAAATTTATGTAGTATATGACTCAGTGTAGGGATCACAGAATTTTCAAAATGTGCACAGAATTTACTTCTCCCCATAGCACGTCATACGCAGTTTCAACTGTTTTTTGACGTAAAATAAATAAATAAAAACCAAAATTAATTATTCACAAAACTAAACCAACAAACATTCGTTTACAAAATAATTTCTAAAACAAACATTAAGTATGCATTGCTGTTGCAATGTTGCGTCGCGAATTAAATTCTTATCTCAACATTCCCTATCATCCTCTACATGACGATGTCATCCGTACATTCGTTCCTTAGAGCAGTTTCTGTTGTCGACGTTTTCATGACAACACATATTCTCTATCGCTCCTACTTGCCTTCATTGGTACATTTTCGCTTCAGTTTTTGCTAAAGAAGCAGCTGCCAAGGGCACATTCATGTACATTGCATTTTTTAACGTTCTCTGACGTTCTTTTACAGAGTTTTCTACTCAACTCATGTTTAAACTTATTTCTGATATGTTTTTGAGTTTCTTTATGGAATACATATTTCTTTTGAAACTTAAAATATGCCTCTTTATTAAATAACCTTCGCCTTTTAATTGTCGTGTAAATAAAATTTTCCTTGTTCATTTCATCGAAATAAACAGTTTATGCTGTTTACACTTTGGTGTTTATAAATAATGCCGAAGCGAAATGTCCTAATTTTTTACACCGTCTAAACGTAATATCGTAACTATTAGTTTCGAATGTATTGATTATCTCATTCGAGGTATTGATTATCTCACATTGATTTTAAAACATTTTTCCGTTTTAAGAAAGCTTTTTCATCCAAACAGCAATAAGTTACATTCTTATTTTTACAATGAAATAAATAAATAAATAATAAAACCAGAATGAAAGAACGAATATTTTAGGAATGCACAATACATCTGAAGCCAACAGCTAGGCACTGGCTTTGTCTGCCAATGGGTGAGCGCTCATTTAATTCAATTGAAGGCCACGATAATTATTCATCGAAATCGCCATCGACACGGTCTGTCCGTTGCGCGCTTCCAGTTCGAAAGACTTTTTGTTGCGAAGTGTTGACAATGTTCGCCAAAGTTTGAGCCGCAAAAGTTTCCAGCGATTGCGAATGGAGTAAGGCGTGTTGAATCTCTTCATTCCGTAGATTTATTTTTCAGCTTGTTTTCTTAATGGATTGCAAGAAGGTTAAAATAAGGCTGCCCGGACAAAACTTCGTCCTTGGAGTTTACTTAGTAACGATGGTCTCAAGTAAACAGACTTCTTTTTTTGTGTTTGTGTCTGAGCTACCCGAATTAAAAATGGCACACAGAAGCTTTTAGACACGCTTTCCTCCATGGTAGGTAGAGGTCATCAAGAAGCTTCCTCCATTATTTGTCGCGTAAGAAATAGTTCAGAGGAAATAAGATTTCATTCGTTTCTGTACGATAAAGTCTAGTTTTAGAGAGCAAACCTTCGAACGCTAGTTTTCTTAATATTCATTTTCGCATTGCGGTGATGTATATCATCACAAACAAAAGACTTGTTTGCATCTTGCAGACACAGACAGCAGTCAGAAATCGCCACTCTCACTCAAAAGAAAGTCACAAAAGAATCCCGAGGATGTCATTTTGTCATCCGTTGAAATAATTTAAACGCATATTTTTCCAAAGGAATTACATTGAATGTAATTCAATGTTCAATTGAAGTTGTGTTCAATGAATCAATTGAAATTCTTGAATGATCAATTGAAGTTGCGTAAGGGTAAACCTTCGACAAAAATGGCTGAACATGTACCATTCAGACCCAAATATAGCTTTACTTTCCATTTTAAACGCTCAAACATTTCATTAGAAACATTTTGTCGGAAGATGGTATCACAAATTACTGAAGGATTATTGTTTTCAATCTTCTATAATAATGCAAGAATAGATGTTGTAGCTTCATTTTCATGAATGAAATTGTAATAGTAAATCAAACGCAAGATGATTAATAAAAAAATTAATTTTATCTTCACTCAATAAACTCAACATGCCTTCTTTTTACATTATATTAATTAAAATTAATAATGCTATACGAGGTAATCAAGAGTGTGTACTGAATTTCTCCACAAAGTGACTGTAACTGTTAACGAAATATTCGTACACATTGAGAACACGCAGGCAATTATTGTCGAGTTTATGTATGCTCATAATGCACAGAATACACAAAATTCACGACAGTTTGCACAGAAAACCAATTAAATAGTCCACCATATTTTTTAAACATAATTTAAATTAAATGCTTTTTCTCGTAATTGAGATCAAAGAACCGTCGTCTATTTGTTTTCATAATACTCTATTTTTGTATCTACTTGAACAAAATCCATCTTAACCGTTAGAATGAAAACTTTTCAATCCTACGGTCGGTTAAGGACACTAAAACAAATAAGTCGTAGCTACTACGGATGGGGTACGTATACTCCTACTTAAATATAATGCATTCCTTCTCTATTTATTTTTTTTTCTTATACGAAGATGGTATTAAGATTATTAAAGATTTTGACGACAGACAGCTGATATAAAAAACTACAGATTTCGTTGGTTACAAAGTTTGACTGTCGCTTTGTTCTACAATCTTTAACCACCACTGTTTAGCTCCATATTCACCAAATTTACTACATAACAAATCAATTCTGTAATTCGTTTACCAATGACAACAATTTTCTATAACTTGGGAGAAAAAATGTCGTTTCAAATGTGAATAATCTTGTTTTGTTGGTACTTTTACTCAGCAGTTAACTATTTAGAGTTAAAAGGTGGGTAAGAGATTCCGGAGCTCAAGAAAACGTGCGTAAATTATACTTCTCCTCCATACGTTACATTAAGTTGTTTACTATTCATTGGCAAAATGAATCAAATCAAAACAATTTCAAACTATTGGTGCTAAAACATTGGTACTTTCTGGCACTATTTTCACGCAAAATTATTTTCAAAACATAATCTTATTTAGAAATCTATTTCAGATTTCACTAAGGTAAAGAATCTCCATAGTTAATATTTTAGTTGTAGAAAGAACAGGGTTTACAACAAACATGAGACCTACATCATTCTCTGAAATATTCTTAATACTATCCGACACCAAAATATAATTAAAAACGATCCTGCCATTTTTTTGAAAATTTGGATAGTGTCCCAGGGCCTTCATGGAACGTATCACCTAGAATTAAAACATCAATTTCAAATCCAAGGAGTCGCGGCATTAGTCAGATTGATTGTGAAATATCAATTTTGAACAAAATGGGCTGAACGATTTAGCCGCTAGTTCAGTTCACCGACGGACAGATAGACGGACGTTTTTCTTTCAATCGATTGATTGATTGATTGATTGATTGATTTTTTCGTGTTTCTGGGCGCGTCAACTGCTTCTGTCATTATTCCCGTTAGTGTAGTGCATGTTTTTTCTCGGGAGATAGCGGTGATCTTCCACCGCCGGATGGCGAGATCCGGCGCCGAACTACCAACGGCTAGTGGTGTTTCCCCCGAACCAGGACTCTCCCACCAGCAGGGCACCGCCCCAGTCAGGACAAGCTCAAAGCTCCCGGCCGGTCTCCCGAAATATGTGGTAGTGTAGTGTATGTTAGCGTAAGTGTGTGTGTGTAAGAGGAGAGGATAGGACAAGGAAGAGGAAGGATAGATCGCGCGCGGTCCGTGGTCCGTTTGGTAGGGTACTGCTCCGACATTCGCTAGGTGTTGATCGGAGAAATCACGGAAAACTTCCGATCAGAGCAGCCGACCGCTACAATTCTCCTCCAGACAACGACTGAATTCGACCTAGCTGGAAAGCTAGTGTCTAAAATCCTGCCGCCGTAAAGACTCGAACCTAGAACCTCCCGGTCAGAGGCGCTGCAGTGACATCAGTTGATGCACTGAGCTACCGCTACCGGTCTTTCAATCGATTTTTCGTTAACTCGGATCGACAAAAAACGTATTTTCGCAATACCACGTGACAGAGGATATTTTTTTCTAAATTAAGCAACAAGATGTATCCACTTTCTCGTTGCCAGGGCCAGGTAATACGTTTTCCCGCCGAAAATTCACCGTTTTTTCGCACAGCATTACATATCTTTCTCTCTACCCTGAAGCGAAAAAGAAACAGTACGTGTTTGAACCCTGCCCTCTGTGCCTTGCTCATTTGTGTGTGTGTGTGTTTGCTGAGCGCTCTGACGCCGCGGCGTGGCGCCCGCCGTGTTGCAGTGCCGCCCGGCGCCCCCACCATCATCGACGAGCGCGGCCGCGAGCTGCCCTCCACCGCGGGGCCCTACGAGGAGGGCGCGTCCATGAAGCTCACCTGCGTCGTCAGCGGCGGTGAGTCATGTGCACGCCCGCGCGCACGCGCTTCCCACATTGCACCGAGTCACTGTTAGTGATGCCGGCCGTGTCAGCTACTGAGCTCGTTAGTCCAGCATGTTCTTTTCATCGGGGCGTAGCGGTGATCTTCCCCCGATGGATGATGAGATCCAGCGCCGACCGTGGACTAGCGGGGGTTTTTTCCAACCAGGTATCTTCCACCAGTGAGGCAGCGCCTCAGCCGGGACAAGCGATAATGACCGGTCGCCGACAACAAGCTCCCGACCGGTCTGCCGACATGTCTATTGCTCTACCACTCTCAAAAAAACCTTCCACTGCGCATGCCCGAACGTGGCCTCTCCCTCCAAAGCTCCTAATATTTCCCCGCCTGCCTGCGCTCTTTGTCACAACATCTCTCCCTCTGTCTTTCTCTCGTGGGTCGCCGCGCGGTAATTCAACACTGCGAGTTTGGTGATAACAAACTGATGAGTGAAAAGGATCAGACGGAAGGCGGCTTACGTGTTTGTACAGTAGGGGTTGTCCAAACCATCAACAGAAAATAAGCCGTGTCTTGGAGAGTTTCGGTCTCGAGTCCCTGGTTTACCGTGGCTAGTGAGCAGTGACAGTGTGCTTTACACAGTAGCTGCTGCTATTCACAAAAACCCAATTATTACTAATAATTCAAAGTATATCCGCTGAAAAACGATTGGTCGTTGATCAAATAATCATTGAACATGGCCACATTCCTCTCCGTCTTCCACCGTACCATCCAGATCTAAATCCAATAGAACTTGTTTGGGGATTTACAAAAGGGCGCGAGGCAGCAAAAGTATTGGTGCATCCTTAAAAGAAAAGGAAATGTTTTGCAGATAAGCGTTTGTACAATACAGTGCTGAACAATGGAAGAAATCCTGCGTCTCGCAGTCGCCTCTCCTCCTCGCCTACGTCCTGGAGCATGTGTAGGGAATAGAGGCGACATAATAATTCAGATAATGTGATGGACCAACACATCTATGAATCCGTCATTTCTTTGGACACTCCTGGGAGTGCGAGTTCTTCTGAGGACGGGGGCTGTGATGACGAGTGGCGGTCAGCGCGATCGCTGCGTCTCGCAGTCGCCTCTCCTCTCGCCTACGCGCTTCCTTATCGCCGAGAGGGGAAATCTCAGATGCCGCAGGGTGGGGGCAGCCTCCGAGACATTACCAAAGGTACGTCCGCCATGATGGTTTTTTTGCGAGCGGTTCAGCTATAGTAGTATAAGTGTATGTTAGTGTAAGTGTGTGTGTGTGAGGGGTAAGACCTCTTGGTCAGAGGCATTGCAGTGACATCAATTGATGTACTGAGCCACCTCTCCAGGATTACGAACTACTTAATTTCATTAACGCGTGTCCCTGATTTCATGAAGTAGTTTTACGTACTATCTAGATTTTAAGGAGAGACCCAAAACATCTATGTTAAATCTGTTGGTACTTAGTACGATGATAGATGTAACCGCGAAAAATATATTCTTCTATATTTATTATTAATGATGCCACAACAAGAAATTTTATTGCTTACGAATAAATTTTTGACGATCTTCGGTGAAACCGTATATCTCTAACAAATGTAGTATAATATTTAAAACTGTCACAAGCGTATCTTCTTATTTGCGGTAATAATCAAGCTGTGCACCTTACACAACGACCACTTTTTCTGATTTAAACGAGTGATCTTAAGAACCAATTAAGCAAATATTCTACAATAAAAAACAAGTCTACAATCTGTAGATAAGTATCATTCATATCAGTACTTGTTATTGCATCTCGACCAAACGGCAATCTTCTTACAGTCGCATGGTCACAACCAACGTTTTCAGTGGAAACTCAGCTCTTCGTTCCAAGACGCCCCGCCGTCTCCCATTGCTCTGCGAACGGGCTGCCAGCGAGTCCCCCACCTGAGTCCATTGTCTTGAGAGCATCGCGGAAGTAGAAATTCGGAGAAACGGCGACGGGGGCGGGGGAGAGAAGGGCGTCCCTGCGGGCGCGTGGTCTCGCGGGCGGGCCCTTCGCGTGGGCGGTAATCGACTGGGCGCCCCGGGCAACCCGCGCCCCGTGGCGGCTTTTACCGCTAAGTGCGGGCGGCGGCGACGGCACTGCACCGGCTCGCGCTCCGCACGCCGGCCCCGAGGAGACGGACAAAAAGGCTCGTGCAGAAAAACAACCTGTTAGTGATGGTAATAATAATAATAATAATAATAATAATAATAATAATAATAATAATAATAATAAATGTTTTAAAAGGGCATTTAAAAGCGTAGTAATAAAAAGTTCAGATTACAGTGGTTACATTCCCCATTACTAAACAAAGATACGTAATGTTTCAAAAATCATAAAAAATCACTAAATTTTTCTATTAATTGATATACAAAAATAAAACACAAGAAACTAAAATTTTCAATCCCTTGTTAAGTAATTAACAAACATTACGTCAATAATTTATCGTTAAAATCGTGCATTTTCCTATTTTCATGCGTATCTCTTAATTATTTGCGGTAGTTATTTTGCTCTCGTATGTTTAGGTTTCCTTTTACTGTGTGCTAACTGGTCGCGCTCCCGAAAATCTTGCACCGCCCCATCCCCTGTACGTGACACGGCTCCTCGTTGTCACGTCACGCCTTTTTTCCCCTCCGCCCTCCCCGCTCACTCCAACTCACTCCTCCCCTCCGCTGCGCTCGCCGAATCGCTCCACTTTGTTCGAAATGGAGCTTCCTCTCCTTCTTCTGCCTGCCTGCCTGCCTGCCTGCCTTTATTCGTGCCTTTCTCCTTTCAAAACAGTTACCTTACACCCTGGACAAAGAGAAGTTTCTCTATTCTTATATTTCGTTTCCACTTCTTGATTTATTCTCTTTGCTCTTTCAGCTTTGGTCTTTTTATTGTAATTTGTTAATTTTAGATTTGTGTCATCTAATTGTATCTCTTTCTTTGTAAAAAAACTGTGTTTATTGTGTTCATATTTTTCCTTCTTTTTTGTGCTAACATGGCTGTAATTCGATAAATGGAAAAGATTGTAGTATCAGTCGTCATGATTCCGTAACATTGAACAAAGATAGAGCTCTTTGAGTGTCTTGGAGGTCGAAAAATGTTAGGTTATGATAGATAATTGTGAATTATTATTATTATTATTATTATTATTATTATTATTATTATTATTATTATTATTATTATTATTATTATTATTATTATTATTAGATAAAATCAGCATTTTTGTTAAAACTGCAACGCTGGTGGTCTTAATTTCTTAAGCAACTATCAACAGTATTTTCTTGACCAGGGCCTAATTTACCTCCAAGCAAAATAAGCAGCAGCCCCCACTCTTGGGAGTTCCGTGCTTCGGAAAAATCTGCATAACGTATTTTGTAACAAAATAAATTTAACTTAATAAATCTATGTGTAAGTATTGACATAAAAATTATTAGTTTTCACTTGTATTTGCACAGAAAGTATTTGTATTAAGATAATTTTTTATTTAATTAATATGGAGCTATTTGTATGAAGGATGAATACTTTTTAGGACTTGGGGACTAGCAATACTTAAATTGGCCCTGATCTTGACCATACATGTAAACATTTTTTTCATATACTCAATTCCTCATAACCATTTTTATTCCTAACCTACATAATTGATTTTTTCTCTAGAAGAAACTTATGTTTTAATTTACATAAGTACCTTCCCATCTTTATTACTTAATCTTCACATTATTATTTTCTTTTTCCAAAAATAACCTGTATATGATTTCATGACATTTATACTGAACCATTCATTTTTTAATTTCTCGTTGTATCGACATATATGTAAATTAATATTTAGTGTAATGGGTCGGAACCCTCCCTTTCTACCTCTAATTCGTCTAAGTGTTGATATTCGTCGTCCCCCTCTCGAACAGAAATAGTTTCGGAGTCCGACGCGTCTCGTACACTGACCAATTTACCGCTTCTCGTCTCCATAGCGACTGACACTGATAACGATTACTGCGTTAACACCACTGATCCACACGTTGCTTGAGTACCTGCTCAACCACAGCCCACCACGTTGGTCGCCACTTGTAATAGGTTCGGAAACCTCCCTTTCTAGCTACTTATACATCTATAAATAGGCCCTATTAATCACAGCCCCACCGTTGGGCCGCCACTATAATAGGTTCTCTCTCCTCCTTACTTCTTTTATCTATTCTATTTGCCCTGCTCTAGCCCTTCTTACAAACAAACCAATAAACATTAGCCTCGCGTTGGGTTGCCACATATGATAACTTTCCCCCTTTTTCTACTCACAATTGCCCCTCTGCTAGCTTACCTGGTCCTTTCACTCACCTGGGCGTGGTCTGCGGTGCGTCTGTACAGACGCGAGCAAGGTACTGCGCTCACGCGCGTGGATCAGTCTAATACTACGTAAATGATGGTGAAAAACACATTGATTTTCCGAATCATGACCCCCCCAAAATGGCCATGAAGTTTATTCAATTGCCTTCGTTATCAAGTTCTTTTCAATTTCCACTATTTAGTGCCGCAACGGCAATGGTACTCTGACGGCACACATCAATACAACCCAGCATCAAAAACAACAACAAAATAAACACTTCTCCTCCTCAATAAACAATACATAGATATATAAATACTCTTTCGTTCACACAAACTATTTACAAACAAAAAAACAAACAAATACCATTCACGCATATACATAAACCCCAGAATGCATTCTGTCGAGATTTTCCGTCTTAAAATCTACCAATTACACGGCTTATCTTCGACAGAGCTTTCTTCCATTAAAACTAAACAAACAAATGTCAAAATGCTTTGGCTCACGTATACTGTTGCCTCCGCGATGAATCTGCGTGTCTGTAGGTGATTACTCACGCCCAACAGCGCCTTCCGTTGTCGCCATCATATCCGGGACACTCACACGCACCACAGTTGACTCATGCTGTCGGAGTTCACGCTGCCATCTTATTTTTATAAACCCTCCAAATTGTTAAATTTCACCGAGTTCCGAATTAAATTTCGCGCCTCTTATTATTCATGCAACGTCGCGCTCCCCACCGTTGCAAACTTCTCGTACCGCCGCTCGCCTCGCAAGTCCAGCGGGCGTTGCCGAATTTCGGAATAGTTCCAAAAATTCCTTTTCTTTTACGAAATTCTCCTTCCACGACTGTTACACACCGTACTTAAAATATTTCCGGTTACTATATCGGATGATGCTCGTAACTTCCGCACTTTACAAAAATTTTTAAGAATCGCCTACGCGAACATACATCCTACTCACCGAGTCCAGACACATTCTGACGAATCTTGTTCAACCTAGCATTGTTATCCTTGCTTCAGCACTTTTCCGATCGCTCGATAACTGACGATCGCGTCACCTTGGTTCTCTTAAAATATTTAATTTCTAACGTTTTCCGAAACACATTATTCTCGTTTTGGTTTTGATAAAATTCTCCGGCAATTTCCTAAAATTTGATGTTCTCCTCTTGTTTTCTTTTGTCAAAATCCTTTTATTTTCCCTGTTTTCCGTTTTGACTGTGAAATGGAACGCACTGCATTTGTTCGCTAATCGCTTCGTCTTGCTTGAATTAATTTACCTGTGTTATTAAAATTTCGATACTTCCCGTCAAGATATTTAAATGGGGTAAATTTTATCTGATGCAGCTAATTTTCTTGTTTTACCTCCGAAAGTCTGAATCGATATGTTATCGCGTTTTCTTGCAGTATACGAAAAACCTCTTCTTTATATGCGTTTCATCGCTCCAACAATGGACTCCATTAATATTTTTCCTTAATACAAACATGCAAAATATGAAAATTTCAATAACTTTTTATTGCCTGACGCGATTTCACTGGGATAACTTTCAAAATGTTTCTAAATCATAGCCGGATCTAATGTTTATAGTCCAAACTCGCACAAGCATCGGGTTCGCTTTGTTCTCTTCTTTACTCGGTTTTATTTTTTTTACTATGGCGTCTTTGCTGTAAATGTTTTGAACCGTTTATCATGCAAATGCATACCATTGGGGATCGTGTAAATCATTACATTAGTATCCATTCATTAACTTCACGACGACCCTTAGATTCTGTTCCCCAAATCTGTCTCTCACATCTTTACCAAACGAAATTTTCTGAATTGAGTCCACTTTACGCCACCATGCCAACATTCGCTTACTAGCGAACCTGCCCGCCACGCCATTTTATGGACTCTTATAGTATATTCTCACTGATCGTGAGAATTGTTTTAGATAAAGAGCTGAAGCGCGTGGATAAAATAATCATTTCTGCAATATATCTATTTAATTAAGTTGAGAATCTTTTCTAGTAGTTACGCAAAGGAAGTGAGTCAATGAATCAGAGAATGTATTTTTGTATAAAATACGTTGTAAAATTTATCTTAATATGGGTCAAGAATGTTTTATTGCAGAGACCGACGGACTCAACCTCGTCATTTATTTGCCAATACCCAAGCGAAGCAACTCAAATTGGCTGTATCGAATTGAAAATGTATTTTTGCTACGCTAACTTTACCTCACTAGTAGTTCCAAACGTTTTCGGCCTGACACTCAAACATCGTGCTAATGTTTATTTTAGCAGACAGTATGGGCAGTGTAGAGTTAATTTGCAACAATCTAGCTGTTATCGTTTGTTTGAGGAAGTCGTTTGTTTTTGTTATTATGAATGCAGTTGTTGCAATGTTTAAAATTCAGTATCGAGGTGTGATAAAGTTTTTGTATAAAGAGGGACATTCCTCCCAAATAATCAAGGAACGATTAAATGCTGTGTATGGGAAACCCTCTTCATCATACTACACCGTAAAAGAATGGACTAAGCAGTTATGTCTGGGTAGAGAGTCCGTTGAAGACGAACCTCGTGATGATTGGCCATTGGAAATGATGACTAAGAAAAATGTGTCGTATGTGGAATAAAAACTGCTCAATGATAGACGTCTGAAACTTAAAGAAATCAGACAAAGATTCTGACTATTTGTTCACAGGTATAAATTGTTAATAAAAAATGTGACAAGAGTATTGAAGTAAAGGGCGGTTATATTGAAAAATAGCACTTCTATTTTCTTTTTCTCGTCTGTGAAAGTTTAACGGGTCGGAAAATTTTGGAATTACCTACGTACTTCCTGACAAATACATATTTTTCAATGAACATTTAAGAAACAACGCATTACACGTATTGCATTTGACAATTGGCTTTAGCTGTTTGTGAAAAATGTACGAAACACGAAACAACCACTCATGCACTAGGAAAGCGCACATACATAGTGACATACATGCTACAACCAAAATGAAAAATTGGAAAAAAGAATTATACGGGAATCTATGCATCTGAAACGAAAACGGTAAAAACATATGTATTGCTAATGATGTCAGAAATATGCTACATTCCTCATGAATGAAACATTCTGTACACTTTAAAAGGAGGCTAAGGGAGGCCGAATCTCATGGAAACGCAAGCTTAGTAGTACGAAAGCCACCTAGCACTCAGCCAATGGAAACTATTGGATTTTCAGGACTGCTTACTCGTTACGCAAGCTTATACGTTCTTCCTTTTAGAGGCAAAGGAACTACAACGACAGGCCATTTACCCTTCTAATTACAAGACATGATGAAGACAGAATGATGAGCCTAGGTTTTGTGGTTTCTATATTGTTGTTGTTGTTGTTGTTATTTTGTTAACTATTAAGAAGCTGTTATGCTTTAAACAGGAAATATGTTATTGAAAAATACAGGGAAATCAATATTTAATTTATAGTAATACACTCGTATATGTTTACTTAATTCGTTATGAAGCTAAAGAAGTATAATACAAGAAACATGCTTTACTCCAACATTGGCAATGTATCCATCTCATGAACCAACTTTACAAAACTGTTCGTCTACACTTCAGTTCTCGTTGCTTCGAACGTTTATAGCATTCGCCGCATTTCCTCACTTACATTCCCCTCCCCCACCCCTAATAGACCCCGCACGATCCCCGCCAACCGCCAATTTCCTCTCCCGCGTCCCCCTCCCATTGTCCTCAGGCGTCCTTTTCTCCCAGTCGCCTTGGCCCAGCGTTTCCAGTCTTTCTCCGCGGAGCGCGCCACTTGGTGTCACGGAAGCAACTCGGAGGAGGTCGTGCTCTTCATCGCAGATCCGGGGCAAAACGTGAGAAGGAATAATCCCATTTCCCGCGACCGTGTGCTGGTAACAAGCTTACTACGAGCAGCAGGCCTACCTTCCTCTCGCTTAGCAGCAGCGGCGGGCGCTATCGTAAAAGCATTTCCAATTCATTATCACTTTCCGTCGACGGTTCAACTCGGTTGGGGTTAATATATACGAACATGTAGCCCAAATTTAATGTACATTAAATTACATTTCCATCGAACTGAATGAATAATTGAATAGCGAACACAGAACGTGAAAAGCAATGGAAATTCAGTAATTGTACGAACGATAAATAAGCTGCACGTTTTCCACTCCGTTGCAACTAATTTTAAGGAGCTAATATTCATTAACAAGTAATCCATAAATACAATATTGCAATAATGTTGTTCGATTGTGTTACATGTGTTCCAGGAAAAGCCATAGTTAATAGAAGTAAACTTTATGTGCTGCCACTGATAAGCATTTGAAATAATTTTATTGCAAATGGATTCAAACGGGATTGAATTGGAGTCGTAGCAATGGCAATCTAATTCGCAAATAATTGATTTCTTAATATGTCAAACTCTCATATAGACCTGTTGTGAGGATATGTTTATTACATGCACTTCAAATTATTACTTTTTACTATTAAATCCTGACCTCTTATTAGAACGTAGGTAATCTTCATAATAATTAATTATGAAATAAAAATCATCAGCATTTCTGGCAATGCATATTTTGCAATCAATAAACTTGAGAAGTAAATTCAATGATCAAATCTTCAATGAATGATCGTGAAATGTCAAAATATAACTCAAGTTTCTCTTTAAACCGGGATTGCCCACAAATAGGTGGACTCATTCCAGTGCCCAAAATGAATCTCTCAGATACACCTGTAACGTTTTGTAAATGCGAATGTCCATTTACTCAAATACATATATTATTCACTTTTTACATGACCCTTAATGCAATTATTAATTAATATAAGTATTTCCGTGACTTGTATTTCACAGATCGATTGCGAGCACTCCCGGGATAATTGCAGTTTCGTTACTGCAAATAAATATATAAAACTTAGTAATAATATATTTTTATTTTACTTGAAATGAACATTTCATGTATTGAAGTATTTTTTGACACGAATTCCATGTAAATATATCTAATATTTGCAATACGACAAAGTTAAACTCACTGACAACACTAAAACTCACACCAACCACCAAATACAAAGAGTGAAAAATTCTACTGGTAAAAATAATATTTGAGTACACTGTAGGTTAAAAATAGTTAATTACTCATTGGAGCTCGCACGTGCAATGATCGATTAATTAACTAATGTTTTTGGGCACGTCAACATAGTCATTATTCTCGTTTGTGTAGTAAATGTTTTTACGGGAAGTAGCGGTGCTTCCTTCCCCGCTCGACGTGGAGATCTTGCGTCGACCTACAGGGACGCATGTGGGGAACATTCCTCCTCCAGGGATCTACCCCCAACATGACACCGCTACAGCCACGACAAGCACTATGCTCCCGACTGCTCTGGACGTGAGTATTAGTGCAGTGCATGTATGTGTATGTGAATAAGAGATGATGTTTTGACAAGAAAGAAAAAGGAAAGATCGTGGCTCGATTGTAAATGTACTGCTCTGGTATTCGCCTCGCATTGGCTGGAAAATCGAAAAAAACTACCGATCAGAGAAGCCGGCTGCTAGAATTCTCCTCCAGTCAGCGACCAGGAATTGGCCTAGCTTAAGTAGCTAGTCTTGAAAGTCCTGCCCCCATCGAGACTCGAACTCCGAGACTTCCGGGGCAGATCCGCTGCAGAGGAAGTGACAATACTGATTATGAGCTAAATTCAGCCTGTCGCGCGTGAAATTATTAATATAATTAAACAATCTAATTTACTCTAAAAATTGTGAAATACCGAAGCGCACACACATCGTCATAGTGTCTCCGTTTTATCTCAAGACCTTTTAAATACCTCAACAGTAAATAATTCGGAAACAAAAAGAAACACAACTAAAAAAATAATTTTTCTACAACTGCATAAAAAAAGACAACTTCTTTGCATCATTAGCAGTACGTGAACTTCGTCATTTTTTAATCGCCATTAAAAAAAGATCGTTGCCAAAAGAACTATCTTGTTACCGTGAAAAAAAGTATTTTTTGCACGGTTTTAGAATTTTGTTTTCCACGTTTGGTTCTTTTTCCAATACAAGTTTACGAAACTATTTGTATTATATTTTTATGCAGTTGTAGAAACAATGTTGTTCATATTTCGTGTGTAAAGTTCCGCCCTTTTCATGGTCTCGATTGAGATTTTTGCCTCGACCTACGGTCTCGGCAAAAAATCTCAATCTCGACCATGAAAAAAAACGGAAACTTCACACACTTAATATGAAAATAACTATTAGGTGTCCCAGTAATTTTATTAATTTAAGGAACAGAATGCCGATGAAGTTGTACCTTCACATGACACAAATGTATAAAAAAAATCTTTCCTTTTTTACTTATTGGAGATCGGGTTTCAACTACCGAGATCATATAGCGACCACCGTAAGTAACATTGGGGAAAACTGTAACGGTGTACGGACACACCATGCCCCGGGCGGAATTCGAACCCGCGATCCTTCAGGCACAAGGCAGCTACGGCTCTTCAGCCTTAGTGACCTTAGCTGTCCAGGCCGGCAAAAGTTTCTTTGTTCTACCGCATTTCTCAGAATAATTGATTATCTTAATTATCATTTTGCAGTCATTTGTATTTTTACTATTCTAACTTTAATAAAAGTTCTAGCTTGTGTTTAAATAATGGGAATAACTATACCCTAGAAAAAATATTGTGTCAAATTAAAATAAGTGATCACTTAATCAATGAAATTCGTAAAAATTGTTGATTGAGAATTTATATTGAATGGCAATTATTAGCATTTATTTCAAACACTTTTCTGAAATATGAAATATTTTTCGACTGAAAACTTCGAAATGAAAATTTACGTGTAGGCAATGTGGTAATTTAATCAATTACTATTCAAACTGCATATATTTAACAAAAACATCTTTAAAGAATGTTAATACGTTTACAAAAGTTCAAAGAGAAGCTTTTACCTAAGTAGAATTTACCAAATAAATATGACAAATATTTTAATTACCACATTTTAGTTTTTAGGTTTATGTTTTTATATTTTTCTTTATGTATTTACATAACTCACGGATGTTACGGACACTCATTATGTTACGTTTCTCTTTCCATTTATGTAAGATCTCGTCTACATTTGAGAAATCATTATCCCTGATTCTTTTTATGAAAGATACTTTCATGCACCCTGTTCATAAATTGACTCTCCCAAGTTGGTTCGCCGAGCAAGAATGTGCGTCTGCATCGAAGTCAAATATTTTGCTCTGGGAAGTCGCGGGGTGGGGGTGGTGGGGTGGGGGTCCGGTGGCCAAGCAAGCGGAGCTGGACGAAGAAATAACGCGACGGTCAGAAGCCCCAACGAGAGGGCCTGCTAGCCACTCCGAAGCCCGCGCGTGTATCAATGTCTGAATTTCCCCGGCCGAGCTCTCCGGAAGCCCCAGCGGCCCTCGGCCGGCGCGCGGGGCGAGGAGGGGAGGGGAGGTCGCGCGGAATATTCCCAGCGCTCTATGCGCCACAGCCACCGCCCTCCCCGCTCATCGCCCACTGCCCATCGCCCACCGCGTCACCGACCGTGCCTCACCCACTCATGCAATCCGTTTGGCATGATTCTGCCGCCGTGCGCAATACCTGCGATGCGCAATCCCCGTCGTGCCCAACTCACACCTCCCCAAAACCCAACTCACCGAAATCTCTACCTCGTCCGATCCCCGCCTTGTCGAATCCCCACCTTGTCGAATCCCCGCCTCTCCCAATCCCCGCCTCTCTCAATCCCCGCCTCTCCCAATCCCCCCTCCCCAATCCCCGCCTCTCCCAATCCCCGCCTCTCCCAATCCCCGCCTCTCCCAATCCTCGCCTCTCCCAGTCCCCGCCTCTCCCAACCCCCGCCTCTCCCAATCCCCACCTCCAGAAACACTTCCCTCGCTAAAACCCCCGCCCCACCCCATCCTTATTACTTCTAACCCCCGCTTACAAAAATGCCGCCCCTAACAACTGGCCTTTGGCACAATCCTTTGGCACCCAACACCCGTCGTGTCCTACACCTTACACCCACATCGTACACCCCTTGTCCCGCAGACCCATCTCCTCTATACACGTGACGTCCGTGACCGCAGTGCCTAATTTCCGCGCCGCCAACACCATCCCCACATGGTCCAATAACGCCTCCATCCGTTTCTCTCCGCTCTTACCTTTTGAGATAACCTCGCCCTGACCCGAGAGCTCCACCCTGCTCCTCAACGTATATCGATTCGCTGAGAACACAAAACCAACTGAGTAAACCATTACTTTTTGCAGTATAATCCTTTCCATTGCCATACAATTCAATGATTTGCATTCATTCCTCTAACATTTTACTCTATTTTCACGAAGATATTCGCGTCTTTTTAACCCTCTTCAAGAAATATTTTTGTTGTTTTTCCTTGTTCACTTTTACTGTGTTTACAAAAAAATCCCTTTTTATACTTCTCTTCGTTCTACTTTAGGCTGCTTTTAAATTTAGTTTAAAAAAAACTTATTTTATTCTTTCTGCTCCCCTCGTAACATTTGCCTTGCTTATATTCAGCTTGCAAAAGTCTCTTACTGACCGGTGTGTGTCGAGCTAGTCTCATCACGTCTCGTATTTTATACCGGTTGTATTATACACAAAAGCTTATTGTCTTTGGCTAGCCTGGTCGGACAGCCAACTACCCTCATAGCACCACCCCTATCACGCACCAATTTTAATCACCCACCCCACGTTACAATATTCTAAAATTTAACACGCGCCCTTCCACCAGCGTAACCACTACTGTCGTACCACTCCACCACAAAACGATCCGCATCACCCACCCCACGTTACAATATTCAAAACTCAACACGCCGCTCTAGCATCCTTCTGCTGTAGCCATTTACGCCTGACCTTCTCCACATCTCGCCCACTCCCACTACCCCGCGCGCCCGCCTGCCAGCCTTCTCTTCACGCTACAGGCCCCCCCCGGTAAAACCCCCCCACTCAAAAGGCTCGCCCCACCCCCTCCTGCTCGAGCCTTCGCCCCTTCGCGTCACGCATTCTCCATCATTCAACCCAATTCCCCGGATTCTCATCAGCATTTCCCACTCATTCTAACCCCCCCTCCCCCCCCCCTTCACTCCCCCCCTCCCTCCCTCTGTTTGCCTCTCGCGCCTCACCCCTCCCTTGCTCCTTCCTTCCCCACGCACCCCCTTCGCGCATCTTCCCCTCCTCCACTCCGCCCCATGAGCGTCGGACTTCGCTCGCCACTCCGCCCCGCGCCGTCCATAATACCGCCGAGCGTGGGTGGATGTCGGCGGCGGCGGCGGCGGGCGCAGGAAAACGCGGCATGCGCTGGGTTCAGCGGGGCAAGAGAGCATTACAATGGAACGCCCTTCATATCTCGTCCGGCGCGGCCCCCGACACGCTCCATAAAGGCGGGGAGGCGGAGAAGGTAGCGCGGCCCCGGCCAACACAGACCGCGGCGCCGGCGGCGGCGGGCCGAGGGCGGGGGCGAGGGCGGGGGCGGGGCGACGGCGATGGGAAGAGAGGCCTGCGCAACGACGCCCGCCCAAAGGAGCCGCGACGGAAGGAAGCGATGGGGAAAACCGAAGGAATGTTGCGGGAATGTAAAGGTGCTGTGAGAAAATGGAAGGAATCGAGAAGATTAAGTAAAAAACGAGGAAGATGTGTAGATGAAAAAGAAAAACCTTCAGGTCGCAAGGTCTAGAAAGTCCTCGTAGATGACTCACGTCCATTTTACAAACTAGGCCAACTCTCCAACTCTCTGGACACATTGTGAGAAGAGGAATTCTGTACACGCTGTTTCTGAGACGGAAAGCAAATGGGTATCTAAATGGAAAAAATATTTTGCATGGAAGAGGAAATTGTGAGGTATGGTGGAAAACTAGGCATCATAGTTTGCAAAATGAGAAACTCGAAATGATGCATACGTCAAGCGGTGAGTAATAGTTGGGCAAAGCTTAAGGACATCTACGGCGGTGTGTGATAAAGTGGACTAGTGCAATAAAACTAGTATTACTGGTACCACTCGACAAACAAGTGGTATCAACAATGATACGGGATTTGAAAAATTAACATGAGTCAAACACAATCGTCAGATTATACAATGAGAGAAACGGGAAAAGAGTGTTTTTTTTTCTCTTTCCATTTTTTATTTTATAGTAAGGGAATTCGGCATGAATTTGCCTTTCCGAATGAATTACTTAGTCAATCTCAGCAAAAAAGGTGTCATTTGAAATCTGGAAGACCTCGAAGTTAATATGTGAAGTTCAATTTTTTGTGTACGTTAAACAAACAATAATATTTAAAATATTTTTTTGAAATGCTGACATCACGCACAACCAATCGGTAACTCGGGCAGTATCGGGGGCAGGCAAGGCACCTCAGAACGGAGCCGGTGGCAAGGAACAGGTTTGATATGTCTGGGCGAATCATATCAGGCCACAGCAGGGCATGCGAGCCCAGACTATGGAGAGCATACACTATAGACAGAATACATTTTTTCGTGTTTGAAGAGATGAACAAGGCAGATAAATATCCAGACAATAGAAGAATTCGGATTTAAAACTCCCGTGGTGATTACTGGAGCGAATTTCCACCAGAATAATGTAAATATCACATTATACATAATAGCTGAGCCATAAAGAGGGGAAAGCAACGATATTTAATCACAAACAAGGAAAAGGAATGCATTATGTAAATTGTGAAGAACGAAGAAAAAATTATGATACAATACCCAAAAGTAATTTGTTCATTAGAAAAAACGTATACTTTGAAAACGCACAGTCACCAATTCTAACCAACACAGTAAAACTCATTGCTTTTTCCATTTACCATGATGACCAAGGTGAGATCCAAAACGTTTCTATCGAAACCATCCATAGCAACCATCTCTTACAGTGAGTTCCCGCAAACATCTGCATCGGGGCAGAAATTCTGCCAGCAGCTAATCGGACTGATGCGTCGAAAGCATTCGAGCTCCACATCGCAGGCCTCTCGCGCTCCCACTAGCAGGGCCAGAACGAGCCGAGGAGCATGCAGGAGCGCACTCTGCAGTGCCGGAGGCGCTGGGATGGGGAGAGCGGGGATGGCGGGGCTGGGCAGAGCTGAACGGGTCTGGGTGGCGATGAGCGGGGCTGGGTGTGGATGGGTGGGGAGGGCGGAGTGGGGGGGAGGGCAGGGAGGGCAGGAGGGGGGGCGGGCGGGGGGGGGGGGGTGAGCGGGCTTGGCGGGGCGGGGCTGGGGGGCGGCTGGGTGGAGCTGGATGTGGCTGGGCGGGGCAACGCCAGACGTTAGGTTGCGGGAGGGATGGACCAGGGAGGAGCATAGGGCGAAGGGACGCAGGATGTAAGGAGGCGTGGGTGGAGGGTATGGAAAGGAACGTAGAGTTACTAGGAGGGCGAGGGGATGTGGGGAAGGACGAGTCGGCGAGGAAGAGGGCAAGGGGGCGGGGAGGGACTCAGGGGTGTCAGGGGGCGTGGCGTATGGTCGTCGGTGCCGCGCCCTGGCTGCGGGCCAAGCGACCCAACGCCGGCTGTTGCCGCACCCCCCCCCCTGACCCGCGCAAAGCCACATTGCGTCGCACACTGGTGCGAAACGGGTAGAAAGACGTACGTAATAAAAAATGACTTCGCGGTGTGTTGTCATCGGACTTAAACATTTCGTTGTCGTTTTGTGTAGGGGAGAGGTGAGCTCTCACAACTATGTTCGATGTATTTCACTCAAAATATTTAAGTCCCCCAAAAGTAAATTAACACGAAACTTTAAGAAATAGAAGAAATCTGAATTAATTGTAAAAAATATAACAACTTTATACATTTTAAAAGTTTCTCAAATTCCAATTTGAATACGAAACCTCAATCCAAGAATCCTTAAAATTAATTTAATATATATAATTACTGTTTCAAAAATGTTGATCCTTTACTTTTCTAAAAGGGGTCACTTTGTCTCAAGTACGGCCTTCTTTGTTCGAAATTTCGTTGAAATTATTACAACTACTCGGAACGTGTTCTGCTTCACTAGGAGTGGGGGCTTTTGCAATAATCAATTCTTTATGATTCTGGAACAATGGGTTTGCATACTGATTCAATTATTTTCGAATGAACAAGTAATGGGTCATACCGAAAAACTGTTTCGTGGTTTGAGTGAAACATGCAAAGAAAACCGAAAAAGTTCTACCTTGCCCCCAAAATAGACCATCTTTATAAACATCTCTGTCACGATTCTTTGTATTACCGGTTTAGGTGGCTGAGAACTTAAACTGATGTCACTGAAGAGTCTACAACTGGAAAGCCTACGACCGAATTCCGACCGCCGACGGTTGCAGGATTTTCGACACTAGCGACACTAGCACTAGCAAACAGCTTGGTCGAATTCGACCGCTGTTTGGAGGAGAATTCTAGAGGCCGGTTGCCCTCGACGGTATTTTACCGTGATTTCTCCAATCAACACCAGATGATTACCGTAACGATCAGTGCCGTAACAAATGGGCCACGGATCGCACGCAAACTTTCATTCCTCTTCCTTGTCTTGTCCTCACCCATTAATTACACACTCTTACACTTGCACGCACCAAACTATCGCACATGCCGGGAGACCAATCGGGAGGTTAGAGCTTGTCGCGGCTGGGCAGTGTCCCCTGGCGGGAATTGCTTAGCGGTCCGTAAACCGATGTGGATGTCGGCGTCGGATCTCGCTATTCAGAAAAGCAAGACCACCGCCACCTTCAGCGATAAAATATGATTTGATTTGATTTTTGTTCGTGTTTCCAGGCACGTCAACTGCTTTGGTCATTATTCCCGTTAGTGTAGTGCATGATTTTTCTCGGAGTATGCGCGGTGATCTTTCCTCGCTGGATGGCGAGATCCGGCGCCGACCTACCGTCGGCTAGTGGGGTTTCCCCTAACCAGGACTCTCCCACCAACGGGGCACCGCCCCGGCCGGCACAAGCTCTAAGCTCCCGACCGGTTGTGTGTAAGTGTGTGTATGTAAGAGGAGAGGACAGGACAAGGAAGAGGAAGGATAGATCGCGCCCGGTCCGTGGCCCGTTTGGTAGGGTACTTCTCCGGCATTCGCCTGGTGTTGATCGGAGAAACCACGGAAAACTACCGATCAGAGCAGCCGGCCGCTAGAATTCTCCTCCAGACAGCGACTGAATTCGACCTAGCTGAAAACCTAGTGTCGAAAATCCTACCGCCATTAGGACTCGAACCTAGGACCTCCCTGTCAGAGGCGCAGCAGTGACATCAGTTGATGCACTGAGCTACCGCTCCCGGTGATAAAATATGCACGTCACTTACTGGAGCACTGCCTTTACAGTGACTCGCCCGGAATGACTAATCAATGAATCAACGATTCTTAGCGAACTACGACGGGCAAAAGGCGACTTCCTGCGGTCTACGCTTTCGGCCCACTGCTTGTGCAGTGACTCCGCCCCTCGCCACATCGTCGCGGGGCGTCGAGGTCGCGGCGTCGATTCCCGAGATCAGTCCTCTCAAACTTTCCCCCTGCGGATCCCTCGTGGCGACAAACTGGTCTCGGGGAGATATTAGAGAGTAATTTAAAAGCATTTTCCAGGATATTTCGCTAGGGAAGCGTTCTAGCGGAAACCCTGTAATGGCCAAAGTTACTGTTCTGGTTAGGGAGGAAAAACTTTTTTGTGTGTGACTTTTTTTTTTAGTGTTTGCGATGCAAGAGTGGCGAAACTGGAAATAAACTTTTCGCATTCTGGTAAAAAGTCTTTGGAAATACTTGCCTATTAACATCGACATTTTAATGTTCGTTTAATGAAATAAGTCTCTAAAAATTGTCATTGATTTTGGAACATTCTTATGAATTGGATACAAAAGTATGCAATTCTATATCAATTAGATAATGCTTCTTTGAAAGGCTATATTTAGTGAAGTAATAAAATAATTTTTATTAGGTATAAATGCAACCTTCAATAATTACATGAATACTGGCGAAAGTGTGATTTCAATAATCACACCTTGTCGATTTGCTCTAATAGGAATTATTGACATTAAGATCATGTTTTAAATACTTTCCAAAACTTATCATAAATTTGGATTACTGCTTTACTTCGCTTTCACGGTTCTAAATAAATCGTTAGCAGCAGAAAAAACAACAAAGCACTGTTCATTAAAAAGTCACTCATTTTTTCAAAAACCTTCGTTTGCAGACTTTTCTGGTGACTTCGCATTTATGAGAGATGCTACAATAGTTTTTCTACAAGTTCTGGTGCTTAATGAATGCTAATATTTACTTCGACAAAGAAAAATGAAGGAAAAAGGTAGTGTGGTTTGTATTTACGAGCAAAAATATATTTTCGCCGTGACTGGCATTCAGAATTGATGAACTACTTCAAACCTTAATTCTTTTCGTTTAGAAACAAATTTTGTTTTTCTAGTCAACCATATTTTATTATTTGTGCTTTAAATGTTACGATAATGGGACCGAATACGTTAACAACTGCTCTGATCATGAGCGACCACTGTAATTTACATTGGTTTACATTAATTTAGTTATTAATTACACTGCAAATTTCTTATGTGATTATAAAATATAAAAATTATTTTTTTCAATGAACAAGAAATTAATAGAACCGCAAAATTTTTAATTATATACAGTTTTTTAAATTTTTTAGATAGCGAGAAAGAAAATTCTTTTGGGACTCATTAATGAATCAGACCTGGTTGATTGTAATAATCTTAATATTTGTTCACATTCTTCAACTACTTGTAGTTGGTCTTGGTCCTTTCATTGTGTGAATTCCAATCGATTTACAAAACGCAGTGAACTTCTTGTAGCGTGAGCAAGCTTACGCTAAAGTTAGTAAAGCGAAGTAAGCAATTTAACACAATGTCCAGCAATTGACTGATACATATGTTACCAAAAATGCCCTATGACTACAATTATTTGTGATGCTTTACGTTTTACTTTATAACCCTACAATTTTTCCTTCAGAAAGAAATTTTAATTTTCTACTCAACCAAAAATTTCGTCATTTTTGTTGAAACGAACGCTAGCGGGCCCTAGGTGAGTTGTAACTTAGTGTTATTATTCCGTTTTATTGAATTAAACTAAGTTTTAGTGTAAAGTACTGAATTTTAATAATATCATAAAATTAACAGAATTATCACTCTTATTCAGTAATTATTTCAAAGTTTTCAATACCTATTGCATTTCATGAAGTGTTTTGATTGTTTGGTTTGGCGAGTTGCAACATATGTATTAGAACCAGAGAATGTTTCATTGCGAGTTTTTTTTTAATTTCAAATGACTGTTTTAATACTAATTTATTAATCAATTAATTAATGAGAGTTTTTCAATGCTAAAATTAGTGAGTATGCAAATGCAAAGACCAGAAATTTTCTTGTGTTCAGAGATTATAATTTTACGTGATGCATTACGTTTTTACGTTACAGAGAATTGCAGGATTTTCCGCTATATTATACATGTACAGATCTTGATAAACACAAAACCTTTTTAAAAATTACATTTTTAGAAACATGTTTATGTAACTATGTTCGCAATGAGTAGTGATTATATTGTTTCAGAATATGTAAACCTCACAATCCATTAGTCTTGGAAAATAAATACTGAATCGCATAAACTTTCTAGAGGTCTCTTTTTTAATGTAATTGCACTGGTTTGGCAAGTTACTATTTTAATTCAAGTTGCCATTAGAGCATTTTTTCACAATTAAGTAAAATGTTAATGTCGCACCCTTGAAGTATTTTGGCGTTATGTTGAATTTTAATGGTGGTAGTCCTCTCGGTTCTGATTAACTCAAATTTCATAATTCCAGCCTTTTGGATGGTTTAACTTTTTTATACTTCTACCTTCATGAGCTTATAAAAGTATATCTTTCCTGAAAATACGAGTACATCAGCTCCATATTTTAAAACTTTTCCGTAGTGCATTCTAGACATCAAATCATACTAAAATCATATTGCAAAATACGCAAGTTCTTTTTCTGAGAAACGTCGCGAAGGAATGAGTGAGTGAGTGTGCATGTGATTAATATCATATAAAATAATATGTTTTCATCGAAGATTGGCCAGAAAAGGATTATTGAAATGATGAATAGTAATTTAATTATAATTTTGAAGAACATATTTCATTCAAAAGAAATACCTATATTTTCAGTATTGTAGTTGCACGATGACATGGTTAAACGAAGCAACGCCTAACACGGATTCACACGACACGGTTTCCAGTTACGCGGTAGACGATTTGCATTGCCAGGCAAAAAGTGACATTTAAACTCAATTTCCTTGAACTTCCTTTTGTTCACTGGTTCCACCATTCTTCAAGAAATTCAACGAAGAATTTAGGGTAATTTTCCCAACGTACACCTGTATAAAATAAATATAACAGTAATTGCCTACTTAAGACAGTATTGGATGAACGACCTGACTTTTGATATTAATAGCGAGTTAAGAGGGTCAATTTGTTGTATTTTACTTTATAAAATTTTACTTGATATATTTTTATGTTCCTATTTTATTCTCATTATTTGTATTTTACCCCTTTTTGTACTTTTATGTTAATTTCTTTATATTTATTAAATGTATTATTTTCTTGATCATTTTTTTTTAATTTTATTATTTACAGACTAATGACGGCAATACCGTCGAATGCCGGCTCTCTGAATAAATCTAGGTTGAGAGATACCTTCAATTATTTCATTCTTTAATAATGTCAACCACACATCAGTCTCTCCCGTGAGATAGAGTTGCCTTTAATAAGGCTCACGGCAACACAATCCGCCGCCGCCGCCCGTGACGCGTGGGTCACCCAAGAGGCGACCGTCTGGAGGCCCTAATCCCCCTTCCGCGGCGGCGCCGCTCACTTTGAGAAACTCCGTGCTACACGAGCCCCTTCGGCCGTCCGAGGCTCCGGTGTCCCGCGGCCGCTCGCCGCACGACGACGACGTCGGCTAACTCGGAAACTTGTAATCTGGCCGAAGGGCGAGAAGCTGCAGCCGCCAGCGCCAGCCTCGCCGTCCTCGCCGTCCTCGTTGGGAGGGCCACGCCTGCACGAGCCGGCGCCGCCACCTCCGCCCTCGCCCTCGACCCCGACCGCGCTGGCACTCGCCGGCGCAGCTCGGCCCGGCTTCATCATCTCGCCTCGACTGCCATGGGCGAGGCCGCGTCACACGTCCACCGCATAATAATGGACTCCCACTCATTACACTGGTCTCACGCTCGCCGTTTTACAATGCCCGAACTAATACATCATTATTATTGTTATTGTTATCAATATTACTATTATTATAATTATTTATGTTGTTAATAACAATAATCATAATAACAACAACAACAACAACAACAACAACAACTATATCTTGTCCAATTCTGCGGATTCGGTGGTATAACGGTCAGCGTACCGGACTGTACCCGAGTTTGCGGGTTCAAACCCGATCGAAGTCGTGGATTTTTAAGGGCAAAAAAGTCCTTCGTACGCCTTCCTTAGGAGGGGAGGTAAAACCGGCTGTCCCATGTAGTAGATATACTGTATGTAAAAGATCCTCAAGCCTAAAAGAAGCCTCTGAGCAAAATTGAGATCAGCCAGTTTCGTCGCCCAAGATAAATACATCCTTTCTAAGCTAGGTGGTGAAAGGAGCGTATCGAAATTTGCGTGATTAGACCATAGACATATAGTACTAGACTGGCAACGTCCTATCTCGTAACATTGGCGCTAGTGAAGCCAAAATCTTGCGCTCGTCGCCATCTTTTGTCACTACAGGTTTGTTCGCTGCCTATGCTGTACGTGTTAAATTAATGAGCTTTTTTTCTTAATTTCGAATTGTTTCCGTTGTGTTTTGTGATTTCTGACTCACTTCCACCGCCATGGTGAATACTTGCGTCGTGTTTGGATGCAATTTTTCGAATTCGCGATACAAGGGAAAAGAAATTGGAATTTCAATACACCGGTAAGTTACTACCTTTTCTTTACCTAGTTACTGAATTTTACTGACTGTTGACGATTTTTTATGTTAAGATTGTATGATTAAACAACTAATTAAAATTGAGTACGAAAAGAATAAGTTTGTGTTGATTAAAGTTCCTGAGAAGTGATTTGTAAACCTAACCTCTAATGCCTTCTTGTTTTGTTCTGATTTTGATTAGTTTTCTAAAGCGAGAAGATTGCAGAAAAGCATGGGTTAATGCCATTAGGAAGGAAAACTGGCAACCAACATCTGCGTCTGGTGTTTGCTCCCAGCATTTTCGTCCAGAAGATATGGACTTAACCGGCCAGAACAGAAGACTAAGAGAAGGAGCTGTCCCGAGCATTTTTCCAGCGTATCCTTCACATCTTCAAAACCATGTGAAGACAGCACGAAAACGACCTAAACAAAGAAATTCGTCAGAAAACGAAACAGATTGCAACGTCTGCAATTAAGTGGCATCAACAGCGATAATGAGGCTTCATCGGGCAGTGCGCCTCACAGCCCACAAGTATCTCCACACAAGAGAAAATTAATTGAGGAACTTAACAAATGCAGTGAAAAACTGTGCAGTGCTAAGAAGAAAATAAAAGTATCGCAGCAGAAAGTGAGGCGCCAGGAAAAAAAAATACAGACCGATCAACACTCCTTAGTGCAAGAGAAGTTGTTCCTGGAGAGTAATGCTGACATTTAAAAAAATTGTTTGCAATCAGATGTCTGTTCTTTAATAGATAGAGCCAGCAAGAATTCGGGTACTAGTGTGTTTGACGATGCTTATGATGAAAGATTAAGGTCATTTGCTCTGACACTACATTATTTTCCCCCTAAAGAATAGCTATTGTAGATTAATGTAAATAGCACAAGTAATTGTAGAATTGGGGATAATCCTCATCTTTCTGTAACTTTTTTTTTTTTTGAGGGAGTCCGAAGCTTTCTCCCGAAAGCTAATTGTCTGCTGCAGTAAACTGCTTCTGTAAATATTTGTAAATATTTTTAATTTAGTTGTTATTTAAATTTCAGTTTTGGCGTAAATTTTATTGTTTTAATGAAACAGATCAAGGTGATCATGATATTGATTTCAATGCTGCCCATAACTGAAATTTATTGTATGTGTAAAGAATGTAATTTACTTTTGGGTCAGCTGACCTCCATCTCGATCAGGTTTTCATTCAGTTTCCCTTGATCCATGTTGAGATGGTCCCTTGCCTTGCTTCTGGATATTTAAATGTTACTTTTTTATCCTCCTCTTAATTGTCAATACAGAATGGACAGTAGTTCTGTTTTTGATTATTAAGCAATAAAACCGATTTAAAACTTTGATATTAATTGTTTTATTTCCCAAAAATATTTCCTGTTCAATATTGGAGTTTTTATTAGTAACTGTACGTCGAAAATTTGTGTTCATGGATTTTCTAAAAGTTCATTGACGTATAGCAGTAAATGTTCATGAGTGATCGTGTAGTGATCCAATATGGCGGCGGGCGCAATCAGTTGGCTTCAAAAAGAATCGTTCATTGCCAGTCTAGTACTATATGTCTATGGGTTAGACGGAGGAGCGGCCCTGATAGCCCGAGTCTCGCCACGTAAAACAAGGCATTAACTAAACTAGACTTAACTAATTCTGAGAAAGACTGAACTCTTGAAAAGAGTTGACGATTGGGTATGTAGTTACCTCCACTGGCAGATCTGTAACGCCCTCAAAGTTCCAAACACATGCTTCAAGTGTTATGGAACTCACCAAAACTGGTGACGTCTGTTGGACTGTGTACAATATAGCATCGACAAATTCAAACGATAGGTATCGTACGATACTGGCAAACGAAACATCATATTGTTATCCGGGATTTGGAGAAAATATAGTGTCTACTTGCAGATGTGGCTGTGCCGTGCGATCAAAACGTCATAATCAAGGAAGCACAGAAAAGCATTAAATACAAGAGTTTGGACATCGAGATCAGTGAAATGTGGGGCGTAAAATCACAGGTCGTCTCGCTAGTAATCGGAGTTCTGGGATTTGTTCAACAAAATTTGTGTAAGAACTTGGTTAAACTCGAAGGTCATTCAGAAAACTGCGAAGTGCAAGACATTGCTTTATTTGGAATAGCTCACATTTTGCGCAAAGTCACTAAAAGGAAAAAAATGTTTTAGGGCCTCGAGTTTGCCTTCAGCGATCAGGGAATATCAAGTTTGAAGAAAAGCGTTTTGGTGCAAGCGCAGACGGACGGTCAGGCATATGTTTTCGCGTCAACCATTTTTTTAATATCAAGGATCCATAAAACGTGAATTCTAACAACAGAATGTGTTAGATAAGTAATTTACTACATATGGGAACAAGATTTTTCCACTTCCCACCCCAAGTTTTTGTGAAAAAATTCGCCACATTCCGTTGCAACATTTCAATACTTCCTCTTTACTACAAAGTACGTTGTATGGTGAGAAAGTAAAAGGGAAATGATTTGTCTCCCCAGTTGTTCTGAGAAGAGAGCTCATATCGGTTTTGGCTACCTTCGTTCGTCTTTGTTTGTCTTGTGATTGTTATCGCTCAAGTTAGAAGCTGACATTGATAAATACCAACGCTTCATATACATGCCACTCTCATACCAATTATTTTGTTATTTTCTCCTCTGATTTTTGCCGTTCTCGTTTGATTTACATCTCCTTTATTTCGCGTCATAGAATAATGGCCACATGTGTCGTTACCTCTCGGGTTCCTCTCTTGCTACTTTCAAGCTCATCCCCCGTCTGAGACACGCTGTTCTGACTCATCGTTGCTGCTGCATCACCTACGGGTGTTTTCCCATGTCGCTTATATTGTTATAAGATCATCAACGTCGCGAGTACACGATGATTAAGTTAGGCTTAGGTTAGTCCCGTACACAATTCTTTTCTTCATTTTTGGCTCCTCGAAATCTTATTTCTCTTATCATTTGTATTGTCGTTGTTTCCTACTTAACCTCATGTGCCTCTACCTGAAACGCATTGTGCGACAGACAGGTGTTCGTCCCGTTTGTCAGCATTGCTTACCCGCACTTTCCTTCCTGTTTCCTTTGGCCACCCCTTTCACCTCGCCGCCGTACCTTCCGTCCGCCCTTGTCTTTATGCTTGTTACCTCGTGGATCAGGGCTATTTCATTACACTTCCCGTGTTTTGTCTCCGCTGCAACGTCATTAATAATCTCTTTATGTATTTAATCTCATTGCGTGTTTGTTTCTTGTATTCTCATATGTTCATATTTTGTCCTCTCGACGTACTCTCTCCCAGTTTCTCGTTTCCTTTCCACGGACACTCACCTTTGAGGGCGAATACAAAAAGTATTTCAAGTAGGGTAACAATTTCAGTTATAACCACACTCGACCCATAAATACTTTTAAAACGTTTAACAAAATACACTAGTGTAGCTACAAATGGCACACACTTTCGCGTATTGGCTAGTTTACAGATGTTTTTGTGCTGGGCTAGCGTTTCGATTTGCCCCATTCCCTTGCCAGCTGCCATCTATCGCCGAACAAATTAAATTTTCGTTGAAAAATTCGAAGCCGTTTTTAAGAAACAGTATTTTAAGCGTTATAGTAAATGCAAAACTAGAAGCTCTTTTTTTCATAAAAAAGGTCTCGAAAAAAGAGTTCTCGAAAAAATTCATTCGAAGTCTTTTGAAGCGCTTCCTCTCATAAATGTAGTAATATGTTCAAATCGCTGGAAATGTGCATATTAACTGCGTGTGAGGTATTTCCCAAAAATACATTTGCATAATTTTTGAAAACAAAAGAATACAGTAAAATGACTTGTGTCAACATAAATAGTATATATAGCACCATTTGTACAAAAGGTTTAAAGAAAAAATGGAACCGTTATTTTTTTTAAAAAAAGGTGTTTGAGCGTTTCTTAAAATGTAGGAATTTGAGCTAATTTTCACAGAAAACTTAATTTTTTGAGAAACTTTACTCGCTATCCGTGGCCTCGTCCTGGAGATCCCTGCGCTCTTGTTACCTTTGCTCAGACGACACCACGTGACCTGCTTTAAAACATCGAATCTCCCAAACAGCTCTCTACCTGTACCTTATAGTCTACCCGGAGGCGTCTCCCTTAGGCCCTTACCCCTCATCGCAATCCCCGCCAACGCACAAGTATGCCGACAGGTTGGTATCTGGGTCCCGCCAGAACGCTGTTTACCATCGCGGTAACCTTCCCATTCAATGGTTGGGTCGGGCCGCTCTACTAGCTCAGAGATATTGGCTTTCCAGGCCAGTACCGGAGTCGAAGCAATGCGCCACACATAATGTGCTGGAAGAAACCCCTCCTTGATGCCCAGAGTATCGGGCCACTCCCTTGACGAAGCAAAGTGCCCAATTGGGGGCAGGGCCCTCAAACAGTCACCTCACTGCCTCCACTTTGAAGCTATCGACGTGAGTACCTTCGGAACCTACGCAACCTCACAGAGGGTTCAGATCTCTGTCTGAACATTTATATGTGGGATTAGGAACAAGTCCATCGCCCATTCCCGCCCAAAGGTCTATGACCCTGAGGTCAAACTCGTGGGTCACCGGGCGTACCCGACAAAACGAAACTCAGCACTGCCTATTCGCTGCCTTCACGTCGAAGCTAACGACGCTAAGAACCGTGACCTCCGCGGTCGATGCCCCGCCCCTGCGGGGGCTCTGCTAACAGCTGTTTCATTTCTGTTCATTTGTCTTCGAGTCTTGCACGACCTCGCTGGTTTTCATTTTCACGTCTCAACTGTTACACAACTGGGAGAAAGGGTTTTCTGGTCCTCATCGTCGTCCTCAATTAGATGAGGCTCTTCATTTGCTACATTTGTTCAGCCTCCTATCGTTGTTGAAGTTTTCTTATGTTGCTTCATCAACGATACACTCTTACTCGACATCTTTCAACACTCTCTTCCATACCCTCATCGACAGTAAGTTCATCGTTCTTCCTTTTCTTTCTTCTATCTTCCCTTCGGTGTCGTCACCTCAATCTTTGGTTCGGACACTGTTAGAAATCTCCCACATTGCCCCTCTCTGTCCCCCTTGTTTTCATAGAGCTTGGATTTGTTCTTCCATCTTGTGATACTCGTTTCTTGTTAATAGCTGCTTAAACGCTTGGAGGCAGTGTTCTCGTCCGCTGAATATCCTCTTTTCATTTTTTGCCTAGGCTTTCCACGATATTCTGCTCCTCCCTTGCACTTGCAGACAAACATGCGTTGACGTTTTCTTCCGGTATCTCACCCTAATACACGTGTCATCATGTGTGTCGCCTTTGCTTCCACATTCGACTTTTCTGAGCCTACAGTATTTCCTATAACTCGTGTACTAACTTTTTCCAGCTCTTTTGTTCCATATTTCATACTGTCAGCTCATTCTTTATATATCCACGGTTGGACTGCCTCGACAATCCTAAAATCTCCATTTCCTACCGTCTTTGAAATATGTTTCTAAATTTTGCCTTTTCGTTTCGTAAATTGTTGACTGCAGAGTGAATGGAAGTTTTACTTCTCCTTCTTCTTTCTCATGTTATCTTGTTTCCCTTTTATCTTTTTACGTAATTATTACAGAAGCATCATCACACCCTTCTCCATTACCTTTCTTTGACTGCGAGTTTTCTATCTTCCCCCAACAGTCTGTCGCTTATTGGGTACTTTTTTAATTGTTGGTATTCTATATTTTATTGTTGACGTCTTTATTAACTGCGTATGATTTTTAAATCTTTCAGAAGAACGTTGTAATTACTCTTTGAATTCTATTGCTCATTGCTCTTTTTATAACAATCTCAATCATATTTCATATATGATATTTCGATAATTCTGATAAATTCATGACTAATTTTATAAATAATGATTGGTTGAAAGGTTTGTTCAATAATTTATTAAGTATTTATTAACATAACTACAATCAAAAACAGTATGAGGGAGTTTGGAAAATACTCAGTTTCGCCTTAAATAATTTCAAATACTTACATCTGAAAATTCAAACTATTTTTCCTTCAACTTGAGTTAGAGGGTGACAACGGCGTGTTCATTTCTCTACTTCTACGCTGTTTGGCCTCCTCCATGCTTAACACCTAGTTGGTGCTCCCCGTGCGAATATCAGCTCCGCCTTCCTCCCCACTCCACTTCAACGATTTCGACGCGACTTTCGCCTCCCAGCGCTCGCAGCCGCCGCCGCCGCCTCTGCGCTTCGTTCGGGGCGGAGGCGGGGGCGGGGGCGGGGGCGGCCTCCTCGCCTCGCGGAGATTATCAGCTCCACCCCCCACCCCCACTCCTAGACCGCCTCGTCGGCCCCCTTCGGGTCTCGCGGCTGAGCAAACCGCGCACGATCGCAATCCGGGATCGCTCCTCTGCAAATAGCGCGCCCCACGGAGACAGCCCACGGTGTAAGGCGCGCTCTTATTAGCAACCGCCCAAGGGCCTACCACACCCTTCCCCGCGCCTCCCCGCTTCGCCACTACCCTCCCATCGTCCATCCCTACTCTCCTAACCCTTCCTCTCACACCCTCCAAACCATACTCCTCCCTGTCCCAGCCCCGCCCTTTTCCCCCGGTTCTCCTCTACCCTCCCATCGTCCATCCCACTCTCCTAACCCTCCCTCTCACACCCTTCAAACCATACTTCTCCCTAACTCTGACTCGCCATTTTCTCAGTTTCTACTCTCCCCTCCCCCCAGTTAACCATCGCCATCACTACTCTCCTATCCCTCCCTCCCACACCCTGCAAACCCACACCATCCCTCTCCCTGCCCGCCCTTTGCCGCACTTCTTCCTCCCCCCCCACCCTCGTCCATTCCCTCCCCAGGCTCCCCCCGCGTCCCTCCCACTCTGCCAAGCCCTGCCACGCCGCGCCACTACCTTCGAATCCCCGCCACACCACATCCCTCCGCCCCTGTGAGTCGCGCCCGCCCGCAGCCTCGCTCGCCTCGGCCGCCAGTTGGGCGCGCGCTGCCGGAGGGGGCGGCCGGGAGCAGATAATAGAGACGGAAATGAAGGGTAAAACCGAAGAACATGAGTCTGAGGAAACCCTGCTGGAGTAAATCAAGCCGGAAATAAGTAAGAGTGAAATAAATGAGCCAGAGGAGTAAGGAGTCGAAATGAATAGGGGGCGATTTGAGTGAAATTAAACTGCGTCGATTGACTGCTTGACTAAGATGCGGGATTGAGAAGAGAATCATGACGGAGCTATCGAGATGTAATAAAGAAGAAGTAAGAAAGGAAACGAGTCAACAAATTTACGTTTGATGTATGCGTAGACGACAATGTGTGTGACAAGGCAACAAGAAGACGATACGAAAAAGAAGTGAGAATCATCAGGTGTATACGAATAAGTTCAAAGTGTAAGTGATATGGCATATAAAATTATGGAATGCAACGTAGTGTGTATGATGTTTAAAGTTAGAAAAGCCAGGAACACACTGAGACGAATATATAACTAATATTAAGAAACGTGAAGTCGCATTATAAAAGTGAGAGGATTGTTCAACATATTACTTTACGTGAAGCAAGAATAATATAAAATGATTTAATGAAAGAACTTGAACTGAGACGGAATAAACATGTTCGTAGCAGGAATTACGAGGTCACATTTCCTGAAAAGTCGATAATCCCGTACGCAAGCTACATGGAATTTGTTTCTGTATTTGCAGTAATGCAGACGTTTATTCGCCTGTGCTTACTTCTTAAAAGGAAGATACATTTACTTCCAAATTAATCATTATCGTCACATCTTTAAAAAGCTGATAGATATTACTGAAAGTGTCGATATGTTTTCTTATACAAATATAAGTAAAAATAGTTAAAATTATAGATTTAGACGTTTGCAGGATTCTCATCCAATTACCTCCAAATGTTTCTAAATGTTATTTTTGTAATTAAATAACTGTAACTATATTTAAACAACTTAAGGAGGTCCTCTTAAACACAATTTCATAATCGATTTCCAATTTTTTAGCAATTTTTAAAAGTGAATTACCAGTATCAATGTCACCAACCTTAGTAAAACAAAAGGGGGAGGGGTGGCAAAAAGGGTCAAAGCGAATCTAGGAACGCGTAAGAATGAGGGGAGAGAAGGCGGGGCGAGGACGTGGGCGGGTGGGGCGGGGGGGGGGGGGGGGGGGGAAGGGGCAAGGGGGCGAGGCGAAGGCAAAGTACAGGGGGGACGAGGGCGGAGGCGGAGGCGGGGGAAAGACGGGTAACTGGTTCGCGATGGTTCTGGAAGAGGTTCAACGATCCAGAGCAGGACGCATTGGAGAGGAAATGGGCGGAAAGGAAAGAAAGGAGACCCATGAGTGTAACTGCGTTGGAATAAAAGTAAGAACAGAGGGAGGAAAAAAAAGAGGAATTGAAATACGTAGCGACTTGGAGATAAATGAGTCGGGGGATTAAGGGATATACAAAAAAAAAATCATAGCAATATAGGAAGTCGTGAGGACTACTGAGAGCAAGAAACAGCTTGCGGAGCGAAGAAAATTAAGCTGCTAATCGATGGGGCGTGTGGGCGGAGAGATCGATTTGTGCGGGACTGTGGAAGGTGAGGATGACGAAGCACATCAGAAGAGCGGAGGGAGCGGAGGCCAAAACGACATGTTCAGGTAGAAGCTGCGAGGGCTAGCGGAACACTGTAGAGCGATCGCAACGCAACGAGGCTGGCGGGGGAGGCCGGGCGAAGTGGAGCGAGGCATCCGGAATCGGAGACGGACAGTGAGCGGTGCCGGCGAGGGCGGATGCTGCATCGCGTTCTCTCTTACTTTGCACCGTCAGGGAAAATGCAGCAGCAGTGCAGGGTGGCAAGAAGGGAAGGGGAAAGTCGGGGAGGGAAACACCCATTGGGTTGAAGAGAGCACGGCGCAACGGGGAAGGGAGGGGTCGTTTCAAGTATGGCGACGCGATGCGGGGCGGTATGCGGTAGGCGTGTAGAAGGAGGTTGGGCGGGGAGGTATGGTACACGTTGGGGTGGGGGCGAGACGGTTTGTGACGGAGCCCGGCGAGGCGCGGCGGGGTGTTACGAAGAGGGGCAGCGAAGAACAGTAAAAGGAAAGGCGGGTTGGCGCATGGCGAGTCGGAGAGGGGTATTATGAAGAGAGACGGGGAGGAGCGGTATAGTGAAAGGGGGTTTGGATTGTCTGTTAGTGATTCACGGCGCGTCAACGGCCAAGGTCATTAGTCCCGTAAGTGTAGTGCATAATTTCCATCTAGAGGTGGTAGTGATCTTCCCCCGCTGGATGGCGAGTTCTGGCGCCGACCTACCGTCAACTCGCGAGGTTTTCGCGAACCAGGCATCTCTCACCAGCGGGGCACCGCCCCAGCTGGGACGAGCTCTAAGCTCCTGACCGGTCTCCCGGAATATGTGGTAGTGTAGTGCATGTTAGTGTAAGTGTGTGAGTAAGGGGAGAGGATAGGACAAGGAAGAGGAAGGACAGATCGCGCGCGGTCCGTGGCCCGTTTGGTAGGAAACTGCTCCGGCATTCGCCTGGTGTTGATCGGAGAAACCACGGAAAACTTCCTATCAGAGCAGCCGACCGCTAGAATTCTCCTCCAGACAGTGACTGAATTCGACCTAGCTGAAAAGCTAGTGTCGAAAATCCTGCCGCCGTGGGGAGTGGGAACCTAGGACCTCCCGGTCAGAGGCACTGGAGTGACGTCAGTTGATGCACTGAGCTACCGCTCCCGGTGCGCGGGCTAGAGTAGAGCATGGTGGAAGGAGGAGAGGCGGCGAGGTGTGGCAAAGGGAAAGGCGGGGCGGGGGATCGTGTGGCCGGGAGAGGAGGAAGAAGGAGTGTTGGTGAGGACGGTTGGAAGGGAGAGGGCTGGGGTGGGGGTGGAGGTGGCGCCGGCCGGCCCTCGCACCGATGAATGGAGTCTTTCTTCGAGGCGCAATAGCGGAAGCAGATGGTGCACCGCGTCGCTTGGCACCCTGTAATAGACTATGCGTCCATTCACGTCTTCGGTTTCATTTCTTCGTTTTGGGCGGACCAGCCCTCCTTTGTTGCACGGAAATGAATTTTTCATGGAGAGAAATCATACTCGCTTTAAGGTCTGCATCGCGTGCAGTAGGAAGCTGTGAATTTCCCTGAAGCAGTGCTCGACTGAACAGCATTTTGGTGGTTCTCCATTCTTTCTCTCACTTCTATTCTCGTTTGTTCACCTGCTGTTAGAATACTTTTTTGTCGCGATTTTCAATATTTTTAAAATGTTTTGGTGATGAATTTTCATACTTTACCATACTTACAAGACTTGTTTTATAGTTATGATATTAAAGACTTCTCTAGCTCCTTTATTTTTCGACACTAGCTTTTCAGCTAGGTCGAATTCAGTCACTGTCTGGAGGAGAATTCTAGCGGCCGGCTGCTCTGATCGGTAGTTTTCCGTGGTTTCTCCGATCAACACAAGGCGAATTCCGGAGCAGTACCCTACCAAACGGGCCACGGACCGCGCGCGATATGTCCTTCCTCTTCCTTGTCCTATCCTCTCCTCTTACACACACACTTACACTAACATGCACTACACTATCCCATATTCCGGGAGACCGGTCGGGAGCTTAGAGCTTGTTCCGAATGGGGCGGTGCCCCGTTGGTGGGAGAGTCCTGGTTAGGGGGAAACCCCACTAGCCGACGGTAGGTCGGCGCCGGATCTGACTATCCTGCGGGGGAAGATCACCGCCATTTCCAGAGAAAAAGCAAGCACTACACAAACGGGACTAATGACCGAAGCTGTTGTCACGCCCGGAAACACGAAAAAATCAATCAATGAATCAAACCAGCCCCTTTATCATTCGTATATGTTTCTTAAGTAACGTACGAGAATAAGATATAGCACGAGGTAAGAGAATAAGTGTCAGCACTTCCGTTATAATCGTCTGTATATTGACTGCACAGCTTTGTTAACTTACAAACTTTAAGATGACATCGTTCAGTTTGCTTTTCTTCAGTTTCAGCGTTTTTTTTTTCTAATATTCGTTTGAATTGTTGCGACGTAAAAATGGCTCTATTACTTTTCGTTTGATCCGAATATCTGTATTTGGAGAGTCCCATCTTATCACGTCTAATTATCATCTATTTGGTCCACTCAATCAGGCTTTAAGAGGTCGAAGATTTGTCTCAGACCTACAGGTGAGGACGCAGTGCATACTGAGTTTGCCACTCAATTCAAAATCTCCTTTTCTAAGGATACAGGAAATCTCCTGTTAAGATGGACTAAGTACGTTGGAAAGCATTATACTGATATTAAAATATGGTCTTGTAATTGTGTAATGTTATTGTAATCAGTTATAAACATTGAATGAAGAAATTTATTGCTTTACCCTCGTATTTAGAGTAAAATCCCATCAAATTTGCAATAAATAATACGAAGTAAGTTCATTATCTAGATAAAATAATGCTTTCAACAAGTAGTTACGATCAAAGAAATAGAAATAAAGTTTTTCTAAAATACATGTATTCAAAAAAATAAGAATTCATAGCGTACGCTTAAATTCTCCAAAATATTTTTGATAGACGATGTATTTCAAATGTGTCATTATCACATCAAACGAAAGCAAATGCTTTCGAAACAAATATAGCATAGAGTTGCATACTTTAGACAAGGATTCCTTTGAAATTAAGGTGTCCATTTATGTCAACGATTATTACTAATCACTGCATAAAGTTACATACTTCAGGCAGAGATCGACACTGACACCGTTTCATTTCTTTACACTGCGCCCAGACTTCCTCGCAATAAATTGAAACCCAGAAGAGTAATAAATGCAGAAAACGAAAACACCACATGTTTTAAAATTCAAAACGCTAGATTATTATTGGCAAAATTCCATAATAAAATAGTTGCTCACGAGCACGGTACACTGCCAAGGAAATAAGGTGTACACTATCCATTGAATTGATTGATTGATTGATTGATTGATTGACTAGTGATTCTTGATGCGTCAAATGCTGAGGTCATTAGCCCTGTAAGAGTGGTGCACGTTCTTATCGTGGGAAGTGGCCGTGATTTTCCCACATTTTCGGTTGGCGATTTTTTTCCCATTCAGGTATCTTCCACAGTATGGCACCGTTCCAGCCGAGAGAAGCTTTAAGATCCCAACAAACCTGCTAGTATATGAAAGTGTGTGTGTAAGTAAGGGATGAAGGTAGGACAAGGAAGGGTAACGAAAGATCGCGTGTGGTCTGTGGCCCGTTTGTTAGGGTATTGCTCCGGCATTTACCTGGTGTTGATCGGAGGAACCACGGTAAATGACCGATCAGCAGCCGACCGCTTGAATTCTCCTCCAGACAGCAACTGAATGAGACCTAGCTAGTGTTGAAAACCCTGCGATCGTTAGGCTCAAACTTTAGGACCCCCGGTCAGAGACATCAGATGATCACATCAATTACACAGGCACACAAGAAAAACATTGTCCGACCCAAATACTTGAAACATGTTTCTCTATGTATTTCGACTTACTGAATCCGAATCTGAAGCCAGAATTGAACCACCCTCCAGGTTTCTTACATCGCAAAAACCTCCGTGAAATTGTAGATTGTAAATTTGAAATGATTTTTGCAATTAAAAGAAACTGGACGTGTGACGTGACACATTCGGATGGCTTCACATTCGGATTAGCGAAAACCGGAAACATGTTCAACTTTGGGTCTAAACCCCAATTGCAGTGTGATGGCGCAATTTCAGCGCGTTAAAACACATAAAGAAACATGTGTCATATCTTTGGGTCTAACAATGTTTTTTTGTCAGCCTGTGTTATTGATGACAGTTGATGACCCGAACCACTTTTGTCAGTACTATTTATTGAAACATAATTTTGTTATCTGGATAACGGTTAAGCTTTTGCTTAACTTTTAATCGTAAACAATTTTGTTCATCAAATGGTGTATATAGTGCAGTCTTTTAATGCGGGTAAGTCTGGACATCTTGTAAAGTTTCATCATGTCTCTTGGTCGGGGACTCTCCCAATTCCACAAACACATTTATTGACACTATTATAAAATATTTTATTTCCAAGCTGAAAGTTGAGACATGAAAGGGGTTTGTAAGTGGTAAACATTAGCCTCTATGAAAGTCGGGGTCGTACGCACTATAATCAAAACGTTCCACTATAGTATCATTGCGACACTGATTCACTTGTGTCAAATATTACTTCAAATTTGTACTCAAAATTTACTTCAAATTGCTGAAAAAATTATTAAAATTTTTAATTAAATATTTTGACATTTTCACAGACTTTGGCGTTGTTGAGATAAGATGTTCTTGCATTTAGAACAATGCATTTGTTTTATTGCCATTGCACATTTTGATCTAGCATTGGTAAAACTAGCTTACTGGAAGGTTTCCACCTCGATGTTGGTTGCACAATGTTTCATCATACTGCATCATGCTGCTTTACTCATTCGCAACACTCTAAATGTATGTGCTTCGACAAATTCTGGTGATAGTGTTCATTTGGTAAATAGTGTGAGCATATTCCACACCAGATTCAGAATACTATTGTATAAAAAATGTGTAAGGACCATCTCCTGCTCACTTTCCCACACACTATATTTTCTAAACATTTGGACGATAGCATCAACGACGCATTTAGTTATTGTAAAAAGAGCTTCTAGAGTCATCTTTTTCTCGTCAATCTTCACACTTGTATACGTGGATGAGAGTATATTACTATTCATTGAAAAAGACTACAAATGTTTACATTGAGTAACATCGCATTTTGTCGCTAGAGTTTGGCTAAAAAAGCTTCTTCGAATTTAAATTACAATACACCGAAAGAAATTAATGTCATAGAAGATATTTAATGCACACTTTTTTATTATTGAACATGATTGTACTTTTGAACACTGAAACGTTCAACAATAGTTTCATTATATTTGACTCTAATGTTACTTTCTTAAGCGAACGAGTGCTAAACATAATTTGTGATGTTCTTACTAAAGTTATACCCGGTCTCTTACAAAAGTTATGATAATGAGAAAGAAAATGCAAATTTAATTTCTGGAAAAGAACTACAGCACCGTAACGTCCATCTGATATTACTTCTCGAATCGTGACTAAAATCACCCCAATTATAAATTTATGAAGATAAAAAGTATTTTCGAAGTGTTTCCCGACAAAAACTAATCTTCGCGAAGGCCGTTTTAGAAAGAAGTTCATTTTTAGAATTCTCTCAGTTAGAATTTATACATCCCTGAATGAATATCCATTGTCCAAGTAATCAAAATAGCGCACTCACACTTAGAAATGCAGCACATATTCATAAATTGCTGATACGTTTATTACTTGTCTGAAAGGCAATAAACAGTTCGCGAGATAGTAAAAGAGCACTTTCAGCCTGAGTTTAGGAAATTTCTGGGCTCTCTCCCACCCTCATTCATGCGTCCTTCTGCACCTGCCCACCCATTCACCCGCCTATCGCCCGCCCGCTCACCTCACCCAAACCCATCGCCCACCCGCTCACCCACTCAGTCTGCCACCCACCTCCCTGTCGCCCTTCTACCTGCCCAATTCTAACGGCCGGCTGCTGTAATAGGTAGTTTTCCGTAGCTTCGCCCATCAACATCATGCTAATGCCAGAGTAGTACGGTCCAAACCGCCCACGATCTTTCCTTCCTCTTCGTTGTCTTAGTCTCAAATCTTACTTACACACACATACACTCACATTCACTACATTACTACACTTGTTAGAAGAACAGTCATGAATTTAGTTTGTCCTGGCTGGTGCGGTGTCTTGCTTGTGGGAGATACCTGGTTGGGGAAAACCGCCAGCTACCGTTGGATCTCGCCATCCAGCAAGGCAAGCTCACCGCCACCTCCAAAACATGCACCCCACTTACGCGATTATTGACCTTTGCCGTTGACGCGCCGGAAATCACTTATTAGTCAATCAATCTGCCCGTCCGTCCACCCGTCCGCCCGTCCGCTCGTCTGGCCGTGGACGGGGGCGAGTTGGTCGCTTCGCCTGTCGGGAAGAGCCGAGATGAAAGAAGCGAGCGGAGGAGGGGCGACCTACTTGGCAGCTGCGGCCATCGTGAGTTGGCCCACGGGGGCGGGGCGGGGCGGGGCGGGGCGGGGCGGGACGGGGCGGGGCGGGCGGGCGGGCGGCGGGCGAGGGCTCCGGGCGTGGCGCGCGCGCGCCTTTTGCCCCCGACTGATCGGAGGCGGAGGCGGCGCGGTGATTGAACGGGCGCCCGTGATTTCCGCGCCAGCGCCTCCCCCCCCCAACCGCCCCCCCCCTTTCCCCAAGGTTTTTTCCCCCCCCCTGTGTCACTCACCAGTCCACTCCCGCCCACCTCCAGCTTCTTGCTTCTGTTCTTTACTCTTTTTGCTCCTCCCCTACCCCCCCCCCCCCTTTTTTTTTAACCTTCCCCTTTCCCACGTATCTCTTCTCGCCCCCTAAGCCTCCCCTACTTTCCCGCTCCTCTAGCCTAGCCCACTCAACCCGATTTTCTCCTACATCCCCCCATGTCTCGAACCTCCTTCTTCCCACGTCCTCTCATTTCTCCATACCTCTTCCACCTTCGCAATTCCTCTTCACGCAGTCCCCCTGAAACAATCTTACATCTCTTACTAGTTCTTTTTCTCTCCTAATTTTACCAAAATCATCTTTCCCCATCACTCGAAAATCTACTTTTTTTTTCCCAGTCCCCAGTTTTTCTACTTCAAGAGGATCTTCCACCACCCACACCTTTCCGCGCACTTTTCACACGTCCTCATTCCCTTCGTTCTTCACTACTTCAGCATCCCTGCCAATAGAAACGCCCCTCCTCTTTCTGCTCAACCGCCTCCTTTGCTCTTTCCAATCACCACGCCACCATCCCGTCCTCTCCCCTTGCCAATATCGTGTCCGCTGGTGGCGCCCCCGGACCGCCGAACGAGCGGCCTTGATCGTGGGTGGCAACTCCCACCCCGCCCACGCCCTCCCCCGCGCCTCCCGCCCTTGGGAGTCCGCTGCCCCAGCTGCCGACCTCGCCACTCGGCTTGGCGCTGCCCCGGCCCGCGCCTCCGCCGTGGAGGTCGCGCAGATATTCGCGCACTCGATGCGTTGATTGATTAGTGCACGCAGGTACCGGGAGCGGTAGTTCAGTGCATCAATTGATGTCACTGCAGCGCCTCTCACCGGGAGGTCCTAGGTTCCCACTCCCCAAAGCGGCAGGATTTTCGACACTAGCTTTTCAGCTAGGTCGAATTCAGTGCTATTAACAGACAAGAACATTTCTCCGTTAAACTTTCTAACCTGAACGTAGAAAGTACATGCTTTTATATCACTCTTAAGTAAACAGGATTACAAAATCATGACCCATTCAATTTTTTAATATTTTACTCTCAATTGAGAATTTGAAATAGTGTTGATACATTATTTCATTTTAATGGGTCATTTTTTTCCTTCAAAAGAAAATAGTAATTAATATAGCTAAATTTGTGACAATAACTGTCAAATAATTTTCCCAAAGACTCATGGGCCAGGTATCCAGTGAGGTACCGTCATTCCGTAGCATTTGTACAACTTTTACTTTTAAATCTCGCGTAATTTTTTCTGGACTCAGTGCCCGCCAGCTCAAGTGAACTTGTTACCATTCCCGCTACCTTGATATGCCTGTATTAGTAATTCCGGAGGCGTCAACTCGTATAATCATTAGTCCCGTCGGTGTAGTGCTTGCTTTCATCGCGGGAAGTGGCGTGATCTTCCCCCGCTAGCTGGCGAGATCAGACTCCGACCTATGTCGGCTTGCAAGGATTTTCTCTAACCAGGTATCTCCCAGCAGCAGGCATCGCCCCAACCTAATATCATAACAAGTATGTGAGTGTATGTGTGTGTGTGTGTGTGTGTGTGTGTGTGTAAGGGGGCGAGGAAAAAGAAAGGAAGAGGAAGGAAAGATCGCGCGTGGTCCGTGCCCCGTTTGTATAGGATACATCTCCGGCATGCGCCTTATGTTGATCGCAGAATCCACGGAAAACTACCGATCAGATCATCCCGCCGCTAGGATACTCCCCCACACGGCTGACAAGCTGGTGTCGAAAATCATGCCACCATGAAAATCATGCGTTATGTGTTTATCTCTACAAGGAGAATTCAACACTGCATCTTACATGTTGTTGCTCCGTCAATTAGCGGATTAGTTCCTTCAATAATTTATCGTTTATCGCTATCTTACACTAATTTTTCCGCATCAACCATTTCATCAATTCAACAATGGCAGCAAATTAAATGATAAGTGTTTCTCGGCGGGTCAAGAGATAAGGTTGTTATTCCCGTAAGTGTAGTGTATGTGTATTATTCGGAAAGTGGCTATAATCATCCAACACAGGGTGGTGATATTCAGCGCCGAATTTCACGGTGGTTTGCAGGGTTTCCCTTACCAGGTATTCCCCACCAGCAGGACTCTGCTCCAGCCGGACAAGCTCTATACTTCCGACCGGTCTCCCCCCGGTGTAGCAGTGTTGTGCATGTAAGTGTGAATGTGGAAGAGGTGAGGAGAGCACAGGGAAGTGGAAGGATAGATTGCGTGGGTTCCGGGTCCCGTTTGTTACAATGCATCCTGGCATTCCTCTGGCGTTGATCCAAGAAATCACGGAAAACTTCCAATCAGCGCGGCCGCTAGAATTGTTCTCCAGACAGCGGCTGAGTTCGACCAAGCTATCTAGCTAGTATCGAAAATCCTGTCACAGTCGGAACTCGAATCTAGGACCTCCCTGTGAGAGACACTGTAGTTATATCAGTTAATGCCCTGAGTCAAACATTTTCACTAAAATTCATTGACCGTTCTAGGTCTCTTAACCATCCTCGATTTCCAACATGAAATTTCTCATTATTTATTCAGGATTATATCGTCTTTTCCTAAAACGGACATACATTTTTATTATGGCTTTTCCTGACTATTTCGATTGGTAGTTTGCATACTCTATATTTATATTTCTAATGTTGAGTTTTACTCATCTTCAGTTCCTTCTCCGTGCAATATTAATGAACTAATTTACCTAATACTTCTTTGGTATTCCATTACATACCATCCGCTCTTCTAGTACCGACATCTTTCTTCTCCGTCTTCCCTTCAGATCTTTCCACTTCCGCAGCAAGCCACAGGCCGAGTGAGTCAAGCACTGCATCTGCACCAGAAGCAGACCTCCCCGCCCCCACCACCAGAGGCGGAGTGCGCTGCTCCGATGCGGCCGGGCTTTTTCCTCGGCCGCCCCCGCCCCACCCCCGCAGCGCCGTTTTCATATCGCGCAGGCCGCGCGCTCATTGTTTTTCCGGCGACGAGAGGCCCCGATGCCCTTCGGGAGCCCCGGCGGCGGCCAGGGCACCGAACGGGCTGGAGGGCTCTCGGGGCGACGCGACGGGGCGGCGCGGCCCGGGGTTGCAAGGGCGGGAGCCGGGGAGGGAAAGCGGTAGGGGCGGTGTCGGGGGTAGTGGGGTCGAGGTGGGAGGGGTGGAATGGAATGTAACTGATGGCAAATAGAGCGGAGAAGGTGGTAGCCACAGAGATAGTCTAGTTTAGTTTAGTTAATGCCTTATTTTAATTGGCGAGACTCGAGCCATCAGGCCCACTCTTCCGTCTAACCACGCAAATTTCGTTACGTTCCTTTCACCACCTAACGGAGAAAGGAGGTATTATCTTGGGCGACGAAACTGGCGGATCTCAATTTTGCTCAGAGGCTTCTTTTAGGCTTTAGGATCTTTTACATATAGTAAATCTACTACATGGGACAGCCGGCTTTACTTCCCTTCCGAAGGAAGGCGTACGGAGGGGAAGTAAAGTCTGCTGTCCCATGTAGTAGAGTTACTGCATGTAAAGGATCCTCAAGCCTAAAAGAAGCCTCTGAGCAAAATTGAGATCCGCCAGTTTCGCCCGCGTGGTTTACGCGGAGGCGGGGCCGGAAAGTTCGGGGGGGGCGGGGGGCGACGGAGGGCCCGCGGGTATGATAGGAGTGGCGGGTCGAGGAATGGTGGGGGCGGAAGCGCGGGGAGAGCGGGGGGGGCGCGGAGTCGTCAGGCGAGACGTACCTTCCGTCAAAAACGGACAAGATTGTCGAAGGAGATAAGGGACGAAGAGCTGGTCAGAATATCAAGGAGCCGGGCTGGGAGAAAGAAATGAAAAGGGCGAAGTATCAAAGAGTGTTCTTTGACCAAGGGTAAAGCACGTGAATAAAATAGAACTGAGATGGTGCCGGTGATACGAGTAGCTTCTCGACATCTTAAAAGATGCAGCGTCGTAAAATTAAGTAATGAATATATCATGCCAAGAAGAAAATCCTTCCTTTTTAAAATACAGCCTTTGTGTCTTTAGATAAGTTTATTTACTTTTTATTGAATAATATTGGGATTTAGAAGCCCTTCAACTGCGGAGGTAATTCAGGGTCATGAGTGATGATCTAATGAGTAGATAATAGAGATAAGAAGGTTATATAATATCGTAGAAATGGTGGAGGGAAACCGAGAACTGGCTTCGTCCATCATAAATTCCACAAAGATTTTCCGGAAATCGTTTCCGAGCTCTAATGCTGAAAGGTGCATGAGCTAGCTATTATCGACAATTATTTATGATCCGCAGTCTGTGCAGAACAAACTTGAGCATTTCCTGTATCAACAAATAAAACAGTGGGGTCAACATCCTCTCGTCATATTAAAACACTTTTTGGAAATTTCCTGTCGCAATTCAAAGCGATGCGTACAATGGCCTATCTCATAAAACAAGTACACTCCATATTTCATAAAAGAGAGAAAAGCAACTCCCCTGGTCATGTAATCCGCAGTCAATGAAAAGTTATGTTTTTATACAGCTGCTGCTGTTTCATTTTCGCATTTACGTCCACCGTTGCAATACTTCACCAAACTCTTTTCACATTTACTGCGTTTTACAAATATACGTAATATCCAATGTGATAATGTGCGGAGTTGAATACTAGGCCCTACGTGTAAATGAATTACATTTCTGCCGCTCCAAGTGCATTAGTACATTAATATCAACAATTTTATACCATCTGCTTGTTGTTAATAGTAATATTAATTTTGCCTTTGATGTGCCCAGCAATTTATTCCGCAGCCAAAGTTCCTTTTAGGGTAGGCTTTGGCAGGTTCAGTCCGCAGAAAAAACGAGAACAAACGACAGCTGAAACCTGATGCAGGGAGGCCAACATCAACAAAGCGCTTGATCCGCAATGGGACTAAAGACGTACAGACCAAAGGAAAACAATGAAAAAAAGAAAGAAAATAGTGAAACTGTTTCAAATTTTTTAGTTTGGGAATTAAAGAGCAGTAAGGAAAATGTTTCAGAAATAATTTTTCGAAACGAGAACATTATTTTCTTTCATTTTTTTAAGCCATGTAATGATTATTTTGAAAAAGATAGGAAAACCTAAATTTTGTACTACTTCATAAAACATTTTAATATGAAACGACCAAGAGAAAATTTTCGTAATATCTTCTTTACAACTCACATAACATGTTTGAACTCATGGTGGAGCGTGATAGGAAATGAATGTGATATTGCCATGAAATGGGGCACATATTGCCGTATCTTTTTAATAGTAAATATCAGAGTGAATACTATTCAGTTGTGCTTGGGTCTCGACGCAGTGCACTTAGAAGCTGCGCTCCACTGCTCCGTGTTAAAAATTGTGCGCGATGTTAGTGAAACCAGTGCTTTGATAGTTTGAAACTGTAATAATAAAGTTATAAGTCGGAATACTGCATCCTCTTTGATATTAATAAGTGAAAAGGTTAATATCGATTGGCGAGCTGGAGCTCCTACATTCCGAAGAAATGGTAAACAAAAATGAAATAAATAATATTTTAAATTGGAATGCCAATGGTTTAAAACGACAGGAAAACATGTTTAGAGTATTCTCACACCAACATAATATAAAAATCGCGTGCATCACAGAAACACACTTAACGCCGGGCGACAGGTTTAATATTCTGGTTACAGCCCTTATCAACGATATAGCAACGATAGAGTGATCTCTAGCATAGTCTCAGACGGAGTAACAATATTCATAACAAAAAATCTTAAACATGAACAAAGGCCGACACCATTTTCCGCAAATCTTGAAAGAGTCTGAATTAAAACAAATATCAATAATAAATCAGTAAATATAATAGCAGCTTATAAGCCCCCCAATAGAACTTTCCCAGTAAATTCATACAAACAAATATTCGTTACCAATAATACAACCATCCTTTTAGGGGACCTCAATAGAAAGACCACTACCTGGATTTATAATACATCTTTATAACACTACCTGGATTTATAATACATCTTGACACGGTAAAAAATTGTCAGAATTCGTAACCAATAATAACATTGAGATAATGACATCAAATGAACCGACACAATATTCATCTAATACAGATGTCGTACCTGATATCTTAGATATTATCCTAACTGAAAACATAAATTTCCCCCTCTATCAAAATGTTCTAAATGAACTTGATTCAGATCACTGTCCAATAGTAGTATCCCTGACAGCCCCAATAGAGCAACTCACCGCTAACAAAATTACACGAGGAATTACAAATTTGAACAAATATGCAAATTTAATGACCGACAATTATTCGTATCCGTATAATATTAAAAGTGTTAATGATATCGATAACGAAATTGAAAGATTCTTTAATGCCATCATTCACTCATTAAAACAATCCACAATGTCTTTCCGCCAATCAAAACTCAAATCATTACCCATAAACATTATTAACCTAATGAAATTCACAAATAATCTGAAACATTACTGGTAAAGAACTAGAAGGACGGACTGTTATTTGGGACGTGTACATTTGTAGAATATAAATTTTTATTTTGAAACAGTCACCTAACGAAATACAAGAAACGAGTTACAGCGAATAACAAAATTACTAACAACAATTTGGTAAACAAACGAAAACGAAAGTAACATGATGCATCCAGTGAGCTCTAGAGTAGACTGGCGACAACACTGTGTGCTTAGAAATCGTGACGGCCCACCATGATGATGAACGTCTACTCTGTTCTAGTTATCTCAGAACCAAATAGTAGTAATTAGCGCTCATTTGAACTTTCAACATTTATTCTCTTTTATGTTTAATAAAACTTAATAAAAAGTTGAAAGCAACCAATATTTAATACATTGAAATTGCAATTTTCCTACAATACTATCATAAAATCTAGTCTTTAATTTCTTGGAGACATTCTGAATATTCACGCAGGGGAGTGTTCTTGGTTTGCGTATTTTTAATAATTTTATTAGATCGATTTTTAGCAAATAATAGTCACCGGAAACCTAAAAAAATAAAAGTAATGGCTACCAAATAATGTCTCATCTAATAAAATTAGTATCAAGTTTAACGTTTCTTGTCGCTCTTTACAACCAAATGCTACGCAGTACTCGGCGTTTTTGTTTACAGAAACATCATTAACATCACGCAAGACATTTAAGTCTGTAGGTAGACGTTCATCGCAGCCAACCTAATGAAAAACGATCGTCACGATTTTCAGCTCTTCAAAGCATTGCAGTTTTGCATCCAGTTATAATGTTGATATCACTGGATGTAGGAGTCATGATTTTGAGGGAAGACATTTGGTCGCCGTTGCAAGCACATCGGAAGATTGCTAGTCACCGTCGCGAGCACATGAAAAGCCAGCTAATCATTTTAATAGTTTGGCAGATGGAACGTTTAGTTGTGAAAGAAAGCAGTCTCGAATAGGGCTGTCCACCAGAGGGATTCACGAATAATTATTTATGTGAACAGTGTTAATTGTTTAATATTAGATTCAGTAGATTAACTTGAAAGTAACTTAAACATCACGAAGAAAGATCAGAAGATTACTACTGATGCACGGGAAGTTTCCCCTCTTCGCAGAAAATTCTTGCCTATGGCAGCGCGGGCCACGAGGAGAACGTGAATTTCATAAACTGTAAGCGCCTCGAAAATTGTCTTGCAAAACAGCCGAAAAAATTCATTGCAAAGAAATTATTAGACATTTTTATTAAAGAACAGGTTTTTAATTAGCAAAACACATATTAAATTTTATGGCATGCCAAATAACTTCTAAAATAAAATATTGTAAATAATACATGAAATAGCAGCAATAAATAATGTAATTATTTTATCGAATCATGAAGGCTAATTTTTATTACTAGACAGACTCAACAGATCAACCATTTTGTGTTCTTCTTAAGAGAATACATTTTCAGCATTTTCCTAGTCGGTACAGCATGGGACGTCGGACCACGTAAGTAATACTTAATTATAAAGGACACGGGAGTCTGGCATCAATAAATTACTAGAATCGATAGCTTCAAGCAATTACTAAGGGCAGAATTGCACACATATTTCAGATATTTTTGTACAAAGTCGGGCACATTGTGTTAATAAATTCCAAAGTTCGTTTCAAATTGGCTATATCCAGCGTGGTTCAGATCATGTTAAAGATTATATTGAATATTGATATTTTAAAATCATTTCAGTATAAAACAAATCAATAGGTAGAATTCATCTCGCGGCTTTGGTTCGTCCTGGCCCACTGTTGGAGGTTGGCCCGGCCCCAGGGTCGCTATGGGGATCCACTGCTGCCGGCGAGGCATTTCCATTAGAATCCGGCGGAGGCTACTCAAAACCGTCTGGCGAATGAAAAGGAAGCAAAAGAGATTGCTTCGGTTGTATATATCAGTCGCCGGCGAACGATAAGGGAGTATCTCTCCACGCGGAGGGTCTTTTCAAAAAGCTATCCATTCCACTATTGAGGACACGGTCGTACGTATTGGCGAATCGTAGCCGCCGAGAGAGATGCGTACGCGCGTATGAACGCGCTATTTTGTACGCGTGCGTGGGTGAATGAGCTTGCGTGACGATAAGAGAACGGTCCGCTGTATGACGGAAGACGGCCGCGTGGAAGCTCAAAGGACAGGCTGCTGGCGCAGGGTGACTGGAGGTCAGATAGCGTTCCTAAAAGAGGCGAGTCATGTGAATTGCAAATGAGGCACAAAACGAGCATACTCGTGAGATTCAATAGCGCAAAGCTCATCACTAGGATAAGAGAAGAGCGGAAGCTTCCATATCAGTTATCTTACAGATGGTGGGAGTGATTACAATAAAGTACAGTTACGTTTTAATTTTAATGCACTATTTTCTTTTGTAGAGGTACGTCAAATGTAAGAAGGGCCGCGTAAAGATAAAGAAAAAATATTTTATACTTTCAGCTTATTTTCGTCAAATATATTTTAAAGTTAAACTATTGTAACTTTAATAAACGTGCTTGCCCTTTTCCAAATTACTTTCAATTAAAGTAATTACGTTTTCTAGAATTTGTAAGTAGTTTGCAAACATGTCCTCTGTCTTTTTCCTGTGTCACTAATTGTAAGTGTCACTAACTGTAAGTGTCACTCCTGTAAGTGTCACTTCTGTAAGTGTCACTCCTGTAAGTGTCACTTCTGTAAGTGTCACTCCTGTAAGTGTCACTCCTGTAAGTGTCACTCCTGTAAGTGTCACTCCTGTAAGTGTCACTCCTGTAAGTGTCACTCCTGTAAGTGTCACTCCTGTAAGTGTCACTCGTAAGTGTCACTCCTGTAAGTGTCACTCCTGTAAGTGTCACTCCTGTAAGTGTCACTCCTGTAAGTGTCACTCCTGTAAGTGTCACTCCTGTAAGTGTCACTCCTGTAAGTGTCACTCCTGTAAGTGTCACTCCTGTAAGTGTCACTCCTGTAAGTGTCTAATTTTAAACATAAAGTGGGCATGTAAATTCAATTAGCGACGCCACAAAGAGCGTAATGTCTCATATTGCTTTTAAGTACTCCACCATATTATACTACCACATAAACCTAGAAAAGTGCTTTTAACTAGAAAACATTTTTTCCATTTCAAGACCCGAACTCAGATTATCAAAGTTAATTTGCCGGCACTCATACCACTACACATCAAACGGGACATATATACGGGAAATACTTCCTCCCAGTAGGAAATTCGTGGGTCCTTCAACGTACGAGCCTTATATTCCAAGACTCTTTGAATTGTGATAGCGCTAAAGCGATAAGTTCAAATGCAAATCGCCAACTGATTGTGCCCTACAGTAGTGGTCACACTGAATCAGACATCCTCCTGCAAAAGTTTATGTATAGGGGACATCATGGAAGCAAAACAATTAAAATTGTTCGTAGAGTTATCAAATATTTCTTATGATATGAGAGATGTGTTTGATATTATTTTTATAACATATAAATTGGATGAGATGTATGCTTGTAAAAGAAACATTATATTAGATAAACAATAATGATTGCAAACTCGATAGAAGAACTATTTCTGTCCGCATTGTCGTTGTCCCAACATATCAACTTGTACGTTTTACCTTGCCCGTACATTACCCTAGATAACGATAATTTTATATCAGGTAAACTACTACATATTTCTTAATATTTTCAGTAGGCTGAGTCAAAATAAACGAGAATTTCTCTACACGTGCCAATTCTCTTTTACATATGACGTCACTTCCCGTTTATAATTGCAACCGCTTCGTTCTCCAGAGAAAATAAATATTTTAATATTGGCAAATCTGGTTAATTTTTAGCGCTTGATCGCAATTTTATTGACAGCAAAAGCCTGTGTATTTGAAGAGGTTGAAAAGCGCTGTTTAGAGCTGTTATAATTCTGGTTTGTGTTTTGTGATATAAACGATGCGTTTGGTGGCGTTATTTGAAGCATGCGTCCAAGAGACGTGATAGTATAAACCATTGGAATACATTATGCTATTGGGTAGTTTACAATGAAAGAGGAGATAGGTGTTACAAAGCTTAGAAACAACAAACAGTTTACTGATTGTTCTCTAGGAGACCAGAAGTCATGGACTCTCCATGGACTTTGCGATTCTTATGTAATAAAACTTAATGAAAACGTCAAGCAATAATGTTTGGAATCTCTAATATTTGTCGAGAGCCAAAGAAGTATGTGACGGTCTGCCAAGGGACACAGAAAACACTACGTTCAAATAAATTGGTCGAGACGTGAACTGTACACAAATGGTGAAAAGAATATGTTTTGTGCTCCACTAGTTCAAGCAGAAAATATTTTTCTTCCACTTGCATATTAAACTCACTGAATATTAAACTTGGTTAATGAGCCCGAGTGTCAAGTACACGCAAGGAAGATATTTAAACTCTTTACGTACTTAAGGAACTTTTTCTCAGTATTAGAGAAGCCAATGTTCTTGCTGAGGAAGGGTCTCAAATGAGGAACCTCCTTCGTGATTCAGATTTTGAAACAAGAATGGACAGTAGAGAACTAACAGCGTGAGAATGATCTTCTCATTCACGTGATTGTTTCCTGATAAATTCAATTAACAGGAATTTTGTTATGAGGTTTGATTTTGTTAAATTTGCAAGTTTGGTTACCAAGTTTCTGCTCTCCAAATGTCGTACGTTCCTTAGAAGAAGTTATATCTGAAGTGAATATCCTGGATTCCCTTTTGGTCTATTTTCCTGGTTAGGTGGTGATATGAGTGGAGCAGAGAGAGAGGAGAGAGAGGAGAGAGAGGAGAGAAAGAGAGAGAGACAGAGAGAGACACAACAGAGAGACAGAGAGAGACACAGAGAGACAGAGAGAGAGAGAGACACAGAGAGACAGAGAGACAGAGAGAGAGACAGAGAGAGAGACAGAGAGAGACAGAGAGAGACAGAGAGAGAGGGACAGAGAGAGACAGAGAGAGACAGAGAGAGACAGAGAGAGACAGGAGAGAGAGACAGAGAGAGAGACAGAGAGAGAGACAGAGACAGAGAGAGTTCACCAGGAAATTGCCGAAGTGAAACGACGATGCCTTGGCAATTGGTAATTTTACATGGTGGGTGACTTCTGCGAGTTCGTTTGAGCGAAACCTTACAGTTCAACATACAAAAAGCAGTCTACTGGTGTTATTTAGTTAGATATTTTATATACAATACTAACGTTATATTTTAATTAGAAAAACCTGAAAACTATATACAAATCAGTTACATCCAAAATTATGCTTTATTGTAAGTCAGAGACCTGTATAGAATGTAAAATTTGTTGTAATTTTGTAAATAATTAATGTGACATGATACAAATTTTGTGTAAACTGTATGGATTTCAGCACCTTCCATTTAGTAAATAACACACATTTTCATTCCTATTACGAACAACTTTTTATTGTAGTGTAGTGTTATTGGCAGCAAAAAATTCCGAAAGGTGTGCGCATTTTTTTCTATCGAACGGGAGTGTATCATTACCGTGTGACTCTTCATATGGTTGGTATTCATTTTCTTTGGCAATTCCAGAACGACAGTGAATTCCAAATTTCTTTTCGCAGAAATGGCTTCACCATGGAAATGCCCTACCTCCTACCGGTTGCAATAACATAGCTTCCTCGGCAGTATAGAACCAATAGATCCTAAGGTTCGACCAACTCAGCAGCAGATTTGCTACATTTGCTGCACAGCTAGTTCAAATTCAATCAATAAGTGGAGGAGAATTCTAGTGTTCTCATCTGATCAAAGGTTTTCTATGGTGTACCTCACCAATTCCAGGCGACTGCCGGAGAAATATTGCGACAATCGGGCCACCGAAGACCTGCAGGCTTTCCTTCCTCATCCTTGGCCCTCATTATTTCACACACACACACACACACACACACACACACACGCAGACGCACTTCATGCACTAACCGGGAGCGGTAGCTCAGTGCATCAACTGATGTCACTGCAGCGCCTCTGACCGGGAGGTTCTAGGTTCCCACTCCCCACGGCCGCAGGATTTTCGACACTAGCTTCTCAGCTAGATCGAATTCAGTCACTGTCTGGAGGAGAATTCTATCAGCCGGCTGCACTGATCGATAGTTTTCCGTGGTTTCTCCGATCAACACCAGGCGAATGCCGGAGCAGTACCCTACCAAACGGGCCACGGACCGCGCGCAATCTGTCCTTCCCCTTCCTTGTCCGCACTACGTCTACGGGACGTGAGTAAACGCCCGTAAACGCCAAATTCTCCCACCCTCGTTTGCGGGTCCGAGGCAGGACACTTGGAACCTTGCAGTGGGCGCAGGCTCTCCCGCGGCGAGGCGAGAGCGTCGGGCGGCCAGGGACACGCCGCGGAGTCAGCGCGGGGCGACGCGACGCAAAGCTACGACGCCGTAGATTATCGAATAATCGATGCGATCGAACCGCGCCAAGAGCCCCCCACCCCCGCCCCACCCGCCCCGCCCCCTTCCTGTGGCCCCAACCCCACCCTCGTCGCGCACCCCCGTCGCCCGCTCCCACTCCTGAGCGGGATTAGATTTTTCCGACCCCAAGCGTCAGGATTAGATTATTTTCTTTGGCGTCGATTAAGTCTCCTACAGCGGCGCGCCAGCCGGCAGGAGTTCATTACGGAGCCCCTCCGGCGGCGGCGAGGGTGTAAAGTCTTGGGGTGACGGGCGGGTGGGCGATTGTGGGAATGGGCGGCTGCGCGAGTAGGCGGTTGTGCTAGTGGGTGATTGTACGAGTGAGCGTTGTGCGAGTGAGTTGTTTTTAGTGGGCGGTTGTGCGAGTGGGCGGTTGTGCGAGTGGGCGGTTGTGCGAGTGGGCGGTTGTGCGAGTGGGCGGTTGTGCGAGTGGGCGGTTGTGCGAGTGGGCGGTTGTGCGAGTGGGCGGTTGTGCGAGTGGACGGTTGTGCGAGTGGGTTGTTGTGCCAGTGGGCGCTAGTGTGAGTGGGCGGTTGCGCGAGTGGGTGGTAGTGAAGAAGAGCGGTTTTTGCGAGTGGGTGGTTTTGGAGCGGAAGTGCCGGGAGGTGAATGTCGGAGGGGTGCGATTGGGCCCCGAATGATCGCTATCCCGCTGTTCGTTGCGACCCGCCCCAAGACCGAATACGATTCCGTCCGCGTGGTGCAGATTTACGAGTCGGTGCGCTCGACCTTAAATAGGATGGGACTGGAATTGAGAGGTGTGGTTAAGATGCGCCCATGGGAAGATTAGAGATTTTGTATTCCATAGCCACAACGCTTCTAGTGAATGCGACGACGATGAATCATTAGAAGGCCTCGCACATTGTGTGTAACAACGAAATAAGCGAAAAATATCTTATCTCCTGGCTCGGATAAAGGTTTTTGAAACTTTTCTCAAAGGACAGTTTCTTAAAATCATTTACTGAAAAACAAGTTAAAAACGAAAAACCCTTGGCTAGTGCACTGTCTAAAGTAACAAAGATACTCGAGAAATTGTATGGGTTCTAACACACAACCAGCGAATCTACATCCATGACATAGTTATATTCGTGGATTGCTATTGTATTGTAAAAGTCAACACCCAATCGCCTCGGATTCCCAGCTATTTTGAATAGTTAACTATTTCATTGTTGCCTTGAAAGTGACGAATCAGAACGGAATCAGAGGGCTTCAAAGTAACGGCAGAAATATGAGAAATGATAGAGATAGTATTTTAATTCGTAATATAAAACAATGATTGTCAGATAATAAAGAGTAAAATTCATTGAAATTGTTGTATTTTGTATTCATACTCCGTGATGAGATCACAGAATGTTGATAATACCGAACAAAATATTTAATATGTTCCATGTCGCATATCACATCTAAAATACATTTTGTGTCAAAAATTTCTTAAATTTGCTAATACAGATACGATATTCTGAAATCACAATGAAACTTTTCTTTTTTATGACAGGAAATCGATGTTTAATATCCCGTCTCATTTTTCATTGCTTTTTATCTTTTCATTATATTTCCTTCCAACTACTTACCGTACTCTTTATACGCTTCATTTCTATCTTGTCTTATATGCCCTTCCCGACCGACAAATTCCCTTTTCCATTTGCATTAGATGTTTGTACAGACAAACTTTACTTCTGCCATTCGTTCTCTCATTTTGAAATAATAATTCGATAGAAATTACATTGGCGGAAAAACCTAATTTGCTTTTTAATGAAAGAAAATATGAAAACAGAAGAAAAAATTACCATCTTTATGTAATTATACAAAACGTGATCAACAGATTCGGTTGAGGTAATAAATACTATTCCAGATTGAAGAGAAGAAATAATGAAGGTAGGAGGGATGAAATTTACTCTTTGTTCTCAAGGAAAGATAAGGTAATTTTAATACATTTCCTTTCTGGCTAACCATAATGAATTTACATCAGAGTATATAATCAATCGTGAACTGGGAAAAGAAGTACTTTGAATTAAAATATATGTAATAATAAAATAAATTTTAATATGGGATAATTTAACTTATATGGGATGATTAAAGATGGCTCTTTAAAATAAAATATGTATACCTGTATGAGTGAATGTCCGCATGTCTGCCGAACGTATAAAAGGAAAAACTATTCGACTGATTTCGCTGAAATTTGCACACTTTGTTGTTATTAGTATCAAAAGTATTTAATGAGAGGTTTGAATTAAATCGGATATGTAGGGGCGTTGTTTTAGCCAGTTAATCGACGAGTTGAACCTTGCTCCGTTTCCAGAGGACCTTGTTTCAAGTAGGATTCTTGGATATGTTTTTGAACCACACGCCTTGCTTCGACTAGTAATATCGAATAACACCGACGTTGCGACCTAGAAAGCAAAATGTCTGAACCAAATTCTGGTGGTGCACAACATTATTTGAATACACGATTTTTAAAGTGTAGTTAATACGTAATTCAAGTGCAGTTAATTTGTCGTTAATCTTCATTGAATAAATTTATTTTGAATTTAAATTGCATTTATTTATTTATTTATTTATTTATTTATTTATTTATTTATTTATTTATTTATTTATTTATTTATTTATTTATTTATTTATTTATTTATTTATTTATTTATTTATTTATTTATTTATTTATTTATTTATTTATTTATTTATTTATTTATCGTTGCAGGGATTTATTATTTATTTATTTATTTATTTATTTATTTATTTATTTATTTATTTATTTATTTATTTATTTATTTATTTATTTATTTATTTATTTATTTATTTATTTATTTATTTAATTTATTTATTTATTTATTTAATGGACTGTAATAGGGAGGCGTTGCCGGGTACTATCGGAATAAAATGGATCACCGGATATATCTAAAAGAAGAAAAACAGGTCCGAAAGTTTCATGCTTCATCATTTTAGGGCTCTATGAGCACAGAACCGAGCGAGTAGCGCGCTGACTTCGCATTCGCGAGACCCGAGTTCAATTCCTTCACTGGCCATCCTGACCAAGGTTTCCGTGGTTTCCCTCGGACATCAAGTCGATTGCTGGGATGATTCTACTGCAGGATCACAAACTCAAAACCGGCGTCGCTAGCCTAATTCATTAATAACGTGAAGCCACGAAGGTTAAGCGCATTCGAGACATTGCGGATTCCTGGTTAGTTGACCGACTAGAAACCCCGGGATTTAACGGCTCCGAGGCCAATTGCCATCTACGAGACGTGTAATGCCTAAATACAAAAAGATCACCTAAGTTTCAAGATGATTCCCAGAATTTCAAAACGGTGCTCTGGACGGAAGCACGTACAGCCTGCACGGGATCACCTGCTCGCGGGTGGGGGGTGGGTAGGGGGCTTATTCGCATGAGCGGCCGCACAGCCGCTGCGCGGGTGGAGCAAAGTGAATAATCCCTCGCGAAGAACGCCTGTCTGCGAGCGGAGGCGGCCCGGCGGCCTCCCGGCCTCTCGCGGCAGTGCGCGCCGCCGCCTTCCGGCAGCACGAGAGGCGAGCGCGGAGGCGTCGGCGGCCGCCCCCCACAGTGCCTCCCACAGCGCGTCTCCGCGGACACAACCGCTCACGGCCCCACAGCCTGCGCTTTCGACCCGAATGCAGTGAACCATTGTGTTCATAACCAATTATGAACCAACAGTTGGCGTAGATACATAATATCCACGTCAGTGATTTGCTATAAATTACGTAATTATTCATGGTAAAATCCAGATAATGTCGTTTTCTGTTAAATACTAGACCATACAACTGCTAATAATTTAACATTAATAATAGTAATGATAATAAACAGAAGAAGAACAATATTCTCTTGCGCCTCACTTAATATTCATTCACAGACTAAGATAGCATAGATCATAACAATATTAACAAACAGTAAACAAATATTAATAGTCTAATATAAACTTAGAGCAGAGAGATATTTTTACATTTTCTTCTACAAATGCAAACATGGGACCAACCGGTCTTACGAGTAAATCCATTGAAGAAAACCTCAACAAAACCCTAATCAGGATGGCATCTTATGCTAAGCACAAGAAATACAATCAACATGAGTAAAAAAGAAAATAATAAAAACACATTTAAAAACAAAATACAAATAAATCAAGAACCAGATGATGAGCTTTGAATCAAATGTAATTTGTAGTTGTAGAAAACAATTTTGTTCACTATCTTGTGGTTAGCATCAGAAAAGAAGACACCTGTTTCCACGGAAACAGAAAACGCAGCAGGTATCAGAAATTGTCATTCCAAAACGAGAAAAACTCTGCGTGAATCAAGTGACACGAAGTAAAATGTTTGAGTGAAACACTAAGAAAAAGCCCTAATTATAACTGTATTTATGTACTGTTCGAACTAAAGAGTGAATAATAAAATTTTGAATTGTACCGAAAAGTAACAAAATAACTTAATAAAATTCCAATTCCAATTAAACATTAAAGCAGTAAATAGCCATTGTGTACCCATTTCTGCATTATTATTAATAGTGCGAACCATACGCCCAATGATTCCATGCGTTTTAAAATACATTTAGCTTCATTTTAACAATTTCCTAGATTTTCTTACATAATATGAATAGTTCAATTCACAGCATTACAGACTTATTTGACGAATAAACATCGCATCAAAAAATTGTATTTCTCATGAAAATCTAAATCTAATATTTTTTAAATATGAAAAACTTCCTTTTTCATATTTTCTTGCAAGCATTCATTGATTAAAAATAAGACAAACGTGAATTTCACTTTCCCAAATTTGTGATATTATTTTTTATTTATATCACTCTTAATGGCATGACATGTACAACGCACGTTCCTTGTACGCTAAGCACCTTCAAGAACAATGAAAAGAGAATTTGGAACCGCATCCGAGTAGGTGGTAGAGAGAGAAAGAAAAAAAAGTCGGGATGTCAAAGTAGATTCACAGAGGTAATACCCTCTACAAAGGTGACCAGCAATGTAACTGCAATAGTTTGTCGAAGAAAAGTATTTGAGTTTGGAAAAACATATCACTGTAGGAGGCAACTATGTAGTAAATTATAGGACGTCATTTTTAACGTGCTGGCGAGTGTCTATTTTTCTACAAAACATTACAGTCAAACATTGCAATTCTTTACACTCAAAGTAAGTGAACGCTTTCCAAACAATATATGCGTCCCAATATATACGTCCCACAACAATACGTACTATAGTTGTACGTTCTGTAATACAAATGCTTATCGTCACGCTGATGGTTTTTGAAGTTGCCCAACGGTTCCTCAATACGGTAGTCATCAAGCAAAGTACTTTTTTCTTGAGAGAAACTAAGTACTGCAGGAATAGTCTTGCAGCTGGTGCAGCTTACGCCTGTTGTTTGGTTTTAGATAATAATAATAATAATAATAATAATAATAATAATAATAATAATAATAACAACAACAACAACAACAACAACAACAACAACAACATGTATTTGGCTACAATTGGCTGAACGCCAGGTGTTACACGCAAACATACAGATTTAAAATACATCTACATTTTCAATAAAAAATACTTTACACAAAAGAAATGATAACTACATCTACTACTACATCAAGATAAAACAATACAAGAGCTGCCTTTAGAGACTCACGGAAAACCAACCGCTAACATTAATAGTACGTTTAAAATGTACTTATACATATGTGTATTTCTTACTGACTACTGATATACAAATTTACCAACCATCTTAACAATCACGTGCGTACCTGCATTCATACGCGTATATGCATCCATTATACATACATATTGTAACGAATATTGCGTCATCTGCCGGCACCACCACGAACTACCTGTATGTGCGGGTTGCGTCATCGGCCGGCAGCCCTCCAACTAGCTAGTCCCAGAGGGCTTTGGGCGTATCGCAAAGACAAGAAAATTCTCGACGGCTCCCTTCCAGTATAAATATGCGGCGGCCGGCGACCGCGAGTCAGTCTTAAGTCTGAAGTGGAAGCTGAGCTGTGAAGAGTGTGCATCGCGGTGAATAGCAGTGCAGTGATTGTGCTCAGTGACACGAACCGTGGTCAGTGCATCGAACTGTGGTCAGTGCAGTGGACTCTGGCCAGTGCATCGAACTGTGATCAGTGCTTAAGACTGTGTGACAGTGTAAGGGAAGAGAACAGTGTAAATAAATAATCATGAGAAGTGTAGTGTAAATAAATAATCAAGAGAAGTGTGACGTATAAAGAATAATCAAGTGTTCACAGTGACTGTGTTAAGAAACAAAGCAAACTTTTTGTTAAAATAATACCACAGAGTTTTAATTCACCACCAAGAATCGTAACTATATAAATCACATACATATACGTAAAGTACATATGGATAGTAAAAAAGGTTGGTAGCAGTTTCTCCTTGAGAAGCATTGTGAGGTGAAGCTCCCTCGAGCGCTGCGTCGGCCACTGTGTCCCACCCTCCGGGGGCTTCCTGCAACGAGTCTTCGCCGCCAGCCGCCCCGCCCGGCCTTTCGCGCCCCGGGCGTGACACGCATCCCGCCGCGAACAATACGCGCCTCCCGAAGTTGCGCGCTTACGTCGCACCCACCGCGCCCCCCCCCTCTGGCTCTTCGCGCCGACGCGCGTCTGGCGGCGGCGGCCGCCCGCGCTTTGGCGGACCCAGACGCCTTATCTCTTCGCGCCGCGCCGTATTCCTCTCGGCCTCTTTCTGCAAGTGGCGCCCCCACCGCCCCTTCCTGCGTCTCCCTTCCCGCCCTGTTCCGCCTCTGTGCTTTCCATCTTATCCCTTTCTTTACATCTCGACCCTTCCCCCTCTGCTCATCCCATCTTCCCCATCCCGGTCCCTCCCCATCCCTCCTCTTCCCCGTCCTCCCCCCGTCCCTCCTCGTCCCCGTCCCTCCTCCTCTATTCAATCCGTCCCTCCCCCATCCCTTCTCACCCGTCCACTCTCGGCCCGTCCACTCCCGGCCCGTCCACTCCCGGCCCGTCCACTCCCGGCCCGTCCCCCCGGCCCTCCCCGCCCGCCCCCCCGCCTCCCTCCCTTCGCCGCCCGGCTCACCCAAACGCCGACGTCTCGCGGCTTCGCTATTCTGCACGAGCGCCTCGAGAGAGGCCCCGCAACTTGCGCGCGCGGCGCCGCCCATTCACTCGACGCCGCGCAGCCGGAGCCGCGCCAGATGCCGAGCCAGCTGCCCAATTTGCAAGTTTCGGCACGACCTATACGCCGACAATTCCTCGTTCACCCACCTAATTAATCACATATCTGCGCCGGCACCCGTTCAGTGGTTTTACTATTCAAAAGATAACGTCATCACCAGGATGGAAATGATAATTCAGTAACTTCATATGGCTTCCTATAGCTCATCAGTGGAACACTTCATGAATTTGTTTTGCTCGAATTGCAATGAAATAAATGGAAATTAATTTACACAGATGATTATAAACTGTAATGGTTAATGTACTTAATAAAATCAATATTAATTTTTAGAGAAGAAGCGAAAGAAAATGACTTTTCCTTCACTTCTTTCATTTCCAAATCACAGGGTTATGTGTATATCACGACGCGAGCTGCACTACATATTTATTCCTCCACCCTGTAACCACAAAGTTCCTTTCCTGCGAATGAGCCTTCCAGTTTTCGTCCGAGGTTTTATTGTATCATCTCAAAAGTAGTATTTCGTCACGATCGCTTTTGAGTTACAAATAAAAAAATACGAAACTTTTTGCCCTATCTATTTGTCTAACACTACTTGGAGAAAAATGAGGCGGTGAATCTAAAACAATGATGAACCAAGGACGTACGCAGCTGTTTCGTTCGAAAAACAGCAAATTTTAATTTGTTTTGATTGATTAGAGAGGTTCCGAACGCGTTAACGTCCATGTCATTGGCCCCGTTAGTGTACTGAATGTTTTTATGCCTGGAGATGGCGGTTTTCCGCCTCACCCGCGGAATGGTGAGATCCGGCACCGACCTATTGTCGGCTTCCGAAAGGGTAGGATATGAGTGCACACTTCTGCTTATATTTGCCTTGATTTTCAAACTAGTGGTGCTAAAACGGCATGTACTTTTTTGCTTGTATTTTACCGCAAAACTACGCAAAAATACTCACATTTTTTAAAAATTGTACATGAACATATTTCTAAATATATCTTTAGGCAACAGATTTTATTAAGGGCATAATCTCTATCTTTAATATTTTATTAGTAAAAGACTCCGGAAAAATTGTGAGCTTTTGCGATTTTCGAAAAGTCGGGATTTTCAACGAACATTAGACCTGAACCATTCTCTTAAACGCCCTTCACACTATCCAACAACAAACGTTAATCAAAATCGATGGAGTTTTTTGTTTGTTTGTTTGTTTTTTGAAAAATTTGAAAATTTCCCAAGGGTTTAATGTAAAGAACAGCCCAAAATCAATATCAGTTTCAAATTCAGGGGGCCGCTATATTAGCCGCTAGCGTTGTTCACGAGGGACAGATAGACGGACGGACGGACAGACAAACAGGCGTTTTGCTTTCATTTGATTTTTCGGTACCAAGGACTCACAAAACAATCATTGGATTCTGGCTACACCACGTGATTTATCCACTTTTTCGTTATAAGGGCCCCGCAATATTATAATGTATGTTATAAGGGCCATGAGTTTTTCTGCCAAAAAGTTGCCGTTTTCGCGCAGCATTACATAACTTTCTCTCTAGTTCGTAGCGAGAAAGTAAAAGGAAAACAGACGAAAAAGTGTTTTATTGACTTCTGGAAATTTCTTTAGACTTTATACCTTTATAATGTATGCATTTTAGAAACACCCATTTTTTAGTTATTTAAATTATGTACAATTCAATTGCTTATTTGTCCCCATTTTCTTCCGTCTGGTTTTGCATTAGTTACGCATACTTAACACTACGTGTACATTCTGAAGAGTTGTAAGGAATTCACCACTCATGGCGTCTAACCCCTTCCTTAACCAGGGAAGACGACCTGTCTCTAGGCAGCGGCGGCGGCAGCTGCACCTTCCGTTGCCGTCTCCTATGCTTTAAGTGTGTCCATCAAATGTACGATATTCCTATCGTCACATTTATGATACCTATTTCGAAACAATTTCATTATCCGAATACTCACTCCACCCGCATTCGACTTTTTTGACCCACTGTGCGCGAATGTGTTCCGGCCGCTCCCCGCCCCTCGCTCTTCCCTCCGCCGCCGACCCTGGCCGCGCCGCCCCGCCGCCCCCGCCACCCCCGCCGCCCCCGCCGCCCCGCCGCCCGCGCCGCCCCGCCGCCCCGCCTCCCGCGCCGCCCCGCCGCCACCGTCGCCCCGCCGCCCTCGCCTCCCGCGCCGCCCCACCGCCACCGCCTCCCGCGCCGCCACCGCCCCACCGCCGCCACCGCCGCCACCGCCGCCCGCACCGCCTCTACCATCCCCCCCCGCCGCCGCGCGCCGCCCTTTGAACGTGCCGTCGGACCGGAAGGTTGATGCTTCGCCCGGGGCTGCGTTGCGGCTGGCGGCGGCGGCGGCGGCGCCCTGCCTCGCCGCAAACGTCGGCCCTTCCTCAGGGCGGAAGGGCGGGCAAAGGATGAGCCTGCCTCCGGTCGCGGATGTTGTTCCACGGCGCCGGGCGCGCAGACGCCCCACAGACGAGTGAACTTGTCGTTAGCTTTGGAACTCCGGGGACCTGGGTTCACATGGCGGGTGTTAATGTTAGAGAGGACAGGCTGCAATGCTGTACGGGGTGACAACTGCAGACCGTTATTGACGCTTCATAGACTGGGGAGTGTGAAATTCCAGACCCGACCCGACGGTGAGTGAATTTCAACGTTAGTTATTCTACTGGGACGAGACTGACCACTTCGTACTGGCTGCTGCGGTCGGTGGCTTTGGTGTTTTTCTCATATAATTGCAAGCGGAGACATGATGACTACTTTGACCAATCGGAAACACGCTGTACGCAATCCGTGTATCCCCAATGTGTCACCCACTCAACCCTTAGAACCGGTTGATGAATTGATTCTCATATTCTCACAGCTCAACCTCGGTTACCAAGACCGTTGTTCGAGCCGCGTCGAAGATCCGGAATATAGCGATGTGTTGCGCGTCACAGAAATAAGACGCAGCACGACTTTCTCATTTCATTTTTAAGAATAATTTCTATTGTACTTATAGCTTTAAACATCAAATAATCATCGTCTCTCAATAAGAATTTAATCATCGTCTCTCAAAGGAATAAAAACCTTTTTCCTTCATACGCACACAAATACATATTTTTTCTGGTATTATTAGCAGTAATTTGAGGTACGTTTCAATAAGGATGTTCCCAGATCCTTCAGTCTGGTCTCCAAAAGAAATCTGTTTACTTTACAAACCAGAGTACTAGCAAAGCCTCTCCCTGGGGCTTAGGATATTTACTTCGAGGTTTCAGATACGTTGAAAATCCTTCTCCTGCAAAGTGGTTTTGAATAAAAGATGCAAAGGGAGGAAGCTGCTGCAGGCAATATGTGGGTTTCTCTCAATGTGTGGGGATTTTTTGAGCCCTCGTATTTGTTCACGAGCAATCTCATCTTCTCTCAATCTTCATGTACGATTTGAATTCGACCACATGTTTTTGCTTTTCAATATATTCGAATATCTATTCACTCAAGGAAAGGAATACATTGTATGAAGAACATTCTTGATTTTGTTAGTAAGTGTCCCTTTTTGAAGCCTGTTTTACATTGTCAAAATGAAATTCTTATCAAATCTCATAATATTTGTGTGGATTGCGATTGCAATATTCATCCGGTATTTCTGAACATGAATTCTTAATGCTTCATTAACTACAAATTTCCACATAGTTTTATCATTGTACGAAATTTGATATGAAAGTTGTCTAACAGCAGGTGGGATCAATATTTTCTTTATTTCTCTGCATAGCGTTTTGGTAAAAAAGAGATTAAAAAGAACAAAGTTTCGTTCATACTTACGTTTGTGGATTTTTTTGCTTTTTAATATTAAAAAAGAACTAAACGCGCTCCCTTATTTAGATAGATGGAAGACATTTACTACTCTTGGCTTCTCTTACAATTTAGGTTGTTATAAAAAATTACGTTAAATGGCAACTAGTATCCAATGTATTGTACTGCATGCACATATATATCAAAACAAAGAAGAGCATAAGATGTTGCATATTCTCATGCTGTAAGAGCGTCAAATTTGTACCTCCTGTCATAAAAGTGATGTTTCTATGTAGTTAAGTATCTCAACATGTAGTCGGTAACTACCATTGAGATCAATGAAGTCAATTTTTACAATCTCGCTTTACTTAGTAAGAAGAGAAAGTATTGAAATCGTGTGCCGGAAATCGGCAATTATTTGACATAAATACCCTTGTTTTCTGGCACTGGTAACATAAAAGTGGATAATTCATGTTCCTATTTGTATTAAATTATTTCCTCTAACACGTTGTGTACTAGCCAAAATTCATGTTTTGTGGGTGCTTGAGACCAAAAATCAGATTCATGGCAAAATGTAGGACCCGTCGGTAAACTCTGCCGGTCGGCAAATTCTGTCCGTCAGTAAATTCTCTGCATGTTCGAAAATTGAAAAAAAAACTTGCCAATGTACTCAATTGAGGATAGAAGTTTGTCTTAAATGAAATATGTTTTAAAATCATATCTTTAAAACGAATTATGTGAAATGTTGAAATAAAAGCAATTTTCACGTAATTTTTACTTGAAATCAATGGAATTTATAAAAAAAATATGTTTTAAAAACGATTCGAAATGATTTCTTCTTATATTTTTACGGCAAAGAACGTTCAAAAAATGGCGCAGAACTCATTTTTGTTGAACTCATTTTAGTTTCCTTCACAAATTGAACGTATGTCCCAAAAGTAAAGTATTACAGTTTTAACAACACATTTATTAATCAGATAGGTACAGGACCTAACAATTCCTCAAGGTATAAACTTTGTGCGACGATTCATTTTTGTCGGGATGATTTACTAGCCTCGTACGCCCCAGTGAAGATGTCCTTCACAGCCCTCGTCGTACTTCTTTCGATGTTATCCAAAGTCTTGAAATGCGTTTCTTGCATCACCCTTTTCGGCAGGGAGAATAAAAGAAGCCCGTCGTTACAAGGTCGGGACTTTCGGGCGGTTGTGGAAGAGTTGCTACACCGATACGGGTGAGTCAATCTCCGACAACGAAGGCGGTGTGGGTCGGCGCGCTGTCGTCGGGACGCTTCCAGAAAGCGCTGATCTCCTTATGGACGCGAACGCGGGCATTCGGTCTCTGGAGCCCTTGCTTGTAGAACTGAGCGTTTGCGGTGTGTCCAGGAGGTACGAATGTAGTTTACACTATTCCCTTTGTGTCATCGTGGTCTGGTGGAGTGTCGCAAACGACCACCCGAACCCTGAGTCTCGCGGCACCGCTCACGTCGTTAGCTTGAAGGTGCAGGCCGTGGGGAGGCGATGCTAAGCTCCTGGTAGTCGGGTTCGCCCGGCTACCCACGAGTTGGGCCTATAGCGCGTCGACCTTTGGGCAGGATCGGGCGAAATAAGATTTTCGGAATACTCCGTATTCCACATTAAAGTCCGGTGGTAAACTAGATACCTGCCGTCAGGTTGCCCAGGTTCCGGCGTTACCCACGTCGATAGCTGGCGGTAAGCAATGGGGAGACGGGATGGGGCTCCGAGCCGCCTGGACCTTAGTTCAGGTGGCCCCCAGTTGGGCTCTCGGATTCGTCATGGCAGTGGTCCGATACTCTGGGAAAAGACAACTTGTTCCCGGCGCATGTGAGCGGCGCATCGTTTTGACTTCGGTACTAGTCTTGATAGCTAGTAGCTCTGAGCTGGCAGGGCGGTCCGACCCAGGCATTGTACGGGGAGTTTACCGTGAGGGTCAACTGCGTTCTGGCGGACTCAGACCCGAAGGCGTACTTGTGCGGCTGTTTGGGGGTGAGATTAAGAGGCTAGCGTGTAGGCGCCCCCACGGGGTTCATTCCCCCTGGTAAAGGACAAGTGCGTGATAGGTACACGATAGACAACACAATATATCTTTCGTGTCCAAAAACCAATGCGTATGCCGCTTTCACACGCGACTTGCTCATCCGAGCCATCTGGGAGCGTGGAGGTCCCGAGGTGTGACACTCCGCGCTCTACCCCTTTGTTTCCGGGTTTCCGAAGATCCATGTCTCCTGCTCGGTGATAAGGGTGACAGAAATTGGAATGAAAATTTCCAAAGTTTTCACCGTCGTCTCGTTCAGCTTCACGCAAAACGTTATCGCGTATCTTTTATCCAAAAATGTCTCCATTGTAAGTACGATACGACTACTACATAGGAGCTCACAAACGTGCACGTTCTAACCTCACCAGGGGATGGAGGCAGTTTAACTAGGAACCGTTTAAAGCTAAACCTCCCCAAACCAGTCTGATTCTTAATGCGACTTGTAGTGGCATCAAAAGAAAATTATAACTTATTACTTTTGGGACAGGTCTTGTATAATGAAACAGTTTCCATTTTTAATTACATTCTAAACCATCCATTTTAAATCTGCTCTTATATTAAAAATGCAATCGTTCATTTATCGTTACACACAAAACATAAACGAGAATGTTCTGATAAGGAGATTTGTGATGAGTTGTTTTAAATTAGAAATTTATAAATCCCGGTTTTAAATTGTTAAAAAATCGCTCTGAGCTTTTTCAATAACTCCAGGTATTTGTAAAATGAATTAATATGTAATAATTATTTATGACTGTAAAAACAACCTTCCAAAATTTTATTATTATCCTGGATAATCCAGATTACCCTAGAATATTAAAAATTGAACGTTATTCACGTTCATTGCAATACGATTATTCTCTTAATATTTTGCCGGTACATTTAGATGTTACATGCTAATCTGAGGATTAAACATCTCTTTTTAAAATCAATAATCCCCAACCTGCACAAAAAAATTGAATATTCAACTGTGTTATTCCTGGCACATTACAAAACAAACTGGAACAATGTTTCAAAAGTCAGAGTAATATTTAGACAAGTCTGTCTGTGGTATGTAGTAGGTGCAAAGAACATTATTTGTAGAGGTAGTTGTAGAAATCACGTTTTAAGATTAGGAAGCCCCTGAAAAGTTTGTACATCTTAAGCACTGGGAGCGGTAGCTCAATGCATCAACTCATGTCTCTGCAGCGCCTCTGACCGGGAGGTCGTAAATTCGAGTCCTGACGGCTGCAGGATTTTGAACACTAGCTTTTCAGATAGGTCAAATTCAGTCGCTGTCTGGAGGAGAATTCTAGCGGCCGGCTGCTCTGATCGATAGTTTTCCGTGGTTTCTCCAATCAATACCAGGGGAATGCTGGAGCAGTACCCTACCAAACGAGCCACGGACCGCGCGCGATCTTTCCTTCCTCTTCCTTGTCCTATCCTCTCCGTTTACACACAGTTACACTAACATGCACTACACTACTACATATTCTGGGAGACCGGTCGGGAGCTTCGAGCGTGTCCCTGACATTGTATCTATTCTCGGTCACGTGTCACGGGTTGGGACGGTTCGGAAACCTTGCGAAGGCGCCTCTCATACGGCAGATTGGGAGGATCACATCAGTGACGAAACCTGGGAAGCATAAGCTGGACTCTGATTCTTGAATAACCCCGCATGTCAGCTGTGTAGAGCTCTTTAACATGATGGTACTATCGATAGTATTCGAATGTGCTGTACTTACAAAACTCTCCATAATTCTGAACAACGATGAATACTAGCGGAATGAATGTATACATTTAGATAATTAATTTTTAAATACAATTATTTCAGCAAAATAATGCATCTTATATTTATCTCACATTAAATATAAATCTATAGAGATCAGTGATTCGAACACTATTTCGATTTTATATTTTCTTAATAAGAGAAAGGAGACAATATTCACGTTCACCATGAATGTGAATGAGCGTCAATTGTTTTAGTAAGTTTACTAATAAACTTTAAGCGCAGAGATGTTTACTAACATAAGTTGCCAACATTAAATTTATTGAAGTAGTATAGTGATATTTGCCAGCGTTTTTTCGAGGTGACTACGCTGAAACAGAATTACAATTTTACATATTTTCACACACGTTTGCGTTTAATGACAGAGAATTTACTGGAAAAATAGTACGATGTTATGTGAATCAATTTTTTATTATTCAATTGTTAAACCACTATATTATTGTCGTGTATTTATTTACTGAAGAACATTATCAATTAGTCCAAATACACTTGATTTTTTATTATTTTATGTCGATATTATTCGATAGTTTATTTGAAGACTATCGATAATTTTGGAGACACTATCGAGGTTTAACGTGCTCTATAGCTATGTTAACAGTAGAATGCCCAGCGGCGTCTTTACCATACGTGGCGCTCTTTAAATCCTTGTTACTTCTTTGTTTTTACTGAGAGAAATTTGTTCTTTCGAGACTATTTTATTATTTGTGCTTATTTATAGTGTGTTAAAAATTAAAACGCCTAAATATATATCTTGTAAAAAATAATCGAGTGTACCTGGAATGCCCAGGCGGCGTCATTTCAACATTTCGATTTATTATCAAAAGAAATAAACTCACATTCCATACATTGTTTTGTGAGCTTCTTCTACAATGCATGTAAATCGAGAACATATGAATTTTTTGCCTGCTAATATATCACTAAGTTTATATAAGAATTTTTATAAACAAATATTCAGTTCCCCCACCAGGAGAGCAAGATGTGTCGTGTGACATCTAATTTGTCTCGACTGGTGGACGGAAAGGCGAAAACCAGTGAGTGATGGACGTACGTGGTCGTAGGGTATTCGAATATTATAAAAGGATGAATAAAGTTTTCTTTTCGGCATTTTCTTTTTCCATCTGCCTGTGCATTGGGGTCAAACTCAGCGTTGCCAGACCAACAGACAAAATGGATATCCCAGTAACAACGTTAAAAAATCCAGACACTTTCACTAAGATTTCTGGTACCATTGCCGATTGATTTAAATTCTTAAATTATTCATATTATAAATATTATGTTTTTAAATCGCACAGGAAGTTGGTTAAACTTAACACAATATCAATTCATGTTATATCGATGAACAATAAGGAAGACCATGGTTTTCCACTATAGCATGTGATAGAAAAAGACCATTCCCTTAATGCTTTTCCGACAGTGTTTTCACCAATATCTTAGTTATTTGTAATATTGTTGTTGGACAGAAATTGTTGAATAATAAAATTTTAAACTAATCTTAAATCGTACGCCATAAATTATCGTAGACTAGAAATTCTGGTATTTAAACTTACCAGGATGTCTTCATCCTGGTACTTCTGTCAGGATCCTAGTATGTCAGGCACCACTGATCAAAATGTTCCTCTTAATTACACACCGCAGAACAGTAATGGCAATAAATGTTTAACTATATTTAAGATGCGGCTTAGTAACTCAATTACACAATTAACTATTATTCTTAACAGTGTTCTGAACAGTTCAATATTTTTGCAATATTATTATTTAACAACTACCGTTTCATGGAGGGAGTCGAAAGTGCGGACCGGGAGGTCCTAGGTTCGAGTCCTGACAGCGGCAAGATTTTCGACACTAGCTTTTCAGCTAGGTCGAATTCAGTCGCTGTCTGGAGGAGAATTCTAGCGGCCGGCTGCTCTGATTGGTAGTTTTCCGTGGTTTCTCCGATTATCACCAGGCGAATGTCGGAGCAGTACCCTACCAAACGGGCCACGGACCGCGCGCGATCTGTCCTTCCTCTTCCTTGTCCTATCCTCTCCCCTTACTTACACACACACACTAACATGCACTACACTACCACACATTCCGGGAGACCGGTCGGGAGCTTCGAGCTTGTCCCGTGTCTGGGACGGTGCCCCGCTGGTGGGAGAGCCCTGGTTAGAGGGAAACCCCACTAGCCGACGGTAGGTCGGCGCCGGATCTCGCCATCCAGCGGGGGAAGATCACCGCCATCTCCCGAGAAATAACATGCACTACACTAACGGGACTAATGACCAAAGCAGTTGACGCGCCCGCAAACACGAAAAAAATCAATCAATCGAAAGTGCGCGTAGCACGGGTACTAGCGTCGCAGTGTTAACCGCGCGCGGAACCGCGGGCCTCCCCTCGCCTCATAAAACTTCCTCTGGGGAAGGCGGCAGAGCGCTTTAGGTGGCCCGATACATTCCTCGTTATCACCTCCATCACCGCGCGCAGCTCCCTGCGGCCAACTTGGACCTTCGGCAAGTTGTCCGGCGGTGGTGCGGGGCGCGGCGGACCCGGGGGCGGAGCGGGGTGGAGCGGGGCGGAGCGGGGCGGAGCGGGGCGGAGCGGGGCGGAGCGGGGCGGAGCGGGGCGGAGCGGGGCGGAGCGGGGCGGAGCGGGGCGGAGCGGGGCGGAGCGGGGCGGAGCGGGCGGAGCGGGGCGGAGGGCGGAGCGGGGCGGAGCGGGGCGGAGCGGGGCGGAGCGGGGCGGAGCGGGCCGGAGCGGGCCGGAGCGGGGCGGAGCGGGGCGAGAAGAAACGTTAGTTATTTGGCGGCGGAAAGTGATTCAGTTTCTTGTTTGTCCGCTGCGCCCAAGAGTCGTCGCAGCTGGCGCGAGCAGCGCCGTCGTGGGCCGCCCCTTGATGGAGGCCGCCTGGCCCGCAGGCGTTCATCAGAGCTGTGCCACCCGCTGCCGCGCCAATCGCTTCTCTCGTCTCCTACTTCCATCTTTACACCGCTCTCTCCCGTTGGTGTCAAATATTTCACACCTGGAATATTTGAAAATCTTAGGGAGTCCGACCATTGAAAATTCTATGGTTCCACCCTTTGAAAATTCTACGATTTCGATCTTTTTTTAAAAATTCTACGGTTTCGTCCTTTGAAAATTCTACGGTTTTGATCTTTTAAATTCGTAAGGTTACCTTTGTTTAACTTTTGAAGTTTTTACAGTTTTGATCTTTGAAAATCCTATGGTTCCGACCTTTTGTTCATTGACCAATGTTTCAGAGCACGTCAAACGCTGTAGCCAATAGTCCATAGCAGGTTCGAATACGGAATGTTCATCACGGGATATTGTGGTGTTCCTCCCCACTGCACGATGAGATTAGTGGCTACCGGGGGAATTGCCCTCTCCAGGTATCTCTCCATCGGGGGACGGCCCCAGCGAGAACAAGCTCTAAGCTGTCGATTGGATTCCCGACATCTGTGGTTGTGTAGTGCAAGCAAGTCAACTGTGAGCGTAGAAAGGGGAAGGAAATAACAAGGAAAAGGAAGAAAAGATCGCACGCGATTCGTGACCCGTTCGTTAAAGAAGTACTCCATCATTCGGCTAGTAATTATCAGAGAAACCACGGAAAATTATCGATTAGAGCAAACGGGTGCTAGAATTGTCCTTGTCCTCAGACAGCGACTGAATTTGACCCAGCTATGATCTTCGTGTCAAAAATCCGCCGCCGTGGGGACAAAAACCCGAGGACTTCCCGGTCAAAGCCTCTGCAGTGCTGCCTTCGAGATAAACTCAGGCAGTCGATCTTTGAAAATCTTTTAATTTCGACCTTTCCATATCGCTCAATCTTTCAAATTACTATAGTTTCGACTTTTAAAATTTTATTCCTTAAAATTTTTTTCCTTTAAATTTAAAATTTTCCAATTTAATAACTAGAATATGTGTAAAAATCTTATTGAAATTTAAAATATTTAATTGAAAGTTTTGGTGAATTTTAATGAATTTCAATTTTTTGAAACCAATATTTGAAAAGTATGCAAAATATATTTTGTGACCTTCATCTATTTCAATATTTCTAAATAAACGAAGTGACTTCATTCACTCTACTAAACACTGAAACTTTTTAAGCAAATAAAAAGCATATAAATATTTTAGAACTAAATAATACAGGTAAATAAAAACACTGGTATAACCGAAGACGTCTTTCCCTCACACAAGTTTCAGATGAAATTGTAGTGCAAATTCCAGGATTAGGGTACATGTGGCAACAGTGCCTCCCCTCTATTTCCCTTCCAGCTCTTGCACCACCTTCATTGTCTCCGTGCCTTCTACCGCCTCTGCTTCGCAGCTGTCGCCAGCGTTGCTGTTGTAGTCGCGATCTCTTCTTTCACCTGCCTCACACCGCCGCCGCTGCCATCGCTGCGGTGCTTGTTCCCGCTACCACAAGTTCGCAGACCGCCTCCCGCCCAGCTTTTTACCCTCAGCCATATCGACCCCCTCCCCCCACCTCCCGACTTCTCTCCCCGGAAACGACTTCTTGGAGGAAGATGACGTGTTCTGGAGAAGCTCCGGAGAAAGTAAAGCGAGTTTGGAGGTGATCTTGTGAAAAAGAGTTTTACGAAGGTTTTATAAAGGATCTGCCTTGTTTAGAAGTAGGAATTTCGAAGAAGAAATATGAACTTCAAAATTTATTGTAATGTCAATGGGAGATTTCTTTCTTCTACATGTGAATAAATAATATAAACAAATTATTAATATGAACCTCAGAGATAGCTTTGGTTTAACTGGTGCTGAGGAATCTCTCGTACTTAGCAGCCATGATTGTGCTGATGGTTTAATAAAAACGTTACGGAAGCTAATAATGAAAAGGGTAAACTTTCTCATACTTCGTATTTTCTTCAAAATTATTTGTATCAATTTTTTTACATGTGCTTACACAGTTTATTTTGCAGTATTTCCTGACCGATTTAGAGGAAATGGTTGTCTTCGAATGCTTTTAGAAACTATATAATAATTTCAAACGAAGATTACGGAACACTATTCACTTGTCTTTTTCATCCATCCCTTTTCTTTGGTAATCTGTTTTCATATTTCATATTGAGGATCAAAGAGCGATTGTTAAAAAATTAAGTTGAATGAACGTTTTCGAAATTTCGAACTTTCTGATTAATTTTATACATAAAATTAGATTTGTCATTGATTTCAAAATAACTAGCTTTTTTAATCTCGCATCGTTATTGACACGATATTAAAGCCGATTAAATTGTTTTCACAAATTTGTTCGGTCTGTGTGTGTTTGTACGGGGCAATCTCTGGAACGATTTAGCTCCAGTTTTCACAGTGTTTTTCGGGCATAACATAGTAATTAATTGAAGAAACAAAAACAAAACAGTAACCTATTTTCTATTATTCAACAGGAAACGAATTTGCATAAAAATCTACAGTTGTATTCCAAACTCAATGAATTTGTATTCACGTGACCTTCACAACAAGAAAATATTCCAGTCCGTATGACATATCGTACTAATTACTCACACTACCCTTTTCTACGGTTTTGTTTTTTAAAATATCTTAAACACAGTGAGTAAATTAACTTTTCTAAAAGCCCATACAATATCCTACTGAATGTATTTTGATTCATTCCATAAGCAATGTACCGTTTACAGTAATTGAAGGTCGAACTTGAGGATGTATGGTGCTAATTGATGTATGCCGGGAGTATGCAACAATGCATGCACGCGGCTGCCCATAGCAACGATGGTTGTTCAACAATGATCGTAACTAACACGGCTTGGTGAGGAGCGGACCAGGTGGGAAAGGTGACGTAGGATAATTATGATTAATACGTGCGCAAGTAAGGTACCTCAGGAGGTTGGGTATCTTCAGGGTTTCATCAAATCGGTTCACAACGCATTTAAGTTCTAAATCAGAGAAAATATTTTTAGCGAATGGTACTACGAAACAAAATTAAAAGAACTTCTCTTTGTTCACTATTTTCACCGAAAGAATAAATGAGTATTTATTCTAAAACTATATAACTATTCATTTCGTAAGTTCTGAAATTTTGTTGCATTCCTTCGGACCAAAGAAACCGAAAGCAAATCAGAATTAGTAGTTACTCCTTTTCATCTTCAAATTCATTCCACCCGCTGCAACCAGCTGTACATGGTTAGCCTGAATTGCATCTCTGGATTTCAACCGCACTTCGGCGCCGCCCCGTATAAGTAGCCTTGGAAGGGCAGAGTTCTCTGAGAGGACTCCACAGCGCAGCGGAGACCTCTAGCGCTGGGCTTTTTCTCCGGGGCAAATGGAAGCGGCGGCGGCGAAGGCATGGCGGCGAGGGCGAGGATTATGCAGAATAAGGTGGTGGCTTAATGCGACGGGAAGCATATTTAAGATACAACGATGAAGGACAGAGAAGGAAGAAGCGAGATAGTGTGCTACGGCGCTACTCCTGCCGAGCAAACAAAAAATATCTCCAGGCACCTACTTGCCTCTGAGCTTCCTGGAACTTGGATCCTGATAAATAATGCGGGAGAGAGAAATATGGTATGTTGATTACGAAACTTTGGCTCCCAGGAATTCTGTATGTTTAACTCTGGAGATAAAAAATTATGAACTTTTAAGTAGCAAGGGAAAGCTTTGTGCAAACATTTTATTACGAAAGAAATTTCTCTTTTTATTATGATTGAACCAATATTATGATTGACTCAAGAAAATTTACACTACGTCTTAGTTATAATGTTTGAATGATTTTTCATTTAGATCTATTTAAGTGACCATTCGTTCATGATGGGCGGCTTGTATAAGCAAAAATGCTGCTGAACAAAACGAACACAAAAAGATTTCTAAAAAGTAGCATGCACACTATCAAGAACAAAAAAATACTCTCGTAAAACCGCTACAAAAAGACATGAAAAAAAGTACAACAGTTTTTTTACACACCAACAATATCAAACTAGTGATGCCTAAAACAGCACGTACTTTCTCGTCTGTATTTTCACGCAAAATTACGCGAAAAGTACTCAAATTTTCGAAAAATTGTACGTAACCTTATTTCAAAATTATTTTGAAGGGACAGATTTTATTGAAGAAAACATTTCCGTATTTAATAGTTTGGTTGTAGGAAGACTCCGAAAACATTGTGAACTTTGGCAATTATAGAAATATTAAGGTTTGCAACAAACATTTTGAAAATTTTGAAATGTAGCAGGAGCTTCACATAAAGTACCTCCCCCAAATTAAAATATCGGTTTCAAATTCAAGAGCCGCGACATCAGGCAGATCTATTGGGGAATATCAATTTTGGAGAAAATCGGTTTGAACGGTTTAGCCGTCATTCGATTTTTCGATATCAAGGACTCACAAAACATAGATTCTGGCTACACCACATGTTACAGGATTTTATTTTCTAAATTTGGCAACTGAATTTATCCACTTTTTCGATACCATGGCTCTGGAAATAGAGCTTTTCTGCTGAATTCGCTGTTTTCCCGTGCAGCATTATATAACTTTAACTCTATTCCGTAGCGAGAAAGTAAAAAGTTTCTATTCCTCGAACACTTGCTTCGTTTGCAAGACGACAACTGAGTAGCAAGCAGTGACGCACTGGGTATGAGAAATCTAGTCGGCAAGCGCAGTATAAGAATTGTCGGAATAACACAATCGCATATTTTCATTTTCCAGTCAAAATCGAAATCGAAATTCTTCATAGCTTTTATATTTTTCGCAAGTTTCTTGGTATCTAGCAAAAGCATAGACAGCTCTCAAAGGTCAGAAGCTGCAAAGATTCTCTGCAATTTCTTCGCGCATAGGAAATGAGTAAAATAGATTCAATCTGAATGACTGCCATCTGCATGAAATGCTATTGAAAGAAATATTTAGTTGTCCTATTTTGGCCAAATCACTATGTACAAAGCTGATCATTTTGTGTTTTGAGCCCGATGTTTTTAGCTTTCAAAGAACAATATCTCAATTACAATTATAGATGACGTATTACGAAATTATGAATGTTAGGAAAATATAATTGTATAAAACGTACATCCAGGATGATAGTGACAATAAAAGTTTACAGAAGAGACAATTTGAAGAAAATTTCGTAGAAGAGAAAATGCTGCACATTTTTTTTTACATAAAGGAATTCTCGGAGGAATGGATAGAAACAAACATTTTGGCCATTTTCCATATTTGTTTGAAGACAACGTTAAAAAAATTGGAAGAACAATGAATGAAATAAATCACGGTCTTGTAATAGCCTTTAACCTCTGTAATTAAAACTATTTAGCTAAGTAGCTAAGGACAGGTATTGACAATATTGCATGGTGTGTACAACATGAGAAATTTACAGGTTTTGAAGGCATTTAAAATTAAAGGTTCCAACAGGTTGTGCAGGTGTTCCTTATAATTTAGCTCGCTTATATGGCATTAATTGTAAAAGTGAATTTACAAGGGGTATGTTTAAACCACCACCATTCTTTTGGCAGTATCGAAGCCTTGGATTTTTAAGGGCGAAAAATCCCTCGTACGCCTTCCTTCGGAGGGGACGTAAAGCCGACTGTTCCATGTAGTAGATTTACTGCATGTAAAAGATCCTCAAGCCTAAAAGAAGCATCTGAGCAAAATTGAGATCCGCCAGTTTCGTCGCCGAAGAGAATACCTCCTTTCTCCGCTAGGTGGTGAAAGGAACGTATCTAAATTTGCGTGGTTAGACGGAAGAGCGAGCCTGATGGCCCGAGTCTCGCCACGTAAAATAAGGCATTAACTAAACTAAACTAAACGTTGGTTTACATAACTGATAGACTTGCATGTGAATTTACAAGAACGTGATCAAAACATTTCATCAATGGCAAAGTTTTTTTTTATTAAGAATGCTGTATCTGCATTATTTGCCTTCAAATAAAACATGTTCTTTTCACTCACCTCCGATTTTATAGTGAAACATTTAAATAAAAAAAGAAAATTATTGATCATACTGAGATTGTCAGATGAATCGAATCACATCACATTGAGAGTTAAATGATTATGGACGGGATGATATTATAGTTGACGTGTTGCGTTGTGGGAAGAAAAATAATAAGACAATGAACAGAAAAAAGAGATATCGACAAACAAGAATAAGAAGAAGGAAGCGATGAATAAGAAAACAACGACTAAAACGAAGAAAAAGAAGAAGAAGAAGAAGAAGAAGAAGAAGAAAAATAAGATGATGAAGGGACAAATAAGAAGTATTGTACCGAAGAATCTAATTTATCGCGGTTGTTCTCGACGGCACGCCAATTCCTGGGGGGAGACCGGAGGCGCTGGAGAAATGAGTGAGATGAGAACTGAAGGCTGCTAGAACACGCCGCGGTTGTGCCCATGCAATATTCATTACAACGTAATTGTGCACACTCCATTGGAGGAGTAATTTATGCAGCGTCAGGCCGAGCACTTTCGCCAGCACCTTAATTGCTTAATGGCGATATTTAAGCGAGTGGGGAAAAATATGGGCGACATTTTACTGCTTACTACTTTCGCCGCGATAAGCGTCCTCGAATAATTCAACACAACTGTTCTGCGCCCTGCTAAATTTTAACTCTTTGTTAATGACATAGCCGAACGAAAAACTGCACAAATGTCAGAGAAACTATATTTATTGCGAAAATTCTGATTTGGTGTTGTTGACGTTCTTATGAGAAGAAATAAAAGAGGTCATCTTCGTCAACATATCAGCTTTATTAAGATAGCCGGCTTTCGACGGCTTTGCCGTCATCGTCAGTCAACAGAATACAGAAAGATACAACAAAATTATAAATAGATAGACTTATTGTGTATCTATTTATAATTTTGTTGTATCTTTCTGTATTCTGTAGACTGACGATGACGGCAAAGCCGTCGAAAGCCGGCTATCTTAATAAAGCTGATATGTTGACGAAGATGATCTCTTTTATTTCTTCTTATATTTATTGCATAAATAGTAGTCACTTATTGTTTGTCATATTTAATTCTCACCATTCTACATTTCTATTTAGTTCAGTTCTGTGCACCAACATATTGATAAAATATCGAAATATAAGTGTAACTAAGATTATATGTAGGGGCCATCAAAAAATTGGAGGTAACCTGATTTTTTCTTATAATTTTAGGGTAGTCAAGATACTGTATATTATTAAATTTATATTATTAAGTTAATATTATTCTACGTATCTACATAATTATTTGTAAAAGATGTACGTATACTAAACCAAGTTTGTACTTGATTTAGGATTTATCAATGATCGTTTTCAGGCCAATAAAAGACTTTTTAAGCACACTGAACAAATAGAAGTTAACTTTTAAAATTCGACAATTGTTGACTCAGGCTTTCTAATCTGTGCAATAGAGAAATACAGTTCTTCATTTTGTTAGCATTGGAATAAAAGAAAGAATTATTTCGTTCCTACAATAGCTCAAGTAAACATAATACAAAGCAACACTATTATTCTAGTATATCACATTCCAATTTGACATGAATATGCAAAATATTTTACGTAACACATCATTACCGTATCACGACATTCAACGGAAAACATAGTGATTTAGTCGAATTGAAAGTTTAAAATACGAAAAATATTTATTCACATGTGCAAATACAAAAACACCCATTTTATGTAATGACCACTAACCTCACTTATTTAGCCAAACACTGCCGGTATCTGCCCATAATCATTCACTGGTAATGACAATGTAGGTCTGCGTCTATCAGAGCTAAATTGAGTATTGAGCGCTGTGGCAGCTTACTCTCTCCAACGTCTATTAGTGGGCTTGCGAATTTCACTTCGTGCCCGACCGCACATGTCACATACGCTCTAAATCAGATCTGATGATGCATTACGTCAAGCCTACCGAAACAGTGATCTAATATTCGTAGATAATGTATTTCATCTGGATGCACTCAGAGCTGGTGGTAATCTACGGGCTAAAATCATTTTTGTGCTCGCTAGTTTCGAATAGTTCTCCCAATGGTGTATTGTGTTTATCCTCCACAAGTTTGTTTTACAAAATATCATAATCGAGTAATGAATGAGCGATAACAGAGGAAGGACTCCTATGGAAGAAGTCGAAATTAAAATGAGTGGTGCAATATTATCGAATATCTCTAGTAATTGGTTAATGCAGAAGATTATGATCTGATTTGAAGATTTTTATCAAATAATTGGATATGCTAAAACAGCATATACTTTCTCGCATATTTCTAACCGTTAGGCAACATTATAATACTGCATAAACTTGCAAAATTGTATCCAACCAGGAAAATACTTTCTCTGCGCTGAAATTCAAACTGAACATCTTAGAAATAGTGTGCCACTCACGATACCCCTATTTCACCAGCCTCATAGCTATACTCTTCCTTCCCGACGCAATTTTGAGATCATGTTCACAGAAAACTTAATTTTTCTAGAAACTTTATAAAGAAATCATTCAAAATTTGTGTGTGAAGAAATCATTCACAACTAGTTTGTGAGAACAAGTGCATTTATTACATTTGTTCTCACAAACAATTTCTTCAGCGTGTCTTCATAGTGTCAGGTAATGTAATTTATATATGTAATTTATTTGGCATTTTAGGTCCAGATTAATCCGACCCTATCCTTTTGCATGATTGCGGTGGTCTCAGGCCCGGGCGCTCTTTTCATTTTCTATCCACAGGTAAGGGAGACATGCAGTGAGCATGGCATATTCCCATCACCGTACCTAGCTTCATTGGTCTGCCCGACCTTTCTTTTGTCACACAGCTATAGATATTGAGACGATTTGCGTCAGAGAGCCGCAGCCATACTTTTTCCCCTGAGGGGCCGCACCCGAACGTGCGCCAGAGCCAGCTGCTGGCGTGCAATTTTAATTTTAAATTAAAAAAAAAATGTATTTGCGTGTGTAGACTACAATGTGTGTGATGTGTGCGCAGGGCGCCCGCCGCCGACGGTGAGCTGGTGGCGCGACGGCCGGCAGCTGAGCGCACACGAGGCGCGCAGCGCGCACCCCAACGTGCGCCAGAGCCAGCTGCTGGCGCCCGCGCTCGGCCGCGCCCACCTGCACGCCGTCTACACCTGCCAGGCGTCCAACAGCGCGCTCACGCCGCCCGCCACCGCGCGCGTCACGCTCGAGATGCACCGTGAGTAGCTGCGCTCCTCGTTGGCGCCCGCCACACCCATTTCACTCGCTCGTTCATTCGCTTCTTCACCACTCGGTCATTCGTTTTTTTCTGACTCTCTCGTTCATTCACTTATTCACTCTCGCTCATTCACTCACTTTTTTTATATATTCATCAATCGCTCTTTCATTCACTTATTCATCACTCGATCATTGATTTATTCAACCTTCAATCGCTCTTCATTCATTCCTTCACTCGCTCATTTATTCATTCCTACACTCGTTCGTTCACGCATTCGTTCGTGCACGTATTCGTTTGTGCACACATTCGTTCTTTCACTCATTTGCCTTTCTTCCATTCATCTTCCATTTCAGGCATACACTGGTCGATTGATTTCTTTTTGAAATATTGCGTCTATTTAATAATTCTACTACCAGCATTTACTTATTATTATTCTTTGTCACCCAAGTTCATCCCATGCTCGTTCATTTCATTCTGTGCGTGTTTCCTATGCATTTATTCATAAAAATAATTGTGTTAATTCTAATATATACCCAAAAATCCCAAAGAAAAAATTGATACAACTATAGTGTAACCATGTTGGACGTCCACAACCATACTGGATGCCAGGATAATTAAATACCGACACAAATTTAAGAACTAAGGAATGTGTTATTCGAAATAGTAATAAAATTAACATTAGACGCTCGTACGAGAAAATAAACACATTCATGTTTTAGAACGTCACTGAGTTTAAAGTACAAATATTTATTAGATTGCGTCATACGAAGAATTTGAGTAAGGAATGGACAACCATTGGTGACCCCTTTTAATACAGATGTAGTTGTCTGGACAGAATAAGTGACTATCTGCAGACATGTTAAGGCCAATTATAAAATTAGTTGTGGTAATTTAAAGACAACTCAGAAAGGAGGTGGTATATTTATTTTGTATAACAATGATTATTACCAGAAGCTATTTAGAATCGGAAGGTGACGCTTGCAGACGGAATTCAAATTCGGTAGCGGACGCTTTCTGACGATAAATAAATAATCTTTAACGTAGTGTGACGCTTGTATGAAATATCCTCATAAAGAAGACAAAACAGTTCAGTTCTCGAATGTTGAACGACTTAGTACGCTAGTTTAGGCTTGACAGACTTTCCCAGGAAATCGATGACTCCCACTTTACGAGTGAAATAATACGTGTGTATTAAACAAAATTTTCAAAAAATATTAGACATTTCAATTAATATTTATTTACTAATCTTTACACAGTATAGTTTTTTTTTATTTTTGACGAGAGATGATGTATTGTGTATTTCGAGTAGAAAAGTTAATATTTATTCATTAGTTAGAAAAGGATACTGGTACAGTATGTAATTGCGTTTCCTAAAAGTTGGTTTTTTAGCTGAAACTTAAATTATATAATAGGGAGCACATCCGGGCGCTGCTAGACTGGATGGATATCATTATTTCGACGGCCTTCCTAACTAAATTCCTGTTTTCCCTTCCCTATCTGTATTTCAACTTCTCGCTTTATCTACATTTATTATTTTGTTGCACACACTTATTTCTTGTCAATACGAAATTACGTGTACTCTGGTACCGGTCATTAGATATTTTAACTGAATAAAATGCTTTTTGCTGATTCTGTGCTACATTACAGGTGACAAAAACATGTGAAGAAAAAATGCAAAGATTACAAGTTCGTTTCTCTGAATTTTCAAGCAACAATCAGAGTAATTGACATTTGCTTTGGTACTTCGCTTGTAATGAATTTCATCTATTTTTGAAGATTATGGTCAATATATGTCGCGGGAATTATGAATTGTTTTTTGTAAAAGAAAGACCAAGAACCGGGGTGCAGATCAGTCTATCAAACGCTGTTAATCTTTTAAACTGCCCCGATTCAGCGTGTTACTTGAATTTTGATTAGCCCTACCTGACGTCTTTTCGGATTATTACAATTTAATGTCGATATTTATACATTCAAAAGTTTGTAATGTTTCTTCTCATATCGCTGGCATTATTGTTGCTGTTTCAACTGCAGTTCTGGCTCCTTCCTTTACTGCATCTTCTGGTGCTTCTTCCTTCATTCCTTCGCCGGCGTTGCGCTTTTTTTCTTATTCTAGTTTGCTGCTTTTCTCTTGTTTCTCTTTAAATACTTCTCGTGTAACTTCATTCCACGGGAACATTTTTTCTTTAATCCTACTTCCATCTCTCGCCCTCTTTCCCGAGCGCTGCCGGCCGGCATTCCCCGCGAACACTGGAAGAAGTGCCGACCGCTCTCCACCAGCGAAGCGCAGGGCCTTTCAAGCCCTCTCCCCTCCCCCATCCTCCCTTCCTTCAATCCTTTCGGCCGCCGTCCTCCCCTTTTGCGTTCACGGAGAACAAACCCTGGCGTTCTTGCGGAGGACGGTGAGCCTCTTACTGATTCTTTTCACACACCTCGTGTTTCCTCTACTGGTACTGCTTTATGTCTGCCATTTTTTAGAAGATTTTTGTGGCGCTTCTTTGGTAGTTGTTCTACTGTTGCTTCTATTTGCATTTGATCCTTCAATAGCATTGCGTTTTTATCTCATTCTAATCTATTTCTATCATTTCTCTTCTTATATTTCTCTTTTATCTCATATTTTCATTTTCCTTCCAGTCTTCACCGTCTTTTTTTCTATTCCCCTACCCTCAACCGGAGTATCTGCATCTCACACTAGGGAGCGCGAGGACGTTTGTTCCACTTCACGGGCTGACGCACCTACTATGAGGCTGCTGCTGATGCTTCGGATATTTTTCTCCGCTTGTTTCTGTGTTACTTTTCCTTGCCTAAGCTGAATACTATTTGAGTAGCGGTTCCTCTCCTATTCTAATAGTGTAGGTCAGAAGTGTCCAACTTGCAAGTCCTCAAGGGCCACGACTAGTATCTTTAATATGGTTGCGGGCCATTTCTTCATTACTCGGACGATCCACCCCTGACTTCCCCATATTGTTCTCGATTCTGGCTGCTCTGAAACGGCAGGGAGGGAATGGAACCATGCGTGATATCAGGCCGTAGCAAGCATGACACTGTGAAACACATTAGAATCATTTTGAATTCCTGAATTTACTACCCCAGAAATACTTAAATCTAAAAATACTTAAATTTAATCTCGTGGAGAATTCAAGCAGCCGGATGCTCAGATCGGTAGTTTTCCATACAAACATCCATGAGAACCATACAAACGAGCCACGTACCGCGCACGATCTTTCTTTGCTCTTCCTTGTCCTAACTTCATCCCTTCCTTACACACACTTGCAGTTACATGCTCTGCACTACCATATATGTCTGGCGATCAGTTGGGAGCTCCCAGGCCGGGGCGGTGCCACGCTGGTGGGAGATACATAGTTACCTCGCTAACAGAGGGACCGGGTGTTTCAATCCAGCAGGGAAAGATCGCCGTCACCTCCCATGATGAAAACATGTACTGTACTTATGGGGTAATGTCTTTACCAGTTGACGCGCTCGGAAACTCATACAACCGAGGTCGCATTCCTATACCTGGGTTTTCGTTACGTGGCGCCTGAGGGTACATTCTTCAAGATGGAATATGACACGACTTTTATGTCTATCTCGGGCCTGCCGCAAGATGTCGCATGATCGCGACCGTATCAAGCATTGCTGCACGTCAAGCGACTCTAGCGGCTCGACAGAGAAAGACGCGAGAAGCTGTGCCATATTCCATCTTGAAGATAAGACCCTCAGGCGCCATGTTACTAATATCCAAGTATAGTGTGCGGCACGGTGGCGGTGCCGTCGGAGCCGAAGGCCACTATGAGTTGGCGCAGTCGGCGACCTTACGCGCCCGGAACACGAGTGGAAGCTTTAAACGTAAGGGGAACAGCTCAGTTAGGTAGGACGAAAAGCATGAGTTACTTTAAAAGTCAATACTGAGCGAGGCTGGCCGGACATTCAAAGCGAATATGATTGCAGTAATTCCATATTTACAGCGTCGAAACCATTTACTTCTTTTTAGATTTTTATATCTCAAACATTTTTCAGTCTCTACAGCTGTCATATTCATATCATGCACGAGAAAATATTTACTCACATTCTTTGATAGCGTTATTTTACGTACTTTTTTTTATAAACAGTATCACAAAGTGAATAAGAATTGAACCACACGAAACGAATTTTAAACATTTCTGTCATTTCCTGCTACTGACTCAAAGTTTCACGACTCCCAATTCTGTCCGTCGAAATGGACTTTGTAGTGACCGTTTGAAAGCCAGTAATTGCCACTCACTTTAGTACACTGATACTCAAAATGAAATACCAGGAAGCAACGCATTTCACGGAAAGTTTCAAAATAAATTAATTACATAAATTTGCAAAGGGTGCATGACATGAAAGGCACTTCTAACTTCCGGTCTTTGAATCTCAATAAACGAACGTTTCTATTGATGGTGGCTATTGGAGAGCCACACAGGTAACGGGGAAAAAAATTTCCGCAAAAGCAATTATCTCGTCGGAGTGCTTTTCCTAGAGTACTCAGCTGAACGTTCCGCGGCTCCCGTGACGCGTCGCTTCGTTCTGGTCACTCGGGGCGAACCGTCACCTGCCGAGGGCGCCCTCTCCTGTAATGGTTCTCGCTTGTTTCGCGAAGTGCTGATGCTTTAAAAGGACAGCGACGAGCCTCAAAGGGATATGAAATACTGATCACAGACTTCATATCGTGATATGTGGTGGCAACATTAAAAAAATCGTTTACTTTGGTGAATCCAGTGATGATTTGGGGTAGTATATGTTTACCAAAACTGGATTATAATTTAAATTGAAAAGCGTAAGTCTATAAAAAAAATAATTTGCTTGCAGGATAAGCTACACCGACGCGAACTAGTTGAAATCTAGAAGTCTGCTTAATGTATAACAAAAGTCAAATATGCGTTTATATTCATTATCGAGCCATCTTATCTAAAATATAGTCACGTTAAAAACAATCACGTTTCTAAGATTCTTCACGTGTTGTCAGGTTTTATAATAGACAACCATCTCTTTCTCTTATCAGAACATCCGTCTGATCGAAACCAAAAATGACACAATCTTTAAGAACTACTTTCAATTGACTGAATTATTTACTTAACAATTTTTTGAAGTTAAAAAGTTTCTTTCTGGCCTCCTTGTTTGTTTTTTTTTTTTGTTTTTTTTCAAGAATATTCTTTAAAAAATGACAGAGTAACGTTTGTGCATTAGCATCAAGCATTTTTTCTGTAATATTACCGAGTACTCTGTGCAATGAGTAGTCAAAGACTCTTTTAGCTTTTGTTACGTGTAGCAACCAACATATATGCGTGTATGATTAACTGAACTAATGAATCGAATTAATTGAATATGTTTCAAGTTAAAGTATATCTACTCAATTAGAAATTCATGTGACAAATTTCTATTAGTTTTGGCAGTTACCAGGAATTAAATGTATCATACAACTATGTTGTTTTCTTTTCATTTTATTTTGAAAGCAAAACAATGATAAATGAATTTGAAGACCGAAAAATCAAATCCAGTTTTCAGACACCTAACAGAGAGGAACGATTGTATTCTTTTGTCTGTGCACGCAGGCGACGCAATCCAAAGAAAGCACTACTCGGAGTCGAACCTCGGCCTCTGCCCGAGGCGAGCCGCCACCGTTGCCCAGAAACAAAAGAAGAGCGTCGGCCGCCCTCGGGTGAAATACGTCGGACGAGGCGCGGTTACAGCGGCCCCGGACAAAAATACAGAGGCATTATGGGGCTCTATTATACTTCAACCATAAAAAGGCTGCCGCACAAGCACAATTCACACCCGCACACGTACACATGCACTTGGCAAGCACTCGCGCCCTCCTCAGAGCCAGAGAGATACACGGCACTGCATCCCGCGAAAATATGGTTGAATCCGTTCCCCCCCGCACCCCATGTCTCCCTAGGGAAAGGTATGGCCCGACAGAAACGAAAGTGGCTGTATTTTCGCTATACGCCGCCTGTTTGACGAGAGACTCCGGTAAACGAAAAGAAATCTCGTTGCTTTCGTTTATCTCTTCATATTGTGACGTGTAGTTCTTCCTGCCACACTGCCAGATAACGACAACCCCTGCAAATGTACGTCATGTTTTACGTCGCCGTCTTTCTCTCGGGTCGCTCCCGGTGATAAAGATGGAGTGTTTAACGCCCCTTCTCTTCCTTAGGGCCCGCGAGACACTACGACGTCGAAATAAGCGAGGAAGCCGTTGGGAACTTGGCGAGTTTCGCCTCTCGCTTCCCTTCCGTCTGTGGCTTGCGCAACGCCTCAAATACACTCGTCCGTATCATGAACAGATTGTCTCATGAATGAGGTTCCCCTCCGTATTGAATTATTTACAATTATGAATTTCTTACTGGCGCCTTTGTCGCAGAAGTTTCATTGCTTATATTTCGGGAACTTCCGTTTCTTCAAGGTAGTGACGACGGTGAAGTTGGAACTGGAAGTGGACGCGAAAATAGGAAGGAGGAGGAGGAAGTGGGCGTGTTGTGCGGGGCGGGGCAAGGCGGAAGTCGCGCTGGCTGTGACAGCGGCAGTGGGCGTTGAGGGTGTAGAGCCCAGGCAAGCGGCGTCTGGAGCTGCAAGGGCCGCGACGGAAGCCGGAGAGCGGCCGCGGTGGTGGATGGTGATTCCGCCACAGAGCAGCCGCCGTCAGTGAGACGGCTCGGGCGGGCGTGGGCGGAACGGCGGCGGGAGTCAGGGATGACGGGCCGCAGGCAGCGGGCGCGGCCTCGACGCGGGTGGCGGCTGAGGGGCCAGGGGAGGGGCGGGGCAGAGTTTCCGACAGCGCTGGGTCGCGAGGGAGTTCAACTCGGCAAGTCCAATTTGAATTTCATGGGCGAGGCGAGTTATTTCAATTATCCCGCCGCACAAGACTTCTCGCGGCGCGGCGCGGCACCGTGCCATGCCGCCGCCGCCGGCGTGTGCAGCACCGAGGCGCCACCGCGGCGAAGCAGGAGCCGGGAGCCTGGAGGTGGTAGATGGGAGATGGGGGGGGTAGATGGGAGAGGGAGGGGGAGTGGTGGGGGGGGAGGGGAGAGGCGGGAGGCGGGAGGCGGGAGGCGGGAGGCGGGAGGCGGGAGGCGGGAGGCGGGAGGCGGGGGTGGGAGGCGGGAGGTGGTGGCCAGGGCGGTGCCGGGGGTAGGCGCACGGAGAGTGGGAGGCGGGAGGCGGGAGGCGGAGGTGAGAGGTGGGAGGTGGGAGGTGGTGGCCAGGGCGGTCCCGGGGGTAGGCGCACGGAGAGTGGACACAAAATAGACCGGCGGCGATGCCGTGTCAACGCCACGTGCCCATTTTCGGCCATACTGTGGTAACGGTTGAAGCCTCGGTCGCGAAAAAGTGTGGTACACCCAGCAAGAAATTCTTAATCTATAATTACTACTCTAATAAAAATAAAACATAAAATCAACTGTCATCACAATACCGGCAAAGGTGAGTCAGAGTGTCAACGGATGTCACAGCAATGTCTTTGACCGGAAGATCCAAGGGTTCGAATCCCGACAGTCTCGGGATTTTCGACACAGTTGGGTCGAATTCTATCTGTAGGAAAATTCTAGGGGTCAGCTGCTCTCATCGGCATTTTTCCGTGGTTTCTCCAACCAACACCAAGCGAATGCCGAAGTAGTACCCTAACATAAGGGCCACGGACCGCGCGCGATCTTTCCTTTCTCTTCATTGTCCTATCTTCACCTTTTACTTACGTACACTACACTACCACACTTGTCGGGAGACCTGTCGGATGTTTACAGCTTGTCCCGGCTGTGGTGATGATACGCTGGTAGAAGGAACCTGGTTGGGGAAATTTCCCCAAGCCGACGTAGGTCGGCGGCGGATCTTTCCATATAGAGAGGGACGATCACCACCACTTCCCGCAATAAAATCACGCATACGGGACTAATCATCTGAATAGTCGACGCCCCCAGAATTACTGAATTAATCAAAGCAAAAGATCACAAATTCAGAAAATCATGCATCCCACTATCGAAAATATCTTTGATTCATGCAGTGTGCTTACGAAAGTTAAAAATCTTCGACGCCACAACGTTTCCAAATTTATTTCCAAAGTTTTGTGCAACTATTTGAGACTAATAGAAGAGTCAATATTTATAGGAACAGAGAACTCAGAAAAGACAAAACAATCCTGACAAACAGACCAAGTCAAGTCCTCCGTAAAAATAGAAAGAAAAGCTATATCGAAATGTATATAAAACAATACCCCTAGCGCCCAACTTGGGAGAGGCTTTCCAAAATAATATTTTAAAACGGATGTGACTCAAAGAATTGTGGAAATTGTTGACATTGTGGAAACTTATAGTGAAAATTGTGCTCATTGTCGTTTCAAATTGTTTAGTATCAAAATCATTGTCCAAACATCAGATTCAGCTCAATACTAAACATAGTTTATCACTTATTCAATGAGCAGCCATATTAAATACATCATCCGCAGAATTTGGAAGAAATCACAATATTTGCAAATCCAGGTGGACTTAAGGGGAAAACTCAGTGCGACACTAGTAGCATCCATATCATCCAGGACCAGTAAATATTTTTCGTTAATTAGTTAAGGAATATAATAATAATAATAATAATAATAATAATAATAATAATAATGATAATGATAATGTGGATTTCATTAAAAGTAGGCAAAAGCAGTTTAAATTTAGTGATGCAAAACAAAGAGTGCATCTTGCTGACTAAAAGCCAATACCTATCGAAATCGGTAAGAGAGTGATGGTATATGATCGTTGATAACTTTGACATAAATTAACTTTTTGGCACTTTGATGAATTTCGATTACTTTAAGTTTACCTACACGTTTTTGTAGTATCAAAAATTTTAAAATATGTTTAACACTGGAAAAAATATACAAAAATAAATGACTTGTGTGCTTTAGCAGTTTGTATCTCATTAAACATATTCAATGTGATCAGAATATATAGTGTTTGTCGTATTAGTATAAAGCAAAATATTGGAGTTTTGGCCTTAATATTGAAATACGTTGAAATGCATAATACGAAAAAATTCTGTAGAGATCTCACTACTTCTCGGGCCTCCGAAGCCTAACGGAAGTATTCTTAATCAATCGGGGATAAATTAAATGAGGTGGGTCCATAAGTTCATCACTCAGATAAAAGAATGTGTGAGGGTACAAGGAGGAGAAGAAAGTAGTGCGCGCATTTCATGGTCCGTTGTTTGTGGCACTACTCTGAGAAACCACAAAACCCAAACCTGCGGGATTCTAGAGTTCTCGTCCAAAAAAAAAAATCATTTCACCACAGAGGCTGGAACGCGGGACTTTCAGGCCCTTGAAACTTCAGTTATGGAGTACACAAGTCAATGCAGTTAATACGACGATACGATTGCTTGATTGATTGTTAGTGATTCCGGACGCGTACTACGGTTATTGGCCCTGTGAGTATAGTTCATGTTTTCTCGGAAAGTGGAGTGTTCTTCCCCCGCTGAATGGCGAGATCCGGCACCGATCTACTGTCGGCTTGCGGGATTTTCCCCAAGCAGGTATCTCTCACCAGCGGGGCACCTCCCTTTCCGGGACAAGTTCTAAGTCATTGACCAGTCTCCCGGCACCGGTGGTAGTGTAGTGTATGTTAGTGTGCGTGTAAGGGGTGAGGATAGGGCAAGGAAGAGGAAGGAAAGATCGCGCATGGTCCTGGCTCGTTTGTCAGGGTACTGCTACACCGGCATTCGCCTAGTGGTGAAGGGAGAAACCACGGAAAACTACCGATCGGAACAGCCAATCGCTATAATTCTCCTCCAGACAGCGACTGAATTCGACCTAGCTGAAAAGCTAGTGTCGAATACCCTGCCACCGTTGGGACTCGCATCTAGAACCTCCCGATTAGAGGGACTGCTGTGACATCATTGGATACTCCCGGTACGACCATAAGTGTTCACTGAGGTGTGCCGCAGGGTCACCATCTCGACTCGGCGCTGTGAAAAGAACTGTGCAGAGAGTCTGGGGCGATCGGGCGAAACATCTTCGCGAGCGGCCTCGCAACTGCACACGCTCTCTCTGCCACAAACCGAAACGAGGCAGACGCAGGAGAGTCCACGAGGCGCGTGAGAGCAGTGTGGCGGCGTAGAGCGGCAATTGCGCGTCCACTGTTTAAGCGCCGGCAATTATTCCCGGCCGCAGCGAATCGATCGCTGCCGCGCCACGCCGCGAGCTGATGGATGTGGGTCACGAGGCAGCCCTCTAATGGCGCCTTCCCCGTCACCACGAGCCGGATGGCGGCAGAATGTTTGGGCAAGACGGAGGGCGAATACAAGACGGCAAGACGGAGGGCGGTGGTGGTGATGGCAGATGTTGTTGATGGAGGGGTTGCCGGTTGTGAGAGCGATGGTGTTGGTGTAATGTTTGTCGTAGCGGTCGTGAAAGACGTAGTACGAGGAATGTTTGGTGAGTACGGTGCCGATAGTTTCGTCGAAATATCGTGGAATCGTAAAAGTTGTAGTTGGAGGAGGGTGGGGTAGCTATGGAGGAGATGGGGTAATGTAACGTCGGGGATATAAATCGAGCTAGGTGGAGAAAGGTTGGGTGGAGGTGATGCGTGTGTGGCGACTTAATCAATGGTGAGGGTGACAAGGGCAATAACAAGACGAAGGCAGTGGACACGGTGACGACGTCGGTGGGAGGGGCGTTGCCGATGGCGACGGGTGACGGTGGCGGTGACGTTTCCGGAGTAACCACGGCGTCAACGTCTAAATCGTGGCGATAAGCGCCAAGTTCCCTGAAAAGCCATTTAACACTTTAGATGCAACGCGATGTTTTATGACGTTCGTAGTTGGGTGGAAATGTCCCGTACTTCAGTCAACTCTTTTTTATATTATTATTAGATTTTGTCTTTATTACATTTACGCTTTTTACAATTATGTTTAAATATCTGAAGTAAATCATTAAATTTTAATTGCTTTGATTGTGAAATCTTGTAAAAACTAAATACACAGATACGTTTAGAATAACTAGCTTTATTTTTGATATTTTCTTTGCAATGTTACTCAGTTTGTGTGTTCCACCTCCATTCACCAATACGCCTCCTCCAGGAATTTGACTAACTCGTTTGGCAAAACAAACAGTCCAAAGTAGCCATAATTTTATGGCGATATGGACATTCTGGAGTTCGTCGTGAAAAATGAGTTACTTCAAATACTGCAACGGGGACAACGCACTTTATTTTATTGAAACGAAAGTCGAACGTGTAGAGTTATATGTTATATATTGAATTGTAAGGTGCTTCAATGGAATGGGCGGTGGATGTCTGCCTCTTGGATAATGTATTTACGCAAATTTATACGGAAGGTTTTTACATGTTCAGTCGCAAATCTGTGTAGTTCTTAATCTGGCGCGTCGGATTATAAGATATTTAATTACGTCATTGGTTGCAATTATCACAACTCGTGGTTTCAGTTTGGTGTGGGTCTGTCTGGACGTTCTGTACCTGGAGCAAAATTAATCCTCATTCATATAAGATATCGGCATTATCTGCAAGAATAAAAAACAACGTCCAACCAACGAAAATCATGTGTTTTCTCAAAATAGGAAATTGCGTAGGAACGAGTCTGTGCAAAGAAATTCCCGATCCTATAACTAAATTGCTACAGAAACTATTTCCAAATTTAAAACAGTTAAGAAAATAATGGTAAAATTGGTTCTTGCTTGAAAAAACAACAACAGGAATTTGAATTTCTTTTTACCCTGTTAATTCGTATTACGCACGTAATATTACTAGATTTATTACTGTAAAATGTGACGACAAATAAGAATCGTCTAAACCTTAAAAATGAGAGAAAATCAAAAAGCACCGTTTGTTTCACTACATTCTGCAAATGTACTGTTTTCACTCTCGAAGAACAGTTGACACGATATACCGATTGAATTACTCATGCAATTATTATGAGCGCAAATGCAGTGTTACGTTGGTACAATATCTTCGACGGTAAAATCCATATACTATTGAATACATGTAATATTGTGATATCTCACTCTAGTCTGGCTCTAATTCAGAGAATTGTCTAAGGAAAATATGAAATGGAAACTTATGTTGTATTCGGGTTCTATGTGATGTGTTTTTATCGAGTCTGTGAACTGATAGTGAAGGGATTTGTGATATGTTTGAGAAGTTGGTAGCTAGATAGGTGATGTGATGGTAATTTGTGAGAAGACAGCCGCATACAAAAATGGCGCATTTGATGATGGGACCGAAGCGAGGGGGCGTGAGAGGGCGAAATAATGAAGGGCGTTGATGAATGAAGGTGGCGACAGACGGACGCTCCAAGGTTCAACGGCGAGCGGCGCGGAGCTCCCACGACGAAGATGTATGTGAACAGCGCGAGCCAATCGAATGCGATGGAGTTGGCCAAGCAGGAACGGCCCACGATAAATGACCGCATTGTACGCTTGTCATGTCACTGAAGTGTCTTACCAGTCAAATGAGCGAGTGTGTGTGAGAGAGAGAGGGTTGGGGAGTGACAACATAAAATGAATGAACGTTACAAGAAACAATAAGGTTGTGCAGTTGCCTTTGGGCTTTGGCAGGAATACAAAAATAAGTCGACTCTCGTGGAGGTTTAATCAATCGCGTAAGGCGGGGACGATATTCTCTCCCACAAATAAAACTAAAATTCCTTCTCCCCACTATCTTCTTCATAGTATATAAAATAATGTAAATATTTAAATATTTGATAAAAAATATTTTTTTTAAATTAATAAAATTTTGCATTTATTTAATAGGAAATAAATCATTTAAATTAATTATATGCATAGCATAATAGTACATAAAATATTGACGATCTGTACCATCGAACTATGTTTTGTCATAAATACTATAGCACCCGTTAATAAATGGAGTACTGCAGGGTAAACCGTATAATCTATGGGAACCTCAATCTATATCTATGTACAATTATATTTAGATAATTGTCTGCGTTCAAACAATATAGCGAACGAAAATAAAGCGTTGCACACTTTCCGCAATACATTGCAAAATTGGTGACGCTCAAAACTCTATGTCATTACCGAGATCATTAATAATTCCAAAACCGAACTAAAATACGTCCAAGTTTTGTGAAAGGGCGCTCGTAAAACGCTGAAATATGCTTTGTCTGTTTTTTGTTATCCTTTTCACTGAACATTAGATGAAGGTATGAAGTGTCTCGAGTCGCGACGTCTCAGCTGTTATCTACTTTGTTAAAAGAGCGCGTATACGTTTGTAGGTGACTGAATCGATTCCCTTTCTAAGCGAGCGACCCAACCATCAGCAATGGCGAGGACTCCGATGTAACCGCAGCCCTGGAATTCTCAATCCATGCGTGTAAACAATGAGGCTCCGCGAGCGCCGGAGAGCGCGAGCACAGGTGAACGCGGGGCGGGGCGGGGCGGGGCGGGGCGGGGCGGGGCGGGGCGGGGCGGGCGGGGCGGGGCGGGGCGGGGCGGGGCGGGGCGGGGCGGGGCGGGGCGGGGCGGGGCGGGGCGGGGCGGGGCGGGCTAGTGAGGGACGGGGCGGGGTGGGATGGGATGGGGCGGTGTGTGTAGAGTGGGCCAGGTGCGTGGCGGGCCGGAGAGCAAGAACGGGGCACGCCGGGGTGGGGCAAGGCGGAGAGAGGCGCAGGTGGGCGGAGCTGAGAAAATGGTGGATGACTCGCGATGGGGCGGGGTGCGATATCTCTGAAGGAGGTGGCTCTGAGGGGATGGGAGCTTCATCTCGGAGCACGGCGAAATGGGTGGATGGGGGGGGGGAAAAAGGTACCCAGTCCGGGGGTGGTGGATGGAAGAATATGGACAGGAAGACAGCCGTTTGCAGCAGTGGGAGAAAGACAAGTGGGGGTGCAGATGGATAGGAACGAGATGTAGGTGGGATCCCATGGATATAGCGGTAGATAGTGGAGCGAGAACGAGCGGTGTAGGGAAAGTTAAGTCGCAGAGTAGAATTGTACCGCAACGAGACATACCCGAGAGGGAAGGAAGGGCGGGAGGGGGAAGAAAAGGAAGAAGGCGCGTCGGTGAGGAGAGGAGAGGGTGTGAGGGAGACATTGTTGGATACTTGCTAGTGGTGCTGGTTCAAACCGAATAGCCCCATCGGTGCATCTTGGGCATCAAAGAGAAGGGACGTATCGGAGAAAGAAAAGGCGGGGATGGGGTGGAGGCAGAGTAAAGGGTGTGACGGGCGGAAAAAGAGAGGAGACGAGTGTGATGTTGATGGGGCAGGGGAGAGGTTGTAGGGCCGTTGAGGGCTGGAAGAGAAACGGATGAAGTGGGAGGGAATGGGGGAAGTGTGGCCGATATGGAAAGGGAAGGAAGGTGAATGGAACATAGTGGGGAAAGAGGGGGTTAGGAGGGGAAGGTGGGGTTGGGTTGAGGAGGAGATGGGAAGGGCGTGGTGAGAAACGGTGAGAGAAGAAGAGGAAGGCGCGCGGCGGGACAAAAGGAGGGAGCTTCGCGGGGTTGGGCGTGGAGGAGGTGAGAGAGGCATGGTGGGAACGCGGAGGGAGGAGGTGGGAGGCGCGTGTCGGGGGCTAGAGGGGAAGGAACTTGGCAGGGTTAGCGGGGCGGGGGGGGGGGGCGGGGGCGCCGGGCGAGCGGAGGCCGGGGGTGCGAGGCAGGTGCGCGAGCGTCTCTTACGCTTGGCGCTATTCAATTTTCTCATTAACGGTTCCTCCGCGCGATGAAAAGCGTTTGCTCGAGGGTGGCGGGGCGGCGCGAGGCGCCGGGAGGGAGTGGAAGGGATGGAGAGGGGAGGGGACGGGTGGCGCAGCTCCACGCGTTCCGTCATTGTTTCGCTGCGCGCTCCCGCCCACGCGTACACGCACCAGTCGCCGCCGCGCCGGCCTCGTGCGCATTCGTTTGTGCAACTTCTTACTGTTTCTCGGTCTCATTACCATCTCCCCCAACGATTCCACAACACGAGCTATCTCGTCGAAAGGATGCGAATCAAGTAGATAGTTACCAACTGAAGTTCCATCTTCGTAATATTAACTTGAATCCACCTAAAGTCTTGTGTACTCTAATTTCTTTCGTACTTTTCCTTGTAGCAATACATTGCTTCTTTCTACGAAATAAATAAGAGAAAGTAAAATATTTAAATGCGCTTGTGCAGAAACAATACCTGCGGGGAAGATGTCTTCCAGTCGGGTGATCTGCTAAAGCCGCCATTTTGTATCCTCTCACCCGACAGCCAACAAGCAGAAGTTAATATAGGAAAAGGAAAAAATATAACAATTGAAGTACTTCTGAACAGTTTTGTGTATATTAATATTAGTTGTGGTTAGACTAGTGGTTTTTTCATTCACAATACCGCCTGACAAGTTAATATAAAATGACGGAATCGCTAGTGCGAAGGAATGCACTACTCCGTGTACGGATATCTAGACCCGGGTGTCGAGGTGTCGGAGCGAACCGCGAAGTCCTGAGGGTGCGGGCTCACCTCTCGCCTCCAGCGCCGGAGCCCTGAGAAGGGAGTGGGGAGAGTTGCGGAGTCCGGAGTCCGGGCCGAGCGTGAAGTTGGCGCAACCCTTGGGGTGCCTCAGGGACCGATCCGCGACTCCCGCTGCGGATACACTCCTCCGCTGGGATGCGACGGTCCTGTAGGCACGCGCTCTTGCCTTCAGGCCGAGAACGCTCTTAAAACAAACAGCTGAACTCCTGCAAACACTCCGCACTTTGTAAATCATTTTTAAAAGTAAAATAACTTCACTGGATCACATCTTCGAACGTTTCTGACTGTGTAGCAAAGTAAAAATCTGTCTTTATGTATGTGTGACTGTATTGGCTCAACAGCTCCCTACCGGGCCAAGGCCTCTCAGCGGCGTCCCGGCCACGTGGTCATGGGTTAAGGGGTACGTGTGGTTAGCACACAGACATAGCTACCCCATATTATGGTCTTCACAACCTGAGAGAGAAGTGAGGTTTCTCACCGCCATTCAGCAACAGATAGTGGGATATTGCAAGGAAACGTCACACTAAAATCGACCGAGAATCGAACCAAGAAATTCTTCATGGAGAGCGAGCACGCTGACCACTGGGCTATCCGTGGGACTGCAGAGTGAAGGTACGCTCCAATAACATAATGAAATGACGTATTGTGGGAAAGATAACATGTGTCCCTTTGATGACACAACTCTGCTTTAAAGGCCTAAAGCGCATCGTTTCCATCCATCGTTATTTTAGAATGTGTTGCAGAGTAATGTCTGTTGCAGTTGGAGTAATCGTCTTCATTCCCCCGCAAAATCTGCCATCTTCTTTTTCGTCAAACTTTGAATCAGGATTGAGCAGTAATTTCCTCTCTAGCAGTTAAATGCTTTTGTTTCGTTTTTGTTTACGATATAAAACCGTGATATTTCCTTAGCCGAGAGATACAATATTTTCAAGGGTACATTGCTGTCATGGGTGACAGATGAATTTTGAAAAGAACTGTTCTTTTAGTCGTATTTTTTATAGTGTGCTTCAACCGCAGAATAAACCCACCAAATTACTTCAACGTTTGATATTATGTTAAAAAATTCCCAAAATCAAAATGGCTGTAAAAGACCACAAGGGATCAAAGTTCCGTTCCTTCTCCGTTGCAATTTGTAAGGATTACACTGGTCAATACTCATTTTAGTGCCTAAGATACTAAACTTTTTCTGGGTATTTCGACGTCACTGATTGCAAGAAACGCATTAGTTTTGCCCTATCAGCTCTAGTTTTGTAAATACGGAATTATCATCATATACACCTACTTCCACTCTGCGTGTGCTAGAATTTGGGAACATCAATTGCATGTGGACATAAAATATATACTTTACTGATGTTAATTAGTTGTAAAATAAAATAAATGTGTTTCTATAAATGAAATATATTTATTAGGTAAAAAAATTTAAAAATCACAAAATCAACAATTTATTGAAGACCTATTTTTTAAATAGATTTTTTGGAGTGACAAAGGTCGTAGCAGACTTTCTGTATGTTCCAACAGTAGTCTGCCATAATATGTGTATCCTATAATGTACATTTTTCTTGGTGTCTCTCTTCCATTGGTGAAATCGTTCTCCTTACTCCTCACTTAGATCATCATATGACGAAAAGCAATCCAAGTGGCTCTGTAGGTAAGGTATCTTAATACTCATTGCAGCGAAGCCCAGGTAAATTGGAAAGCATTGTTTTTACTAATTGTGAATTTTTTTCTGCTTTATGCTTTCATAGAAAGTTTTTTCACAACTAGAACAAAAGAAGACCAGACATTTGATTCATTTTCGCTCATGGATTCCAAGAAATATGAATCATTTACGAGCCTTCTTATTTGAGAACCATCAAAAATCTCTACTTTCAGTTTCTTGTTGGTGACTACCGCAAATGTATGCAATAAGGACAGTAAACACAAACCTTCCTATCCCCAAAGACAGTACAAATTGTTTCATCGAACCTAGCTCGATACGCAAAGGAGAGAATAATTTTCTCTCGAGCAACAAAAGATAAATTGATCACATTGTTTTCCCCTACAGCTTCCTCTTTCCTCAGAGGTCTAGTTTTTCTCAAGCAATGCTGTTGGCTCTGCTGTCTTACAGAAATATAAAGCAGGTATAGTTTGTGCAGCCACTTTGTTGACCGAGAAGAAAATTCACGATCTTCAGACCAACACAAATTAGCCACTGATGTTCATCATACTTAACCTTCTTTTAAACTAAAGAAGTTGTCGCGTTCTCTTCTTTCATGCAGAATGACTGAACAATTGGAACAGAGCCGTATTTGTTGCCTTTGTACAAGAGTGCTCACTTCAAAATTCTTCATGAGCTGTCAGTGATAAGTCGCCATTCATGTGACTTATATACTGCAAACACAGTTACATTCCTAGAAAGGCACAGATAATTCAAATTTGTCGGTTTATAATGAAATAAAAATTAAATAGACTATACGTATTAATTGAAAGTGAATTAATATGTAAATGATTCCAAAAGTGACGAAAATCGTTCTTTTCACTGAATCTTCAAAACTAGAGCTGATGGAGCCAAGCGGTTAGCATTTTTTGAATTAGCGGCCACGAAAAACTTTAATCAGCTCTAAAATGTTAGATACTGTCATGGTTCTATTATTCTCTTCCCCAAAACACCAAAACAATATATCCATCCATTAACGTCGCCATAAGCATTGGACGCCATCACCCTGCTCTTAACTAGCTCGTCTAAATAAATAATAGGTGACCACATCAACAAATTTCTTATCCGTCTTCGCAGAATCGTCCTGTACAGGAACCGTGAATTATACTATTATTGTTGTTGTAGGAAAACTAATTCTCATAATTTGTTGGGAACCTGTTATCATTAATTAAACACAAAATTTAATTCTGTTTTCAAAGCAGATTAATAACAACTGAATATATTCCTTTGTAATTGAAAATTTCAAATGAAAACCTTAGCCATAGAATAACACAAATAAAATATAATACTCCTACAAATTAAACAACACTGCTAAAACTTGTACTATATTATATCTTTAAGTTATTTTTCTATAACGATTACTCAGTGAACTTTCCAAAATTTACTGCAATTAATTACTCATTGGTTGGATCCTTTCAAATAACTATTAATTGTTGCAAACTGATAGTCAATTCATTGAAGTTATTTGGGATATTACTTTAAAACAACAAATCTTATAATTTTGTCTTAAAAATATAGTAATCTTGACCTTGCTACAACATTAAGAATGTCAAAAGTTTTTTGTCACTTCCCTTTCGGCGTCAGCACTGCTGTCAAGTATCACGGCACCATCAGCTTGCACCAATTTTTCTTCGTGACGACATGTCCAATTCCATTCGTTGCACTTTTACAATTAGCTTGGCGCTATTGTCCTCCGACAAAACTGTACAATTAAAAATTGTTACTCCTACTACGCGTCTCCATTTGTCTAAAAGAAAATTCTACTGTGTTTACATCGCATCTCCATCCGAGCCTCGAGACGTCGAATCATCGTCTGTCTGCTTCATCGACTTTTCGAAGCGCCTGTTTCAAAACAGTGGACGGTCCTGCCTAGCACTGCTACTTTTTTAAAGTTCTATTTCCGTTCTATTGATTACACATAACTCCCCAATCTTTTCATAAATTTGCTCCATTTCCGAAATGTTTACATTTTTCGTATCTTCTAAATTTATACGCGGATTCCTTTGATTTTCTAAAATACTGTCTCCTGCCGCTCGTCGTGTTGTAAACATTTGACGGTGTTCTCCTCCCACGACACACCATTACTAATTTGGAATTTTGCTAAAAAAATAATTATATCCTGCAATTTTTGCACTCCAACACTGTCCAACAATGTTTTATTAAATTTTGTTCTAAATGTTCCACACTTTCGTTCCTGCGTTTTCACCGAAATACGAATAATATTTCCAAATTTCCGTCTTACCCCTTCCACCTTCACTTGTTTGTTTGTTTTAATTACTACTTAAAATGTTTATAATGTTTCTTTTTTCGGCGCATATCGGGATCATTACAATACCAAACCAAAGTTTTTTTGTTGCCCTGTGCTATTAATGAGAACAAAAAGTAATTTTGTAGAAACGATTTATATAAAATGCAAACTACTTATTCATCTAATTTCCATTATTTTGCTGAACTTTGGCGGCGGGTATATCACTCAGCTCCTTTGTTCCTTTTTTGTATTGCATTTCTATCTATTAAAAGGCATATTAACGTAAAAAGTATTCGGACAGCGAGAAAGTAAAAATATAATTGTTCTACTACCCTTCCTAAAATATTATGAAAAAAATGTACTTGGGAAGGATGTTTTGAAGATTGTTCAGTAAAATTGCAAAGCAATTCCGAGTTCCCCTTTCTTCTTTTGTAAGTAAGTACATCATTCCCACAATCCACATGGAGTGGATGGGTGGTTGGGTGTGTGGGTGGAGGGTTGTTGAATGAAAGAGAAATGGAAGGAGATGGATGAAAGAATAAACGGGTGTCTGGGAAGGGCGCCTGTGTGTGTGGGCGTTGGCTTTTTTGTGGGCGGTGTGCGTGGGCGAGGGCGAAGGTGTTGCCGGGGACATAGGCGTGGGCGCAGGCATGGGCGTGGGCGAGGGATGAGCGTGGGCGAGGGAAGGGGGTGGGCGTGGGCGTGGGCGAAGACGCGTGCGAGGGCAGGACTTGGGCTTGGGCGCGGGCGAGGACGAGGGCGTCGGCGGGGGGCGGGGCGCGGAGGCGACGGGGATGACGGACGGGGCCGGCGCGCGGCCTCGCAGCCGTAAACAAGGGCGAGCGCCGTTTGAGCGCCGTTGTGCGCCGCCGCCCACTCAGCGAGATTTGAGTTCCGCGCCGGCCGCCTGGGGGTCGTGCGTCAAAGCCCGGCCTGCCGCCAGGCCTGGCCGAACCCCGCGCACGTCGGCGCGATGGACGGCGCCGCCCGCGCGGGACGAACCCCTGCTTCCGCCCGCCTATGGCGCGCCGGTGCACTCGGTCGGGAGAGGCGTGTGTGAGGCTGGAAGGAGCGGGTGGGGCAGGGTGTGTAGGGGTGGGCGGGGCGGAGGAGGCGCGGCGGTGAACTGGGAAGGGACAAGCGGATGTGGATGTGAGGCTGGATGGAGGGGGGCGGAGCGGGGCGGAGCGGGGCGGAGCGGGGCGGAGCGGGGCGGAGCGGGGCGGAGCGGGGCGGAAGTTCGCCGATGCACTGGGTTGGGAGAGGCGTATGTGGGTAAGTGGGGGTGCGGGGAGCCAGGAGGGGGCGTTGGGGCGGAGGGGAGCAAGGTGGGAGAGGGGGAGGTGCGGGGATCCGGGGAGACTGATGTAGTCATGTAACGAAGTCCCTATTGCTCTCAAAGATATTTTCAATGATATCGTAATGTGGCCCTGTTTGTTTGATGCGCACGAACTGATGCTTCAATGAAACGCATTGTCTAAAATTTTACTCCAGTTTTCTGAACGGAAAAGAATAACGAAGTCATGAAACTATGGTATCCAAGGCCTTCACTTTTCTAGGGCCTTTCAAGAAAAGCCACAGGAAACACAACAAACTGCCGCTGTTCGTAGAAGTTAATATCTCTATTTCTGTAGAAGTGAGACTTGAGGTGGCTGGGGTGGCGTATCTTGTTACTGCTTAAAGCACATAAAAGAGGGTTACTGCCAAAAGAACTTCACAGAAATAAGTAGATTTGTTGAATACTTTTTTTTCGTTAAAGGCGAAAATTAGATTCGGAATTCCTAAGGAACAGAGAAACATAAAGAAATAACTATCATTATGAATTTTTAAGGGGAAAAGCAGGTTATAAATTATTCATCTATTATTGATATTAAAACAGGACTCGATGTCTTACTACCTTTAAACCGAGGTACTATTTTATATGCGAAATAAACTTTGACGATTTTATGGGTCGAATGTATTTCCGTATGAATCTGTATTACTCTTACTGATTGGACACTCATGTGTTATGTAGACAACCGCAACGTATCCTCAGTTGACATACATAATATTAATCGCCAGTGTGAAATTTCTCTACAATTCCTTCAATTTTAGTGTGTTGTGTGACTCCAGCTAACTAGACACTACATACACTCAGATATAAAAAACAATTTGGTGAGGCAATGCGAGTTGGCGAAAAAGAGGACCGTGAGGTCCGCGGTTGGAATTAGCAAGGACATTCTGCGCATGACCCTCTAGCACGGGGGGGTCCCATTTGCAAGACCTGCAGGGCCACATCTAAAATATTTAATTCAGTCGCAGGCCATATTTTCATTATTCGGGCGAGCCACACGTGACCCCGTCACACGTTTTGTTGATCTCGGCAATGTTCCTGACTGCACTGAAAAAAGGGGGGGAGGGCAAATAGAACTTTGCGTGATATCACGCCGTATCATACATAACGCAGTGAAACACATTGGGATGATTTTTAATTTGTGAATTTACCAGAAAAAATTCGAAAAATTTAAATTCAACCTTTTTTTACAATAAGACGTGTTAACACCAACAAAGCACGTGCACTAGGTGCACAATGTTGTTGCTCGACAGTCATACAATGAACTCAAATTGACTAATAATCTTTCGCTGGCTACAAAAAATGGCACCCCGGGCCGCAGGCTGCCTGTTGGACAATCCTGCTGTAGACGCACCACCGCCGCCGCTCGCTGGCTGAGGGGAAGGGCCCAGGACATTGGCAAGGGGTGGAGGAGATGAGAGGTGGGAGGAGGAGGGGATCGGACGTAGAGGGAGCGCGGCGCGGAGGGGAAGGGGAAGGGGGGGGTGGAGAAGATCAGATCGGGGTGGGAAATGCCGGGGTGGGGCGGTGAAGACCGGGGCTGGGCGGAGCTTGAAACAGAGTGGAGAAGATTGGAGCCGAGTGAATAAGGTCGAAGCGGGTGGAAAAGGTTGGGGCGATGTAAGAAAGATTGGAGTGTGATGGGGAAGATCGAACCGGGAGAGGCGGCTCAGTGCATTGACTGATGTCACCGCAGTGCCTCTGTCCGGGAGATTCTAGGTTCGAGTCCAGACAGTGGCAAGATTTTCGACACTAGCTTGTAAGATTGGTCGAATTCAGTCGCTGTCTGTAGGAAAATTTTAGCGGCCGTCTGCTCTGATCGGTAGTTTTCCGTGGTTTCTCCAATCAACATCAGGCGAATGCCGGAGCATTACCGTAAACAAAGGGGCCACGGACCGCGCGCGATCTTTTCTACCTCTTCCTTGATCTATCCTGTCCCCTTACACACACACACACACACACACACACACACACACACAATAGCATTCACTACACTCTCACACATACCGGGAGACCTGACGAGAGCTTAGTGCTTGTCCCGGCTGGGGTGGTGCCCCGCTGGTGGGAGATACCAGCTGGTTGAGGAAAACCCAGCTAACTGACGGTAGATCTCTCCATCTAGCGGGGGAAGAACACTGCCGCCTCCCGAGAAAAACATGAACTACACTCACGGAACTAATAACCGTAGTAGTTGACGCGCCCGGAATTACTAACAACCAATCAACCATCGAAGCATTGTGCGGAAGATTGGTGCTGGGTGAGGAAAAGGGGAAAGCAGAGGTGGAGTGGATGCGAAGCTGAGGGGCGAGAGTTGAGTGGGAGAGAAATGCGGGGCTGCAGTGATGCTGCTTTTTCTTGTTTCCTAGAACAGCTCTCAGACGCTGACCACTCCACAGGAGTTCCCTCTCCATTTCGGTTTCCAATCTCTGCTAAAGCTTCGTGAAATTTCCAAGACCAAATCAACAAATCGACTCATTGCATCACGTATTTATTTTCATTAAACGTCGCGATAGTCATGAATAATCGTATATTAAAATTTTAATGTGTTATTAGCATATTAAAATTTTGATACAATAGATAATATTGGCCTCAAGTATTCACGGTGTACGAAGTGATAAAACACGTGTTAGAGATTAAAAATATTCATTAATCATTCTCTTGTGAGAACGTGAATAAAAAGTTCCTGCGAGATAAAAAAATTGAAATTTTTTTCATTTCAAATGGAACGTCCAGCATTTTATTTTCTAAAATACTACAAGATAACTATAACAACATTAATAAAAATATGAATAATTTGCATAAATTATCTTTTCATGAAAAACAATTTTGCATTTTCTAAATATGAGCAGATCACCTTCTTCTTTCACTCTCAGCAAAGAACAATTGTAATAAAAAAGTTGTGGTTCAAATTATAAAGAACTTTCTGTATTAAAGCTTAAATAAACAGGTAAGTGATACGAACTTGAGCACGAATATTAATATAATGAAATCATATAATGATATATATTTAACAGAGTGCGTCAATAATAATGATTTATAAGGGAGGAACTCGCGTTTCGCGAGAATTGTTAAAATTATGGAAGCAATCTGAAAGTGTTAGGATTTGTGCAGTTGTGATTATTTTCGAATTGATTCTATTCCATTCTGGGAAATATAATACAGCCATATAGTAATTCTTTTTATACTTTCGAATTACAATAAATGAAATATGACCAGTTCTACTCGTCGCCAGTCCTTAATGTCAGCCACAATCCTTCGAGGTGAGACTAGACTACACGCGAATGTCTTTCACTGAACCCGTGCGGATTTCAGCAACTTCACGAGAGAGCGTCCATGCGCCCGTTGGCGCGGACGAGCTCCTCTTTCGGCGGACGACTGTACTTGACGGGGGGAGCTAGGCAGCGCTTGACCCCGGGGTTCCCCCCCTCCCCCCCCCGCCGCGGCCCGGCCCCCCCTCCCCGTCCCCCGCGCTCCGACCAGCCCAGCCCCGCAACGCCGCGCCCCCCCCCGGCATTCGCCTCACGGCCCGCGACGGGGGTGACTTTGTGACTCGCACGGAAAGAGCCCTCATCAGCGCGCGGCTGTCAGGGCGCGACCCATCGCCCTCCGCGGAGAGACAGCGCTTCTGACGCCCCCCCACGTCCCTCCAGGACCCCGGCTCGACCCCTGCGGCACGCCTCGCTGCAGGACGCCGCGACCCGTTCTTCCACACCGCCACTCGCTCCCCACTCGCTCCTCACCCTGCTCACTTTATGCCACATGCCCCGCCGCATTACGTTCAGCCCCGACTCTCCAACCTCGCCACTCACTCCTTCCGCAGGTCTCTTGCCACACACGTGACGCCCCCCTCCGTCCTTCCAGCACCCCTGCGGCCGCCTCGCTGTAGGACGCCCGGACCGCCACTCGCTCCCCACTCGCCCCGCCAGCCTCGCCACTCGCTCCTCACACGCATCACCCTGCCACCCCCCGCCCACCAGCCCTGCCACTCGTCTCACACACCTCGCCACAACACGCCCGCCCCGCCCCTCCAGCCTTGCGCTGGTCTCTTGCCACACGCTTTACGCCACCCTCCGTCCTTCCAGTTCTGACACTCTTCCCACACACCCCGCCCCGTCCCTCCGACCCTGGCACTCGTCCCACACCTCGCCACAATATGCCCCGTGGCGTTCCTCTACCCCGTCACACGCCCGGTTCACCTGATGCCCCCGTAATATGACGTTCCGCCCATCTCCGCACCGCCACTCACTTCACCCAACTCTTCGGCGTATGACGTCACTCTCCGCTCTGTAGGACTCCGCCACGCGCCAGACGGTTCACACCACATTGTTCCCCCTCACTTGGCTTCACTCCATTATGCCTCGCCCCGCCTCGTTATCCCTCGGCGGCCCCCGTAAACACCGTCATGCCTTGCCCATCCCCACTCTACACTCCCCTACCCCATCGTTTCTCCACCCGCCAGGTCTCCCCTCCTCCCACCTAGTCCCATTCCCCTCCCTGTTTCGCTACGACCCAAACTTCCCACCTTTCGACGGGCAAAAGCATCGTGTGTGACAGAACATCAGCCCAAATTGAGGTTGTGTTGATGTCAGCGACTTTCGCCTGTGCCTGTGCGACTTTCCTTCCCCGCTCACGCCGCCCTTTTACGTCACGGACCCTTCATCGCTGACGCTTTTGTCTCTCCCTCCCTTCCTGCTGGCTGCCTATCGCTTCTTCCCCTAAGCGTCGCATTCTGTTCACGCAGCTACGTGTCCCATGGCCTTACACTCCAACTCCCTTTGCATTATCATCACTTCATCTTTACCACCTTTCTCACAACCTATCAACACAGACACAGTTTCATTCTGCATGCGAAATATTAAAATTAATTCTCATTTAGAGAAATTCAAAGCGAGACCATTCACATGGTAGGCAACCAACAGCCCACATTCACGTCATATAAAACTGTCAGCACTGCTCACTTTACCATTCACATTTATTTAAACTGGTAAAAGACCAAATTTGAATACAACAAAGCTTGTAAATAACATTTCTCAGTAAGTAAATTTTGAATTTTTTGAAAATTCTTGTATGTACGTTGTTTCATCGTAAGCTTTTACGGTCGGAATCACTATCAGAGAAACTTCCGGGGCTGGTTGGCCTTGGACCAGTTGGGGTCGAAGGGCCAAACAATACGCCTTACCACTACTGCGTCCGCGACCCTGCCACCGCTCAGAATGTCCACCGCGGTGGTTGATTGATTGATTAGTGATTAAAGGCGCGTCAACTACTGAGGTTACTAGTCTCGTAAGTGTTTTTTCATCGGGAGATGGCAGTGATTATCTCCACTGAATGGCAAGATCGGGCGCCGACCTACCGTCGACTTCCTCAACCAGGTATCTCCCATCAGCAGGGCTCCACCCCAGCCGGAACCAGTTCTAAGTCCCCGACCGGTCTCCCGGCATACGTGGTAGTGTAGTGCATGTTATTGTGTGTGCACAGGAAGAGGATAGAAAAAGGAAGAGGAAGGAAAGATCGCGCGCGGTACGTGGCCCGTTTGTTAAGGTACTACTTCGGCACACGCCTGGTGTTGATCGGAGAAACCACGGAAGTTACCGATCAGAGCAGCCGGCCTCTAGAATTCTCCTCCAGACAGCGGCTGAATTCGAGCAAGCCAACAAGCTAGTGTCGAAAATCCTGCCGCCGTCGGGACTGGAACCAAAGATCTCCCGGTCAGAGACCCTGCAGTGACATCAGTTGATGCCCTGAGCCACCTCTCCCGGTCTACCACGGTCGTGGACGAAACGTTCAGCGCGTACTGAACCACGGCTTACCAGGCCGGAAACGTTCTCGTAGGTAGATTATTAGATTATTATAATGAGATCATTCACATAGTTCGTGAGAACTTGGTGGAACGACAAAAATTGTACGTAACGCAGCTCAAAAAGCCATAAATTAGTGGTGCTAAAACAGCACGTACTTGCTCGTTGACAGAGCCATGTAGTTAGAGTTTTTGTGCAGAAAATTAGACTTTTTTCGCGCAGCATTACATAACTGTCTCTCTCCTTCGTAGTGAGAAAGTAAAAAGGTAACCAACATTCATAATGTTCTCGTAAATTGGAATCAATTCTAAATGGTCACCCTCACGATTTCCTTTAATATAAACGAGCTTCAAAATAATCTGAAGAAGGCTGACAGAGGTCATCTCCGTCAACTTAGTATCGGACATATTAAATTGACGGTGATGACCACCTTTACTTCTTCATATAATGTCAACAACACCACATAAGAATTTCCTCAACTTCAAAATAATCGCAGGTGATACCGAATTTTACTACTGTACACCAACTCCAACCACAGTTTGTCTGACACAGTCCACCCCTGTCTCTTCTTCCTCCCGCATCGATCCTCCGCGCCCCAGCAGCCATCACAACACCACCGCGCGTCCATTGTTCTTCACTGCGCCCGCTGCCAAAGCCTACACCGTCGGCGTCTTCGTCTCACGAGGATGGGGGAGGGGGGAAGGGCGGGTCGCCTCGGGACGAGATGCGCGCGACGCCTGGGGAATACGCGGGTGCCCCCCGCCCCCCGCCCCCGCCCCCTCCGACAGCCTGCAAAGCGGCCCGCCGCCCGCTCTGTATTCGCGGCCGGCGTTCGCCCGTAGGTCAGTGCTTCCCGCCCTCTACTCCCCCGAGCATACGCCTCCTTTATGTATCAATCATGCGTCTCTTCGGAAACAACGCTCTGTTTGGAAGGCACGACTCGAAAGTAGGCAAGACATATGAATTTGAAAGGAAGGAAGGTCTAATATAAAAGCAAGAAAATGTGGAACTGCATTGGGAGTAAAAAAGTGTAAAAATAATGGAAATAAAAAGATACTCGCAGGCAAAAGATGTGGAATAAATTTATAATAAAGCCGGAAAGATAGTGTAGACCAGGAGAGGCAAAGAAAGACCATAAGATTATCAATTTGGAATCATAATGCATTATGAAATTAATGCATTATGTGACATAAAATATGAAAAGCAGATTACAGAAACTATAACATTCGTTTAACTCAAATGTACACATAAGCTTCCGCGGCTTCACATGACAAGCGAAACGTCGGCCGCTCAGCCCACTACGCGGCGTCACCCAGGTTCCATTTGTTTAACTCCCTAACATTAACTATCGTTTAATGTAATTTCCTTATCCAAACTCCTTTACTCTTAGTGTAGTGGTCTAAGAATGTACTCCTTCGCCTGTGTACAAATGGAGAACTGTCAGCTGTTTAGATCATTTCTCGCTGAGCATGCGGACTCACAGGTCAGTGTTCCACTCCCCCGAGCACATGCCTTCTTGATACATCAGTGATACGTCTCATCTCAAACCTCGCTATGTTTTGGGAGGAAGATGGATGTTTCGCAAAAATTGGGGAAAAGGGTAGAAATATGAATATCAAAGCGAGTAAAATGCGAATGTAGTGAATATCGAAGAAAGAAAATAGGTAGAAGCATGCAATAAAATTAACGAAAACAGAAGAGGATTACAAAAGTAAAAAAAAATCAGAAGTAAGATGGATTATGGTTATTGGAATATCCAAAAGAAAGCAAAGAAAAACTGGATAGAAGCAGTATCAAGACGAGATAAAATGTCTAGAAAGGAGCAGTGTCTTGTCAAATTCAGAACAATTATGAAACAAGAATCAAACGTAATACGGAAAAACGTGTATAAGAGAAACGCTTGATTATTAAATCTATTTCTTTTAAAAACATTCTCATAATGTCATTCTTTTAAAGTACAGATTGAAAGAACGCCTTTTAAGGATGTTATTCATATGGAATGTATCTTCGCTGAAAAAATGACGCGTCTGTGCCGCAGGCATATGATCAGGCGACTCGCTCCGTCTGCCCAGATAACGCGATCTCATAAGTCAGCATCGTGTACCCCCAAAGAAGGCAAGTAAGGAAACTTGTGGGAAAGAACAAAATACTTCAGAAAGGAAGAATAAGAGAAGAAAAATATCTGGAAATGCATCAATAAAGCGCAGTTGTGCAATCAAAACGGGTGATAGTGGTGAGTGTAAGAATAAAAAAAAGGAATGGAAGAAATCGAAAGAAAACCTTTCTTTACGGAAAAGAAAAGAGAGAATGTAAATCAGAAAACAGCCGGAAAAATACGTAGAAAACTTAAGATAACCCTACAAATCATATCAAATTTTAAGACTAATAAATTTGAGAGAAAGAAACGCAAAACCGCGGCCTGAAGATGGCAAGGTTATATCTGAATTTTTTAGCACATTTTAAGTGAAATTTGAAACTTTTTAATGAAAATCTACTAATATTCAAATGCAACTGTCATTGTTTTGAAATTCATTTATCTACAAATCTTATTTGAAATCTGTTTTATGTGTTGAATATTTCGCAATAGACAGTAACATATCGAATCATCGTTTTAGCCCAAACTATCAGATAGAAGCTTCTCATTTTGAGGACGTGATTTGTAGATAGCAGACACACTCAGAAGAAGAAAATTTAAATATATTGTTAATAATAAAAATGCGTGAAAACATAAAAGAGAAAAAGTTACAGAAAGTCCGACAGAAACTCAGGGTTACAAACCAAAACTACAAACGGCTGAAGTAAAAGTAGGATATTTCTTAATTATTTCTATGAGCAATTATATCTTGGCTAACTGGTAGAATGAATGGAAGGAATGTCTTGTAAAATTATTGTGAAAAAATACCGTTCACTGATAATCACATACAAACCCAGGAAAGTACACTCTTATGCAAACAATAGTTGCACCCAGAAGAACGTGTGCAAATGAAGTGCAATGGGAGATGACGAGGGAATCCAGGATGTGAAATGATTACACTTTCAGCTCACAGTACATAATATGTATTATAGAATGCATTAAAAAATGCGATTCTCAATAGGTTGTACGACCTCCTGTATTTCGCAAATAGTGAGCCAGGCGTCGCGGCAGTGACTCATGAAGATGTCGGATGGCATCTTGGGATATCTCATACCAGGCCTCTTGAATAAACGCAAACACTTCCTGAATATTACGCGAACGAGGAGTGTTCTACAGGGAGCGTTCCATTGCATCCCACATGTGCTCGATAGGGAAGAGATCTGGGGATGTTGCGGGCCATGGAATGTTGCCAGTAGCTTGCAGGCACTACCTAGCGATGGATTCTTTATTACCCCAGGGTTGCAAGTAACTTGCAGGCACTCCCTAGCGATGGCTTCTTTATTATCCCAGGGTTGCAAGTAGCTTGCAGGCACTCCCTAGCGATGGCTTCTTTATTATCCCAGGGTTGCAAGTGGCTTGCAGGCACTCCCTAGCGATGGCTTCTTTATTATCCCAGGGTTGCAACTGGCTTGCAGGCACTCCCTAGCGATGGCTTCTTTATTATCCTAGGGTTGCAAGTGGCTTGCAGGCACTCCCTAGCGATGGCTTCTTTATTATCCAGGGTTCAAGTGGCTTGCAGGCACTCCCTAGCGATGGCATTATCCCAGGGTTCCAAGTTGCTTGCAGGCACTCCCTAGCGATGGCTTCTTTATTATCCCAGGGTTGCAAGTGGCTTGCAGGCACTCCCTAGCGATGGCTTCTGTGTGTTGTCGGGCGTTGTCCTGCTGGAATATTGTCCCAGGGAGTAAGTCCACAAACGTTAGATCAATTGGCTGCAGAATCTCCTCCACATGGCGGCGCGCTGTTAAGGTGACTTCGATAAACACCATAGGTGACTTGCCGTTGTACGCTATAGCATCCCATACCTTGACACCAGGTCCTGAAGTTGTTCAGCGTTCGGCAATAAATCGTGGGATTTCACGTTCATCAGAGTGCCTTCAGACATGGATTCTCTCGTCATCGGCACCCAGGCAGAAGCGAGATTCATCGCTGAGTACCACGCGCTGTCAGTCTGCGTCCGTCCACGCCTCCCGGATTGGACACCTTGCCAAACGTGGCTACAGTTGACGAACCTACAAGGGAATTTTTCTACACGACCGGTGAGAGAGTCATCCCACAACATAGAGACGTCTGGCAACGGTGCATCGGGATATGGGATATCTCATTGTGAGTTCTTCAGCGCGCTGAAGGTCCGCAAGCGACAATGTTGGCTCAGTCAGCCTGTAGGACAATACTCTGGTCTGCTGGGGCCTTCCAGACCTTTCCCGTCGATATCGCGCGCGTTATCGTTACCAGTGCTGCCAACATGGTGACAATGGTCACATCTGTGCAATCCAAATGCTGCGCAATGGGTCGAAATGACCAACCGGCTTCACGGAGTCCACGATATGGCCCCTGTCGAAAACATCCAGCTGTTGATAAGTGCTTCGGCATCCGCTTCCGCAGCATATTCAACATCAAATGATGGTACCTCACCAGATCCACAGGCGACTGCGACTGTTCGGCGCCATAATCGCCCTTCTATAGCCTGGCAGTTGGGTCGACGCGCGCACGCTCTGCAAGCGCACGGTGCGCGATCAGGCGTGTGAATAAAATCAGCGAGTTCTCTTGCAATGGGGAACCGACCCACCAAGTTTGAAACAGTTCAATCACTCTTATAGGTGCAACAGTGTTTCTGCATGAGACCATTCATCGCAAATAAACAATTTTTCAAATTTTCAATGCCACTCTCGTTCTTTTCTTTTATCTGGTCACATTACGTTTATAAAGAAACCTGTTTCTTTGCTGTTCTTTTCTGGAAAACCATCGTTTCCAATAAATTAATAAGCTAATGAGAACACAAGAAAAACGCACAGTATTAATTAAATGAACGAAGCCTCTAGTCTCAAACAGAATTAAAATCAAATACACCCGAGACACGAACGAAAAATTAAATACCGCGCCTCAACACAAAAACCCTGAATTCTCCCTCTCTTTCATCAATAGGCACACACCACTTTGTCCAAATGCACGCAGAACGAGAATATCACCCTTCCACACGTCGACTCGTACAATGGCTTTATCCTGACGAAAAAACACGCCATACACACACACACACACACACACACAGAAACCACCTCCTTTATCCCGTCAATCATTCGTCGTCGCGCGCCTGCAAATCGCTGGCACTCCCTCTGCAGGCACACGCGCGAAACGCGTCAGACAATACACGCGCGCCCCGCCCCGCGCCCCGCTCCGCAGCGATCCCCTCCTCGCTCCCCGCCCGGCCCCCCCGCCCGCCCCCCCCGCTCCCACGCCCAATCCCGCCCGTCCCCGCTGCACTCCGCCCCGCCCCGCCCAGCGCCCCGCCGTACGTGCACAACAAAGCGTTGCATGTTGGAAAACACTTGGCCGGGTCGAGGAGCGCCAACACTTGTTGCCTGCAATTACTTAAAACATTTCATATCTGCGGGAGGCCGGGGTGAGCGCGGCGCAGTGAACACAGTGGCAGACTGCGCTCAGTGGTGGCGGCGGTTTCCCTGGGGAAGAAACGGACGAAAGTACTTCTCACACGTTTTCTTTTGAATGAAATTACTGAATATGACATTTGGCTTTTGACGGTATACGTACAATTTTTTAGGAGTCTGCTGTGAGGAAATTAATGCTATATTTTTCAACTGTAAGCGCTTCGAAATGATAGAAATCGTTCCGATAATAAGTTTTTATTCTCCTGTAATAATCGCTCGTGTTTAATCGCATCACATCGTAACTTTACGAAGAAGAGTCATTGAAGCAAACTCGACGATTACGAGCGAGTAAAGCTCGTCACCAAAATGTTTTAGGCCAGTGAAAGTCAATTTATTACATAACCAGTTCGAATGTCTTGTAAAAAGAGAAATAAATATGACTTCCGAAAAAATAGGAAAAGAAAAGCACGAGGAAAAGTCTCAGATAATTGATAAATTTTGTTCAAAATGAAAGGTGAATAAAGAGTGAAATGAGAAAATTTGTAATGTTATGATAGAAATAATACCGTTACCTTCTATTTCAGTGATGATTTAAAGTGATCGAGTTCAAAGCAATTCCGTTATTGCATTGTTACAAGTTGCAAAATATACGTTTATATTTATTCGTAAGGCGGATAATGTAATGTTTTATCACATTGCCTTCACGAGGTTTCCAAAATAGTATTACAATGGTGAGGGACTCGAAAGGCCGGTTAACTCGTAGCTCCAGCCAACAGAAGAACCAGCTTTAATGAAAAGAAGATTAAGACAGCGTGTCACACAGCGTGAGAACTTGGTTTCTCTGATGTGGTCCGAGGGAACCACAAGAACTCTTTATGAGAAGCGGCTCTCTAGCATTATGTGGCCGACACTAACTTTATACGAGCTAGCTAATTAATTTACGATGAAAATCCGTTTCCTACTGAACAAGGAGTTTCCAGTTTACAGTGAAGTTTGTAAATACTCTGCACTATATTAACGTGACCTCAATTAATACTCTTTATCCTTGTAAATAATGCGGTCACTTCATAAGTACTCTCTACAAATATCAAAAGTGTTGCATGAAAAGACTTCATACATTACGGAGTGGGTTTTATTTACAGATTTAATAACGGCTAATAACCTTTTCGATTTCTTTCATGAATAATTTTCGGGAACTCGTAGCGTCCAGGTCAGAGGATACGTATTTCACCGCTGGACCTCGGGTTTGATCCCCGACCAATTCACATGGAATTAGTAGAGGAAGACGCTCGCAAGGTGCTCTTGGCAAATTTTCTCCGGGTTTCCCCCGTTTCTCTTGCCTCTTACTCCACCACCTCCTCATCAACATCCCCTACAACTTCATTATCGCTGCCACGTACTCATTAGATCATCTTTAATGGATTTCAGCTGTAACTGTACTTTAATGGATTTCAGCTGCATACAATTGGACGCTATACTGACCATCAAAAGGAAAGTAACATTAATTTTAACAATGATACATAATGCATTGTTTACCATTTGGATGGTATAATTCTAAACAACCTGTAACACGTATTGTACCGCAGCTTCCGGGTCAATGACCCCTATATCGATCAGGTTTTTCGTACAGTTTCCCTGATCCTTTGAGGAAATGCTGAGATGGCCTCTTGTTTTGCTTCTGGACATAAATGTGACTTCATTTTCTGCGCGCAACTTCTGGAAATCATTGGTAAATATAGTTATTCAAATTATCATTCTCCATGTTGGCGCGGAAGGAAGTATTATTCCTTCAAGAAGAACAAAATGAGGGATAAGGACCCAAATTCATAGCTGATTTACGCTTAAAAATAGATGTTATTACTTTCGGAGCGAATATTTTGTTAATAATCATAGTAAAAAAAGCTCATTTCTTTCTGAATTCAAAATTCAAAAAGTATATGGCTTAGAGTAGGGACCGAAAAAACCTGCACAGAATTTGCTTCTCCCCGTAGCAAGTTAGACCGTTTTTAACTGTTTTTGAAGTAAAATAAAAATAAAATAAATAAAAATATTAATGAGTACAGTAGGTGAAAGATCCCTAAATCTTAATAATGAAATAAATAAATTCACCATTAAAGCAACTGCACTAGCATATTAATTTATAAGCACTAAGAAATAGAATAAAGGGAAGTAATTTAATTTTGCTGATTCAGTAAATGAAAATTTTAAAACAGAAATATCTTAAGTACTAATTTTCTATTCAGAAATTCACTTCCTTCAAAAACTGATCATACAAAAAGGCCGAAGGACTTCAGGAATTTTCAAAACGAAAGGGTTTAAACACAACGTACAATCTTTTGATGTAAAGTCGATTTTCTAAAACCTTTCGTCAAAATGGCGTCCAGAGAAAAAGGTTTTTTACATGTCCACATTGTACATTAATGATGGGGCTTTCAGTATAAATGCAGACACATATTTTAGTAATTAGTTCAACAAAACAAATTATTGAAAACATTTATAAATGTGGCGTAAGCGGAGGCATTAGTAGAAGACCGCTAATGAGAAAATGACCTTTACGCTTTCAACTTTACACGCGAGGTGCAATTAAATTCTCATCAATCATGTAACGAAGGCAAATAAATACACACCACCACAAAGTGACAGCTACGAAACTACTAAATGTGAGAACTAAACCACATGGTGTTCCTTATCCCAACAGAAACTTAATTATGGTAAAACGAAGTAGTATGCACATGCCAATGGTGTTAGTAGAAATACCCGCTGTCGATCTCTTTATTATGCTTTTCCTGTCGGTTTCCTGTGGAACACGATAGCGTCTGCAGAGACGAGAGCTTGAACCAAAGCTTCGTAGTTCGATGGTCCTATCTTCGAGGCCCAATAGTGCACGGATTTGCGAGAGCAGCTAAAAACACTAGTTCGGCTGAAAGCGGCCATTGTCAAGATGAAAATTTAAGATGACATCGCTGCTCTAGTCAGCATTTGTCATGCTTTTCTCTGTACAAATTCCAGTGAACGCAGAAGCATTTTCTTGCAAAATAATTTTTAAAATGTATAATAGATGTTTGTTCTTACGTATTCACTCAAATGTATGTACTTAATTGTGTATTACTATAATATTTATGCCATTAATTTGCAAAAGGCACGAACATCGAAAGAAAACTATGCCCTCTCCGGCCTCGCGAGAGGTTTCTATGGTTTAGTTAGAGACGCAGGATCTCAAGAAAAGAAAAAAAGATAATAGTTTTGAGATTTAACACATACCAAATTTATTAAGGGGAAGGAAAAAAGGAAAGGAAAAGGGAGGAGAAGGAAAGAGAGAAAAATAAGAATAGGGAAAGGGAATGGGAAAGAAGAAGGGGCGGGGAGGGAAGTATAAGGAAGAGAAGAAAGGAGAAAGGAGAAAAAGATAGGGCACGGGGAGGAGGAAAATGGAGAAAGAAAAAGGGGAGAGAGAAAGAAGGGAATGTAAGGGAGATGGGAAGGGAAAGCGGTGAAAAAAGTGGAGAGGAGAATGGGAAAAGGAAAAGGAACGAGAGAAGACAGGGGAAGGGGGAGAAGAAATGGAAGAGAAATTTAAGAGGGGAAGAGAGAGGGGGCAATGTAGCAGGTGCTGTTCCGGGACACGAAGCCCTTAAATGTGCTGGCATTAACTGTGCTGGCCTTGGCTAATATCTGACAATGATTCCGCCGATCACAACCAGTTGCGAGCTGACAGTCCAAGAATTCTGTTGTTTATATGCAAAATATGCTGCATTCTTGTGCATTGGACACGTAAGCATTATCTAATGACTGTTCTGAAAAAAAAAATAGTTTTCGACTTCTCATTAAAAGTAATAAGACACTTCCTGCATGTCAATCTTGTGTGTCGTATGAACTTAATTCAGAGAAACAGAGCGGTTACGACTGTATAGAAAATTAAATGTTGAAATGTGGATACACCTAATAAGAACAAAACTACTTTAATTTTCTTACACAACTTTTCTAACCATATCTCATGGGTAAATAACAGACCCGCAGTCACCGTCTCGCTGTCATGTGGAAAACCACATAGGATATTTTAATGTGCTATCTGTGACACTGAATCACACTGTTGGCAGCATTTTGATACCATACCTTTAACGCACTTTAACGAGCGTGAGATATTCGTGTTATTGAATGATGTTGGAAAAAAAGTAAATAGGTGGAAATTGCATTATAATATCACAAATAATCGGCAGTCATATGTACAGTCTCACTGCTTAGAGCAGATTCTCTTATACAAATTACGAAAATGTGCAATCTTACTATTTGCCAGTAGTTCTGTTGTACCGATTACAATGAAGGTCATTGCGTCAACTTTGCAGTAGGAAGAGTGGTAAAACTTCAATGAAGTGCATTCTCACTTTCCAGCAGCTCCTGCGGTATGCACAATACACATTTTCAACCCCGGGGTAGTGCGCGAGCCGCTGCTTAGAAGTGGCGCAGGAGCGCGGGCGGCTACATGGAGAAGCCGATGACGACGACGGCGATGAGCACGATGGCGGTGACGGAGCCGATGATGATCTCCTTGGACATGACCCGCGGCGGCGACCGCTCGCAGGCCGACTCGGGCTGGGCGGCGTCCGTCCAGAAGAGCGCGCGCATGGCGCAGCGGCGGGGCGGCCAGGCCGCGCGCAGCAATCGATCGGCGGAGAGTCGAATTTCGCCGCGATATTACGTCCCCCGCGCGCTCGGAGCCGCGACGTCTCGCTGCCGAAGCGTCGCTGCGGTTACCGCTGCGTCGCCACGGCGCCGCTCCTGGTTATTGGCGACCTTTCTGCTCCCTTTTTCTCCTTCTATTCCTCTTCTCTTCTTTTCCTCCTCCTCCTCATTTCTTTTATCCTCCTCCTCATCTCCTTTTATCCTCCTCCTCGTCTCCTTTTATCCTCCTCCTCGTCTCCTTTTATCCTCCTCCTCGTCTCCTTTTATCCTCCTCCTCGTCTCCTTTTATCCTCCTCCTCGTCTCCTTTTATCCTCCTCCTCGTCTCCTTTTATCCTCCTCCTCGTCTCCTTTTATCCTCCTCCTCGTCTCCTTTTATCCTCCTCCTCGTCTCTCCTCCTATTAGTCATTCAGTTTTACTTATTTACTAATTAACCAGATGTTCACTTGACTCGGTTTGTATTTTCATTTTCTCTCCCGTAATTCCCTCCATAAGAGAATATGTAGCATCATTCAACTGGGTTCATATTTCCTTCGTAACCACAATCCTCCTCGCTCCAGGCAAGTTATCCAGTGTATATCGCGTATATATCAGTAAAGGGTAAATTTTTCTTCCTTTTCTTCGGAATCGGACGCCGTTTATCTGCAATCCGCTCCCCCTCTTCTGTGTAGGAGTCAAGCCAGATAAACCCCAGCGTAATCTCATTCCGCGATTTTATCTCATTATCGCATTCCACGAACTTAAGCATCGCACACAGCGTGGCCTTTGGTTCGTGTATAACGACTTCTCGCAGCCTTTCATAATTCAAGAGGCAAAACATGCAATGTTTCCTGATTAGTGACAGAAACGAAGACACCAGTGCTCCATCAACTGCATGAGGCGAGGGAGATTCTCCGAAGGTGAAAATAAGAACATATTATGAGAATATTTATGGAATGGCTTCACAAAACTTATGACCAATGTTGAAAGACGTCCGCAATGTGAAATTTGTCTACCATTAGGATGTCAAGGAGACATCTTGATACCAAGTATTAACAGATAAAACAGCAATAAAACTGATGTTTTAAAATTATATCCACCCTATGGTGGATATAATAGCAAAAATTACAAACGCTATTCCTAAGGCCTTGTTAGTCTCTTAACGATTATCTTATTGAATGGCAAAATACGCAGCTGCAAAATCACTGATTCTTCCTGCATTGAGTGTCAGTAGAAGACAAGTGCCAGCGATGTTGGACGACTCATTTGTTCAACAATTGATTAGTATCCCCATCTCAGGTTAGTTTCTAGAAGAATTGTAAACATTTTTGGCGATTTACTGGAGCAGTTAATCAACAAATTGCGAAAAAATTGGTTTGCTCCGAAAGTAGACTAAACGACTGAATTCACAATAATGCTCACTTGGTTACTTACGTTCGTTTCGTTGATAAGTGTAACATTAAGGAAGAATTTCTTTTCTGTAAACCAATACTGGGGGCAACTGGAACTCACAAACTTTTTGAAATAATCAATAATTTCTTTCATAACAAAGGGTATATTGGGGAAAAAGTGCATTGGTATAAGCGCACATGGAGCTTGCTGAATGTTTGGAATTCGTGATGAATTGCAAGCGCAAGTTAAAGATCTAACTCCCTCTGCAATAAGAACTCAGGACACGATACATTGTGAAAATCTAGCCCACCTCCTCATGAAGTGCTGCAAATGGTTGTACAAACAAGGAGTATTACACGAGTCTCCAAAATGAAACTTGTAGTAATCATCAAAAATATAATCATACTTTTCTAAATCAGTTTTTAACCCAGATTACGTTTTTGCATTCAGATTTGCGCCATCATCCACCATTTTTCTACAATAGCCAATTCCATTTCTTTCACTATAAATCGACAATATTAGATTTCCTTATAAATTGTGTTAGTAAATGGAGAGTGAAGTAACTTGAGTAACATTCATCAGCCAAATTTCTTTTAATTGTACACAAAAGAATCTTGATTCCATTAACAGGTTCTAAAGGTTTCTTTTTTCTCAAGTGAATGTTCACATACTCACTGAAAACGTGCCCAGGCTTCTTGTTATTCTAGAATTATCGTTTGTGTGATCACATCATCTTTTTAAATCTCTCGGAAAGCCGAAATGTAACAAATAATTTGTTATTTTTTAAACACATTTTGTTTATTAAAATGTAAAATTATATTGAACTGAATTTGGTAAAAACAAATAACGTAAAGATTTTTTTAAAGTACTTATTTATTTAATAATAAAATAGAATGGTTAATGTCTATCGCATATTCCTTCGTCATGGGGGGACTAGAGGAAAATTGTTTGCAAACTACTGACTCATACAAAGATATTGGTGAGTTCTTAGCTTTAGTTTGGGGATCTTTGAAGCTATTCAAATAATTTTTTATTTCTTCATTGCATTTTCTTTTCCTTACTCTCCCGAATTTAACAGGTTCTTTCTTTCGTTCTTTCTTCCTTTTTCGTTCCTCCTTTCTTTCTTTCTTCCTTTTTATTTCCTCCTTTCTTTCTTGACTTGAAGTTCCATCATTATAAAATATGCCTTCTCAGTCCCTCATTTATGATCCAGAAAGATTTATACGTAATCACTTCTGGAATGAAATGACAAGACCCAATCTGGGACGTTAAGTAATATTGTGATCCGTTATGAGCTCAGTCGGGAAGTCTAACAGCCCTTAGCCGAAATAATTGTTTTTATGTATACCCACTCTCACAGAATATGGGTGATGCCCTGTGTGGCCAAATCTGGCTTTTCCACAGCTTGGACAACCATCGCTGGACACTTGACCAATCCTGGCGTCGAGGCGTATCCGCTCTTATCAAGCTTTTGCCCCAAGTTTCAGACACGTCCCCTTCCTCCCTCGAAGATTTTCCCCCTAGTTATCTCAAAGGGGCGGAGCAATTTCTGAGGTCAGTGACGCGCCTCGCTAACGTGAGCAGGGGTAACAGGAGAGGAGGGTAGAGGAAGTAAGAGGAGGTAACAGGAGAGGGCACAGAAACAGAAACGGATTGGTGCGCGCGGCGCGAGGAACCTCCACCAATTGCACTGGACGTTGGCCCTAAACCCGTGGACGCTGACAGACCAAGGGCAGCGGGTCACGGGAAGGGGCTGTGACATTTTTTATCGAGTTCTTTACCATGAAAATGAAGTCTAATTTATGGTATCTAATATTGTGAGAAATTTGTGTCAGATTAAATTAATAGTATTGAAAGTTTTGTTTCTTACAAACTATTTTAAAATGCTAATGGTTCTAAAGCAAGGAACACTAACTATTACATAATAATTTTCGGAAACACAATATAATGCATTTACAAAATTTATACATTTCCTATCAAGCAAATTGAAATTCATGTTCACGTATTTAAAACTTGTATTTTGACATTATTACGCCTTTTTTAAAGGGAAATTAAAACAATACACACATTTTATTACGCATTATGAAAATGTAATGCCCATTTTCTATATGAGCAGGTGCATGCAAACAGTGATTTCGTTAATCAATTAAAAATCACTGCAGTGTCCAAGTAGATTATCATTGCAAAATTGCTATTGTTAATATGGTTTAGACTATTTGTAAAATTGATGAAATTTTTATAGTGATAATCAGTAAAAAGGAACATGGAACTCTCATTAGAAATATTTCGAAAATAATTGTCTTATTCTTCATATATTTTTCAAAAGTTGCTATTTTCTGTTACACTGCTGAGAAGATTATATCTATCCCTTTCCCCAGTGATATTTTTATTTATTTAAGGTAATATACAGGCAACAGTACAAATCTGATATAGCCTGAATAGGCCTAACATAATTAATTATTTTCAACATATCACATTGCATATATTAATAGCAAAATTGTAATAATTGATATCTTTAATAAATAGCTAATAATATAAACAGCATTTTTTAATTCTTTTAATTTGTGAAATCTACACTGAAGTTAAATATTTTCTAAATATTTTTGAATAACCACATAGTAAAAAATAAATTTGAAAACCTTAAAATGTTCCGAATCAATGTAATTTTCTTAAAACGAGCTATTAAGAAGAAACAAAACTTGTTTGAATAAACTTTAAAGAGATTGAGTATTTAGTTAAAAATTTCAATTCAGGAAAATTTTTCCCAAATTTAAAAATATTTAAGCGGAACACAGTGTTTCGAATCGTATTATCTTTCCAATTTATGTTAGGTTTTGTATGATTCCAGAAACAGTTTCTGGAGTGTTTAGTTCGATTAAGGCTCTTCTGCAATTCAAACATCCGGAAACCTTGACACGGTTATCGATATTGAAGTAAGAAACGGTTTTATTCACGGAAACACACCGTCCTTGTTTCTAACGATTAATTGTGAAATAATTTTAGCCATTGTAAGATATACGCATGACAAATAATTTGTGCTCATAAGATCCCAATACTTGAATGCATATCGAACCTGAAATACATTTGGTTTTAGATCAACACGGAAAACACAAGAGTTCAATGAGATCACAAGTTCTCAAATCTGAAAACTAAACTACAGTCTTTATTATTTTACGAAATGAAACTTCATACCTTCTTTAATAATATAAAAGAACTGTATTGTGCTCAAATATCTTGTCAATTACATAGTGCAATATTATTCGCAAAATTTTCTGAAAATTAGTATAAAGTCAGTTAAAATATTTTTATTAATTACAAGATTAAAGTAAAACAGTAAAATGACTAATTTTAAAATGAAATAAATGACAAAGACAGTGTTACATCAAAACGCAAAATTAGTTATAAAGGCATGTTAAAATCATCCCCTTCACGCGTATTGATTTATAAATCCATAGCTAAGAATTTTAAAAGAGTTAGCGGAGGACATAGCCAGCATCTCTCTATAGTCGACAAGATATGCTTCTTCGGCTCTTTCATTATCGCAGTGCACAGGAGCATGCTTTACAGTAAGGTCTGTTCTTCATTTCTGGGGATGAGGGTGGGTAACTGCACGAGATGTCCGTGCGAAGTGGCAGTGCCCGACCCGAAGGTGAATAACAATTCTTGCCTCAGCTTAGAGCCACGGGATGACTACGACAAGGGTCTTATGACCCTTTGTGAGTTTGAAAGAGTTTTGCCACTCTGTTTGCACTTAAATGCATCGTTGGATAAAATCTTGGTAGTAAGAGTAGATATTACCATAGATGTCTTTCTGGCTTCCTCGGGGCCAACTTTACTACCTGGTCAGAGGTTCATTTCCTTATCCCCACGTGCCGGGACACGGGAAAAAAACGTAATTCAAATGATGGAAAATTAAGCGATATCTTCGTGTATTTGATGTTGGATATATGATATCTAAGGTTTACTAGGAGAGAAGAGGAAATGGACGACAAGGCCGTACCTTCCTGGGTTCGAAGGGCCAGGTTCGCCTCGGACATAGATATGTGTTCGTGATGTCCTTACGTATTCTCCTACAGAAAACCCCAAACATAAAAAATCACAGTGGTCGTTATATGACCTACTAGTTAAAGAGACATTAAAAATATATACAAAAAACAACAACTTCCAATTGTCAAAGAAAATTTCACATATTTGAATTCAGACTTTCAATAATCGTTGCCTAATAAAACCTAAGGACTTTATTTCCCTGATAAAAGTATTATAAAATGGAAATTTATTTAATCAAAATGAAATTTTTCATATATGGTCTGCTAATTCGATTATATTTATAACTTAATATTCAACTCTCTCAGAGATTTCCTACAATTACAATGATATTCATTGTAGCCAATACATATTTTATTCACACTTTCTCTATTTCGTTGGTAAAATAAACATATTTATTAAACTGAGTACCACTAATTTAATAATGTTCTTTCATTACAATATTTCCATAGTTTTTAAGCTGAGGAACAATGACGGAAAATAATTGGCCTAATATTGAGTTAAGACTTCATTAAATATTTTACTATATTTTACATTCTCGAATAGCAGTACACACTAGAAACAATGATATCAAGTAAAATAGTATTTAGGGTTTTGAAGGAAAATTCAGCTTTGAAATCACGAACTCCAAAAAATATTTCAAAGACTCTGCAACATGTATTTTTTTTTAGACTCGTTGTGGAAAAGGACCTGTGTACATGGTACCAAAAAAATTAAAACATTACTGACTTCTAAAGCAATGTATGCTTTTTCAAAATTGAGATTATACTAGCAAGTTCATGGGGAGTCTGAATCCAATGATATTCAAATATTTCTGGAGGGTATGTTACATTATGCCATATTGCATTATTGAAACTTTCTGAAAAGAACTCTTTTTTTTTACTTTACACTCTTCATTCAGATACACTATACCGTTATTACAAATACCGTAGTAAATGTCACCTTTTATTAATATCTCTGGATTTTCAACATTACAATCACTAATCTGTTTCAAATTTCTCATGAACTCTTTACTCTTCTTCTCAGTAAAACTAATTCTACAAATGAAGTATAAAAATTGTATAAATGTTTCAAATTTAGAAAATTGCTTTGCAGTGAAAGCATACAAATTTTTCTGAACGCATAATCTAAATTTTCTCATATATGACTGCACTTTCTTCTTAAGGTGTAGAAAGTTACGTAATGCTACGAAAAACGGCGAATTGTCGGCAGAAAACGCATACACCGCCCTTGTGACAAAAAAATGGATAAATCCACTTGCAAATTTAGAAAAAATCCTCCAAATCGTGGTGTAGCGAATCCATGTTTTGGGTGGTTGATAGCGAAAAATCGACTGACAGTAAAATGTCTGTCCGTCCGTCCCTGAACAACGTGCAGCTAAACCGTTCAGCCGATTTTCACCAAAATTGATACTCCCAATCGATCTGGCTGATGTCGTAGCGCCTTAAATTTGAAACCTATATTCAAATAGGGGGGAGGGTACCCAGGGTAGCCCCTGGGACATTTTTCAAATGTTCAAACAAATGGCTCCATAATTTTTATTACAAATGTAATAAAAATGTAAATGTAATAATTGTTGGATATTGGGAGGTGCATTTAAGAGAATATTGCTAGTCTCATGTTCGTTGAAAACAGATTTTTCGTAAGTATTCCTACAAGTAAAATATTGAAATTTGAGATTTTTCCCTTTATGAAACTTTTTTCTTAAAGATAAGATTTTTAAATAAGATCATGTCAATTTTCAAACTTTTAGTATTTTCAGCATAAGTTTCCGTGAAAATACGGGTGAGAAAGTACGCTGTTTTAGCATCACTAGTATTCTTTAAAACTGTCCTACTTCTAGACATTGCTCTTCTCGAATAATTGCAAGCCCCTTTCTAGTTTTATTATGACAATGTGGTACTGATATATGAAGAAAGTAAAAATATGTTCTTTCTTTCTATAGAGAAAGTCTCATTCTATTAAATTATAATTATATTATATTAATATTTTTTATTATTCTATATTATACATTTTTATATTATATTATATATCACAATATATTTAAACTTAAAAGAATTGACCTCTGAAACTGAAAAATACATACTGAAACGATTATGTTCTATTTAGCATGGGTTTTTATTATATTTAACTATTTTTCTAAGTGGAAGCTGAAACACAAATCCTTTAGCAATGGTTAACTCATAGGTACGCTGTCGGCTTGCTAACGTTGTGAGTTCGAATCAGAAGGTGATTTTTTCTTCTGTTACGATGTGATTTCAGTAGTAATATGTCCAATATTTTGTAATTAATATTAATTTTTGAAAAGACTTAGGGACCCTAAAAAGGGACAGTTTTGTCGTCCATCAGTACGACGACTAGAAGCCTCCGTTCTGTACCAACTGACCGAGGCGCTAATGAGTCCTATTTTCGAGGAACTCTATATATTTTTGAAAATTGAAAAGTTAATTTTTCAAGACTACAAAATTGAAAATAGAGATCTTACTAGTTGAAAACTCTTTTCCCAATTCATGTAATAGTATAATATTGCGGAGCAGTGACAGTAGAGAAGAAAGTATGTGCTGTTGTAGTTCAACTACTTCGTTGTTTACATTATAAGCATTATAATGTCTTTAAGAAGCAATCAATCAACTATTTGCTGATAATTAAAATATTGTTAGCATTATATCATTCAAGTTTAGGTTACAAGTTTTCATGAATACGAATGCAAATTTGTCCGAAATTCTCTTAGTTGTTTAATTGGTTTTAAAAATAACATAGTTACTTGTAATCTACGGGGTTCTGATATTTCAGACTGGTGTTTCACGACGAGTTACAGTTCAGTCTTATCGCAATGTGGAGATCACCTTGAAGATATGGGGGGGGCAAGATAGCAGTTCGCAGGATAGAAGCTACTTGGAGCCCTACACAAAGACATTCAATCGAAATATTTCTAACTAGAATCAACTATAGAATAGTATCGCGCTGATGATTCCACATTCTTATCAAGAATGTGAGTTTGCTGTAACCTGAAGTAAATGTTGTATATCATAAGAACAATAAATGTCAAGATAGAATTCATTCTACAACACCCTCATCGGTGCTGTAGGTACCTCTGTGATAGCTCAAATGGATTAAACGGGTAGTAGATGAGGAATGGACGCCAGATCAAATCCTGCTGAATATATATTTTTACCTAATGCCTGGAACACATTAATCACTATCATCACGAGAGAGACTTTCCCAAAATTCTTGCAAGGAGGAACAAACTTGTTTTGTAAACGATAATGTGATTATATTAAGATTGTGTACTGGTATCTTGTATTCCAACAATGTGACGAAACAAATTTGGAAGAGATAGCTCAAATATTAACAGTGTCTCAATTGAATATCATTATCATATTTTTATGTAATCGTTAGAAATAATATAGAAAAGTCTGTACCAAGTTGTATAATCACTAGTAATTTACATATTTAACAGTTCTAGAGATAATCAGAATCCTTAACAAGTCTGTGGTTTATTATAAAATTTTGCAATAAAGCAATTTCTTCGTCTTTATTAATTTAGAAGGATATGTCTTTTACACGTTTAAAAATTTCCCTTTAGAGACTATTACGAACTCATTAAAATTACCATTTTGTGTTTGTGCTTTTGCGATAAATGCTAACAGAACGCATCCCTTAATTGTTTGTAACAATTGATAATTTTATTTCTTTTATATTCTTAAAATTTTAATGTAAGTCTTCGGTGGGTGGAGCCACATTTCAAAATGTATTAACTCCAAAACATAATAAAGTACGATTTGAGTGGTCATGTGAAAGAAATCAATACTTTTTATTATTATCTCCATTTTAAATAAACAATGTTTTGATACGGCTTATCTTTAGTGCGGTAGACTGAGACTAAGTGGTGACCATTCAATCAGCCCCAATTTTCACAAGAAAATAAGAATTTTAATTATTTAGTTATATCCAATGATTATTCGCCATGCTTGTGTAGGTGACCCAATGACAAATCACCTGTCATTTAGTCTCAATATAGGAAAAACAGGAGGTGCAATTTCGGATCTCAAAATGTCTGGGATAATGTCGTTCTTTTAAATCTAAATATTAATTTATTATAAAATTCATAAATATGATAATGGATGAGATAAATAAATATATTATCATGTATTGTTAAAACATCAGTTGCCCTAATATTGCATTTTCCAGAAATTGTACTGTTTAGAACAATATGTTTAGAGAATATGATTTCTATTACATTTTAAATGTTACTCTCAGAGAAAATGGAGAAATTACAGAACAAACATTTCGTATTCGTAGATACATTAAGGCTTGCAGTTACTGAGAGACCAATAACCTCTCTGTAGCTGAAATCGTTTGACACGGGTTTTAAATCAGGTATTGAGATCGAGTTCTGCCGATGCCTTTTTCTTCTGTTCCGCGTTCTGTTTTACCTAAGTCTGAGAATTAAAGATAAGAATGTTTAGCGGAAAATACTTGTATTTATTTATTGCTTATAAGATCTTTGCTGAACTTTTTTACTATATAATTGTAATTAGTTTGATACCGCTTTATTACAAATATTTATACAAATGTGTATTTATTTATATTTAGTTAGTAAGAATTTAACCTAACCTCGCTTGGAATTAAGATAGTGAACGTTTTGACATACATTTGCATTCACTTCCAAAAAAGTTTGTCACAACTCTGTCACTTTTTATGGGAAATGAAATATGAGGGCAATGTTTATCCCGTTCGTTAGTGATATCCATATTGTGACCTGATAACCGTATTAATTGAGTACTAAAGATGTAATTCCTTCGGCAGAATCAAACCCGCATCGTTCGATTTACGACCAGTTGCTCTGACCACTGAGCTTCGAAAAATGCGTTTTACAGTTAGGTTCTTGGCTCATGTATTTCCCACGCATTTGATATTTGTCACCGCTGTCATCATTTACGTACGTCAGTATGAGGAAGGTTTGGACATTTAAGTAATTGATATCAAGTTGTGACTTTTACACAACGTCGTGCCCAGGGTTTTGACAAATTACTCGTTTTTTCTTGATTAGATAAATACATTCATATTTTGCAATATGAATCATTTTGTAAAAATAAACTCACCTTTGAAATGACAATCAGTGCAGAAAATTCTCAGTACTGTTTTTGTATCTCACCTTTGGAACTGCTGTAACACGTTTAGATGGATTTTGAACTATGATAATTCGTTATCTCAGCACAAAACAAAACTTGTACTTCTCGTTTTTACTTTCTCGTATACGCACGAATATACGTAGTATACGTAGTATATTCGTATGTAACGTATATACGTAGTATATTCGTGCGTATACGTAGTATAGAGAAAATTATGTAATACAGCGGAAAATCGATTTCGATTAAACGGTAATACACGTTTTGGAGTCGAAAAAGTGGTTTTATCCCAACCGTCCGTCCATCCGTCTGTGATCACTACTAGCGCCTAAACCACACCAAATTGAAGAAACCCCTGTTTTTCTGGCAGTAGTTGAAGCTTGGAAATTTTGAAAATCTTTGAAATTTGGAGTACTTTACATGAAGCCTTTCGGACATTTCAAAATTTTCTCAAAACGGCTCCTAATTTTCTAGTAAGAATAGAGTAAAATACACTTTGAAGGATGACATGTTCCAATTTTCATGGTTAACTCTGAATTTTCGAAAATTTTAAAGTTTGAACATTTTGGGGCGTCATCCTACAACTACAAAATTGAAAGCAGATTTGTCTTTCAAATGAAATATGTTGTCCATAATTCGTTCTTGCATACCAATCATGTAGGCTTTCTTGAAATGATGGCATGTTTCGTGCAAAAGTGCAACAATATTTACAATTTTAAGAATTGTTTGAAATACAAAACTGCAATGAAACCGTTTTCTTTTCTTACTATTAAAACGTTTCAAAACCGATTTTGAAATCGTACTTTTACTATTTCTTTCATTGCAAGCAACATTCCTGTCTTCAGCTAGTAAAACTCAACAAGTATCACTCGTCAACACATCCTAATATAAGCATTGTATAAGTGACTGCGGGAGTGACGTCATGTAGTTCAGGTATTGTTTGAAGAACTGGAAGACTGAGTTCACGTCCTGGCCTGTTCATAACTTTTATTTTGACTATGTGTGAGATTTTAATTAATACTTTTTCCCTTTTTAATAATTTAAGTATGCATTTACAGTTGTCGTTTGAGAGTTTTCAAAAACGAAGAAGTGTTAATAGTGTAACATTTGTTATATATTAGGGAAAACATGACCAATAACACGAGAAAAGAAGAGGGGATTTTTATATAAATGTGAGTAGATGAACAAGAAGATAATAACTGCGTAATGATAGGTGATTTTTCGGGAAGTCAATAAATGTTTCTTAGATTCTAGTAATTACTTGCAGCAAATGAATTCTGAATGTCAGGCCGTGTCGAAACTTGTCTGCTAGCCCAACGTTATCGTCTAATAATCTCACCTTGGGGAGAGGCGATAAGGGGTTTAGCGTCAGGCTAGAACCGAGCGCAAAAAATTACATAGTACTGAACTGAAACATTCTTAAAGAAATTAACTATTCTATAGTGCCGCGTAGATTTCTTTGCTTTCTTATTGTCTCGTAGAGGTAATTTATTTAATATTTTAAATTGCAGAAGTGCGGAAAAGCAATGAGTTTGAAGACAAAATTCGTAAGATTCTTAATTGAGTAAGTTCACGGGAATGCTTACGTACGTCTGTGTTTAGCACAATCAACTTAGGTGCGTGGCTTCACAATAGAGGAACGCGTGTTCAAATCTCGTACGATATCAGCGGTTTTTTACTTTACGAGCAATGAAAATAAATTCCTAATAACGATGTCGAGAATGTTCTAAACATTCCTTTTCTTTTAAGAAGATACCATTACAAAACTGCGGAAAGAATTTGATGTACTTTCGATTACTGGTCGTTTACGATCATTCCTACTCCATATTTTCCTGTTCATAGGCCGTTTTGGTTTTTTCATTGGTACGTTCGTTCCTTCCCAATCCAATACAGTATTACGTCCTTTGTAATTAACTTTATTATTTGTGTCTCACTGTTCTTTTGTCAAGTTTTCTAGCTGAAATTTTTCTTTGCTTTTAAAATTAAGAAATGCTTACACTTCGCTACTACAAAATATGAAGAACTAGAGTGCTACAGAATGGGACAGACTTTCTCTAGCAAATGTTTATAATTTCCTTTGTGTGGACTGGTTTTAGGTTCTTGCCAACTCACATAAGGGTTTTTGCCGTTCTCTTGCCAGCTGACATCTATCCTGCACAAAATACATTTTTGACATTTCTCAACTTTTCGTTCAAAATATCTCTTTCACAGGAATCTTGAGTTTTGAAAAAATTTCCCCTAAAGTCATTTGAAGCACTTCTACTCCAAGTTAAATAATCTATACAAATCTATTCACATGCTCATATTAACAGCGTGAGAGTATTTCAAAAATTACATTTGTGTAATTTTAAAAACAATAGAATAGAGCAATATCTCGTTTATGTCATCTGATAGGCTGCATTTGGCATTACTAACCAAAATTTAAAGAAAATTTGGAGCTGTTTTGAGAAAATCTTTTTTATGTAAATTTTTAAATTGCAAATATTGCACCATATTTTGCGAAATCAACTAAAACTTTTAAAACAATTGCATGACCTTATTAAAAGATCTAATTATAACACATTTCATTTGAAGCAAAAATCTCTATCTTTAATTTTGTAGTTGTAGTAAAACGCCAAAATATTCAAATTTTAGCGATTTTCAAAATTCAGGTTAACCGTGACAATTGGACATATTCTACCTTTATAAGCGTATTTTACTATAGAGTAAACAGTCCTTACAAGAAATTTACAGAAAAAATTTGGAGCCGTTTTTGAAAACAATTTAAAATGTCCGGAAGGCTACAAATAGTCCCCCCAAAAATTAATGAATGTTTTTCAAAATCGCATAGCTTCAGCTCAGGCGAAAACGACAGGGGTTTCTTCAATTTGGAAAAAATCGTATGCATGATTTAGGCGCTAGAGTTGTATTGTTGAAAAAAATAATTCTTGGTTTTTAAAACCATGTATTTATATAATAAATATTCGATTATTAGTTGAAGTAAATATGTTTATCATGCCCATTTGCTAACATTCTGAAGGCTACATTGTTGTGAATGATATTGATTAATAAACAAGTCCATTATTAAATATTCTTCTCAATCATTCATTCAAGAGTATGCTACTACTATTTTATAAAGTGGCCGTTTTTGTAAGCTTAAAAAGTCTTCGTACACGCTTGTTGAACAAAATATATTACATTATTTAATACTGGGTATAAATTCCATTTGCTTTGATTATTGTCTCTAGGCTTTGCAACATAGATTTCAGCAACGTTGCTGTAGTCGCAGGGTCAGTTAAACGTCTTCTCTCGACAAGCATGTTTAATATTTTTTTATTAGACAAACTGTATTTTCTATTTTCAAACCCATAACTGACCACATATGACCTACAGGATCAGTACAGTGATCAGTGAATGTCATGGAATTTAAGAAGTGAATGAATTTGATTTCTTAGTGTTTCTTAGAAACCATCCCAACCGCGGATCCAAAATAAAAGACTCAGTGTCACGTGCCCTCTCTTCATCCTAGAAATATTATTTCTCTCTCATAATGAACTAGTGGTAAACTAGTAATGAAGATGAAGATGAAGATCTTTATTTATACAATATTAATTCATCGAAACAGTTCTTTACCTTAACTTGACGTTGAAATACTGTACATTATTTTTGGAGAAACCAATAAGTCATCAAGGCTGGTAAAACAAAATGTTGAAAGGTTTGATTAGTGCATAATCCAAATAACTAAAAATGTTGGTGGATATCGTTTAAGACTTGAGAACGGCTGCAAAACCTTTTGAATTTATACATAAGCGATTTCCGCTTTTTGGAGTCAATATCCTTGAAAATAGGTAGAAAATAATATTTTTGTATCTGTAACATTTAATCAGAAATGAATAAAAACATAAAAATGGAGACTCAAAATATATAATGTAAAGTCAAGACACATTGTTGTAGGAAATCTGATATGATCTAGAACAAATGCGTATATTTCCCGTAGGAAAGAATTTAAATATATCAGATGATTATTAGAGCAGGGGATCTAATAATATTGACTATTAAAAATAAGCTAGGGAACGCCAATTAGTAGACTTCATATTTTTATAAAACAAAATTTCAAAGAAAACTAAGAGACAATATACATACAATGGTGGAGAGCTGTGTTAGTATGAATCGAAATTAGAATTAAAATGATACAATAAACTCTCGGTTAAATGCTATGAAAAAGTATTTTTTGGGGACGATGTTGTCAGTATACTGTTTGATAGAATACTAAACGAAGATTAGACAGATAATAATGATTGGGGACAAGTGATCGAAAATGTAGAATCCAAACAACTCCAATGGTATGATGCAGAATGCATGCTGACAGAATATCAAAATTATCTTTGAGTAATCCTTTCGAAGGAAAACGAGGAAGGCGAAATCTTGTAAGTACGTTATCGATTTGACAATGAAGGCACAAGAATAGAGGAAGATGTCTGACGGAATAAAAACATTGGTGTGTAGATTGCGAAAAACGGTCATTAGAACTGTAAAATACTCGCTTAAGAATTAATAATATACCTTAAACCGAAGTGGAATATACCGGATAAGAAGCCTTGTTATTATGTGTCGCTAGTAAGAGGGCAAGATCTGTTAAGATCTTGCCGGAATACAAACCAAAACCAAAGTTACGTTCTTATTTGAAAGATTAAATGAAACAAAGAAATTTGATTATTTTCTAGAGGAGTCCTTTAGATAACAAATATCAGATATTACTCTATTTGGTATTTATGATATTTGTAAACTTGTCCATTTATCAGCATGATCGCTTTTTCAATGGGAACAACTATTCTTCGAATTGACAGGTCGAAAAGTAAATATTGTATTTAGGTAAAAAAAAAATGATTGAATTATGTTTTGAAAATTGTGGGACTGAAGTGAAAGAGAAAACTAGCACAAATAGTAAATTCACATTTCTTGTATGTTGCACCAATGAATAATGTCAATTCCACAATTAAAATCTATTTTCGATCCATAATAACATATGTAGGTCTCTTTAACCTGGAAATCTTTCGCTTTGTGGCATAACATAATTCACCGGAAAGTGTTCGGCAGTTTATCGACGAATGACAGAAAATGTAATTACAATAGCCAGTGGACTTAGTGAGTATTCCAAAGGCAGATTTTTTAAACTCAGACATTTGTTCATTTCTCTCATGGTATGCAACATGTATTCTCAGTTAATGTTGAAATATCTAGTATCACTTTCGGAATCCTAAGACTTAAGTAAAAGGAACGCAATGGTGACCCTGAAGATTTGGTTACGAACCAGGCAGATTCTTCCGACCTTGCATTAAAGTCGTCGCTAAGTGTGCGACCAAATGCCAATGAATTATAAATTTGATTATTTCGTTATTATTTAGATTTTCTTTTCAAAATCGTCTCTGCGTGAGATATACTATATACGAACACAAACTATCAATCAATGGGCAGTACATTTTAAAACGTTACATTGTAATATAGTAGTAATGCGTTTCAACAATAATAAATATTGTAGTTATAGTTTTAAAATTCAACCTTAATTCATATTATAGTACTTTAATTAAATTACTTTATAAATATTTATAACAAATGAAATTTTCCAAATAAAAAATTAATTGCTTATTTTGTTTAAATATTTATTAACAATTCATTAAAAATTATAAATATGCAGTAATATTACTGAAGTTTCGTTAGTGAACACATATCAATAATTGTAATTTGTAAAGAAATGTAAAAATGTATGAAAATAGAAAATTTATTTTGCACAATATTTTACAGAAGAGGATCCTATTCTTTCTAACGATTATCGTGACACAGATTTCGAAGTTTGACGAAATTTTGAAACATTATTAACAATTACAATTTTGAAATAATTTATGACAGGAGAATCTCTAGTGATTCTTAATGGATTAGAAAACAGTGTTTGCATAGGTCTGCTTATCTAGAAGAAGTGGTGTAACATTCCGATGACGTGTAAAAACTTTTGTGCATTGCTCGTCTCTCGAAATAAAAATATCGTAATGTAAAATATACTTCTATAATAATAATATAAATATATTAATTTCATTGCGTTGGATTGGGAAAACATACATAAATTATATAAGTAATATATTGATATGAGTGTGTGTATGGGTGTGTGTGTGTGTGTGTGTGTTCCCCAATGTTCACGCAATAGACGAAAGCTGGTGTTTTACCTTTGCAAACATTAAGATATTAAAATGTTATATAAGAGTCATGTCGTTTTTTATTCTCACGCAAAATCCTCAAAGACTAGGTATCACATATGATTTTAATATTTGCAGTAAAGAACTCCATGTAAAAAGCAATCACCTAACGTTAGATTGAAGAGGTAATTAATTGATACCCAAACAAAAGATCAAAATCATTCATTTGCTTACAGCTGCACATACCAATCATAATGTCTGCAGTAGAAAACTTTCATTGTGACTAAATGAACTTTAAATACTTTAAGTTTATTTAGTATTTTATATCAAAACTATTTTATTACAATATTAATGTCCGACCATATAGTATTTTAATTGGGTCATCTGAGAAATTGATGATGAAGTATTTCACAACTGAAAGCTGCTATCCGGAGACGTGTTTGTGAAAATGACTCTAAAACTTTTCTTTAAGTTATTAATTTTTTTAATAAAATAACTAGGTTAGACAATCATACAATGCAAATTATTTGCATTTTTTATTAAATATTACAATAATAAACGACGAAATGTAGACATGGAGCTTAATAGTCGTTGTCAGTGTTATTTTGGCAAACCCGTTTTATAACAGTTTTAAAATATGTTTTACTGGGAAATTGCATGCCTTTATTTATGTAATTGAATGTATATACAAAAATTTATGTAAAACTGTTGGTTGATTTAATATTTATATTCAAATATTTACTATAATATAACTCGCCATCACCGCCATTTTGTAATGTTCAAGATGAATAGTCCCGCCTCCCTGAAATGAAGCTAAAGCTGATTGGTCAGCTCGATCCCGCAGAGGCGGGGCAGGGGTCGGAAAAATCTGGTAAAGTTCGGCTCAGGACATCGCCCATTTTTTGTGCAAGCGAGGGTACATTTTCACTAAGGAATTAGAAAAGTTGAGAAATAGAAGGCACGTGACGAAAAAATACTATTTAAGAGGACTATAGAGCATTTACGTTGCATATATATATATATATATATATATATATATATATATATATATATATATCATACATACACACACTACCTATTAATTTTATTTAATGCTCCTGTACAGCTCAGTGGAATTTTGATAATTGCATATGTCCTGCTACAAATTTGGGCACAATTTACCTAAACTACCCATAAAATAAACATCAATTTTCATTCTGGACAGTTTATATCAAAATACAATATTTACATACATGACAATTCTCTTTTTTTAATCAATCCCTTAATCTAATGTACTAAAGCCAGTAACTGAGAACACACGATAAAAGTTGAACCTAATTTTAAGGGTTATTGATTGCTATTCAATCATCACCGGTGCCAATGAAAGAAGGTTCAATTAAGTGGAAATTGATCTACACATTTGTGATTCCCTAAACCTTCCTAATTGTGCTATCGTAACTGTCCCGCCGAATACGCTGCAGGATTTAGCGGGAGAATTGCTTACAAAGCGTAATTGACATTCTCGGAGCACACCAAAGGTCACAATAGGTCAAAAAGGGTAGCGTTTAAAGGTTGCATTTACATGTGCTTTAAACGTATACCAGCAAAGATTCCAGCAAAAGCGACCTATTACATTATTCGTACACCCGAAGTGCCAGATGATAGCAACGTTTTAAAGCAGAATAGCATACAGAATGACCACCCGTAACTGACAAACGAACCATTCCCCACACCGTTTAGAGATTATTGAATGTTGAATTATTCCTTGAATGTCATGGGATTCTGTTGCAGGACGATTTTAATAAGGTATCTGGGTTAATTTGATGGGTCATCGATACACGATCGCTGTCAACAATATCGAGATTGCGAGGCTAGTAACGTCATCCACTCTGGCAGCTGATTTCTCCGTCCACCCACGACTCTCCTGATTCCTCTTTGTATATCCGCGTCATACGAGCTGCGAACAATATTGACCGAGCACATTTTCAACATTGTTCCTAGCACTGTTTGGTCGGGATTAACCTGCAACATTGTTCCTAGGATTTGGGTTCTGACTCTGAAACGAAAGCAGTAAAGAAAACAATTTTGATGTCTCTCTTAATCGGCTCCTAGTGAAGGGTTTTGAACAAGTGAGATAGCAAAAATGAGAAACAAATTAAGATTGGTGGTCATTATATATTAAATAGATGGCGGTTTTCAATGGTTTACAAAAGGTAAGGAAATTTGCGTTGTTTGAAATGCGCGGCTAGAATGGAAATCGGAAGTTGGCGTCATACGCAACTTGAGAAGTTCTCGGGAAATGGAAGTCTTGCTTAAAGAACATCGGCTTGTGTGATCGTTAAAATGTTTGTTTGTGACTATCAATTGTAAGTATTAAATGTACGTTATTCAGAAATGATCGCTGGATTTGCTGAAATGATTTACAAAAATGATCGAGGATTTGCTGTTGCAGGCCAAAACAATATCCATGTAGGCCTATATACATGTAAAGGTTTTGTTAAATATAAAACATACGTTATTCAGAGATAAGTAGTATTTTGTCATAAATGTTCTACTGCTCTTCCTTCCTGCGATGTAATTGCACGTGTTCATCAAGTTTTAAATAAATGGTATTCAACCTTAAATGTGTTTTTACTTTTCCCTTTTTAATCGGTTTAGTAGTATAACTACCAAATATTAATACTATATTAAATATTATAAAATGAACACATATCAGCCGTGGTTTGTTCATTTCTTCGTTTCAGGTCCACCACATTAGTACAGCTTCGTATTGAGGTACGAGTTTCAATTATTTATTGAAAGCACTCGATATTTCGGGTTCTGAATAGAGAAAGTGTATGAGTGAGAGGTGTATGTTTATTGGGAAAAGTAATCCCTCCACCTACCTTAGAAGTTGGAAACATTTATTCGGAGATATTCTGTTCAGTACGTTTCTGTTGTAACTTTTCAATGGCTCTTCCGTTTATGTGATGGTATCCCTCGCGTTCAACTAGTGATTGTTTAGCTAATGAATGATTATGGAGAGCTAACTTCAATGCTGATTACTTTAGGAATATCAAAAGCTTAATAAAAGTATGACTTACGTAGTTCAATAGGTGCACTATCTCAGCAAACGCAATAGAATACAGAGTAAATATGATTTATTTTTTAAAATGATTGTAACACAAATCTCTTCTGCATGCAAACGTGAAAGTGTGCAAGCGGTGATCTAGCTTGCTCTATTATATTATGCTCCGTAAATTAGTTCACTTCGTTCTCCTTTAAGCACGATGTTTCACAAGGTTCAGCTTTCGGGTCTCCCGCACCCGCCTTTTTTCTTCTTGTTCATTTGCCCTTCCTCTGTTCTCTTTTCCCTTCGTTCCCACACTTCCCTTCTTGTCTGGCTCTTTCAAAACCGTTCAGATTCAGAGAACATAGAAACCTGTGGACCTAGCCAAGAGCTCTTCGTTTATTGATTTTGACCCAACGCGATTTCGCTTGAAAACAGTAATCGATGGCGACAAAAATTTACGGTATCAACGTATCGCTTTGTTTCGGGCTGCGATAGGCGATTGTAGATGCGCTGCGGTCGGTGGAGCTGTCGTGTATTGTTTGCTGCTCTGGTGGAACTGGCCTGTCCATGCGAATAGTCACCGAGCGAAGAAAGAGTGTCGTGTTTACTGACGGGTCAAAACATGTATGTCAAAGATTTCATGAGATCACGTTAGTGTCACAGGGAATCTAAAATAGCGGGAAAATTCGAAACATATGGACACCGAGATGTCAAACAGTAAAACAACATTTATCTCTAAGATTTTCGATGGGCGAAGAGTATTAAAAATTCAGAACACTACTTATAAGTAATATAAATGATACTTTGAAATATGGATTATGTTTTCACAACGATACATCTCAATGTTGGAACAAATCCTTCACACAAACTTTCCATTTGGAACTTTGCAAATACACGTCATTATGAAATTAAATTAAATTGAAAGCAAATATTGAATCTTCTGAATACGATGTTGGTAAATTTGATCTCACACAAATGAAGTTCAGATTTTAAAGGCTACACAAATAGTCTTTCAAAAACCGTTAAACATAACAAAATTTCAATTACGTTGTTTGATATTACGTTATTCAATATCAAACATTCCATTTATTTTAATTACAAAACTGTATATCGACTTCGAAAATGTAAAATATTAATTCCGCAGTAATTAAATTTGCTGTTTTACATGTTTTTCTAGTTGCCAAACCCAATATTAATAAAACGTTAATTAAATCGATCAAAATCTGTAAGAAAAATACATCCTATTATGGAAACTACACAAACATTCTCACTTCACGCCTATAAACTGAATTAAATGAGCCTTACGGTTAGTCGAATATCTTGTTGGGTAAGGGAGCATAAACAAAGCACTCAAAGATACCATTTTGAATCTTTCGTACGTATTTGAGCACAACATAATAGTGTGAAACATCTTAGGAAAGTGTAATTTAACACTCATTTCAAATGAAAATCGCTTTATAAAATAATATCAGTACTCGGAAAATCTGGATTCAACAATGTTCTATTTTCAAACTTTTGGCATCATTTTGTAAGTTGGTGAATCGTAATTTTCAACAAGAACCATAATAAAACCTTTGTTGAATTATTTCAATAAATTGCGACACAGGAGGTAAAATGTGAATATTGGAATATGAAATGTATAAATCAAATACACTTTTATATTTAATAGCAAAACTTAAGCTAAGCCTAAAATGTTCATGTTTAGGGTAAACATTTTATAATGTATTTACACCAAGCCAGAGACTCTTGTGAAGTGCCCAAATTTTAAAAGCAATATGAGAAGGTATTGAATTATTCTAAGAGTAACATTAAAGAAAAAATGTAAGACATTCTAAGTGTGAATCGGTTCGGATAGTTCAATTCATTGTTAGTTGCAAGAGCCATGTACTTTACTTTTAAACTGTTTCACCAAATCTGTTAGGTAAGTATACTATTGTTGACATTTTACCAATTGGTTAATTGTTGACTCGTGTTTCCGAGCGCATCAACTGCTAAAACCATTAGTCCCGTAAGTATATTGTATGTTTTCTATCGCGGTGGCGGTGATCTTCACCGCGGAAGGTGGATGGTGAGATCTTGAGCCAACTTACACATCACGACGACTAGAGGATATTTCCTCAAGCAGGTACCTCCCACCAGTGAGGCACTGTCCCAGCCGAGACAAGCTCTAAGCTCCGCTCTAATCTCCCAACATATGTGGTAGTGTTGTGCATGTACACTTATCTGTGGTGAAGATAGGACAAAGAAGAAGAAGAAGGAAAGAACGCGCGCGGTCCGTAGCCCGTTTCTTGAGATACTGCTCCGGCATTCGCCTGGTGTTGATCAAAGAAACAACCAAAAACTACCGATGAGAGCAGCTGGCCTCTGGAATTCTTCTCCGAACAGCGGCTGAATTCGACCTAGCTATCCAGCCAGTGTCTAAAATCCTGTCACGCACCGTTGGGACTCCAATCCAAGGATCTCCCGGTCACAGGCATTGCAGTGCTGTGCAGTGCAGACACCAACTGATGCCCTGTGTCAGTTGATGCTCCCTCCTAAGCCTAAAGCGTAATTTGTTCGTAATGATTCACATAAACATTAGCTCGCCTTATTAGGATACCGCATTGTCCCCGTCTTGTGGGTGGACGGAGCTAGATTAACTTTAGAGGAACCGGTACTGTGATGAGCCAGAATATTCCAGTATTATCTGAATAGGAAAAACGCATCAAACATTATAGATACGACGTGAATGAATGCAAATAGAACGCTCTAGCGTTCTATTTGCATTCAGACTTGGCTATTCCTTGGCTCTAGCCAAGTGGAAAGAGAGGTGAATCAGGATGTTTGCGCGACGCACGAGTTGGTGATTGGGAAGGATGTAATAAAAGACAGATTGGTTGCTGATTCCGGGCACGTCGACTGCTTAAGTCATTAGTCGCGTAAATGTAGTGCTTTTTTTTATTTCGCGAGGTGAGAAGGATCTTCACCCGCTTAATGGGTAGATCCAGCGCCGACCTACACCTCAACTAGCGGGGTTTTCCGAACCAGATGTCTCCTACCAGCGAGGCACACCACCCCAGACGGGTCATGCTCTAATCTCATGAATGGTAGTGTATGAGTGTAAGAGTATGCGTGTAAACAAGGGGCAAGACTAGGACAAAGAAGAGGATGAAAATACCGCGCGCGGTCCTTGACCCGTTTGTTAGTGTACTGCTCCAGCATTTGCCTGTTGTTGGCCGAAGAAACCACCGATCGGAGCAGCAGTCCGCTAGATTGATTGATTGATTGATTGATTGATTGATTTTTTCGTGTTTCCGGGCGCGTCAACTGCTTTGGTTATTAGTCTCGTTAGTGAAGTGCATGTTATCTTTCGGGAGATGGCGGTGATGTTCCCCACTGAATGGCGAGATCCCACTAGCCGAAGGTAGGTCGGCGCCGGGTTTCCCCCTCACCAGGACTCTCTCACCAGCGGGGCACCGCCCCAGCCGGGACAAGCTCTAAGCTCCCCACCGGTCTCTCGGAGTATGTGATAGTGTAGTCCATGTTTGTGTAAGTGTGAGTGTAAAGGGAGATGATTGGGCAAGGATGAGGAAGGAATGATCGCGCGCAGTCTATGACCCGTTTGTTAGGGTACTGCTCCGACATTCGCCTGGTGTTGATCGGAGAAACGACGAAAAACTACCGATCAGAGCAGCCGGCCGCTAGAGGATGTAAGAGTCGAGATGGACAGAAAGGATGTGGTGGGAGGGGGCGAGGCGGTTGAGATAGGCGACTGGACGGGTGGTGGAGCATTGGGCGACGCAGCGGGGGGAGCGGGGGTTGGCGGCCGGTGGAGAGAGAGGGGGAAAGGGGATGCGCGAGCGGAGACAAAGAGCGCCGTTCGGTCGGCCGCTCGCCGGCCACATCCGCAGCGGCCGTCGTTAGATTCGGATCTGAAACGGCCCCACCGACGACGCCTCGCCCCCGCCCCCGCCCTTCGCTGTTTCCCTGATGTTGGCCTCCTCTCGGCAACCGGCAACGTTTCCACGATTATTTCTTCCTGAACGTCGCGTCGCTCTAACTTTCCTTGCGCCTCTGGCCTCGCCTCAAGCCGCCTCAGATCTGTGTTGACGCCGGGCTGTCGTTTTATCTCAACGACCGTTGCCTTTTAACCTGTTTCCTACTGCTTCCTCAGTATAATGTAATAACCGTTTGAGAGTTTCTCGAGATCTTTTCATATACAATAATACCACGAGTGCCTTGAAATGTATGGGGATATTTCCAATGGACGACTGATGTTTAATAACACCGATCTTGGAGTGAAATATCAGTTACTGAATGTGTAACTATAATGTATTTAAATAAAATCATGTTTTCAGTGTATGCTGCCTATTGTGACAGATATATTGCAGTTTATGATTGGGTAGTAGAGAGAAGTAGAAAAATACGATAGAAATAGCGATAACCTTTTGTGAGAGACATCATTCCAATTAGGGAGAGACAGCACTCCATATCCATTGTTAAATGCTATTGGTGTTATTTTTGTGATAGAAATAGTCATTTTATATTAACCCATTTCTTCCCTTCAGTTGTGTTATCGGTCCTTAATTCGCCATGCGGCATCTGTCCTCATCCGCATTTTGTCCATCTGAACTCATCCTTTCCGAGGTCTTCATTCTGCTTTAACTTCTTTGCTCTGACGCTCCTGATGATACATACCGTATATCCTCTGGCGAACTTCAACGTTTCCTCACATTCTTGTGAATGTTTCAGCTGAATACTCGAACAGGAAGAACATCCATATGAGTAGAGATCAGATCAACATGGTTGACAGAATTTAAAATTACAATAACAGCTGACATCATCCGCTCCGGTTAAATATGTGTAATTATCATGAGTCTTATCACCTATTAATACATCATCACTATCGAGCATAAGCCAATGAACTTCGGTGCTTATCTGCGGTTTGTGAGAAAATGATTGCCTTCGTCGGTGACCTGCTCATCATGTAACGTAACAGAAGCGTTCCTTTCTCAGTGTTGTTTTCGCAACTAATGTTTCGAGCATTCTGGAAATTATCAATATCTATACTCTCTCTCTCTCTCTCTCTATATATATATATATATATATATATATATATATATATATATAAAGTCTTAATATCACTGTCCTCTGGAATGATTTCATGATAGGCATGGACGTTATAACAAAAATTAATTCACAATTCTTCGTTTCTTATTCTAAAATACCTAATTATCATTATGAAAGACATATAAAATAATACACAATGTTAAGAGAAATTCAAAAGCACATTTAATTAAATTATCAAACATTATCACCTTCCTGAAGAAAATTAATTCTTCGTTTAATTGCAATCGTATTAATATCAGCAGATAAAGTTGAGTTACAAAAGAATAAGGACAACAAAAAATCAAGACCCACTGCCTCCCTCGCATGCAGAACAGCCGGAGCACCAGAAGGGAGCAGAGAAGGGCGTTGGAAAGGGCAGGGGGCAGGCGACAGTGCTGCTACCGGGCGGCGTTGGCGGCAGGCAGCGGAAGAGGACGTCGTCACAGGGAATCCGGAGATTGCGACATTGCTGCTGGGAGATAGCCGCGTCCCCTTCCCCACCTCACATCCGCCACTGACGTACCGGCTCAGATGGCTCAACTGATGTCACTGTAGTGCCTCTGACCAGGAGCTCCCAGCGCTCTGACGGTGGCAGCATTTTAGACACTAGCTTCAGAGATAGGTCGAATTCAGCCGCTGCCTGAAGAATACTTCTAGAGGTCGGCTGATCTGAGCGGTAGTTTTTGGTGAATTTTTAGAGCAACACCAGACAAATGCCGCAGCGGGCCACGGACCACGCGCGATATTTCCTTCCTCTTCCTTGTTCTATCCTCACCCCTTACTTCCACACACTACACTACCGCACATGCTGAGACCATTTGGGAGCTTAGAGCTTGTCCTGGCTGGAGAAGTGTCCCGATGTTTGACGATACCAGGCTGGGGAAAATCCCACAAGCAGACGGGTAAGACCGGTAGAGGTAGGTCAGTGCATCAACTGATGTCACTGCAGCGTCTCTGACCGGGAGGTCGTAGGTTCGATTTTCGACACTAGCTTTTCAGCTAGGTCGAATTCAATCGCTGCTTGGAGGAGAATTCTAGCGGCCGGCTGCTCTGATCGGTAGTTTTCCGTGGTTTATCCGATCAACACCAGGCGAATGCCGGAGCAGTACCCTACCAAACGGGCCACGGACCGTGCGCGATCTGTCCTTCCTCTTCCTTGTCCTATCCTCTCCTCTTACTCACACACACACTAACATGCACCACACTACCACATATTCCGGGAGACAGGTCGGGAGCTTAGGGCTTGTCTCGACTGGGGCGGTGCCCCGCTGGTGAGAGAGTCCTGGTTAGGGGGAATCCCCACTAGCCGACGGTAGGTCGGCGCCGGATCTCGTCATCCAGCTTGGGAAGATCACTGCCATCTCCCGAGAAAAAAACATGCATTACACTAACGGGACTAATGACCAAAGCAGTTGACGGGCCCAAAAAAAAATCTGCGGCGGTTTTGGCCCACCAGCTTGGGAAGATCTCCGCCATCTGCCACGATAAAAACATGCACAATACTTACAGGAGTAATGACCTTACCTGTTCACGAGCCTGAATCATCAATAAATCATGTCACTTATGTTGTCTTTGTCCCCCCTCCAGCCACCTCTGCCTTTGTCCCCGTAGCCCCTGCCGCCTCTTCCACCGACGCGTACGCTGCTGCCTTGCCCCTAGCAATATTCCACCGCCACAGCCACCTCCACTTCGACCGCGCCCCGACAAAGCCGCCTCCACCACCCCATTATTCGCAGCGGATGCGGCCACCTCCACCTGCCTCCTCCCTTGCGTACTGCAAACGGTTGACGGTTTCCTGTGCGAATTTGCGACTTTCAATGAATATACAAATATAGATTTCCTGGAACCTCGCCGCTGCCGGCTTTCGACGATCTATTTTGCATACAGAAATGAACGTGGATCGGAAAAAACTGCCTTAGAATGAATGTTTTGGATAAAATGGTGATTTGGTTGAAGTGTTTTGCTGGACAAATAAGTTTTTTATGAAATAAAGTTCGGTGCAACATTCTAGTTTGAAATCGTTTCGTCCTTTTTAGTCCATAAGGGAATAGAGATTTCGCTCAATTTTATGCTTATAGTAAGTTTATTCATAATTCATTTAATTATTCAATGAATTTCACACAATAAGTTTCTCTGAAATATCGAAAATACTGCTTTTAGCCTGTAATTAAGCGTAACATAATTATATTACGCGAGTAAACATATAATGCACATGTACAGAAAATACCATAGATTCTCAATTAAACTGAAAATTGTATAGTGCCTGATAACTCCTAAACCACATTACTTAGCAAAACAACTAAGCAAGGCGAAATAGTTCATTGCAAAAATATCAACTATCTCCTGATATAGTATGTGTAAACCGATTGTTCAATATTTTACTTCATTACTTTGTTTAATTACTAGATTTCTTATCTGCTTATTCTCTTCACATGTGTTTACCTTACACGCCATTAATAAAAGAATCATAACATGATCTACTACTTTCTCATTGCTACAATTTTAGTGTGCCTAAAAAAACAGAAGAAAACCTATAAAAGCTTGACGAGGAAAATATTAACAATCACGCAAACGAATTAAATCATATTATTCCCCAAAAGTAAAATTCATATTGATAAATTGCAGTAAGTTACTTAGTTTCATTTATCAAATGGATTTGTGTTTACATTTAGTTAAATTATTCTTTGCAGTTGAAAAAACAATTGAAAGAACATGTTTCCATTTCCACATTGTCATTCAGATCAAAGTGAGAATTCTTTGAACAAATTTAATTATAAAAATACTTTTGTTACATAGTTACATGGTCACAAATTGGATTTCTTTACTGTTGCAAAACATATTTCCGAGCGCAAGTGCGCCCAAAAAGGTGACAGGATGATGACAATTATATAACTTTTTTTACTTGATATTAACCTCATGGGTCTTTATATTAGGTTTAACGTTTTAATAACTGCTTGGAAAATATACTAGTTAAAATTACAATGTCTGACTTATCTTTTTAAAAATCCGTGCATACCGTAAAGTATTATGCTCAGTTTTAAACGCTGTAAATCAGCTGAAGTAAAACAAGTTCATGGTATTTATATACGAGTATATAATATAGTACAGTGTCAAAGTAGTTTTTAAAGATTTCACGCCCTATTAACAATAATCTTATTTTTCAGAATTATCTGTTCTACAAATTTTACAGGTACTCGAACGTACCGCACCTTGGTAGAATATCTGCCTCATCAAAAATCAAGACCACGGGGAAGCGGCACGTCGCCTCCCCGAACACGGAGACGTGGTTGCCCATGGAATAATAAAGAGCCGAGAAATGCAACGGCGAGCAAACATGGAAGTATGTACATTCAACGCAGCGTCTCGAGGGACCCCTACCGGGACCGAGATTTAACGAGTCGTTGTTTATTCCTTGACGTGGAGCGCACCGTCCGGGCCGCTGTCCCGGCTGGGAAGCGTCAAATATTCAGGCGGTTGCGAGAGCGGCGCCGCGTCGCGCCGCGCAGAGGGGACGGCTGCGGGGAGGGGGGGGAGAGGGAAGGGGGGGGGAAAAGGAGGGAAGAGGGGGAGGGGGGGGGAAGGGGAAGGAGGGTGGTCGATATGAGAAGAGGGGGGGGGAAGCGGAGGAAGAAGCGGGAGAGAGAAGCGGGGGGAGAAGTGAAGAGGCAGAAGAGAGTTAGGAGAAGCGGGATGAAAGAACCGGGGGTGGAGAAGCGAGAATCTGGGAGGGAAAAGCGGTGTCAGGGTGGGAAGAAGCAGGTCCTATAGACGCAAGTAGAGAATCAAGGAAGAAACGAAAAGTTCAAGGCGAGACGAGAATGCTCAGGGTGCGCGAGATGGAGCGGAGCGCGTGGCTTGGGGAAAGAAAGGCGGGGGAGCAGTAATGTGGGGAATGAGAGTGGCAAGAAGATAGGAAGGGTTCGAGGGAAGTGGACTAGAAAATAGGAGGGGACCAAAAAAAAAAAAAACACTTAATGCAGGAGGTTTAGTGCACATAAGTCAGAATGAACAACAGAATGAAGTGATATAGAACATAGACCGATGACGACCATGAAAATTGCAGAATATTTAGGTGAACATAAGTTACAAACATTAAATTAAAAACAATGATAAAGACAGCGAGATGATTTGTAAGGAATCATAATGTAATGTAATGTCCAAGCTTTAGTCTTATTTGTAGAAGGAAAGAAGGAAGTAAATGAATGCAAATGTTTTCATATTTTGTACTGGAAAGTGTAAAGTCTTGGGAGACTCGAAAGTTCTAAAGAAAAATGAAAGAAGAGAGAGGGTCGCCAACTGGCAAAATGTTAAAAGTGCGCAGTGTCGTCACAAAAAAAAGAAGGGTATGGGCTCATCTCTAAAAGGTTACATCAAACTGAATAAGGAAAGAAAATGAGAAGTCTAGAAAATAGAAAGATATGGAATGAAAGAAAATCAGAAATGAGGATGAGAAAAGCTTATGAAATATGAGATTATGACATAGGGTATGCGAGTTACAAAGTGGAAAAAAGGATGAAAATACAGGTTCAGAAATGCAAGCAGGTATAAAGGCGTTGCTTAAAATAAAAGTTTTATAAAATATGTTGACCCACGCAAACAAAAAAAAAATAAAGCCTAATGGCTTCAGTGTTGTAATGAGAATAAATGTTGATGTAACTGGTATAATAACACGATGGTAAGTGAATGAATACCTACACTTTCGTCCTAATCGTCTGGAAGTGGATTGTGCACTTATCATCCGTAAGATGATATCGTTCACTTTTCTTGGTTGGTAAATTACAGATTTATCACCTTACGTTCGCTTGATTATTTGCGACGTAAACATAGCTACACAATGCTTATCATCATCATCCTCTTCAGAGTTTAGGAGAGACTCCTGTTCCGACTTTAACATGCCATCTGAATCGTGGACAGCCGACATCCCTTTTAGCATGAGGTCCGTAGTGCTATTTTTTTGGGGGGGGGGGATGTGGTCACTATTCATTCCGTGTAGATGTTGGGACCATCAGGTCCTGTAATCTTGTAGTTAATTTATTCATAGAAGTACTTCTCATTCTTCTCTGATGACCTCACGTTTCATTTTGTGTAATAAAGTGTAGACTTTGACTAGTCTCAAGAACCTAATCTCAGACGTCTGAACTCTGGTAAAATCTTTCTTTTTCATGGTTCATGTCTCGCATCCATAAAGAAGTATGGTGATAGCCGATGTTTTATAAAATTTAAGTTGTGTTTCCTATCTTGTTTTCTTTCTCAAGTATTTTTTATTTTACCACAGATGTTTTGTAATTTTTTTTAAATTTTTTTAAAACCAAAAAAAATATAATTTTACTATTATTATTATTATTATTATTATTTCACAGCGTATAGGTTGTTTGCCTCTAAACGTCATTACTTTGAGTTTCTGAGTTGAGATTCTTAAGTTATATTGTTCACATATGTTATTCAATTTATACAGAGCCATCTGTAACTGATCCTCACTTTCATGGATAATTATCTGATAGTCTGCAATTAATAGTGTAATCCCATCAGTAATACACTATTTCCATTCTCTCAGAACGTAATCTATATAAATATTAAATAAACTTGGTGATAGGCTACAACCTTGTTTAACACCTCGATTAATTTTTAATTTATCGGATAATTTTCCATTTAAATCCAACACATTTATAGTTCTGTGGTATAGGAATTTGATTACTTCAATTAAATGGAGAGGAATGCCTCTTTTATTCATTAACTTCCATATCGTGTATCGACGCACCACGTCGAATGCTTTCTCATAATCTATGAAAGCGATATGTGTTTCATGAGTAAATTCTACCCTCTTCTGTATAAGCAAGTTAATGGAAAATACATTATCTATACACGATCTTCCTTGTCTAAATCCCCTCTGTTCTTCTAACAATATATTGTCTAGAAGAGTCGTAAATCTGATGTTAAATGATTTTAGTATAAATCTTGTATGACGAATTTAGCGAGTTAATTCCTCTACTGTTCTCTGGTTTACTTTTATTTCCTTTTTTGAATAGTAATATTATTACCTTTGCTTTTGTCCATTCATCTGGAGTACTACAAGTCTCCCAACAGGTATTCAGTAAATTGAGAAGTGACGTACGAGTAGTGTAAATTGGGAGTGACGTACATTCAGATCATACTCCATATTATATTTACATTATTCCATTCTTCTTCTACATCAACTTGTGCCGGGATCTGACTTGTATATACGTTCGTATAACCGTATACTATAATCGTACATATACGTATGGGTTCATGGTATAAATGCTTTACACTATCTTCGTTTCATAAATGGATTTTAAGTATTTCTTCATTTTTGGTCGGTATTTCATTTATTAGTTCTTTCCTCCATTCAACTAATATGGATATTGTTGACATTACTAGAAAGTGATCGGAATGTACGTAATTCCACCGAAGACTCTCGTATTAGGTATTTGGGACGCTATTTTTCTGTTCAATATAACATAATCAATAATTAATCATGCGCTCCAGGTTATGTATGTCTTTTTTCGTAAAGAACGTAAGTAACGAACGTAGACGTAACGAACGAAAGGACAAGACCAAAAAGAGTCCAAAGGGAGAAAAAAAGGAACAGAGATAGGAAAGAAGGAGAAACAATGGGAAGGAAAATAAAGAAAATCAGGAGGGGCAGAAAAAAGAAAAAAATGTGACAGGGGCACGGGGAGCAAAGGGGATTGCAGCGGTTCCTTGTTAGCGATTCTGGGCCCATCAACTACAGAGGTGGTTAGTTCCGCAAGGGTAGTACATGTTTTCTCCTCGGGAGGTGACGGTGATCTTGCCCCGCTGCATGGCGAGAGCCGGCCTACTGTCGGCTAGAGGGATTTTCCCAACCAGATATATCCCACCAGCGGAGTAGCGCTCCAGACGGTTCTGAGATCCCGACCGCTCTACAGGGATGTATGGTAGTGTGGTGCATGTTAGTGTGTGTTCGTAAGGGGTGAGGATAGGACAAGGAACAGGAAGGAAAGATCGTGAGCGATCCGTGCCCCGTTTGTTCGGGTTGTGCTCCGGCATTCGCCTGCTGTTGATCGGAGAAACCACGGAAAACTACCGATCAGAGCAGCCGGCCTCTAAAATTATTTTCCAGACAGCGGCTGAATTCGACCTAGCTGACAAGTTAGTGTCGAAAATCTTTCCACTCTGAGGAGTCGAAACTAGGACCTTCCGGACAGTCGTACTGCAGTGCTATCAGTGGATGCACTGAGCCACCTCTCCGGGCGGGGCAAAGGGGAGACGGAAATGCGAGAAACGCGGAGGCAAGGGACGCGCGCGCCTCGACCTGCGCGCGCCAAGCGCCAGCGGCGAGGACGACACCTGCAGGAGCGCACCGCGCGGAGCCACGCTGCTTCCGGCGGCGGCGCTGCTGCACCACGTCACATCCGGCAGGCCGGCGCTGCCTCCCTGGCCCCTCCCCCCGCGCCCCGGGCGCCGATGCAGCCCAGCGGAGATGGGCTCCGCCGCCGGTCGCCTTCGATTTCCATGCCAGGCCCCATTTCCGCCCCCCCGCCCCGCCCCGCCCCGTCCCGCCCCGTCCCGCACCGCCCGCTTCGCCCCACCCCACCCCAAAGAAAATTTCATTCGACAATGTTTTTCCACCTCGCCACGAGCCGCGATGCGACCCGCCGGAAATGACTTCCGTTTCGAAAGAGAAGAAAAATACCGGAATATTGCATGAGCCCAGCGGAAATCTGATGGGTGTTGTTTCTTGTCCAAATAAATAACGTCTGTGTGAAAACGTCTGTATTACCTTTACCGAAAAGGGCTATCCGTTGCATAACAGTTTTTGCTGTTTGCTAATTATTCTCCTAGAGACGTTTACAACTCGGAACCCTTTATGAGAAATCTAATGCGAAGAATAGATTCGCAGCAGGATTTTTCAAGATTTTTCGTTTTCCCCGCATTCTATCATTCACTTTATGATTATTACTCAACATGCCCTTTCGCATCAGTCTCGAATCTTCAAAAATATGTCTTGGAGACCCGACGTGAATATCAAAACTATGGCTCCAGAATAGACGGATTAAGGGATTTACCTAGTGTATGTCAAGTGCACACCTAGTTTCAGTACATATAACGAGAAACGAGGAGGAACTCGTCCAGAAAGGGTTGAATCACAAATCTGAGTAATGAAGAGAGGGGCAATTGGTTAGAAATTGAGGTTAATTCACTGCAAAGTTAACGCGCTCACTGATGTGATACAACTCGCCCCTGGCTAGCTATAAATATAATAATCAGAAAGAAGGAGAATCTCGAGTAAATAGATTGATAGTATGTAATTTATTGAAGAAGTTGTATGATGTATACATACTATTTTACAAAATATATTGTGGCAATTGTATTGAAAATGCTAACCGCATGTGCGCAAAACCTTTTTTAAATTATTTCAAATTTGTATGTCATGTGCAGGACACGTAGTGCGTAAGATTATAACTACAAAATTACATCTGACGTAATGCTTAGTATCTACAAATGTTTCACGTCAGTTTATTCATAAGAACGATAATTTGGAAGAATTTTTATTTCAATCTAATAAGCAAATTGAGGAAAATGTCATTCAAAAATATAAATTGTTCTGAGTTGTTTTTAATCCGTATTGATTGACACGCATAGGACACTGTTTCTCTAGTATTTCTTTCTCATCAGGAAAGAAATGCAAGGACGAAGTGACATAGCCAAATACATTTTCAGTCAGTGATATGGTAGCAATTTGGCCAAGGGTTAATACTTGCAATTCACGCACTTTCTATATTAGAATGAAATTAAAATTTAATACTAGTTACTTGAGTGCTTCAAGAAGTCCATTCGAAGAAAAACTGTGATACAATTCCATAATTCAGACTGTTAGGTGAAAACAAAACTACCGAAATATAACTTATTATGAAATGTAAATTCCTGCTTTCAGTTCGTACTTGAAGCTTTTTTGTATTGCTTTTGTTTTTCAACGCTGCGTAAAATATGAAAGGTAGATACACGACAAATTTTAGCCTTTTAACACTGACATAAAGAATGGAAATTTATTAATAGCCGATACTGCAATAAAAGCCCGTTTAGAGAGCTGTGCAAAATATGTTCATAAATTTTATCTAAAGGACTTTTGTGTATGCCATGTTTGTATGGATATTTTATGCTTTCTGGCGTAAAAGTAACTGAATAATTTAAAAAATGTGCTCGTAGGGCAAAATGAGAAAAAATCGATTTGTTCTGTCTTTTCCTCCTAATTCTTGACAAAACCCTCTGTGCCCTACTTCTGAAATTTCTTTAATTACAAAACCAGGAAATGATATCGTAGGCTTCCGCGGCCAGAGTCATGATGTGGGCTGTCCGGATGACGCGGCGTCGACACCTCAGCCTTCGACGCCGCGTCAGCCGGACAGCCCAGATCATGACTCTGGCCTCGGAAGCCTACGATATCATTTCATCACGTCATCTGCGACGCGAACAGTGACTCATAGAGCATAGACATTCAGACGACGCGCGGAGTATGAAAATAGCAGGAATAACACAATGAATTTGCATTTGTTCAATCAACAGTGAAACTGTTTCATTATTTTATGATTTTTTCCACGTGCCTGACTATCCAACGAAACTATAGGTAACTTTCACGAGGTCGGAGACTGTGATAGTCCTCTTTCTATCTCTACGCGCATTGGAAATTACTAATATCGATTCAGTTCAAAACAGTACATGGTCTTGTAGATACATTTGTATCCTATTCACTCCAGTTTCGCCGCTCATGTTTTTGTCACGTCCGTCTCCGCGACTGCCATATTCCGCGAGCGAGTGCGCCGCTCGTGCGCGTGGAACAAGGCGAGCCAGTTCGCATTGCGTCACGTAACAGGGCCGTCCGCACTTTCCAACTTGTTGCTCCCGAAAGCTGACTCGGCGAGGCGTGCAACTCGGGTCGGGAAGTGGCGAGTCACTAACCAGCTACGCCTCGCGAGCCATAATAGCCGTTGCTTCCGTGACTCCACCCACACGCACGCTCGTCTGTTCGCTAAAACTTCCCGCCAGCGGACCGCTCGCCTCCAAACCCACTCACCTGCGAGTCCGTCCGCTTACAAATCAACTCGCTTGCCAGTCCGCTTGCCTCCAAATCCACGCGCCTGCGAGTCCGCTCGCCTACTCATCAATTCGCCTGCGAGTCCGTTCGCTTACATATCAACTCACTTTCCATTCCGCTTGCCTCCAAATCCACTCGCCTGCGAGTCCGCTCGCCTACTCATCAATTCGCCTGCGAGTCCGTTCGCTTACATATCAACTCGCTTGCGAGTCTGCTTGCCTCCACATCCACTCGCCTGTGAGTCCGCTCGCCTACTAATCAATTTGCTTGCGAGTACGCTGCGCCTGCGAGTTCATTTGGGTCAACTTCCCTATTGTCATCATGTTCTGTGACATCCCTAATGATTTCCTATTTTTGCCGCTACCTTGGGATGACCAGTAAACAAGAATACAATGACCTCTTTCATTCTGTCAGTTCGAGCAATTCCTGTACTCCGCCTAGTACATGTCCGTCTACAGTAGGGTGCTTTAACAGTGTTTTTCACGAGCCCACAAATTCCTTTGTAAAGCATATAATTTACTTGCTAATGTATTAATTCCAATGTTGCATAATACCTGGAAGTTACCGCACAACTAGCAATGCATCTATTGTGTTCTTGCACTGAAGAACAAAATCCACACAAAGAGAAGGGAATCTGACGAACAGTAGGAAACCGTACACCCAGATATACCACATTGCTCCCTTTCATGTAATTTGCAGAGTTGGCTTTTGGCGTGACTGAGCCGACAGGTGTGCGATAATCTCTATTTGTAGCCGTCTGAATGAATATGCGCCGAGAAAAGGGAATCGACCAACGCAGAAAGGTTTTCCTCCTACACGTAACCAGATAATTACTTAAAAAACATGCTGTAGCAAATATCGGTTTATGCCATAGGCTATATACCTTTAGATAAAATTTATTTTTTTTCGTTCCTCCTATTCTCAAAAATATTAAATTACATAATATATTATAAATTTATTTTCATAAAATTATTTAATTTTCAAAATTTCCTTTTTTTAAATCACCCTGTAGTAGAACGGTACATGATACTACCTTTCAATATGATTGATCTCTGGGTTTAATAAAAATACCATTTAAATGATGTTTCTGGTTTCAATCCTACTGCTTTAAAACTAATTTAATATTTTGTACGTTTCAGAGAGAATTTGTAAATCAATTCAGTTTTATTTTCTCTCTAAAACTTACAAAATATTCAATTATTTTTAAAGCGATATCAGCCTTAGAATTACACATATTCAATTTATTTACATCATTTTTAGTAATTTTGAAGAAAATGTTTTCCTCGAATTATCCAGGACTGAATTAATGAGAGTACACGTCTATTCGAGTTCTGGTGCCATTGATTTTTTTAATTAATACTGTCACCCTATCTGGTTGCAAATGATATCGTTATAAATCTTGACATTTCTACTATTGCTGCTCATAATTTCGCAGCGTCATTTATTATAAGTCACAACGCGAAAGGAACAGTATCTGTTTCCGATTTCAGGTAAATACGTGACTGAAATTGCTGAACAGTACCCAAATTTTATAAGAAATAGTAGTGACAGGTAATGAGACATAATGCTTCCAATATGAACCACATACAAAGTGACAAAGTGTGGAACGGTTGAGCCCGAGAAAGAAGAAAAAACAGACGAAAATTCGCAACTAAACTCAAAATAATATTTAAATGTCTTAAAACCATTTTGGTCAAGATAAATCAAGTGCAGCCTGAATACTGAGATCGAGGCTCTTGGTCGTTTCTGCACGAGAGTGCTCCGGCCCAGAAATCTAAGAACGTCCACGATTTTGGGGCTAATAAATACATCTTTGTGCCCACACATTTGGCTCATTCGTCTTATCTTGCACCCTGCCATTATTGGCGCCTTCTAAAATTGAAGATAGGGATGATAGGAAGGCATTACAACACCACCACGGACTTTCTTGTTCGTTCAGCGGTCGAATCTGAACGTTTGTTTGAGCGATTCGTTCGCTTTTTTAAGTTATACAGCGATTTTATAGGCAATTCCAAAGAACAGTAAATGCTTTGAAGAATTTCTAAATCTTTGTAGCAGTTCGTCGAGTCAAATAAGGAATACTTTTAATAAAAATACAAAAATTAAAACGTCATTGGCGTTAGTTTTTTTTTTATTGAACCAGCCGCAGCAGACCTCGGACAGACTACACACTACATTCCCTTTCCTATATCTTAAAGATTAATTTCAAAATGCTTTTGTTGAAAGTTTGTGTAAACATGCGTCTTATCTTCCAAAGATTTCGGTTTGCGACTCCATCGAATATCTCTGACCTACTGCTCTCCTCGCCTTTGCTTCCCCACCGACGAGTGCAGCCGGCGCGGGGCGTTTCTTGCGACGGCGTTGAGGCGGCAAATGCAATTTCTATCCCTTAATGCCTGTAACGACGTTCGACGAACGCTTGCGCTCTCTTCGCCGTTTTGTCCCCCGCGGCGCAGCCCACTCATCACCGACCGCCCCCCAACCGCCAGCCCCGCGCCCCCCCCCCCCCCCCCCCCCCGTCCGCTCGAACCCTCACTCGCTCGACCGCTCGCTCGCTCGCTCGCTCGCTCGCTCGCTCGCTCGCGCGCGCGCGCGCGCGCCCCCCCCCACCCGCTCGGCCGCCCGCCCCCCCCCCACCTGCTCACCCGTTCGCCCGCCCGCCTGCCCGTTCGCTCGCCCGCTCGCTCACTCACTCGCCCGCTCGAACGATCACTCGCTCGCTCGCTCGCTCGCCCGCCCGCCCGCTCGCCCGCCCGAACGCCCGCCCGCCCGCCCGCCCGCACGCCCGCCCGCCCGTACCCTCGCCCTCACGTCGCTCGCCCGCTGGCTCGCTCGCTCGCGCACCCGCCCGTTCGCTCGCCCGCCCCTCACGTCGCCGCCTGCCCACTCGTCGCCCGCCCGCACGCCGCACCCCAACTAACGCAATTAAAAGTTTGTTTCCTTTTTGCAGGGCGGGCAATCGTATAAACATTTGATTCGCCAGTCGCGGCCGCCCCGCGAGCGCTCCAGCGGCAAGCGTTCAAAGCTGTGTAATTGGGTTTTAGGCTTCGTTTGAGAGTGTTGCGAATAGTTACAAGCCACGGAAAAAGCAGGTACGTGGTTTAATACTAGCAGCTCGATGCCACAAGAGTTTTCCGGCCCGTGCGGAGGGGGGTGGGAGCGCCAACTCTTCTTGCTCTCTTGGTGCCGCCAGATAGCGCTCTAAGGCTGTGCCACTCCCTTGTGCTCTCTGTGGCGTTGCATCTAGTTTCCGTCACGTTGCGGCGGTGCTTCCCAGCAGGTAGTTACCGCCCGGTAATTGACAATGCGTGGCTGATTAGCTCTTCTTTGATGTAAGGTAGACTCCGCAAGCTGTGTCAGCGCGCAATTCGGTTCGTGACCCCGCGAAGCGCGTCGAATCACGGGGAGGTTGGAGTGGAATTAAATGACGAAACTTTGATGCAAACCGATAGAAGACATAAGGTTTGCTAATGGGCGAGTTCCATTTCTTTTCTATTGATGAAAATCTATTTCCTTGATTTGTATACGTGTTTCTTTATAGGCGAACCTAGGAAACTAAACCCAAACTCGTGTACAGTTTTAAAGTAACATTAAACACCTTAAAGCACGCTGATTTACATTTTTATATTAATTAGATTATATACCTTTACTATTAATGAACAATAATAATTTTTATATTTTATTGACAGGCTATAGCTTGTTATTGCCTTCAATATGGTGCTCGGTATACGGTACACTGCATAACGTACCTGTTGAATCATTCTACATGTTTTCTTATGGAGGCAATTATGGGAAGCAAGTATGAAAATAGAAACCGAGTCAAGTTAACATCTACGAGTATTTAATAAGTAAATAATTAAAACTGAATGACTAATATTAGGTAAAATTAAAATTTTGTAAGTACCACGAGCATTCACTGTTTCTAATGATCTCCAGCGACAAAAAGTCCTCAGGCATTTTGGCGCCACTCGATCTTTAGACCCTAAATCATATTTGAGGCGTAAATAAGTATTACGTTTCTGGAGTTTACACTACATATGCACTATTGCTCAATTATAACTTAACTGATTCAGAACGTTTCTTGATCGCATAATAATTAAGAAATTTATAAATATAACTTTTACATAGAAACTAGTACTAGCACTTTTACATAGAAACTAGTATTTGCGTTCATTGTTTATTGTTTGGAAAGTATTGCTTTGCCGTGCGCGTATGGCAAAACGAACTCAGCGGTAGGGGCATACGAGTTAATACGGCTTCCGCTTTGTATTGATTGATTGATTGATGATTCTGGGCGCGTCAACTACTGAGGTCATTAGTCCTGAAAGTGCAGTGCATGTTCACCCCCCGGAAGGTAGCGATGATCTTCTCCCACTGGATGGCGAGATTTGGCACCGCCTTACCTGTCAGCTAGCGAAGTTTCCCCAACCAGGTATCTCCCACCAGCAGAGCATCTCCCCACCTGGAACAAGCTCTAAGCTCTAGACTGGTCTCCAGGCATGTGTGGTAGTATAGTGAATGCAAGTGTAAGTGTGTATAAGTAAGGGCTGAAGATCGGGCAAGGAAGAGAAAGGAAAGGTCGCGCTGTCCGTGGCCCGTTTTTTAGGGAACTGCTCTAGCATTCACCTGGTGATGATCGAAGAAATCACGCAAAACTTTCGATCACAGCATTTAGTCGCTAGAATTCACTTCTTGACTTCGACCTTGGTATCTAAGTAGTGTCGAAAATCCTGTCACCGCCGGGACTCGAACCTAGCACCTCCCTCAGAGACTCTTCGAGAACATTAGTTGATGTCCTGAGCCATCACACCCTGTGCCGCCTTTTTTAAATTAATTTATTTAGTCAAAAGCAGTAAAAAACTGTATGTGACGTATGGGGGAGAAAATCATCTGCGCACACTTTCTTGAGTATTAAGAATGATATTTCCTTGCATATTAAGAATGATTATATGAATATTATGATATATTAATAAGTGAATGATAAATGAATATTAAGAATTAGAGTGTGTTTGCAGAAATTCGTACAAAAAATAATGTAAGCAACACGTTCAAAGGGTCTTTGGCGTGCTAATTTAATAACATATCTTTCGTACGCCGAAGAATCACTAAATTACTATCCTAGCAAAGATAGTAATGTGATCCATATAATGTTATCAGAGAATGTCAGAAAATGACAGGCTGAATGAGAAAAAAGTGTTGAAGTAATTAGAAGAGATGCAGTTCGGTTTAGTGCGAAAGCATGCTGACCCGTCCTATCGATGTCCGCTGAATCAAACCCGAAGTTGTAGGATTTATATAGAAAAAATCCTTTATTCAAGTATTTGTTTTGTAGCTGCAACACATATCAAATAGTTACAAAAATACGTAAAGTAAAAGCACCGATGAGAAAAATTTGAATAGGACTTCCTTACTTAAAGTAATAACTTCGCTCGTGTTTTTTCGTTCGTGGTATGGAAGCGTCATTCCTACTATTTGCCACTGTACTCTCTGCGTACAGGTGGTACTATAAAACAGGAGTAACAAAATTCATCAACGGCTAGCAAAGAGGTGGGAATGCCCCGAAATAGATTTGCAACCTAATCTGCGACGCGACGCTGATGTTGGTGGTGGCGATGGAGACAATACACACATCACCATGCTTCGGCGCATATTGGACAGCGAGGCGTACAACGAAGTACGGCACATTTACAAATTCTCTGGAATAGTAACTAACAACGAAAATTGGCTTTGCAATAAAAGGGACTCGTTAATGAGATCGGAAATGGAAAGACGGGCTGGCAAATAGTGGGGAAGAATTGGAAATGTAGAGAGGAATCGATGCAGGTTCGCTTCAAGTGCCCCAGGCAATTCGCAAGCACATCGTGAAAGTTGCAATGAGGTGGAACTGAGCTGAAATGCTCTCAACACTAACGATGAGTTGATTTTGCAAGAGCTTCATACGATTCTCTAAACGCAAATTTAAAACGATGCGCTTCGTGGCCAGAAGATTTGTATTCCAAAGCAAATATCGTTTAAACCGGCAAAACCGCGTGTGTTGAATTATGAAGAGAAATGACGCTTAATGCGGTTATTAAGAGGAATTTCAACATTTTGTAAACGTGTAACAGGTCAAACAAATCGAAATACACAAAGCACGAAACAAAATAAACAGGAATCGTTCTTGAAGAAAGAATCGATATTTTTGAGAAGTAGTAGCTTTTATTCCACTGAACTAGAAAAAACATTTAAACTCTAACGTTAAAAGTCTTTTATTTCTAAATATTCGTGCGTACACATATTAATTACTAAATGAGCCTTGTACTTTTCGTTTATTGTAAAATCGAAATGGTACAGAAAAACTGGATTACACCTGCAAAAAGAAAACGCTTTAGCTGTAATTATCGATAATAGACAAATGCCGGAAGTCATACTTTTTGAATCAGATTAATCGATGCAAAGTGAAATGTCAGATAAGAATAAATTTTAGAGATAATTACCTGCTCATAACGGACTTTCTTCGTTGCCAAATGAAATCAGGGATACTGAATAGCTGTGTTGAAAGTTAAAAATCCGAGGAGTCCTGCACTAAACTATTCCACAAGTTGTGAGGCCAGTCCGTAGAGCGGTCGATTTAGGGCAGGTCTATGCAACTGGCCCCAGAAGACGGCTAGTGCTGACGATGGCTCGTGGCGGGTCCGAGTTGAGAGCGGAGATATCGCTGGGCGAGCAGTGCTTGGAGTGGGGAGGGGAAAAGAGAGGAGTCGAGTGACCTTCGAAACGTTTGGCGCCCACCTTCTGCGCCAAAGAACCGACGACAAGTTTCCAAAGACAGGAACATGCGAATTGGGCTAAACAAGCGCGTTAATAGATTCATTGTTTCGTTTATTAAATTATACAAAATGTTCAATATAAATACACGTGTTAACAAACAAATTACAAATTTAATATTATAATAGTTGATCATAACGAGATCTAGCCAGGTATGACAGTAAAAATTCGAAAGAAAGAAAGAAAGTGTGAAACACATTGAAAAGAAGATGTTTTTTCTTTGTGTTTTTAGTGTAATATTTATGCTTAATATGTTTTGAAGTAAAAATCCTTCGGAGAATATTTTAAAAAATTTTAAGCGTACATTCAAATAATATGTTTTTTGAAATGTGCTGAATTACGAGTATCAATCAGGATTTTGCATACTGTTTTTATGTGCGTGTAAGTCTGCAAGTATTTAATTTCACACTGAGAATGCTACATGATTTTGATTATGACCACAGAAAAAGGATACGTCAGAAGTTCAACTTCACTATCCATGGTCTCAAAATCACTAAACATATTGCTTTTGAATGGTATTCGCGCCGACTTGCTCACAGTCCCCTGCGAAGGCCGGAAAGTGAAAGCTAATTCGCGTGGCTGCTGTGCCATGCGCTCCGGATTGCGTTTAAACGCTCACCTGTTCCCTCTCGAACCCATTGTGAGCTCAGTCCATCGCTTCCCCGACACAACGAAGCTCGCGGGCGTATTTCTGGCTCGTGAGAAGCGAGCCCCCTGCGGCCGCTCAACGAGCAACTGAGGTGAGCAGACCTGGCTTAGAGCTTCTTCCGACTGAGTTGATGGCCTACTGGAGGAAATTCCTGGAGAGTGACAACTTCACAAAAGTCTGCCCCGGATTACATGTTTGAGTGGGAGAGAAATACCCCACCTTTCGGATGCCGGTAACATGCCGTAACCAAAGTAGTTGACGCGCTTAAACACATCCGCGCATTTTTTGAGAAGTGTCAGTTTTCTGCAGCGAGGATATGTCGAAATGGAGGGAAATGAAGCTCTCGCGTCTGTTTTCTTGAGGTTAAGCCGCTTTGCTCTCTTCATACAAACACCTACACTGAACCGATGTTTTTGCATCTCAGGATAAGGGTTGGTTTACGAGTATATTCATCTCGCAGTAAAAGGAATTTGAGGTGATATTCACGACTGCTTTGCTTGGAAGAATAAAGTGACCGTGAAATTAGTTCTGCATATTCACCGCGGAATGTTTTGAAATTCCCTTTATGCCGATTTTTCATGATAATTGTTTCAAATCTGTAACCATTATTTTTTCAAGATTAGCAATGTAAATGAAAACAAGAAGAAAAAATTTTTTATTTTCAATGCTGATAAAGAATCAAAAATTTACAAATAAAAAAATTTTCTGATCACTGATTTTTTTCTTTTCCCAAATGAACTACTTAAAAATAAAAAAAATGCCTAAAATTAAAAATACATAAATATAGTAAAGTCAAAAATGCATAAAATTAAAATTTTAACTTCGGGCATTAAAAATAAAATTAATAATTCAGAAAGAAATTTAAAGTAATAACTGGCAACAAAATCCTAATTAATAAAAAATACAAAAAACCGAAATGATACCACATTCACATGTAATGAATATTAATAATTTTGGGTTAATTAATTGCAATTTATTTTTTGAATAACTCTGGCATTTCAAAGCTTAACACAGGTAAGGTTTTATAGAGAAAAACAACGTTTCCCCACTGTTTTTGTGAACAATTTTCCCCTTTAATTTTCAAATCTTTTTCGCCATTTATTAAAACAACTAAACATAAAACCTCTCCCAAAAATAGGAGGGATGGGGAAACATATAAAATTCATTTAGGAAGAAAAAACCCCCAAAAACCAGCATTTTAGATTTTATACACTTAAAGCACCGGTTCTCACCTTTTTAAAGTTGGCGGCCACGGTTTGTACTTGAGGGGGGAAACCCGGTGACGTTGGATGACCATTATCCCCTTTGGCCCCCAAGCTTTGAAGCGCGACCCCTTTCCGAGAAAACTGAAAGTTGCCGATCATTTTCACTTTTTGACGAAAAAAAAATCAGAAAAAAGTAAAAAAAGATAGGGTGTAAAAAAATTTCCGTCCACCAACCTTAAAGGTGGGGATATAAAATTAAAAAAAAGGGCCCCAAAGTCTGAAAACCCCAAAAAAGAAAAAAACCCATAAAGACCCTAAAATACCATAAAACACACACATTTAAAATTTTCAGTGTCTAGTAAATTATGAATAAATTTAAAAGTTTAATTATGTTATAAGTGTACATTTGAACACTTTTTTAAAAGCTTTCAATAGTATTATGAAAAAAAAATTTTGGGTTTGGTTTTCTTAATGGGGTAAAAAAAATTTTTTTCTGGATTTTAAATTAGATCTTAGTGGCACTCATTCTGAACGTAAAAAATTTAAATTGTTAAATGTCAAAAACTTACTCATTAAAAATATGAATAAATTATTATTTTTGCATATGTGATGAATAAAAATGCAAACGTTAAAAAAAGGGTTAAAATCGAATGTTTTAAGACACTTGAATGCCGAACTAAACGCATTAGCGTTTGGAGGGGACAACTGAGTAAATTCGTAAAAAATTTATTCCATTGGTACATAACTTTGATAAATAAAAATTTTCCTTTAATTTTCACAATTATTTCACTCACCGTTCTTAAATTTTTATTTTTAAAGACATGATTGTTTTATTTCGCTCCCCGGTCATTTGAAATTAAAAGCGTCACTGACATTTAAATTATTGTGAACTTATATTAGAATTAAGTAAAATAAAAATAATAACTGCAAAAATTTTGACCCCTTTTTCATTGAAAAAGTCGTTCTGTGAGGTTTTTTAAAAAACGGAGAAGGCGGAAAACGTGCAACTATTAAAAAATTTTCATCTATAGCCATTGCGTTAGCAAAACCCCACAAATTGGGCGATCCTTTGGGCCAAATTGTTTTTTCCACAGCCCAAACCATCCCACTTGCCCAATCCTGGGGTCGAGGGACCCGCCTTATCATTGGTTTTTGTCTTTTTTTAAAACGCCCCCTTCCTCCCCTCAAGATTTTCCCTCCAGTTATCTCGGGGGGAAAATTTCGAGGCTGCGGCCCCCAACGTGAGCGGGGAACAGGAGGGAGGGGGAGAGGAAAAGGGGGGGAAAAGGGGGAGGGCAAAAAACAAAAGGAGGGCGCAGGGGGGGGATCATCGAAATTCCCTGGACGTTGGTTTTAAACCCGTAGCTGACGAACCGGGGCGCGGGTCAGGGAAAGGGGCTGGACTTTTTTTATCAGTTCTTTACCAAAAAATGAATTAATTTTGTATCTAATATTGTAAAATTTAAGGATTAAAAAGTTTTGAAAGTTTTTTTTACAAACTTTTTTAAAAATGCTAATAGTTCTAAACAAGAAACAATTTACTAATAATTTTAAACAAATATAATGATTTACAAAATAACATTTCCTTCAAAAAATTAAATTATTTCAATTTTAAAACTTGTTTTTTGACATTTGTTTTTATTAAGGAAACAAGAATAAACTTTTTATTAGAATGAAATTTAACGCCCTTTTTTCTATATGAGCAGGGGGAAAACGTTTTTCGTTAATAAAAAAAAAATCACCCCGGGTGCCCCGGATTATCATTGAAAACTGCTTTGTTAATATTTTTTTGACTATTTGAAATTGACAATTTTATATGATAACAAAAAGGGAACTAGAATTCTTTAAAAAAATATTTGAAAAATAATTTTTTTATTCTTATATATTTTCAAAATTTTTTTTTCTGTTACACTGTAGAAGATTATATCTACCCCCTTCCATGATATTTTTATTTATATATTTATTTTTTAAAATAATATACAGGCAATACAAATCTGAAGGGCCTGAATAGGCGCTAAATAATTAATTTTTTTCAAAATACATTCTATATTAATGCTTGTATTAATTGATATCTTTAAAAATACAAAAAATAAAAACAAATTTTAATTTTTTTTAATTTGTGAAATTCACGGGAAAAAAATTTTTTTTAAAATTTTTTTAAAACACGGTAAAAAAAAAAAATGAAAATTTTAAATGTTGGAATAATGTAATTTTCTTAAAACGAGCTTTAAGAAAGAAAAAAACTTTTTGAATAAACTTAAAAGAGTTTGGATTTAGTTAAAAATTTCAATTGGGAAAATTTTCCATAAAATATTTAAGGAAAACAGTGTTTGAATCTATTTTTTTTCCAATTTATTTTTTTTGTATGCCCCCCAAAACAGTTTCGGGATGAGTTGTTTCGGGCCCTCTGAAACAAAATCTGAAACCCACATTATCGATATTAAATAAAAACGGTTTTTTTTCCAGGAAACACACCCCCTTTTTCAATGTTTAAATTTAAAAAATTTTGCCATTTGGATATATCAGAAAAATCTTTGCTCATAAGATCCAATACTTAATGTATGAACCAAAAAATTTGGTTTTGATCAAAACAAAAGTTAAAAGGGATCACAAGTTCTCAAATCTAAAAACTAAACAAAGTCTTTATTTTTTTCACGAAATGAAATTTCATACCTTCTTTAATAAAAAAAAGAACGATTGTGCCAAATATCTTGTCAATTACATGGCAATATTTTTTCGAAATTTTTTGAAAATTAGTAAAAAAAGTCTTAAAAATTTTTTTTATTAATTAAAAGTTTAAAAAGAGAAAAACAGTAAAAATGACAAATTTTTAAAATGAAATAAAAAAAGAAGTTTTACATCAAAACGCAAAATTAGTTATAAAAGGATGAAAAAATCATACTTATATTAGTTTTAAAAACCAAAAGAAAAGTTTAAAGATTTTTGGGAGGACAGAAACCAGCATCCTCTATAGTCGAAAGCTATCCTTTTTGGTTTTTTTCATTATCCAGTACGGGAGCATGTTTTACAGTAAGGTCTTTTCTTTTTTGGGGGAGGGGTGGGTTCCCAAAATGCCCGGGGAAAGGGGCGCCCCGACCCAAGGTGAATAAAACCCTTCCCTCGGGCGAGCCAGGGATGACCACGAAAGGGTTTATGACCCTTTGTATTTAAAAAGATTCTCCACTCTTTTGCACCAAAATGCAACTTTGGGTAAACCTAGTAAGGTAGATATTACCATAAAGATGTCTTTCTGATTTCGAGGCCAACCTACCTAGTCAGAGGTTTCACCCCTTATCCCCACGGCGGGACGGAAAAAAACAATTTCAAATGATGAAATTAAGGAATCTTGTGTTTTTGATGTTGGATATATGATGTAAAAAGGTTTAAGGAAAGGGGAAAGGGAGACAAGGCGGCTTCTTTGAAGGGGTTATACATAGTGTGTTGTGATGTCCTTACTCTTCCCAAAACCCCAACAAAAATCCAGTTTATATACCAGGTTAAAAGAAATTAAAATATTAAAAAAAAACCTTAATTGTCAAAGAAAATTTATTTAAATTTGGGGACTTTCAATAACGTTGCCAAAAAAACCAAAGGGGACTTTTTCCCCTGAAAATGATTAAAAAAGGGAAATTTATTTAATCAAAATGAAATTTTTTATATTATTAATTGATTATTATTTATAAAATATTCAACTCTCCAGAGTTTTCCCAAAAGCAATGATTTCATTGTACCCAAATACATTTTTTATTCACACTTTCTTTTTGTTGGTAAAAAAAAATATTTTTTAAACTGATACCACTTTTTTAAATTTTTTTCATTACAATTTTTCCCAATTTTTTTTGTGGGGAACGGGAGGAAAATAATTCCTTTTGAGAAGACTTTTAAAAATTTTTAATATATTTTACTTCAATCCCACACACTGAAAAAACAATGATATTAAAAAAAATGGTTTTTGGGGGGTTTTGGGAAAAAATTCGGCTTTGAAATCACGAACTCAAATTTTCCAAAAAGACCGCAGTTTTTTTTTTAGACTCTTGGGAAAAAAGGACCGGTACGCAGGGAAAAAAATTAAAACTTTTGACTTTAAATCAATGTTTTCTTTTAAAAATTGATATTATACTGGGTTTTCATTGGGATTCAAAATTGTTCAATATTTCGGGAGGGTATGTTACATTATCTCTTTGCATTATTAAATTTTTAAAAAATTTTTTTTTTTACTTTACACTTTCTTTCAATACACTATCCCCTTTCAAATTGAGTAAGTACCTTTTTTAATATCTCATTTTTTTAAAAAAATTAATCGTTTCAAATTTCCGAACCTTTTCTCTTCTCGTATAACAAATTTCTACAAATGAAGTTATAAAAATTGAAAATTTTTTCCAAATTTAGAAAATTTTTTGCGGAAAGAAAAAATTTTTCCGTAAACCCATAATCAAAATTTTCTACATTGACTGCACTTTCGGGAGAGAAATTGTAATGCTCAAAAAGGCAAATTTGTCTGCAGAAAACGCATAACAGGCCGGAAAAAAAAGGGATAAATCCACTTGCAAAATTTAAAAAAAAAATCCTCCAAATCGTGGTGGAACATGTTTTGGGTGGTTGATAGGGGGCGAGGTAAAATCCCCTTGTCCGCCCCCGAACAACGCTGGGGAACCTTCAGATGTTCCCCAAAATTATACCCAATCGATTCCATGTCAGGCCTAAATTTAAAACCATTTAATTAGGGGGGGGATTTAGGCCCCCAAATTTTAAATTTCCAATATTTAAATTTTTATTAAAAATTAAAAAAATTAAAATAATGTTGGAAGAAAGTAAATGAGAATATTTGGTCCAAAAAGGCAGATTTTGTTTTCCCCAAAAAATAAAATATTGAAATTTGAGATTTTTCCTCATGAAACTTTTCCCAAAAGATAAGTTTTAAAAAGACTGTGAAATTTTTTTCAAACTTTTATTTTTCCAAAATTTTCCAAAAATGGGGTGAGAAAGACCGGTTTTAATCACTAGTATTTTTTTAAAACTGTCCACTTCAATTTAGGTCTTCCGAATAATTAATCCTTTCTAGTTTTTTTTGTGTCCCCGGATGCATGAAAAAAAGAAAAATTGTACTTTCCCATAGAAAAAAGTTGATTCTATTAAATTATAATTATATTCTATTAATATATTTTATTATTCCCATTTTAAAATTTTTTTTTTATATATCACAAATATTTAAATAAAAATTGCCCCTGAAAAAAAAAAAATATATTTAAAACGATTATTTTTTTTTAGAAGGTTTTTTTATTTTAACTATTTTTCGGGCAACGAAAAAAAAATTTAGCGAATAAGGCCCGGGGTAGCGTCTTTGCTAACGCTGTGATTTAAAATCAGGTTTTTTTTCCTGTTGATGAAATTTTCAAAGTAAAATGCCCAATATTTTGAAATTTAAATTTTAAAAAAGACGGGGCCCGGGGCCATTTTTTGGGTTTCCATCCCGACGACTAAAGTTTCACCCATCGACTGAGGCGCTGGGGTCCTTTTTTGAGGAAATATTTTTTTAAAAATTAAAAAAAGTTAATTTTTCAAAACTAAAAAAAATTGAAAAAGAGATTATTGGTTGAAAACTTTTTCCCCAATTCTTAAATAGTAAATTTGGAGCAGTGACATTAGAGAAAAAAGTATGTGTGTAGTACAACTATTTCTTTTTTTAATTATTTATTTTTCGAAGCAATAATCAAATTTTGAAAATTAAAAAAGAATTATATATTAAAGTTTGGTTAAAAGTTTCATGAATAACGAATGAAAAGCAAATTATTTTTAAAAAGGGTTTAAAAATCCATTTTTTTTAAACTACGGGTTCTTTTTGACGGTTTTTGACGATTTCGTTATCTTTCATAATGAATCTTTTAAATTGGGGGGGGGGAAAAGTGCATTGGATAAACCAAAGCCCCAAAAATTGAATCAAATTTTTAAAATTCAATTATAGAAATATCGTGTTCCATTTTATAAAAGAAGGGTTTTTTAATTGAAAAAAAGGGAAAAAAAGAAAAAAAATTTTTAAATAAATTATTCAAAAATTTCATGGGGCTGAACAATCATACCCCGGTTAAAAGCGATGATGAAAATGGAGGAAAAAATCCCCCCAATATTTTTTTTTTCCCTATAAAACATTAAACTAATCGAAGAAATTAAATTTTTGAAAACAACTTTTTTAAAAGATAAGATTATTTTAAATAGTTTAATTTGATTCGTGTGCAAAAGAAATTTAAAGAAAAATATTAACAGTGTCCAATTAATATATTATATTTTTTTTTGAAACTTAAAAAATTGAAAAGTCAAAAATTGTAAAATATAGTTTATTTTTAAAATTTTAAGTTTCAAAATTTCCCAAGTCTTGGTTTATTATAAATTTAAAAAGGTATTTTTCTTTTTTTAATTATTAGAAAAATATTTTTTTTGTAAAAAAGTTCTAAACTTTTTAAAATTTTAAAATTATTTTTTTTTGTGCTTGGGAAAAATTAACAAACCATTTAATTTTTGTAAATTATAATTTTTTTTTTTTTATTTTTTAAATTTTAATTAATTTTTGGGGGAACTTTAAAAATAAACCCAAAACCCAAATTGTTTTGACGGGGCATGAAAAAATAATTTTTTTTTATTTTTCCATTTTAAAAAAACATTTTAAAGCTTATTTTTGTGCGGGGCTGAACTAAGTGGTGACATTAATCAGTTTTTCAAAAAAAAAATTTTAAAATTTTGTTTACCCAAAGTTTTCTTGGCCGTTTTGTGTGTGACCCAAAAAAACTTCCCCAAACTAAAATATAAAAACAAGGGAAAATTACCCAAAAACCTAAAAATTTTTTCAAATCAAAATTTTAAATTTTTTAAAAATTAAAAATAAAAAATGATTGATAAAAAAATATTTAAAATGTTAAAACATCATTTTTCCCAAATTGATTTTAAAATTTATGAAAAAAATTGTTGAAATTTTTTATTTCTTAATTTTATCGAAAAGGGAAAATTAAAAAAATTTTTGTTTGTGATCTTGGCGGGTTTAAAAAGAAATAACTTTTATGAAATGTTTGACCCTTTTTAATCGGGGGTTTAGGACATTTGGGATCCCTTTTTTTCATCTTTTCCCCGTTTTTTCCAAAGTCTGAAAAAAAAAATGTTTTAAAAAAATTTTTTATTTATTGCTTTAAAATTTTTGGGGGGTTTTTTCTTTAATGTGTTTTTTTTGTTTATTACAAATATTTATACAAATTGTATTTATTTTATTTTTAAAATTTTTTCCCTTTTTTTTAAATATGAATTTTACTCATTTTTTCCCAAAAAAATTTTAACCTTTCATTTTTATGGGGAAAAAAATTGGGGAAAATTTTTTTTTACAAAAAATATCCCATTTATAAAAAGATTTTGATCTGATGTAACCCAGGAAACCCTGCTCTTCTTTTGCCATTTTGAACGACTTCCAAAAATTTTCATTGGGTTCTTCCTATTAGATTTGTTTTGTCACCGCCCAAAAAAAAAATATAGAGGGAAAAAATTTTTTGAATTGAAACGTTTATTTAAAAAGCCCCATTTTGGGTTTTTTTTTTTTTTTCTTTTAAAAATAATTCAATTTTGCAATTTCGTTTTAAAAAAAAAAAACCTTTAAATTTCCCTAAAGAATTTAAAAAAAACTTTTTTTATTATTTTTAAAAAAACTTTTAATTTTTGGAAAATTTTTTTTTACCACCCCCTTTACTTTTTTTATTTCAAAAAATTTTGTTAGTAATTTTTTAAAAATTTATTTAAATTTTTTTATTTAAAAAAAAGGTTTTAATAAGGAAATGATTTCCGATTAAAGGTAATAATTTTATAAAATGTTTTTCCCCGGATAAAATTTTCAAAGGGCCCAAACCCCGTAATTTTTCCCCAAAAAAAAGTTTTTTTAAAAATTAATTTAAATTTTAAAAATTTTAAATTTGGGGATTTTTTTTTAAAATTTTTTTTAAAAAGGTCCTTTTTTTTTAAAATAGGAAAAAATTTTAAAAAAAAAATTTAAAAAAAATTTTTTTTAAAAAAATTTTTTTTAAATTTTAAAATCTTTAAGACAAAATTGAAAAGTTTTTTTTTCTAAAAATTTTGGGAAATTTTTTTAAAAAACTTTAAACTTTAAATTTTGGGTTTTTTGAAAAAAACTTAATTTTTGCGGTTTAAAAGAAATAAGAAAAATTTTTTTTTTTTACTTTAAAATTTTTAAAAGATTTTGCGAAACCTTTTTTTTTTTTTTTAAAACAAATTCCGTTTACACAAAATAACAAAATCCCCTTAAAAATCCTAATAAAACATTTATAAAGGGGGGATGACCATTATTAGGGGCGGAAAATAAAATTAGTTTTTTTTTCCTTTTTTTTTATTTGTAAATTTTTTTAATACCCTTTTTTTTAAAAATTTAAGGGGATTATTTTTTGTGTTTGAAGTTTTAAAACGTGAATTAAGAAAAATTGGGTTTAAAATAAAAAAATTTTAAGGAAAAAAAAGGTTTTTTTTTTTTAAAAGTTAATGCAAAAATAAAATAAAATAGGGATTTTTCGGGTTTAAAAAAGTTTTAATTTTAAGAAAAATTTGTGTTTTCCCAATTGTTTAAACCCCTTTTTTCTTTAAAATTATTTAACATATTTTTTTTTAAAAATTAAAAAAAAGTTTAAAAAAAATTTAAAATTATTTTGGGGCAAGATTTGTTTATTTTTCTGGGTTTTTTTCTTTTTTAAAGGAAAAGGGGTTTTAAAATTTTTTTTAAAAAAGTAAAACCCCTTTTTTTCCCCCCTTTTGGAAAAGGTTTTTGGGGGACAAAGAAAGGGGAAAAAAAGAATTAAAAGTTTTTAAATAAATTTTAAATAAAAAAAAACAGGGAAAAAATTTTTTTTTTCTTTGAAAAAAATTTTTACAATATCGGAAATTTTAGATTTAATTTTTTTTCATGAAAAAAATTCTTTTAAAATTTTTTTTTTTATATTTTTTTTCCCCCCCAAAAGGTATTAATCCTTTTTAAATTTAAAATTTTTTTTTTTTTTGCGTTTTATTAAAATTTTTTTTTAAAAAAAAAATTTATTCGACTCAAAAAAAAAATGGAAAAAAAAAACTTTACAAAAATTTTTTTTTCCGGTTTTGGGTTTTTTTTCTTTCCAAAATTAGCGCACAAAAAATTTTTATTTTTAATTTTTAAAAAAATTTTTAAAAAAATTTTTAAACACTTTAAAAAAAGGGGAAAATTAAAAAAACTTTTTGTAATTTTTTAAAAAAAAAATAAAAATGAATTTTTACGTTTAAAAAAAAGGATTCTTTAATTTAAAAAAAATAATGTAATTTGAAATTTTTTTTAAAGGTTTTAATTTTTGAAAAAAAAAATTTGATTATTTTACAAAAATATTTTTTTTTTTTTTAAAAAAATTTAAATAAATTTAAAAGTTTTTAAAAAAAATTTTTAATTAAAAAATAAACAATTTAAATTTTTAATTTTTAAAAAAAAAATTAAAATACGGGGGTTTTTCGAAATTTTTGGGGCCAATTTAAAAAAAAAAAAAATTTACGTTAAAAACGATAAAATTTTTAAAATTTAACCGGGTTTTTTGGGGAAAAAACTAAATTAAAAATATATTTTTAAAAAATTTTTTATAAAACAATTTTTTTACAAAATTTTTAAAATTTTTTTTTGAAAAAAAACCCCTTTAAAATTTTTATTTTTAAAATTGAGTTAACAAATTGAAAATTTTACCCTTAAAGGATTTTACATAAGGAAATTAAAAAAAAATTTAAAAATTTATCTTTTTTAAAAAAATTTAAAAAATCCAACCAAAATCCCCCCAAAAAATAATTTTTTAAAATGAAATTTCGCTGGCGAAAAAAAGGAAATTATTTGAAAAAAAAGGTAGTGGGTGAAAAAGGGGGGTTTTTTTAAATGGTTTTTGGATCCGGATAAAAATAATAGGGGTTGAGGGTTTTCTTATACAATTACGTTTTTTTACCAGAGGCCAATGTTTTGAAAAGGGGTTTTTTTTTAAAACAAATTTTAAAGGTTTTATTTTTTAAGGGTACAAATGAAAAAATTTTTTGGGGACCAAAAAAAAATTTGGAAAATTTTTGGGGGAAAAAATTTGGTTTTAAAAAATTTTTTTAAAAAATTATTTTAGGAAAAAAAGTTTTTTTGTTTAAAAAAATTTTAAAAAATTTTGAATAATTAAAAAACAAGTCCAAATTTAAAACTTTTAAAATTTTTAAAGTAGGGAAAATTTTTAAACCTCCCCCTTTAAATAAAAACCCTACGTTCTTATTTGAAAAATTATTTTCCCAAAAATTTAATCTAGAATAAAAATAAATTTTTTTTTAAATTTTTTAATGAAATTTTTTCCCTTAACTTTACTTAAAAACCCCAAATTTTGGAAAAACCCCAAAAAAAATAAAATGGTAAAAAATTTGAAAGGTTTTATTAAAAAAAAAAAAAAATTTTAAAAAAATTTTAATTAGTCCAAACCTTTTAATTTAAAAAATTTTTTTTTTTTTACAAAAAAATTTAGGGAAAAAAAATTTTTTGTTTGGGAAAATTTAACCCAAAAATTTTTAAAAGGGGACAAAATAAAAAACAAATTTTTGTGGGAAAAAAAATTTTAAAAAAGGTTTTCCCCAAAAAAAAATTTTTTGGGAAATTTAAAAAGGGGGCTTAAATTTGTTTTTTAAAAAAAAGGGGCCTTTTTTTTTTAAATTTTTTCAAAAATTTTGAAAAAAAACAAAGCAATAAAAAATTTGGGGGGATATCGTATTGGAAAATTTTTTAAAAAGAAAAAAAATCTTTAAAATAAATAATTTTTGTTTTAATTTTTAAAAAAAAATAAAAAAATTAAAAAAAATATTTAAAAAAAATAAAAAATTTAAAAAAAAAACTAAATATTTTAAAAAAATTAAAATATAAAAAAATTTTTATAATTTTAAAAAAAAAAAGGGGGGAAAAAAAATGGTTTTAAAATAAGGGAAAAAAAGGAAAAAATGAGGAAAAAAAATTGGGGTTTTTGAAAAGGTCTTAAAATTAAAACCCCTTTTTTAAAAAAAAAATTTTTTTTAAAGAAATGGAAATACTTAAAAAATTTTAATTGGGGTTTAAAGGGGGAAATTTTGATCTTTAAAAAAAAAAGTTAAGCTTTTTGAAAATTTTAATAAAAAAGAAAATTTGTTATTTTAAATCCTTTTTTAAAAATATCGTATTTAAATTTTTTTTATGTATTTTAAATTTTCCCTTTATCCCTGTGCTTTTTAATGGGGTTTTTTGTTGGGTCGAAAAAAATTTTTTGGGGGTTTGTTTTTTTTCAAAAAAAAACAATAAAAAGAGAAAATTCCCCTAAAAAAATTTTTATTCAAATGTTTTCCCCCCCAAAAAAATTTTTTCCCCCCAAAATAAAATTGGCCTTTTTTTGGGAAATTTTTTAGGGGGATAAATAATTAGAAAGGTTAAAATTTTTCAAAAAGAAAATTAAATTCAAAAAGCCAGTGGACTTTTAAACCCAAAGGGTTTTTTAAAAAAACATTTTTACTTTTCCCCCTTATGTTGTATTTTTTTCCAATTAATTAAATATTATTCCGGAACCTAAGATTTTTAAAAGGAACAATTTAAGATTTTTAAACCCACGAGATTTTTTTTACTTGATTAAAGGGGCCCCAAAAAAATCCCTAATTATAAATTGAAATTTTTTATTTTTTTTTTTTAAATTTTTTGGGGGAATTGATAAAAACAAACTCCAAAAAGGGAAAAAAAATTAATTTTAATTTTAAAATTTTTTTAAATTAAAAAAATTTTTTTAAAATTTTAAATTTTAAAAAATTAATTAATTTTTTTATATTTTAAATTTAAATTTTTTAAAATTTTTAATTAAAAAATTTTTAAAAAAAAAATTAATTGTTTTTTTTAAAATTTATTAAACATTTTATAAAAAGAAAACAAAGGTTGAAATTTAAAAATTCTAAATTTTTTTTTAAAATAAAAAAAAAAAAAAAAATTTTTTTCCCAAAAAAATTTTTAAAAAATCCCCTCATTTTCTAAATTTTACAAAAAGTTTCAAAAAAAAATTTTTTCAAACAAGAAAAAAAGGGGCCTTTTTTGGGTTAGAAAAGTGTTTTGGCGTTTTGAAGAAGGGGGGTTTTTTCGTGACGGGAAAACTTTTTTTGGGAGCCGTTTCGAAAAAAACCAAAAAAATTTTTTAAAAAAAAAAAGGGGGAGAAACCCAAAAAAAGGAAAAGAAGGGGGGGGGTGTGGGGGAGGGAGGGGGGGGGGGGGGGAAGCAAAAGAAAAACGGGCCCAAAACGAAAAAGAAAAAACATTTCACAATTGAAAGCTTAGACAATACAATGCAAATTATTTGCATTTTATATTAAATATTACAATAATAAACGAAATAAAATAACTAGGTTAGAAATGCATACAATGCAAATTATTTGCATTTTATATTAAATATTACAATAATAAACGACGAAAATGTAGACATGGAGCTTAATAGCCGTTGTCCAGTGTTATTTTTTGCAAAAAAAACCGTTTTATGACAGTTTTAAAATATGTTCTTACTGGGAAATTGCATGCCTTTATTTATGTAATTAAATGTATATACAAAAATTTATGTAAAACTGTTGGTTGATTTAATATTTATATTCAAATATTTACTATAATATAACTCGCCAGCACCGCCATTTTGTAATGTTCAAGATTAATAGTCCGCCTCCTGAAATGAAGCTAAAGCGGATTGGTCAGCTCGATCCCGCAGGGCGGGGCAGGGGTCGGAAAACTCTGGTAAAGTTCGGCTCAGGACATCGCCCATTTTTTGTGCAAGCGAGGGTACATTCAGAACAAATCCGCAACAAAAATAAGTACATTAATTCCCGATTGTTTAAATATTTAATGTACATGCACATTTTCCTTATTGTAACAAGCAGGGAAATGGGATTCATAGCGAAGCGTACCGTCAGCCGGCGCAGCGACGGCAGGGGGCAGGTGCGCGCCGGGGCGGTGGAGCGAAGGTGATGTATTGGTGGGGCGGGAGTGGGAGTGATGGTAGGCAAGCGGGTAGGCGGGGTGGAGGCAGGGGCAGGCCGTCGCGGGGACAGAAGCGGAGGCGCGGGAGGGCGCGGGGACGGGCGCGGCGGACGGCGCGGGGACGGGCGCGGGACGGCGCGGGACGGGCGCGGGACGGGCGCGGACGGGCGCGGGACGGGCGCGGACGGGGCGGGGACGGCGCGGGAGGGGCGTGGGACGGGCGCGAGGACGGGCGCGGGACGGGCGCGGAGACGGGCGCGGAGACGGGCGCGGAGACGGGCGCGGAGACGGCGCGGAGACGGGCGCGGAGACGGGCGCGGAGACGGGCGCGGAGACGGGCGCGGAGACGGGCGCGAGACGGGCGCGGAGACGGGCGCGGAGACGGGCGCGGAGACGGGCGCGGGGGGGACGAGATCCCGAGCAGGATCCGGGGCGGCGAGCCGGGGCCGAGGGTAATCAAGTGAAACGCTGCCCATGCGGAATGGAGCGCATTTATTAAAGCGCAGCTGCTGCTGCATTGTGCCGGGGAGCTCCTATTTCGTGGCTAGCAAAAGCGGCTACATTGACAGGTCAAAGGTCATGGACATTATGTGGCCTGCTAGTTCGCACGTTGCACCAAGGGGGATTTCACTACTCCAGGGTTGGACAATTGAGAAGTTGCTCCTATCTTCAACCCCATGGACAGAACGGCTCACCGATGGGCTGGTATTTAGATACGCCGCAACCCAATTCCAAAATACGAAAATCGCGATACGCACGGTTATCCGTAGTCTGGGTTAAGTCCTCTCGCCACCTCGAGTCTACCAACTTCCTGGTTTGGTACCGGAACATTTTACGCAGCTCACTGCGATTGGGACAAGTTCCTTTTCCGATAATCAATTGTGTTGGGCCTTGTTGACAGAACACCTCGTGAAGATCCGTTGTCGTCTTAGAATAGGGAAGCCCTGGCTGTACTTTTCAGTTTGGCATTTCTTTTCCATTGGCGACAATTGAATTTTGAGATACACATGTGTGCAATGTTTTCTAGCGGTTGAAATGGACGTACCACAGGTTAAATAATTGTTGGACAATAAGATAAGCATTACTAAAATCATGAAAGGAATGAAGAAGGAAATGTTAAATTTTCTGCCAAGAGACGTCTCTCTCACATCCAAGACAAAAACACGCATTGGAAGTGCACACACAACCTGGCGGTAAGGCGGGTAGTATCTGCGCCAGACAAGGTAGCACAGGGCGAGGACAGTGGTAAGCAGCAGGGTGAACTTCAGTAGGTCTCGGCAGGTAAGGGCAAAGCAGGGCGAAGTAGAGCAGCAGAGAGCCAGCCATCAGCAGTCCACGACAGGATAGACTAGGGAGAGGAGACACTATAGACTAGGCCCGTCAAACCACGCTCGCACGAGCTACTTGCACCGTGGGGAGCCCGGCGCTGCCACGAATATGCGGTAGTGCTGTGCATGTTAGTGTAAGTGTGTGTGTGTGTGTGTGTGTGTGTGTGTGTGTAAGGGGAAAGGATAGGACAAAAAAAAAGGAAGGAAAGATCGCGCGCGATCCGTGTCCCGTTTGTTAGGGTACTGCTCTGGCATTCACCTATTGTTGTTCGGAGAAACCAGGGAAAACTACCGATCAAAGCAGCTCGCCGCTAGAATTCTCCTCCAGACAGCGACGTAATTCGACCTACCTGAAAAGGTAGCGTCGAAAATCCTGCCGCCGTCAGAACTCGAACCTAGGACCTCCCGGTCAGAGACGCTGCAGCGACATCAGTTGATGCACTGAGCTACCACTACCGGTTGCCTTAAAGAGAAAATAATAGTTAATGTAGGTAAATTTGTAACAATAACTGTCAAGTAACTTCTCCCAAAGACTGTCAAGATAACAGATAAGTACCGTTATTCCGTAGCTTTTGTACAACCCTTACTTTTAAATCTCGCGTCAATTTCTCTGGACGCAGTGCCCGCGAGAACTAGTAAGCCTACCTTACCCGCGACCTTGACATACCTACTATACATAGAATGCATTCCTTTTCCAGTCTGAATAGAAGAATGCATATTCTGACAAGTCCAATGATTCAACTTTAAACTTCCCATAAGATTTAATCACAAGATTTTCCACTAGTATCCTTAATTACGCGATACTAGAGTGCGATGGCAACGGAGTCTAAACCCCCTTCCCCATTATATCAAACGCACTCTGCATGAACCCGCCGAACGTGGTAGTGCACGGGTAGAAGTGTGTGAATTCTCATTGTGTGGCCGCGAATCAAGTCCTGCACAAGGCGTGAACAATTTTATTCATTTATTCACCCTCGTATGACTCGTAAACCTACATTAATAGCACAAGGCTTTAGTCAAGTAAAGTTAGGTGAGGTGACGATTGCGGATAAATTAACTTGTCATAACCTACACGTTTGTCATCTAGACATTATCCCAATCATATATGTTCATTATCATTCACTCATGGTCACCTTACAATCCCCCACAAAGTGAAAGGTGTACGCAAACCACCACAGTAATAACCTGCAACTTATAAACCAATACGTGCGTCTTCCCGTTTTGGGGCACTGGTTCTAAATATGTGATCGAACGATTTTACATGTACGAACCTTTTGATATGTGTAAACAGAAACGTTGGAGCGTGTTCTGTACAATGATCCTACTCACTACCAGATCGCTCACCGAGCAAAACACGGCCCGATTTCCAATAGCGTGTTTGCTGCGACCCTGCAACTGATAAACCAATACATCCAACTTCTCATCTTAGGGCGCTTATTATAAAATTGTAATCCAACATTTCCATACTTAAACCAACTGTTTTATACGTGTGACGTCACTTTCTGCTCACACAGAATCGTGGGAGCACCTTTTGAACGATGATTCGACACACTACCAGCTCGCTCACCGTGCAAAACACGGCCCGATTTCCAACAGTGTGTTATCTTACAGAAACCCTTGCTCCTACCCTGTAACTGATAAACCAATACGTCCATCTTCTCATTTCAGGGCGCTTATTATAAATATGTAATCCAACATTTCCATACATAACCAAACGTTTTTATAAGTGTGGCATCACTTTCCGCTCACACAGAATCGTGGGAGCACCTTTTGAACGATGATTCGACACACTACCAGGTCGCTCACCGTGCAAAATACGGCCCGATTTCCAACAGTGTGTTATCTTACATAAATCCTTGCTCCTACCCTGTAACTGATAAACCAATACGTCCATCTTCTCATTTCAGGGCGCTTATTATAAATATGTAATTCAACATTTCCATACATAAGCATACATTTTGATACGTGTGACGTCACTTACCGCTCACACAGAATCGTGAGAGCATCTTTGGAACGACACACTACCAGGTCGCTCACCGTGCAAAACACGGCCCGATTTCCAGCAGCGTGTTACGTCACAGAAACCCGTGTTCGCAGGAGCTGCTTCGCACGCAAGTGTTGCCCCGCGGCGCCGCCAGGTAGCGGTAATTGATTGGCGACGCGCCTCTTGGTGCCAGTCACGCGCCGCGAGATGCGCCTCGCAATAAATACAGCGCCTGCTTGTTAGCGCCCGAACAGTTCGATTCGCGGAGCGCGTGGCTCGGGCTTGTACAGATAATTGGTGGGCGGGGCGGCTAATGCTCCCTTAATCCTGGTTTCACATGCATCTTATTACACAGCGACACGTGGAAATTACATTGAATCACGATGGTTGGATAATTCTCGGATGACATTTCGCTAATTGTTTAGTCAATATAGAAAATTAATAGTGGGATGTAGAAATATGGTCACGCTGGTCCGCTTCGTTTATTTTCCTAATTAATTTAATTGAAGTTATGTAATTGTTCACACACTAATATTTGAGTTTGGTTATTAAGCGTAATCCACACGTAGGACTACGTTTTTGTTTCAGAAACTGTCAATTCTATTTTATGTTAATGAAATTAATCCCATTTGTGCATTGCGTAAATAAAGATAATTCTCACTTTCCCTCTTAGGTCTTTTTCAATATTTGAAAGATTTCTTTAAACTTAATGACGGACATTATAATGAATATGAAGTTATTTATTACTTAAAAGATATTCTGCCGCACTGATAAAAGTTTACAAGTGTTGCAGAAAATTCTCCTAAATCTGACATATATGAAAGGTGTTTTCTTTAACTGATTGATTACTAGAAGTGTCCGATCGATGTATATATTATTCACTCTCCAGTAACTTATCTCAGGGGAGAGAGATGGCACGGGATTTTTCATAAGTGAATAGAAACAAAGTGTGCGTTTAGACCTTTTCATTTCCAGTAACAGGTGTCGTACATCTGAGTTTTTATACGAAAGAGTTAATATTATAAGAGTTACTTAAACTGTTAATGTCTATTACAATATACAAAATAACGTTTTTTTCTGCAAATATTTGCCTCTCGGGTTTACTTTTTGACTGCTAATTTTAACTTCATTTTCAAAACGAATAAATTACCACACTATATTTTAACTACGTATATTTAATCTAAATAATTTCAGTTCAGAGCGTTTAATTAATACTTTAGTTTAATTTTACACTAGTTGGATTCATGCGAAAATTTCGCTCTTTACCAATAATCGTTGAAAGTAATGAAAACCTTTAAATTACTGAAAAACGGAATAAATAGTAGAGACGACTAGTTCCTTGATTCCATTATTATTATACTATTTCCGTTCACTAATTGGGGTCAATTACATTCGTTTCGTTGGTATCGCCAGTTGTTTGCTCTTATAAGAGATTTTCAAATAAAAAACCATACATTTAGCTCAATTCCTGGATGACACAGCGTTGTACATCTCTCGCATTTCACTAGTGCATCTAAGAGGAAAGAAACAATTACACCAACACACACTTGATAGCTGGGGAGAGAAGTACACAGTTAAACCCCAACCAAAACGAAGCAAAAATATTCTCATGCCATACGCTCTCTCCATCCTGCTAACAATTAACAATATCTCAAAGGAATGGTATTTTCCCACAAATCTCTTAAATACTTAGGACGATATCTCGATACAAAATTAAATTGGCGCAATCATTTTAAAGCAAATATAATACAAACCAAGGCAAAACCTCGTCAATTAAAATCGATAATAAGCTGTCATAGCAATGTAGAAAATCATGAAAGTTCCAACATTACTTACGTCTGTTACATGTGAATTAATGGCTACAATACAAATATTCCCAAACTCCAAATAAACCAAATCCAGCACTGATATCCATAACTAAAGCCCGAGAGTCCACTTTCAATAACACTGGTAGACAGTGATTTTTTAAATAGCTAACTATACATTATTCTCATGTATTTAGCTACCCTAAAGCCGAATACAACCACAAAAATTGCCCATCGGGCTCAGTTTTCGTGTCACCGAACATTTACTAAAACTATATATATTTCGCAGATAGCCACTTGTCATTTAAATCTCAAACTCAAACTATAGCTGCTTGCTGGTTCATTACAAGACTGTGGTTGCCAACATTGTATGATATTGTAGACTCCACTCAAGACAAGAAATAGATGCCAGACCGGACAAATCAGTTGAGCAATTTCGAGCATTGCGAAGGGAATTAAAAAAGTGACTCACGAAAACGACGCGCCAACTCGGCACGTTGTGTGAGTGGGTCACAACTTGTTAGTTGCGCCCTGCGTGTTCAGCGAGAAACGTTTTTATATTTCTATAGTGCAAGACGTTCGTTGCGTTCTAGTGTTCTTGTTTGGACAAACATTTCTTGCAATACCGCAGTAGAGAGTGAACTATCCAAACAATTACTGTTATGTGAGTGAAGACGTAAATCAGTTTAAAAGGTGGGTTTATTCGTATAGAAAATGAGAAACTATTCTATTTACCTACGCAGCCCATTAGAAAGATGTATGGCATCATGAAATTCTCGAAGATGCAATACCAGCAATATTCATGAAGTGTATACAGTTATCACCGGAAGCGGTAGCTCAGTGCATTAACTGATGTCACTGCAGCGCCTCTCATCGGGAGACCCTTGGTTCGAGTCCTAACGGCGGCAGGATTTTCGACTGGCTTTTCATCTGGTTCGAATTCAGTCGCTGTCTGGAGGAGAATTCTGGCGGTCGGTAGTTTTCCGTGGTTTCTCCGATCAACACCAGGCGAATGCCGGAGCTGTACCCTAACAAACGGGCCACGGACCGCGCGCGATCTGTCCTTCCTATTCCTTGTCCTATCCTATCCTATCCCCTTACACACACACTTACACTAACATGCACTACACTACCACATATTCCGGGAGACCGGTCGGGAGCTTAGAGCTTGTCCCGGCTGGGGCGGTGCCCCGCTGGTGGGAGAGTCCTGGTTAGAGGGAAACCCCACTAGCCGACGGTAGGTCGGCGCCGGATCTCGCCATCCAGCGACGGAAGATCACTGCCATCTCCCGAGAAAAACATGCACTATACTAACAGGACTAATGACCAAAGCAGTTGAGCAAATCAAATCAATTATACAGTTATCGTACTTTTGTTAGGTATCCATCAAGGATATTCTAATTTTGCTGTTTTCTATGGGAATTGGGATGGCGGAGATTGTAAAAATCATTTTATGAAGAAGCACAGGCCTCAGCGGCATCTAATTCTTGAACAAAAAATGTAACTTTGCCACCACTTGTAATGCTACACCTGCATACCTTTCTCCCTTGCACACCAAACTCTGATGAATGAAAAATGATGGTGATGGATAAAAGTGGGCCAGCTTTCCCGTATTTAAAGAACAATGTCCCGAGGATCACTGAAGCGAAAACAAAGAAGGGTATATTTGTAGGATCACAAATGAAGGAGCTTACGAGGGATCATTACTTTGAGGCAAGTTTGAATAGTTTGAAAAGATTGCCTGTATGTGGCTTCAAAATGCCGTAACGGATTTCCTTGGCAACAGAAAAGCTGAGACCTATGAAGAAATAGTCTCGGAACTTGTTCACAATTATAAAGATCTGGGTTGTAACATGTTCCTTAATATAGGTTTTCTACATTAAAACTTTAATTCTTTTCTGAAAATCTCGGTGTTTTGAGCGACAAACACGGTGAATGATTCCACTAAGACATTGCAACCATGGAAAAAATATTATATGGGAAAATAGAATCAAAATGTGTTTGCGTTAAAATAGGATTTACTTAAACGATATACAATAAACAATCCTTCAAAACTACATTTGTGATTGAAATTAGTAAATTAAATAAAACGAACAAGTTAACAACAGTGTGTTCTTTTTAATTGCCTATTACAAAAAGCCTTGCCCGTTACAAATAAATTCTCTACAAATTTGAAATCAGAGCATTATTGTTCATATGAAACAGCCATTATTTGGACAAACAGCCATTTCACAGACCAAAAGTTAAATTTTGTCGACCAATGTAATCAGCTGCATAAGCATTGTGTCATTAGATCATCACATCACGTACCTTACTACAAAATTCCTAACAAAAGATACATCAAATCCCAGCACTCGCCGAATTAACATCCCATCCAAAGAACCAGAATCCAAAATAAATATCCATTTCATATATTCAAAATGCAATTCCCAGACTTAGAACCTGATTAGAGAACGCGTAATTTTACACCTCTCCAATGCATAGTATGTAAGGTTAGAGTACGTTAGCAATTAATAAAAATTACATATATAAATTTGAAATAATTGTATGCAATTACTTTCAGAAAAACAACAAATAAATAAAAAACCAAGGGTTTCCAATCTATCCCCTGCATCTATCTGTTTGAAAAGAAATACGTACTTTATAGACCACAAGAACATTTTTCAGCATACAAAATTATCATAACACAAATAATTGTACATAAACGATTTGATAACAATTACATATCGAATATGAACAAAAGTTTTAAAAAACGTTTCTTAGGTTTGTGCTTTATTATTTTTTGTATTATTAAAATTTTCAGTTTTTAGAAATATTAACAAGTATTATTATTTTTTAAAACCTTTATATAAAAAAGTATTGTTACGATTCTAGGTGGTGAATTAAAACTCTGGTATTATTTTAAAAAAATCGTTTATTTTGTTTCTTAACACAATCACTGAAAACATGTGATTATTCTTTATACGTCACACTTATTTTAATTATTTATTTTCACTACACTTCTCTTGATTATTATTTACACTGTTCACTTGTCTCACTGTTGCACAGTTCTAAGCACTGACCACAGTTCGATGCACTGACAACGGTTCACGTCACCAAGTACAATCGCTGCACTGCTATTCACTGCAATGCACACACTTCACAGCTCAGCTTCCACTTCAGACTTAACACTGACTCGCGGTCGCCGGCCGTCACGTATTTATACTCGGAGGGTGCCGTCGAGAATTTTCTGGACTTTGGATTATATGCCCCGCGAACACACTGGGACCATCTAGTTCAAGGGCCGCCGGACGATGACGCAATCCGCGCATATAGGTAATTCATGGTGACTGCCGGCAGATGACGCAATATTCGTTACACTATGAATAACTTCATTTATATTTTTTGTCATCAATAGAAAGTTGATGACATATTTTACTGCACATTTGGCTATCGACGCCCAATCGACTCCCTGAACATTATTAACCCTCCTTTAACATTTTAATCGACCCCGTTGAGTAATATTGCTCTCTAAGTGTGTGTGTGTGTTGCAGTGCGGCCGCTGAGCGCGGCCATCGTGACGCCGCGCCAGCCGCTGTCGGCCGGGAGGCGCGTGGAGATCGAGTGCATGACGGCCGGGTCGCGCCCCGCGGCCAAGCTCTCCTGGTGGCTGGACAACCAGGCGCTCGACGGCAGCGACGACAAGGTCAGCGCACCACGCCCCCTCCCATTTATGCAATTTCATTTAAGCGTTTGCCATTTGCACTGGAAAATGCTGTTTAAAATCACGATACATTAAACGAATGCACACATTTCTTTAAGTGTTTTACAGAGTTTAGACTTTTTCTCACATCAATGAATATTTAATTATTTTTAAATTTTGTTGTGCTTTTTTCGCAACCACGTTTCTTAGTCATCTTACGTCCTTAGACATCTTACGTCTCTTAGCCACCTTGCGTCTCTCAGCATCTTACGTCTTTTAGCCATTTTATGACTGTTACTATTAGAAATCGCTGGTATATTAAAAATACCATACCAAGCTGATAGGGCGCGTGCCGTGCTTGGAAGAAAGAGTTACGTGACGTCTGTCAACATGACATGTTGTGCCACGTTCGTTCTTTCATGACAGATGGCAAAGACCTTTTCCGCTGGTTTCTTTTAATTCGTTCTGCGTCCGTAAGAATTCTACCGAAGTCAGTTGTATGGATATCGTAAACAAACGCTGTTAAAAACTGCAAAATAACGTGTACATGTGGAGCGCATGATGACTTTCAGTGTCACACTCTATTTTAAACTTTTTTTATTGAACTACATTATTGCAAAAATTTTCTTTCTAACCCCAAAGTGAGATATTTGTGTACTTATTTTTGTATATTGAGATAACATTTTTAACGTCTCATATCATTGTAATATTTATTTTTCTATTATTCGTGCATGTGTTTAACTTTCGACCAATCAAAATCTGCCATGTAAACACCCATTTCTGTCGCCCTGCCTGCCCTCCGAGGCAACTGAGACCATGATGGCAGATAGGTAGATAGCGCGGGCGAGGAGTACAAGTACTGTACACAGGACCGGTGGCGCGCGGTGACTTCCGCCCTCCAAGAGGCAGCAAGGACATGAAAGGTGTGAATAATAATTATCGCAAAAAATCTCACAACTCTTCATAGCACATCTAAAATTGCATTCGTTGATTTTGAAAGGTGCTGAACAAGCTTGTAAAAACTTAATGTGAATCCGAGTATCCAGCACGGTGAGTTGCATGTAAGGAGGCTGTTATTCAACTGCGCAACCAAATGATATGCAGAGGTTGTGAACCAGAACATCACACACGGATGTACAGGTCTCGCAATATTACTTGTAGAAGCTCGAAATATTCACGCTATATTCATTCTTCACACAAAACGATTCCTTTATATAAGAATGTACTTGTAGAAAAGAGAGTTGAGTGTACGGTAGAGAACAAATTGGTTACGAAATTTCTGAAGATCATACGGCACGCAAAGCCTTTGACTCTCTTTCAATCATCTCCATTGTGACTGTGGAGTGTGGCGTCATACGGGTGTAATCAGTACACAGACGAGAGTGGGTTGTAATAACAGCAGGTTTATTCACAATTTAGACCGTAGTCACAAATAACCAATGCACTGTATACAATTAACTAACTAAATAGACCCCACTGCTAGGAGAGATATTTACAACGGCTACCACACCGCAACATACTACCTAATGTTTCGCCGTGCGTAGTACCGCCTGCCCTGAGACCGACTACATGTCTCACTAGTCACGACAATAACTGCCGGCTCCTTGCATCCACGTTCGCACCTCTCACGAACGACCTACTAGTACGCTGCTGCTGCTGCTAGGACCAAGAAGGAAGAGCTATTGTTCTCACGGCCCTTAAATAGCCCTCGCGACGCTGCCCTACGCCTCCATTGCCTCCGCCCTAGCGATGCGCACACCCTGTCAGAAAAACCCCGTGCGTCATAGCTTCTACCTTTGTCTACGCATCCGGTGCACACCGCGCCACGTGCCCACGCTGTTTTTAGCGACACGGCGCTACAACAGCATGCCCGGACTGTGTAGAATATTAAAAGTTATTTATTCTTGTAATAATAACAATTTTCAGGCCTTATTACAATGAGTTATATGGGTAGGTGATTATAAATGTTCGATGTGATAATGACAGAGCAGCAGTGAAACGTGGACGAACCCCCAGGGAAGCTTCTGCGATTCGTTTTGTCCACCAACATCGTCACATGGGTCGACTGGGGCTTCAACCCTATCGGTTCATGGGAAGCCTGTTCTGACCACGGGTCACCTCAGTCAGTGATAGGTTTCCGTCGTTTCTGGGATCAATACCTGGCGAAGGCCGGAGCAGTACCTTTAAAACGGACCACGTGCGATTTTTCCTTAAATTTCTTTGTCCTATCCTCACACTTTACTTACACACACATATACGTGGGCCACACAACACAAGTCGAGAGTCCAATCAGAAGCACAACGTATCCCCAGCGGCGGTGTTGGCTAGCTTGTAAAGATACGTAGGGGGGGACCCCGGAATCCGACGAATAGGTCAACGCCCATCAAACGTTGCAGCTGAAAGAAAGATCACCTCTAGAATTACGTACTTCACTCACGGAACTAATGACCATAGCAGTTGACGGGTACGAAAACACAAAGAATTCAGTTCATCACTCAATGAACCCGGCCAGTGGAATATAGAGCCGACATTTTGAAAGTGAAGTCCGCCACGGAGATCTCTTTCGACCGCTGGCACCGCTTTTAGCCCTCTTTGGAACAATCATCATCGGGGATGTCGACCTCGCAGCTTCCCTGACCTTTTTAATCGCTCGTATTTGTCTGTTAATGTTTAATGATGTCTGTTAATACTTCTTAGGAAGGGTTTCTTCGGTAATGTATTACAAATATTGACCTAATATAAGATTCTGGGTGGCTAAGTAGAAGGTTCTTAGTCAGTTATAAAGTATACTCGCAATTCCAAAACTATCAATCACATGATTGAATCACAATTTAGAAATAGGTGCTAGATCTGCACATAATTTCTCGCATTATTGGGAACGATTTCATAATACAGTGAACACTCGTTAACACGAACTCACTTACACTCACGAACTCACTTACTACCACGAACAAAATTTGGGGCCTAAAAAGGGATTACAAATATACTGTCATTTATAATAATCTGATAACACGAATTCCTTTTATCACGAACTCTTATTATTCCGGTCTCTTGGAATTCGTGTTAACGAGAGTTTACTGAATTATAAATTGCAATTTCTGCCCTGCTTGAGCAAGCGCTTTAAAAAGTCTACTCTAATTCAAACAAAGCGCTTACGGAGCCTAGATGCAATTATTTCGATAGTTATAAACAGAGATATTTTCTTATTTCTACAAAAGAAACAAACAAGGCTCAACTGTCGTTAGTCCTTTCTTTGCAACACGTTTACAGAAAATCACTTGGCGTCATGAGGAAATCTTGTTTTTACTATGCTCATATTTCTCTAAAATATGCTCAAAACGCTAATATTTTCCAAAAAAAAGTACATGACATTAACTAAAGAACTGATTGTTGACAACACATCTTAATTGGAGGAAATCTCTCTATCTGTAATAATGTAGTCGCGAGAGGCGGTTCAAAAAATGTCAACATTTTGCATTTTTCGAAAAATCAAGGGACCTATGCCGACTACATATATCCATATATATATATATATATATATGGATATATATATATATATATATATATATATATATATATATATATGCCGACTACATCCATCCATATATATATATATTGAATTATATTCTTACAAAAACGTTTTTTCCAAATTTGAGCCATTTTGGTGAAAATTTCGAACATGTCCCAGGGTATTCATATAAAGAATCCCCAAATCTTGGAGAATTTTTTCCAAGATTTCTGGCTTTAAGTCCTCAGGGGAACATTAATTTTGACAAAACTGCTACAAAAAGTTTAGGTGATGTGTTTATTTACAGACTGATATTAATTAAAGTAATAATTAGGATAGTCGCTTTTTTTTAAATCAGCTTTTTAAGCATTAAGAAGTCACCAAATGTGGATTTTGACTACTCTATGTTCTAGAGAAAGTCATTTACTACTTATAGGAATATAAATAACACTTTCTTACATTATCAAAGAGCCACGAAACAAGTTTTCTGTAGAAAAAATAGCATTTTTTGCCGCAGCACTACATAACTTTCTCTGAACTACGTATATTATTCCGTACGAGAAAGAGATGAGAAAGTAAAGTATACCCAAAAGAGTACATATTTTTCAATCAAAGTCTTGAGAATTTTTATTGACGTTTCCACTCAATAAAAACTTGATGACTTTTAAATGAATATGCTGTACTAATTGTTTTGGTACAAGTGTAATACGTACTAATACATGCCAGTGATATTACTCTTGGTCGGACTCAATTAACTCTCAGAATGGACACTAAATGGTCAGTTTTAAATTAAATCTGAGAATGAGGGTATACATTCAAATAAAGTCAAAAACGAAGTAGCAAATAATTAATGTGGTGCAAATTGATGAAGTGCCACGAATAATAGTACTGATGTTCCAAATAACTCCTGTAATGAGTTACGTGCAATCACTTTCAATACAAAAGTATACATGAGAGAGCTTTAATAAACGGGAGCCGATAATGAAGAACCGAAAAAATAAAATGAAATATCGTTTATTAATAGAAGTTCCACTCCACTTATACCGAACTTAAAGCGAATGATTTCAAAGAATCCTTTCAACTCTTAAAGGTACTGGAACTAGGTTGGATTTTGAAGTAAATATGTAATGCACATAAATAAGATTTGAAGATATATGAAATAATATTTCCAAATATCAATAAATATTAGTTTTCATGTGAAAAACGTTTGCTTTCAGAATATATTTTTTTGTAATCAAGCATTATAAACTACCCTTTTCGTTAGAAAAAATCACTTATAAAATTTCATCTTATGGCACAGATTATGACGTGATAGTCATTGACGTGACTGCACCATTAATTGCCACACCACGCATTATGCCAATGGCAACCAGAGAATCTGATGGAGGTAAACAGAACAGACAGCCACGGTTTTGTCGCCCAGATGTCAAATACCCGTGAAGTTACAATAAAATTGTTTTTAAAAACTAACTTTGCTTCTGTTATAAATTTATAATGCAGTTATTTAAAAAATCAACTCGCTTTTTTAAACGAGTTGCTTTTTTGCATATCGATTTGTTTTATTGCTCTATAAAATTGCTTTTTTCGCGCCGCGTCACATAGCTTTCTCTCCACTCGGTAGCGATAGATAAAAATTAAATAATGATCATAAGTATAGAATAAAACAAAGTACTATACAAACAGATTTTACACCTCTATTAAAATAGTACAGCAGGTAAAATAAATTGCATTAATCTTCACATATTATAGGATGTTTGGTTTAAGATATTATTTCGTAGATACTTCTGAAGATAAATATTTTATCATAATTGTTTTTACTACTAAACCACTACCGTAAATATTAAAATTTCTATTTATTTAATAAATTTTCACGAGACACGCATGTTTGCAATGGCTTGTGTACAGTATTCTCTCTTCCAATACGAAGACCACGCTTCTTCTGTGTCCCATGTCTTCTCGTCTACTTTAAGCCGAAACTGAGGCAATTTTCCGAGAGAGAGGGCCCCGAATAACCATTAGTATAGCAGTGGTCGTAGAATTTCAAGTTAAATGTGTTTCACGGCCTCTGTCCGTGTGGGTCGTTTTGTATCGTAATCGAGTAGTTTGAATTCCACGGAAAGCGCCGTATTATTCTTCCGATGTCGAAGTTGAATTGCAGGTCGCTCTCTTTCTCCAGACGCGGCCATTACAGTCTTTACGAGCTGCTGCAGGTCTTCACTACTTGGCAGGGTTATAGAAATCTCGAGGAGAGCTCCCGAAAAGTTTGCGTGTGTCATATCGCCTTCCCGAGCGACAAAGAAAATCTTCTTTTTTTCAGGACTCTAACAATAAATACGATGGTATTTTACACGATAACTTTCAATGTTGTTGTTAGACCAGTCATATATCATTAAAATTTAAATGAAAGTTCATATGAAAGTATAAGCTGGAAATGTAAATATAAAGTTTATCTCCGTTAATAATCTTGCTCACATACATTTGGTTTTATTTGGATAACTTCAGTTCAATTATTGCATTCGAAATCATTATTTCACAATACTAATTGGCTTGGTGTCCTTGCCAGAGTGTGGACTCCAACTCACGACTTTTGTCCGAGTGTACGATTAAATAGTGAAGACAGTGTTGAAACTGGGACAGTCTGTAAACATTTTAGATTTCAATTCCTTCAAGACGTTATCTCCACTTTCTGCACCCATCGTGTTTCACACTGGTGTTGTCATAAATTCCGAAAAACCAATCAAAGTCCAAGCATGTCCTTCCTCAAGGCCTGGCCCTTAAGACCGCGTCCCGAAAGTTGGCAAGGAGAAGCGGCGCCTAAAGGCGAACAGTGCCACGGCCTGGTCACGATAACTCCATGCAACGTGGTCAGAAGGGGGCAAAGAGATGCGCCTACATTTTTATTTACATTTATAATTTCCAATCCACAAGAAAGATCATGGTGGAAATAAAAAGGGCAATAATTTGTAAGCGATATAAATGAGTAATAATTGTGAAGCGAAGTTCAAGTGAAATAGAACTGAATATATGCAAATAAGGCTGGGATGCGAGAAACTTCCTAGGGTGTAATATAACTCGCCATATGACTACTATATGCAAGTAAACTAAATTAAATTTCAAAAGACTAAAGAAAAATAATGTAGGCTTGTATAGTTTTAATGATTTTAAGGATCATTGATAATGATTTCTCTTTTTGTAAAAAAATATTGTTGTTAATTTATAGTTAACGCAATTTCAAAAATTTTCATTAATTTTAACTGATACTATCAACTCATAACATCAGAATGGCTGCTCTGATGGTTACTCAGAAACTATCCTTGACTTCAGGACGCCTTTGTCAGAAAAATATTGTACGGTCTTAATATAATATAATTATTTCCAATGCGCGCAGAAATTGAGGGAAAACTACTCCCGTAGTACCCCTACTATCCGACATGCTTCCGACCTTGTAAAATGTGCTAATAGTTTCGTAGCTATCCCAGCGCAAGATACGGGACAACTGAGCGTATACAGGGGAACCAGTTCTAAGTGGGGCTATCAGTTCTTTGAACAACACCTTTGATGACAATTACTTTTGTTAAGTAACTATGGAGATTATAACACTGGTTGAAAGTTGTGAACCGGGAAACACATTCAGTAAAAGTTAAGTTTACAACGCTGATAAGGAAGTCAAATGTAAAATAATAGTAATTATAATAATAAGCAGCAGAATAATAATAAGAAGAAGCAGGGTAGTCCGGAGCACCGAGATCGCCAAGGCTGTAGTGCCGTGGCGATCTGGGACGGAAGGATCGCGGGTTCGACTCCCGACTCGCGCATGGGTGTGTTTGTGCATGTCTGTTTGTGTGCGCCGTCCATTCATCCTTCATTATCATCATTCCGTCTTCCATCCCCCTGGTCTAGTAACCCTAGGGTATAAAAATAGGATTCAGCCTAATGCTGATTTCCTGATTAGTTAAATGCAAGACTTGCAAGTGATAAAATGATACTGAGCCCGTGCAAGTGCATGTCCTGTGTGGTCCAAGATGGCCTATTCGCTATCAAAATAACAATAATTAATAATAATAATAATAATAATAATAATAATAATAATAATAATAATAATAAGAGAATAATCTTACCCTCTACATCTGAACCAGAACTCTCTTCAAGAATATTGATTCAGTGGTTAGGTGTAGTCGACATTTACATAATTGGAATGATTGAAGGCGTTGTCATTGTCAACAATAGTACTATTGTTGACAATGACAACGCCTTCAATCATTCCAATCTCTTCAAGAAACTACCTTTCAAACAAAAAAAAAAGCAAGACCAGTGATAAACAGAAAAACAAATTCATGGTAAAAACGTTCACGCCCTTGACGATCCATGTACAGACTTCTTAGTCTCTGTAAAATGGCTAGGTGATGTAGATTTACGTGTGTATATGCTGAAACTGAAGTTTTCATGCTATCCATTCAAAATAACGTTATTCCCACCAGAAACTACAGAAAACAAGTTCACAAAGATCCCAAGGGTTCCATCTGATAAATACCGCAGATACGTTTGGGATTGGTACAAGAATAAAGAATCTGGATGAAGAGTCCAGCATCAGAAATTTACACACTGATCCGAAAAACCACAGTGACAAGATTACAGATACACTCACGAAAATAATAATGCAGTTTTACGGACACATTCACAGGAGAAATGAAAACTGAATTTCTAGGCGGATTCTCACAGTCATCAACTCAGGCAAGAGAAAAAGAAAGTGGATAAAACAAGTCCAGCAGGGCCTCAGACAAGCACACCTAGCAGAAGATAGAAAATAATTCAGGAACACTTAAAAACCATACATTTGACTCCACAACACAGAAGAGGCCAAGATGTACATGGACAACGGAGTGAAAGAAACAACACGGAAAACACGAGAAGAAAATTTGGGCACAGAGAAAACAAACAATTATCATAACGGTGTTCAAGTTCAAACATTCTCTTTAAATTGGAATAATCAATAATAATAATAATAATAATAATAATAATAATAATAATAATAATAATAATAATAATAATAATAATGTTCTCAGTTTTCTCTCTTACCGCGGCGAAATGACTCATTTGAGGCAGGCAGCGGCGAAATCAATCAAGTAGCCCACGAAATTCATCATCTGGCCCCATTATCTATAGCTAATACTATTGTGGACGCAACTAGGCAGGAAACTAATATTTCTATAGTCTGCGGAACAAATGAATAAACCAGGGGATGGGGGCACCGACCGAGGAGGTCACGATTCCTGGTAGAGGATTGTAAGCGGCCACCCGTACCCCGGGTTGCACGGCGGCACACACGTCGTTAGCTTCAAGATGAAGACCTCGCCACTATTCTTTGGGCGGAATTGAGCGTGGGGTTCGTCAGCCGGTACCGCCTGTGCAGCTGGGCAGTTGATCTCAAACTCACATATAAAAGCCCCGATGGAGAGCATGTACCCCGTCCCGGGTCTTAGTGCTGTTGGCCCTCAGTTGGGCACTTCGTCATGGCTATGGCTCACACTCTGGACATAGAGGAGGGATATGTCCCAGTGCATTAATTCGGTGCTGAATTCGACTCTAATACTGGCTTGGAAAGCTTGTAGCTTTGAGCTAGCAAGGCGGCCCAACAGCGTTGTGGCGGGATCTAGATACCAGCCTAAAGATGTTCTTACACTGAATGGTGATGGGAATAAAGGTCACAGAGCCTAAGTGCCCATTCCGGGGAGCAATCCTCCTGATACAACAAGGAATCGTGTGGTGTGATAGACCACGAGGATACACACTGCCCTGACACGAAGGCAGAAGGGATGGGGAGGAAAGGTAACTTCTTTAGGGCAAACATGTCAGTTGGGAGAAACCCCGAGCATGCTACTGCACAGATGTCCAATCCATTCCCGATGCTGGTTTCGAACCTGAAACCTTTTGAGACGAGACTGAAAAGGCCCGGACCACATTTTCCATCTCACAGACGCAGGTCTGTCAGCAGTACCTTTATCCGAATGAAAATAATTGTACATTATAAAATATTATGTCCAATAATGTAAGGGGAAATGTCTATTTATTGTTTCTTCTGCATTAGAAGAAATAAAAGAGGTCATCTTCGTCAACAGATTAGTTTTATTAAGATTGTAATTTAATTTTCTATCTTATTTTTTATTTATTTATAATTTTGTTATACTTTTCTGTATTTGTAGACTCACGATAACGGTAAAGCCGTAGAAAACCGGCTATCTTAATAAAACTAATATGTTGAAGAAGATACCTCTTTTATTTCTTCTCATAAGAACGTCAACAACACCCCATCAGAATTCCCACAATCTTCTGAATTATTCATTTGCCAAAGTCACTTTACCGGCAGTTGAAACGTTTGTTTGAAAACAAAAATTGCGTGCGATTTCCGAGCCCTTAGGGCCCACAGTACGACACGTCCCTCGCTCGCCGGAGGCTGAGAGGGGAGCAGGGGAGGGGAAGAGGGGAAGGAGGAGGGGCGTCGTGATATACCGCCGGGCGGTTCGCCCCGGGCGGTGCCGACGCCTAAAGAGTCGCTCCACCTTGTTTACCACCAGTCGCAGGCCGCGCCAACGTCTCCATCTCCTCCGCATTCTCTTCCGCCGCCACTACTGTTGCTGTTTCTGCTGCCGCCGCCGCCGTCGCCGCCACCACCACGTTGTCGGTGAAGATCTCGCGCGATAATCAGCCCTGCCCTGATTTAATTCGTCATTAATCTCCACGCCCGAAGCGCTCCCCGCGGCTGGCCCGCGAAGCTCCATACGAGCTGCGAAATCTCTTGTTTTAAGAGGTGCGAGATGGCTTCTCACAACAATAAATCCGCAATCTATCCCCTGTGCAAGTTACAGTGAAGCAACATTTACAACCCAGAAGCAAAGTACAGAAGCATCTCAGAAAGTGCTGAATGGAACTGGGAAAACCGGGCGAGAAACCTGATCGAGATGGATGTCATTGATCCAGAAATTGAAGTACAATGTGACAAGCATATTTAGTACTTCAGAAGTATTTAGTACGAATGGTAACGGATGTATTAATATCATTAAAAACCATCGCGAATAATCGCATAAAAACTGATCTAGAAAAAATCCAGCCAGAGATACGTTGGTAACTTGACGCCACAGGCAATTGTGTTGCTTTGTTCCCCAGCCACCTCGATATTGCCTATGCGAGGAGGTAATTATCGATTTTCCGCCCAGGCACCGTCTATGAATGGGCGCGCGTTCGGCCGCGCTGTCGGTTTCAATTGCGCGTTTCGTCATCACTTCAATTGTCCGCGGCCACCTCGCAACGACATCGTCCCTCACTTGTCAATGCGCGGCGCCCGCACCGGACCGCCGGCCGCGCCAATATTTCACCCTAAATAACGGCTTCGCGTCTGCCTATTTCGGGAGCGCCGGAGTAAATCTAGGGGTGAAAATTGTTGTAACAACCTCGATATCCCGGGGTCTATATTGATGTTCAGGTATGTTTCCTTTAACGCTTTGAGACAGTAAATATGGAGTACAATTTTTACAATATTACTGTTGAATATTTTTAAAACAAAAAGCAGGGCTCGTTGGGAAAGCTTTATCTAGGGACCATATGGTTGGTTTATGTACCATTGTGAATGTTTGTACAAGCTTTTATTTTTTGTAACAATATACAATATGAATCCTTCCACGCTGAAAACTGAGCATTGATTTCTTGAGTAATCTTTCTTTTTTGTTGTACAATTATGAAGGCTGGAAGATGCTAAAATCTATGCTGAAAAGCAGAATATTCTCCTTTCGCGAGTTCTTATTGAACGCGCATCAAAGCTACGAACGTGCGTGTTTGTATTTTTTAGAGTAATTCACTAATTAGATGATTATATTTTGTGACACTTCCAACATTAACAGAAAATGAAAACAATATTGAATTTTTGATTGATTGGTTCCGGGCGCGTCAACTGCTAAGAACATTGATCCCTAAGTGTAGCACACCTCCTCCAGAGGTGGTAGTGATCTTCCCCCAATGGAGGGTGCGATCTGGTGCCGACCTAAGCCTTTTCCCCAACCACGTATCTCCCACCAGCGGGGCACCGACCCAGCCGGAACAAGCTCTAAGCTCCTGACTGGTCTCCCAGTAAATGTGATAGTGTAGTGCAGGTAAGTATTGTGTAAATGTGTGTAATTAAGGGGTGGACAATGAAGAGGAAGAAAATATCATTCGCGTTCCGTGGTCCGTTCGTTAGGGTAGAACTCCGGCATTCGCCTGCTGTTGATCGGAGAAACTACGAAAAATCAGAGCAGCCGGCCGCCAACTCCAGTCAGTGACTGAAGTTGACATAGCTATGTAGCTAGTAAAACGATATTGAACGTAACATCAATTTATTTAATTAATTAAGGGTTTTGTGAATATCGGGTCATTTCTCCAAAATATGTATTTTCTGTAGGACATTCTTTAAAATTCAAGGTATTCTGAAATTTTGAAGTTTTATGTATTTGGAATTTTGAGCTTTTCTTCGCCACACAGCTACAGATATTGAGACGATTTTAAATGAATGTTACATTTTTTGTCTAAATGTAAACCTAAAGAAACCACTTATCTAGATCTTTGTAGGTATAATTTTGTAAGAAGTAGTAATAATCAATTTTGGAGATCCATTACTGCATTTACTCTTATTTTCGGTTTCCTGATATTAAATTGACAGAACGCAGCTATCATCTCCGAACTAAAAATAAAGGAACCGTGAAATCTATGCTAATGCTTTCTGTTACATTCTGTTATTTTGAGATGTACTCGAGTGTCTATTTTTTTAATTAGTTGAAATTTCCTATCATAATCCTGTATTACATTTTTTGGAAGAACAATTTCAGGAGCTTTTTTAGTTCATCACCCAACGTGCCTATGAATACGTTTTCGTTCAATAAATGTTAACGATTAATGATAATTTAAAAATCGAACAGAGCATTCGAGAATTTGATAATAAAAACAGGACATGTTCAAAATTTTACATTCCACAATGCATAAAATTATGTTTGTGCATTCCGAGCTCTATCTAATGAAAGGAGGAGCTCCTAACAAAACTGGTACGGAATTCTCACATTCGAATTCGTTTTTGAAAATTTCGAAATTTTACGAAGAGCAGATAAGTCCTCAAAACATATCTAGAATACTGTACTGGCTCAAAACTACGGATATACGATGCAATTATGTTTTGTTAGGGAAAACTATGATTTGAGTTCTCTATTTTGTTGTAAAATGAATTATCGCGAAATTGAACTCAGAGTGAGAAATTGTCAAGAAAGAAATGAAAAGAAGGTAGACAAAATATATGACAGAATTATTACGAATTAAAACTTTGAAGCACTTACTTTGTATCTTTGAATCTTACAAACTCTTATTATTAAGGAGGGGCGCCATTAGAAAAAAACATTAGAATGCATTTCACCACATGAAAATGGGAATTTTGCGTGGCTCAAACGTAAGAAAAAGAGCTCCAAACCTTTTGCATTACTCATGTAAACTTTCAAATCTCGCATCGTAAGAAGTCATTGTTTTCACAGAGCTTTCATTTCTGCAAGCTTTATGAAGCTTGTAATATAAATAAAAAATTATAAATAAGATAAACAAATATCTTGGCAACTTATCAGAAAATCATATTGTGAATAATTTTTTCCAAAATTTGTATATGACTAAAATCATTATTTTTTGTAGCAAACCGCCAAAAAGTTAAAATCAGAACTTTTCAGAAAAATCGGAGAATTGAGAGCTTCATACATATCATAGAATAGGTATCACGTAAGATAATTGTGAAAAAGCTTTTTTTTCATATTCGGAAAAAATCTGAATTTTAAATTTGTATGATTTTTGCCATCAACTCTTCAATTCATTACACGAACTATCAAAAGTGGAATAGAAAAGCCTCCGCCAAAAATAAAGATGCTGAACCCCAGCACTGTTAGTAGACGCTTCAACAGCGCGGTAAAGACAAAAGACACTGCGCAAAATATCACCAGCGCCATGCTTCGCGTGTTTCCTTCGGCGAGGACAGACTAGGAGGAGAAAGAGAACGAGGCGAGGATGGGAGGACGGAGGCCGCTTTGTCGCTGAAAATCGCACTCCAGCGATAATCGTCCCGCTCCGATTTAATTCGCCATTAGTCGCGGCCATCTTGGAGGTTGGCGACCCTGCGGCAATGCAGCCCCAAGCGGCTGTGAGGCCCTCCGGTACAGATTCTCGATGGGTTGCGAGAGTTCGAAGGCAAGGGGAAATAGAAGAGACGAGTGAAGGAATGAAGAATGCAAGAGAACGCGTGTCGGGACTAGGAATGCAAGAGAGAAAAAGGAGGGATAAGCAGGGGTAATGGAAGTAAAGAAAAGAATAGAGGAGATAGAATGGAGTAGGAATCGACGAGAAACAAGGAAGGGAGAGGTTGAAAAGAAGAAGTATGGAAGAGGGGGAATAATGGCAGGGAGACTGAGGGAAGAAAAAACCTTGCCTTTAGAATCACCAACATCCAAAACAAAAAAAACAAGGTGAAAGAAGTTAGAACAGAACGGAGTAATAAGCGATGAGTTGCACGATTTATGGAAATTGAACTTAAGATGGCGAAAAGAAAGTGGCAATAAAATGGTATGAAAGCTATTAAAAAGAACATTACGCACATATGATACGTAAGATCGCAAAGGAAGTCTGCATGACCAGGTAATTATTATATTCGGTACAGAGTGTATATGAGAACTGCAAGATGATAACTGAAAAACAAAAAAATCTACAACACAGTGTAAGAAAAGAAATTGAATGGTATTAGAAAGTTTCAGGATTTTATGAGGTATACGAAGAGCAGAATTCCATACCTAACAGACTAGAATACAAACGTCGGCTGTAAAGAACGGCAAGAGAATAAACCGCAAAGAAAATGGATGAGAGAGTGATAGGATTAAAGCATTCAGAGACTTTCACTGATAGAGGGACTGCTAAAAAAACGAGGTGAAATGATAATTAAGGAAGAGCTTCACAGCTCAAAGAAAATCACATGCCAAGAAAATAACGAAATTCTAGGTCCCGAAAGACGCTTTAAATTAATTATTAATTTAATATAAATATTTATTTATATATAATATAATTTAATAATTATTCCAGAGATACCGGAACAGTATTCCGTCGCGTTCCGCCAGAAATCAAGCCCTGTGTATATAATTTTGATTTTAATACATTAAAACCTGTGAACGGTCTCTGTTCATAGCAGAATTTGAGACTAATGAAGAAATAACAAAATTATAAACTTAAAATCCTATGACAAAAGATAATCATGTACATGGAAAAAAGGAAATTCACAAGTACATCCACCTAGAACTTCCAACTTTGAAATTCAGTCATGGAAACCATGCGTGCTAGCTTCGACGCTGCAATCCCCGACCACCAAAAAAACTACACTATTGTACAGGCAGCAAATACAAAATTGCACGGGCGAAAGAAGGCAGCTTAGAGGGCGGGGAGTGAGGTGTGTGTGAAGAAGAGGCCAAGAGCGTGGAGGAAGGCGGGAAGGTTGGCAAAAAGGGGGGGGGGGGGGGGGGGGGAAGGGGAAAAGGGGGGAGAAAATGGACCGAATGTGGCTCTCAAGTGTATAGAAAGGAAGGAAGGGGGTGGGAGGAAGGGTGGAGAATTCGGACAGACAGGGGATCGAAGAGGAAAGGAGTGTGGAACGAGGTAGCGGAGGAAGCGAGATCGGAGGGATGATCTACAGTGGACACAAGTTGCGTGGATAGTTGAGAGTTTGATGGTCAGGGAGAGAGCGGAGTGACGAGCGAAACCGGTAGGCCGCCGAGAAGGAGGTGTTCCACAGGGATGGAGGGCAAGCCCAATGCGAGAGCAAGGGGAGGGGAATCGCTGGAGATCGGAGGAGGTCGTAGGGGATCGGAGGGCGTCGCAGGCCGCTCCGAGGAAGCTCCGATATTCGACTGTTCGGGCCGCGCATTCCTCTGCCCAAACGGCCGTGCGGAATAGCTTCGCCGATACAACGGAGCCGTTAGGGAATTCAGCTCTCCGCGAGGGAAGACCCGTTGCCGATGGAAATCTTCGCCGGTCTTGCCGCGCCGTAATGGAATCGAACGCCCACTCCATAATTGGAAGTAAATACATCGCCCGACTGGGGAGAATTTACGCATTAATCGAATGGGTTCGCGACTGAAATCTTTTCTTCTCGCCTCAGTGAATTCGAGGATTAAAATATCTCTGAGGAACGAAGAATAAAAATGCGGGTCAAGAATCATTTTTATTTAACAAGAAAGAAACTTTGTAAAGGACTCAAAGAATCGTCTGAGTGTAATGAATTGGCAGTCACTCGTCGGGAACGGCAGTATGAAAAGTACTTCAAATGTTAAAGAAGACTATTGATTGTCTAGAAGTGCAGGCTCGTCTGGCTGTACACTCAAAGATCTTTGATTTATTCGATGTAGCGTAAGTAAAGAAGTCCAGCGACCTCGTTTGAAAACCGGGTTTGGACTCAGATTCGATTTCGTTGGCCGAGGTTTTCTCTTTTCTTACTTAAAACTGCAGCATTGCTAAGGGCTATATTTCTCCGTCGGGTTAAAGCTCTAGAGCTGTTAAGTATTCACACTGTGTATCTTGTGAATCTCCAGAAGGAACAAAAAAGCCACTTCCTGCGCGGTATTGCATTGTTTTCAGCCTGTTTCTAGAACAATAAACAATGCGTAGACGTGGATAAGGCACCTCATTAAAATGTTTCCTATTAACATTTTCTGCAAATGTGGCAAAACTGTAATCACTGAATTGTTACTAAATGTATGTATTTATAATTGTATTAATTAATTTCAGAGTTTCATGATATATTCCAGCTATTCAAATATATTCCGAAATATCTGCTTAAATAGTAAAAATAATTTAAATGATATTAACTGACGTCTAAATTAGATAATGATCATTGTCCAGAATTTGGCATAATTGTTAAAAGTTCATTTCAAATTTTTTCACATTTTATGTTCAATAGTTAATAATCAGAATACTTCAACTTTCCTTACTATTTTTTTATTTCTCACGACATACGAACCTCATCGTTCACTTCACTACAGAAAATGTAGAACCCTTCTGTAATGTTACTAAAGATCCAAAAGCTGCAAAACGTACCTTTTCGAAAAAATATATTAACGTAATTACGAACATAAGCATTTGAAAGAAAAGTTCGAATTGACAAATGGGACTTTAAATTATCGGTATGTGTGTGATCGACCCTGTGATTACACCAGCATATATACTTCTTTCCTAGATTGATTGATTGATTGATTACTGATTTCCGGCGCGTTAACTACTGAGGTTATTAGTCCCGTAAGTGTCGTGCATGTTTTGCATCGGAAAGTGGCGGTGATCTTCCCTCCCTGGATGGCGAGATCCGCCGCCAAGCTACCGTCGACTAGAGGGATTTTCCCTGAACCAGGTATCTCCCACCAGCGGGCACCGCCTCAGCCGAGACAAGCTCTAGGGCCCCGACCAATCTCCCAGCATGAATAGTAATGTAGTCCATGTTAGTATAAGTGTGTGTAAGGGGTGAGGATAGGACAAGGAAGAGGAAGGGCATATAGCGCGCGGTCCGTGGCCCGTTTGTTAGGGTACTGCTCCAGCATTCTCCTGGCGTTGATCGGAGAAACCACGGAAAACTACCGCTTGGAGCAGACGGTCGCTAGAATTCTCCTCCAGACAGCGACAGAATCCGATCTAGCAGAAAAGGTAGTGTCGAAAATCTTACCAATGACAGGACTCAAACCTAGGACCTGCCGGTCAGACGCACTGCAGTGACGTTAGTTGATGAACTGAGCCACAGCTCCCGTTCTTTCCTGGATTTACAGCCCGCTTTAGGTTATGACCGCCCCCAACATTTGCCGGGGCTTTCAAGACCAGTGGAATTGGTCATTAGAGGAGAGGTGGGCCCTAAGGACGGTAATGGAAACTGGACTGGGAAGGATTGTATGCAAGGCATGGTCAGTATTCCACGGTACTGCTCCGGAATTAACTCGGAAGCGATTAGGAAAACCACTGATCAGAGTAGTTTGCCTAGGGTGCTGTTCCGGAATTCGTAAGGAAGCGATGAGCGGAACCACTGATCAGAGCAGTTTGCCTAGGGTACAGCTCTGGAATTAGCATGGAAGCGACCAGCAGAACCACTGATCAGAGCAGCACTTGGTGGGCATTCTACTCGTGAGGCGTTGTCTCACCACTCGCCATTATTATTTGCACTACTCGTTCATGAAATACATTTCCAAACAGAAAATGTGAGGCCTTATTTCAAGTTCAGATTTTTTAAATTCAACTTTAAAAATTATCTATTATCACATTTACTATTTATACTCAAAATGAAATACAGAGTTCTGCGTAGCTTAAATTTGTAAACTAAAATGAAGAATTACAAAGAATTAATTTAAGTAGAGTCCGTATTTCCCCACATAGTACTCCCAAATAAATCAGATGACCCAAGGGAGGAGTTTCATAGAGACTAAAAAAGGAATGTCGACCCTTTTATCCCTGCTGCAGAAGGTTAGATAAAATAATAATTTTTGAGATTTTGTAAGACGTTTCATTTAAAACAATTTATAGAAGGTCTAGGGAAAGGACATCGTCATAAGGTCTTATCCCATATTTTCAGCACTAGTGTCTCAAGCTCAAATGATAATTTTTGCGCTCTTTTGAATACAAAATTGCGTGTATTTCATCATCCCCCGCACCAACCATAAACTAGAGCTATAAAATAGCACACACTTCGTATTGTTTCCAAAGGTTTAGGAAGCCATAATTATACATCAAACTATGTGATTCTAATATTCCGTCTACCGGGAGCAAATCTCTCTTTACCAAAGAAACGTTAACAATACATTGTATTTATTTATATTTTCTGTATTCACTTAAAGAATCATATATTATGCACGTTTAGATAGCACGCACACGTGTTTCCTTTACAGCGAGACCCTGAGCGATGGACGCCTTAAATTAATTTTGCAGTCGGCATATTCTCGTTTCATTAAACGTCGACACGAGTAAACAAGAAATTAATGGATTTAACGACACTTCACATTCAAGGATCCAACAAACGGGTGGGAGTTAACCCAGTTTCGCACTGCGCGCGCGCTCCGCTGGTAATCTCGTCTTTGTTCGGCTGCGGTGGGGTTGCGGGCAGCCTCCTCTGCAGTAAAAGCAGCGGAGCGACGCGCTGTGACGTGCATTTGTTTCCCCCACAATGCCTCGCGCGACCACGACCGTCGCGCGCTCTGCCTCCGCTTTTACGTTCAGTGCGCCAGCGGTATCTTCCGCGAAGCGTCGCGACCACTCTTTGCTCGTCCTCCCGCGCCGAGATCTTTGGTGGAAAGAGAAAACACTGCCTGTAGAAAACGTTTTCTTTCCTTTGTCCTATATGGTTGACATCGATTATGAATTGTTGACAAAAAAAATAAAGCCACAAAAATTGAAGAATATTGCAAAATATGCATTCTCTAAGAAGCCGTTTTCTTCGAGGTGCATTGCTTGTTTCAGGACATTTATCTGGAAATATTCGGTGTTTCTATTGCTATAAACGTCTGACGTTTCATATCACTTTTATAATGACATTTATATTTAGTTGAAGACCAGTTTCAAAGGCTTCATTGCTTGAAGCTTACAAGTTCTAACGACTGGCCCAGTTCAAACGACTGGCCCAGTTCTAACGACTGGCCCAGTTCTAACGACTGGCCCAGTTCTAACGACTGGCCCAGTTCTAACGACTGGCCCAGTTCTAACGACTGGCCCAGTTCTAACGGCTTGCCCAGTTCTAACGACTGACCCAGTTCTAACGACTGGCCCAGTTCTAACGGCTGGCCCAGTTCTAACGGCTGGCCCAGTTCTAACGACTGACCCAGTTCTAACGACTGGCCCGTTCAACGACTGGCCCGTTCTAACGACTGGCCCAGTTCTAACGACTGGACCAGTTCTAACGACTGGACCAGTTCTAACGACTGGCCCAGTTCTAACAGTTTGAATTGCTGTCCAGTTTAAAGGATTAGTTCTGAAGGTTGGCCAATTCTAAATGTTGGACCTCTTTGCATGTAATTTAAACAATATGGGTATGGACGTTTCGAAATGAACTTTTTCTGTACATGACTACTATTTCAATTGGACGAAACCCTACGTCATCGCGGCCATGCATCTGCGCCGCCCTGGCGGGCAGCGCGGGTTCGCCCGGCGCCCAACGCCCACAGATCAGAGGCCGCGTGGCGGGCGGTCACCGGATTTGGCTCGCGCGACGAGCCAGCCCCCGCGCCGGAAAATTGGCTATCAGCGCGCAATCGCATTACGGTGATCCGGCGGTGATCGGCGCGCGCCCGCCGCTCAGGCGCGCCTCGGCGGGGCGGCGCCCGCCGCGTCGGCGCACCTGCGGACGCACGCGGCCCCAGTCCGCAGAAAGCTGCGCACGCCGCTCTCCATGAGGTGGCGAATGAGGCCGAATCCTCTGCAAATTGATCCTGTTTGCTAATAGCGTGCAAAAGCGTTTTCATGTGGATTTTGATTCCCTGCAGGAGATCAGTTCAACCCTACCGGAAGTAATAGTTATTCAATGATTTCAAAACTTACAGGAAATAATTTATGAAATTTGCGTTGAATACATTATGTTTGGACTGGATATAGAATTTTCTGACACAGCCTGGTTGTAAACGACGTTGCTTGTCAAATGGTTCTAAACTATTAAAAGTTTTTTTCATTTCTCACAACATGCACTACATGAATAATATCAATAATAATATGTATATTTTGATTTTTATGTGAATGAAAATGTATTATTGTTCTTTCTACTGCCCTGCTTTGCTCACATGTAAATTTATAAATAGAACAATTCTTCTTTATTATAAATATTTTTGTATTCCCGGCCCATATTGAAATATATTTAATATCCAACATATCCTTACACATGGTTATCAACATACGACTGATTTGATACTTACGTTGTCGTATGTAGACGTGTCGTTCGTATCAATCGACGATTTCTGGAAATATGATCTAAATAAAATTGTTTTGATTGATTGCAACTAATTCCAAATAATACGCGTTATGCAAATAAACAAGATATAACATTTATACACTTAACCTGAAAACATTCAACCGTGAGCTCATTTATATGAATATCGCTTTTATGCTAACCGGTTCCCCTGCAATTTCAATTAAATTGTTATTTTTAGACTATTACGCTAATTGGTCAAATAAACATATTTCTTTACTGCTTACGCCAAAATTCTTCTCGAGCTCTTGGTAACTTCTCGGATTCAACCGGGTCGTAGGAAAATGTTCAGAGTCTCATGATGTCTTCTATTTGCGACCGACACTTATCACCTACATCATAGGTATTATATAAGCGTTACTGTTTAAGGGATACTACTGAATAGCAGTTACCCGTAATATTACATAATTATTAAATAAATCCACCAAACTGGTTACCGTGTTAGAATAAATTGCAGGTCCCTAGCAATTCACTTCAGATGGGTGCCTCGACGCGTAACTTGCTAACTATAATGAATAAATTATTTTGCTATTATAATGGAAAACGATCTCATTTCTAATCTAAATATTTCATAAATCAGATTCTTTGTCTGCTATCCAAATCTGAAGGTCCGAAGATTCCAGTCCCGACAGTGGCAGTATTTTCGATACTTTCTACATAAGTAAAACGAATTCAGTCGCTGTCTGGAAGATAATTCTAGCGGTCGCCTTCTCTGATCCATTGTTTTCGTGGTTTCTCCAATCAACATCACGCGAATACTGGAGCAGTACCCTAACAAACGGGCCAAGATCGCGCGCGATTTTTCCTTCATCTTTTTTGTTCTATTTTCATTCCTTTCTTTCGCACACTTACACTACCACGCATGGCGGACGTCTAAAGATTTTCGCGGATGGAAGGGTGCCCAGCTGATGGGAGGGGCCTGGTTAGGGAAAATCCCGCTAGCCGACGGTCAGGTCGGCGGCGGATCTCATCATCCATCGGGGGAAGATCACCGCCACCTCCATGCACTCCACTCCCGAGTGTCATTCCTCCACACTCCACTCCCGGGTGTCATTGCCTTAGCAGTTGGCGCACCCGGAATCACTGATGAATGCGTGACTGACTGTGTGCTGGCAGGTGCTGGGCGACGGCAACGTGACGACGTCGACGGTGCACCTAACGCCGACGCCGGCGCTCAACGGGAAGGCGCTCACGTGCCGCGCGGAGAACCCGGCGCTGCCCGCAGGCGTCGAGGAGGACACGTGGCGCCTCAACGTGCACTGTGAGTACTCGCGCAACTACACTCCCACTTGGGGGCCTCGGCGGGATAAGGGTTAGTTTACTGACCTCTCAACCACCAGTGAGCGGGCTCGATCCAGCCCGAGGTGCCTGGGTGCTCGAAGGGCGGAAAATCCACAGTAGCCATGTCACTCGTGTGGCATGTAAAAGAATCCTGGCTGTGTGCCCGGCTAAATTAAATCCCTCCGACAACATCCCGCCCCAATGAGATCTCACTTTCTATCAACTAGACAGTTCAGATGTAGTTAACAGAGACCAACATCCGGTGGAGAAAGTGAGAGTCACACCCCAGGTGTATCAGGGGACAGCCCGCGAGGTGCGCCTGCTCGATAAAGGTCCCCAGACCCGCGTCGGGGATAGGCTTCCAAGGTAGCGTGGGTCGAAAAGTCGGCTGCGGAACAACTGCTTAAGGGCAATCTCGCCGCTAATAGTCCTATACGATAAATAAATACACTCCCACAACAAGCTTGTACATCAGGTATGTAAAGTTAAAGTCTCGAAGTCGATTTTCCACTACATTACATAACGTTTTCTTGACTAGATACTCTACTCTCGGGGTGTGTACTTGTATGAGAAAGTAAAAATGAACTTTGCTTTGATTCCATGTGTAAAACTTAAACATAACGTAAAAATGCGTGCTTCGTGTGTGTCCTCTAAAAGTATATTGTCACCGCTCGCTCGAGTCTGGGCGCCTTTTTTCCCCCATTTGTAATATTAATTCCTCCCCGAATGTCCCTAGTGAGAAAATGCGCAACTGGAATGAAATGCGACGTGGATTCCCAGTACGTTTCTACTAAGAGAGAAAAACCTGTAACACGTTTTCCCATGAGTCAATATATTTATTTCATAATCAAATTTAGCGAGGAATTTAAAAATCACCAAACCACAGGAACTGCATATTAACCTGTGGTCATTTTTTTCCATTTTCATATTGATTGGATATTCAAGATCTTAGAAGGAATACGGCGGTAGGTTTGAACTCTTACAAATTTTAAATAAAGAGTGGCGGTCAAGAAAGAAGCAACTAATTCTTCGGTAATGTTACCGTATGATGAAATGGAAGAACAGACTTTTAGGAGATAATATCACAGAGTTAAATTAATCCATAAGGAAAACGAATACTCTCACTTAAGCTCTACAAAAAAGCTGTAAAAAATTTTCGTCTGGCGAAAGTGTGACGGTAATAGACAACGAGAATGTTATTCTAATTTCAATTTAATAAATATCATCACAACATTCATAGTTTAAACAAATAGTCTTGAATTCAAAGGGAGTATATCCTATTTATATTGAAATAGATATACATACGCCTTTGAAGCACCTTTCTTAGATATAATCGCGAAACTGTTTTACAGACATAATATCTTAAGACCATTTGTTTCAAATTAATGCAAGTATGTGCCGAATACAGAGCTACAAGAATTCAGGCCATTGAAATAGATTTGTCCCTGACCTTCAACCAAACAATATACTAACTCCGTATTGCAATCGAAAGATTTAATACCTGTCTGGGTGTGAATCTTTCCATCGTAATACTTAAGCTTATGCATAGGCAGGAATCTCTTGAAATGAATGTTGAAATTTCAAGATTACAGTAATTTTCACATACAAATTTCAATATTCGTTTGAACCCTGCTCTTTCATAGCTCACATTTAAGAAGTACAATTCAAAGCATATCACGTCTTGTACGACAAATTCCCTAAAATCAACATCTCAATGAAGAGAACAGTGGACTGTTTGTGAATAGCACATACCATCAATTTGCTACAGAAACATAAATAGGCTTAAAAATCATTAATTAATTTACCAATTAATGAAAAGGAAAAAGTATTCTTCACAAATCCGATGAAAATCTCTAGTCTTCGAAGTTAATTTTCATTCTTAATAGTTGAATTATTACCGACAACACAAGGCTTGTGGTAGTGCAATACAGTGGAATAGAAAATGAAGGAATCATGCAATGAAAAGGAAAGAGAAATTATTAAAGTGAATTTCAACCAAAACAATGCCACATCAAGTACGATACAGTATACACAGTATTTGAAGAACAAAGATCTGTCGATAAACATATTTCGAACTTTTCTTGAAGCTGCAACCTACGTTCAAAACATTACCAGCTGGTAGTTTATTTTACGGAAATTTGGACATACAAATATTGATTTTCAGGTCTATTTTCTTTCTATTAGGGAAGCTTACTACGCTTTCTTTATATTATAGTTTTACAATCACGAATACCGTCATCACTGTGGTCCCAAACTACGCGTCATGTTTCTACTCGACCCATATTGAAGAGACTACTCATCTGAGGACCGCACATCCCGACCCATCTCGCGAGCCTCCCATTTCCCCACCCTCGCCCTGTGCTCGCCCCCTCCCCCTCCGCCGTATGCAAAGATAAAGCTGAGTCCATCACCCCCACCCCCTGGGTAACGCGCGCGGCGCGGCGCTGCGCGGCGAGGCATTAATTCCGGCGCTTGCCGCGGGAGGCGCCCCGAGCGCACTCGTCGCGAGTGGAGCAGTCGTTGGTTGCTCTCGGTCTCCCCCCCCCCCCCGCACGCTCCTTCCCCGCTCCACTTGTCCTTCCCGACGCCTTCCTTCCATTGCATTTCTTCCCTACTCTCCGCCACCTTTCTCCCCACTCCGTATCCCCTCTCCCCTCACCTCCACACCACTTCTGCCCGCCTCCTTCCTTGCCCCATTCTATTCTCGCCTACTCTGCTTCTGTCCTGTTTCGCTCGAAGTAGACCTGGCTCTTTATTCTTCCTAGCTCCGTCCTCCCTGCTACGCTCTTAGTTCTACGAGCGCAGTCGGGCCCTCTCTGTCGCATGCCGCTTATCCCCGATATGCAGTCATCCGCTCCTGCCCGCCTCTCCCGGAGCCGCCCCGCCCCGCCCCCTAGCGCTCCGCGCCAGAGGGCCAGCTACGGGGGTCGCTGCCACCCGCAGATATTTATAACCCGTAACTGTCTTTGACAGGTCGACGGCGAGTAATCGATACTCTCCGAAATCCCACGACGAAAGTCGTCAAGTATTCTCGGTAACGGAGTGTGATCCAAACTGGAGGGTAATCTTGAATCGGGTATGCTGATTTATGTGCGCGGTAAATTGGTTTGCACTTCGTGGCGGGACTGGCGAAAGAAAAACGACTGATATCATCATTGGAAACACGTATGGAGAGAGACACTGTGATTTTTCTCCGTTAGTAAAACTGACTCTCAATAAGCGACTATTTATCAGAGACATTGCATGTGATGGTTAAGCTTTTTGATATTTAAAATTTCGTCATATATAAGTTATTAGGAAAAATATTAGTAAATGTTTTCTACATACTAATGGAAATGAAAACTTTCCGCGCTTCATCTATTTGATTAGTGCAAATGTTTTCCTTTGTATTTAATTTTTAATATTTACATTTTAGTGACATGCAGAGTGAAGTTATTATACAATCTAAACCAAATTAACATAAAAGCAGCAATACAGCATGTATTGAAATGTCTAAGGCTACTACTGAAACATACCTTTTATCGGATTAAATGTAAGAATGTTACAATAGTCACGAGCCAAAAAATGGGAGACAAATTCTTAGAGAAATACGCAGAAGACACGATCTAGAAATAGGTAATACGACTTCATACTTACTAAAAGCCGTGAGGTAGTTATTTTTCCCATATTGAATAAAACGAACATTTGGAGAAATAATCTACGTTCTACAAAATGGTAATCGTTCGAATACAACTGTTATTTTCGTAACTAGTGCAGATAGTGATTTCGCGTACGAAAGAAATGTTAACGAACGAAGTGATGATAGGTGCTAAGTTCGGCATTTTGAAATGACCGCCAAAGACACTTTCGCGAGATGCTTACATTAATTTTTAGCAAGAATTCATAAAAACGTAAAAATACTCATGGTCATTTTCTCTAAGCAATGATCATTACTCAATGATCATTTTCAATAAGCAAGGTAGTAACCATGCTGATTCACGTCGCAGTGTTTTGTTTACTTTGCAGTACCCAAGTTTCATTAAGGGCTTAATTTTTTACGTCACGCGACGCAGCGGTGTTCCGGTCTCTCAGGAATAAATATTAAATTACATTATAAACTTATAATTATTTCTATTAAATAAATAAGTAATTTTTTTTGCGTTCCGGAACCTAAACTTTTATAAATCAAACCATGGTTTTATATAACCCTGACTCCTTTGCGGTAGCTTATGGCAAAATAGACTTTTCCTGGGCGTGTTGCAAAGTATCACTTTGAAATTAATGAACAGTAAAGATAAGAACTGCGTTTCCACGTAAGAGTGCTGTAAAATAAAAAGCGTTAAATTTATATGCCTATTTTCTACTGATTTTTTTTTTTTTTTTTTTTTTGCAAAACAGTTTTTTATTGTCACTCATGCAATGCTGTACATTTTCATGGAGCACACTTCCCCCAATTTCGATGTCCACAGTCGAACCGGTCCTCCGCCTGCAACTGGGGTCGAACCTGAACCCCGATGACATCGAGGAGGGGGACGACGTGTACTTTGAGTGCAAAGTAACCGCCAACCCATGGGCTTACAAAGTCGTCTGGAAGCACAACGTAAGTATATTTACAAAGCGTGTCTGCGGTTCGTGTTGAACACTCCATTGTTTCAAACTTTATCTACATAATGTTCAAAACATCACACCTAGAACTATACATTCAGCATAATTAGCAATTAAAATTTTAGTTGCGGAATCTTACATTAAAATGTAGGAAAAATAATTTTTAATGTCAGTATTTAGTACGTAGTATTGGAAAATCAAAGAGATCCTCCAATACCGCTATGGTGAGCATTTTATTCTTTCGTATATTCCATTCTAGAAAAACAACTTTCTGTTGTTTCTATGTGTAATATTTTGAGGTAGTTATTGCAACGAGCGATTTGCTTGGGTGTCTCGTAGTCTGCTATCGTGGATGGTTCGCGCTATCTTGCGGACAACTTCATAAACAAGAAGACTCAGATATAAAGTTGGAGGAAGCTCAAAAATAATTTTTCGATTCTACTCGTTTCCGTATAATCCCTCAATTAAACTTTTCACAATTTGTCTTCGATGATTTGAGTATTATATGATTTTTCAAGCAATTCAAAGTGTTCGCTCCCGTAGATTTTAGTTTCAAAGCATTGTCATTTAATTAAGACATTCTTTCGTATGTGCAATTCTTACTGCATATCCGGGAAAAGTAAAGTGGCAAGATTTATAATCTGTGATAACCAGTTTACATTAATTTTCAAACAGGTTAGAGGATCATAAAACGTTATCTATTAACACTTAGAATGTTTCGTACTTATCTACTTTATCTTTATTGCTCATGTGCTACTGAAATTTACAAACTCTTAGTTTCATAAAATGGGAAAATGACATATTGCAAGAACTAATTTACGTACCAGCTCTAGTTTTAGGATAAATCGCCCTGTGAAAAATTCGACAGTATATTAATTAAACAAAAAATGTACTTCGTCGAGAATAATTAAGTAGTTAACTGTTAAATTGGACAAGTGAAACTGTCGTGGATATTAAATTCTGCAGAGCACGATCATATCTCATAACATTTTGCTGCAGTTTTGTCGTTAGTAAAAGAAACGCGCAGAGCTGTTCTCGCACTGCGGGTGGCAATAAATAAACAAATAAATAACCATTGAACAGTTGAAATACTCCTTTGTGAGCGGTGCATCCAAAGTTATTCATACAACAATAACTCACCGTTTCAAAAGGGTCAAAATATTTCGCTGCGTAATTATGGAAATTTTAACTTTTCGTCTCTTCGGCTGCAAGCGCCGAGAAATAAATCATGGCAGAGTTTGCCCAAGTTTACGCGTTCAGTCGAATATAATGGCGTGTAATTTAGACCCATCAAGCGTTGCTTCGCGTAATTGATATATTAGCTATTAATGGCCGAGAGGGCGAAAGCGTTGCCGGTGCCGGCACGGGGGGTGAGGGAGGGGGCGAAAGTGGAAGGCGGGCGCGTTGGCCTCTGTAAGGGGAGAGAAACTCTCCGGTGCAGAGGCGTCGTAGTCGCCAGGCGACACAGGGCGGCGTTGGAGACTACAGAGGTGTGGGTGAGGGGGTGACGGGCAGCAGCGTGAAAGAGACCCCGCTCGGCTCTTTTCGGTTTCTCTCGGCTCGCCTCGTACCCGCCTCGAAGCGCTTTCACGCCTATCTCGAGGGTCGTTGGCGGCAAGGCGGAAGTAGAGGCTGACCTTCGTCAAGGTCTCTATCGGCGGTGGGGAAACAAATTCATTCGTGGAAGAGGTCGGCCCAGAAATAATGCGGGGACCATCTTTTTTGAATGGTCTGTTTAAGGTCTGTTTTGTGTCATCCATGAAAGCTATCTGTATTGTTGTATGGAACTGTAATGATTCTTCAGTCAATATAAAACTTTTACCCAACTGGTTCTACCAAAATTTGCCGAACACGGTTCAATACTTTAAGAGAACTAACGTTCCCTTATGACCAATCAATATGACAATGGTTATAACTCTACCATGCTCAAATTTCTTTAGCACAATGAGTAGAATTCAGGCCCGCAAGAGGATTTGCACTCGCTTAGTTACGTTACACAGATAACTAAGTTGGAAGTGCGAAAACAAAATATTTTGTATGAAGCTCGGCAAAAATATGAATTTATTTTAAACTGTAATGTACCAATCTCGTCCCAAAACCTTCAGATTTCGGCCTTACATAATTTATACAATTTGATACACAAGTTCTTTGCGATCCAGTTACATTTGAAAAAGACGGACGTTACAAGTGAAAACTCTTTGGTCAATGGAATGCTGATTTACGAAGTACAGAGAATGCAGAACTCTCATTTCTTATTTCCTTTTTGTTTTCCCGAATTGGAAACAGTTCAACACATGAGTGGCAATACCAGTAAAGTAAATATCGATGTGTACAAATAAACTGTATCTCAGTATCGATTGTTTCCTTCTGCTATACTATTTTATTCTTTTTTTCATCTCTTTTCCAATACACACTTTAAATTCACATACATAATTCCATAAAATCTAATTTTTAAAAAATGTGTATTCCATTGATGAAAATGGTGAAATGAATAAACTAGCGGTGCAAAAGTAGCACATACTTTTTCGTCTTATTTGTAACGGCTACACAATATTGTATCAGTATATGACTTGGTGAAGGGATCACAAAATTTTGAAAACGTGCACAGAATTCACTTCTCCCCATAGCACATCATATATAGTTTGAACTGTTTTTTAACGTTAAATAAATAAATAAATAAATAAATAAATAAATAAATAAATAAATAAATAAATAAATAAATAAATAAATAAATAAATAAATAAATAAAGTTACTAGTGGATGAAACTGCAAAAGGTTTCCAACGAGCAAAACCTTTTTCTCCGCGCAGAGATACGAACTAGGGACCTTTGACCCCAGGCACATTACCGCTTCACTGCCTGTCGCATGCTCAACTTCATATTCCCGACACTTAAAAAAGTACATTTTCGCATTATTTCTATTGTTTAACTTTTAAAAATTCAGAGTGTTCAACAAAAATTAGAATGCGAAAATTTTAAAGCATCTTTTCATTTATGCGCGGAAAAAATTCAGAGACATTCTTCGTATTTAGAAAAAGGATTACCTTAATGTAGAACTTAGTTTGCGAAAAGTACTCGTTTATTCAACCCCCATTCGTCATACTACGTACATTTTGTGAAGCAAAGTATTGTAATACTATGGGGGAAATCGACGATTTTTCGACAGAAAATCTCTTATTGTCGAGCCATAATGACAAAAGTGGATAAACCTTGTTTCTATAAGTAGTAAATTACTTCCTCTAACCCAATGCAAGTGAGACACACAGTAGTAGAGAGTTTGTGCACCCTCGAACGTTTAGCACTATCGATTTATTGCGCATGCGCAGTTTAATTACGCAACACTTTAGTGCATCTGCTCATACGCAGAAGATGGATAGTACTCTCCGCTATGGCGTGCACAAACTTTCTATTTTTTAATTTCAAAAATTAAAAATGATTAAGTTTTAAAAAATAAAAATATTACGAACAATAATCTATAGATGATCCTCTGGCCGAAATCGCTAAGGCAGTAGTGTCGTAGCGATCTCGGACCCTAACTTTCTATTTTTTAATTTCAAAAATTCAAAATGATTAAGTTTTAAAAAATAAAAATATTACGAACAATACATCTATAGATGATCCTCTGGCCGAAATCGCTAAGGCAGTAGTGTCGTAGCGATCTCGGACCTAAGGATAGCGGATTCGAGTCCCGCCTCGAGCTGGGCTGTATCTGTGTTCACCCTTATCATCATCATACAATTTCATCTTCACAGTTACCATAACGTTAACTCCAACAGTGGTCGATAATGACCTAGATGATGATGCGACCTTAAATAAAAAACCTACAACATAGGAACTGCTCCACGATTCCGCATTACTGAGCGAAAAGTGCATTTCAATATCGTGAAACACTGTTTAAAAGATATGAGGGAGACCCACTGTTGGTGAGTCACCCGGTATATAAGAACGAGAAAGTAATGAAGTGCGACCAAGTAAAAAGTTTCTACTTAATTACTGCAGTTACTTAGAAGTAGTGATAGTAAATTTGTTTTCAGAACAAACATATTCTCAAGCCTAAAAGACATATCTATAAATATTTGCAATGATATTACAAAATCAGGAAGGTTTACTTTTTTATTAGACTTTTAATTCAGCAAAAAGCTTTTCAGCTCAAGTTCTCATCCTCTTCGCTCTAATAGTCTCATCTTAGAAAAAAACTTTTATTCTCACGTCTGTTTTATTTATTTATTCATTCCTTTTTTTTCATTTATCTTTATATTTTTATTATCAATTATTTCATTTTTACAATTTGTAATTTCAAGTATTTTTCCTTCATAATTTATCAGTTCTTTGGGTTCGTCATTTTGTTCATTTATGATTTTCAAACTCACGTAACTTCATTTTTTTGTTGTTAAAATTATAATTTATATATTTCTTTTACTTTTGAAGCACTGAAGATGCCTAAAAATGCTTTTGCCGAGTTAAACTTATATGACAAAACTACGCCTTATAACTTCTTTTATAATGAAAGTCAAACTCTTTACCACTTTCTAATAGCTGGTTGTTCATTTTACTTAATTAATTTAACTACTAAAATTCCTATGATATTTCGCACTGAGTTCAAACTAAATAGTTTGCAGACGTCTAGAAATGCAGATACATTTACCGGTGCAGTAAGTTATGAACCGAAAGACTTTTTCAGCTCATACTACTCTGTCGGTAAAGAGCAAACCTGCACAACGCCTGCTCCTACAGACATTCTGCACTCAAGAGCCAGACATCTGCCCGCGAGAGCGACAAAAGAGCAAGTAGTGGGGACTACGCAGCGTAGGGGGTCGGGAGAAGCCAGACGTTGCCTGATGTAATGTCACTTATTTCTAACAATAATGGCCATAATTCACTGTTTATGTTCGTCTGTGCACTGTTATGAATCGACATATTTTTATTTTTTTTTAGTTTATGCTCAAAGTGACTAGTGTTTATGTTCATTATTAAACAACATTTTAATGCTTTGACCATTTTCAAAATTATTATTTTAATCTACCTAACCAAAATTTCCAATTTAATACTTGATTTTTCACCAGAAATATTATAATTTCCAAATGATTGCAAAATGAAGGAAATTATGAATATATCTAACAAAATCGTGCGATGTGCTAGCTATCGTTCAAGTATAATGTAAGAGATATTAATAAAGATTTACGTCGACGCCAGTGAAAATGAATCTCTGTCGATATGCTTGCGGGCAAAGTAGATATTATTAAATGTATCGTAAAACAGAACGCAAATGGCTTAATCTTTTTTACATGATGTCGTAAACGATTACCAATAAATAATGTTCCTTGATTTGATATTAGAAATATACAGGTGTTCTATCAACTATGGGTCACCCTCATAACTTCTGAACGGTTCCTAATCTATCGAAATTCAGTTTTCAGTAACAATGCGGAATTATGAGAAAAGTAACATGCTGTAGAAATACTGTTTGAAATAATTTTAGTTTTCGAAAACTTTGGTCATTTTCAGTTTATTAAAAAGAGTTATATACTTTTCTTACCAGTAATTAATAGATCATAAAATGTGAAATACATTCATGTATTTCTTTGCAACTTCCTTACTGCTTTAGTATTTGACATTGACATACACAAAACAAAAATAATTCTCCGTTTTCTGTTCTTATTATTATAATTTTTTTTTCTCTTTTATATTATAGTCTTTGTATATTGATTCTGGAAAGTACCAATGGGGGACTTTTCTGTAATTTATTGTTTCATTGATCATTTTATTTTGAATTATATTTACTTATTATTTCGAATTGAAATAGATTGTAAATTTTCATTGTGTTAATAAAAAAAACATTCATGTATCATATGTTAATATTTTGCTAGTAATTTGAGTGTACAATTAGACTTTCTGACTTTTGATTAATGGACAATATTTCCTGTAGCAGCCCTTGCCACCATCGCCTTTGGGGAAGATGGTCTTCACGGAGCCGGCACTTAGGGTGAGGGGAGAGGCCCAGAAGGCCATATTTCCTGAAAGCAACATTATTAAGGGCTGCTACAGCAGGGACTGATTGCACTGATCTGCGAATTTAAACTTTCAGATCATTGCATAATTTTTCAGTAGTGAACATTTATATTTCTGACATGCTGATGCCGGAACTGAAGTCACATTTTCTCTATCACATCAGGTTAAAATAAACAAAATGAAAATACAAAAAATATGAGACACGCACAGCAAGATTACAATTAATTTATTATCATACGTCATGAATGCTTCTTTATTATTTTACACATCTAAACGCTACTATATTACGTACTTATTAATATAACACAGAAATATTTAAAGCATTTTGTAAATATGTAAAGCGTATATTAATCAACTGCATTTCAAAACCTTCAAAACCTTTCTCTTCTTAGACAAATTTCGTTCACGCGCAAGAAACGTCGATTCTTCTTCGATCTCGCGACGTCCGGAGTCAATGCATTGCGGGTGCATATTAAGGGTTAAGTTCCAAGCTTTTTAGTACGTTCAAAATTGAAAGCAGTCATTATTCAAACTCTGCAATTACTGTCCTCTTCCGTTTCAGTAATTCATACCGCGGATGATTACTTTGTCGCGACTTTATGGGATTAGACTTAACAACGATGATAGTAAGAATCTAAATTTCATATGTTTTAATTCTGTTCAAATTATATTTCTCTATTATATTTACGAGAATCTTTGCTTCAATTGAATAATATATAATGGTCAAATTAAGAATGTGATTGGTTGCTTATATCTTTTCTTAGCACTCGCTATTAACTTCATTCAATTAAATAGGTAAATGAAATTATGATCATCATCTGCTCTGCTCACGAAGGTCTTCCATTCGAATTCGTAAGGAGGGAATTCTCGACATCCAACCCAAATACTGGCAGCGTCAACCAGGCAGCGCAATGCCATTACGAAAAAAATCCAGTTGAATGGGAACAACTCTTGTTTCCATTCAGCCCATTCCTGTATGATCAACTCTTGTTTGGCCAGTAACGTTGATGGCAGTTTCAAAACTTAAATAAAGTAATTTTAAATTCCCAGTCTAAATAATAACATAAGTTAATTAAATCAAAATCTAATATCAATGAGACAAAAAGATGTGAAAAAATTCGTGATCGTATCCCAGGAAATAAAGTATAAACTATCTCCGTTAATTTTGAATGTTTGTAGTATATCTACATCAAGGACTTCTTTAGAAAACTTTTTCAACAAGGGGCCCCTTTTCGAAATTTAATGCAAACATTTATGTGATGGGTAGGGAAAGATCGTTTAGTCACAAAAGCAACGAATAAGTTACTTTAAAATTTGATATTAACGTCATATTTTGTTAAAAATTCTGCTAATACTTGTCTTTCTACATGAAATAATAATATTTAGTAAACGAAATAAAAACAGTGTTTAAATCATTGAATTTTAAAAATGTTGATTTTAATAGTAGTAAAATAAATTAAATAGTATCGTCTAGAGACATAGTTACATTTTTTAAATATCGAAATTGAATGAGGGAGGTCCAAAGTTCTTGAAACGCTCAAAGCCTGCACACAACTTACGCAGTGCCTTCGAAAGGAAAGTGTGACAGTGGCCACGTTGCCAAAAGACTCACTGTTAGGGATGGGCGGTTTAATCGAATTGGTACAACAACCTATTATTTTGTCGGCCCGGTGACCGTGATCGCTAAGGCAGTAGTGTCGTAGTGATCTCGGTCCGAAGGGTCGCGGGTTCGAGTTCCGCCTCCGGCATAGTATTTGTGTTTGTCCTTTCACCCCATATCATCACCATATAGTTTCATCCTTATAGTTACTATACCGTTAACAGCAATAGTGGTCGCTAATGACCTAGATGTTAATGCGACCTTAAATAACCAATTAAAAAAACTATTAATTTATACGAATAATCGAAAACATGATATTGATAATTTTTACACCGATTCACGTACACATGGATTAATTTTTCCGATTCTTAGCTCGATTGTTTTAATTCAAAAATTCAGTTCCAAAACGAGCAAAATATGAAAGTACGTTTGTACTTTTGAACTTTAGAAATGGAATTTCTCGTCTCGGCACATTTATGTATGTTCTTTATGTTTCTATTCGATATTGTTGATTTAAAGATATTTTATTGAGATTCATTTTATATCAAAATGTTTTTGTAAAATAATTGTATTTATTTTGACGTTTCTTAAAATAAAATAAAAGAAATTGATATTTGTTCCATTAAGTAGTCGCATTTTATCTGTACAAAAACCGTGCGTATTACATTCTTCTATATTTTATATATAAACGTTAAAGTTATTTTATTTGATGAACGTGCTTTTTCTGATTTCTTTAAAATAACAATTAAATTTGACTTAAACACATAAAATTTAATTAATAAAACTTAAAAGACAGAAAATTGAGAATGATTCAGCATTATCATGATAGGTTTTCTTAAAATACGTTTAGTTACTATACGATTCACTAATTTACTATTTAAAAATTAATGATTTCATCCATTATTTAAAACATGTAAAAATGAATCGATTAATAAATTGATATTAATCTAATAAAATAATCATCGATTAGATATTAATCGCTTATCCTTTCATAATCGCCCATCCCTACTCACCGTCCTCTCGCCAAGTCTCCGGCGGGGCTCCGATGGTGGTGTCGCGTCCCGCGCCGCCGCCGCTCAGCGGGGACGTTTTAAGCCGCGTTTTCCTCGCAGTGGCGCCCGATCGTTTAAGGCGGCCGTAAAGCGGCGCCGGTGACGCCGGAGATCACGTGCGCCATCGCGATTCCGCCCACGCGCCCCGCCGGCCGATAAAGACAATCGTGATACCATCGCGACGGCGTTATGCCGCTCCTCCGGCGCCGGATTGCGGCGGAACGAGCCAGGGCTAACCGCCCCGCGGCTCGTATCCCCTCCTCCTCCCCTCCCCGCCCCGCCCCACCCCGCCCCAACGGTTGGCACTTCTCCTTCCATCCCGTCTGCGGCCTCCCAGGCGTCGCCACTACTTCTCTAGCCCTCCCCTCTTCTATCAGTAGCCGAACGACGCTTGCTACGAATTCAAATCGTGCTCACCTCCTTTCTCCATCATATCCCCCCCGTCGTCTCTTCTTCTACCTGCCCTACCCGGGCACCCCTTCCTTCCCCACCGTCTTCGCTTACCTCTCCATCCCACTTTCCCCACTCGGTGCGATGCCGTGAAAACTAGCGCATTTTCCTTTCTGTTTACTATCCTTGCTACGAATCCACCTCGAGATCACCTCGCTTCTATTTTCCTCCCTCCCGTGGCATTATACACACTCCATCTTGTGAATTCAAATTGTAGTCCACAGCTACACTACTACACTATTCTCTTTCCCTCTTTCCTCCCCATGACGCAAATCCGAACATGTCTTTCTCCCGTCCTGGCCTCCGCGTTGAAGTAGCGACCTGAACCTCGTCCTTTCCGAGCCTCGCCTCTCCTTGACTTCCCCTTTCAGCTCGGCCTCTTGAATATCGCCCGCAAAGAAAGGTGGCTTTGTGACGGTTAACAATCGGCCACTTTATAGTTGCCGTGTTCGCCCAAGTAACGGCCTGTGAGATACTACTACAGGAGCTGAAGTGCGTATATAAATGAACATCTGAATGGAGAGTTTCGCGGAGAACTAAGGTCGTCTTTTTCCTGTAATCTTAAGACGTTTACAAAGTTGTTTGATTCAAACGTAACTACTTCAGTTTTACTGGTAATGCTTTATAGTCTAGAGTGACATGAATTACAGCGATAAAAGGTTGTGATTCAACTCATAAGAACTCGGAATAAATTCTACTCGAAACAATAATCTATTCCACCAATCACAATGCACAGTTTATGTAGCTCCATCTGGCATTCACCAATAAGTAGAATCTCTATGGAAATATCACAAACATCAAAAGTAAAAAGAACCTTTTTATCTAATGTCATTTAAGGAAATTTTTACAGAAAAAATTGTATTTTTGAAATACGAAATATTTGTACTTTAAACTCACAAAAACATCAGATGGCTTAATATTACTTTTTAATAAAAACATGGGATATTAAAAGGATAATTGTTGTTTTAAGGGCATAACGACAAATGCATTCAGATATTTTTGATTAAGTTTTTACCTAATAATCTAGACACATTATTGAGAAAAACGCTTAGCAAAAAGAGGTTACTATTGTCAATGTCCGGTTTTTATCGCCTCTGTATATGACCAACATACCACAGTAGTATCCGTTATAAATAGACAAATCCTCTATGTGATAAACAGAGACTGCACAAATATTGAAGTGCCCCGTGCACATTTCTACTGAATTACAACGAACACTTTTTTTTTTATTTCCGTCACCCTGAAACTTTCGATATTTGTGAATGGAAGGCTAGGGTCATATGCCGTTTCCGCCGTGTATTGACATTTTTGAATGTGCAATCAAATGCAATTTCATTGGCCCATACGTTATATTCTATTTCCTGTTTCAATCTTTCCCGCTTTTTCCCTCTTGCAGTAGGTACGTGATTTGGGAATACCAAATAGCTTGTGCTGCGAAAAAATGTTTTGCGCCGGCAAATTCGCGCCGAACGTCATTTCTTGCTAATTGCACTCTCTTCCGCCAGGGTCGCGAAATGACCCTACTTCGGCGTTCACGCGCGAGTTCCCATATTCTGACTGTGACGTCACACAAATAGAATAGCGTACAAAATAAGATTTCCTCATGGATAATAACTTTGGAAGCTCTTTTCGTATTTCTAATCTAAGTGACCTGATTTTATGAAAATGTTAGTGTTGAAGACATGAGACATCTCTTTCAAAGCTTTTATTCCATTAACAGGTGTCGTAATAGAGTTTTGTAACACAATTTACTTAATTTTTTTCTCGTGACAGTATCACGTGTTTACGCAGAAGTAATCGCAGCAAACTCTTCTCTTATGCTTTTGTCTTCCAGTTTTAAAAGACTTATGGCGATATACTGGTTGTGCTCTTGCGGGAAAAATTCTATATTTGAATTAAAATGCAACGCAAATTATGTTGGCCAAGAAACGCTTCGTATTTTCGCTGAAGTTTATTGACGATTTCTCGACAAAATGTATCAATTTAAAGAATTCCCAAAATTTTTTTAAATTATTTTCAAAATTGTAGGCCTTTATGTCAAGCCATATCCATTGAGCAATATTAATTTTGGCAAAAATGTTAAGAATCATTCAGGAGATAGTGTTGTTCACAGATGTACGGACATTAAAAAAAACTTTTTTCGGTGTTAGGGAATCCTAAAACGTTGATTCTGACTTATTAAAGACAGTCATTTACTACACAAAGAAGGAAGATAATCGTGTTTCAGGGAGCCACAAAACGTGTTTGGGGAATAATTGAATTGAATTGAATTGAATGTACCTTGGTTTACGTGGAAAGACTCAGGCCATAAGGCCTGCTCTTCCGTCTGACCACGCAAATTTCGCTACGCTTCTTTCACCAACCATGGGAGACAGAAGGTATTTCTTGGGCGACCAAACAGGCGATTTGAATTTTGCTCAGAGGCAAGAGGATCTTTTACATATATCTACTAACATGGGACAGCTGGCTTTACTTCCCCTCCGAAGGATTTTTTCGCCCTTAAAATCCACGGCTTCGATCGGGTAGGAACCCGCAAACTTGGGTATAACAGTCCGATACCCTAACCGTTACACTAACTGCAAATTATGAACGATGAAAAATATGTTTTGAATAACGGGATTTGATTCTTTGAAAAGAATTTGCTTTTTTTCTTCAGGATTATATATATATATATATATATATATATATATATATATATATATATATATATATATATATATTAATAGAAGAGCAGGAAGATAGAGTGTAATAGAATCTTGATGATAATTTTGTAATTAATTTTTTAAGGGTTTTATGGAAAGTTCTTTTTGTATTTGATCATTTTTAATAAACCACGGAGCTTTCAATGACCAGCGAAGAAATTTGTTTTGAAGTACTTATAGTTTATCACAATTAGTTTTATCAGTACCTGCCCAATACGGCAAACGTAAGTTAGAAAAGGTAGAAAAATGTAATTAAAAATTATTAATGCTGTTTCTACACTTGATTTTCTATTAATGGAGGGATATAACTTTAGCACTTTTATGTTTTATTAGCTATTGAAGTGATGTGATATTTTCAAGTGAGTCTGATCTATTTGTAGGCCCAAATATTGTACAGGTGGAAAGATATTGACGAAGAATAGGGGATTTGATTAATTTTAACATGTTTATAATTCGTAATTTTTGAAGTTAAAAAAATTGGTTTGACATTTAAATTAATTTATGTTAATTCTCCATTCATTGTACCAACTGTTTGAGTCTTTTATAAATTATGGCGTGCTATTTTTAAATGTTTGTGCTGAAGATATTACAGAATCGCTTGAAAATAAAGTTATTTCCGAGTTAAGGAGTATTGAAACGTCAGAGATAATGAAAAAAATAATTAGAGTCCTAAAAATGCATTGAGACATATAATTAAAATAATCAGTTTCTCGGAAATAACATCTCCCGAGCAAAGTGAGTCTACTCTGCTAATCTGAGCATCAACTCCAATACTAATTAATAAAACTTTTCTCCGGATAATGTGCTCCTGTCTCAGAAGCATTTTCTTACTTCAAACCAGACATGCCAAGATCGCGGGAAAATAGCAAGTTTACTAGAGATCGTGGGCCCTGCGTCCAGAGAAATTGGCGCTAGATTTAAAGGAAAGTGGTTTGTAAAAATGCTACGGAATGGATATCCGTCACTGGATATCCGGCCCATGATAGTCTTTGGGGCAAGTTAAGTGACAATTATTGTCACAAATTTATCTGCATTAGTTCCTATTTTCTCTTTAAGGCAAGAAATGATCCATTAAAATGAAATAATACAACTGTCCGATTTCAAATTTTCAATTGAAAGTAAAATTTAAAAAAAAATGAATCAAATGTATCATCATTTTGTAACCCTGCTTTCTTAAGTGTTATAAAATCATGAGATTTCTAGGTTCACATTAGAAGGTTTAAGAAATAAATCTTGTCTATTAAAAGTGCTGTCCGTCTGTAAGGAAGAATTGTTAACGTATAGAGACTTGTTAATTTATTTATCATTATTGCTAAATGCAATAAATAATTGAACTATTTAATATCACAATACAAAACGAAAACAAGTAAAAATTTCGCCATTCAAACATATTTCGGTCACTTAGAAAAGATGTTTATATAAGGGAGAATTAGTAAGAAAATAAACATCAAATAGGAACAAGTAGTGAAGAATGTAAACATAATACAGTTCTCGGTTATTTGACAGAAAAAATCTGGGAAATATACTTTGGTATGAAGCCACTATTCACTGCCTCACGCCGCGTCATCTGCCACATGTACAACCCTTTCTGGATTGTAATGGGAAATTAGTGCGGAGTCGGGGAAGTTGCCCGTGCCCGTGGGAGCGCCAGACTCCCCAGGCGGACGAGTAGCTCGTGCGAGTACGGTTTGACGTGCTTGCTTTAAACAAACGACAGAGAAATACAAGAGCATTGAAAACTGATTTCCGTGATACCAAAGATATTACATACATGTTACGCGCATATAATTTGTTTTCTTCCATGAGTGCTGGTATTTTGAGAAGTGAATCGTGTGTTTATTAAAGTACATTTTGCAAGTTTCAAATCATTTATTAAAAAGTGCTTGCTCTAGTTTCGTGTTTCTTATAAGGTAACAAGAGCCAAGAGGGAAATCATATTCTGAATCACCAAATAGCAACATTTCACTTTGCTTCGATATCAACCCGAATGTACGGGAAATTTGATTAATGTGGAAAATAGCGCCCCTCCCCCATTAACGCTGTCTGTAGTTCAGTACATTTTCAAGAGCTCTTGTAAGGCTAAGTAGAGCAACTCACCTATATCCCTGCACAGTATTTGAATAACTCCCGATTGTGCTGCTGTGCGGTTCCGTCACTCAAGACTAGACCTCTTCCCGTGCACCAATCGAGACATGGAGCTGTCATTCGATCCGTTTCTTTATGGGGAACTGATAATTTGTTTTCGGATCCCACCTGAAAATTCTAGGAAATTTCCAAAAACGTGTTTTTGCGTATTGTAGCGACGCGATCTTAGTGGGTTGGTGGAGAATTAAACCAATACCACTTAAATAATCTATGTAGGTTGGTTTGATTAAACCCCAGTACCCCATAGTTGTTTTCAGTCCATGGCATCATCATTTTCTTCCATGAGGTTAGCACCCTGATTGTTCACAAATCTGCAATATGAAATGAACATTGCGCGGCAGATTTTATAACATTCGAAGTATTTTACGGGTACGTTTTATAATAAATTTGCAAGTTGCCTTGGAACATTGTATTTGAAGAATATGAAGTAAATAAGAAAAAAATCAGAAATGTAAGTACAATAGTAGATAATATATTTCTTAAGAGTGCATCGATCGATTTTTAATTTAATGTGACTTATTCACATAAACATATAAAATAGTTTTAATATATATATATTATTGTATGTATTCTCTGGTATTAAATTTACTACAAAACATACTCGCGAAATCATACTGAGTTTTAAAATCTTAAAAAATTAGGGGACATTAATATGGATGTGTTAAGCAACTAACGACTAAATGCAATTCTAACTCTTCGCATTATTCATAACTGCAGGTGTTTTTTAAGACCATTATAAATTTCAAATTGCAATATTACCAGTTCATATCCAGTATGGAGATAATATACAAGGCCATTGGGTGTTGGAGATTTTTTAACGGAAGTATTACATTAACAGCTACTACGTATCATTGGTAAGTCCAATGCCAGATATTGTAAGAACATATTTGGAAAAAGGCTAGGCATGAAAGAAATTTCTAACATATTAAAATACTGCTCCAACAGTTTATAGCGAACTAGTTGCAGCAGTGAACTAGTTGCAATGTAATTTAAATTAAATCTACAAGTAACTATTCTTAATGATGCAGATATTCACAAACGTTAAATAAAATTCATTCATTTTAATAAGACTTTAATAAGAATTATCTACCCGCCAAAAACGATATTACATATTTTCTGTATTTTAACAAGTAAAATGCAAGTCCGGTGATAAAATGTTCCTGACCTTCTCAAGAGGACGAAATTTTATAAGCAACGCCGTTTTACAATTAACGCATTTTGACCCTTAGGGTTCCGTGACAGATTCAATGTGCTGCGTCCGCGAAGGCCTTCCGGCTCTCGCAACGTGGTTCGCGCAGCCTCTCTCGCTCTGGCACTCACGTTGCACTATCAACCCCTCTCTTTTAAGATAATGTCATTTAATGATTGATTTTTTCGGGTTTCCGGGAGCGTCGACTGCTGCGGTCATTAGTCCCGTTAGTGTAGTGCATGTTTTTTCTCGGGAGATGCCGGTGATCTTCCCCCGCTGGATGGCGAGATCCGGCGCCGACCTACCGTCGGCTAGTGGGGTTTCCCCTTAACCAGGATTCTCCCACCAACGGGGCACCGCCCCAGTCGGGACAAGCTCTAAGCTCCCGACCGATCTCCCGGAATATATGGTAGTGTAGTGCATGTTAGTGTAAGTGTGTGTGTAAGGGGAGAGGATAGGACAAGGAAGAGGAAGGAAGATCGCGCGCGGTCCGTGGCCCGTTTGGTAGGGTACTGCTCCGGCACTCGCCTGGTATTGATCGGAGAAACCACGGAAAACTACCGATCAGAGCAGCCGGCCGCTAGACGTAGCTGAAAAGCTAGTGTCGAAAATTCTGCCGCCGTCAGGACTCGAACCTCGGACCTCCCGGTTAGAGGCGCTGCAGTGACATCAGTTGATGCACTGAGCTACCGCTACTGGTATAATGTCTTTTAAAGGGAAGGGTTTTTTACTGTCTTGCACTTCTTTTACCACACTGACTACAGCAAATGTACATTTGCAGCACAAGTCACGATGAACAATGGCAAATATAAATAACTTCTAAGTAACTCATTCCTGTATTTATACATTGCAACAGACCTTGAAGCGCAGTTTCGTACATACTGTTGGGGTAGCCTAACGGGCCACACTATGGCCAATATGGTGACTGACGGATTGTCAGTACCGCCAACTTTTGAACCGAAGGATATCAATCCGACACGCAATATTCAAAGGAACAACTACTCGGAATGAATTGCACTGCGGGATTGATAATTACTTTTTCTCTATCTTTCTTCATGTTGTTATGTTTGGAGCTCAGTGAATAAAACATTATTCTTCGTAATTGATGCAGATCTATAAGATATAACAGAACAAATCCAAGCCAATGTCAACAAGTTTACTGCCATGTCAACAAATATAGTAATAGCATTGGTTCATTCATTACAGTAATATACCTTAATTAAGACATTTATTTCACCCTGTGTATATTCAATTAAATGTGCAAATTCATAGGAAATACACCAAAGTTTTCAGCGCTTAGTACCAGTCCCGTCGGATAAAAGTAATTTTGAGCAGATGTCATTAATTTTACGAGTTCTTTAGCGATTGTCATTTCCTTTAAAACACAAATAACTGTTACATGTTTTAAATTCATCTGCTTGCTAATCAGAGAGCCGTGAGCAATAGTTAGACTTGGTGGAATTATACAAGAGTTTAACATGTTAGTTATGTTTGTGCTCGCAAAAGGTGAGCTCCAGGGGGCTGCTATTCTCGAATTCAACCGGAAATTTATCCAAAAGCGAGATTCGTGTACCTACCCAGGCCGGAAATCATCCTTACAAGCAAATTCTTGTTTAGCGTTGCAAGTTGCTTAATCGTTAATGTTATTAAGTACTTTCCTATTGGTATACTTATCAGTATGTGTGTATGACTTTTTAATTAAAATGAGCATGCAAACAAGAGCAGCAAATGCAAGAGAGAAACTGAATCGATCCTGCCACGTATATTTAGCTAAAGCCGTTCTTGGAAACTGCATCCAATAATGGGGTTTGGCTTTAATTTTCTCCGTTACATAACTGTTTGGCTTTTTTTGCAGATTAATGCACGCGAACATATTCTCTATCTCCTGTCTGAAAACTAGGATCGCCCACGAAGTGAATAAAACATTTTTATTTTTCATATTATGCTAAGAAATCTGCCTTTTGTTTCCCAGGGGTCGTCGAGAAAAATGTTGCTTCAAAAATATGTCTTTCTTTTCGAATCTGTATAGTTTTTTTTTAATCTGCATCTCATCTCGCTTTACCTTATACATTTGGTGCGCTGTATCTGCATGTGACACGACGAATACTAGAGCATTTTAACCTTTCCGAATGTGAGTTTGCTATTGAAGTCATTTCAAAACGTCGGAGCAACCTAGGGACGAAACGCTTTTCAAATAACGCCAAATTAACAAATCAGTATGCACATTAAAAAGAAGACTTTCCAAAATATTCTCTGTTGGTACTGTGGTGCCCGGGAGAGCCCCAATAGACCCAGCATTACTTCAATCCAACAATCTGATCCCTTCTCTAACGCACCGGGAGCGGTGGCTAAGTGCATCAACTGATGTCACTGCAGCGCCTCTGACCGGGAGGTCCTAGGATCGAGTTCCGACGGTGGCAGGATTTTCCATACTAGCTACATAGGTAGGTCGGATTCAGTCGCTGCCTGGAGGAGAATTCTAGTGGCCGGCTGCTCTGATCGGTAGTTTTTCTTGGTTTCTCCGATCAACACCGGGTGAATGCCAGAGCAGTACCCTAACAAACGGGTTACGGATCGCTGGTAATCTTTGCTTCCTCTTCCTTACCCTATCCTTACTGCTTACACACACACTAACACATGCACTACACTACCACACATGCCGGAAGACCTGTCGGGTGCTTACAACGTGTAACCGCTGGGATGGTGCCCTGCTGGTGGGAGATACCTGTTTGAAAAAACCGCTAGTCGACGGTCGGATCTCGCCATCCAGCCGGAGAAGAATACCTCATGATAAAAAAGCATGCACTACACTTACGGGACTAATTATTTCAGTAGTTGACGCGTCCGGAATCACTAACAGTCAATCAATAAATCAATTCAGCGCGAATGTCAGAATTCCAGTTGGAAGAAGCGGACAATGTTACTGAGACCCAGGCAATTTTTTTCCTCGACTGGTTTCTTTTCCGTCCGGAATGACATCGACATGAAATGCTCGTTCGCGATATCGCCTTCGATCACGCGATGTACAGAAAACACTTCTCTCCTAAATAAAGACGGAACTGAATAGCCTACTCTATTTTTGCGCCATAGAGCACGAAACTGGAAATCTATAAAATATGTCGAAAGAGACATTGTAGCATTTCTCGTCGACACCACCTCCTGAGACATAAAACTTGATCACGCGTGAAATATATTCCGCTGAAATTCTTTCGCATTCGACCATACCCCACACGCCAACACACTTGCGAGCTCCTCTGATCTGATGTCAGAATAACCCGAGGCCTTCCGCGATAACACATCTACGAGGGATTAGGGATAAACCACCACGCCCACGACGGAACTCGAGCCCGCGACGCTTTGGGCCGAAGCGCTGAGTCGGTACACGCTCTTAGCCACCTTGGCCATCCAGGTCGGCATATGAACAATTTACTAGGAAAAAAATATGCCCCAAACATGGCTTAGGTGAAAACGGTCGTGTATGAATATTCCGGACTTGAACAGCGTTTTGTTACAGGGCCTGGGGTTAAATAATCGAATTTCGTAGCAATTAGGAAATGATTTATTCAATCATTTAATCCACACTATATTTCATATCTAATTGTACAGACCAACATAATACCTAAATTACGCAATTTGGTGTCCACAAATGCAGTATTTCATTCATTTTGTTCATTAAATGACTTAAGAGTATTTCAGCCTGCGAGAAGTAAATTGACACTTTGATATTCTGTGAAATTTAATCTGGACGGGCAGCAAATTAGAATAAACTTGTGTTCCAGAAAGCAGCTATTTTCACGTTTAATCAATGAGTGACAAAGCACAGAATGTTCTACAGATCCAACTTGACAATTGAACATGTTTTTTTCAAATCTCTTTTTCTTTCTTACAGAGATAAACCAGTGGTGCTACAGAATGGTACAGACCTTCTCTATACTAGTTTTCTAATTTCTTTGTTGTGGGATAGTCTTGCCAGAACCTCTTGCCAGCAGCCACCAATCGCCATCCATTTTTTAAATTTTCTCAATTTTTCGTTTTTTAATGGTATATTTTTGAAAAACTGTTGCCGCTTTAAAAGAATGTCGTTTAAGCCTCATAGTAAATGCGAAATTTGAAGCTCTTTCTTTCAGAAAACTTTTGAGTTATCGAGAAATTATAATTGGAAGTCATTTCAAGCACTTTTACTTGCAAATGCAATAATGTCTACAAATCTCTTGGAAATATGCATATTAATTGCGTGAGAGGTATTTAAAAAAAAACATGTGTAATTTTTGAAAAAAGAAAAGGAATACACCCAAATGAATTTGATGTCTTCCTAAACAGTGTAGTTAGCACTATCCGTACTGTGAAATATCTACAAACGATCTCTACTTCTATTGATATTAATATCATATTAATCGTTATTGATATTTAAATTATTAAATCTTTTAATCAATTTATATCTTCGACTATTACAACTTCCTGCTTGGAGACGGTATTGTAAATCACATAACATTGATCTAAAAAAATATTTCCATCGTTGATTTGTCCTCCTAAACTCATAAAGTTGCCCTATACTGAAATGTTTATAATATTGAGTATCTTTCCATTTACTTACGGGTTTCGACATACAATGCTATCTTCTTACCTGTTATATGTGGACGGGCAATCTGTACAGAATTCCGGTATCTGGAAGTTCTGTTAATGAAATTGATTATTCTTAATTGGTGGCAACTAACTATAAATTATGAGCTGTTTCTCCAATACACTAACTTACCATTTCTTAACAATTTTTTATTCACACTTTTCAAATGAGCTTATTACTTAAATTGATGTTATTTCTCTCGTATACAATAAATATCCTCCAGTACAAGGTAAAAATCAAGGTTCATGGCTTACTAAGATCGGGTGTACTCCAATTGAAATATCCACCCCATCTTCCCTCTTGATGCAGCCTATTTGCTGTTAATGTTATTGTCCCGTTTACTGTATTTTCTCCCAATGTCAAATTATGGTTAAAAAATGTCACCCGAGGTATTGTCAGTTCGTTATCGGTTTCATAAAAAATTATAAGAAATTACTAGACGTTCGCGGACTATGCTATACCTATTCTCTACACGTCTATACATATTCTCTACTATATATAGATATACATATTCTCGTCTACTGTACATATTCTCTACACATCGCAAGGGGCAGTGCAACTTCCTGTTGCATAATTTTGTCAGGCTTGCGTCCATAAAACATCGCTCTTTACTTACTGGTCACCCTGACATCCTGTATTCTTTGACTTATTTCGCATTCTGTATGCTTTGATTACATATATTGACATTCTATTTACAAATATTTTTAAACCATTCATGGTAAATAAAAAGTGGGACTTCCTGACGGATCACAGTACGAAACGTTTGAAGAAAAAAATTGGAGCAGTTTTTGAGAAAATGGTGTTTGAACGTTTCTGAAAATGCAGAATTTCTAAATTCCGTTTTCAAAGAAAAGTTTGAGTTTGTGAGAAAACATTATTGTACATCATTTAAAGCACATATACTCATAATTTCAATAATGTGAACAAATCACCGCTAATGTAAATATTAAGATCATGAAAGGCTAGTAAAATAACAATTTTGTTTTGTAATTTTTGAAAAAAACAAAAGAATAGAGCAAAAAGGTGTATGTGTAATCTCGTAGAGTATATTTAGCTCTATCCCTACCAAACGCTTAAAGAAAAAATTCGAAGCTCTTTTCGATAAAATCTTGATTTTATTGCTTTTTTATAATTGCGCATATTGCGCGAAAAACACTAAAATTTCTAAAAATATGTACATGACCTTAATGAAAGAAAACTTTTAAAGTTACGATAAATCAGACTTAAAAGTGATACATTGACATATGCCACCTTTACAAGTGTGTTTTACTCTATTCTTACAAGCATTTTTTTAAAATTTGGAACCATTTTTGAGAAACCTTTTAAAATATCTGTGAGGCTTCATTTAAAGTACCCTAAAATTTAAAGAATGTTTTTCAAATTCGCAGCGGTTCGAGTCGAGCCAGATTGATCGGTGAATATAATAAAATATATATCATACAATATAATAAAAAACACTACTAAATCAACTAGAAAACCCGTAGAGAATGTTGTTTTAAAATATACCGATATAAATGCGAACGATCCGGCAACAGTGGCTAGTCTCTTTAACCAATACTTTTCGAGAATTGCTGCCGATCTCACTAAGGGTCTTCAGGCACAAAAATCAAAAACAGACAGTTCACCCAAAATGTTAGACACAATGTTCGTTTCCGAAACTTCTTCCTATGAAATTCTCAAAATAATCGGTAAACTAAAAAATAAATATTCGTCCGGTTTAGATGAATTCCCGGGTTCTTTGTTAAAGACTTCTGCGTATGCCATTATACACCCGTCAACTCACATATTTAATGCTTCTTTATGCACTGGAACGTTTCCAGATATTTTCAAAACAGCTAAAATTAAGCCGATCTTCAAAAAAAAGACAACAAAAATGAAATTTAAAATTATCGGCCCATTTCTCTTCTATCAGTCTTTTCAAAAATATTAGAGAGACTTTTTTACGTACGAATGCAAACCTTTCTTACTAAACACGACGCGCTTTCAGATCGCCAACATGGATTTCGAAAATCAAAATCAACGGAAACAGCTATATTTTCTTTTCTTAAAGATGTCGCCTCATCATTGGACCAAAACGAGGCACCTATTGGATTATTTTTAGATCTCTCAAAAGCTTTTGACGTCATTGATCATGACATTTTACTTTCAAAATTACCTTCATATAGAATCCGTGGTATTGGTCTAGATTGGTTATGTTCGTACCTTAAACAACGATCTCAGAGAATTGAAATACGTTACTGGAATGATGGAACATTACGTACGCACCTTTCCGACTCTGCCCATTGCATGTGGAGTTCCTCAAGGATCGATTTTAGGCCCTATCTGTTCCTACTTTACGTAAACGATATGCCCTCGACGATTCAAAACGGAAGAACGGTTCTCTTTGCGGATGATACGAACATCCTCTGCAATAAAGAAACCGTAAATAGTACAATATCAGATGTTTCAAATTGGTTCCGAAATAACAAATTAATAGTAAACGAAAAGAAAACGGTTTTAATGCAGTTTTCCATTTCAAATAAACAATTATGTGCTCCATTGAAAATGAACAGTGTACCATTGACTGATGTTAAGGCAACAAAATTTTTAAGTCTCTCAGTTCAGTCAAACCTTAAATGGAACGTCCATTTAAATGAATTGAACACAAAATTAAGTTCATTATGCTACGCGTTCAGAATTCTTGCAAATTCAGTCAGCCTTCATACTGCTTGTTCTGTATACTTCGCGAATGTTCATTCCCGCCTGAGATATGGCATAATATTCTGGGGAAATACATCTTATAGCTCCCAGACTTTTAGATTACAAAAACGAATTGTACGAATAACCAAATCCCACCCACATGATTCATGTAAGCCTCTCTTCATTAATCTAGGAATTTTACCATTACCTTGTCTGTTTACTTACGAATCAGTGGTTTTTGTAAAAAATGACTTGCTTAAGGGCGGGAATATATTTTCAGAAAATGCGGAAGTCTATTACTATAACACTCGACGTAGAAATCACATTCATCAGGTGACGGTATCAACAGCTCATTACAAAAAAATTACGTACAATACATGTACATTATTTTACAACACTTTGCCAGATGACATTAAACGATTAAATTCAATAGAAAAGTTTAAATCCCAAGTGAAATCGTTTCTGCTGCATAACTGTTTCTATACAATTAGAGACTATACTGAGCATCACAAGAAAAGTAACATTAATTTTACCAATGATACATAATGCATTATTTACCATTTGGACTGTATAAATGAGTATAAACAACCTGTAACAACTATTGTACTACAGCTTCCGGGTCAATGACCCCCATCTCGATCAGTTTTTTTGTCCAGTTTCCCTCATCTATTGAGCATATACTGAGATGGCCCCTTGTTTTGCTTCTGGACATAAATGTAACTTCATTTTCTGTGCACGTCTTCTAGAATTCAGTGGAAAATACAATTATTCAAATTATCGTTCCCATGTTGTCGCGCCAGGAAGTATTATTCTGAAGGACAACATGGATAAGAGCCAAAATTTATTGTCTTTTTATCCTTGAAAATAGATTTTATTACGTGGGAGTTTTTCTCGTTTTTTTCTCCCTTTCAAAATTCAAAATTTAAGTAGTATATGACTTAGTGTAGGGATCACAGAATTTTGAAAATGTGCACACAATTCACTTTTCCCCATAGCACGTCATACGCAGTTTTAACTTTTTTTGCCGCAAAATAAATAAATAAATAAATAAAAAATATATATTTTGAAAAGAATCCTAAGAATGGTTTAGGCGCTAGTGGTGTTCACAGACGGATAGACAGCAGGTCGGACGTTTTGCCGTCAATCGATTTCTCGGTAACGGCCCACAAAACATATATTCTGGCGACAACATGTGTTACGAATTTGTTTTTTAAATTTAGCAACTGGATTTATCCACTCTTTCGTTACCAGGTCCAGGCAACAAGAGGTTTCTGCCGAAAATTCGCCTTTCTTCGCGCAGCATTCCATAACTTTCTCATTACTGCGCAAGCGGTAGCGTAAAAGTAAGAGGGAAATAAAGCTGTACTAGTTCCTGATGTTTAACTATTCCACGCTTAAGTTTAAATTTTGAACAACGAACATTTTAGGGTCAAAGTTCATGATATTGTAATTACAATGATGACGGTCATCATCTTACAGATTATACTAATTGGTTTATTGTGGTCTTCCGTACTTCTGAATGTTGTGATTTGAAATCGAACGCTCTGTCGTGTACTTTCGTGTTATCGTGCACCCTGGTTTGTAATTCAGAAAGCTATTCATTCCTAGAGGACCTTTCTTGTTGAATCTTGAGGAAATTTCATTTCAGCAGCATCGGTGCAGAGAACATAATGTTGGATCTAGTTTGAAAATAGCCAACCTCTAAAATAAAATTATCTTGGCAAAACGTCATTAAAGTGCACATTACTGACAATGATTATCACATTTATGAGTTTATTCTTTGTGAAGTGAAATGTGATGAGCTTAATCCTCTTATCTGTACGCTTGCAAATACGAACTAATTTCCTCAAGAAGAAATTCTTCGTAAAACGTTAAGAAAGGAATTTTATATTTTATCTTACCGCGGAAAGCAAGGAGGGAAGAATGTATAGTTATCATGTTTTTTCAATTATTTGTTAAAATAAGATGAACCAATGAGAATGTAGAAGATAAATTTATTTGGCAACGGTAGTGAAGTATTGCTTAAGATAATTCAATAATGTTATGAATTCAAATTTCAGATTTGCATTCTGTTATACTTAAATGTTGCCGGTAACGTAGTTATCAGTAGAGTCCGGACGTTCATGCAATTTCATATCTTCTCCCAGACTTTGTAACTATATGTTTTTATAATATCTGTACAAATTACTAATTATTTGATTCTATCTTTCGTCAACATTTTATGTAGCATATAAGCATATAATTGCCATTTTTATAAATGCATCATATTTCCACCAAATAAATGTATATAAGGCATATTTTTGAAATTTTACAAGATCCTTTCACTTTCCAGATTTTCCCTTTATTAAAATCTATAATGCAACATGATGCACTTAAGTGCAATCACGTCGGACATGAAGTGTTTCCCTATTTCAAGGTTTGAATTTCTGTTCAGGGTGCGTGATCTCCTCGCAGTCAGGAATTTGCCTGAAACTTTTTGTTAAATCTCCATCAAGGGTTCAGTTGTTTAGACCAATAGCACCTAATAGTCCACTTCCACGTGCACCAATATCAACTCGGAGAACGTGCCTCGATGCTCCCTCTTATAACGCTCTGCACATAAAATATGTCAGAGAATTGATGGATTGTTAATGATTCCTGGCGCGTCAACTACTGAGATCATTAGTCTCGTAACTGTTGTGCATTTTTTTCATCGGGAGGTGGCGGTGATTCTCCCCTACTGGATGGCGATATCCGGCACCGACCTACCGCCGACTAGCGGGGTTTTTCCTAGACAGGTATCTCCCACCAGCAGGGCTCCACCTCAGTCGGGACATGTTCTAAGTCTCCGACCGGTTTCCCGGCATGTGTGGTAGTGTAGTGCATATTAGTGTAAATGTGTGTGTAAAGGGGTGAAGATATAACAAGGAAGAGGAAGGAAAAATTGCGCGCAATCCGAGGCCCCTTTGTTAGGGTACTGCTCCAACATTAGCCTGGTATAGATTGGATAAGCCACGGAAAACTATCGATCAGAGCAGCCGGTCGCTAGAATTCTCCTCCAGACAACGGCAGAATTTGACCTAGTTGACAAACTAGTGTCAAAAACCCTGCCGCCGTCGGGACTTAAGTCTAGGACCTCCAGGTCAGAGGCACTGCAGTGACATCAGTTGATGCACTGAGCCACCGCTCCTAGTGCGTTAGAGTAGGCATCACATTATTGGATTGAAGTGATGCTGCGTCTATTGAGGCTACAAAAATATTCTCTCGGGTAATGAATCTTGTCTTTATATCTACCCTTTTTTCACTTTTACTTAAGCAACCATCAATAGAGGCTCTCGTAATTCATTTGAATGAATCAATATCGGTTTTTGAAGAAACTAACATAACAAAGTAATATTTCTGAAAGTGTAGATCAAATCATAAAAGAAAAAAGTAACAAATATAGTTTCCAAAAACTGTGGCTACCCAAGTGTGTGGCTACCTAATATTAGTGACAATCTCGAAAGAAAACTCTCCGTTTAATGGAAAGACTTTTCTCTCTCAGTAAAACACATCGCGTCATTTAAATATAGTCTATATTCGTTTACAAAGATGAGAGACGTTTCTCACGATATAAAAGCATTTTGGGGTCAAGAAGCGCAGTTTCTCAATTGAAACCGTCGATCAATTAATTATTTGTCGTGAACTGCAATTCATCACCGATTTTGAACAACAAAACAACTGCGCCTCAATAGCCTCAAAACGCTCTAAATTAATGTTCAATTAACAATCGTAATCTTAATATATTTTTTATAATGTATTAGGACACATTTATTGGCATATTTTGCATCTTTAAGTGTATATTTGCATGCATATTTTGTAGTCTTTTTATGGGGTGAACTGCCGGTCTGTAGTTATCAGTTAACGCCAAGGTAATGAAAACAATGCCAGGAACTATTAGGCGGAATAGAATATCATTCTTCATTGCAAGGCTTACCTTACGCTTTGTTAACAGTAAATGATACACAAGAGGGAAAGTGAGTGTATTCCTTTTCACATATACTTGTGTTTGTTTTCAGATTTTTCGGTGTATAGGATGCAGCCTAATTTTAAGGCCTCTGAAATATGTTATAAAAGCATCCAATTGTTTGCATTTGTCATTTCATTCACATTTATTTACTTAAATCAAATTTTAGAAAACTCAGGTCAATTTCAGATTTGAAATTAAGAGAATGCAAGTGCTGTAATAATAAAAGGATCTATAGTAACTGTTAAGAACTGTAATCAGTTTTGTAATCTAAACAAAAGTGTTCTAGTAATCAATGTCATTTTGTAAACTACTTTTAATATCAGTGCCATTTTTTGCGCGATTAATATTCAAATTTAAAAATATATATTACGTTCAAGCTATTACAAAGTCAATCAAATTATGTACGCCATTTGTATATTAATATCTTATTACAATCTCGATAGGCCATGAAGTTCGACCAAGGGAGCTCATTGGATAATTCTCCAATCTCGTTTCGTAATGTGTTATCTTACAATAATCATTTCGTAAATAACTATTTCCCGTACATTGTCATTGACCGTATTTTACAGTAAACAAAAGTTTTCTTTTTAAACCAAACGATAACGTATTTCGGCGTGGGATCGTTTTGACCCACTATGTTGGCGTGGCCGCTGGCTCAGCAGCGCCACACAGCCTGGGACACCAACACCACTCCCACCGCCACCGCCAGGCAGGAGACTTAATGAAGCAAGCAATTCTCGCTTCCTGCCGCCAATTAGCGGACCTAATTGTGCATATTACTTTGCTGGCAGAATCAATTAGAGGCGCGCGAGGAACGCCGCCGCTTTTCCAGGACGAGACCGCCTCGCCCTGCCACGCCCCCACCTGCTTCAAGGGGCAGATGTGCTCGTTCCTAGACTCTGACCGGGAGGTCTTGGTTTCTATTCCCGACGCTGTCACTGCGGATTCGGTGGTATACGCGGATTCGGGGGTATAACGTTCAGCGTACCGAACTGTTATACCCGTGTTTGCGGGTTCAAACCCGATCAAAGCCGCGGATTTTTAAGGGAGAAAAAATCGAATTCGGATCCCCTTCCTTCGGAGGGGAAGTAAAGCTCTGCTGTCCCATGTAGCCCCAGTAGCCGACGGTAGGTCGGCGCCGGATCTCGCCATGCGGCGGGGGAAGATCACCACCATCTCCCGGGAAAAAACATGTACTACACAAACGGGACTAATGACCAAACAGTTGACGTGCCCGGAAACACGAAAGAATCCATCAATCAATCAACCGGAGCAGTACCCTAACAAACGGGCCATGGACCGCGCGCGATCTTTCCTACATCTTCTTTTTCGTATCCTCACCTCTTACACACACATTTACACCAACATGCACTACACAACCCCACATGCTGGGAGACCGGTCGGGAACTTAGAACTTGACCTGGCCGGGGCAGTGCTCCACTGGTGGGAGATACCTGGTTGGGGAAAATCCCGTTAGCAGACGGTAGGTCGGAGCCGGATCTCACCATCTAGGGGGAAAATCACCGCCAACTCCCGAGAAAAAACACGCACTACACTTACGGGACTAATTACCATATTAGTTGAATATGGAATGATGGATGAACCCGGAATCATAAACAATACATAATCATAATTATACAATAAACAATAATACAAATAACGCAAATAAACAATAATAATCATAATTATAAACAATATATAATCATAAACAATCTATCAATCAGTCGTTTGCTGAGACGCATTGCGCGGCCGCATCAACGGGGCAGGACGGGCACCACCCCCTCCCGCCACGAAAGTACCGAGTCCAATCGCTGACCGACCACCTGCCTCGCGCTTCATGAGCGCAAACCGCACATCGCGTGCCCACATCCATATTTAGGTCCCAGCCGCTCTCAGAACTCTGCATTCAGACGAAAACAACCACTCGAGTTTCGCGAGGATCCGCGCCGACGCTCGGCGGAAGGGGAGGACCTTGCTTGGGAGGAAGGAGATAGCTGTTCAACGGACATTTCGACCGGGCGCCTTTCGGCCCTCAGTTATCTGCAAAATAGTTGAACGTCGCCGAACGCTCCACTGCCGCCCGGCCGCATCTACAAGATTTAAAGTCTCCGCGCGTAGTAATCAAACACCCTTTCAATTAATCTCAATTGATTAATAACAATCGAAATAAAATACAATTTCAATTAATCTATTTGTTGTGGTAAAATAATTCATAGATTCATAGGAAATAGTTTTTGAGAGACAAAAGAATACAATTTTTGAAATAATTAAAGACAAACAAAGAGTGTGAAATGTAATTTAAAATACAGATTTTAGCTATATCAATAAACTAGAATGAAAATAAAAAACTAAAATAATTTTCATCGATTCTTTTAACACTGTGAATTATTATATTATAGAAAACGTTATTAATAAGACAATAATATATACGACAAAAAGTTTACTTACCAGAATTACATATGAAAGTACAAAAATAAGAGTTAAGGGAAAAATAATTCGTTTCATACAAATTATAATGTCATTTTGTATGTTTCTCACAAATTAGGACACAAGGCGCACTTATTAAATGCAATTAATATTTGGTTTTAATTTCATTATATCGAATGTTCCATTTAAAATTGGTTTGGGGAATATTGTAGAGTATCTATAATTTGAGTCTCGATTGTTCGAGTTTCCCATAAATTCAAGTTAAATCCGACTTACCCAAAAATAATTAAAATAAGTTTATTCCCGAAAAATTGAGCAAGATATGAAAAATTTACAAGTTTTTTTGTTTGGACGGTTCCAAGAATTGTTGCTGGACCGGTACGGTAGCATTGTAGATGTTACGCCCAATCCGGCAAACAACAATTAGATTAGTTGTGCAGATTGCAGTTCGATTAGTTCAGTACTATTAAGCGCAATTTAAGTCACCTTTGAGAGATTTTTTTAAATTTAGTTTATAGCATCTTTGTTTCTCTACGATGGAGTCTACAAAAAGGAAAAGGAAAAACGTTCCATTAGTAGTGAAATTAGAATCATTAAAAAGACTGAGTAAGCGGAAATCCTGAATATATTATGCAGGTATATTTTTTTCAAATACACATACTCTGAAATTAAGAAGTTGTGTTTATATTTCTATTTTAATATATTAATCGTTTTCGATAATCCAGTCCCGTGCACCTCAAATTACAGAGACTCTACTGTTTCTGCAAAAGTGCTTTAAATTCCCAGGTGAGTAGGTCCACATCAAAATCTCGAATGCACGGAGTAGAATTTTGGCGTTGTAAAGATTTTAAGTATAAAATAATATAATATTGCGTTCATAAATTAAATTTTGTAAAATGGAAATTATTGGTCGTTTATTTTATAAACCAATACTCCGCCCTTTTCCTGGAACACAGCACCGGGTATTCACTCAGGGCCTCAGAGGTCCCGGCCGATCACCGACGGCGACCGGCAACCAGGGATGGTCGAACACGTGGTCTGAGAAAGAGAGGCGAGTGACTGCGGGTGACCTGTAGAATCACGGAGAATGCAGACCTCCACTCTCAGACCCGGTATTGATTGATTGAATTTTTCGTGTTTTCGGGCGCATCAACTGATTCGGTCATTAGTCCCGTTAGTGTAGTGCATGTTTTTTTCTCTGGAGATGGCGGTGATCATCCCCCGCTGGATGGCGAGATCCGGCGCCGACCTACCGTCGCCTAGTGAGGTTCCCCCTAACCAGGACTCTCCCACCAGCGGGACACCGCCCCAGCCGGGACAAGCTCTAAGCACCGGTCTTCCGGAATATGTGGTAGTGTAGTGCATGTTAGTGTGAGTGTGTAAGGGGAGAGGATAGGACAAGGAAGAGGAAGGACAGATCGCGCGCGGTCCGTGGCCCGTTTGGTAGGGTGCTGCTCCAGCATTCGCCTGGTGTTGATCGGAGAAACTACGGAAAACTACCGATCAGAGCAGCCGGCCGCTAGAATTCTCCTCCAGACAGCGACTGAATTCGACCTAGCTGAAACGCTAGTGTCGAAAATCCTGCAGCCGTGGGGAGTGGGAACCGAGGACCTCCCGGTCAGCGGCGCTGCGTGCATCAGTGACTGGTGCACTGAGCAGAAGGCAAAAACGTCCTCCCCTCCCCGCGTCGCTTTATAAGCGAGGCGCGGTGCACTACACACAGTCGAATTTTTGGGGTCGAGTCAAGCTATGGGGAGTACGCCCGCCTTTTCAATATTACGACACTATGCTGCGCAATTGGATTGGAATTACGACTTCTGGATTGTACACCGCTTACGCCGACCTGAATTGTTACATCTACTGGAGGACGAGACCCCGCATTGGATTTGGTATTTGGATTTAATAAATCGTTGCATTAAAGTTGCAATTTCCTCATTTAGTAGTGAGCACATTTAGTACAGATCATAGCCAACTTTAGAGCTGCGGCACTCCTGCTTGGAGCCTACAGATGTGCACGTTTGAGTCGCGCTGCGTAGCCAGGTCAATACGCTGAGCAGAGAGCGCCACCTCTCCGACACCGCCTCCCGTGCTAAGCCGTTCTGGACTCCGAACGGCTTGGAGAGCTCAAATGCAATATTTCCTTTGTTTCTGCAGCGTCCTTTCCCGTAGGTTCCTTGTCACGGAGGTTCTAGGATTAGTCGGTGGCGCATTCTTAACATTAGTTAAGTAGCCCGAAGGAATCCAGCCACAGTGTGGAGAACTGTAGTGGCCTGCTATATGTTCTCGTGGTTCCTTCGGTCAATACCAAGCGCATGCCAGAATAGTACCTTAACGTAAACCGTTCGCGTTAGCGGCTAGTCAAATGCTCAACCATTTTTATATCAGTAGATTAACAATAACTAATTGTAAATGTGAATGCAGCATTGACATATTTATATGTAAATAGTTAAAATAGAAGTATGGATTATTACCTCATAAATCCATGTTAAATTTAGTCTCTTCTATTATTTTTCATTTTCATAAGGGTGCCATACATATTATTCATCAGCTTAGTCTACAAGTTTACATCAGCTCCCGCAGTGTTCTTTCTGCTATGAATATGGGTCCACATTGCATTGAAAGTGAAGTATTGTCATGTAATTTTAGGTTGTTTATCAAACAATATGTTAAGTTATTCCTAGATCCAGTACTTCCCGTCACGATGAGTTTTGCGGTATTTTTTTAATCACTCCTCATAAAGCCCGGTGAATAATACATTATGTTCCATTTAACTGCATCTGATTCCTCAAAAATTTACAATTTAATGAAAGGAAAAAGTACTCTGGCCTCATAACTTTTTCAATAACCTAAAAAAATAGACCCACGAAAATATTTTCCATACGAGACTGCATTAATTAAAATTTATTTTATTCAAAAGTTAGTCCGGAAAGAGTCAATTTTCTTATTACCATGTTGAGGAACAGGTTTTATTTTCGTATGAAGTATTTTTTTGTTTACTTCACCCAGGTCGATCGGGCATATGGTTTCAACTAAGGAACTAAGGGGCCGCGGACCACAAGCAACCTTTCCTTCGAGACCAATCGGGAGCTTACAGCTTGTCGTGGATGGGACGGCGTCCCGCTGGGAAATATAACTCGACGGAAACCTGTGCAAGCCGACTTGTCGGGAAGCGCCAGATTTCACGACCGAGTGAGCCACTCATCTTCCGGGATGTAACACGAACTACACATACGGGAAAATGAGGATTGTAGAGGACCCAACCAAAAACAATATAAACAATCAATTGAATCACGAGATAGATGAGCACGTCATTGAAGGGCAGCCATGCTGAAACCCTGAACGGAGTCCTGCGTTCGTCCTCCACCTGGTGTACCGGGAGAGAGGGCTCAGGGCATCAACTGATGCGCTGCAGTCCCTCTCAGTGGGAGGACTTAGGGTTCCACTGTCGACGATGGCAGGATTTTCGGCACTAGTTTGTCAGCTAGGTCGCATTCAGTCGCTGGCTGGAGGAGAATTATAGCCGCTGACAGCTCTGATCGGTAGTTTTACGTGGTTTCTCTGATCAACACCATGTGAATGCCGGAGCAGTTCGCTAACAAACGGGTAATGGACCACGCGCGATCTTTCCTTCCTCTTCCTTATCCTATTTTTACCCCGTTCACACACTTTTACTAACATGCACTGCACTACCACACATGCCGGAAGACCGGTCGGAAGTTTGTAACTTGTTCTGGCAGTGCCCCGCTGGTGAGAGATATCTGGTTGGGGAAACTCCCGCTAGCTGACGGATCTCGCCATACGGCGTGCCTCGCATGCCTAGGCTGGCGCAGACGTTGCCCGTTGCTAAGGCGGCCAAAGCTCTGAGCGAAGTGTATGCCCAATGCGTCTTTCTCGAATAATGTCCTGAACATACACAGCGCAACGGACCAATACATCCAGTGATGAATTAACCAATAGGAAGGACTAGTTAACTGCATAGGACAGGGTGCCCGGTGACATGAAAATATTACAATATTACCTATTATAAAACCTACTTTTAGTTCTCATATTCTAAACATTTTACGGAATAAAAAAACGCATTAAGTGATACATTAAAGCTTATGCTTTAAAGAAGCAAATACAATTGTCAAATTAAAAATTACGTTTACGTAAGTTTTGAAAAATTAAAAGAATGTGAACATCAAAATAGCTTTAATGTCATGTTATTCAGTATATTTGGCACAATTTGTACAAAACGTTTAAAGATAAAACATGGAACTGTGTTAGGAAAAGTCTTGCTTTCAACATTGACTATATTTTATTCGAAATTGCGCAAAAACTACTACTTTGTTAAAAAGTGTACTACATTCATTAAAAATCTATATGGATAACAAATTTCATTTGAATAAAAAATCTATCTTTAATGATTTCTAGCTACATCGGGAAAGAATGGGAAGGCAAGGAATGGCTTTATCAGGGTCAGCACGGTTTCGGGAATGGTTTTTCGTGCGAAAGTCAGCTACTCTCACTTTTGCAGAACCTAGCCGACGTAGTAATTAATTCTGCCAATGCTTTCGAGGCTGTTCCACACGATCATCTTATAAAGAAATTAATAGATTCAGGTTTAGACACTAGACTGGTAGCGTGGAACCACGATCCTACTTCGTGACAGTACACATAAGATCCGAGTACACATAAGAAGTTACTTTTCATCCTCGAGAAACGTCACGTCAGCAATTTCACAAAGGAGTGTCATCGGAACACTCATGTTTCTTGCCTTCGTGAATGATTTGCCGACTAATTTAGCTTCCAATGTACGACTCTTTGCAGATGACTGCGTAATTTAGATAATTATTAAATCGGAGGAGAACTAGAATATTTTGCAGCGAGACGTAGACAAATTACAGACCTGGGCGGAAAGAAACGGAATGGAAATAGACAGTTTAAAGAGCAAGTCCATCACGTTTGGTAGGGGTCGAAATTACAATGAAGCCGCGTATAAATTGAGTAATAATGTTATACCTCGAGTCACGTTTTGCAAATAGGAGTACAGCTAGACCATAAATTCACCTGGGAAAATCAAGTAAATTTCGTTAAAGGGAAAGCCTGGAGATATTTGCATTTTATGATGCGAATTCTGAAAAAGAGTTCAGTGAGAGCCAGAAAACTAGCATGTGTGATTAGTACGACCCATATTAGAATATGGCGCGATATGTTGGGACCCATTCAGAATTTTTCAGCAAAGAAATCTAGAAAAGGTTCAGCGTAGAACATCAAAATTTTCTTTTAGGGGTAACAGGAATAAAGTATGGGAGTCACTCGAAAGAAGGAGAATGAAGTCGCGTCTTTATGCTATTATAAATCGTGCACAGGCTTTCGAGCGTGGAAAGAAATTCAAAGTGGATTAGGGAAACCTACATATTTTGGCAGAGCGGATTATATGACACATCACAAAATTCAGACAAGAATTCAGAAAATGGACGTTGAGAAATATTCATTCGCGGATCGAACTATTCGACACTGGAACGGTTTCCCTGTGACAATCTTTGATCAAAACGCCTAAGCAAATTTAAAAACAAATTAAATTCATAGATGTTGATATGTGTATTATTATCTCTTAAATATTATGAAAGAAGTAAGCTATGTAAAGTATGTTGTATTGCCATTATTATTATTATGATTATTTTATACATTGTTTTTCTCGGTATTCACCGGATTTTTATTTGACTTTGTGTCGGGTTAATAACCAAGACACAGGTCAATTCATGTTTCGTCGCAATTTAGGAATTTTCGAACAATCCTGCATGTGTTTAAGATGATCGATTTTTGCATAAGTCTATAGGTATATTTTGGTATTTGAATAAGTTCCAGGTTTTTATGGATGTTATTTGGTATAACTCCTGTGCACGAAATGACCAGAGGAACAATATGAACTTTTTGGAGATGCCATACTGCCTTGACTTCAGTTGCTAGTTCTGTATACTTTGTTATTTTTTCTGCATGTGCTGTTTGGAGATTAGCTGTTTGTGGAACAGTTATGTCAAAACTTTTGCCGTTTACAAAAGTTATGTCTGGTCTGTTATGGTGAATAGTTTTATCTGTAATAATTTCTCTGTCATAGAACAACTTAAAGTTTGAATTTTCAAGTACAGTTACGGGAACATATTTGTAATATGGGCAGGTCATTTCTTGTAGGTTGGATTTCGCTGCCAGTTTCTGGTGAATGATATTTGCAACTTGATTGTGCCTATAGGTGTAATCTGTATGAGCCATTAATTTGCATCCTGATGTGATGTGCTGAATGCTATCAACTGTTGTATGGCATTTTCTACATTTGTCATCTATTGTTTGTTTGAGGATATGCTTCCTGTAACTTTTAGTGTTGATCACTTATTATTATTATTATTATTATTATTATTATTATTATTATTATTATTATTATTATTCATGTGCAGTGTTGTGCAGGTGAGGGAAACGAGTGGGTAAGAAACACATTGAAACTCACTGATTATTAGTATGGTGAAGTGAAGTGAAGTGTTGTCAGGTGGAGTGCTATGGAAGCTTGTACGATGAAATGTTCATGTTAATTTGTAAAGTTTGTAATTTTCGTAAAATTTTGAATAGTTGTTAAGTTCTGTAATGTTTACTTATTGTATTCTGCCACCAAGTTCTTAAATGTATTTGCAGAAAATTTCTAATAATGAAGTTCAATAACGTTGTTCTAGGAGAGTTTCAAAATTTTGCAACTGTTCACTACTGAAAAGTAACAGTGAAAATTGGACTCATGCCATTTGTATATTTCATTCTATTCCCACAAGAACTTAAAAGGGGAAAAATTAAGGGTTCTTTAATGGTAAGTATTTCACGTACTTCATGTAAAATTATTCCAAAATTTAATGAACTATTTTCAAAATCGTAGGGCTTTAGTTTAGGTGCTCAAAGAAGGCCGGCCGGTAGTACAGACAGACGAACGGGCGCTTTAATAAACACTTCATTAGTATTACGGAACCTGAATTTGTTGACTCCGACTACACTACGTACGAGGGAGAATCAAAAAGTAAGCTACACTTCGAAGTTATGGCCATTTATGGCCAAACTAGCTACACACAGGCAACGCGGCAATGATAATATACAATGTAAGTTGACATTTCCACATAGTCTCCAAGATAATGTAAATATTTCTCGAAACGATCAACTAGCTTATAGATTGCGGATGCGTGTAAATCACATCCAGCACTATGGAACCACTTAGAGACATCTGCTATCAACTCCTCATCGTTTCGGAATCGTAGTCCTCCAAGTTACTCTTTCTGCTTACGAACACATGATTTTCGCATGTCGCTAAGTCTCGACTGTATGGAGGATGTTGTCATACTTTGCTTACTTAAATCGCTGCAGCAGTTCGGACGTTTGACGGGCCGTGTCATCAGGTCATGTGTTTTTGAGCAACAAAATCACACTGGCGATCAATTTCCCCCGCCGCTTTTCTGTAATTGCCTCACGCAACCGGTTCAACGTTTACAAACGGCCATATGAACGCACCTCCAATTTAGAGTGAACATCCAGTTGACGCGCTGTTAAGCCTAGCCCGCATTGCACAAATATCACGACGGGATATCACACCAACCTTCGGATCTCGCAGGAGTTGATGTAGCTTGCTATGCATTGGTCACGGTCATGTGATACATGGTGCTCTCGCGGCGGGTAGTGTGTCGTGACCGGCCGCACACAGTTAAAGGAGCCGCCGCCGAGTGACGTCAGCGGAGCGTTACCGCCCCTGGTGAGAGAAGAAGGCAACCGGTGCGAGCTGGCCTGACCCGTCTACGCGTGGCCGTCACGCCCGAGCAGGCGGGTAGAGACTCGCCACCGCCCCTACTCCGCAGTTAGTCGGCAAGCCAATAGTCCTAGCGGGCTATAAGAGGGCTACGACCCGACGCCGGAGCAGACAGCGAGCGGCAGTGTAAGCGAGTGTATCCTGGCGAGTGTAATGGTGATAGAAGTGTGGAGAGCGACTACTACGACGACTAGTGCTACGGACTTGGAACTCTCCTGCGGATATTCGACGACTTGGCTGATTTTGGGACTTCTTCTGGACTACAACAACACGGCTTCGCTTACGGTACATTCTTCTTGTGATTCGGCACTTCAACAATTGTACCTGGCCTTGAATAAAAATTATTTTAAGAATACTTGTCTTTATTTGGATACTACATAGTGTAATTTTTGATTCGCCTATTATAGAAAGTAATTTACCAAATAAAGTAGATAAAATACTTTTTACGTTTTCAGGAAGCCACAAAACAAGTTTTTCTCTCGAAAAATGGTACTTTTGGCCGAAGCGGTACTACATTGCTTTCTTTATATTATGTATTTTACTTATTTACGTACGTATATGAGAAAGTAAAAATAATAAATATATTTATAATAAATATATAATAAGAGTATTTATCCCTATCTGCAGATATACGTAACGACACCTAACTATATGTAAAGGTGCGAATGTGTTTTGCATGCTCATGCGCCAATACGGCTTACTCTCTTTTTCTGTGGTTTATCATTGCCACCATCCAATGTTAAGATGATAATAACAAATTTCTCCTCGACAAAGCAACACCATGTTCTTGGATTTCTAGTTACCACGACTCGTGGAAACATTCAAACCGACGCAATTCGCCGCACACAGCTGTTGTGCGGGTTGCGTCCCGACTTCCAGGCGCGTTGCCAGCGCGAGCGCGCACGCCTCCGCACTCGAGAGCGCCGCCCGCGCAGCGCGAGTTGGCGCATTTAAGACGCCACCCCGCCTTGTGTTATTGCTGGCGCGGCGAGTTCCTGTTGGCGCGCGCCGCATTAGCAACTTCCCACTCCCGCTGACGAGCCCTCCTCAACGCGCGCACGCTGGCGCAGAAATTTCAGAAGGGAAAATCTTGTAAATTCTTCTCCGCCCGCTCCGACTTCAAAACGTTCCCTCTCGGCCTGCGGTGATGTTCGGGAGCGCGCCTAAGCCCATTGCCATCGTGCCAGATTTTTCATCCTTGAGGTACGCCACCTGGAAATCGCAACGCGGGCGGCTGATTCTGTTGGCGCGCTCAAGGAGCTTCGGGGAGTTCGCAAGCAGCTCTCGCTGTTCGTATTTTCGCCCCCACCCCACCCCCACCGAGCGCGAAGTGGCGTCTTTTACCGGAATTTATCCTCCGATCGCGGCTAAACTATGCGCCAGTTACTTTGTCGGAGAGGTTGTAAGTTGCGCCCGCGCGCGAGTCGTGCTATATTCCTCGCTGCTTCTGGAACCCTCGTCCAATAAGAACGGAGAGGAAAGATGTCGAAATGGAAAGCGAACGAAGAAGTTGTAACTGTAAAGAAGATCGATGCTTCACGAGAAGACAAAACAAAAACAAAAGAATTATATAAAATTTATAAACATATAGAATGTAGAGATATGATTTGAATAAAATAACGAAATTCTAGTACAAAGAACAGATGGGTGAAACAATAAGTCATACAATAGTTGAGAAATTTAATTTAATAATCAAAAAACCAAAAAGACGTATGGGGAAGTATATTCTTCCTAGAACTTCAGAATATCTACCTCTATTACTACCACATAACTGAATAATAAATAAATGTACCAAAGTGTGTTGTTGTCATTAATTGGTAACTACAAAATTGTCAACTTCATGTAGAAGAAAACTATTTGTACCAGCAAACAAAATACAAATTTTAATTTATAATATTTGACGAAATAACTCTAACTCCTTCTCGGCCACTCCCTACGCTACTAGTCCAAAGAGAGCTCAACAAGCGAGGAAGCTTAGGGAACAAACTGTAGAATTAAAAACATAAACCCAGAAATACGTAAGATCACACCACCGAAATGTACAAAAAAGAAGTCTTGTTTGTAAGAAAGAGCCAATACGTACAAATAAAATGAAAATGTTCTGTGAAAATACTGATAAATGAGCGCAGTTTATAAAAACATCGTAAGCCAGAACTGGTATAAAGTGGATAAAGGAAAAAAAATATATTTCGGGAATAAACGTCAGCAGCCAACGGTGCTGCAGAGTGCGACAGTAAGGGCAATAAACGAGAAGCAGTATTTCTAGCCCTTCTGAGTGAAGAGGTCGCAAGGAACCGTGTCAGTGGACGAATGTAGTTGGCAGATGCTGTCTCAGGCGCCTCCGGAGAGCATCTCGCCCTCCGCGTGCGAGGTAAATGACGGTCGAGTCAGAGGACAAGCGGGTGAGCGAAGGCGACCAGGCGAACAAACGACGTTCTGTGAACGAGCTTGTTAGTGACGTAAGCAAAGTGGTTGGAGTGGTTGAACTGCAGGCGACGAAACCGAAATCGAAAAAAAAGCTCATGAAATCAGTGAGGCAAGAGAGAACAGGGGTTGTGAGAGGTCCACGGGGAAGGAAAAGCCGGCCAAGATGGGGGGGGGCGATGTGGAATCGGCGCAAAGGGTTTGGCGCGCGCAGAAGGAAAGGCTTAGAAGGAGTGCGGTTTGGGAGGGACAGGGTGGAACGAGGCGAGGCGGGGAGTTGGAGATGATTGAGGAGCGGGAACGGGAGGAGAGGGAATCGGCGGGCGCGTCGCCACGGGCGGGGCGAGCAGGGTTGTCGCCGGCGGAGGAGGGGCGGGGCGGGGCGGGGCGGGGAGGGGCGCGAGCGCGGCTGTCGGTCGGAGGGTTCATTAGCGGAGCGGAGGGCCGGATGAGGAGCGGCCCGAGAAGTCTCGCTTGTTTGTTCCATGAAGAGTGCTTGTGTTAATTCCCTGCAACAAGATTGCCACGTTAATCCGCGAGGCAATCCAACGGCGGCGGCGGGGGGCTGCGGGCGAGGGGGCGAGAGCAACCGCTGGCGGGACTGACGCCGGGAGGCGGAGGCTGAGCCGCCGCGGGAATTCGCGCTCCGCAGACCAGCAGCGGGGAGCGAATTACGAGCGAACGCAAACACGAGACGACTTAATGAGGAGGAAAGAGTACAATGTTTCAGAAATAAACTAAGTAAGAAAATAATTCAAAGTTACGTTGTATCTGAATGAAATTGTTCAATAGAAATAATATAACGTTTATCGCTTCGAAAATTATAAAACAAAAGAGAATTGCAAACAGGTTGAATGAATACATAAAAGTATGTTTAAATTTAATAAATTTGGTGTAATTCTCTACTGACTATTTAACTTAAGTATACTACCGTGAGAAATAATATTAATAGGTTGTCATTATAGGTGAACAGAAGTAATTAAGGAATGCTTGTGAAAGGATGCACATTTCGCAAAGAGAGATAGCAAGGGAAACAAGAAAAAAGCGAAATACTCGGAAGAGCGGAAAGCCCGAACGGGTGAAGAGGCCGGGAGACTCATCAGGCGAACGCTTTCAAACGCGGAGATGACTGGATTTCGCGAGTGCGAGTGGCGCGGGGGCGGAGGCGTTGATGCAACGACGTAGGCACTGCGTAAAGAGCAAGGGGTCGGAGCGGGGCGACGGGGATGGAGAGGGCGGAAGCAGAATCTTTACGAGCCATTCTTTGTTGTTGTTTTTTTTTATTGATTGATTTTTTCATGTTTCCGGGCGCGTCAACTACTGTGGTCATTAGTCCCGTTAGTGTAGTGCATGTTTTGTCTCGGGAGATTGCGGCGATCTTCCCCCGCTGGATGGCGAGATCCGGCGCCGACCTACCGTCGGCTAGTGGGGTTCCCCTAACCAAGACTCTCCCACCAGCGGGGCACCGCCCCAGACGAGACGAGCTCTAAACTCCCGACTCGGAATATGGATGGTAGTGTAGTGCATGTTAGTGTAAGTGTGTGAGTATGGGGAGAGGATAGGACAAGGAAGAGGAAGGACAGATCGCGCGCGGTCCGTGGCCCTTTTTGTAAGGTACTGCTCCGGCATTCGCCTGGTGTTGATCGGAGAAACCACGGAAAACTACCGATCAGAGCAGCCGGTGCAGGCCTCATTATCGTTGAAAACTGATTTTTCGAAAATTACAAAGTTGAAACTTTTCTCGACGTGTTTCATCAATTACAGTTATGAAGAATCTGAGTACTTTCACTTAATTACGGGTGAGAAAGTACGTGCTGTTTTGGCACCGCTAATTTAATAATTCCAAAGGACGGGATCGCAAGTTTGTGACAGGGCCACAAATTTCCTGACGGACTCAATGATTTGAATGTGAGGTTTCAAGTTGAACTGTATTCTTATTTTCGGGTTTCAAGATCGAGGGGACGTCTATTTCGTCAATCTTCATTGACTGATTAGTGCTTCCGATCACGTGAACTGCTATGAATACCGCAAATGTAGTGCATGTTATACGTTGGAAGGTGATTGTCTTCCACCTCCGTTTGGACGTGAGATTTGGAACAGACTTACAAATCGGTTTATGGGGGCTTCTCCTCCGGGTAATTCTGCTTTGTGCAACTGACCCAGCTAACAACGGTTTCTAACTAGCTCCCGACTGGTTTCCCGACCTATGTGATTGTGTTAAAGAGAGAGGAGAGTAAGTACTAGGATGAGGAAGGGAATATCGCGTAGGATGTGACCAAATCGTAGGATTATTCGAAAATTATTAGATGAATGTGACACATGGAAATTCATGTACATTCTTCTACAATTCTGTAAATACTTAATTAAGAGTTTTATATGTGGTTCATAACTTGTTGGGTGAGGGTAGTGTTCGCACTACTATGGAAAATTCTGTTATTTAAAATTGCAGTTGTAAGAATGCATGAGGTAATGACCGTGCACGGATCGAATCTAAAGAGAGTATTGTTTTAAAAAATAGCTTATTTCAAAGTGAATGTTTAGAGAGCTCAGGAGTGTTGTTCGAAAATCAAATTAGAGTGTAAATATTTCTCTGCTTTTTTTTATTGTGGATGTGTATTGGCAATTAAGTTTTGAATAGATGAGTCACGTTTTCTTGATTTCTGTAAGTGTAGTTTGTATACCCTTTTTCATCATAAAGATCCCACTGCTCTGAGGTCATACAAAGCATCCTTCTGCGACTCCTCATTAGGTGTCTGGTGTGTTACGCAGGGATGGCCTTAGTATTGATTGATTGATTGATTGATTTTTTTCGTTTTTCCGGGCGCGTCAACTGCTTCGGTCATTAGTCCCGTTTGTGTAGTGCATGTTTTTTTCTCGGGAGATGGCGGTGATCGTCCCCCGCTGGATGGTGAGATCCGGCACCGACATACCGTCGGCTACTGGGGTTTCCCCCTAACCAGGACTCTCCCACCAGGGGAGCACCGCCCGTCAGGGGAAGCTCTAAGCTCCTGACCGGTCTCCCGGAATGTGTGGTAGTGTAGTGCATGTTAGTGTAAGTGAGTATATAAGGGGAGAGGATAGGACAAGGAAGGGAAAGGACAGATCGCGCGCGGTCCGTGGCCCGTTTGGTAGGGTACTGCTTCGGCATTCGCCTGGTGTTGATCGGAGAAACCACGGAAAACTACCGATCAGAGCAGCCGGTCGCTAGAATTCTCCTCCAGACCGTGACTGAATTCGACCTAGCAGAAAAACTAGTGTCGAAAATCCTGCCGCTGTGGGGAGTGGGAACCTAGGACCTCCCGGTCAGAGGCGCTACAGTGACATCAGTTGATACACTGAGCTACCGCTCCCGATTGGCCTTAGTATGTGTGTATATAAATAAGGTGTAATGAATATATGTGATGTAGTTACCGTTAAGAATAATACGAATAAAAAAGGGGGTTATGGTGCTGCAGCACTGCTAGTTCCTTGATGTTTGGAACTCGGTGGAACTCTATAGTATTAGTATCAGCCAATAATTGTCCTACTTCGTAGAATCTTTTTTACAGATGTTCGAACATTTATTGCAGGAAACTCCTCAAAAATGCTTCACGCCCACATGCAATATCACCAGACTCATTTATTCATTGGCGAATCGAACGACATGAAACCGTTTGCAAACACGCTAGTGGTTTGTTGTGAATACTACGAAATTTAAAGAACGAAGGGCATGACGAAAACTATTTTAGGTTTCTCTTCAGTTTTCAAATCAAACGTTACTTTTCATCTGATGTCACAGTAACTCAACTTTTCAGTGCATGAAAATGCCTCACACTTGCGGTTACACACACACACACACATGCATCTCATAAACAATTCAACATTATCCTTTCAAATGTCGTAATGTCGTAATGACCTGAGCCTTCTTCTAATAAAATGTAAATAAGTAATTGCGCGACGTAGCTTTGTTCGACCATTGAGAACGCTCTGAAAAAACTAGCGCGGAACACAGGAACGTGGGTACTGGAAGAAATCACGTCGAACTAAATTTATTAAGTTATCTATGAAGATATCATTTAAATTCATAATATCACGCACAGCTTAATCCGTCTTGGCTATAACGGCCTTCCTGATATCCTTCGATTTATAAACCAAAAATACTCCTCATAAATGCCCCACTCACACACCCAATACCACCAACCTCAACGATACATCGGCAAATCGAACGTCACGGCGCCGATCGCGAATCGCGATGCTGCGGCCGCGCCGAACGCATTCCGGAGAGGCCATCATCCGCCAGGAAACGAACCCCTTATCTCCCGGCGCAACACGTAGGCGGGAGCCCGTCTCGCGTACCCGCCCCCGCGGCGCGGGCCATGAACTGCAGCTTTATGAGCCGACTTTTACGACGGTCTCTGGAATATTCGCCGCGCCCTCTCAATCTTTCTTCGCTTTCATCCCCCTTCTGTTATGGGCGGATTTTCGAGTGGCACTAATCCCCGCGTTGAGCCCCCCCCCCCTCCTCCTCCCCTGCCCCACGATCTGGGGGCGTTCCGTCAAGGCGCCTGATAATGCAGGGCCCTGGCTAAGCGGACGCCATAAAGCGACATGGAATTTGTGAACTGCCTGTAATGACCGCAAAGCCTCCGGCGAGAGGTTCTTGAATCACCGCGCGGCGCCGGGGACGCGTCGATTGAGCTGCCGCCGCCAGCGGGGTGGGAAAAGATGCTCCAGAGGATTGCTTCCGCTCAAGACCTAAACCTTGCAGGCTTTGCTCTATACTACGTACGAGGGTTATGCATTTGGCGGCTGTTCTGAAGACACGAAAATAATATTATCTATAATTTGGCGCGTTAGTACTAGTCGTAGATGTGTATTCAAATAAATACCTAATAATGGGATGCAAATATATTTCAGTCCAGTGAGGGATAGACACACACAATCAAAACATGTTCAATATCCTCTTTGCATCTTTTAGTTATTTCATAAATGTACGATGTACCCATCCGATTTTATACCAATATATTAAAATTCATGATAATCCTCCTACTGCTTCCATAAGAGAAAGAGAGAGAGAGAGAGAGAGAGAGAGAGAGAGAGAGAGAGAGAGAGAGAGAGAGAGAGAGAAACGCATATGTTGTGCCATTGGAAATAACAACATTAGTACCGAACATTAATCACATTCCATATTCCATCTATCAGGAGTATTGTATTACTAATAATACGTACAAAGTCTTTGGAATATAAATATAGTATTATTAGACACTTGATATTCAATAACGATTTGAGATATCTGTCCTATGGGCTTTCAGTATTCTATGTATTGCAGAAGTACCGATTGATGACACTGAATGAAGACCATTCGTGTTAGTAAACATGGATCCGTGTGATGGATGAAGGCAACAACGTTGCCGCTTCAGTATCTCCGACAAGTAGGTCCTTGGGTAAGAGCCCTGCCGGTGACGGATTTTAGACACTAGCTGCATATATATATCGTAATCATCTGGAGGAGAATTCTAGTAGCCGGCTGCTCTCATTAGTAGTTTTCCTTGGTTTCTCCGATTAATACCATAAAGATGCGGGAACAGTACCTCTTCCAACGGGTCACGGACGGTGCACGTTCCTTCCTTCTTAATTCTTTCCCCATCCTTTCCCCTCGTACACCTTTGACTAAGGAGGTCCAGGTTCGATTCTTGGACAATCTCAATGTAAATTTGTTTCAACAAAACAAGTTTGCATGCTTTACAGGGGCTATTCCAATCCCCTGTGAAGCATCCTAAACCATTCTAATATTCTAATTCCCTGCCAATTCTGGCCGCTGGGTGGTGACACAGGAGCGCGTGATGTACGAGGTGCGTATGCGGGGACGCTACCTGGCGGTATTCCTGACTGCCGATTTCACTGATATGAATGTTATGGAGAAGTACTCCTGAGCATAACGAGACTTGACATATTTATGTTAATGAGGGATTACTCCAAAAGCGTTTCTTCTTATTCTCAAAAATGTTACTCTATGATTACTCAAAAATGTTCTTCTAGGGGCTGGGAAACGAATTGCGCCTATATAGACGCAACACATTTATATATATAAAATCCCCATTTGAGTACGGAATATGAAGATGTAACAAGAAATTGAATTGAGAGAACATGTTAAAGCCATTTCTTTCAAAGTTTCTACTTTTTAGATAAATAATTTGGAAAATGATAACTCGAGGAATTTTGGAGTAAAAATCTAGAGTTTTTATACAAATTACCATAGTTATTCACAATGCCTTCAAATAAACATCTTTTTAACAAACGTATCTGGCAAATGATCCCCTTCATGGTGCCATGCGTTCACTGTGGCAAACAATGGACGGTCGATAGGATTTTGATTAATCACGGGGATAATCAAAAGGCATTCACTACAGAATCACATTTCACTCCTTTCCCGCATACTCAAACAACTCCTGACATTCCAGATGCATTGTACGTTGCCCTCATGATCGGCGGAAGTCGAAATGACATTGGGAACAAAGGGGATCGAATGAATCTATATCTAACGCACGGTTGCCGAATCGGAACTATTTGGAATGTCAGTTGCATTGGCTCAAAGACGAGACTCGTCGTTGTGCTTGCCATCAGAATGACAATTCCTCTGTCACTGTCGTGTTTATGTTCGATTTTCGGCGTTCGTTTGTAGACTGAAGAGACGTTTGAAATCAAATGGTAATGTTGGAGTTTCCGCAACATTTTTACATTAACACTCATACGGGCATTGTATTTTTTAAATTAAAATTATATTTACACTGGTTATAACAATCCAATTGTACGTTTGTAAGTGATATTATTCATGTATCTCAACATTCCATTTGAATATTGAACACCAGAACATTTGTATTTAATTCTTTCGTTTGATATTTATATGTAGGCTACCGTGAAGTGAAGATAAATTTAACATGTTTCGACAAATTGAATTATAGGTTATTTTACAATTCCTCTTTTTATGAGTTTTTTAAAGCAACTGACAATATAAGATTTAAAACATTCCATTAAAAGAAAATGGAATACAATAGCAAGGGTACAGAATTAGTGGAAAGCGGTATGTGATTCTATAAACAGTATAAAACTGTGGATGTTGATTAAATACTCATCCTTTTAACTATATCCAGTTCAGTATTCATAGAAGCTCTTCCCAACGCATAATTTCTTCAGGTAGCTTATCACTAGTTCCGTTGTGGTTCACTATAGCTATTTCGAAATCTCCGTATCAAGATTTCTTTTAGAGATATATTTTGGCAACGATCATCTAGAAAACACGTTGTTAACAATAGTAGTAAGGATTAGGAATCAGAATTTTTAACAGAAACATATTTTTTATTTATCCTTTAGTTGCCCCAAAGGGAATGTTAATGGGCAGCATTGAGGTCTTTACTTTTCTGAGAAATAAATGAATGATGATTTTCGTTATATTTCCATTTGCTAACCTCACTGCAACAAATTTAAGGAAAAAAACATATTGAATTTCTATTCTTAACCCCAGCTCTATTATTATGTCACCGTAGACTGCCACCTTATTCTGTTTTGAGAAATACGAATAGATTTTCATTAATTAGGGGTAGAGTGATAAAATCATTATTTAAATAATATGTACGTAAATGAGAGATAGTACAATAAATTTAAATAAACTTGAAGATATTAATTAGTTTCATTATATACTATTACTAAGTATCAAAAAATTGCCTTTTCCCCACAGTATTACCATATTGCGTAAGGAGTTCAGGAGAAACAGAAAGGTTTAAATTGATGGTTAAAATGGTTTAAATTCATATTATTTCATACTTTTTCCTAAATCATCACCAAGAACAATTAAAAGTCGAGTCGCAAACGCTATATGGTTTAATCTTAACCATCTTCATAAAAAATAGCTCACCTTATTAAGAATTGGAATCTATTTTCTTTTCTAAAACAATTTTTCAAATCTATTAATGTTCGATCTGAATTTTTTTTGTTTCCTACCATGTGTATTGCAAATTTTAAAGCTCAATATAATAATAAAATTAATATTAAATTTTAATTCCGTCTAAATATAAAACTTGTATAAAATCAACAATATACAAAATGTTGGAAGAACACTATTAACTTAATTTTGAATGACAACAAGTATTGTTTAGGTCAATATAATTATTGACTTAAACAATACTTGTTTCCACAACCCATCATATGCTAGTAAACATCTCTGAAATTTCCATATATTCCACATTTGATAAACCAGAAAGAGGTTAAAATCGTATGAGTCGATTACATTTCAAGTACAGGTTAAAGTGCCCTGCAGTGCGCTATTAGAAACATTTATGGATGGATTCTAGATTTGTTCAGAAAACTAGATAATTTATGTCAAACATTATTGTCGTTTTTTTATTCTGAGTAAATATTAATAAATGTTCTTCTGTATATTAGAATATTTAACATCATTTTTCGTTGCCCTCGTGCAGCTGCAGTGGCAATGGCGAGTTGTTCTCGATAGACACGTCATGCGCAGAAGCCATTGCGTATCCCCTCATTTCGCTCTACATTTATTCTAGGTATCTTGGCTCTATACTATCACAAATGCTGGGAGACCAGTCGGAAGCGTAGAGCATGTCTAGGCTGGGTTGGTGCCCCCCTGGTGAGAAAATCTGGTTGGGAAAATCCGCAAGCCCACGAGTAGGTCCGCAACGGATCTCACCATCAAGCGGGGGAAATTACCATATCTCGCAATAAGCATACACTACACGGACAGGGCCAATGACCTCAGCAGTTGATGCTCCCGGAATGAATAATCAATTAATTCAGAAATATTTTGTGATGAAGATCGCCTTGATGTACCTTGGTTGTTAGTGATTCCGGGCGCGTCAACTGAGATCATTAGTCCCGTAAGTGTAGAGCATGTTGTCATTGGGAGGCGGCGGTGATCTTCCCCCACTGGGTGACGAGATCCGGTGCCGACCTTCCACAGACTAGCGTAGTTTTCCCAACCAGCGGGGAGCCGTTCCAGCCAGGACAAGCTGTAAGTCCCCGACCGGTCTCCCAGTACGTGTGGTAGTGTAGTGGATGTTAGTATAGTGTGTGTAAAACGACAAGGAAGAGGAAGGAAATATCGCGCGGTCCATGGCCTGGTAGTAAAGAGTACTGCTCCAGCATTCGTCTGATGTTGATCGGAGAAACCACGGAAAACTACCGATCAGAGCAGCTGGCCTCTAGAATTATCCTCCAGACAGCAACTGAATTCGACCTAGTTGACAAGCTATAGCTGAACTGCTCGCAAAAAAACCATCATGGCAGACGTACCTTTGGTAATGTCTCGGAGGCTGCCCCCACCCTGTGGCATCTGAGATTTTCTCCTCTCGGGGATAAAGAAGCGCGTAGGCGACTGCAAGACGCAGCGATCGAGCTCACCGTCACTCGTCATCACGGCCCTCTTCGTCGAAAGAGGAACTCGCACTCCCAGGAGTGTCCAAAGAAATGAATACATCGTTTGTTGGTCCATCACATTATCTGAATCGCCTCTATTCCCTACACATGCTCGCAGATTTCTTCCATTGTTCAGCACTTTATTGTGCAAACGTTTCTCTGTAAAACGTTTCCTTTTCTTTTAAGGATGCACCAATTTCTTCTGCTTCGCGCCCTTTTATAAACCCCCAAACAAGTTATATTGGATTTAAATCTGGATGGTACGGTGGAAGACTGAGAGGAATGTGGCCATGTTCAATGATTATTTGATCAATGACCTATCGTTTTTCAGTGGATATACTTTGAACTATTTGTAATAATTGGGTTTTTGTGAATAACAATAGCTACTGTGTAAAGCTCACTGTCACTGCTCAGTAGCCATGGTCAAGCAGGGACTGGAGACCGAAACTCTTCTTCAAGATACGGCTTATTTTCTGTTGAGCGTTTGGACAACCCCTAACGTAGAAACACGTAAGCTGCCTTCCGTCTGATCCTTCTGACTCATCAGTTTGTTGTCACCAAACTCGCAGTGTTGAATTACCGCGCGACCCACGAGAGAAAGCCAGACAGAGAGAGAGAGGGAGGGAGAGAGAGAGAGAGCGCTATGTTGTGACAAAGAGCACAGGCAGGCGGGGAAATCTTGGGAGTTCTGGAAGGAGAGGCCATGTTCGGGCGTGCGCAGTGGAAGGTTTTTTTTGAGAGTGGTAGAGCAATAGTATCGAAATTCCTGCGGCAGGTGGGACTCGCACCAAGAACCTTCCGCTCAGAGGCACTGCAGTGACATCATTTGAAGCAAAGATCGCCTTGAATTAACTGTGACTCCCTCGTTCACTGACAACAGGGGCAATGCCATCTGCACAGAACGCCAGCTCACATCCATCGGTGTTTCCGCGCGCCATGTGATGGATGCGGTCTCGAAGCCCCGACCACAGGGTAGTTGTTTCACCGGCGGCAGCTGTGGGAGATGAGTCACCGAAAGGTCGCAAGCGAACGAGGCCTGCTCGTTTGTAAATCGCGGACAGTTCCGCGAACGTCGGCCGGGGAAGGGAATTGGACGATCCGGCCTCCCCTCCCCGTCCGGTCGGCGCGGGGGTTGTTCTCGCGTGACGCCGCGCTGCGCGGATTAGGAACCGGAGCGTGCGGGCGCGATTCGCGCACGAGACGCTCCACAGATGGCGCTGATGAGCAAACCGAAGCGGCCTTCGCACGGTACATGGTGTCGGGGTGAAGTGATTATTGGATTTCAGAGGTGCTTCGCAGGGCGTGTGCTTCAGGTATATCGTGTTCAATTGTGGGCTAGGCTTTCGATTCTACTGTTAATAAATAAATGTGCGCGATTGATTTTAACAAAAAATGTGACATTTGAATAAAAAGTTTTCTCTGCTGCTTTTCCAACAAGTCTAAACGTTCTAATTGTTGGAAAAAACCTGTTTTTTGTGCTGCAGTTTAAATGGCGAATAAAAATTTTAAGTTAATTTTACCTGAAAGATGTTTCATTTTGATGACTTTATACATAAGGAAGATTGAATACAGTCAAATCGCTTTCAGTGACAATTAAAAGATTTATCATTATAAGTTAGGAAATAAAAGTGGTTATTAGCTGCCTTAATTGTACCAGGAATGATTTATTATGATTATTACCGCTATTTTAAATGAAAATGGCCAGATTTGTTCAGATGAGAACACTTTCACTTTTTTCAGTCAACGCGTTACGCTGTATAATTCAAAAATAAACATATTACTTGATTTTATTGCATTAATGTTAACTTAACAAAACAATTGCCCAGGTAATCGCCACAGAATAATCTATTTCAGTATGTGTTTGGATGTCTTCATAGAAAAAAGACTTAAGCAAAGAATTGTAACACTTTTATTCAAAAAGAGTCAGTCAGCCTTCCCATATAATATGATTCCCATTTCTTTATTGTTAGTGTTTTCCAAAATATTAAAACACAGCATATTAATGCGTTTTGTGGAATCCTGATGCAAGCAATTAACTGATACACGTCATTTCTACGTAAGAACCTTTTACAATTCTGTCTGCGTTGTTGTTATAAATGATGATAATGATTATTATAAATATTAATTATAAATAATTAATATTAATAATTAATTAATATAAATATTAATTATAAATATTGTAGAAAGATGGATCTTTTTAAACTTATTGGACCAAATAGGATCAATCAATGAAGATAATTAAGACGTATAATTCATATAAGACATATACATTTATTTATTGCTTAACGTTTCGCACATTTAGCATGTGCCTTTCCAAAAACATTTGATAAGCAAATGTGTGCTTTTGAAAAGGCACATGCTAAATGTGCGAAACGTTAAGCAATAACTAAATGTATATGTCTTATATGAATTATACGTCTTAATTCCTGATATCTTCATTGATTGATCCTATTTGGTCCAATAAGTTTAAAAAGATCCATCTTTCTACTATATAAAACGGGATCAACAGGAATAATTCAACCATTCTAATCATAAATATAATTATAAATGATTGTTTGTAAGGAGGTGTGTGTTAACAAATGAATCTTTTATTAAGATCGAATACTGAGTAAGTCCGTTCTCATTCTCAGACTGCACGGGAACAATTATTTGCTAACAAAAATGAACTGAAAAAGAATTTTCTTTCGTCTCAGACTTTAGACATTTGAGGAGAGCCTAACCTCAATTTCATTTCAAATATTGAGTGCTAGCACTTGATGCCAGTGGAGACGGCTGGATGACGATCTCGCGCGCAGCCGTCGCCCAGCCCGCGCATCCCATTCGGGTGCTCTGAAGATAAAGGGCGCGGGCGGTGGGCGGTGGGCGTCGAGGCGACGTCCGAGGGCGCGGAAGAGCCCTTGGGCGCCGAGAGACCCATTTCCGCCTCCGAGGGCCCTCGCCGACCCGCACAGTGGGCCTCACGCAGCCAAGGCCAACAAGTTTCATTCTTTACTCCACGTTGCCCCGGCATTTTTTAATTTCGACTATTCCTCTAATGGAATTAAAACCAATTCAACTATACGTACAAAAGCCCCAGTCAGGGCGGTGTATCTGAACAAATTTATCGGTTTTTCTATCCGATTTTTCTTACCACTTCTTCCAACTGGCAAATCATAAACTGTGACTCGTCTATCTTAGAAGGCGGTAGACATCGATCGCGATGTCAATGTCTAATAAATCGCTTAAGTACTATAATCAGGGACCGAATACCGAAATAATAGCGGTAAAGGTATTTATACCGGTATAGAAATACCTTTACCTCTATTATACCTTTATTCAAAATACCTTTAAACCGGTAAGACGTCAAATACCGGTATTTTTTTACCTTTATCCGACGTCTATACCGGTAAAATACCTCTATTTAAAGGTATTATACCGGTATTCTCTCATCAAAATACCGGTATTTTCATAAGAAAATACCGGTATTTCAGTAGAATCATACAGGTATTTGGGGGAAATTCATTGTGATTTTTTCCGCTGAGATGGCTCAGAGGAAACAACGATTTACACGGCAGAGTTTCTGACCGGGAGGTTCTAGGGTTCGAGTCCCGAGGGTGGCGGATTTTCGACACATATTCTAGCTAGGTCGAGTTCTGCCGTTGACTGGGAAGTCATGTTCTGTCGTCAGACGGAGGGACCAGCCAACGGTCTTTCGCAGGCATCAACACGAGCTCGTTCGCTGACCTTGGACCTCACGTCCGGGCGCAGAGCTTGGCGACACGTGATAGTGTTGACAATTTATGGAATTTCTCTGTATAAATCTTGTCCTGTCAAGTAGCGATAAAAAATGGAGAAACGTGTCTTCTTATCCAAAAATGAGTCTTCCCACGCGTGCCAAACTTCCGTCTTGCACGACTGTATTGTAATGGGTCGGAACCCTCCCTTTCTAGCTACTTATACATCTATAAACAGGCCCTATTAATCACAGCCCCACCGTTGGGCCGCCACTATAATAGGTTCTCTCTCCTCCTTACTTCTTTTATCTATTCTATTTGCCCTGCTCTAGCCCTTCTTACAAACAAACCAATAAACATTAGCCTCGCGTTGGGTTGCCACATATGATAACTTTCCCCCTTTTTCTACTCACAATTGCCCTCTGCTAGCTTACCTGGTCCTTTCACTCACCTGGGCGTGGTCTGCGGTGCGTCTGTACAGACGCGAGCAAGGTACTGAGCTCACGCGCGTGGATCAGTCTAATACTACGTAAATGATGGTGAAAAACACATTGATTTTCCGAATCATGACCCCCCCAAAATGGCCATGAAGTTTATTCAATTGCCTTCGTTATCAAGTTCCTTTCAATTTCCACTATTTAGTGCCGCAACGGCAATGGTACCTCTGACGGCACACATCAATACAACCCGCATCAAAACAAAACAAAAAAACCAAACAATACATAAATACTCTTTCGTTCACACAACTATTTAAAAAAAAAAAAAAAAATACCATTCACGCATATACATAAACCCCAGAATGCATTCTGTCGAGATTTTCCGTCTTAAAATCTACCAATTACACGGCTTGGTCTTCGACAGAGCTTTCTTCCATCAAAACTAAACAAACAAATGTCAAAATGCTTTGGCTCACGTATACTGTTGCCTCCGCGATGAATCTGCGTGTCTGGAGGTGATTACTCACGCCCAACAGCGCCTTCCGTTGTCGCCATCATATCCGGGACACTACACACGCACCACAGTTGACTCATGCTGTCGGAGTTCACGCTGCCATCTTATTTTTTTATAAACCCTCCAAATTGTTAAATTTCACCGAGTTCCGAATTAAATTTCGCGCCTCCTATTATTCATGCAACGTCGCGCTCCCCACCGTTGCAAAACTTCTCGTACCGCCGCTCGCTCTCGCAAGTCCAGCGGGCGTTGCCGAATTTCGGAATAGTTCCAAAAAAATTCCCCTTTCTTTTACGAAATTCTCCTTCCACGACTGTTACACACCGTACTTAAAATATTTCCGGTTACTATATCGGATGATGCTCGTAACTTCCGCACTTTACAAAAATTTTTAAGAATCGCCTACGCGAACATACATCCTACTCTCACCGAGTCCAGACACATTCTGACGAATCTTGTTCAACCTAGCATTGTTATCCTTGCTTCAGCACTTTTCCCGATCGCTCGATAACTGACGATCGCGTCACCTTGGTTCTCTTAAAATATTTAATTTCTAACGTTTTCCGAAACACATTATTCTCGTTTTGGTTTTGATAAAATTCTCCGGAAATTTTCCCTAAAATTTGATGTTCCCCTCTTGTTTTCTTTTGTCAAAATCCTTTTTATTTTCCCCTGTTTTCCGTTTTTGACTGTGAAATGGAACGCACTGCATTTGTTCGCTAATCGCTTCGTCTTGCTTGAATTAATTTACCTGTGTTATTAAAATTTCGATATTTCCCCGTCAAGATATTTAAATGGGGTAAATTTTATCTGATGCAGCTAATTTTTTGTTTTACCTCGAAAGTCTGAATTGATATGTTATCGCGTTTTCTTGCATATCGAAAACCTCTTCTTTATATGCTTCATCGCTCCAACAATGGACCCCATTAATATTTTCCTTAATACAAACATGCAAAATATGAAAATTCAATAACTTTTTATTGCCTGACGCGATTTCACTGGGATAACTTCAAAATGTTTCTAAATCATAGCCGGATCTAATGTTTATAGTCCAAACTCGCACAAGCATCGGGTTCGCTTTGTTCTCTTTTTTTACTCGGTTTTATTTTTTTACTATGGCGTCTTTGTGAAATGTTTTGAACTGTTTATCATGAAAATGCATACCATTGGGGATCGTAAATATTACATACCTCTGCCTAAGATGTTCGCAGTTCTGACGAGCCAACATCTAAAGCTATGCTTGCTTTGTTCCCTTCTACTGTGCTCACTACGTTTGACCTTGACCGTGAACTTAAGCTCGTTAACAATGCTCGGCGGAGTATCACAACACACGTACTTGGCAAAGTCGCGACGGACGAACCTGCCAATGTTTACTTAGTACCAGGCTCGAGCACCGTCGTCTCACTCGCACTCTGTCACTGTGCACCTGCAACTCACTTCACAACACACAAAAAATCTTTTCCCTTTCCATAGATAATACTTACAACTACTTACTGCTAAAAAATTTTCATTTGCTCATAAAGAAATACTTACAACTAATACTTAACCTAAACATTTTGCATAGAAATAACACATACACACTATTCCACTCCCTTTTCCTCTGAATCAACGCACACTTTCGTCACCTTGCATCAAACTATCTGTGTCTTGTAAGGTTTAATGTTATATACTTTTTGAACCCTATTTCCTGCCCATCGTTTTCAACAAAACATTGTTATTGTTCAGTACATTCTTTCCCCTTTGTACGGACCGTCATAGATGGAAAGAACTTGAAAACAATTTCTGGTCGGAGGAAGACGAATGTCGAACGGATCAAAACGTCGTCCCCTACATAAACGTTCCCGATAGAAATGTCCCTGAGCCCTTTTCCGCAGTTTTGGCCGATTTCTTCAACTGGTCGTACACTATCTGGTTATTTGCAGTCACCGTGGTAATCCACTAATCTCCGGTGGTATCTTCACTCGTCAAACTTTCCAACTTCTTCACGCCGAAATGTACCTCACGCGTCGAATGGGTGCTGGAGTGTGGACAGCGTTCAGAACCTCGTTCAAAACGGGTACGCCTCGAACCATGCTTTGTGGTTTTCAGCCACATACACGCGAAAGAACCGCGACAACTCCTCAAATTTGAAATCAATAACGCTGACTGTCAGCTTCGACCCCTATCTGCCAGTACGCGGATGAAAAATCGAGCGCACTGAAGATAGTAGCCCCGCCCATCATCACCATCTCATTTATCGTAGGTGGCGTCTCGTACCGTGGAATAGTAACCGCGTTTAATTTTCTCGCATCCAGGCAGATGCGAATGCTCCCGTTCCTTTTATTACCACGCCCAATGGACTGACATACGGGGTAATTCCCCTTTTTATTACTCCCTTTCTTCCATTTCTCCACTAGTTTGGGCGCACCTGTTCTACGTAACATTTGCGGTACGGATATTGCCTGGCAGTAAACGGTGAGTGTCCTTGAGCTGTAACGAAAACTTGTACCCTTTCCCCGCTCTGACGATTCTCCGAAAATTTCTGCGAACCCCGCAACAGTTGTCAAATTTCTGCGGACAGCTCCCAAGTCCATGACTCCTTCCGCGGCCCTATCCAATTCGGGAGGATCTCTTCCATAACGGCCAGCATCTCATCCCCTGCGACCTCCGCCTCATCAAGTTCAGCGACCACGGGACTGTTTCCCCATAGAACCTCTCGATCGTAGCGTCACTTTCCTAGCACCTACGTCGACGACGGCTTGGTAACCCCCAATGCGTCCATCCCAACGATGACGTCACGGATCAGCCCTCGAATGACGACTGCTGCTACCCAATGGTCACCCCTCCGGACATCAATCTCTAACCAGACTTGTTTCCGGTGGTATTCGCCGCTTTTCGGTTTGCCATCATGACTTGTAGTTTCCGCGTCGGCAATTCAACTAACATACGCCCTTCCTTCCAGTACTTTATTACAGAACCTTTTCCCGACACTGCACTCCACACTGCCTGAGTCTACCAGCGCTCGTACTTCTCCCCCGTAGCATACACCCGCAATAATAGACATTGGCTAGGTTTCACCCCCCTTCACTTACTTTTTCCCCGGAGCATCATCCCTTCAACGATGATCGTTGCTGCAGCTATCACTGTCACGGTATCGTCGTTATCCTCCCGTTTGGGTTGAGCCACTGTTCGTCCCAAACGTTTCTAGTTTTCCTGTTTTCCCCTTCTTTCTTCTCCCACCTATCTGGTATTGCGCCTGCTTCAATGACCTGACTTCTTTTCTTCCGCACCATTTTTTCACCCCCGAACGTTGCCTATTATCCTCTTTCGGCTTCTGGTTGTTTTGTGCCTGTCCAGTACGCGATTGTGCTTGCCTACGGGATTTATCATCACCACGGACTTCAATTGCGCATACGTTCTCCCCCCGATATCCTCCCCATAATACCGATTATTCCTATTCCGTTGCTGGAACTTTGACCGCGCCCCTCCTGCGCGTCTTGCTCATTTCCGTCGTTCGCCTGGTCGAATCTGCCACCCGCTCGATCAGCGCGTCGATGGTATCGGGCATGTTGTTCCACAATAGGTTCGAATGCCGTTCGGCATCTGTCGGATTAGAATTCGATAATTTCGGCCGGGTAAAAGTCCTCGCTGCACACCTAAATGCGCTTACTTTCGCGTGACAAAGTCACTCATGCTTTCCGAACTTCCCTTCCTTTGCGTTCTGACATCAACCTAACTTCAGCTCGAATTTGTGGTGCTGATTCCAATATCTTTCCAAAAATTTGGCGCCATTCCGTATGTACGTGGCGTCGGCGTCAAAACCCACCATACTCGCCTGGAACTTAACGCCCTTCGACGAATCTTAATTTCATCCCATCCGGTATATTGTTTACACTGAAGTAATTCTCTAGCGCGGTTAGGAACGAAAACGGCTGCTCCTTGCTTTCGCCATGGAATCGTAAAAAATTGGGTAACGGGATGCCCTATCATACCACCGTTGCCATTTACCCTACCGCGGTGAACACCTGTCGTTCAAGTTCCTCGATCTTGCGAAGAATTGCTTCGTCGATTCGGCTGCCGGCCCTGCGCCTACCGATTTTAAATTGTCGATTTCGGCCTGGATTGTCGATCGAATATTTTCGTCCATCCTGCAGACCGATTCCTCAATTTTCCAACGAGCGTCCTGTCGCAGTGATGTTTCGCATTTTGAAAAGTCCTTGGCGACGTCAACTAAACGCGCCCTTGCAGTGCACGATTGTTTTAAGGTGCCCACTGTCGACCTTTCCTCCCAAATTTTGGAACTAATCTGTTGGTTAACCACTTCTTGCACCACGCAACACGTTTCAAGTTTCTTCTATATTTTAGCGTTCGTTTCTAATTGCGACAACCGCGCAGCTGATTCGGCTTTAAATGCGTTAACTCTTCGCGAATACTCGAAACTGTCGAATGCAATTCACACTGCAACTTACTTAACGTGGAATTTATTGCCCGGTTCTGCTCGGCCACCTCCTCAAATTTATTCTGAACGTTACTTTCCATCCAGCGCTACGTTCTTCATCTTGGCCTGCATCTTGCAAATTCTCCTAGCTACTCGAATGTTATCGGCTTTCATTCCTTGCATGAATTGAAAAACATTGCCACGTAGTTCCGGCGTCCCCGTTCCTCCGCTGGAACTACCTGCTGCCTGTCCGGCCTCATTTCTGCCCCGCACATTAATTGCAAAAGTTACCCCCTTCTACCTCTAATTGTTTATGGTTGATATCGTCGTCCCCCTCGAACAGAAATAGTTCTGGGGTCCGACGCGTCTCTACATCACCAATTTACGCTTCGTCCCATAGCGACGACACGATAACGATTACTGCGTTAACACCACTGATCCACACGTTGCTTGAGTACCTGCTCAACCACAGCCCACCACGTTGGTCGCCACTTGTAATGGGGCGGAACCTCCCTTTCTAGCTACTTATACATCTATAAACAGGCCCTATTAATCACAGCCCCACCGTTGGGCCGCCACTTATAATAGGTTCTCTCCTCCTTACTTCTTTTATCTATTCTATTTGCCCTGCCCCTAGCCCTTCTTACAAACAAACCAATAAAAATTAGCCTCGCGTTGGGCTGCCACACATGATAACTTTCCCTTTTCTACCACAATTTCCCTCTGCTAGCCACCTGGTCCTTTCACTCACCTGGGGTGGTTCGGTGCGTCTGTACAGACGCGAGCAAGACCAGCCCCACGCGCGTGGATCGTCAATACCTACGTAAATGATGGTGAAAAACACATTGATTTTCCGAATCTGACCCCAAATGGCCATGAAGTTTATTCAATTGCCTTTGTTATCAAGTTCCCTTTTAATTTCCCCTATTTAGTCTTCAACGGGAATGGTACTTGACGGGACACATCAATACAACCCAGCATCAAAAACAACAACAAAATAAACACTTCTCCTCCTCAATAAACAATACATAGATATATAAATACTCTTTCGTTCACACAAACCTATTTACAAAAAAAAAAAAAAACAAATACCATTCACGATATACATAAACCCAGAATGCATTCTGTCGAGATTTTCGTCTTAAAAACTACCAATTACACGGCTTTCTTCGACAGAGCTTTCTTCCATCAAAACTAAACAAACAAATGTCAAAAAGCTTTGGCTCACGTATACGTTGCCTCCGCGATGAATCTGCGTGTCTGGAGGTGATTACTACGCCCCAGCGCCTTCCGTTGTCGCCATCATATCCGGACACTACACACGCACCCAGTTGGGCTCATGCTGTCGGAGTTCACGCTGCCATCTTATTTTTATAAACCTCCAAATTGTTAAATTTCACCGAGTTCCAATTAAATTTCGCGCCCCCTATTATTCATGCAACGTCGCGCTCCACCGTTGCAAAAACTCGTACCGCCGCTCGCTCTCGCAAGTCCAGCGGGCGTTGCCAATTTGGGAAAAGTTCCAAAAATTCCTTTCTTTTTACGAAATTCTCCTTCCACGACTGTTACACACCGTACTTAAAATATTTCCGGTTACTATATCGGATGATGCCTGAACTTCCGCATTTACAAAATTTTAAGAATCGCCTACGCGAACATACATCCTACTCTCACCGAGTCCAGAAAATTCTGACGAATCTTGTTCAACCTAGCATTGTTATCCTTGTTTAGCACTTTTCCTGATCGCTCGATAACTGACGATCGCGTCACTTTGGGTTTTCTTTAAAATTTTAATTTTAACGTTTTTCCCAAACACATTATTCTCGTTTTGGTTTTGATAAAATTCTCCCGCAATTTCCTAAATTTTATGTTCTCCCCTTGTTTTTTTTTTTGTCAAAACCTTTATTTTCCCTGTTTTCCGTTTTTGACTGTGAAATGGGAACGACTGCATTTGTTCGCTAATCGCTTGTCTTGCTTGAATTAATTTACCGTAAGTATTAAAATTTGATACTTCCGTCAAGATATTTAAATGGGGAAATTTTATCTGATGGCTAATTTTCTGTTTTACTCCCGAAAGTCTGAATTGATATGTTATCGCGTTTTCGCAGTATACGAAAACCTCTTCTTTTTATGCGTTTCATCGCTCCAACAATGGGCTCCATTAATATTTTCCAAAACAAACATGCAAAATATGAAAATTTCAATAACTTTTTATTGCCTGACGCGATTTCACTGGATAACTTCAAAATGTTTCTAAATCATAGCGGATCTAATGTTTATAGTCCAAACTCGCACAAGCATCGGGTTCTGCTTTGTTCTCTTCTTTTACTCGGTTTTATTTTTTTTACTATGGCGTCTTTGCTGTAAATGTTTTGAACCGTTTATCATGCAAATGCATACCATTGGGGATCGTGTAAATCATTACAGTATTTATCACTAAATACGATTATTTGCTTAAATTTGATCGTATCACTAACATTCCCAAAAATATTTTTTTTCAGTTGGCCCAGTTTCCTTATTCTGCACCGTAATTATAACTAAAACAATATTAAAATTGATATTGAACGCTAATAGACATATTAACTATTCTTATGCGAGGAAACAGAAGCGTTATGTTTAATTCAAAATTAATGATTGAAACATGTTTATTTTACACCCATGTATTATTTAAGAAATTTCATTAAGAAAAATATTAATAGTACTATATAATATTAATTAATTTTAATAAATTTTTTAAAATATTAATACTAATGAAATTTTAAATGTTTGCATTAAATTTGTGTAAATTAATTTATTATTTTGTTTGTTAATTTATACATTTTTTAAATTAATTGTTAATTTTAATTTTAATTAAAATGTAAAAATGTTAATATTAATAAACTCTTTTATATTAATTAATAATGTTAATATATATTTCTTATTATTAAGAAAGAAACACTCTTCTCGAAGTGGGCTCCTCCAAATGCATTTTACAATGTAAGCTACCCCGTAGAAGGGAACCTTGCCCACATGCAATGTTAATAGCCAATAATAATAATAATAATAATAATAATAATAATAATAATAATAACAATAATAATAATAACATAATAATTTACTTTTATTACAAATTTTCTCAATATTTGCAGTTATGTCAAAATATATTAAACCCTAAATATAAACTAGGAAAATAACTGTTTATTTTAGCCCTATTTATTAATGTATAATTAAGATTTAATTGTGAAATGAAGTAAAAGGAAATCTTTTTTTAGCAATAACAAAACTGGGCCTGAAAGCCTCAGCGTTCGTGATTATCTCAAGGTGTCAAAGTATCTCAGTTCGCGGAAGGAGGGTCGGGAGGGAAGAACGGTCCTACGCCTACGGCACGGCGCATCGTTGACAGCCCTCCATGTGCGAAATACAAAGACAGGCTTAGGTCATCTCTCAGGTCAGATGGGAGATAACTCGATGAAGGACACTAAGATAAGGTTCTCTTTTAATGAATCAATTCTTATTTCATATTTCAACTTTTCTGAAGTTTAAATTATGGAAGGTTTTCAATACATACAACGTATGCAAAACGTGAACGCCCGAACACAAAACATTTACAATAATAAGAATAGAATTTAATATAGTTGTAATATAGTTGTTTAATATATATATATATATATATATATATATATATATATATATATATACATACAAATAATAATTTAACAATAAATATTAATTATGAAATTATATTTGATTAATCAACATTTTTTGAGATATAAGATTATACATATTTAATTTCTTTAAAAAGGTATGGAAAAATACCGGTATTATACCGGTATTTTTACCGGTATTCAATACCTTTTCGGTCCCTGACTATAACATAATCTCTATAATTTTAACATAGCCTTCAGTTATTTTCACTATTTGGCGCATTTTGGAACTTTGATGGACATCATTTTACTCGAGGAACAGTGCTATTAAATACCACTCGTGCTTTGGAAATTATCTGATAAATCCCCTCCTCGCTTCGCGAAAACGAAACGTTTTGCAGAGAAACGTTTGCACAATACAGTGCTGATCAATGGAATAAATCCTGCGAGCATGTGTAGGGAATAGTGGCGACATAATAATTCAGATAATGTGATGGACCAACAAACGATGTATTCATTTCTTTGGACACTCCTGGGAGTGCGAGTTCCTCTTTCGACGAAGAGGGCCGTGATGACGAGTGACGGTCAGCTCGAACGCTGCGTCTTGCAGTCGCCTCTCCTTCTCGCCTACGCGCTTCCTTATCGCCGAGAGGGGAAATCTCAGATGCCACAGGGTGGGGGCAGTGCCCAAGACATTACCAAAGGTACGTCCGCCATGATGGATTTTTTGCGAGCGGTTCAGCTATAGGTCGAATACAGCCGTTATTTGAAGAAGAATTCTAATGGCTGGCCACTCCGATCGGTAGTTTTCTTTTGTTTCTATAATCTGCACCAGGCGAATGCCAGGGCAGTACCTTCACAAATGAGCCACAAACCACGCGCGACCTTCTCTTCCTCTAAATTTTCTTATCCTCGCTCCTTACTTACACACACTTACAAGCCCTCCACTACCACACTTGCTGGTAGACCAGTTGGGAGCTTAGAGCATGTCTCCGCTAGGGCGATGTCGCAGTGGTGGGAGAGACCTGACGGTTAGGTCGACGCCGGATCTCGCCATCCAGCAGGAAAGTATTACACTCACATTGTGAGGAGGAACGTGTACTACACTTAACGGACTAATGAAAGAAGTTGACGTGCCCAGAAACATGAAATAATCTATCAATCAAAGATCTCAGAAGTGGAAGGGCCCCTAAAATGCCAACAAATTAATATTAGGGTAATGACTGTCAGTTATTTCAAAATAATTCCCTTTTATAAGCTCATATGTTATTTACATAGTATAAAACTCACTCAATTGTTTTTACAATTTTTGTTTGTCCCAACTAATCCCTCAAACAACTAATCCGATTGCGATGGAATTTTCACTAAAAGGTAGAATATTTTGTTGTGAATAATTTAAGCGTTTTTTTATAATTATTTTCGATTACATAAACAAGAACGCTTTTAATGCAGTTTTATTTTTATCTTAGTTATATTGAGGAAACCTGACCTTCACAAAGAGGGAAAAGTTGCTATGTATACCAATAATATTTCCTAAAAATATCCTTTTTTACACATTAAAGTAGGATTCAGTCGCGCATTCTCTCTTCACAAATGTCTCGAATAAGATAAAATATTCCCGAACCCACATACAATTGTTAAGTGAATTAATTCATTCCGATAAAACAATAAGTCTTCGAGTAACTGATGTTCAGCATTGAAAATTAATCCCCTGAGGGTGGGGCTGGCGAGAGGAGCAAGCGGAGCGCGGGTTGGGGGTAGGCGACGAGAGCCAGACGACACGATGCGACGCGTAGTGCGTTACAAATAAAATTATTTACATTATTCATAATAATTTTGTATTAAGTATGACTATTTACCAGCAGAAAAATCGTATTAACAAATACTTACAGCGTTCCGGGGACGTGTAACATTTAAAAATTACGTTCTACCCAATGGTACAGACATTTTTGTACTACTTAAATTTCGAATTTCTTTGGTCTGGGCTAGTTCTTCGGAATTGCCCCATCCTCTTGCCAGCAGCACTTTTCGCTGGCCACAGCGTTTTCCTAAAGTTACAACAGCAATATTACTATAAATATACTATAGAAGAGTAAAACCTTGTAATAAAAGTAACTTTTAGTAGAAAATTTTAAGCCATTTTAAAGAAAATGTCGTTTAAGCTTTACTATAAATGTAAAAATTGAAACTCTTTTCTCACAAAACTTTTGAGTTTTTTAGAAACGTCATTGAAAGTCATTTGAAGCACATCTTCTCACAAATGCAATAATGTATACAAATCACTGGTAATGTGCATATTAAGGACGTGAGAAATATTTTAAAAAACGTGTAATGTAAAAATGCTATTTTTTAAATAAAAGAAAGCAATAAAATGACTTTAAAACATCTTATACAATGAATTTAACACATTTCGTACAAAAAGTATAAAGAAAAATTGGAGTTGTGTACTTATTTATTTATTTATTTAGTCAAAAACTGTATGTGACGTATGGGGGAGAAAATCATTGTTTTATGAGAAAGTGGTGTATGAGCTTTTCTAAAAAAATGCGTAATTTTGAGTGCATTTTCCCAGAAAAGTTTTGAGTGTTCATCTTCATTATACATCATTTGAAGCACATGAATTCATGAATGCAAAAATTCACTTTAAACAAATCAGACTTTCGAAATAGAATTGAAATGTTTTTCATTGTAATGATTTTTGGAGAAAATTTTCCAAAGTTTTTGAGACAATTTTGTTCGACTTTCCGATAAATTCACCATTTTTAGCTCCAATATACTAAAAAAATAATGAATTTTCGAAAACCAACATTAAAGTTTCTTTTAAGCTTATGTGTTAACAAACGCATCAAATAATGAAAGACGTCTATAATGTACAAACGATAGACGGACAAACGGACGTTTGACAACATCACTTTTTCTGTGGTAAAGACTATCTATCCATGAAATCTGATTACATGAGTGAGTAATTTTGTACATAATATAACGATTTATTCACTTTTTCTATACCAGGGCCCCACAATAAGAGTTTTGTGTCGAAAAATTGCCCTTTTTTTCACGCATTACATAACTTTCTCTATATTACATATAGAGTCCATACATACGTACTATGTATACTACAAAGTAAAAAGAACCCAACTATTAAAGTAATACATTAAGAAATATATATTTTATGAGCAATCTGATTATTCAGATAGGTGCCATGTACGAAAACAAGTACGTAACTCCTAAAATAGTATTATATAATTAAATTATATTAAGAGGATCCGAATACTTGGGATTGATGTAATTAAATAATTATTAAATGATTCAATTCACTTTGTATTTAAATGTTCTTGCATTATGTAACACTCCCAGTACCTTATTAGATATTCAATGTGTTCAAATCCATTTCCTTTCCATCTTAATACATTATCACAGGTAAAATATGTGATATTGAAATATAAATTGAATTAAAAATAATATTTATTATTATTACTATTATTATAATTTCAAGACCCCACGTCCACTCTGAAAATTAAAAAAATATTTTAGAAATCTGTCAAGAAAACGAAAATATCCTAGAATCATCTAAAGATATCATGAACATCAAAAGCGTTTTCGAATACCTGTGGGAGAAATAATTTAAAAATCTACAACAGTTTTTGGAACTAAACAGCATTCAAGAAGAAACAATTGCCGCAGATACTTTTGAAATGAAAAGGTTAAAAACAGAAAAATACAAAGCCGAATAGAAGAAACGTAGAATGATGGAGAAGGTGAAGAGAAGAGAATGGGAGAAGAAAAAATTGAATACTTCACGTTTTCGCCAGCAGGTCTTAATGTAAGAATGTATCAAGAGGAAAGTAGACTTATGTCATTGTAATCTCTTTAGAGATAAGGAGCAACAGACATCGTCGCTTTGGCGAGAACACTCCAATATCTAGCGGAATTCGTGTACTATAAGTTTTGAATAACGATACATTTCTTTAATTTTTTTCTCAAAGTAAGCTACTTTTCAGTAATAGAGCTTACCCTTTTACACATCCAGAATATATAGCCATGAATTAACCACTTTTCAATGAAAAATGAAAACTCGTAAAGTTGAATGAAGAGCATTGGAACTTACATTTCCAGAAACGAAAACTAAATATTTTTTTACACCACACACACTGATGCGGGGAGGTCAAACACGTTTTGAGCAGCACTGTAAGGTATCTCAAAGAGTTTCTTATATTACCGCCTGGAGGCAGCACATTACCAAAGAAAAACCTTAGTATTCCATATTTCCAGAATATTCCTTGAACTGCGCGCCCAGCCCGCAATGTCCAAGAATGCTACTGCCGGTGCTGTCATTATCGAGCACGAACGATATCTATACTAGGCCTTTTATCGAGATGCATCCTACGCGTCGGCGATCTAAATGACAACGAAGGATGACGAATCCGAGAGGCCTGACTAGATTTGTCGACACGGTTTCTTTCTCAAGCGTTTTTATCAAATATCTTTGATCACATTATTTATTCCCCTTTCAATGAAGATAAACTAAACTGTGGAAACTAAATAGTATGAAATATTGTTTTACGCCGAATACAATATAAATTCGATCGTACAATGTAAATGTAAGTTTCAAGTCTATTTTAGAAGATTTACAATAGTTTAAAATTGAAATTCTACAAAACAGTTCAGTGACGCTTACTCGTGAACCATCTATTATTAATCACGTCATTCCAGGATTTCCATTATCAACCGCATATAGCATATTCCATTATCAAACGCATTTAACTCTGAACTTGATCTGAACGTTCTCTCCTATTATGTATTTACGTAGTAAAACGAATGTTCTGTAAAGCGACGTTTGGACAGAAAAACAGATATCGTAAATTCCTGGTACAAAGAAAGTGGTTAATTCTCGCAGCTAAATTACTTCCTCCAATGCGCTGAGTGTTTAGAATCCTCGTTTTGATACCAAAAATTGGTATATGGCTAAACTTGTGTCTCTCCGTCCGTGGACACCATCGCGTAAATTGTTCGGACGATTTCTCCAAAAATTTACATTCCTCGTTCGATCTGGCCAATTTCGAAGCCCTGCAAATTTGAAACGGATTTCGATTCTGAGGGCGCTTTACAGGAAGCCATAACATTTTAAATATTTTCTCAAAAGTGATTACAATGTTTTTAATTAAGGTTTCCTCGGATAGAGCAAAGCACGCTTAAAAATGGCGCATGTCTTATGTTCATAGAACTCTAAATTTCCTAAAACTGACAATAATTCTTCGGCATCATCATACAATTACTATATTGAAGGTAGACATTTTCTTCCTTAACAAAACGTATTCTTCAAATTAAGAGATTTAAATAGGTCACAGATAGTTTCGATAATATGAGCAGTTTTCCTAAACTTTTGCGTGATATATAGGCAATTTTAAAACGACTATTTTCTCAAAAGCAGCGGCAATTCTTTTAATTATTTTTATTTTATTTTTAAGAATTAAATAAGAGAATACTTATAAAATAAACCAGGTATTTTTAATAAACTCTGTATTTTCTAAAATGCTATAGAATTAATATTGCGAAACGACACTATTGATGATAGAAATTTTCTTTTGAACGTAAATGCACTGTTCTAAAATTAAAATTGTTAAATGAAGTCACTTACAAGGTTTATAAAAAATTAGTACTTTTTACCTAATATCGCATGAAGCAAACAGAATTCATATTTTTTCTTCGAAAGAAAAAAAAAGACTCCATTTTTTTCTTTAATCCTCCCTTCCCGAATAGAGCCAAAGGACGGCAAAGAATTGCGCTGGTCTCATTTTCGTTGAATACTCTGAATGTTTGAAAGTCGAATCGGTTATTTCAGAAACACGTCAAACGCCAAAATCTCAAAACCGGGTTTGCGGCGTGATAAGTTCCATGAGGAACACATCAGGGACCATGAGGATAGACAATCAGGCAAACTGGGTAAATTTTTCTGTTTCCTCGATTTTGATGGTTGGTGGGTTAGTGATTCCGGGCGCGTCAACAGCTTAGGTCATTAGTCCCGTAAGTGTAGTGCATGATTTTTCGTTGGGAGAGGGCGATGATCTTTACCCACTGGATGGCGAGATCCCACGCCGACCTACCGTCGGCACTAGTTGTGTCTGTTGTAGCCCTCTTGGGAATTTGGAGGTTTAGCGAAGTTTCGTCCCCCTTTGGGCGCACTGTGCCAAGCGCGTCTCATCTCCCGAACTGTTTGTGCGACGGGTCTGGGTTGTTCCACTCGTCTGCGTTTTTGTCCACTAGATAGTGCGCCGATACGGATCCCGTCTCCGTTGTGTCAGAGCCGTTTTATCAGCGTTTTTCCCTCCCCGGGTAGTCGAGCTGCGAGACGGAATTATTATTGGATTTTCCTTTCTTTTTGTAGTTTGGAGGGCCGAGAATACTTTGAGTCTTTTTATCGACCTACTTAAGTTCTCTTTCACTGACCGTTGCCTCTGAAGTGTGATTTGATGACATTGTTATCGCCGCTTAGTGGTTAATGCGTTATGACCAGCGGTCATAAGAAGGGTTGTTTTTACGTTATTTATGAAATGGAATGTAATAACACAGAATGATGTAACGGAATATTAATTTTGATAACATAACATTTCTTTGGCTTTATTTAAGTTAAATAACCACCAAACACATATTATATAAATAAAAACTAACATCTGTTATTGATTTGCATTTTTTATAATTGTTTCTATTATTAAAATTTTAGAATATATCTCAAAAATTAGCATTGAAATTAGCAGCTGAAACTTGAGAATATTCTTACTTTGCCTGGCTTATAAGAGTGTTTGCTAAAAGCTGCATTGTTGAAAACAGAACATTTACTCACTCTGTGAGTCTTTCTCATATTATTTTGGTTCTCAAGGACCTAATATCTGGAAATGTTTCGAGTAGTTCTCTCCTGAGCATATAATAATCGTTACAATCAATTATATTTGCAGTGATTGATTTTTTTGCTTTCGAGTTGCTAGACATTATTTCCGTAAGACAAGATCATCTTATAGCCGGAAGGCGATGGTGTTTCCCGTTCCCTTTCCGGTGAGACGTGAGATAAGAACCGACTTACGGGGTTCACTCCTTCTCCAAGTATCTCCCCGAGAGTGGCATCGCTTCTGTCGGGATAAGTTGTAAGCCTCTGAATGGTCTTCTGACATTTGTAGACTTCTGAAACTAACGTTATCTATTGTGTCCATCTGCTTCTTAGTAAGAACCCTTCTCTCTTTTGCGATAACGAAATAAAGGTTTGACTATAATATAATAAACGTATGAATTATTTCACTTAATTCAAGTCATTTTACTTCTCCGTAACTATTTTGCTTGTTAAATTAATGGTTTGCTCTCCAGAAACGCGTCGCGATAACAGAGACCCTCATCCTGCCTTCGCACTAGACTACCTTCGTTATGAATGGACACGTCGCCACAACTTCCCTTCAGGGTAGGGTATGCAAGAACGTATAAAATGAGTGTGTTGATACTTTTTTGGGGAAAATTCATAATTTAATTGAAGTTATATTGTAATTCACTTGATTGAATCCATAAATCCGAAATAATTTTCCAAATAAATCTTAGCAATTTTTTATTTGATATACTACGTACAACCGCAGAATGCACTAACCAGATTAAGGAATCCTGAAGGTATATCTTTCTTGCTTTTCTTCAACGAATTTGCAAATTAGTATGTACAGTATATTTTTCCCTTTTTCTACGATGTTTGATCTGTAATGCTCAAACGTAACATTCGTGTTTTCATGTGACTCTTTGTCTCCTTTGTAGGCGATAAAATGACGCACGTGTTTATGACGCCCAAAATAAAAATTTCACCTCCTTAAAAATACACGGCAGTACAGGTATTAAAATGATTTTTTTTAAATATACGTTTATAATATAAATATTGAAAACTGGTATTCGCTTTGGATTCCTCGCAAAATTTCATGCAGCGCGCAAATGGCGAAGCTGGTAACGCGCGGAAAGTCTGCCTCATAAGAGGACCAGCTGTCTTCCTGAAATACGGATGGTACAATCTGTAATTTTCGCGACCAAAGGTTATTTATCGTGGAGTTCAGTAGCTTTCCGAATCTCTTGGTGATTTCTGCTTACTTGCAGATCATGGTTTTGCCCTAATTATGACCATGTGGGCAGGACGAAAGATGGATCGCAAGCGGCCCATGGCCCTTTTTGTAGGCTGCCGCACTAGCATTAACAAAAACCATTGCGCAATACCCTTGACATAATTGAATGACGCCAGGTTTTGCAAACTTGCCAATGTTCAATGCAGAAAATTTCAGAAGTCAAACTCGCGATCTTCGCCTCTGAATATACGGATAATCACGTAACTGAATCTGAAACGTAAATATAATGAAGGTAAATTTTGAATAAATACAATTTAAATATTTTTTGTTTAAGAGTAATATGAACAATTTACATTAAATATTCCTCTCGAAATGTCGTAATACTTCTTTGAAGGCCATGGGATTGTTGGAGAGTCAGACCAAATGAAAGTAATTAATAACATGTGTAATGATCCCGCTATGCGCCCGAAAAAGAAACATTATAAACATTTTAAGTAGCAATTAAAACAAGCAAACAAGTGAAGGTGGAAGGGGAAAGACGGAAATTTGAAAATATTATTCGTATTTCGGTGAAGACGCAGGAACGAAAGTGTGGAACATTTAGAACAAAATTCAATAAACAATGTTGGACAGTGTTGGAGTGCAAAAATTGTCGGATATAATTATTTTTGAGCAAAATTCCAAATTAGTAATGGTGTGTCGTGGGAGGAGAACGTCGTCACATGTTTACAACATGACGAGCGACGAGAGACAGTATTTTGGAAAATTAAAGGAATCTGCGGATAAATTAAGAAGATACGAAAAATATAAACGTTTCGGAAATGGTGCAAATTTATGATAACATTGGGGAGTTATGTGTAATCAATAGAAAGGAAATAGAACTTAAAAAAGTAACAGTGCAAGGCAGGACCGTCGACTGTTTTGAAACAGGCGCTTCGAAAAGTCGATGAAGCAGACAGCAGATAGACGTCTCGAGGTTCTGATGGAGACGCGATATAAACACTGTAGAATTTTCTTTTAGACAAATGGAGACGGGTAGTAGGCGTAATAAGTTTTAATTGTACAGTTTTGTCAGAGGAGAATAGTGCCAAGTTAATAGTAAAAGTGCAACGAATGTAGTTGAACATGTCACGAAGAAAAATTGGTGCAAGCTGATGGTGCCGTGATACCAGACAGCATCTGACGCCGAAAGGGAAGTGACAAAAAAAAACTTTGACATTCTTAATGTCGTAGCAAGGTCAATATTACTATATTTTTAAGGCAAAATTATAAGATTTGTTGTTTTAAAGTAATATACCAAATAACTTCAATGAATTGACTATTATCAGTTTGCAACAACTAATTGAGGGATCCAACCAAGGAGTAATAATTGCAGTAAGTTTTGGAAAGTGCACTGAGTAATCATTATAGAAAAATAACTTAAAGATATAATTAGTATAAGTTTTAGCAGTGTTGTTTAATTTTCAGAAGTATTATATTTTATTTGTGTTATTCTCTGGCTAAGATAGCCATTTGAAAATTTCCATTACGAAGAAATACATTTAGTTGTTATTAATCAGCTTTGAAAACAGAATTAAATTTTGTGTTTAATTAATGATAACAGGTTCCCAATAAATTATGAGAATTAGTTTTCCTACAGCAATAATAGTATTATTCACGGTTCCTGTACAGGCCGATTCTGCTAAGACAGATAAGAAATTTGTTGATGTGGTCACCTATTATTTATTTAGACGAGGTAGTTAAGAGCAGGGTGATGGCGTCCAATGCTTAGGGCGAAGTTAATGAATGGATATATTGTTTTGGTGTTTCGGGGAAGAGAATAGTTAGAACCATTAGACATGTGATTATTTAAAGTTAAGTTTTCATTTATTGTATTTACAATACATCTACACGTTTTATGCAAGAGTATCACATACATTTTCATATAATTACTTTCTTATGATTAAAGTTTATTCTTAAATTCAAAATAAAAATTTTTTTTTTTAAACCTTGATGTTTTGCATATCCAATATTCACTTTTTTATAATACGAACGTTCAGTTACAATTGCACTTAATCAGTAAACGCTTCAAACAATAGCCGCAATTCTTGAAATTGGACCCACATACGGCACTATTCAGTATAATATACTGTATATGTATATGCCGTATGTGGGTCCAATTATGGTAGATCACCATACCATATTATGGTAGATCACACTTGCGCATTTGCAATTCATATAAATAACGTTTTAGAGCAATAAAGAGAAAGCGTAATCACTGTAATGTGTTTATTGTAATCTCGATTTTTATTTTAGACTGTCTTATCCCATTCAAATTTTTGTGTACAATCTTGACAGGCTGCGGAGTAATAACCGACATCGCTAATATGAGTCGATAGATACGCGGTCTCGTCCAGTAATCGTACATATAATCATTCTCATTAAACAGTAGAATACCTACACCATTCCAGTAGCGAGAAAATATCAATGGGATGTGTCAATGGGGTCAATAGTGGAACCCAGATTAATTTGAAAAATAATATAAGCAAAAGATATAATTGATAAATAATGTATTTAGCAATATATTACATGCTTTTTTTCTGCTAGTTAATATTAAAACATGTTCAGTTGATGAGATATAGAAGAAACGTAATAAAATATTTTCCGAATAATTCCGAAAGACTTTCTTTACTTGCGGGAACACGGTACCTTTTTAAGGAGGGGTACACGGGATGGTACCTTTTTAAAGCACATTTTAACATTAATCGAGGTGTTCACGATGCGATTATGCGTGGTAACGGTTTTTAATTTTGTAAACATGCGTTTATGCGTTGAAAGTCCTAACTATTACTTACAGTTAGAAAATATTCTAATAGAATGGGATGAAACAGTAACTCCTTATTAAAACGAAGTAACATAAAAAATCCGCAGTGACCGTCACTGATTTTTTTCTCTCATTGTCACAAAATTATTACAAATGTTACTGTCACCCAATAAGCTCTTTTCCAAGATATTAACAACATATTAATCCAAGGTATTAACAGCTCTGACCGTAAAAATCTTTATTTTTTGATCGTAGATAAATTAAAGTAGTATTTATTCAGCAGTTGCGTTTATTAATTTTGTTTGCTAAATCTCATAGCTAGTGAAGCAGAAATGTCATCAAATTTCCAATGCCGACAATGCTTAATAATATCCCATTTTCGTATATCCACTTTGTTTAATGTTTACCACAACAAGAGGTTGGTTTTACAGAGTAAAAACCAGATTAGGATAGGTAATCTGTGGCATCGAATGTTGTGTAAAAAGCACCTAATTCTCAATCAGGTGCAGACTGATCGCCCCTTTTCTTAATTTGGAGCATGGACCGGCTAAGTTGCGCAAATTTTAAATTATGAAATTCACAGCTTAAATAATTGGTATGGAACCAGGTCCGAACACTGGTAATTTCTTGTAAACTCATCACTCGTGTGTGTGTGTGTGTGTGTGTGTGTGTGTGTGTGTGTGTGTGTGTGTGTGCGTGTGCGCGCGTGCGCGCCACGAGATATCCCGGTCAGTTGGTCGCATCGATGCCATTTCGACCCTAGCGAAACAGAATGTGGACCCAGTGTCCATGCTTCTCTCGACACGGCGTTCGCCTCGAAGTGGAGTGTTGTGTGTGCTCGCAGGGTCGCATCGTGCAGCACGACCAGAAGGCGGGGGTGCTGCTCATCAACCAGGACCTGGCGCTGCAGGCCGTCAGCCGCCATCAGGCCGGCAACTACAGCTGCTTCGCCAGCAACGTCGAGGGAGACGGCGAGTCCAACGCCGTGCAGCTGCGTGTCATGTGTGAGTGCAGTAAACGCGACCAAGCAAGGCATTATTATTATTATTATTATTATTATTATTATTATTATTATTATTATTATTATTATTATTGTTGTTGTAGAAAGATGGTTCTTTTTAAATTTATTGGATCAAATAGAATCAATCCACGATGATACCAGGAATTAAGACGTATAATTCATATAAATTTATTTGTGCTTCACGTTTCGCACATTTGGCATGTGCCTTTTCAAAAGCATTTGACAAGTGGTTGACAATAAACATTACATTTTGAAGTAGTAAAAAACAAAGGAATAAATTAAACATACATATTGAAGATATATTAATCTTTGACAACATTCTCATGTAAAGCCTTTTTATAATATGCCGAAGGCGGCGTCTAATTTGGTGGCTAAAACATTCATATGTAAGCAGCATAAATGAGATATATCAAGGAATGGATGTACAAAAATTAGAAGTGAACAGCGGCAAAAAGGAATTATGGATGTCTGTTTATTATTAATGATTTATAAATTTGATGAAGTTTCAATATGTCATTTTTTGTGTTCATAGTATCATTTAACATAATATGCACCATTTCTGCAATTTGTCTTTTAAAAGTTACCTTTTCGTGGTGTAAACTTTTGACTTTATCGAAACCAATAGAGTGGTTGCGTTCCGTTCTATGTCTTGTTAATGTTGTGTACAATGCTGAATCTTTATTAATGTCGTATTTGTGTTGGTAAACTCTTTTTTTAAGATATTGTTTGGTTTCTGCAACGTATACCTGTTAACAGTCATCACAAGGAATAGAGTAGACCACATTAGATTTATCTCCTATTTTCGTTTTATCCTTCTGTTTATCAAACAACCGGTTGGTTTTATTTAAATTATAAAATACAATGTCTAAATTGTATAAAAAACGGGATAAACAGGAATATATTCAACCGTTCTATTATTACTATTATTATTATTATTATTATTATTATTATTATTATTATTATTTATTCATTCACAGTTCACTGGTACATAGATTGTAGTCATACAGATACAATACATCAAAGCATGACAACAATAAAAATCAACAGTAATAGACTAATAAAAATTTAACATTTATAATATTCATAAAGTCTAATGTGATTAAAATAGCAACTAAACACACTCATTACTTCCCAAGAATTTTCAGACCAATGTGCACGTACAAAGTATGACACATTTCTGGATATTTATTATGGCATTTTTATTTATTTTCAGCGTTTCTAGTGAATCCTTTAAAGTCTTCGGGATGACGCCCGTTGCTGAAAGAACCACGGGAACGGTTTTGATCTCTAAGATGTTCCATTGCTCCTTCACGACATGTGCCAATTCTTTGTACTTCTGGATCTTCGTATGATATGCTGTAGCGAGATTGCTGGTGTCCACAACTGCCATGTCTACAAACCATACTTCCTTCTCTTTTTTATTCCAGAGTTATATCCGGTCTGTTATGATGTACTCTACGGTCCGTCAAAATACTACGATCCCAGTACAATTTATAGTTATTGTTTTCTAGTACATTCTTTGGGATATACTTGTAGTATGTTGTATCATGGCATGATGCTAAACCACAGATCTTGACGAGTTGGGCGTGGATAATTCGACCCACCATATCATGCCTGTTCTTATACTCCGTTGGGGCGAGTACACTGCATCCTGCTGTAATATGTTGAATTGTCTCGCCGCGTTGGTCACAGGCCCGGCAGTTATCAGAGGTCATCTCTGGATCTTTGATGACATATTTGAGATAGTTTCTGGTTGCAATGACTTGATCTTGAATGGCAACCATGAACCCCTCAGTCTCTGGGTAGAGATATCCAATGCTGAGCCATTTGTACGACATGTCTACGTCTACATTTGGATTGGCTATTTCAGCTGGGTATCTCCATGGATTGCTTTGTGCTTCCAGAGATTTATCTCTTGTTGGAAAGAGGGCTGTTGAAGTTCTATATTAGCTTGATTGAGACTCAGAGGTGTATAATTGTAGTCCGCTTCAAGTACCACTTTGTGTAGATGAGAAGATAACGCTTTCTTCCTGAAGTATTCTCTCATACTGGTAATCTGTTTGAAATGGAGATTACTTATTTTCAGGATACCACGACCTCCCATCTTCCTTGGAAGCGTTACCCTTTGAATTGAGCTTTTGGGGTGGTGGTATTGGGAACGGCTCATTTGGACTCTAATAAGCCTTTCCAAGGATTCAATATCCGTCCTGGACCATTTAATGATGCCCAGTGAGAAAGTTATTACTGGTATTACATACATGTTAACCGCTGCAGTTAGGTTTCGTGAATTGAGGAAGGTTTTGAATAAACCTTTCATTCTCTTCTCGAATTCCACCTGCAGCTTTTCTTTAATTTCACTGTGGATTATCAGCTTGTTTTGTTGAATTTCCAGGTATTTATAAAGTTCATTTTCTTCCAGGGCTGTTATAGTCTCCCCTGTCAGCGTTTCATGTTCTACCTCGCTGATGAGTTTACCCTTCCTTATACTTTGGATTTTGCATTTTCGATTCCAAATTGCATTCCTATGTCGGTTGAGAATCTTTCGGTGACATGAAGGAGCTTCTTCAGTCCCTGTAATGTTCCTGAGTACAGTTTGATATCGTCTATGTATGCTAGATGACTCACATTATGTTTGCTCTGACCTTTCAGCTCATATCCAACTCCCATGCTTTCCAGCAAGGAGGAAAGGGGATTCATAGCAAGGCAGAACCAGTAAGGGCTGAGACTGTCGCCTTGGAATATACCTCTGCGGATTTTCAGTGTCTTAGTGATAATTCTTTCACTACTTGAGGACATATGTATTGTTGTTTGCCAGTGATTGATTACGTTCGTAAGAAATCTTCTTCTTCTTCTTCTTCTTCTTCTTCTTTTTTATTATTATTATTATTATTACCCATTACCATCCTTTAGTAGGGTAAAGGCCTCTTACATTGTAAGGATATAAATTAACTAAGTATTTAACTTATCAGTTATCACGTGACTTATCGCTTCACTTATTGCGCTGTATTTTTGTGTCACTTCCTCTTTTTTTTGTTTCATCCTTTTCTCTATTAACTTTCTCGAGTGTTTCAATGACTTCCATTTTCAGAGGTCTCTTGCTGTTCTGGTCCATAGTCGTTCCAGTCTTCTTACTATGTCGTCTGACCAACGTGTTCTCTGTCGATCATTATTACAGATAATTGAAATCACAACACATCATTCTTTCTACTTTTTATTGATGCAGTCAAAGATTACACTCTTAACGACAATTCGAATGTCAGATTTATTCGCTTCATCAGGTGTCAGTTGATAATCTAAAATTACAAGAAAACACGTATATTAGAACTAAAATATTAACAAAACGGGGAAAGCAAAGTGGAAAGAATAAAGTCGTGCTATATTTTCTTTCGAAGTGCGAAACGTTGTGATACAAAATATATACAGTTGAATCAATAGATTGTGCATTGAATGACGGTTGTGGTTTCTATGTCTGGTTATTACCGTAAACAGATTGTAAACAATGTAATTATTGCATTCAATAACTGAAAAATATACCAATTCCATTTTAAACCGTTAGAATTTAAATAAATACACTTTAATAATATTTTTTGATTTGAAGAGTATTGAAAATGTCTTTTCGATTACGACTTTGAATATTTTGAGTTTGTTTTGTTAAGGATGAGTGAGGAAAAGGGCAGATGAATTTTAAACATTATTCAAGAAATATTAGGCATGGTTGGCGGTGTGTGTGTGTCTGGCGGGGATGGATATATAGTATTAGAAATAAGAAGTTGGCATCCCACATTAATGATTTTCTCGAAGATTTAATTTTGTATATTATATAATTAATTGTGACAAGATAAATCATTGAATCATATAACACAAATATAATGATTAAGAGTTTGCAATTCAATTTTTATCCCTACCTGCTTTCGTGGTTTCTATGTAATTATCTTAGTTCCAAAGGATTTGGGTGTTCGATGTCGAGGCTTACGAACAGTGCTCTGCGCATGCGCCCAGAATATCCTCCCCGCTCCACACACTTGGGCGGGCGCGCTGCTGCTGTTTTGTTCCCGAGGGATAACACCGCGTAAGCCGCTCGGGCAGATGGCGGCGTTGTCGGCTCCGGTAACACTGCGGCGGTGCAGAAAGACGACGTTCTTCCATTAGATTACTTCGTCACGTGGCTCTCTTGCGATGTCTCTGGAAAGAACTGAATTTATGCATTACATAATAGCCAGTAAGCGAGTAAATTAACGAGTTTAAAACGCCAAAATGTATCGTGTGCTTTGTGTTCACTTAAGTCAATGGAACCGGTTTGTGCAGGAGACGGAACTTGGCAATACAGCAACACCATACAGGGCAACACAAAGGCACCATCCCGTTGCGGGCATTCTCGTTGCACGAGAGATCAGAGAGGCCTTACAGATTAAGTAATGCTCGATCACTCCAACAATTTGCCCTTCAACCCTCTTTACTTTTCTCACTACCTTTTATGCAGTAGAGAGAAAGTTATGTAATGCGGAGAATTTTCGGCAGAAAAACTCTTATTATAGGGCTCTGGTAACAAAAAAGTGGATAAATCCAGTTGTTAAATTTAGGAAAAAAATCCTCTAACACGTGGTGTACTCAGAATAAATGTATTGTGGGCCTTTGATACAGAAAAGTCGATTGATGGCAAAATGTCTGTCCGTCTCTCTGTGAACAACGCTAGCGGCTAAATCATTCAGCCGATTTTCACAATCGATATCACTGATATCACGGCCCCTTGAATCTGAAACTGGTATTTTAATCTAGGTGGGTACTTAACATGCAGCCCCTAGGACATTTTCAAAACTTTCAAAAAATGGCTCCAACATTTGTGATTAAACTTTGTTATTGAATAGTGTGTAGGATGTTTAAGGTAGTATGTTCGTTAAATCGACCTCGATGAAGTATACTTTAAATGAAATATACCAAAACATACTTTAAATGAAAGTGAAATCTCTTATCTTCAAGATGATAAGGGGAAATATGGCTCTAACCGGCCTATTTTTTTAATTAACAAACGTTTACACTAGTGCAGGCTCCTAGGGAAAATCGCGGGCACAGGTTTTAAATTATAGAAGAAGTTACACAGTGAAAGAACTTTTTGTGTTCAATACGTAGTATTTTTTAGGAATCAGATTGTATTAAATGGAACATATCTCACCGGGCATTGTGAGGAGTAATTGATAAAAAGCTGCTGCGAAATTCAACGCAACCTGTTTCGGCGTCTTCCTAAAACAATTTTGAATAAAAACATTTCTTTTCGTAATGAAATGTGTCCATCAAGAAGAGATCTAAAAATAATGTCATGAGCACTTTTTCGAAAAAAACATTTTGTGTGAAATTGTGCGTCAAACACGTAATTTTTTGTCTTTAAATAATCTTCTCTTAAAAACGGACACAATTTTTTTATTAAATTTTAACCATAGAGGTCGCAAAGGACATGCAAAATGGTGATGGTCTCATGTTCGTTGAAATGCCTGATATTTTGAAAATTTAAACAAAATATTTTTTTCGGCGTTTTCCTACAACTACAGTTATGAAGATATAATTTTTCTTAATGAAATGTGTTCGTAAAAAACAGATCTTTAAATAAGATCATGTTAAATTTTTGGAAAACATGAATATTTTTTTGAGTAAATTGGCGTCAAAGATACTCACCGGCTCCGAATTTACTGGGCTTCGTGAACGTAAAATAAATGGTGATACCAGGCAGTTGGATGCTACGAAGGTTAGAATTTGTATATTATTTCATATTTCTTTGTTCGTTTTTTGCTTTTGTTACACATTTTAAAATTAATCTCTTTGAAATTATTTAAGACCTGTCTTAAATTGTGTCCTTTAATTGAGTTAAATGTGAAAACAAATACATGATTTTGCTAGGCTTAATAAGATGTAGGTTGTTGAAAAACGACGAAAAAATTAGACTTTTCCAGTTTTAGAAGTTTCATATAAACGTAAACGAGACACGCGCATTTTTATGTTTTTGTTTCTTGTTATATCCGAGAAAAAATATACAAAAAGTCGGGGCTATTTTCTAGATCATTTTGAAAATATTGTTGTAAAGTGCCCCAAAAAAATAAAATACCTATTTATCCAAAATTTTGAGAGTCACCACATCAGTCAGAACGATGGGGGGATAAATATTGTGGTTAAAATAGTCTGAAACTAAGTTAAAACTAATAACCTTTTTCAAAAATTCAAGAACCCCAAAACGTGAATTTTGACTACACAACGTTTTAGAAGAAGTTATTTACTACGTAAAGTAACAAAAATTATCAACTTTTTCGTTACCAGGGACTCCAAAAAATAATTATAGTCTAAACCTCGCTGTTTTTGCTGCAGCATTACAATACATCCGTATGTATTATGCGAGAAAGTAAAAAGGGGTTAAGAAATTACAGAAACAGAAAAACGTGGACTTTAAAACAGTTTTTTTCGTGACAAGAGAAACACATTCTCAATGGAATGGAATTGAATAGCAGCAACAACGTTAGAAGCAAAGGGAACAAATAAACTAGGGAAATGGACATGGAGGCGGAGAAGGCTTGGTAGAGATGAGGGAGGATAGAGAAATGTAGTCATGAGGGTCTCACTGCTTTTATTACGAAAACAAAATAATTTGGTGCTCATCTGTTTTTGTTTTTTATTTTTGCGATCGGTTTTCGTTTTTCAGCAGGGGAATTTTGCGGGGCGGTGATTGAGATCCATTCGCAGTCCTTTCATTTGTTTCGGTCTGAATGTGGTGGAGACGGTGAATGAGGGACGCGGAGTCCCCATGAATTATCTCTGTACTGCAATGGGCAGCGTCAGACGAATAGAGACCTATCTCATCCTGCTTAGAAGCGAGAAGGCTGATTTGAAAGACCTGCAGGTGCTCTTGTTACGGACCCAGAATAAGGATATTCTTCTTTGCTTTTTCATTCATGTTTCAGGTGCTTTTTTTTTCTTTTTTTTTTTTTCTTTTTTTCTTTTTTCGTATCATAAATTCGAGAGAAATGATACCAATTAATAATACGAAATATGCAAAGAAATCATGCGTTCACGCCAAGTACAGACAGTAGTTTCTTTAATTTCCAAAGTAATGCGAGCACCGTGCGTCTCAATTTTTGTGTTCAAGAAATATATTCATTGTGAAATAAAATTTAATGTTTTCCTCAGCATATAGCAGAAATAAAAAAGCATTTGAATGATGTAAATTGAGTTATTTTTTTTATTTCTGTGATTTTTTTTCTTTGTAAACAAATATATTTTTTCTTTCGTAAATAAACTATTTACACGTTTCTTGAGTGTTTATATGTTTCTGAAATGCAATTTTTTTTGCAAAGAAAGTATTTTTACAAACCAACGTTCGAGTGCTTAATGAGGCTTAGCCATTTAAAACCTCGAAGGAGATTATTAGAAAAAATATGCTTAAAATTGTCTTTAGAGCTTATTTTCGAAGTTTGTTGTTTCCTCCCTGGACACCGTGTACATTCACATGTGATATTAGATACAATATTGGCAAGTTGAATTATCGTATTTCGGGTGGTTTGGCGCATATTTCTGCTCTTTGACTTCATTGCAGCCTAATAGAACCTCACTTCACATAAACACGTTGTAGAAAACTGAAGTAAAACAATTATTGCTTGTTTGCTTGAGCTACTCTACTGAAAAATTAGCTCAGAAAACATTTAAGGTAGATCTTTATATTTTAATTTCAATTCGGAGTCACTGATTAAATCAATTAGATTTTCACAATTATTTGCACTTAAACTAATTTAGCTCTCACGGTAAAGTGGATTCCTAATCTTAGAATCGTTTTTACTACTTTTCGGAGAATATTGCAAAATAGTTGATTTAAAATCAAGTAGGTGTTCTAAAAATACATTGGAAACTTCATTGAATTTTAAATTTAAGTCATTCAAACATTCGTGTGAGGCAGAATGTAATTAAAACTATTTAATTCAACTGAAGAAATTCAAAATTGAATTTTGTATCAAAAGATGCAACTTTATGTCCTTTAAAAACAAGTGTAATGAATTTCGTTCTAATTGTGAGTTATCTTCATTCAACATGGTCCATATCCGCCAGATATGGAAGTTTTTCAACAATGAAAGATTAGTAGAAACGTTAAAAAAATGTTACCCTGAATTATTTGTTATCTTCAAGAAGACTTCTAACTCACTGTAAAGTTCATAAAGTCGTAATTGTGATTTGTAATAGTGAGTTCTTTCCTCTGGATGGCCATCTCACTTCAATGTGTAATAAAATTGCTTTTTGTTCACTAGCCATTTCAGCGCGCCAAATTGCAAATAATCAAAATTATAGAGGTTTTGATTTTAAATAGTTTATCTTTTCACAGCTAATTCATAGAATGTTTTAATTTGGGGAAATTTTGTTAGTCACCCGCGCTTGGCTAAGGAAAATACAATGACTTCTCGTAGTAATTGTGGTTCTTTTCTGAATACGTGATAACAACACCTACCATTGCTAGAACACCATTTGCACAAACATTAAGACTCTTCACAAACTATCTCTTGATTTGTAATGTAATTATTAAAACAATTAAATATATCTTCCTCTGTAGTTTTCCGTGTATAGATGTACACATGAGTGGTGAACCTTCTTCAATTATTTTATAATATATGTAAGGAACAAATACCTGTGCAGCTAGTTCTGCGACGTCTATAGATTCATTCATATGCAATGCAATTCACTTCAAAATCCAAACGGTGAATTACTAACTTAAACAGTATTACTTTATAGTTTTATTGCATCTATTTTTTAGCAACCTGCTTGCTAAGAACATTAGATACATGCCTTTGGCACATGGGTTAATTAGTGTCTATCCAATTGTATGTGCTTCACCATAAGTGCAAAGCGATTACTCATGTGATAAGATGCCACATTGGCATTTTATTTTTCGGTTATAGCCATTGTAATAATATGACGCTTGGACGTTTCTAGTGAGTCACGTTGTTGTTTAGAATTTACATGATTTTTTAAAAAGTTATAAGCAGTGTTTGGAATTGCCTTGGAAGTTCTGATGTAACCAAAGAACTGCTCGTACGAATTTTTTCATATACAACACACATTCAACCCAGAGCATCTAAATTACCAAAATACGTAAATTCCAAATTGAAATAACTTTCATCATACTTCCGTTTTGTTCTGGTTATAGGTAGCACTTGCTCTTCAATACCATATTTTCATGAAACCATACATTTTGGTTTATTTTCTTCGTCATTGATAGATGTATAAGTAGAAGTACTTAACATTTCTTAACATTTCTATCTCTTTGTTAATGAAATGATATTTAATATATCGTGAAACAGTATTATTTTATAGTTTTATTGCATCTACTTTTTAGATACAATCAACCAAAAACCGCACTTAACCAAAAATCCATAGGTAGATTTTAAATAATAATAAAATTCTGTAATAACGTTTTTTGTGAAAATTCAACACTGAAAGCAATCAGGTTAAATTAATATCCAAGAAAATAGGTATATTTTAATGCAAATTGAATTCACCTATATTTTCAAACACCCAGTTCTGTTTATCGCAATACATACAATTCTGTCCCAGTAAATTACGCGTAGAATGAAAACACGTAAAACGTACCAAAAACTGCACTTATAAAGTTTATAAAATTTTACTTACTCAGCGTGTACAGATTTAATTTCTTTACTAAATAGATGTGTTAAATACCTGAACTACTTGGAATTACTTCACAATTTTGTTTCATTAATTAACGTTTTTCATCAATTTTTATCTTATTCTTATTATTTGCTGATATATTACTTTATTTATGTATTTAACTTACACCAATTTATACCCACTTGCTGTTTATAAATGTATATTATCTTCAAATGCATTTATAAGTATAAGACCTGCGCAAGGGGGGGCCCTGGAGGAGGACGCGTGCGTGTGCGCAGACAAGCCCGTGTGCCGGCCGGAGCAGCGGCGTGTGTACGCGGTGGCGCGCCTGGAGCCCGCCAGCATCACGTGCGAGGTGGAGCATACCCGCGCCGCGTCCCGTGCTCACCTACACGCCCGTCAGCGAGCTCGACTACGGCACGCTCATGTGCACCGCCTTCAACACGGCCGGGCAGCAACGTGACGCCTGCGTCTTCCACATCATCGCTGCGGGTGAGTACCTACACGCATCACACGCGTCAAGCGCCTAAGGCGGCCATGACGGAGCCACTCGGTGGCGCCACCGAGCAGCGGCGGAGGCCTTCCCCGCCGGCCGCCGTTGATCGCAGAGGCACCGAGAAGCGACAGAGCCCTTCCCCGCCGGCCGCCGTTGATCGCGAGAGGTAGGCTGCCTTCACACGGAGCCACTCGGTGGCGCCACCGGAAGCGACAGAGCCCTTCCCCGCCGGCCGCCGTTGATCGCGAGAGGTAGGCTGCCTTCACACGGAGCCACTCGGTGGCGCCACCAAGAAGCGACAGAGCCCTTCACTCAGCCATCGCCGAGCGCCACTCACCGCGAGAGAGGAAGGATTCGTGTTACACCGATGTGAGCTCAGACAGCCAAAAAGCAGCCAGCAGGGAAAAACTGGTGGTAGCAGGAGTAAACCACTGACCGCCACAGCAGCACGACTACGCTGCTTGTGTAAATACCGCCTTTTAAACCAATACTTTATTAGCAGACGCACCACTCCGAAGCCTTGCTGAGTGATGCCGTGTGATGAAACCCTGTGCTGTGGCGCCGTGTGCCGAAATTTTAAATAATCAAGTAAAGAACGGTGATTCCAGTCAGATTTTTAAAAATTTGTAATATCAAAGGCGTTTCAACCTCAACTGTGACGTCCTCTTCAGTTTCTGACACTGTTATATTGAAAATCAATATTTTACAGAAATCATAAATTTTTAAGTTGAATTTACATCTGTATGATTCAGAAGTTAAAAAAGGTATGACACACGTAAGTAAGATAAAGAATGAATTCTGCCCATGGTGTTTCCCTGTCGTGTCTTGCCCTGCCTTATGCCGAATTGCCCAAATGCAGCCTGCTTCTTTCCACACTCTTCGCCCTGTTACCTCTCCTGACCCCGCTTCTGCCCCGCCCTGCAATGTTCACTTCGATTTCCGTTGCTGTCATTCCAAAAATTTCATACCAATTCAGTAGTACCGTGGAAACACAAATTGAAAAACGCAAATGAGACTTCAATCTGCACTGAACTACACAATCTAACCTGCGCACAAACAATGCGCTACGACTTGGCTTCCATGGTACCGCCATGATTGGTTACTTACGTCTCCACCATAGTGTGCTGGATAGACATATAATCAAATAAATAAATAAATAAAGTTAGGGGTCGTCGATTGGCCATCTCGAGACCACGCGAACGTGCAACCCACCGGAGCTCAGTTATATTTATCGTAGGTGCACGCGATTTTTGTGGGTGGATCGACATTTTCAAGCTGAATCCTCAGGGTTGTTAGTTCTGGGGGATAAAGTGAAATGATAATGATGATGATGATGATGATGATGATGATGATGAGGGATAAAATGGAAAATCGCAAACACACCCACGCCCGAGGCGGGACCCAAACCCCCAATCCTTCGATCCAAGACCGCCACGGCACTACTCCCATAGCGATCTCGGCTACCCGGATCGGTGATTTTATATTATTGACATTTATATAGCATATACAAACATGTAAATTACATGTGCAGTCATCGTGGACTTGCAGAATTCAAGCAATACCTTATTTGCTGAGATAGACTAAGTAGTTTATCCGGAAAAAGGGATGTTTACACAACATATTTTGGAAAGAATACATATTATAATCTTATAAAGCTGTATCAGTTGTTTATTGCTCTACGTGCTCTGATCTGAGGTACATAGCACCGAGCATGGTTCAGTTGAGACTATTCTAGTGGCGCCAGTATAAAGACAATTGTGTCGAACATGAAGTAATTACATGTGAGAACAATAACAAAGTTTCTGAGAAGAATGGTGATCTAAACAACCTGTGACGCTCTAGAAGCGGAAGAACAACTTGGTCATTGAGAGATTTACCGCTAAACCCGTCAGAGAACCCACATGCTACGATTCTCTAACCTTTTGAACGCAGGTATTCACCACTGATTGTCTCGCCATTGCGCCCAAGTCAAGAAAAATAAATCATGTGATACGGTTGAGGGGAAAACCCTGAAGGGAGAAGCTTCTATCAGAAAGAATTAATTTACCAAACTGTCATAACCTATTTCAAGTGACCGGTACCGGTAGCTCAGTGCATCAACTGATGCCACTGCAGCGCTTCTGTCCGGAAGGTCCTAGGTTCGAGTCTTGATGGCGGCAGGATTTTAGACACAAGCTTTTCAGCTAGGTCGAATTCAGTCGCTGACTGGAGGAGAATTCTAGCGGCCGGCTGCTCTGATCGGTAGTTTTCCGTGGTTTCTCCGATCAACACCAGGCGAATGCCGGAACAGTACCCTACCAAACGGACCAGGGACCGCGCGCGATCGCTTCCTCTTCCTTGTCCTATCCTCTCCCCTTACACACACACAGTTACATGCACCACACTACCACATATTCCGGGAGACCGGTCAGGAGCTTAGAGCTTGTCCCGACTAGGGCGGTGCGCCGCTGGTGGGAGAGTCCTGGTTATGTGGAACCCCCACTAGCCGACGGTAGTTCGGCGCCGGATCTCGCCATCCAGCGGGGGAAGATCACCGCCATCTCCCGAGAAAAAATCTGCACTACACTAACGGGACTAATGACTGAAGCAGTTGACGCGCTCGGAAACACGGAAAAATCAATCAATTAATATTTCAAGTCTTGGACTTAACGTATTTTCTCTTTCCATACGTCCGCAACATCCGTATCTAAAAAGTAAATGTGACACAGACCGTCCGTTGCTTCGCCTTTAAGCTTACTTCCTGCACAAACAAAAAACATTTGCCCAGAATGTGCTCATTTACTTGCTAACCGTTCTAAGCTCGGTTCTGATTACCACCACAAACTAGTGTAATTTATCTACTTACTAAATATAGGTTCCCAAGTGACCCGAGACGTTCCTAAAAAATTTTATCCTTCTTTCATGGAGTGGTTTTTATAAAATATCGCTGGCATGATTACGGTTCTCTGATAAAAGTAATAGTTTGTCGAGCCTATGTTTTTGAGGATCAGTAATTTAAGATTATATGTATCCAGTCTTCTTGTACTCAGAGCAAACAGATAAAATTGTCATTTTCTTCTTTCATTATACGTTGTATCCATTCTACTGCCACGAATAATGAATTGTATTTCTGTCATTCGTTTCAAGTGTATACACATAACCTTCAAAATCCAAAAAGAATAGGTATTTTTCACAAGTGAACATTTATCGGGCGCCGCTAAAAAATCTTGCCTTTTTACATCCAAAGGTTTCTCATAGATAATACCATGAGTGCTTCATCTGAAAATTTACAAAGCACGAGTGATATTTGATAGAACTTTTCTACGAATGACATTACGTCCAAAAGAGTTCTGAAATGCATTAAATATTGAAAGTAACTGAAAATGATGATAAAGAGGTTATGTTATAGTATATATGCGGTTTATTGCATATCAACACAGCGATCGATACATGCCTCGTGAGATAAAAGAGTCACAGCTTATTATTGGCAGTAGGGAAGGTCGGTAATAAAAATGGGATTGAAAAAGCAGAATTTGTTTGAGATACACCGCCCTTGGGGTATTTTATTTGTATAGGTAAACACTATTTGTTTTAATTTCTCAAGTGGAATAGGCCAATAGAAAGACTTCTACTTGGAAGTTTCTCTTTTTCTTAACTGTCCTTTGAGTCACCTCGCGTTCGTGTAAGTTTCACTGCTTACTTCTGGTAGCGATTTCCGTCCTTTAATTGCTCTTTAAGTCTCCTGGGGGTTAGCGTGTTCACAGATTCACCAACTAACGAAGCAACAGATAAATCATAGCCAAATAGATTTTATTGGCACCGAGGCAACAATGTTGCACCACTGGCCATAAAGGACAGGGAAGAACGACGACTGCGAAGATGTGCAAACAGACATTCAATTGTAGCGCAACTAACCGCTCAGATGAACTAAGAGACTACAAGCAGGATATCTTCAACAGCAGTTCAGCTCACGTTGCTGAGAATGAGCATCCGCAGCAGGAGCCTGGTTCTTGTCATGTTCCACCATGTTAACTGCAGTTCATCAGCGATGAACACTGGAATTTGCACGCCAATACTGAAGCTGGACGTCCACTCAGTGACAACAGGTTTCCTTTTTAGATGAACCACGTTTCCTGCTCCATTGGACATACGGCCGTTGGCGTGTACAGCGTGAAACGTGTGAACGCGAACACCAAGCAACAATCGCCGGACGGGTGCAGACTGGACGAGGGGGTGTGGGGAATGTTTTCGTGGCATTCTCTGGATGATCTCGTGATTCTCAAAGGCACGACGGATCAGCAGATGTACGCAGCCATCCTAGGGAACCACGTCTACCCCTATATGTAGATAATTGTTTCTCAGCATGATGACATCGACCAGCAGGACATACCAACCTGTCACGCAGCTTGTCCTGTACAAGCATGGCTAATGGTTACTCTGGCCACCAGACTCTCGCGATTTAAACCCTGCAACCTACTAACCTAGCGCAGCTGGCTCCAGCACTGGAGGACACGACACAGCACAGCAAATGGCTCCACATACATTTCTCCGTTTCATCCATAACCTAATTAACTCTCTTTCTCTTCGTCTCACAGCGGTCAGCGCTGCAAAAGGGGGGTTATTCAGGATTTTGATGGGTTATCACCCTAATTAACTCCTCAGAATAAATGTTTTCAATGCTGCACATTCATTTCTTTTGAGTCTCTCTTCTTGGCGCCTATTCGCAGACAACACTTTCACACATTTATTGGATTTAAATACAACTCGCTTGAAACGATTTGGCACGATTTGTATGTTTCTAGGAAGTATACGAATATATGACAAATCGCCATAAAGTTTGAATTTAATAATATTTTATTTCTAAAATAAGGTAACAAAAAAGCAAGAGAGGAAGAGAATATTAACTGTAATTATACTACAGGTTAATTATATTCCCAAAAATTAGAAAATTTAGGTTTTTTCTTCGTTAAAATTTGTTTCTTATTTCAAAAGCAATGTAGGAAGATTATTCCGCAGTCAAGAACATTACTTTCTTAAGCGCATTTTCTTCATGTTAAATAACTGAAACTATTATTAATAATAATACTAATAAGGAATGTTTTTTACCATTCAAAGTAATATTATCTACCATGTTTATTTCGAAGCATTCTTGAACAAAAGTTTATTCATGAGAAACAATATAAGATGGTTACAGTTTAAATGCAAAACGATGCAAACTTGAAGTTTCTTCCGTAACTTGAAATCATTTGACGCGTGTATTTAGTGACTGTTTTCATCAGACAAAGAATATTACGTAAAATTATGTTTTGTGATTGCAACATATTCATTTGAATATACGAATATGAATGTTCTCTGAGCACTACGATCCGTTAATATCAATAAAAGATACAATTATTTTCTTTTCGTTAAATCGAGTAGCACGTCATCTCCTTTCGTTATCTGAACAATGTTTGAATTCACATTCTACAAGACATCGCGTGACCAGCAGGGCTCCTTGTGTTCTACGTAACAACTTTGTAACTACTGTTCAAATTCAAAATAAGAATCCGATAAGTTTTTCTAATATTAAAATAATATATAAGTAAAACAAAATATTGGTTTCATTTCCTTCACGACAGACATAACGTGGTTAATTACGTTCTTGCTATTATTACCAAAGCAATGTTCTGTACACAGTACATACATTATATACTGAAGGGACATGGTTCATCAAATTATGTCTTCAAAGTGTCTTAGTTAATATACACTCTATCTCAATATACAGACAACTACATCGCGTGGATTCTAAGATTTCCCCAAAATGTTGATTATACGGACGTTAACAAAATACAGTTTTCTGGTGCAACTAGAATGAGACACACCGACATTGAAGGAGAAGACATAATCGGTAATAAACGTGTAGCCTTCATTCCCCGATCAATAATATTGCCAACACCTACGTCATTTTTACCAAATACGTTTAATATATATTGCGATTTAATTGTGATTACGATTACTTTCTAAACTTAGATTCTTTGCGTACCAGATTGATGTCATTTCCATCTTAATGTGACAAAAGTACGTGTTACGACATTCAAACAATACATTATTGTTTGATGAATACTGTAGGCGTGTTAGATAAATAACGTCTTCGGTTCCTCTCTTACACAGATTAGATGAAACATAACACGATGGAAATTTGACTCAATGCTCGTATCAAGAGAACCTAAAACAAAAGCAAACTTAGCAAATATTGATAACACGTTATGATGGAATTGTAATTATGTTGATGGGATGATAATTATCATGACTATGATCAATAGTTGTAAAAATTCACTAATTACATTCAATAAGTAGTACTTCAAGAATTATGTCTCAGAAAATGGAAAATTTGTTTTATGACAGAGTAAGTATGATATATCCAAGCTATCTTAAAAGAAGCATTTTTAGATTCTGCAGCTCACCAATAATGGCGTTAGTGGCAATCCTAAGGGCACCGACACAAATGTTTTATATCTGTTCATAAAAATTCCTTTTTGCGGCAGTGCTTTCCTACGTAAAAAGCTTTTTTCCCGTGATAACACCTCAATTTTTCCCGAACCATTATTTCCTCCCGGATTCTTTCTTTCTACTTGACTGCGCGAAGCAGAAAGGATGGTTTTGTATTACTTGGTGAGTTTCTTTATTACCACTAATCGTCTAATATTATGTGACGTACACTTACAACTGTTTTTACAGCGTGAATGTCGTAGAGTATTTTACACTTAATCAAGGGTATATACAGAATGTCCAGGGAGGAAACGCCGAAACTCTGAAAATAAGCTCTTAAGATCATTTTAAACACGTTTGGTCTGATAAACTCCTCGGATATTCCGCGTGTCTTCGCCGTAATAAGCATTAAAAACTACTTTCTGTGCTATAAATACAGTCTTGTCTATTTTTTAAACCAACTTTTGACTTATTACATCTCAGCCATTCCGAATATCCAAGTTTATTAGACAAAACATGTTTAAAACGGTCTTAAAAGCTTATTTTCGAAGTATCGACGTTTCCTCCGTCAACACCTGAATATTGCCTAAAAATGTTGTGCATAGGCATGTAGCACTAGGCTGCATTTGTGACATTTTTTGTGTAGAAGATTTTACCTAATTTCCTTATGTGTGATATTTATAAATGTATCTTGTTATCCGGCATTTCTTGTGATATAACAACATGGCAGAGAGTAAGCTGTTGTTGTGTTAACGTGTCAACTGGTCCTTGTCTGACCGTGGAGGGAGAGTGAGTGCAAGCCCCGCGCCTGCGGGCGTGCGCAGGTCGGCCGGAGCCGCCGCTCAACTGCACGCTGGTGAACCGCGCGGGGGGGGGGGCTTCGACGGCGGCCTGCAGCAGGTCTTCCTGCTGGAGGTGTTCGACCTGGAGAGCGGGCTGCTCGCCGCCAACATCTCCTCCCGCTGGCCGCGCTTCCTGGTGGAGGGGCTGCGCGCGGGCCGCTCGCTCAAGATGCTCGCCTTCGCCGCCAATGGGGCGCAGCGAGCCGCTGGCGCTCGAGGGCTTCACGCTCAAGCAGGCCGAGAAGCGCACTGGTGAGGCGTAGGGACTCACCCCGCCCCCCTCGCACTCAGGAGTAATCACTGCTTTTCGATTGGTTTGGTTTGAGTTTTTCGTGTTTCCGGGCGCGTTAACTGCTTTGGTCATTAGTCCCGTTAATGTAGTGCATGTTTTTTTCTCGGGAGATGGCAGTGATTTTCCCCCGCTGGATGGCGAGATCCGGCGCCGACCTACCGTCGGCTAGTGGGGTTTCCCCTTACCAGAACTCTCCCATCAGCGGGGCACCGCCCCAGTCGGGACAAGCTCTAAGCCCCTGACTCCCGGAATAGGTGGTAGTGTAGTGCATGTTAGTGTAAGTGTGTGTGTAAGAGGAGAGGATAGGACAAGGAAGAGGAAGGAAAGATCGCGCGCGGTCCATGGCCCGTTTGGTAGGGTACTGCTCCGGCATTCGCCTAGTGTTGATCGGAGAAACCACGGAAAACTACCGATCAGAGCAGCCGGCCGCCAGAATTCTCCTCCAGTCAGCGACTGAATTCGACCTAGCTGAAAAGCTAGTGTCGAAAATGCTGCCGCCGTCAGGACTCGAACCTAGGACCTCCCGGTCAGAGGCGCTACAGTGGCATCAGTTGATACTCAGAGCTACCGCTGCCGGTCACTGGCCTTCGACTTCACCCTGAGCCTCCCTCCCCTTCCAACCGCTAACCGAATTGCTTAACTGCGTTGCGTGAAGTAACGGAGGTTAATCAATTCAATATTAATATTTGCCAATTCGAAACAATTGTCCCCTCGGGTTACGTATGTTTTTGCTAGTTAAACACACCAAATACAACGAGTAAAACGGAAATAATAGGCACCATCACCAACAAATGCCGGGTGGTACAGCTGTTTACACACTTTCAAAACTGCAACCATGCGCATAATATCGGCGCAAGGATTGACTGTAGCATTCCTTTCTGCGTAGGACCTATTCTGTGGCCAGGGAATAGTAAGTACTGTGCTTAGGGTAAAGGCGGCTCCATACATTCGTTAGTCGCCGAATCCCGAGCAGTGTGGATGCGTTGCTTCCTATTTGCCGAGTAACGAACGTTCGGTGCTCGCCCTACCCCCCGCGTGTCGGTCTTTTGGTCACATCAAAGGAAGTGAACACTCGCCGAACACATCGGCTGTTCGGGATTGGGCGAGCAGTAGCCCGGTCCTCGCCGAATGTGTCCAGCCGCCTTAACGGAGGCGTCATGCGCAGGGTCCCGACGGCGGCAGATACTAGATTTTCAGTTAGGTCGAATTCAGTCGTCCGGAGAATTATAACGGCCGGCTGTTCTGAAAGGTAGTTTTTCATGGTTTCTCCGATCAACACCAGGCGAATGCCGGAACAGAACCCTAACAAATGGACCCGGGGCGGCGCGCGATCTTTCCTTCCTCTTCCTTGTCCTATCCCCACCCTTCAGATTGATTGATTTTTTCTTTTTGTTTCCGGGCGCGTCAACTGCTTTGCTCATTATTTCCTGTTAGTGTAGTGCATGTTTTTCATGCTTTTCTGGATGGCGAGATCCGGCGCCGACCTACCGTCGGTTAGTGGGATTTTCCCCTAACCAGGACTCTCCCACTAGCGGGGCACCACCCCACCCGGGACAAGCTCTAAGCTCTCGACATGTCTTCCGGAATATGTGGTAGTGTAATGCGTGTTACTGTGTGTGTGTGTGTGTGTGTGTGTGTGTGTGTAAGGGGACAAGGAAGACGCAGGACAGCGATTGAATTCGACCTAGCTGAAAAGCTAGTGATGAAAATCCAGCCGCCATCAGGAGTCGAACCTACCACCTCCCGCTCAGAGGCACTGCAGTGGCATCAGTTGATGCACTGAGCTACCGCTTCAGGTCACCCTTCAGAGACACACTAACATGCACGACACTACCACACATGCCGGGAGACCGGTCGGGGACATAGAACTTGCTCCGGCCGGGGCGGTGCCCCGCTGGTGGGCGACACCTGGTAGGGGAAAACCCCGTTAACCGACGATAGGTCAGCGCCGGATCTGAACATTCAGAGGGGGAAGACCACCGCAACCTCCCGAGCAAAACCACGCACTGCACTTACGAGAATAATGACGATAGTAGTTGACGTGCCCGGAATCACCAACAACCAACCAACCAATCAATGGTGCGCAGGGTCGCCGGCGGCGCTGCGGATGACGCCGCTGCTGGGCACGCTGCTGGGTGCGCTGACGGCGCTGCTGCTGGTGGCGGCGGCGGTGGTGGCGGCGGTGCGGCGCGCGCGGGCAGCGGCGGCGGCGGGGCGGCGCGGGCGGCGCGGGCGGCGGGGCCGCGCGCCCCGCGGACCTCGCCATCAAGGAGAAGGCCGTCGCCGGCGACGCCGACGCGCCCGCCGACTTCGACGCTGACGAGAAGAACCCCGACGTCATCCCCTGCAACAAGGGTGAGCAACAGGCTTCTCCCGCACCAGGGCGCGTCCCAATCGACATTTAAAAGCAGCATTTAAAGAAAACGGTCTCCTGCCTGGAATTTGCAAGAAATTGCGCAGCCATCGATTGAAGCCCGCTAAACTGTTCATAACACAGGATGTGTTCGAAAATCACTTGCTAACAATACCCATTTGCATTTAATCAAGGAAATGTAGTTAAGATATGTTTGAACCATTTCATAACCAAACAACTCAAACACAAACCATTCGAATTTTACGGAAATTGGTTCCACAGCATTTCAACTTTAAACACCCAATAATACCAAATATGAAGTGTTTTTGTAACTCAAATATTATCTCCAAAATCAGTTAATAATAAATCAAAATATAAACCATAGAAATGAATTAAAATCAAAATAAATAATTAGATTATAAAATTAAATTACGAGTCCAATACTCGATAGTAAAAATATTTAACAGATACAAATGTGGCAGTCGCGGTAATGTAGTGCATAGGCACCGTCTATAGAATCATTATGATAGGCATAATTACTAACAATAAATTGATATATTTAATGACATATCAATTTAATACTTTTATTAAAAATACAATAAAATTATCAGGTACTACTAAAATGAGTTGGCTCTGAAAAAAACAATTTTCAAACAGATCGCTACACCGCAGACTGAACTATTTCACTAGACACTAATTTTCACAAGCATGACAGAATTTGCCAATAACAGTTCTTAAGTGGATGATCGGAGTATCACGTTAAAATATATTATTATTAAAATTATTTCAATGATTATACCGTATATTCCTTCAAATCAACATATACGTCGTTATTGAAAATAACGTTTAATTATTATAGAACAGTTGTAAGGTGTTTTATTTTGTCTTATTAAAAAACATGGCAGCACATTTGGCAAACTGGTGAGTAGAGTTAATTAAGAGCAAGGCTAAATTTAAAAATTTGTCTTCGTATTAATAAAATTTACGTTTCTAGAATGAAGGGTTTCTTTGAACTATCATTTAAACGACTGTTGTGCGATTACTATTAATAATATAATCGCGAAATAATATAAAGCGAAAAAAATATAATCAAGGAGATCACTTTGATCAAGGTGTTTCCCCTCGATGTGTTTTTGACAAATTTGATTAAAACATATTTTAAATATTACTAAAGGTTGCAATAACAGTAAAGTACTTTGAAGGTAAAAATTTATGGATAGCTGCTCACAACATAAACTCACACACGTGAGCAGAAATATCAGCGATCTGCTTGCTTCAACATTTTTCAACAAACGAAAACGACTTCGGTCGTTATTAATAGCAGGGTCGTAATTAACAACGTCATAACCCCTCATATTCACTGTTTTGTACTAATTGAAAAACGTTTTCATATTATGACCAGCTTTTTCGTGATTTGGTCGTGCTGTGGTTCAGAGAGGCGATGCCATACGGCTAATTGCAATGTGGTATCTCTTTTATTATTATTATTATTATTATTATTATTATTATTATTATTATTATTATTGTTACTTGCAAGTAGAAACAAAAACCACATACTAGCTACGTATTGTGAGGATTTCCTGTTATATAAACAAAAATTAAGTTCAATTATTAAAAAAATTCGTGCTTACGATATAATATGTTCACATTTCTTACGTTTATATTATACAAGCCCATACTTTTTTATCTCAAAGGCAAATACATCTTTTAACTCATTCATTTAAACTCGTAATAGTATTATTGTACCTCAAAAGAAAATATAAATATCAATTTCTAGTTTAAATAAAAAACAATCACTATTAAGCTAAACGTTCATCCCACACGAAGAACAAATTATACAAGTGGCCTGTGGGGGAAAAAACTGCTGCTGGGCAGTGTATCGAAAATGGATTTTGGAAGCCGGAAGTATGGGCTGTTCGGAAATAGCACATGTGAAAACTGAAGACTTTGGCTCCTCGCATGACGCTGGTTTGGTTCTAAGCAGTGATGCATGAGTATTAGAATTCAGTAAGTACGCGTAGTATGAAAACAGCGAACCAAATATTTTTTTTCGCTTGCAGTCAAAGTGAAAATTGTTTCGCTGTTTTGGTATTTTTACTCACTTCGCCAGTTTTCCATCGTTTTATTCGTCCGTTCAAAGCTAGTAATCGAATACAACTTGAGTATCCTGTACTACCTGCACGCGTATTTCTCTGCGCATCCAATCTTTCGCTTTTTTTATTTATTTTACGTCAAAAAAGCCGTTAAAAACTGCGTATGACGTGCTATGGGAAAAAGTGAATTGTGTTTCAAAATTCTGTGATCCCTAAACTAAGTCATATACTACTTAAATTTTGAAGGGAAAAAAAGCTCCGATGTAATAAAATCTATTTTCAAGGATAAATAAGCAATAAATTTTGGGCTCCTATCCATGTTGTCCTTCGGAATAATACTTCCTGCCGCAACAACATGGAAACAATAACTTGAATAATTGTATTTCCCACTGAATTCTAGAAGACGTGCACAGAAAATGAAGTTACATTTACTACAACTTACTTTACATTTTCATCAACTACGGAACATTTGTAGTTGACCTATTCTATAACAAATGTTTCTGTTTATTGCTACTTCATCTCTATTTCTTTTGACAATGTCAAACTTCCTCTTCTAGAGTTCCGTCCTTAGTCATTTTTCTCACTTCCTGCTCCCATTCTGCTTAATCTTCCTTCTTCTGTCTTGGGTTTTTATCCAGCCGACAGCCGGTTACCCTTTGCGTCCCGATGGGACGCGTATTCGACCATACACTAGACACCAACACACTTGCGGACTCCTCTGATCTGGGGTCAGCAGAACGCGAAGCCCTCCGCGACAACACGTTCATACAAAGACAAGGGACAAACAACCATGCCCAAGGCGGGACTCGAACCCGCGACCCTTCGGACCGAATCGCTGAGTCGGTGCTCGCTCTTAGCCACCTCGGCCATCCAGGCCGGCTGCTTAATCTTCCTTAAAAGCTTTTTTCCCTAGTGTGTTCTACCATACTTTCTTTGGCTCTTATCCATGTCGTCCGCTTGCTGTGAGAGCGCATGGTTCGCAGACGCAGAGTACCAGGTGGTGGAGACGCCCGGCGACGCGGCCACCAGGGAGGCGCTGCAGTGCAACGGCAACCTGCACGGCGTCTTCAAGGGCGGCGGCGGCGGCGTGCGCTACGTAGCAGCGCGGCAGGTGAGCCCCCTCACGAGCTGGACCCCATCAGCATGGCAAGCCTCGCTCTACTCGTTAACGGCAACACCGCGATTTCGGTGAATGTGTGGTTTGTCTTATTACTGTACAGTGTGTCCGGGGAGGAAACGTTCAAATTGGAAAATAAGCTCTTAACACAACTTTAAGCATATTTTGTCTTAACGATATTTTGAATGCTTCAGCAATAAGCACACAAACTTTGATTGAAAAAAATGCTTTCTAGGCAAAAATGTGCGTTACAGAAGCTTAAAAATTATTCATAAACATATAAATTGTTTATTATTTACAAAAATGAGTTTATTTCATCAGAAAGAAAAATTAGCCCAGATATATTTTTAAAAAGCACCCAATTTACACCAATCGACTTCAAATTCAGGAACAGTAAATAAATTATTATCATTTGTGTCATGTGATATTTCTGATCAGTAGAAAAATTTCATTGTAATAGTATGTCTCGTTGGTGTTACAATTTTCAAAATACCAGTGTATATTAAATTTTTCTCGCGCATACAATCATTTTTAATAAGAAATTGCGGTCAAACATCATTGCGTGAATATGTTGATAAGCAATTTGCTTAGTACAAATGTCCTACGTACCGATTATGATGGTAATACTTTATTAATACAACCTCAAACTCTCTTAATTCCATAATGCAGGATAGGTTGTTTTAATACACAATTATTAATGAAGAGTTCTTCCCTACATATAATACTGATTACACTACCGAAAGTACTCCAAACATTGATGTTATTCCTTCCATTTCGCCCTGAGGAAGGTCGCAAAATTGGCGGCCAAAATGTTGGTACCTGTGCCTCAGACGCGTCGTCTTACGGACAGACAAGTAGTTACCAACCTACACCTCCCCACGCCATGCACTACACTTGCGGAAGAACCGACCTTAGTAATTCATATACAAATAGGACGACCTTAGTAATGAACATTCCCCCTGTTTGTTGGTGCGCAGGGCGAGGACGTGGCGTTCGCGGAGCTGGGCCTGGCGCGCGGGGGGGGGCGGGGCCGCGCCAGCTGCCGCGAGATCGTCACCGCCCGCACGCCGCTCATGCTGGACGAGGAGGACGCGCAGGAGAGCTGCGTATAGCCCGCGCGCGGCTAGCCCTCAACCCACCACCACCACCACCACCACCCCCGCTCGGCGGAGCACCAGCGCTGCTCACCCCGACGTGCAGCTCCAAACGAGCACCAACGTGGAGCACCAGCGCGGTCATGAACGCGGCGCAGCATTGTGACGTTTCAACAGACCGCTGGCGCCGCTCGGCCCGTGTGCGTGTACACAGGCTTCTCTTTGATGTGCGGGCCGCCCTCCACGGTGTGCTTCCGTTGTGACGCGGGTTGCATTTCGCAGAGACCGGCGCTCGACGCGTCTGGAAGTCGTGATTTCTGGTCGCACGGGGTGGAGACGGCGTATTTTCGAAATTAGTAAGGACTACGAGGGGGATTGGGGAACGTGGACACATTGCTTCCGATACTCCAAACATTAAATATTGTCATGACCAGTAGGAAACTACGAGTTACGGGACAGTGAACACTGAAATTTCATCACCAGGCGCATGGCCAATTTTTCATACGTCTAGCCGGGGGGATTTAAAAATGAAGACTGAATGTTACATGAGATTTGATGATATAAACAAATGTATCGGTAACATAATAAATAATATTCTATTCTATAGCATTCGCATTGGTAAAATTCTGACCATCATCTTCATATTAAATAAAATATTATTTAGTTCACTAACTTTATTTTTCACGAACGAACAAACATTTCTGAGTTACCACACTAAAAGAGCCAGGTGGCATTGACACCATGGCTTCTAGACAAATTATATCACTTTTTTTTACATAAATAGTACTATTTTATTATTTCATCGATCTTCCTCTTATTTATTTTTATTTCAAGGCTGCAGGTGTCTTCTGCATTACACGGAAATTTATGTATCTGCATTCCTAGGTATTGAAATAAATAAAAAAATAATTGGTATAATAATAATAATAATAATAATAATAATAATAATAATAATAATAATAATAATAATAATAATAATAATAATAAAGAAGAAGAGCTATATTACAGCGCTATTTCAGAACGTGATTATCTCTATCTCTTGAGAAATTAATTCATGTTGACCTAATCTTTTTTTATTAATAAAATTTTTTTTTTAAAAATAACTGAAGTATTTTAACCATTTATATTTCAAATTAATGGGAACTAAAATGCCGAGAATGAGTATGAAGTAACCAACACAATAAAAGAAGATTAATTTGCGATTTTTGAAGGACTACATTCATGAAAGGTAAGATAACGTATAAACGGCGTACTTTCACAATGTAAATAAAACGTATTAATGTGCTCTCCAATATAAAATACAATCAATTATTTGCATGATACAAATATAATATAATAAATTGGTATCCGTTGTAACAGTATCCTTATTATCAACATTTCTGACACGTATCATTTCTAAATTAATCAAATAAATAACCACGCTTTCGGCATTCCGTGTCCTGAAAGTGACATTGATACTCTTTGCGAATAGCATTACTTTCATTTCTCTTTCAATATGTCGTTCTGCGAAAAACATACTTGACATTAATGGCAGTTTCTCGTTTGATTAAAAATTCAAATTACGAAGACAGTTCTTCCGTGAAAAACTGGTAAGTAATGAAATATCATTCCCTTTTCAATCTGCGGGATATGATTTTATTTTATTTTCATAGAGTCAAAATTGTTCAAGAGACATATGAGCTTAAAATGCTCAGATATTATCTAGATGAGTTTCATAAAAACACAATACTATTTTTTATACATAGGCGTGAATGATTATTAAAATTGGTGGTGAAACTTAGAAGCTATAGAGATTAATAAAATAATGTTTCATATCGTCGTAAAACGTTTACGAAGTATTTCTATTTGATATCCTGAGAAATAGTGAATCCCCTTTAATTCAACACGTTAAGATATCTTGTTTGGTTAATCTGTTTTCACAATATATCTTGAAAAGTACTTCGTCTAATACGTCTGACTAAATAGCGTCATTTTATCCCGCATTGCAACAACAATGAAGATGGTAATAATAAAAATCAATACGCACATGACCTGACAAAAAAATTAAATATATTTTGTTTGTATATAACGCATCGGGTACTTTCAAGATTACGTCGCTATTGCCGTTACCCAATGAAGAGAAAACATATGTAACTATCAAATCTACTCAGTATTTCAAAGAGCGAATTTTCTCACTGCAATCGTTCGTAAAATGAGAAAGATAATTAATTTTGCTCTGACAAGTGTGTTCATTATTGCTCTGAATGGCATTTCTATATCCTCTTTGTGTCTAATCATTCTTTTTGTTATCAATGTTCATTCTAGAGATAAACGGAAAACAGAAGTAAACTAAGAGCAATGTCATAACGACTATTCAAAGATTTTAAGAATCGAAAATCGATCGCGACAAACACAATCAGTTCAGAATTGTAAATGAGAGAATAAGCATCCGCAGTATCTAATTGGCTCTCTGATAGACGCCGTACCCTAGATATACGCGCACGCTTTCATGCACGCAACTAGCGTAGCGAGGGCTGAACAGAACGTGCGTGGATAATACATGATGCAACGTTTCATCCGCCATTCTGCGACCTTCTTCAGGGCGAAATGCCCTGCATCGTCGCAAAGCGGCCAAAACGTTTGTTCCTGTACCTAAGCAGCGTCTCCCGGACAGACAAGTAGTTACAGAATTGTGAATGGTGTCTTAATCTTGGCAAACTAGGACCTCCAGCAGCAAAAATGCTGCTGAATAAAACTACACAAAATAACTTTTTGAAAAGTAGCAGCAATAAAATGATCTCGTTTGACGCTGCAATAATTTTTTAAAATAAATTTATAAAATATTTTTTAAAAAATCATAGTCAGAATTCCGCTATAACATTGTATGGTTTTCGAGTACAAACAATTCAACAGTCCTTTACAAACCAAGAATATAAAAAAATTGCTGATTTATAATGCAACACGTGAAGCAAATGGCGGGTGAGCCTTTCCTTGGAGCCTCACTGTCCCATGTCGTCAGCTGTTTGCAAGCAGTATATATCGTAAGGGGTTATTTGCGGGGAGACGGCAAGAGGCCGGCCATTGGAACAGGTTTAGCACTTTCCTTTCAAACTCACCCACGGCGTGCATCGTGGGGACCTTGTTCCAGCAGGCACGCCCCGTGGGAATCTCCTGTTGCGACTAGGATTCTCTTTTCTCCATTAGACCAACTCTATCCGAACTGTTGGGTCGAAGAACATGAGAATTAATTTAGCCGGGCATCTGTCAATGTTTTGTTACATGCCGTGGCCTCTGTAAGATTTTCTACCCTTCCAAAATCCCCGCGACACAGCCTGGATTGAGCCCGCGCATTGCCAGTTCGGAGGCCAGTAGGCTAAACATGCCCCAGAGAAGTGTTTGTAAGCATTGTCGCACGTATAAAGAGAATTCAGTTACTAAGCATAGGATGAGAAAATACGGAATAACACAGTCAAATATTTGCATTTTCCAGTCAAAATAAAAACTGTTTCATCGTTTGTTTTACTTTTCCCGAGTTTCTGGATACCTTAATAAAATCATACACACTCCTCATACAGCTTAAGACTGCATAGTTTTCTTTCAATTCCAGCGTGTATTGGATTGATTGATTAATGATTCCGGGCACGTCAATTACCGAGGTCATTAGTCCCCTAATTGTAGTACATGTTTTCATCGGGAGGTGGCAGTGATCTTCCCACACTGGATGGTGAGATCCGGCGCCGAACTACCATCGACTAGCGGGGTTTTACTCAATTATCACCCACCAGCCGGGACAAGTTGTAAGTTCCCGACCGGTCTCTAGGCATGTGTGGTAGTGTAGTGTATGTTAATGTAAGTGTGTATGTGGGGGGTGAAGATAGGACAAGGAAGAGGAAGGAAAGATCTCGCGCGGTCCGTGGCTCGTTTGTTCGGGTACTGCTCCGACATTCGCCTTGTGTTGATCGGAGAAACCACGGACCTATCAGAGCAGCCCGCGCGTGCATTGAAAAATTACTAATATATATTACATATCTGTGTGTCGTGTATTTTAATTTTGGAATTTGAATTTCGGTATTTATTGACATGCATTCACATGAAAACAAAAAACATACAGCCCAAAGGAGAGTTATGTGTGTGTCTGATTACCGCCAATATTATTGGCCTAGAAGAAATCCAGAAAGAAGTGGAATTCTTGTTTAAACAGAACAAATAGGTGTGATTAGTTTCGTACTTTCACTCACATACCCTGTCTTGATATATACTTTGATAAACACGTCAATAATTGAGCATCTTTATTAATGTGATTAGAAAAAGCGACTGATTGACATGAAGAGTACAGTGCCAACAGGTGTGAAAATGATTATGAAAATTGTTGAGTTGTTTCACATGCAGAATACACGATGCAAGGGACATGTGGCGAACGCAAAGTTAAACATTTGGTATTGGATTAAAAAAGTTTGGTACTAATAATAATATACATAAATTTCTACTTCAGAAGTTTCTATACACCATGCTTTGAATAGAAAATCATTACCTTAAATTGTTTTCTTACCAACAGTTTATTTCCAACCGTTTGACGTATGTCCTCTCAAAGCATGAACTTAATACAGCGTCTTTATTCCGACAGAGGGAAGAGGCAGTGTGTCTATGTCTAAGTAGACAAAACATTTGTTTCTGGCGAAGAACGCAAGATTGATATGTTTCAACAAGATCCGAGAGATGTTGTTGGCGACGTAGATTCTGCCACATCTAGCCAAATCACGCAATTCCTTATTTTCCCTGCAATATTCTTTCAAGGATCCTCGTGACTAGATTCCATTCATGTCAGGGTATCGTAAAAGATATTCTGGAACATACAACTTTATGAATGAATTACATTGTCATTCGGAGTTACAATACGATCATGGTTGATACCAGTAAGATAACTCCGTGGAAACGTAACGGTGAATATAACTTTTGCACACAAGGTACTTTCAAATAAATACATCTAGTACAGTGCTTTTGGTGTGCTCCAGAATGTTGAAAGACCTAAACACGCGATGGGTAAGAAATGGCGTGTTTTCAATTTTGCCTAGCCCTGCTCTCGTGCCTAAAAGGTTTTTCCCCTGAAAAATAACAAAGAGACGTACGTTATAGGAAATATAAGGTAATTTATTTTTTATTGAAACATCGTTTTCTAGGAGTCCAAAGAAAGCACTTTTTTGCGGTCTTCTCAGATCGCACAAGATTTAGGAGGTGGCAAAGTTAAATTCCGAATTCAGAACCCCAAATCTATATTTTCCCTGCAAAACTACCACATGATCTCTCTTTAAAAGCTTGGTCAGAAAACGTGCTAAATATTTACGGAATTTAGAAAATATTGATATAAGAATGTTAGTCTAAATGAATCTCACTACTTCTTAAGATAATTATTTCGTATATAAACTAGTGGCAATTACCCCGGAAGTAAGTCTTCTGTAAGAAGAAAAAGGTGACTGCTGGCATACATTACCTCATCAGTTGCATTTAAATCGGTTGCAAGAAAACCTCTTCGGTTGCAAGAAAATCGTTTAGTACTTTCCCACGCTAATCATTTAAGAACATCTCTCAAAACTGAACTCCAATTTTTCTTACAGTCTGTATAAATTAATACTGGCGTTTTATACATCCTCAGTAATTACGTTTTCCTTTTCTACAAATTTATTTTGAGTAAAATACACTTATAAATGTGGCATAGGTTTGATTTTCATTGTGAATTTTTTTATAATTGCAAAAGTGTCAATTTTTTCGGCTTCTTACAACTACAACATTGAAGATAGAGATATTTCTTTCAAATGAAATTTGTTGTCCATAATTAGTTCTTCATTAAGATCATGAACATTTTTTTGAAAATTTTAGGAGTTTTCGAGCAAAATTGCTTGCAATATTTGCAGTTTTAAAATATACAGAAACAAGAAATTCTGAAAAACGGATCCAATTTTTTCTTTAAACCCTTGGTAGGGATAGTGCAAAATGTAACCTATAAGTTGACATAAACGCTATTTTGCTCTATTTTGTTTTTGTTGCTTTTTTAAATTAGCGGTGATTTGTTGCCATTACTGTATTTATGAGTGCATGAGCTTTAAATAACATTACATAAAGTTTCTCGAAAACTCAACAGGTTTCTATTGAAGTGAGCTCAAAATTCCGTATTTTCAGAAACGCTCTAACGCCATTTTCTCAAAAATTGCGCCAAATTTGTTCTAATGGGTAGTTGCATCGCTATAAATTACATAACGTTAATTTTCCTGTATTCTGTTGCTTTATTTTTTATTGTTTTTTTTAAAATTTTTAAATTTCCACCCGTTTTTTTTTTGAAGTTTTTCGAAAACTCAAAACTTTTCTGTGCAAAAAAACTTCAAATTTCGCATTTACAGTAACGTTTAAACGTTATGTTCTTAAAAACCGCTCCAAATGTTTCAATGAAAATGTCGATTTAGGACATGGTTTTACTCTTACTTAATAAAGTAATATTTCAGCTCCACAATTAGAAACCGAAAACTAGAGAACATATTTTTTAAATGTACTTTCGGCGACGATAGATGGCGGTGGGAAAAAAGTATGTGGCAAGTTAGAATAGTTAGCCCAGAGCAAAGAAAACAGAAAACTAATACGAGAAAGTCTGTGCTTTTCTGTAGCACTACTAGTTTTTGTAAGGAATTCAATAGAGGTATTTATCATACGAATATACTTTGCACCGTACGAAAATTTGAGCTGACCATTCAATTGATACAGTATTCAATGTACTAAATATAAAGAATGATTCATAATACAATACGGACCTTCCATAAACAAAAATTTTCAGGGGATTGAAGACACAATACTTCAAATCTTTACTAATGAAAGTGTATTCAATGGTATGGAATCGACATCGATATTACAAAACGTAGTGTACGAATAGATAGGTAACTTTTATTTGGTATTTGGGTGTTACTTTGCTAGCATTAGTGGTCGGGTATTTTTCTAGCAATATAATAATAATAATAATAATAATAATAATAATAATAATAATTTATTATTATTATTATTATTATTATTATTATTTTTGCTGATGCTAAAAATAAATTAGTTATATCTTCACTAGTTTATTTACTGAAGAATATATTTCTATTTTTTGTTTCATTTTCATATTCACTTTTCATAATTACATTTCATTTTCATATTTCTGTATTACTATTTATTTAAAACACGTTATCCTACACGAAACAAACCATTTTGAATCTTATTTCTTCTTTTCAAAGAATCGAAGACGAAAGGGAAATTGCTCTTGCTTAGGCTTTCGCAAAATAATAGAGTCTACTAAGCTTATAAGATTGTGTTCATCCTGTAAGCACCAATAACATATAAATTAAAATATTCGTACAATATTTCACCATAATGGAAGTAACACATTTGACAGTTGCAATATTCGGTTTTACAATAATGTCCTCAAATGTTTAGTACTAAATAAGACAATATATTTTATAACGTTTATCTTTCAAGTCCTCCATTTGCACTCCTCCTTTAGCGATATCGCCATCTACACTACGAATCAGAGCGAATTGTGAAGATTGGACGTGGAAGGACGTGGAGGAAGGTGATAGGAAGTGAACGTAGGTCTGGCCACCCGCGTCGCATATGCCTCCTCCTCTGGTGACATCCGCCCTCATTTCCCGCCCTCGCTTCCGTTCGCACCTCTCGCCCCGTCCGGTCATCAGCGTTGCCCGGGCGAATTTCAGCTTGCTCAGCCGCCGCTGCCGAAACTGCGACCCGGCATAGAGATTGCTACTTCTGCGCGGCCTCCAATCTCCGAATAAGATCCTTCGCCCCCCCCCCCCACGCTCACGCAGGCGTGTCCAACGAGCCCCAACGCACGCGCCCTGGCTGCTCCCGGCGCGGGGGGAGGAGCGAGCATCAAAAATGCACGATCCGTTTACGAAATTCAAAATACAACCTAAACCGTCAACAGTTCCATATTCACATGATTATGTTTTGGGTTAAACAATGCGATGGGACGAGATATCACGTTAAACAATGCGATGTGACTATCTTTTCGAGGCTTTATGAGACTATCGAATTTTCCTTAAGGTATTATCCATGATGGCGGACACAACGTTTTTAGCTGTGAAATGTTTGAAACAATATAATATTCGAAAAGACAACACTTGACATATTGTTGTTTATTCACGTAGTTGATAAACATTAGTATTTATGAAACACGAATTACTTAAAATTTCGAAATACTTCGGTGAATGAAGATTATCTCAGTTTGGCAATGGTATGAAATTTCTTGCCTATAGACGTTTTTATTACATATTTTGAGATACATATGAACGAGATATGAATAATTTTAAAATACCAATTATTTTGGTGAATAAAGATTTATCTGTTTCGCAATGGTATGAATTTCTCGCTTTAGTTTTAGGTTTTTGTTCTCCATATTTATTTAGTTCTATTCAGTTATTATATTGATATGATTGTTTTTCTGTTAAAGAATCTAATGTTGACGAGAAATTTCACTTTTCGTTCGGACACTACACGCAGTTTTCAAATTGTCCATTGGCTATCAACTATTTACCACGAAGATGGACACATTTTTGGCAATATTTGAAACAATATTATAATATTTGCTCTTGTGATATCGTGAAGTTACATATTTGATGCTAATTTGTATGAATCCGTTATGAATTATGTATAATTATCAAACATTTCGATGAGTAAAGATTATCTCAGTTTGGCAATGGTATGAAAGTACTTGCTTTTCTTGTAGGTTTTCTTATAAGTACGAGACATATGGAGAGCGAAAAGGTTTCTTAGGCAATCAAACCACTATATTGCAGAAAAACTAATAAATCGCAATATTCTCAGAAAAGTAGCATGGCGGGAGTTCAATAATGACTCTTAGTGTACTTAATTCTCTTGTTTTGCAGACAGATTTTGTATTTTTACTTTTAATAAAGAGAGTAACTGACATTTAAATCAAGAGTTAACTTCAATTTTCTTGATGTATAAGGCTTCGTGTCTATGTCTTCCTTCTTCAATTTTTGTGTATTTCATTATATATTTGTTTCCTCTTATTGTTTATGATAATTTATTAGCCCAGTAATGTTAACAACATTACTATAAATGTTTGCGTAATGATTGAAGTATGTATGAAGAATTTCCATTTTTCGTAATTTCCTGGGCATTTCTTTTTATTTACATCTTTCTAATGAAGTAGTTCTTTCAGAGAGCGCTGGCTGCTTGCGTTTCTTGCACCCCGAGTGGGCCTTTGCGTCAGACTCACGACCGGGCGGGCGGCCACCCCTGATCTAGGCGCACCAGGAGCTCTCAAGGATACGGATTCGCAGATTTCGTTTCGCTTTGTTCTTAGTCTCGCGCTCTTGGGATGTTCACAAGATGTGCTGATGTAGATATCTTCGTTCCAGGGAAACTCTCTTTCGGCCCGCCCCCCTCCCTCCGGCTCCGCCGCGCTCCATTCGGGTGGGCGCTCAAAGCGCGGGTGCCGCCCGGTCCCTCCGACCCCGCCCTCCCCCTCCCACGGCCCGCCCGCCGCCCGCTCGAAATATTACGACGAGAAAGACCTTTGTGCTTGGAATTACGCCTCTCCGAATCCAGCAGTTCCGTTTCATCTCGTTTGTTCCCGAACGAGACCCGTCTAATGACATTTACCTGCTTTATCTAGATTCCGGCTGATTTTATTCGCCGGCTGCGTGTGCTTAGCCCGGGATCCGCCGCCGGCTTGCCGCCGGGCGCGGCGCAGCGCCATCACTGCGGCCGCCTCCGCCTCCGCCTCGCCTCGTCGCCCGCCCGGTCAGCGCGGGGCGGGGCGGGGCGGGGCGGGGCGCGGGCGGGGGCGTGTTGCTCTCGCAGCCGACGTCAGATAATACCCCACGACCGCCCCCGTGGCCCTGATTAGAAACGGAGAGGGCCGCTTCTCTGCGGATAAAGTACGCGGACGTCTGAATGGTCATTCATCAATGGGAGCCCCAAGGCCGAGCAGCGGATCATGGAAAAGCGAGGAGAAGAGCAACAGCGCGAGAAAGAACGACTGGGTTCTGGTGAACCTCGGTTCTAGCGAAAACGAGAAAATATTACGACGAAATGCTGGCAGAATACGTTTATGGTTCACAAATAAAACTTTGCTTTTAGGAATCGACAAATAGTATCGCACATATATTTGGCAATCATATACGAGAAAACTAATCAAAGGTAAAAAGACCAATTGGCAATTATTAAAAACCAGTGAATATAGCAGGCAGTTATGGTTTTAAGACACTGCAGTCGGTAGAAAACAACCGAAACAAATGACTTGTAACTAAAGATGTCTCACGTTCTACTGCTCTTCCGAGTAAAGGAATCCTTTTTTTACAATGTTTTTAGTAATAAAGTGATTTTACAAATAACGGACTTGGTGAGTTGCTTGATGCCGGCTTAAAGAGTTAAGAATAGCAAGTTACGGTGTTTAACCTTAACTCCACTCTAATAAGAAAAATTTAACCACCGCAGAATTTAATTGTGTGAGCACCATGTTTTAATTAAAATGACACCCAATTTTATCAGAAGTTCTCTACATAAAATAGTTTTTTTACGAATACTAGTTACTCGGGCAGATGTTGAAAGAAACAATTTCAGCGCGTGGCGATATGAAAATCTCTAAAAAGACAAAACGAGGCATGAACTATGAATCAGAGATACGTGAACTGGATACAACGAGGCTTTACGAATCCGCGCAGAAAGAATAACAAATAGAGTGGCATTATGCATATTACTCCGGACTCGAATGAAACGTTCGTGAATCTAAACACTCACGCCTCGGACGGAAACGGTCAGCACGAAATACGCAGGGGGAAAAACTGGATTCGTGACTGGCTGACGATTTAAGCTGCTAGCTTACATAATTCATACGTGAGAGATAATAGGCATACCAGTTTCTTTTCAAAACGCGATGGAAGGCTAACCTTAGCCCATGTTGTATAACGACAGCTTTCGAAAAATAATCCACGCTCATCGGATATCTAACGCGATAGGAATAATTGTGATAAAAAACAACTAAAACTGAACACGCAGACGGTGCTTTGTGATACTATGTTCAAAGTGAAACACTCGCGTTACAGATGTTCAAAATATTTTATAGAACATACTATTGCAAAAATTATCTTTATCTGCTTTGATTGTCTAAAGTCAAACTTTAAGAAATTAAGGTCAGTGTTTTAACATAAAACAAGCTCTGTAATAATCCCTGCTCCACTATAAGCAACAAAAGTCAGTTTGGTAATAAAGTAATATTAGAATTAATCTATGACCTTTATTAAATTAACATCAACATTATATGTCACCTTCCGCAGGACTAATAGTCAACTTTAAATGGAAATTATGAGTCTAATGGCTTCGGTTGATAATTGTATCTCCTAATTTAATAACGATAACTACGTCTATAACTATAGTAACGTAAATAACTATTAAATATAATCCCATTATTAAATTATCTATGACTGTGTAACACAGTTACTTTTGTAATTACCTTTATTATGTAGCAAACAATTGGAAAGTAAAAATGTTGCTATCGCCGTTCCATTCTCCTAAGGCGTCCGTATCCTTAAAGTCGGGTCCGAGCGTGCGCTGGGCGGGAATGGACAGTGGGGCAGGCGAGAGCGATGGGGCGGGGGCGGGGCGCGGTGGGCGGGTGGGGGCGGACGTGCGCAGCGTGTGCGATCGACCGCCCACCGCTGGGGGAGGCGGGGGGGTCGCCGGTTCACTCCTGGGCCGGAGCAAGGCTTTGCCGGCCTCCACTGTACTCCCGAAGTTGTTCCGTCAGCAGTATCCGCAACGAATGGAGTATCCGAGTGTGACCGTTTTGACGGAAGCGGAGAAGGTAACAACCTCGGATTCGAATCCCGGCGGTGGCAGGATTTTCAACTCTGGCTAGATAGTGACCGTTTTGACGGAAGCGGAGAAGGTAACAACCTCGGATTCGAATCCCGGCGGTGGCAGGATTTTCAACTCTGGCTAGATAGTGACCGTTTTGACGGAAGCGGAGAAGGTAACAACCTCGGATTCGAATCCCGGCGGTGGAGGGATTTTAAACTCTGGCTAGATAGTGACCGTTTTGACGGAAGCGGAGAAGGTAACAACCTCGGATTCGAATCCCGGCGGTGGAGGTATTTTAAACTCTGGCTAGATAGTGACCGTTTTGACGGAAGCGGAGAAGGTAACAACCTCGGATTCGAATCCCGGCGGTGAAGGTATTTTAAACTCTGGCTAGATAGCTTGGTCGAATTCAGCCGCTATCTGGAGGAGAACTGTAGCAGCTAGCTGCTCTGATCGGTAGTGGTTTCTATGATCAATAACAGGCGAATGCCGCGAGAGTATCCTAAAGGACCGGCCATGGACCGCGCACGATTCTTCCTCTTCTTTGGCTTATCTACTCTCCTTTATTTGCATTATCACGTACATTCATTACACTACCATATATGTCGGGAGCTTAGAGTTTCTTCCAAATGGAGCTGTGTCATGGGGGAGATAACTGGTGAGCGAAAATCCTCGCAAGCCCATGTAATTCGGCGCCGGATCTCGCTATTCGGCGGGGAAATATCACTGCCACTCCAGAGATAAAATCATGCACTAAACTTACGGGAATAATGACCGTAATAGTTGACGCACTCGAATTCACTAATCAAAGACAACCGATTTTAAGGTCGAAGAGGACATGTATAATAATATTTCGTGGTTTAAGCGATCGAAACGAATACGTGAACAGCGTAAAACTGCTTTTTGAGCCGCTTACGTACAAGATCTGGAACTCGTACAAGAGTGTCCTTTGAATCTGGCAATAAAAGAATACACTGTACGCCTTCCTCTTTCGTACATGACTTTATGATAACGGCCACAATTCCGAAATCCAACTGACCGTCACAAACCCAATTTTAATACTATTCGCGGTATTTTAATTTGACCCAATTTTTCTGTTTAAACAATCTCATGAAGAAGTGGGGCAGGCGAGATCTGACAAAGGCGAGAGCGATTGAATAATAGAGAGAATATATTTTTACACCAGCGTCTACCACACAGTTCAGGTCTGCGTAATAAATTGTCACATTTACGAGAAATGTAGTCCGACAGGGGTCAATGCAACAATTATCGTTTTGAAAATTTACGAAAACGACTCAAGGTGACGAGAAATAAATACCAATGTTTGAATGAATTTTGGCAACCAAGGTAGCATGAGAATGACTAGTTGCTTAACGGCGATAAGTTAGAGAAGATATAATCACGAAAGCATGCAGGGCAGCATACATAAGATATGCTGCGTGATTTAGCAATTATATCTTAGAGATAATAGTGGAATGAAACAATTAATTCAAGTGAGTAATCTCTGCAAAAGAATACTCAGTAATGGTTATCCAAAATTTAGAGCTCATCAGCAAGAACAAAATATTCGACAGTGTTATTACACCCACCGACACATTTTATTCTATTTATTTATTAAAAGGGCAGCTTTTAAAAAAATCACATGAAATATTAGAAGTGAGACTAAAGAAAAGAGCCATCAAAGAAAAAATGCAGAGTAACTACATCGACACGATTAACCACTATTCCAAATATGTTTATTTTTACTTAAATGTTCTTTTGATATGCAGGAGGAGGATTCTAACCCAACTGGTTTTATACTGTTGTTTTTTCTATATTATTTTAATAATACCTCGTTTATGTTAATTCTAAAATTGATGCACCAATCCCTACCTTCAATACAAATGTCCTAGTTACAAAGTTTGGAAGAATCTTTAAAGAAGCGACATTGAATACATTACAGTGAGTACTTGGATCACCGCATTTTTTCTCAATATAATTTAACAAGAAGAACAGGAACTGGATTGAATGATATTGTAAATAGTTTTGGTCGATGGAACTTTTATCAACATTTGGATTTACGATCTGACATAGTAACCTTTCATCCAAATTATCGATATGTAACGCTTTGTACAAATTATAATTTTTCAGATTTTTTTTTCATTGCGCATAAATGTATCGCTTCAATGAAAAGAACTCGTGTACATTTTAAGTAGACAAAGTGTATATCGTCTAATGTTATCTCCAATCCGTCCAGCAACATTCGCATTAAGAATAAAATGATGGATGAACCTGTTCTCTCGTTTGATCACAAGATACTGCAAACACCCATAATGTTTTCTTTTTCTAGAAAGGTTTCCGTACAAAAAGTGTTTATATACAACCCATTTTCTTAAGTGTTCAAAGTAGAGGGAGGTAAACGTTACAAATAAAATATATTCCTTTCGGTTAATAAAACTAACACGAATGCATGGATATGATTATCAAAAGAATAGTTCTAAAGCAAATCTGGAGCAATGAAAAACAAGATGAAAAGGACATATACTCTTCACATTCACATATGGAAATGTTTGTAGAGGCTATATTCTCTTCATCCATATATTTTAATTTGTTACTACGAGTACATTAAAATACTTACCAATCTTAAAGCAAAAACCGATTACAATGTTTCTTACAGTACTACTAATTTTATTATTTTAGTGACTCTCAATAAAAGATACAGCTGGGAGATTGAAGGGACACATTTCAAATTACACAAAACTCAAAACATAGCGAGCTGAATAGACCATTATTTTTCTCAGCAAAAGCTGCAGAACCTATTGCTGCCGAAGACATGTTTTGCATTCAATCCCAAACGGCTCTAAAACACTCTTTACTCCAATACTTCAGAGGAGTTCCATGTAATAAAAATGATAATAACACAAGATGTCAGAAACTCATCATTGGTGTTCAGATTTCTAGAAAATAATAATATACAAAAAATATATATCTGAATATTTCATACGCCATGTGCGGTCCAGTCTTAAGCTAGTTCCCGAAAAGAGGAGTCGGAACCAATTCCTCGATCTCTCGTAACGCAATTAGACGTTTCATAGCCTGTCGCTGCGGCATCAAAGACTGCGTCAGTGTGACTAGTGTGGAGAGAAAGTATGTGTGAGTATAATCTTTGTTAATAAATGCTGTTGATATGTCTGATGTTTGTGAAAATAAATTATTTTGTTGAAGAGTTGCTTTATTTAATCACATTGCCACATTCAATGACCCACATCTCAATCGGGTTTTTGTCTAGCTTCCTTGATCCATTGAGCAAATGCTGAGATGATCCCTTGATTTGCTTCTGGACGAAATGTAGCTTCACTATCCGCACGTTCTGTTGAGCTCTCCTTTTGCTTTTAGTGGTAGTAGAGTTGAGGGTGAGTTACTATTTAGTTAGCATTACAGAAAAATCAAATCTGCAGTTTGTTTACCGTTGCAAATAAGTTTTCTATAACACGGAAACGAAAATATCTAGTTTATGAAATGTTAATCTCTTGTTTTTTAATGTTATATTATTATTATTATTATTATTATTATTATTATATTTTCATCTTTCAACTATTAATAGTTAAATTGTTGGGAAGGGATTCTGAAATTCAAGAAAGCGTGCGCAGATGATTTTCTCCCCATACGTCACATACATTTTTTACTGTTTTGGACTAAATAAATATGTAAATATCTTGATCCCTGTGGTACGCCAACGACTATTCTGATTTGTGACGACTCGCCGCTTCACACTCAGATGAGGCTGCGGAGCCAGGTGCACCTAAATGGCCTCTGGCATTTTGAAATTTAATATCGTCGCTGAGTAAAGTGGCGGCGTACGACCCCGGTGCTCGTTTCAAAATGTTTTGAAACTCGTGAAACTTCATGAATTTACTTCGTGGCTTAAGCCTGTAGAAAGTCGGTGTTCATATTGATTTTTCATGGAGGTAAATGATTTTAAATGCTCTTGAGAAGATGGCGTTCTCACAGCCTGTTACACGATACTACTTTCTAAAAGTTACGTACAGTCATGCAATGAAACCACGCTCTGCAAATTAAGTGCTCAAGTCTAAATTGTCAGAAGTGGATAGATGTTTCAAGCTCATTAATTTATGTCGTGGCATAATGAGTTTGGTGGCACGCTTACAAAGTTTCAAAAGTTATTTCGTTATCCGTTTAATTTATTTAAAGTTGAGTTGTGTGCGGCTCGAGATAGACCATAAACAAGTTACTGATGGCAAGATTAAAAATAGTTGAAAAACGTAATCCTCCAATCTGCGAAAGTATTAATATTGTCAGCTGATTTTTTAGAACACAAACATACCAGGATATTTCAAGAAGATATTGGCACCTACAAAAATTGTATTTAGAAAAAATATGTTTTTCTAAACATTATGTTTGTAAATACATTAATTATTATTTAAAATAATTATCCTTACTAGAGTATTGAATTTCTAATTAAACGCAATGTGATAATTCAGCTCAGAATATAATAAAAATTTCGAAATGTTTAAATTTGGTGTCAGGAAAATTACAAACAATTAAAAACAAATTTTCTCAATTTCAGAATCTACTATAACCATTGAAATCATACAGTAGATAATCGTTTAAAATTAAAATATAAAGATCACTGAATATATCAGAGTATTTTATTCATTAATTCTAGTAATAATATTATAATTCCCATAGAATTATCCTTGAATTGGTATAGAATTATAGTTATTCTGTACCAACGTCAATGTAAAAACAATCAAGCTCAATAATACTTATATTCTGCATTATTGTAGCAGTAATTATAAAAGTTTGAAGTGCAATTGGACGATTTAAACAATGAAATCATTCCTGAAGATGTTTATGAGATTATTTCCTTAGCTGATAACATATAAAACCACCAAAACCTAATAAAATTCCAAATATTCAAATTTCAACAAATATTACAAGATACATCAAACATACAATACAAAAGTTGTGAACAAAAAAATTCTAAATCAATTATATTCAAGATCCAAATAAAATCTGTTATATAATAAATGTAATGGTAGTATTAAATAACGTGTTGGTAAGGTTGAAACCGTTCTCAAATATTGCCCAAATGTTTTGGTATATTTTTCGTGTAAATACGCAGTCAAAAATATTTCGATAGTTTTTTTTTTGGGGGGGGGAATATAAAATTTCATTAACCTGAAGACGATTTCAACTATAGGAGTTGAAACGGGTGTTTTATTTATTCCATTACATTGCATTACATTGTTAAAAAACAACTTTCTGTTACCCAAAAAGTATAATACTTTATATAATTTTAATTTTATTTTTCCACTTGTCCCCATCTTCATAATCCTTGTCTGTTAAATTCTCTTGTCTTTCAAAAGTCACTCAATTTCTCTCAGCGGTATTAGAATTTTAAAAAATTTTAATTTTTGTTAGATATGGTACAAAGTTTGTATTTTTTACATCATCATTTTAACAAAGATCGTTAATTAAATAAGTAAATTTGAATTATACACTTCTTAACATAGTATTACTCATTAAAGACAGAAATGGTTCAATTGTACATTATAAAGCCTACTTTCTTTAAAACCATGCTTTGAAATGCTGAGTGGCTCTTATCAAACATCTAGCTAAATACACTATTTCTTCTAAACATGTATAATTTATTTTCTTTCTGATATAACTTTTAATTCGTCACTCACTATACTAGTGATTGATGTTCCTCTAACGAACTGTGATTTATGAGATAATCAATTCAACATTGGAGGGAGGACATGCCTACTTTCAGAAGGCCAAATTTTGGTAAATGGTAATTGTACTGGTAAACCTTTGGTAACAATTTTATCGCTCGTATTTTGAAGAGAAGTGCTGTGTTTTACACACCGCGTAAAATTATTTTCTGCTCTGGAAAAATGTTCACAACGAAACGAAATGTGTGGCCGGAAGTCTGAAGGTAAGTAACAGTTTCATAAGTATGGTCGTTAATTGGAAAAAACTAGTATGTAGAAAGTGTGTTGGCAGCAATGATCTGCAATATCGATTTAATGCACAATGCTGAAAAGTAGTTCCCTGCTTCTTAAATTCTCTGAGAGCTGGGCACTGAGTGTATGAGGAAGAGGACTTCCCTTGATTCAAACATGAAGCACAGGAGAACAGGAAAGAGCACACAAAATACTATTGAAACTCGTAAAATACATTTCACTTGCAGAACACTTCCACACCATTATTTATCTCATATTGCTAGCTCTCGCAATCACAGGAGCCTTGAAAAGAAGGATCCTGGTGATTCTGACGGGGCGCAGCGTGCGCAAAAAAGAACCAATGTGCACGACCGACAAGCTCACGGACGGAGGCACACAATGTCCATATTGCACTCTTCTTGGACTGAGAAATAAATAAATACATCTCGCTGCTCTCTTTTTGTAAGGCGGCAGCTCTCCTTTTGTAACTACAAACATTAATGAACTCCATATACTTTCATACACAATATAGCTCAATAATAAATTAATACAATACTTGAATGCTGTAATATAAACAGAGAGAAATTACTATTTATATTTCATAGGTTTTTAATGTATTTTTAATTTTACCAACGCTCGAAGGTAGTCTGCATTAGCAAAGCAGGTACCATTCCATTTTTTCTGTTGTCCGATTAGCAAAATATTTTTTTTCCAATATTTGTGTTTTGTTTCATTCATTTAATTAGAAAGAGCAGCTCTGAAGGCGAAATAAGAACTCGCCGCAGGCAGTCTAGCCCCCTCGCAGAAGCAGCAACACGAAGGGCGAGCTACACGTACAGCCTCCAAGTCGGTTCACGAGTCAAGAGTCTACGCCAAGGCAGTGCTCCACATATGTAGTGGGTGAAAGCGCCATTGAAAACTCTCAATGCCCGTGTAGGTGACAAGACTGAGAACGTCTTCCTGGTGGTTCCCTCGCTTCTGAATCTATGTCGTTTCGCCACAGTTCTCCTTCTGATAATAGAATCCGCTGCAAACCCGCTTTGATCACCGCAAATTCCATATGAATCGACAGGGAATTGAAGGCAAAGTCCGGCACGGGAAGGCGACCGATACAATTTCTACATTAGAGCCCTTGCGCGCCTCTATGTGTTATTTCCATAAACAAAATCTTCATAAATTAGTTGATATCTGTGTAATTTAATTTTTCCGCTGATACTTGCACTTCAAGTAGAGCTGAGTTGTTGCGGAAAGATGATATAGCTTTCCCCCGTACATAACGAAGTTGCTATAATATCAATGTTTCATTGTTTTAACAAATTGCAAGATAATCATTGAAGCTGATAGAGATGGTTGAAAGAGGTTGAGGTGCAGCGGAAGCAAGCAGGAAGGCGTAACGGAGTAAACATAGGCTTGAGAGATATGAAACGGTTATGGGATTGTCTTACGAAATTAAATATCTTGAACTATTAAGTTCGACACGTGGTTAGTACAAGCAAACCGTGAAAGAGTTAAATCGATGTGACAAATGAAATTCACAAAGTCTTCAGCAACACAAGTAGAAATCAAGAACATCATAATTTGCATAATATTTAACAGACAAACCACAATGTTTGAGTCAGAAAATGAGGGAAAAATTTTCGTAGATAAAAGCCAGGTCTATTTGAAAGACATGAGTAAAGTTTGGGGCATGAGGAAAGGAACGGGCTAGGGATGAGCGGTATGAGGTGGTTAGAGAAGGAGGGAAGGGGAAGAAGGCGGGTGGATCAGAAAGGGGAACGGGCGTGCGAGTGAACGAGCTTGCCCATGCAAAGATGAACAAGAGAGGAAGAAGCGGTGATTATGCGCGGTGTCGATGGGCGTGGGAGAAGAGGCGAGGTCGAGCGGGGCGAAATGGGAACGCGGGGTTGAGGGGTGACGACGGGGCGAAATAGGAACGCGGGGGTTCAAAGTGAGAGCAGGTCGAGATAGAGCGGAGCGAAATGAGAACGGGGAGTGCGAGATGAGTCGAGAAGAGGGCGGCGAGAAGAGAGAGAAGAGGCGAGGTAGAGAGCGACGAAATGGGAACGCGGGGCTGAGGGGTGACGACAGGGCGAAATAGGAACGCGGGGGTTCAAGATGAGAGCGGGCGAGATAGACCAGAGCAAAATGAGAACGGGGGGTTGAGAGATGAGGCGAGAAGATGGCGGAGAGAAGAGCGAAAAGAGGCCAGATAGAGCGCGGCGAAATGGGAACGCGAGGCTGTGGGGTGAGGCCGGGGCGAGGAGGTGGGTGAGAGGGGCATCGCGAGCACTGCCGGCCGCACCTCGAGCGTCGACGGCTGATAACGACCGAGCTTAAATCGAGGAGGCCGCGCCACGAGGCTTAGCAGATTTAGACGGTGCGGCGAATCGCAAATGCTCTGCGTGGACGGCGCGGCGCTCCGTCCGTGCCATCTTGCGCCGCAGTGGGACGAAACACACAATTTGTAGAATAAGTAGTCCCCGCAGGGAGTCCGAATGAACGCTCCGGATCGCATAAATAGAAGTCTAGATGAGGATACGATCGACTCCAACGGTAGCCTAGATTCCGACGATACTCACGTCGATAGCCTCAAGATGCAGGCAGTGAGGAGACGTGAAGAGGGTCCGCACGCCGTCCGAACCTTAGGTCACATGATGGGCTCTAGTCTTCGTCGTGGCAGTGGGCCGATACTCTGGACATAGAGGAGGGACTTGTTCATGGTGCATGTGAGTAGCACATTGTTTGGAGTCCAGTCCTAGCTGAACAGCTAGTACTTGCAGCTGAACTGGCCGGACATCCCGACCCAGGCATTGTAAGGGGAGGTTGCCGTGAGGGAAACTGCGATCCGGTGGTATTCGTATACCAGCCTATCGGCGTTCTTGTGCGTCGACGGGGGTGAGGATAAAAGCGGAAGGTTTAGGTGCCTACCTCGGGGATTGTATGCCCCCAGATAGAACAACGAATTGTGTGAAGTGGTAGTCCAGGAGGATCTAGAACAAGTACTACCAATGTAATCGTAGGCTTCCGCGGTGAGAGTCATGTAATGGCTCTCTGTCGTCCGGGTGATGCCGCTTCGAGGGAAGGCTTTTGCCAATCACATCGGTATTCGTGGCTGAAGTGGCATTCTAACCTTGAAGTTGAGACTGCAAAACGGCTTGATTATTTGGGTGAACATCTGAAAATGTTCCGTGTTGAAAACAAGATAGGAGTCGCCTTTTATTTCTTCAACACAAGAGAAAATTCTGAAAGCCAACAGTTTAAAAACAATTAGTTTACTTCATCGTAAGAACTACCAGAGTATTGAAGAAGTTGCCAATATTACCTTGTCTGGGTGAAAAGAAAATCGTTTTCTGTTGTAATTCGGGCGCAATAAATGTTATGCAGAGGCTACCCGCCAATACTCTGTTCGAGGAGTCTGCCATGATCTGAACTACTCTGAACTGCTGTCATCTCGTGGCGCAGAGCAAAGTCGCTCGCCATTAACCAAGGAGATCCGGGTTTGATTCCCTTCGAAACTCATGTGAAATTTGTCCCAACAAAACGAGTTTGGATGCTTCACAAGTGCTAGTCCAACTGCTGTGAAGTGTCCTAAACTCTACCCCTATCCTTATCGTTCCCAATTCTGTCCGCTAGGTAGTGACGCAGGAGCGCGTAGCAGGACGCGCGTACGCGGAGATGCTTCCTGGCGGTCCTCTTGACGACAGACTGCGACGCGACGCATTATATATATATATATATATATATATATATATATATAATGCGTTTTGTCGCAGTCTGTCGTCAATATATATATATATATATATATATATATAACTCCAGGAGGATTACTCCAATAGCGCTCAACACCCAAGAAGGGGTTAGGAGACGCGTTGCGTCGTGAGTTGCCGCAACAAACGTATTTTTTTTTAAAATTAAAAATTAAAAAACAACAACACTTTACGCACTACCAACGTTAAACTCTAACTACCAACTGCTTAACTCTTTACACGAGCGCGGCGCGTCGAACATGAAACTGCTCGGCTACTCGATCTTCAAACAATGCGATCGTGCCGCGCTTCAAGTAAGAAGAAGAGAGGATTCCGCAAAATTGCGACAATATGTAATATTACCTCTCCGCTCGTACTTGATATCCGTCCCGTGGCGCCCTTGACGGTTCTGACGCCCTTCTTATTAAGCAGTGCAAAATGTAAAAGCAGTTCAGTCGTTCCAAAGAGTTTCCTACGAAATACGTATTGCCTTTCTCTCTGGAAGCCCGCCCCAGGTTTTTACAGAAAATAATAGTAAGATCAAGGCGTGACGTTTGAAATGTATACCCTTTGCTGTTAATTAGCGCCAAAGAATTACTATAAATGGTTAAGTTCGAAGTACGGCGCCAAATTTCAATTAGAACACTACAACACATTTCTTGTTAATTATTTGTTCTTCGACGAATGTTTTCAGAGCCGAGATTGTCGGTTTTCATTTTATGAACATAAAGTCATATTGGCAACATGTACATGTAAAAATGATGCCACCAAAGAACGTCAAAACTCTTAATGTACTGTGTTAAACACAAACAATTCGCTTACAGAGAAGAACATATATATGAACATAAAGTATATTGGAAAAAAAACCAAAAACGTCAAAACTCTTAATGTACTGTGTTAAACACAATTCTTACAGAGAAGACACAAATTACAGAAACGCACGAAAAACACAGTGTTAGAATTTTTCAATAACCGTTCCAATGATATCGCCGACTGAATAGACACATACGCTTAGAATATCGGACCTGCGCCTACCTCGCACTTGTTACTTTACCATGAGGAATTCACCCCGCGGTGGGCACCTAGGCGCTAGCCTCTATGCGCACTCCCCGCAGGCGTACAAGTACGCCTTCTAGCTGGTATCTGGGTCCCGCGAGAACGCAGTTGACCCTCACGGTAACCGCCCCATACAATGCTTGGGTCAGGCCGCCCTGCCAGCTCAGAGCTCCTAGCTGTCGAGGCTAGTACTGGAGTCAAAACAATGCGCTATTCACATGCACCGGGAACAAGTCCCTCCTCTTTGCACAGAGTATCGGGACACTACCACTACGAAGCAGAGAGCCTAACTGGGGGCCACCCGAACTAAGGTTTGCGCGGCTCGGAGCCCCCATCCCGTCTCCACACTGGTTATATCTTTAGGCTAACGGTGTGAGTATCGCCAGAACCTGGGCAACCTGACGGTAGGAAAGTTTCCCGCCTGACTTGTCTATGTGAGTTCCAGAGCATTCCGAGGAATCTCCTTCACCCAATTCTGCCCAAAGGGTGACGCGCCAGGAGCCTAACTGGTGGCCCAATAGGAGCTTTGCATTGCCCACACAGTGTATCCACCTTGAAGCTAACGACATGAATGCCGCCGCGAAACTCAGGTTCTGGGTGGACGTCTACAACTCTCCACCAGAAATTTCGGCATCCTACGTCACCGTGTTTCCCCTCCTGCCGGGACACATACAAGTTAAAAAGTATTCCGTCATCAAGAGAACATACACCTTGAGTACCCTGCTGGTAGGGTTGAGATCGAATGTACACACGTTTAAAAATGTGTTCCTCTTCAGCATTATTAAGGCAGTAGGGGATATCAGTGCTGGTTGGCAACCGTTGATTTTTTCAACGGTTCTGACTTAGCCCAGACGACTTTCAATTCTGACTTAGCCCAGACGATTACAAAGAGATTAGAAACACAAACAGTACAATAAACTCTGTGCTGTGTACCACCACTAGTTGATTTTCTTTTAAGGAAATGAGAGGGTGACGATATACAGAATACGCTTGAGGACATAATTGTGAGATGCAAAAAACAGAAATATTGACTTACGAATTTGAATTGAAAGGCAAGTAAGTGACGATTTACAAGAGAGCTAACTACGTTAACTACAAGTATTTAAAATGCAGAGACTAATAATGCACCTCTGATAATAGTATTTTATGCAATTAGTAATAATTTTAAGTTTTGTTGCATGTTTTAAAGTACGAAGTAATAAAAGAGATCATCCTCGTAAACATAGTATTTTTATTCAGATAGCCAAGTTTCGAAGGCTTTGCCGTCATCACAGTCTACAATGTACAGAAAAAATATAACTAAATTTCAAGTAAAATACAAAATAAGATAGCAAATTATATTACAATTAATAGATACATTTAAATTTTAATTACGAATACCAGAAAAAATGAAAATTAAATATAACGGAGGATTATTATAGTAAAAAAAATTAAAAATATAAAATACCCTTAAAGAAGGACATTATGTTGCAAAAGATACGAAACAAATAGCAGATAAAATTGCAAAAAATGACATGCAGCGGGGGTGGGATTAATATAGATAGTAGATAGTAGTTCAAATTACAAATTATAAATATAAATAAATACATATTCTGATATTGCAAATGATACGTAAAAAGGAGGAATAGTAATAATAAATAATGGCAAAGGATATTACAAAGATGGGGAAATAATAAGTAGAGCCGGTTTGCTTACCTCCCTGCTTTCGGCAAAAGTCGGTAGACTGTGCCCTGAGGGAACGTGACACGGGTTTTTATTGCTTTTTGGAGATCCGGCGACGGGTCGGAGGTCTGTTTGGTGTCCTCTTGGAAATGTCTTGGGAGGTGTGGGGGAGGACAGTTTGTGAAGTCGGGGTGCGTAAAACTATTAGTAGAGGGGACAGAGGGAAATTAGTTTGTTCGTTGAGGAGAGCTTCAAATTTCTGCTTGGCTTGAAATATATGAAAGATTTCTAAAGCGCTTCTGTTCCAGAATTTATTTTCTATTTCTAGAATTTTAATGTCTGAGTCGGGTGGAAAGTGTGGCCTGTGTTTAAACATGTGTAGCAAAGTGCGATCTGTTTGCATTGTGCTTCCATGCATATAATGTTCTAACTCTGGCATTGAAGCTTCTACCTGTTTGGCCGATGTATTTAGCCTCGCAATATTGTGGCAGTGGAGTTCATAAACATCTGATTTCGCCATGAGTGGGGTGGTGTTGCGAGGTGAGAGTAGGGTTTGAGGGATTTGTGTGTGGTAAAGGAAACGTGAAAATTGTATTTGTGAAGAATACGGACTGCCTCCTGTGATATTGTTTCCAAAGAACGGAATAGAAATAAATTTTGATGGTTCCTGGGTGAGTGGAGTGTTGTGTATGTTTTCAGTTTTTTTCGTATTTAATTTGCGGCGTGGTATGTTGTCAACGAGTGGTACTGTATTCATTGGCAGTAGAAATGAATATAATGCAAGGATGGCAACAGAAACGTAACTAAAATAAATTAAGCATTTCTTTACTGTTTCTTGTGCACAGAAATGAAAGTACGTAACGAAACTAAAATCCGAAGCGCGGCAAAAAAATCTATTGCCTAGTAACGAAACTGCCTCTGGAACGAAACTTTACTTCGGCTGGGAATTTAGTTTCGTTACAGGAAGGAAACTATATCATCATAGGAGTTTAGTTTCTATCCAAGAGTTTTATTCAAGATTCATTTTTGTTATTTTCAATCCATGACGTCACAAAAGAGTTTAGTTTCTCTCCCATAACATAACTTGCAAGTAGTGTTTTGGCGACTATTAATATTGTTATTGAGACCTTTCGTGACCTCACTGCGGCCGTTACTCGTGTGCCAGGCCTCTGCTATCAGCCCGAATGTCGGCAGTGTCCATTACCTCGAAGAGCAGGTGAGGCGGCAAAACGTATGTTTACGTCGCAGGTTTAGACCGACCAGGAGGTCGAATACATGCTTAAATAACTCAAATATAATTTCAGCAAATATATGGGTTCCTTAAAATGTAACCTCGATATACATAACCTCGATATAAATAATTTCTTTGTAAAAAAAAATACATACTTTGCATTTTGAGAACAAAATGTTCACAATTGTGAACATGGGGTCTAATAAAAAATGCTAAAACATAGAATGTATGTAACACACTGGCATCAGGTGCACCAAATGAAAGTTTGTTTTTTTTCAGTTTCCTTAATAATAGCATTCGTGTACGATATCCTTACTTGTTGTAGGTTACAACTGACGTTAGAATTATTATGAACGCGTGGACCTGCACTTCAAACTACAAAGAGACCAAAATGGTCTTTGCAATAAGTCGTGAAAGAACACCCGCGCTAGAAATCGGACACCGGCTGATAGACGTTGCATAACGTTCCTCGGGCTGCCGAAGCAATGGTTTTCAAAATGCAACAAAAATTTGAAATAAGCCACAATTAATAAATAAATATAAATAAATAAGCCACAATAATATTGCAGTATAATAATAATTGTGTAATAAAAAATTAATTTGAATAACACCTTGCCAAAGCTTTCAATAAATTATCCATCATTAAGTCCTTGAAAATGTGTAAAATATTGTAATTCTCTTTCAGCGTTGCCACTTTGAGAAAAAAAAGTTGGCTAATATTACTATACTACTTCAAGAAATTAAATGTTGCCAACTAATACTAGTGTGAGTAAACGCCTCAGTACATAAAGGTTGTTGATGTATTCTCTTTAAACAATTGACCCTCATTCACGCTTACCATGAACGTGAATTTTGTCTTTTATTGAGAAAATACAAAGTCGAACTACAGTTTGAACTAGTGATCTCTTCATATTTACATTTAATGAGAGATTAATAAAAAAAGAATTATTTCGTTGCCGGAGTTTTTGAAACTAAAATGAACTATTTAAATATATATATTTTAATAAAGTTATTCCGATAATATTCGATAGTTTTCAGAAGTATCGAAATTTTTGATCGTATCGAATTCTATCGATATTCATCATCGAGGTTTAAACACCTTCTATTAAGCCGTCCGCATTCCCGACTGATCCTGTTTTTTGAGTAGCTGTCTTCCTCAGTGGATAGCCGAAAGAGAAGTAATGTGTTCGAAGATCGGTCGACCGTAATGTTCAATCCCTTTCAAATAAAACTAAGTTTATCGAGGCAGCTCTACAGAGCGATCTAAATCAAATGGATGTTCTTTGCTTTACAGAACATTGGTTTACCCCAATTGAACTTGCTTTTAAATTAAAAATTTTTTCCCCTCCACTTTTTTAGAAAAAAATGCAAAGGTCTGTATAAAAACCCTTTTTTAATTAAAAAAAATATTTTCCATCTCCCTTGGCGGGAATGAAATGTGCTTTCCCATTGAAAATGTTTTAAAATTTCTGTTGTAACACTTCACAAAAAGTTTTAATTTTTGCATCTAAACCTCCAACAAAGGGGAACTCCCAGATTATATTTTGTTCTTAGAAAACCTGGAAATAACACTCAAAGTCAGAAATTTTTTTCGTTTGAACCCATTGTTGTACGCCAAAATTTTTAGCATTGATTTTCTGGTCGAATCTTGCGAAAGAAAAATTTCTAAATTTTAAATTTAAATTCCTTAAATTTTTAGACATTACAATTAATGTACCCTCGCTTGCAAAAAAAATGGGCGATGTCCTGGGCCAAAACCCCAAGGATTTTTCCGCCCCTCCCCCGCCCTGAAAAAAAATCGGTGAAATCCGCAGCTTTTTTGGGGAGGCGGGACTATTCATCTTGAACATTACAAAATGGCGGTGATGACAGGTTATATTAAAGTAAATTTTTTAAATATAAATATTAAATCAACCAACAGTTTTACAAAAAAATTTTTGTATATACATTTAATTACATAAAAAAAGGCATGCAATTTCCCAGTAAAAATTTTTTAAAAACTATTAAAAGGGGGTTTTTAAACAAAACCCAATTGGGAACAACATTATTAAAGCTCCATGTCTACATTTCGTCTTTATTATTGTAATATTTAATATAAAATGCAAATAATTTGCATTGTATGCATTTCTAACCTAGTTTTTTTTAAAAAAAAATTTTAATAACAAAAAATACTTTTAAGTAATTTACAAATCTCCGGTAAGTTTTAAATTTAAATATTTATATAATTTCTCAGATGCCCCAAATTTAAAAAAAATACTATATGGTCACGGATATTAATATTTAAATTAAATAGTTTTGATTTTAAAAAATACTAAATAAACTTGAAGTATTTAAATTCTTTTTAGTCACAATGAAAATTTTCTACGGCCCCAATGATTGGTAAGTGCAGCTGTAAGCAAATGAATGTTTTTTGATCTTTTTTTTTTGGGGGATCACAATTAATTACCTCTTCGATCTAACGTTGGGTGATTGCATTTTACATGGAGTTTTTTTACCGCAAATTTTAAAAAAATCATATTTGATACCTAGTCTTTGAGGTTTTTTGCGTGAAATAAAAACCCAAACCCCTTAGCCTTATATAACATTTTAATATCTTAATGTTTGAAAAGGTGAAACACCAGCTTTTGTCTTTTGAACTTTGGGGAGGAACACACACAAAACCCCCCCCCTTTAAATTTTAATTTTTGTTTTATGTTGATTTCCAATTTTATTTTATTTTTAAAAAAATATTTTTTTCCTTCAAATTTTTTTTTTCGAAGACAAAAAATTCACAAATTTTTTTACACGTCCAAAATTTTACCCCCACTTCTTCTAGATAAGCAGACCTATGCAAACACTGTTTTGCTAACCCAACAAACCCTTTAAATTCCCCTTCAAAAATTATTTCAAAATTGTAATTGTTAATAATTTTTCAAAATTTTTCAAACCAAAAATCTTTTCACGATAATCTTTTTAGAAAATGAAAAAAGGGATCCTCTTCTGAAAAATTTTATTGGAAAAAAAAATTTTCTCTATTTTCAAAATTTTTACATTTCAAAAAATTTTAAAATTTTTTGGATATTTTCCAACCATCTTCAAGTAATATTACTGCATTTTATAATTTTTAATGAATTTTTAAATAAATTTTTAAAAAAAAAAATAAGCAATTAATTTTTTTTTTTGGGGAAAAATTTCATTTAAGTTATAAATATTTAAAAAAATAATTTTTAATTTAAAAAATTACTATAATATAAATTTAAAGGGTTTGGGAATTTAAAACTAAAACTACAATTTTATTATTTTAAAACCCTTTATACTATATTACAATGTAACTTTTTTAAAATGTACTCCCCATTGATTCATATTTTGTTTCGTATATAGTATATCTCACGCAGAACGATTTTACAAAGAAAATCTAAATAATAACGAAATAACCTCAAATTTATAATTCATTGGCTTTTGGCCCAACCCCCCGGCGAATTTTAAATAAAAGGGGGGGGGAAAAAGGGAAACCCTTATGTTTGGGTTCAAAACCCAAATTTTTAAATTCCCATTCTTCCCTTTTTATTAAATCTTAGGATTCGAAAGTGATACTAGATATTTCAACATTAACCGAAATACATGTTGCCCTAAAAAAGGGAAAAAAAATTCAGTTTCCTCTGCCTTTGAATACTGCATCAGAATCCTACTGGCTTTTGGGAATTACAGTTTCTGTCATTCGTCGATAAACTGCCGAACTTTTTCCAAGGGGTTTGTTATCGCCGCAAAAAGGAAAGTTTTCCCAGGTTAAAGAGCCCCACATATGTTATTGGTGGATCGAAAATAGTTTTTAAATTTAATTGCTTTACTCTTTGGGTTTGCAACATACAAAAAATGTGAATTTATTTTTTTGTAAAACTCTTTTACTTCCCCCCCTAAATTTTCAAAACATAATTCAATTTTTTTCCCTTCCCCCAATTTTCCCCGCCGGGCAATTGGGAAAAGAAAGGTTCCTAAATAAAAAAACGATCATCCCGATAAATGGACAAAGTTTCAAATACCCAAAATGCCTAGGTAATATCTGATATTTTTTTACCCTAAAGGGAATAACCAAAAATTAAAATTTTCTTTTTTATTTCTTTTCAAATAAGAACGTTACTTTGTTTTTTTGGTTTTTTTTCCCGGCAAGATTTAACAGATCTTGCCCCCTTTTTTGTGCCAGCACATAATAATGGGGCTTCTTAAACCCCTTTATTTTTATTTGGGTTTAAAATTATTTTAATTTTAAGCATATTTTACAGTTCTAATGACCAATTTTTCAAATTCCACCCAATGTTTTTTTTCCCTCAGGCATTTTCCTCTATTCTTCCCCCCTTCATTTATCAAATCAATGACAATTTAAAATTTCCCTTGGCCCTTTCCCCTCGTTTTCTTCTTTCAAAAGGGATTCACTCAAATAAAATTTTTTGATATTCTGTCAGCATGCATTCTGCAGCATACCAATGGAGTTGTTTGGTTTCTACATTTTCCCCCCTTCCTCTCTTATTATTATCTTCTAATCTCTTCGTTTATTTTCCTATAAAAACGGAAATTTTGCAACATCGTCTCCAAAAATTCATTTTCTGGCAGTTAACCGAGTTTATTGCATCTTTTTTAATTCTAATTTCCGATTCATACGTAAAAAGCTCTCAACCATTGTTTTATATTGTCTCTTAGTTTTTTTTTTCGAAAATGTTTTTTTTATAAAATTTTTAAAATCTCCCCAAAAATTTGGGCCCTTTCCCATAGCTTATTTTTAAAAAGTCAATATTATTAGATCCCCTGCCCCTAATAATAACTCCGATATAAAAAATTTCCCTTTTCCCCTACGGGAAATATCCTTTTCTTTCTAGATCATATCGAGATTTCCCTACAACCATGTTCTTGACTTTACTTTTTATTTATTTTGAGCCTCCTTTTTTTTATTTTTTTATTAATTTCTGGATTAAATGTTATAGATAAAAAAAAATATTTCCTATTTTTTCAAGTTTTTGTGACCCCAAAAAGCGAAATCGCTTAATGAATTCAAAAGGTTTTGCAGCCGTTCTCGGAAGTCTTAAACGATATCCACCAATTTTTTTAAATTTATTTGGTTTTGCACTAATCAAACCCCAACTTTTTGTTTTACCAGTCTTTTAACTTTTTAAAGGGTTCCCCTAAAATAATGTAAAAAGTATTTCAACTAAATTTAAAGGGGAAAAAAATGTTTCTGATGAAATAATATTATAAAATAAAAAATCTTCATCTTCATCTTCATTACTATTTTTACCACAAAGTTCTTTTGTGAGAGAGAAATAAAATATTTTCTAGGATGAAGAGGGGCACGTGACCTGAGTCTTTTTTTTTGGATCCACGGTTGGGGATGGTTTTAAAATAGTTTAGCATACTCTTGAATGAATGATTGAGAAAATTTAATAAGGGAACTTTTTATTAATCAGTATCATTCCAAAATGTACCCTTTTAAAGAATTTATCAAATGGGCATGAAAAACCCATATTTACTTCAACTAATAATCGAATATTTATTATATAAAATACATGGTTTTAAAACCAAAAAATTTTTTTCCAAAACCATCACTTTACCTTAAAATTTATCTGCGTGACGCATGTTAACAAACACTTCACATATTACATTCTCTATCTTACGTATATACAGAGTAATATACGTAGTATAGAAATATTATAAATGCCCCAAAAAAAACTCCCATTTTCTGCGAAAAATCATTGCAGCGCTCTGGTGACGAAAAACGAAAAAAAAATTACTAAATTAAGAAAAAAAAGACCTCTAACCCCGGGTAGCCAAAATTTCCCAGTTTTTTGATCCGTGATGCCAAAAACAATTGGAAGCAAAACGTCCGTCTTTCCGTCTGATACAACTCTAGCCCCTAAACCATGCATCGTTTTTTTAAAATTTAAAAAGAAACCCCTGTCTTTTTCCCGCCTGAGCTGAAGCTTTTTCGTTTTTGAAAAACATTCTTTAAATTTTTGGGAGGACTATTTGTACCCTTTCCCGGACTTTTTAAATTTTTTTTAAAAAAACGGCCCCAAAATTTTTTTCTGTAAATTTCTTGTAAGTACTATTTCTCTATAGTAAAATCCCGCTAATAAAGGTAGAATATGTCAATTTTCACGGTTAACCCCGAATTTTGAAAAATGGGGTTTTTAAAATTTGAATTTTTTTGCAGCTCTTACTACAACTACAAAACTAAAGATAGAGATTTTTGCTTCAAATAAATGTGTTCCCCATAATTAGATCTTTTAATAAGGTCATGAAATTTTTTTAAAAGTTTTAGTTGATTTCCCACAATATAGCGTGCAATTTTTGAAATTTTTAAAAAATTTTAATAAAAAAGATTTTCTAAAAAAACGGCCCCAAATTTTTCTTTAAATTTTTGGTTGGGGTAATGCCAAATGAAACCTATCCGATGACATAAAAAGATTTGCTCTATTCTATTTTTTTTAAAAATTACAAAATGAAATTTTTTTGAAATACCTCCCCAAGGCTGTTAATATGAGCATTTGAATAGATTTGTTATAGATTATTTAACTTGTGATAGAAGTGCTTCAAATGACTTTAGAGAATTTTTTAAAAAACTCAATAGTTTCCCTGTGAAAAAGGCTATTTTAAACCCAAAAAATTGAAAAATTGAAAAAAATGTATTTTGTGCGGCGATAGATGTCAGCTAAAGAGAACGGCAAGAACAATGTTTTTAAACAAAAACCCCTTAAAACCAGTCCACACAAAAAATTATAAACATTTGCTGAGAAAGTCTGTCCCATTCTGGCACCTCTAGTTCTTCATATTTTTTTAGTAGCAAAATTAAGCATTTTTTAAATTTTTTAAAAGCAAAAAAAATTTTTCCCAGCAAAAACTTGAAAAAAGAACAGTGAGACACAAAAAAAAGTTAATTAAAAAGGGCCTTAATACTCGTATTGGGTTGGGAAGAAACGAACGTACCAATGAAAAAACCAAAAAACGGCCTATGAACAGGAAAATATGGGTAGTGAATGACCCTGGTAAACGACCAGTAATCAAAAACCATCAAATTCTTTCCGCATTTTTGAAAGGTTCTTCTTGCAAAAAAAAAGGAATTTTGGGAACATTCTCGACATCTTATTAAATTTATTTTCTTTTGCTCGTCAAAAAAAACCGCTGAAAACATGAGGGATTTAAACCCACGCGTTCCTCTATTGGAAAACGCACCAAAACATTCCTCCCAAATTTTTGAACGTACGTAAGCATTTCCGTAACTTACTCAATTAAAATTTTTAAAAAATTTTTGTCTTCAAACTCATTGTTTTTCCCACTTCTGCAATTTAAAATATTAAAAAAAATTACCTCAAAAGAGACAATAAGAAAGCAAAGAAATCTACGCGGCACTATTAAAAAAATTTAATTCTATTTAAAAAGAATGTTTCAGTTCAGTACTTTTAAAATTTTTTTCTAGCAGGCGTTTCCCCCTTTAGCCTGACGCTAAACCCTTATCGCCTCTCCCCAAAGGTAGATTATTAGACGTGATAACGTTGGGCTAGCGGACAAGTTTCGACACGGCCCGACTTTCAGAATAAATTTTTGCTGCAAGTAAATCTATAACCCAAAGAAACTTTTATTAAGGGAAAAATCCCCTATCATTACGCAGTTATTATTTTTTTGTTCATCTCTAAATTTATATAAAAAAAAACTCTTATTTTCTCGTTTTATTGGAAAAATTTTTCTTAATATTCAAAATTTTTTATTACCACTTCATTCGTTTTGAAAACTCTCAAACGACAACCATCAAATCCATACCTTAAATTATTAAAAAGGAAAAATTATTAATTAAAATCACATAGTCAAAAAAAAAAAGTTATGAACAGGCCAGGACTTAAAACCCCAAAGTTTTCCCAGTTCTTCAAAAAAAAGCCCCTGAACTACATGACTCACCCCCCGCATCATTATACAATTTTTTACATATTAGGATGTATTAAATGATACTTGTTGAGTTTCTGGTTTGAAGACAGGAATGTTGTTTTTTAACGAAAGAAACAAAAAAAGTACGTTTTCCCAAAATTTGGGTTTTGAAACGTTTTAATGGTAAAAAAAGAAAAACGGTTTCTTGCATTTTTGCTTTTCCCAAAATTTTTTAAAATTGTAAATATTCTTCCCTTTTGCACGAAAAATGCTTTCATTTCAAAAAAAGCCTAAATGATTTTATGCAAGAACAATTATGGACAACAAATTTCATTTGAAAAACAAATCTTTTTTTTAATTTTTGTAGTTGTGGGAAAGGGGCCCCAAAATGTTCAAATTTTTTAAAATTTTCAAAAATTCAGAGTTAACCATGAAAATTGGAACTATGTCATCCTTCTAAGTGTTTTTCTCTATTCTTACCAGAAAATTGGGAGCCGTTTTAAAGAAAATTTTGAAAAAGGTCAAAAGGCTTCTTAAAAAGTCCCCCAAATTTCAAGTTTTTTAAAAATTTCCCAAAATTTAATACCAGAAAAACAGGGTTTTTTTCAATTTGGAAAGGATCGTACGTGGGTTTAGGCGCAAAAGTAGTGATCACAAAACGGATGGACGGACATTTGGAAAAAACCATTTTTGACCCCAAAAAGTGTATTACCGTTTAATCGCGAAATCTTTTTCCCGCTGTATTACATAACTTTCTGTATACTACGTATACGCACAAATATACTACGTATTCGTAAATACGAATATACTACTTATCCCATATATTCGTGCGTAAACGAAAAAAAAACGAAATTAAAAAGTTTTTTTTGTGCTGAGATAACGAATTATCATAGTTCAAAATCCATCTGGGCGTTTACAGCATTTCCCAAAGGTGAATACAAAAAACAGTACTGGGAACTTTCTGCATTACTGATTGTCATTTCGGGTGAGTTTTTTTTTTAATAAATGATTCATATTGCAAAATATAAAATTATTTATCTAAAAAAAGAAAAAAAAAAGGAATTTGTACAATCTGGGCACGACGTTTTAAAAAGTCCCAACTTTGATATCAATTATTTAAAAGGTCCAAACCTTCCCTCATATTGACTTCCCGTAAAGGGTAAAGCGGTGAAAAAATATCAAATGCGTGGGGAATACACGCCCCCAAGAACCCAACTGAAAAAGCTTTTTTCCCAAGGCTCAGTGGTCAGAGCAACTGGTCGAAAAACCCGAACGATGGGGGTTTTGATTCTGTCAGGGGGGAATTACATCTTTAGTACTCAATTAATACGGTTATCAGGTCACAATATGGATATCACTAACCAAACAGGATAAACATTTCCCTTTTCATTTCCCCTAAAAAAATGAAAGGTTGTGACAAACTTTTTTTTTGGGAAATGAATGCAAAATGTATTTAAAACTTCCCCTATCTTTAATTTCCCAAAAAAGGGGTTTGGTTAAATTCTTACTAACTAAATATAAATAAATACACATTTGTATAAATTTTTGTAATAAAACGGGGTCAAACTAATTACATATTATATGTATAAAAAGTTCAGCAAAAAATCTTATAAACAATAAATAAATAAAAGTATTTTCCCTTAAACATTCTTATCTTTTTTAAATTTTCAGACTTAGGTAAAACAGAACGCGGAACAGAAAAAAAAAAGGCATCGCGCAGAACTCGATCCTCAATACCTCCCGATTTAAAACCCGGGGTCAAACGATTTCAGCTACAGAAAGTTAAAGGTCTTTCCCGTAATCTGCAAGCCTTAATGTATCTACGAATACGGGAAAAATTTGTTCTTAATTTCTCCATTTTCTCTGAGGTAACATTTAAGATAAAAGGGAAAACATATTCTTAAACTTTGTTTCAAACAAATTTAAATTTTAAAAAATATTAAGGGAATTTTTTAAAATTTTATGATAATATATTTTTTCTCCAAATCCTTATCATATTTATGAATTTTATAATAAATTTAATATTTAGATTTAAAAAAGACTTTATCCCCAATTTTGAGATCAAAAGCCCTTCCCTTTTTTTTATATTGAGATAAATGACAAAGGGGATTTGTGCATTGGGGTCACCTAAAAAGCATGGGGAAAAATCATTGGATATAACTAAATAATTAAAATTCCTTATTATCTTTGTAAAAATTGGGGCTGATTGAATGCTCCCCTTGGGCTCAGTCTACCCCCCACTAAAAAAAATAAGCCGTATCAAAACATTCTTTATTTAAAAATGGAGATGATAATAAAAAACAATATTGATTTCTTTCACGACCACGTCAAATCGTACTTTATTATGTTTTAGTTCCTTCATTTTTTAAATTGGCTCCACCTCCAGACTTACATTAAAAAATTTTGAAGACCATAAAAAATAAAATTTTCAATTATTCAAAAAAATTAAAGGGTCCCTTCTGTTAAACATTTTTTCACAAAGGAAAAAACACAAAATGGTAATTTTAAGGGGTTCGTAATAGTTTCTGGAACTTTGTTAAACGTGTTAAAAAGACATATTCCTTTCTCAATTAATAAAAAAACGAAGAAAATTTCCTTTATTTAAAAATTTTAAAAATAAACCCCAAACTTGGGATTCTGATTATCTCTAGAACTGTTAAATATGTAAATTACTAGTGATTATACAACTTGGACAGACTTTTTTTATATTTTTCCCCCCGATTACATAAAAATGAAAAATGATTTTTGCAATCAGAACTGTTAATATTTGAGCCCCTTTTCTTCCAATTTCTTTCGTCACATTGCTTGGGGGACAAAAAGCAACTTTAAAATTTTTCCAAAATTTTTTAAAAAAAGTTTTTTTTTCAAGGGAAATTTTTGGGAAAGTTCCCCTCCGGATTATTAAATTATTTAAAGTGTTCCTAGGGATCAGGTAAAAAAAAAACAAAATTCGCCAGAAATTTTATCCGGGGTCCATTCCTCTATCTACTACCCCGTTAATCACGGGCTATCACAGAATTTTCCTTACAGCACCGATGAGGGTGTTGTAGAATGAATTCTATCTTGAAATTTATTGTTCTTATGATGTACAACATTTACTTCAGGTTACAGCAAACTCACATTCTTGATGGAAAAGTGGAATCATCAACGCGATACTATTCTATAGTTGATTCTAGTTAGAAATATTTCGATTCGAATGTCTTTTTTTTGTGGGGCTCTTAAATAGCTTCTATCCTGCGAAATGCTATCTTGCCCCCCCCCTTTTCTTTAAGGTGATCTCCACATTCGCGATAAGACTGAACTGTAACTCTTTTTGAAACACCAGTTTGAAATGCAGAACCGCGTAGTATTAAAGGAATAACTATGTGATTTTAAAACCAATTAACACAACTAAAAATTTTCCCGGGCAAATTTTTCATTCGTTATTCCGGGAAAAATTTAACCTAAACTTGAATGATATAATGCTAACAATATTTTAAATTTTCTCAAATAATTGATTGATTTTTGTAAAAAATTATAATGCTTATAATGTAAACAACCAAATAGTTGTACTACAACAGCACATACTTTCTTCTCTAATTCCTGCTCCCAAAAATTATACTAACCCCTGAATTGGGAAAAAAAGTTTTCCCAAAAGTAAGATCTCTATTTTTTAATTTTTTAGGTTTGAAAAGGGTTTAAATTTTTTTTCCCTTTTCAAAAATATGAGTTCCCCCGAAAATAGGACGACCAGCGCCTCCGGGCAGATAGTACAGAACGGGGGTTTTTTGGTCGTCTTTCTGATGGACAAAAAAGGCCGGGCCCTTTTTTCGGCCGCTAAGTCTTTTTTAAAAATTAATAATTTAAATTTCAAAATATTGGACATATTACTACTGAAATCACCCCCATAACAGAAAAAAAATTATCTTCTGGTTCAACTCCAAAAGTTGCAAGCTGACAGCGTACCTTGACGTTAACCATTCGGGTAAAAACGGTTTCTGTTTCCCGTTTTTCCACTTTTGAAAAGTAGTTAAACATAATAAAACCTATGCTAAATAGAACTAATCGTTTAATATATTTTTTTTTTTCAGAGGTCAATCCTTTTTAAGTTTTTAAAATTTCTGTTTATATATAATATAATATAAAAAAGTATAATATAGAATATTAAATATATTAATTTTAATATTTAAATTTTATTTTTTAAAAGAATGCAACTTTTCTCTATAGAAAGAAAGTACCAAAATTTTTTTTTTTTCCTCATGCGTACTTCAGTACCACATTGTATAATAAAACTGGAAAGGGGCTTGCAATTATTCGAAAAGAGCCTAATGTCTAGAAAATAGGACAGTTTTAAAGGGGAAAACTAAAGGGGATGCTAAAACAGCTTTCTTTTCTCACCCTTTTTTTCCGGGAAAATTATGCTGAAAATACTAAAAGTTTCGAAAAATTGCCCTGATCTTATTTAAAAATCTTATCTTTAAAGGAAAAAATTTCATCAAGGGGAAAAATTTAAATTTAAAATTTTCTTGTAGGGAAAACTTACGAAAATCAGTTTCAACGAACATGGGGGCCTGCAATATTCTCTTTAAAGCACTTCCCTTTAACCCCAAAATTAATAAAAAAATTTTGGGGCCATTTGTTTGGCGCAAGAAATACGTCCCCGGGCTTCGTAAATGCCTTCCCCTTTGAAAATCGGTTTCAAATTCAAGGCGCTACGACTCAACCAGATCGATTGGGGTATCAATTTTTTGAAAATCGGCTGAACGGTTTTGGGGCCCCCGGGGTTGTTCAGGGACGGACGGACAGACATTTTACCGTCGTCGATTTTTCCCCTATCAACCACCCACAAAAAAAATGGATTCTGGCTAAACCCCGATTTGGAGGAATTTTTTTTTAAATTTTAAAAAAAGGGTTTATCCATTTTTTTTCCAAAAACCCTTTAAAATGCGTTTTTCTGCAGACAATTCGCCGGTTTTTTTTCCGGGAGCATTGTAACTTTCTCTACCCCCTTGAAGAAAGTGGTTGATCAATATTGAGAGAATTTAGATTATGCGTTTTGGGAAAAAATTTTTCTTTACTGCAAAACAATTTTCCCAAAAAATTTTGGGAAAAAATTTATACAATTTTTTCTTTTTGTAAAAATTTGATTTTTAAAAAAAAGAAAAGTAAAAAGTTCATGAAATTTTAAACAGTTAGTAATTGGGAAAAGGAAAAAACCCGAGATAAATCAAAGGTTACATTTTCTACAGTATTTTAATAACGGTATAGTGTATTCGAATGAAAAAGTGTAAAAAAAAAAAAAAAAGAAGGTTCGTTTTCGAAAGTTTCAATAATGCAATAGGACCCTAAAGCCTTTCCCTCCCAAAAAATTGGATTTCATTGGATTCAGAATCCCCAAAGAACTTGCTAGTATAATATCAAATTTTTAAAAAAAATCATTGATTTTGAAGTCATTTAAAATTTTTTAATTTTTTTTTTCGGTTTCCCTGCACAAGGGCCTTTTCCTACAACAGGGCTAAAAATAAATACATGTTCCAAAGTCTTTTTGGAAATATTTTTTAAGGGTTTGTGATTTCAAAAACCAATTTTCCTTCAAAACCCCCAAATACCATTTTTACTTGATATCATTGTTTCTGTAGTGTGCTTTTCGCATTCGAGAATGTAAAATAAAATAAAATAATTTAAAACTTAACTCAATATTAAAGGGCCCAAATTTTTTTTTTTCCTCACTGTTCCTCAGCAAAAAACTATGGAAATATTGTAATGAAAAAATTTTTTTAAATTCAGGGGGGTACTCAATTTTTTAAAAAATAATTTTTATTTTTCCAACGGGAAAAAAAAGGGGAATAAAATATTTTATTTACAATGAATATCATTCAATATTTAGGGGAAAACTCTGAAGAGATAATATTAAAATTATAAAATAATCCAAAATTAAACGACCATATATGAAAAATTTTTTTTGATTAAATAAATTTCCCTTTTTTTTTATTTTGCCCAGGGAAATAAAGTCCTTAGGTTTTTTTAGGCAACGATTATTGAAAGTGCGAATTCAAATATGGAAATTTTTTTGGAAAAATTGGAAGTTGTTGTTTTTTTTATATATTTTAATGTCTCTTTTTAACTCTAGGTCAAAAATAACGACCACTGTGATTTTTTAAAGTTTGGGGTTTTTTGTAGGGAGAATACGTAAGGACATCCCCGAACACACATCTATGTCCCAGGCGGAACCCCGGGGCCCCTTTAGACAGGAAGGGTGGTTGTCGTCCATTTCCCTCTTTCTCTCCAATGACCTCCCAAAAATCCTTTTATCCCAAAATCAAATACATCCCCAAAAATATCCCTTAATTCTCCATCATTTGAATTACTTTTTTTCCCGTGTCCCTGGCCACGTGGGGGTGGGGGAAATAAACCTCCCGACTGGGGAAAAGGGTTTGGGCCCCCCAGGAAGCCAGAAAAACATATTTATGGTAATATCTACTCTTACTACCAAGATTTTTTTCCAACGTTGCATTTTGGTGCAAACGGTGGCAGAACACTTTTTAAACTCCAAAATCCAAAAACCCGGCCCTTGCGTTGGCTCTAAGCCCGAGGCAAAATTATTATTCACCTTCGGATCGGGGACTGCCACTTCTCCCTTTTGGGCATCTCGTGCGTTACCCCCCTATCCCCCGAAATGAAGGGAAAGGCCTTACTTAAAAACAGCCCTTCACTCGAAAAAATGAAAAAAGCCGAAGAAGGGATGGGGTTTTTACTATAGAGGAGATGCTGGCTACTGTCCTCCCCAAACTCTTTAAACTTTCTTAGCTATGGTTTTTAAATCTAATAATGCGTAAAAGGGGGTGATTTTAACATGCCTTTTTTAACTAATTTTGCGTTTTTTGGGGTAACACTGTCTTAGTCATTTATTTCTTTTTAAAATTAATTCCCTTTTTACTGTTTTTCCTCTTTTAATCTTGTAATTAATAAAAAAATTTTTTCAAATTTTATACAAATTTTCCCCAAAATTTTGGAAAAATATTGCACTATGTAGTTGAAAAAATTTTAAGGGAAAAACAGTTCTTTTTTATTATTAAAAAAGGTTTTGAAGTTTCATTTCGTGAAAAATAAAAACTGGGTTTAGTTTTCAGATTTGAGGGCTTGGATCTCATTGAATTTTTGTGTTTTTCCCTGTTGATCTAAAACCAAATGGTTTTAGGGTTGATATGCATTCAAGTATTGGGATCTTATGAGCACAAATTATTTGTCATGCGTATATCTTACAATGGGTAAAATTATTTCACAATTAATCATTGGAAAACAAAAAATTTTGTTTCCTGTGAATAAAAACCCCGTTTCTTTTAAAAATCCCATAACCTTATTTAAGGTTTCCGGAAATTTTTTTGCGGGAAATCTTCTTGAATCGAACTAAACACTCCAGAAACTGTTTCTGGGGTCATAAAAAAACCCAACATAAAAGGAAAGATAATACGATTCCCGGCACTGTGTTCCCTTAAATTTTTAATTGGAAAATTGTCCCCGGGAAATTTAAATTTTTCCCCAAATATTCAATCTCTTTTAAAGTTTATTCAAACAAGTTTTGTTTCTTTCTTAACAGCTCGTTTTAAAAAAACTTCATTGATTCGTAACATTTTAAGGTTTTTTAAATTTTTATTTTTACTACGTGGGTTTTTAAAAATTTTAAGAAAATATTTAACTTCAGTTTAGATTTCCACAAAAATTTAAAAAATTAAAAAAATTTTCTTTTATATTATTAGCTATTTTTTTAAAGATATCAAAATTTTTACAATTTTTCTATTAATATATGCAATGTGATATGTTAAAATAATTAATTATGTTAAGGGTATTCATATCAGATTTGTACTGTTCCTGTATATTACCTTAAATAAATAAATAAAAAATAAAAAAAATCACTGGGGAAAGGGTAAATTAATCTTTCAACAGTGTAACAGAAAAAAAGTAACTTTTTTAAAATATATGAAAAAATAAGACAATTATATTTTCCCGAAATAACTAATGGGGGGTTCCTAGTTCCTTTTCCCGATTATCACTATAAAAATTTCATCAATTTTTTTCAAATAGTCTAAACAATAAAAAACAATAAAATTTTTCAATGATAATCTATTTGGGACACCCGGCAGTGATTTTTAATTGATTAACGAAATCACTGTTTGCATGCCCCCTCTCATATAGAAAAAAAAGGGCGATTACATTTTCATAATGCGTAATAAAAATGTGTATTGCTTCATTTCCTTAATAAAAAGGGGTTTAAAAATGTCAAAATAAAAAGTTTTTAAATACGTGAACATGAATTTTTAAAATTTTCTTGATAGGATGTCTATATTATTAAATGTATTATTTTTGTTTCCCGAAAATGATTATGTAATAATTAGTGTTCCTTGCTTTTGAACCATTAGCATTTTAAAAAAGGGTTTTTAAAAAACAAAAATTTCAATACTAATTAATTTTAAAACCCCCCGAAATTTTTCCCAATATTAGATACTATAAATTAGGTTAATTTTCATGGTAAAGAACTCCCATAAAAAAGTCACAGACCCATCCGTGACCCGCTGCCCCTTGGTTTTGTCAGCGGGCCACGGGGGGTTTGGGAAACCCAACCCTCCCGTGCAATTGGCGGGTGATCCCCGCGCCCCCCGCCCCAAACCGTTTTTCCCTTTCCCCTTTTCCCCCTCCTGGCCTCCTCTTCCCTCTCACCCCTCCCTCCTTTTCCCCCCTCCCTTAGCGAGGCAGCGTCACTGACCTCAGAAATTGCTCCGCCCCTTTTGGGGTAACTGGGGGGAAAATCTTCGAGGGGGGGAAGGGGGCGTGTCTAAAAAAATTGGAGCAAAAACCAATGATAAGGCGGATACGCCTCGACGCCAAGGTTGGTCAAGTGTCCCAGCGATGGTTGTCAAGCTGTTAAAACCAGATTTTGGGCCCCACAGGGCATCGCCCATATTCTGTGAGTGGGTATACCTCAAGATCACCAAAAATTTGATAAAATCAATTGATCAAATTATAATTTTTAAAAAACCTACTACTCCATTGAAGTTGAAACAAAAAATTTGGATCATTTTCCACGTGCAAAATTCTTACCAAATTTAAGAAATGCGATCATTAAAAACAATAAAATAATTCCAGGTTTAAAATTGTTTTACCCAAAAAGGGAAAATAAAAATTTTTCATTGATTAGTAGGCGAATCATGGGGAAACGGTTTATAATCTGTTGATACAAACGACAAATATAATTCTTTTTTTTCACTTTTTCATTTTTTCATGCTTTTCTTCAAAAAAAAAAATAAATTTTCACGGAAAAGAAATTTTACATAACAAAAGGGGTTAGGACATCTTGAAAAAACAAGCGAATTCTTTCTTTCATTTCTAAACATCATAACGTCTCTAAAAATTTCCCTTATCACATTAAAAAATACAAATCATTGTTACAAAAAGTCAAAAGGCAGTCAAAATCGAAAAACGATGGATTTTTGAACTCAAATAACAAAACTAAACAATGAAATATAAAAAAAAATACGAAAATCAACAAAAACCTTGTAGTGAATGTTTTTTTAAAAATTAATGATATAAATTGAACGATCCGGAAACAGTGGTTGTCTCTTTAACAAATACTTTTCGAAACCGCCGATCACAAAGGGGGTCTTCGCGTATACGTAAATTGTTCGATATTCGTCTCTTGACGTCATGGGATTTCTGATGGCCTCTCAGAGGAAGGAGGAATACTGAAAGGAGGTCGTTTACCACAGACCATGGTGGGGAAAAAATAAATAATTTATTTCCCCCCATCCCCATAAATCTGAAAGGGCATCTTTTAAAAAATTCAACGTTATTTTCTCCCCCGTCTCCCACCTCTCCCAAAAAGGGTCCTATACCTCAAGGCCGAAGATTGAGTCTATTCTTCCCTAAATAATTACAAATATAAACAGTTTTTTAAATTGCTTTCACATTGTAATTCTCTTTCATTTAAATTTTAAACTCTTACTATTGAATACTTTGTTAATATTAATTAAATTTGATAATTTAAAATCTTCATAAACTGATTTTATGGACATGGAATTTTTTGTGTTTTTTTAAATATTGCAAAGACCTATCGCCATCGAAAGTGCGTAAATCGCCATGGGTTCTTACAGCTGTATTCTTTTAAGTCGCGCCGTCGGAACAACCCCCCCTTTTTATTTGAGATATTTCCCCTGTAATCCCTCGAAACAATAGTGTATCAAATTTTATTCAAACTATGTATCCCGCATGGTAGTTTTATAAAAAATTGACTAAGGGCCAGGAAACATTTGAAAAGTAATGAAATTAACAGAGAGTAGACAAAATTTGATAATTACTTGTGTTTATGTAGTTCTGAAACAAAATAGTACGTACAGAAATGTAGTAGGGGTTCAAATCCCCTGAATGGAACCCCCTTCCCACTTTCTTACTTGTTCTTCAACAATTATTTTAAAAAAGAAACTAAATAAAGAAATAGTTTTTACTCAATAAAAGAAAATTCCCTTTTTTTATTTCAATAACAAAAAAATATATATATATATATATATATATATATATACTCTATAATAATATATATATATATATATATATATATATAAAAAAAAGAGAGAGAGAGGAGGGTGCAAGAAATTGGGAAAATTTTCATAGTTGCCTATAAAAAAATAGAAAGGGGCCCTTTTTTGCAAGAGGGAAACAACCAATCCCAAAATTTTTTTTGAAACCCCCAGAAAAATTTGTCTATAAACGGAAACTCTGCCACTTTGGCTGAAGCGTTAAGTGGAAGAACATCTGTCTCCACACGGATCTGCAGAGAGAGATTAGTTGAGTAACAAAAGCGGAAAAAGCGGCTTTCGGAGTCTGCTGTCCACAGACCGAGGAGCCCACAAGTGCGTCAGTGCCTGGTGTATAGGTCAATACGTATCTCCACGAGCGTTATAGTGGGTACCCGACGAAAAAGCTGAAATCTGCATCCGCTGAAGCTGGAAAAAAACTCCCGTAAAGAAGTTTATTGTGTAACGTTACTTTAAGTTGACCAAACATTTAAAAAACTAAAGCTCCATTTCATTCAACGTTCATTTTTGTGGCTGAAGATATCAGATGGCCATTTTTGCCGATATTTTCATTCTATACATAGACGAAAATATATTAAAAATATCTGCCTGGTCAGTTTTTTTCTTATTGTAATATGTACACAATTTTACAGACCAAAATAAAGTTCATTATTACTGCTGTAAAAGTGATTTCAACATTACCTTCATCAATACAACCCTTTAGTGCCAATATCTTTCTGGACTGGATACACAGACTTGTTTCCCTCCATTCATTTCGCGCATGCTGAGATGGTGCCTTGTGCTGCTTCTGTGTACTAAAAGTAGATTATCTCCAAGAGCAAAACAAAAACGCGTTATATACAGTTTTTTACTGTTTTCGCCGTTAAATAAATAAAACTTTTTCAGAAAGTTGGTGGCGGGCGACGCGAGCCTTGGGGCCACGCAGGGTCAGTACGCGGCTCGGCCACGTGGGCGCGGCGGCGCGGTGCGGTTTACGGCTTGAGACCTCGTAAAATCTCCGCCGAGTCGGCAGCCCCCGCCACGGCCCGCGCTGAGACGCGGCGCGGCGCGGCCCTCTGGGAAACGGCAGGTGCGAACTCGCGACGGCAGGGCGGCGCCGGCGCCAGCCAGACCAGGCGGCGGACGCAGAGCACGCCCGCGGCGGGAACGAGCGAGGAGACGGGAGTATAGAAGGATTTTCCTAAGGAGGAGCCCAAAGTGACAGTTTGCGTAACAAGTGAACATCACATGTAATTCAGAGAAGTATCCCTCCGCCGCGACAGCTGTTCAGCCACGCGTCTTTTTTAATTTATTTATTTAGTCAAAAACTGTATGTGACGTATGGGGGAGAAAATCATCTGCGCACGCTTTCTTGAGTTTCAGAATCCCTTCCCAACAATTTAACTATTAATAAAGTAGTAATAGTCTTCGTAAAGTGTTAGGTTATGGCTCCTGTAAAAACATCCCTATGCATAAATATAAGTTTCACTGAGATATATGCACGTACGCGAGTCCGAGGAATATTTAAATTTAAATACGTATGTGGGAAATCTCTTAATATGCTCTCACAATCAGTAAAAGAAAACTGCCACGAATGTAAATAGAAATATCTCAATCACAGCTTACCACACAACAACACAATAGACGGAAACACGTGCGCCAGTACGCATCTCGGTTTTAAAATAAACATAATTTTTATCACACAAAAAGTAAATTCAATGTAATGTTAATAGAAAAAAAGAATTTTTACAGAACAGCACATAACACTGCACTTCCTAATTTCAATTACTTCTCAAAGTGCACTATATTTTCGTCGGACGAGAACATCACAAAAAGAAGCGTCGAAGCATTTACAAGTTAGCCAACTGCAAACAAACGAATGCAGGAAGGGAGTGTAATGGGCTCGAGGGCACAGTTATGTTGCCACCACTAGCTGTCATTTTGGCTGATTCTAAGGAAAATCGTTCTATAGACAAAGGAGCAGGGCATAGCAAAGACAACAAAGAGCGTATGCAGGACAAGTCAGAGGGTGAGTAACCGCAAGGTGGGGATGGATTGATTGACCAGCGATTCCGGGGGCGTCAACTGCTAAGACCATTAGACCCGTAAGTGTTGTGCATGTCTTATTTAATTACGGAAAGGGGCGGGGATCTTTTTCCAACGGACTGTGTGATCCGGTGCTAACCTACCCGTCGACTTGCGGGGTTTTCCCTAAACAGGTATTTCCCACCAGCGGGGCACCGCATCAGCAGGATACCTCTAACCTGGAGACAGGTCTCCCGGCACGTGTGGTAGTGTAGTGCATGTAAGATTGTGTGTGTGTGTGTGTGTGTGTGAGAGAGAGAGAGAGAGAGAGAGAGAGAGAGAGAGAGAGAGAGTAACGGGGTGAGAATAAGATACAGAAAGTAAATATCGCGTGCGGTCCGTGGCCCGTTTCTTAGGGTACTGCTCCAGCATTCACCTGGTATTGATCGGAGAAACCATGGAAAACTATCGATCAGAGTAGCGGCCGCTGGAATTCTCCTCCAGACGGCGGCTGAATTCGAACTAGCTAAATAGTAAGTGTCGAAAATCCAGCGGGGTGTGAAGTACAGCAGGAGAGGAACAGAACGGAGAACACGAACGACATGTCGCAGAAAGGGACGGAGCAGGGCACGGCGCAGAACACAGAAGATAACAGCATGAAGCGAGACGGTGATGGAATGGAATGAGTTGGGGCGTCACAATTTTCTTCGGAGGAGGGGAGGAGGACAGCAGAGTACAGTTGTTAAATTGATTCATTGATTCATTTTCTTTTCGTGTTTCCGGGCGCGTCAACTGCTTTGGTCATTAGTCCCGTTAGTGTTGTGCCTGTTTCTTTTTCGGGAGATGGCGGTGATCTTCCCCCGCTGGATGGCCGATTCGTCACCGACCTACCGTCGGCTAGTGGGATTTCCTCCTAACCAAGACTCTCCCACCAGCGGGGCACCACCCCAGCCGGGACAAGCTCCAAACTCCCGACCGGTCTCCCGGAATATGTGATAGTGTAGTGCATGTTGTGTGTGTGTGTGTGTGTGTGTGTGTGTGTGTGTGTGTGTGTGTGTGTGTAAGGGGAGAGGATAGGCCAGATTGCACGCGGTCCGTGGCCCCTTAATATGCTATCTCGCGACTGTGGTGTGTAAGCGGGCGTGACAGTTGACACATTGTGGATGTTCCTTCTGCTTTCGTTGTGAGAAATAATTAATAGTTTGCTTTCTAGTGTTGGACGAACTGTTTCAACACTAGAGCTTCAACACAGACAAGGGTTCAACCGCGCCAAAATATCGGCGTGTTTGTTTTCTCACCAAATGGATCAGGAATTTAAAATAGATACTTTAGACAATATTCTTCTAAATGTTAGTACGTTTAACAACAAAAACGATTGCAATAACCAAAAATGTGTCTTTAAAAGCTAGTAATCTTTTTTTAAACTACTTCATTAAAATACGTATAAATAATGAATGTGCAATCACATACAATTTTAAGTCTATTAATTAGTTTCTGATAAAATGTTTCTCATATTCATATTTGCTTATTTATCCTTGAAAATAGATTTTATTATATGGGAGTTTTTTGTTTGTTTTTTTCTCCCTTTCAAAATTCAAAATTTATTGCTTATTTATTTTTGAAAATAGATTTTACTACATGGGAGTTTTTGTTGTTTTTTCCTCCCTTTCAAAATTCAAAATTTATTGCTTATTTATTTTTGAAAATAGATTTTACTACATGGGAGTTTTTTCTCCCTTTCAAAATTCAAAATTTAAGTAGTATATGACTTAGTGTAGGGATCACAGAATTTTGAAAATGTGCACACAATTCACTTTTCCCAATAGCACGTCATACGCAGTTTTTAGCTGTTTTTTTGACGTAAAATAAATAAATAAATAGACATCATTCTGGTTTTCCGTCGTTTCGGATATCCAATGTCGAAAGTACTATATTTAAAACACAATCTCGCATATTTCAATACTCGATGCATTAACAAGTTCACAATTGACTATAAGTGAGTTGAGAAAATTCCATGTGTTAGCACATGGGCGGCTTAAAGTAATTCAAATTTGGCGCCGTACTTTGAAATTATCATTTTTAACAATTCCTTGGCGCTAATTAACAGCAAAGAGCACACGTTTTAAACGTCCCGCGCTGGACTCCAAAAACCGCAGGTTAACTTCCAGGAAGAAAGCCAAAGGCATCTTTCGTATGAAAATCGTTGGAAGGATAAACAGTTGAAGAGTTGAACTGCTTTCATAGACGCTCGCGAAATCACGCCAGATATAAGTAACAGTTCGCGAAAACAAGTAAACATCACATATTTCAGAGAAGTATCCCTCCGCCGCGACAGCTGTTCAGCCACACCCCTTCGTAAAATATTAATGGCCTCTGTGAAACCATTCCTATGCAGAAGTCTAAGAGTTTCGCTGATGTATATCCACGTACGCGAGTCCGGGAAAATAATTAAATTGAATTACATATATGGAAAATCTCCTAACATGCTCTCAAAACCAGTAAAAGAAAACTGCCACGAGTGTAAATAGATCTCAATCACAGCTCGCCACGCAACAGCAAGGACGCAAGGCCGGAACCACGTGTATCGGTACGCATCTCGCATTCAAGTCTCGGTTTTAAAATAAACATAATATTTATCACACAAAAAGTAAATTCAATATAATATATAAACGAAAAAAGAATTTTTACAGAAGAGCACTTAACACTGCGATTCCTAATTTCAATTATTTTTTGCTATTTATATTATATTTTTGTGGGACGAGGACGTCACGAAAGGAAGCGTCGAAGCCATTTACAAGTTCCTGCATTTGCAAGCTCACAAATGCAGGAAGGGAGTCCATTGGGCTCGAGGCCACGACGACCACAGAACCTTCAGTTATGTTGCCAACACTAGCTGTCACTTTGGCTCATCCTTAATAAAATCTCTCTATACTGGAGATGCTGTAGAGTGGTCAACATTCCGAGAATTAAACGTCTTTCCAAATGAAGGCGCAAAATAATCGCAATGTTTAAAAAGAAGGTGGCCGAAACAGTTTCGCTGCGACTCAGCTCACTCGAGTAAAAATAACTGTCAATATGCACTTATATATGCTACCGGCTATCAATTTAATTATGTAGGGTTGGTATTGCGACCTCAGCTTAGTTATTGGCGCGCAAGCACGCCCCCATTGTCGGGACGTCGAGGAAATACAACGCGTTTCTTCATACAACGCCACGAGAGGAAATTGTTGGAGAATTTTTCAGTCAAGAGTTTTCACAAAAGATCGCCTCGTCGGTAAAAAGATGTAGTAATTCACATCGTGGCTACATTGAAGAAATTAGATTTTTTGAGTGTTGGAGTAAGAGCAGCCTTACAGCTGTTGCAGATTCTGTGTAAGAGCATGTTGTTTAGGCGCGTAAAGCTGAAACTATATTACACACGAAATACAACAGAAAATAATCTTCTGTTCGCCTAAGACATTGACAAGGCAACAGATAACTTCAATTTTCAACAATTTTCACCCTGAGATAAACTAATAGTTCTCAAATAATTGTCTTTCACAATTTTCTCTTGTGACAAGCTAGAAAGTTGTAGCCACGCCGGCCCGGTGGCCGAGATCGCTAAGGCAGTAGTGTCGTAGTGATCTCGGACCGAAGGGTCGCGAGTTCGAGTCCCGCCTCGGGCATGGTTGTAATTGTGTTCGTCTTTCACCCCTTAGCATCACTCACCATATCGTTTCATCCACATAGTTATCATACCGTTAACAGCAATAGTGGTCCCTAATGACCTTATATGTTGAAGCGACCTTAATAAACCAATTAAAAAAGTTGTGGCCACGTTTGTGAGCAACCAATCCAGCATTCTGTGGCTCTCCTTAGAAAATGGCTGAAGATATTTGCTCCCTAACAAAATGAGTTTAGTCTTTTCATATTCCTGAAGTCAGACAATACACGCTGCCTAATGTACCAGCAAATCGAAGTGTTGGTATCTTATGGTGCCCTCGTAGCTTAAAAAATAATTTACGAAACGGATAATAGCAACTTGGAATCAACAGAAATGTTTTTATTCCAGAGAACGAAAATAGAAACTCAGAGCTGTTCCAATGTTCGTATAAGGTCTACTCCTACCCTTTTCAGCTAGTGCCATTTCCTTAATTGAATGTTTGTGAACAAACATCAGAAACCGGCTATTTCGTATTTCTACAAGATTAATGGGCTGAAGGACTTGGACATTCCACAACTGCTTTATCAAATACTCTGATATAAATATTGGTTTCCAACACGTTGTTTAATTAGACTTACTCTAATTGTGAGATGACTAAGAAAATAATAAAAAGCCATCAGCTTATAATCAGTTCCAAGCCCGTGAAAAAGTTTAGGAGTTCAATTTAAACTTTTTTTATTTTAAAATACGAACTTCATATACTGAACAATGTGAATTTTATACAACCAGAGTGGGAATAAAAGCAGGGGTCAGGAATTTCAAACAATCTGGGTGCATGGTGGTGGCCATAATAACGTGATAGTGATGGAGGTGGTGAATGCTTCTGGAAGGTTTACAAAAAAAGAGGTAAGGTTGTTGTAATTCTAAAAGTCTAGTATTAAAAAGGTAAATAAAAAAGGAATGAAGTGGTCTAAGGGAAAAAAGGTTACTCTGGCTGTTAGTACGTCCGATGAAAAACTGTAGCAATGAAAAAGGGTCGTCTGATTTTTAGAAACCACGGAAAATTGGAACACTGTTTAGACACCACCGCAACGAAGGGACGTAAGTTTTTATTTTAATTAATGGCTATTATTAGTTACATGATTAAATGCAGGTATTATTATGTATTATTATTATGTATATGTATTATTATAAATTTAATTTCAATACCATTTATTTATTTAACGTTAAAAAGCAGTTAAAAACTGTATATAACGTATTGTAAGAACCGGTAGCGATAGCTCAGGATTTCTTCACACTATTGTAAGAATACAACTACTTTAAATGATGTCTAATTGCTTTTGAAAACAAGAAACGTTTCTTCAAACCTATTTTCGCAAAACGTTCCACATTTTTTCATCAAATGTTTCAATGGCTATCTTGCTACCGGAGCTGTGGGTCAGTGCATCAACTGATGTCATTGCAGCGCCTCTAACCGCGCAGTCCTATGTTCGAGTCCTGACGGCGGCAGGGGTTTTCGCCACTAGCTTTTCAGCTAGGTCAGAATTCAGTCGCTGTCTGGAGGAGAATTCTAGCGCCGGCTGCTCTGATCGGTAGTTTTCCGTGGTTTCTCCCATCAACACCAGGCGAATGCCGGAGCAGTACCCTACCAAAAGGGCCACGGACCGCGCGATCTGTCCTTCCTCTCCTTGTCCTATCCTCTCCCCTTACACGCACACACTTACACTAACATGCACTACACTACCACATATTCCGGAAGGCCGGTCAGGAGATTAGAGCTTGTCCCGACTGGGGCGGTGCCTCGCTGGTGAGAGAGTCCTGGTTGGAGGGAAACCCCACTAGCCGACGGTAGGTCGGCGCCGGATCTCGCCCTCCAGCGGGGGAAGATCACCGCCATCTCCCGAAAAAAACTGGCACAACACTAACGGGACTAATGACCAAAGCAGTTGACGTGCCGGAAACACAAAACAACGAACCAACCAAACCTATTGTAAGAATTGTATTCTGAGCACGTTTTCTGAAATTCATGGATCCCAAAGAGTATATCTCTATGAATCCCTACCCAAACCCACGTACAAGATGAATTTTGAATACAGATGGAATCAGCGTTTTTGCCAAGAATGAATAAGAAACCTTAGCTCCATTGCAATAAAAACTATTTGCAAAGGCAAATGAGCTACACAGTTTGGCCCTCTATACAATATTATCCCTCTTCGTGAAGGAATTGTTGGAATAACTATACTCACAGAACACTAAAAGACGTACACATATAGTCAAGTTACATTTATAAGCAGAAGCAAAACAAGAGGCCAACACAATATTTGCTGGAAGGATCAGGGAAACTGGACGAAAAATCTGCCAGAGCGAGGGTCATTATCCTAGAAGCTGAGATACAATTCTTCTTACAGGTTGGTTAGAGTTAGATAGTCCAACTGGTTATTAATACATTCAAAATCGTTCTTAAAATTAATATTACTTTCCTTTTGGATGCTCGATATAGTCTCTAATTATACAGAAATAGTTACGCAGCACAAAAGGTTTTACTTGGCACATTAACGTGTTCATCTAATTTACTCGTTTAAAGTCATCGGGCGATGTGTTGTAAAATAATGTACAGTAAACACTCGTTAGCGCAAACTCGCTTAACACGAATTTCGCTGTAACACGAACAAAACTTCGATCCCAGCAAGATATTACGGTAATAAGAACATTTATAATACTCGGATAAGACGAATTAAGAAACTCCGATAAATTCGGTTTCTTGGAATTCGTATTGATATCTCATAAAATCCCTGAATGTTTTATAGATTGTACCGATAATCAATAAATTTTATATAATAATCTACAACATTTTGGTGTGATTGTTGAGATAAATTTTACTGATATTGATGTTCTGAGGGAAATTCTAGTGTAAGTGTAGCAGATAAACAAATATATTCCGAATTCTAATTCCTGGATACTCATCCGTTACAACCTGCGTACCCGCTTCAGAGAACCAGCTTCCATAATTTATTCCGTTACTGACAAGTTGGTTAGATGAAAATCGCTTCAGGCAAAGGACACGAATTAACGGCAATATTCCCTCCCTCAGATGCTGGCAAGATAAACACGTATATATACGGCTTTGTAACTTGATTTCAAATCAAAACAATTACAATAATAAACGGGTAGATATAATTCCCTACAATACTATATAATTTGCATCGAGTTCAAGTAAAATTATTCTTAAAATCATTTAGCAAAGATGTGAATTTAGAGACCTTCGATGAATCTAAGATAGCTGATAAGTTTTTTAATGAGTCCAAATGGTACATATTACAAGCTACCACAATAATCCAATTCCAACCTTTTACCTCGCAGGCTTTTATTGCAGGGAGAGAAATCGCCTAAAGATCCTACATATGGGGTGCTGGTATTTACGTTTGAAATACTATTGATTCTATCTCCTTGAGGAATTAAATGTGTATTCCGTTGAAAATGTATTCAAAATTTCTATTGTACATCTTGCTTCGCTAAAAGTGATATTACTTTGCATCTACAGACCTCCAACAAAGAGAGCTGCAGATTATATTTTGTTCTTAGAAAAACTGAAGATAACACTTAACAAAGTCAACAATCGCTCTTTTGTATCCATTGTTGTATGCGGAGATTTTAACATTGATTTTCTGGTCAAATCTTGAAAAAAAAGTTTCTCAATTTAATTAATTCCTTCAATTTAGACATTAGAATTAATGTACCAACACGGATCACACAAAATTCGATGAAGGCAATTGATAAATTATAATTAACAAACCTACTACTCGATATGAAGTTGAAACAAAATATATAGGATAAAGTAACCATGATGCTCAAATTCTTACCATTATAAGAAATGAGAACACTGACACAATATATAATACACGTATGACTAGATTGTTTACTAAAAGTAAAATAAAATTATTCATTGATTACTTGATGCTGGAGTTATGGGAAGCGATTTATAATACTGTTGATACAAACAGTATTATTCCTTTTTTTTAACTCTTCATTTCATTTTAACACTTGCTTTCCTCTTCAAAAAATAAAATTAAATACTTCACGGAAAAGCAATTCTTGGATAACACAAGGGATTAGGACATCTTGTAAAAACAAGCGAATTCTTTCTTCCATTTCTAAACGTCATGACGTATCTCAAGATTTCCTCATCTATTTAAACAAATACTAATCATTGTTAAGAAAAGTCATGAGGCAGACTAAAATCATGAAAAACGATCAGGATATTTTGAACTCAAATAACCAAAAAAAAGCAATATGGAATATAATAAAAAATACGACCAAATCAACTAGAAACCTTGTAGTGAATGTTGTCTTAATATAACGATATAAATGTAAACGATCCGGCAACAGTGGCTAGTCTCTTTATCCCGTAACTACAGACATGAGTTTGGATGAAAAATGTAGTTTTCTCTAGCAGTCGGAAGACGCGTCGATGGCCCATGGCTATTTTCTTTAGAATTTTGGATATCAGCTGTGTAAATGCTCATATTTTGTATAAGAGTCAGAAAGAGCCTAAAACTGTCAACAGACTCGATTTTTTAAAACGTTTGGCCAGGAGCCTTGTAAAGGAAGAAATGGAAAGACGGTTACTTAACGTTCAAGTGCGGCAAGACGTACGAAAGAGCATTTGCAAGATATTAGGCAAAGAAGAAATAGAATTTAATGACTCCAAGGAGGAAGAATTTTAACAGTACGCAAATACTGTTTCAATTGTCCCAAAAATCTCAGGAAAAAAACATCTCACTTGTGCTTCTCTTGTAAAAGCCAGTGTGCCCTAAGTGCTCATCTGTCATTTGTTTAATGTGTAGACATAATTGTAAATGTTGAGAATAATATAAAATAAAGTTTTGTGCTGAATTGTATTTGAATTTCCAGCCATTTTTTCGAATAATTAATTTTTTTGTGAAATGATGTTAGGAGACAAATACAAATAATGGTTATTACGAAATTACGAATGAAAATTGTAATTAATGAATGTAAAAGTCACAATATTATGAGCGGAGTCAAATTCACTCCGTGTCTGTTTTCGCGTTCCCAAATTTCATGTCTGTAGTTACGAGTTAACCAATACTTTTCGAGAATTGCTGCCGATCACTAAAAGTCACTAAGAGTCACTAAGGGTCTTCAGCCACAAAATTCAATAACACAGTTCACCCAAATTTTAAAGACTATGATCGTTTCCGAAACTTCTTCCTATGAAATTCTCAAAATAATCGATAAACTAAAAAATAAATATTCGTCCGGTTTAGATGAATTCCCGTATTCTTTGTTAAAGACCTGTGCGTATGCCACTATACACCCGTTAACTCACATATTTAATGCATCTTTATGCACCGGAACGTATCCAGATATTTTCAAAACAGCTAAAATTAAGCCGCTCTTCCAAAAAGGCAACAAAAATGAAATTCAAAATTATCGGCCCATTTCTCTTCTATCACTTTTTTAAAAAATATTAGAGAGACTTTTTTACGTACGAATGGAAACCCTTCTCAGTAAACACGACCCGCTTTCAGATTGCCAACATGGATTTAGAAAATCAAAATCAACATAAACAGCCATATTTTCATTTCTTAATGATGTCGCCTCATCATTCGATCAAAACGAGTCACCTGTTGGATTATTTTTAGATCTCTCAAAAGCTTTTGACGTCATTGATCATGACATTTTACTTTCAAAATTACCTTCATATGGAATCCGTGGTATTGCTCTATCCTTTGCAATAAAGAAACCGTAAATAGTACAATATCAGATGTTTCAAATTGGTTCCGAAATAACAAATTAATAGTAAACGAAAAGAAAACGGTTTTAATGCAGTTTTTCCGTTTCAAATAAATAATTGTGTGCTCCATTGAAAGTGAACGGTGTACCATTGATTGATGTTAAGGCAACAAAATTTTTAGGTCTCTCAATTCAGTCAAACCTTAAATGGAACGTCCATTTAAATGAATTGAACACAAAATTAAGTTCATTATGCTACGCGTTCAGAATTCCTGCAAAATCAGTCAGCCTTCATACTGATCGTTGTGTATATTTTGCGAATGTTCATTCCCGCCTGAGATATGGCATAATATTCTGGGAAATACATTTATAGCTCCCAGACTTATAGATTACAGAAACGAATAATAACCAAATCCCACCCACGTGATTCTTGTAAGCCTCTCTTCATTAATCTAGGAATTTTACCATTACCTTATCTGTTTATTTACGAATGAGTGGCTTTTGTCAAAAATGACTTGCTTAAGGGCGGGAATATATTTTCAGAAAATGCCGATGTCTATTACTATAACACTCGACGTAGAAATCATATTCATCAGGTGACAGTATCAACAGCTCATTACAAAAAAATCACATACAATACATGTACATTATTTTACAACACTTTGCCAGATGACATTAAACGATTAAATTCAATAGAAAGTTTAAATCCCAAGTGAAAATCGTATCTGCTGCATAACTGTTTCTATACAATTAGAGACTATACTGAGCATCACAAGGAAAGTAACATTAATTTTAACAATGAGACTTAATGCATTATTTACCATTTGCACTGTATAAATGTGTATAAACAACCTGTAACAATTATTGTACTGCAACCTCCGGTCAATGACCACATCTCGATCAGGTTTTTCGTCCAGTTTCCCCTTTCCATGTTTTATGAACTGAATACCCGATTCTCATTGAGCCAATTCTAGCAACGAAGTAGCAAGATAGAAATATATTTGCTTTTGAGGTTCCTCGACCACTCTGTGTAGATGGCAGATCGGATAATCATCTATTAGCATACAACAGGTAGCCGGAAACTAATTTATTATAATTAGAGTTGAAGGTTGATGAGTATAATTGTTTTAGCGTAATCTTTTCCTGGCGCTCATTTATACAAATTCGGAACGGATTACGTTGGGATAAATCATCAATATATTCAGTTTATTTCAATACATTCTAAATAATTATTTAAAATATTCATAGGGAGGGTGGTGTTCAAATTGCTAATGTACACTCATCGCTTGTGCAATATCTGTGACTATATTTACTTAGTATTAGCCACATTCCATTGGCAGGAATTACTCGTTCACTTTACATTAGCAGGCGGAACTATGTGATCTGTTTACATGAGAACCGCACGTACGTCTATAGTAGATTCTAATTAATTAGATATGATATAGAAGGCGGTAAGCAGGAACAAACCAACTCATTGCAGAGTAGAAGCGAGAGAGAGAATAACTATTTTGTAACAGGTATGTGCAAGGATAAATAAAAATATTTTACCTGCCTTTTATGAGTGATAATAAGATGTATTGGTGTACATGTTGGCTAATGTTACTGATTTGATAGTATTCATGATACATGTATGAAGTATATATTATTTTGATATATAGTTCAAAGGTACACGCTGATGATGTAAAACATGTGTATATTCATGGAAATTCAGAATTTTCTGTGGTAACATTTCTACAGCTCTCCTTTTGTGCGATATATTCACGCGGGTTCTGCTAGTATAAAGAATTCGAGATATACTTTCACTAATTTAATTGTTGTTATGAAAAATTAGAGAATTTTGCAAGTCTGGAAATCAATTGTCGTAGTACGTTAACATTATTGTCAAAGGGAATTAACGTTTCTTTGCAAAAATGAGTTTTTGCATGTCGTACAATCGAAAGTGTACTTTAAAACTAAGAACTAATTAGAACTGAATACCAAAAAAAATTTTTCCTTTTTATTAGTTTAAAAATACAAAATAATACAATCTCATTGTATCATACGAATATGTAATACTTGTCCATCTCCTAAGAAAACTATAGCTTCCTAAGATAACCCCCCTATTTTACTATAACATATTTATTTTGTTCATATTACGAATGGGAACTTTTTGGCAATTATAACGTCCTATGGATAAATAATAAATTTTTCGTGACAATCAATGTAGCCCCACTATATACATTACCTCCATATCCTAAACACTTACTTTAGTTTATTCCTAACATATTTGAATTAACTTGTGAAAAAATTAACCATTAAGTTTTTTGTTTTTTAATTTGTTGCGTCTATTTTGACGCAACGCGTCTCCAAGCCCCTTGCGGGGCGTTGAGCGCTTTGCGCTTCTCAGAGTAATCCTCCCATTACAGCGCTTGTTTTTTGGAGTAATCCTCCGTTAATATTGTTTGTCGCGTCTCGTCGCAATCGGTTGTCAAGAGGACCGCCAGGTAGCATCTCCGCGTGCGCGCCTCCTGTCGCGCGCTCCTGCGTCACTACCCAGCGGCCAGAATTAGGAAGGAATAAGGATAGGGGTAGGGTTTAGGACACTTCACAGGGATTGGACTAGCCCTTGTGAAGCAGCCGAACTCGTTTTGTTGGAAAAATTTCACATGAGATTCGACGGGAATCGAACCCGGATCTCTGTGGCGAAAGGCCTGCGACTTTGCAATGAGCCACGAGTTCAGCTGCCATAATATATTGGTTGTATGGATATTGTACTTTTCATTACTTCCATGCTCATTGGGTGTTAGTGTTGAATTCATGTTTAGTGGTGGCAGCAAAAACTACGTAAAGTAGGCGACAAAAGAGCGAGAATGACGGGACCCGACAATCGAAATCCCGTCATTTGAAGCCGGCACCTGCGCAGTACAATTCTCTAGGGTTGCCAGATTGGGCGGAATTCCGCTTTTTAAGCTAGAAAAAGAGTAGACAATGCGGAAGAAAAATTCAATTCGCCGAATTCCGCACAATGGGCGGAATTCATTTTTCAGAACCGCGAATTGGGCTATGAACAAAATCAAAATGATAAAATAAACTTTATAATAATGTTTACATAATATATTGAATTTCCGTCATAAAGATGATGATTAAAGATTTGTACAAGATATGTGTTACCAAATATTATGGTTCGTTTAAAATCAACACCTTTCAATGGGCAAAAATGTCTCATGTTAAGAAAAAGCTGATTGAGTTCCAAGAAATCATAAAGTTTGTCATTACTGTGTTCAATAGGAAAATGATACTTGAGAATACACTTGTAGAAAGGAAAGTGTGATTGACAAAATATATATATATATATATATATATATATATATATATATATATATATATATATATATATATATATGCGATTCGAAAAGAAAGAGAATACTTAGAATACCCTGACCAATATCTTTGAGACGGTGCTGCTAAAGATAAAGTTTAGTTAGTCTTAACAGATCAGTTAACTGAAAAAGACCTCGCGGTATCTCGATCCAGTGTTTTAAATAGTATGACTTGGTTGGTTGCTTCCTTGCGTGACTGACGTGCTCGGACTGTGCTCCAATATTTTACTAATTTTGGCTATTTTCTTACATCTTTCAGGTACCTTTTGTTTTTAAATTGTTTTCTTTACTTGTTTACTTGTTACAGGAACGCTGAAAGAGATTTATATTGTCGTAAATAGTATTTGTTTAAAAGACAGCGTAACGGACAAAAGTGCATTTTAACGAGTTCAAAGACTTTAATACATATTTGCTATACAAATAAATTTAGTTTTGCGTAAAGGATTAAACAATTAAAGGATTAAACAACTAGTGAAAGTGTTGTGATAATTGTGAAAACATCAAAATTCAAAGTTTCGTATATAACAGTAACGGAAAATTTTGAACTTGTGATTTCAAATTCACGAATATAAAAGTGGTGATTTTTTGTGGCCTTTAAAGAGGTAAAGTATAGTAATCTAATTGTATTTATTAGTTTGCAGTTTAGATCTATTAACGGAAACACACTCAACTCTACTCGCAATTAACCAATAACATTTAAATACTAATTAGAACCACATTTCTTTTATTTTTTAAATAAATACGTAACTAAATTAAATAATTTAATACACGTAAATTAAAAGATAATTTAGAAACATTTTGACACATAATCTGATTTCTCATCTATTTATTTATTCTCATATTTGACGCATTTGATAGCATTCGTGACAGGCTACTATTCGCTATCCTTTCACTCTGTACCTCTAAAAGCCATTCAAAGCCTTCACCCCGTAAACAATAATTTAGATGAAATTTCCGAAGGCTCGAAGAGGTCGTTCAAAACTCAGACTTTGGGACAACAATGGCAACACCCAGAAATTTAACCGTCCACCCCGGGCAAAAACCAAACATCATCCAATCTGAAAAACAGATTTGCTGTGTTGAATGACAATGATTTCCATCCCTTCCCCAATCCTCCTACCCCTCCATCATCGTACGTCACCCAAAAACCCGACGCAAACAGGCTGCAAGCGAAAAGAAACAAAGACACTGAGTTCCCAAACCGGGCCCCTAAGAAACAAGGACATTCCTCTGGCCCCCCAAAATCTAATTTGGAATACCTGGCGACAAATCTCCCCCCTTCAGGGGGAAACCCCCACCCAAATTTCTCTGCTGGTGTTTTAAAACCCCAACGGGGGTTTTGCCACGTGATCAGGGGAAGACCCCCAAAAAAATCCACCAAAGGGAACCCACATCGGAGGCAGAATGACATCAATTTGGGTATTTAACCCTGAGCAACATGTTGACAAACTCAAGGGCCGCCCAAAACAAAAACATTGTAACCCCATCTGTTTGGTACAACAAACCAACACTGTGCAAAGAAATTAAAACCCCAAAAAAAATTAAAACTGCATCTAGAGGCACTGTTAAATTATTTAGCAACTTTTTAAAAACACTTCACCCATGGTCTTATTAAACCGTCAAAAAACATCCCGGTAGCAATTCCAAACACATTTACACCTCGGGTACCCTATCCATGTTTCCCTCCCCCAGATCCCTTTTCTTTTCCCATCCTCAAAACCCCCTTTGGTATTATCCCTAAACCAAAATCTTTACCCTCCCATTATTCATTTCATCAAACCCTCCTTTCTCACCCCTGCTGGGAACGATATTTCCCCTTTAACCCCTCGGGTAAAATGAGATAAAAAAGCCCTAAGTCAGATGCGAAAAAAGCACCCTGAGTCATCAAGATTCAAATAATGCATCATAAGGGCAATCTCTTTCAAATAAAAATTGTTTTTCGAGGCACATTAAGTGTGATCTCAGTCAAATAGATGTTCTTTGCTTTTCAGAAAATTGGTTTTTCTCAAATATCTAAAACCTCCCAAAATTCCAGTTTTTTTCCTTCAGGATCTTTTGTGAAAAAGGAATCAAATAAAGGCCCCGCTTAGGAGGCGTTATTTATGAAATAATATTGATTCTATTCTTGTCAAATTAAATTTTTATGCAGTTGAAAAAATTTTGAAATAACAGTTGTACTCTTCCCTCAAAATTATCTTACTTTATCTACAGACCTCAACAAAACAAGCTGTAGATTTTTCAATTTCGTGAAAATCTAGAATAACTTGAACAAAAAATTTAAAATTTTCTTTTTAAAACCATTGTTGTATGTGGAGATTTCAATATTGATTTTCTGAGCGAATCCACGAAAAAAACGTTTTGAATTTAATTCATTCTTTTTAAATTTTAAATTACTGTGAAAGTAACACGGGAAAATTTAAATCACAAACACAATAGTCAAAATTTTAATTCAAAACCAAACTAGATTAAATAATAACGAATAACGAAATGACCAGATGCACAAATTTTTCAATTACTAATAAATGAATACTGACACAAAAATAAAAACGCAAAAGCATTTTTACAGTTAAATAAAATTATTTAGGGCTACTTTAAAAAAATCGGGGGGCAGTTTTAAAAGCCATTGACACAAATAAAAAATAAATTTTTTTCTAAAATTTTATTTCTCTTTTAAACCGCTTTCTATTAAAGAAAATTAAAATTTTTACGAAAAATAAATTTGGGTCAAAAGGAATTGAAAACGGAAAAAAAACGTACTTACTTTATTTCTAAACGTCATGTGTAACGTCACCACATGGGGGCCGGTTCGACCATCTTTTAAAATTACAGAGGAAGTCATCCGGGCGGCTGTACAAAACTGGGGCTTTTGTCAACTGAAAAAAGGGGCTATTCCCACGCAAAATCGGCGGGCAAAAGTCCTGACCCCCCCCGGCGGTCGGGGGGCCAGCCGCCATGTGGTCTCAGAGCCACCCACTATGCAGAGAAGCTAGGGGGTGGGGGTGGGGATGCCACCCGTGAAGCCAGTAATGGCCGGAAGGAGGTAGTTCGTTAAGAGATCGCCCTGCGTGCGGACGCAACTGCGGCCCGCTGGCGGTAGCATTCCTTGACACTGCGAGGTGCGTGAAAACGGGTGTCGGGACACCGGCGCGGTAAAGCGTCTGGGTGGAGGATGCACTCAGCTAGAGATGGGAGCAGGGTGCGTGGAGTCGCGGAGGTAGATTGCGAACGAACTCCAGAGCTGTACATACTGTATAATATTCTGTAAATAAATATTGTAATTCAGGAGCTCGTGTCTGTAGTCATTTCGCTACCACGACGCCACAGACGGGGTTATTTAAATGGTGGGCAGTGGTCAACGAACCCAGGCAAGGAAGCTGTGTTAAAATTAGTTAACAAATTTTAATAGTGCAGCGGCATAAGTAACGCGTCAGGGAGGAAGTATGCGGTTACGATAGACTCGTATATCGGTACTGGGATGTGAACCCTGAGGGCTCACTGGTGTAGTAACGTACAAGTTATTTAAATCGTAAAGGCATCGAAGGGGCAGAGACTGGATCGTCGGACTGAAGAAAGAAGCCATCCCGACAGGAAGGAAGGACGACGTCGCCGCAATCCGCCGACGCCGATGTTGCAAGGGACATCAAGGACACTGCAGTACGTAAGTGTAGCCTTCGGCATTCATAGCGATCAGAATCAGGCATACCGGCATTTTTAGCAAAGTACCGGAAAGACTGTCTGGTGCAGGTCATGAGAGAATTAGGGAGAGTCTGTAAGCAATGAGAATACAGTGACTAGTCCTAAACAGATAATTCTAGATAGTGTTCACATGAGGAAGAATTTGTTAAAGAATTAGTTGAATAATTGTCATATATTATCGCCAGGGAACGAAGAAAGGGAAAGAGAAAGCGGAGAGGGAACGAGAAGAAAGGAAAAGAAAGGAGAGGGAGTTTGAACTGACAGTTGGAGGCTAATGAGGCAGACGATGACCATTTCGGAAGCAGGTACGGAGGCAAATCTAAAGCGCACATTGGGTTATATCAGCGTAATGATACCTAGAGGCGAAAAGGATGACATCACGGCTTATTTGGCGTATTCAAGCACAGGCCACAATCAATCATGTACTAAAGAAGATTGCAATCAATCTTATGGGTTGCTGCCGGAACCAAGTCAACTCATGGCTTATGATTGAAGGTCGGGGAAAATGCGACCGAATATACTGAGATAAAAGCAAAATTATTAGAAATGTATAAGTTTAATGCGGAAAAGTTTAGGCAAATTCATTTACTAAACATATGAAGACCGGTACCAATGGAATGTGTACGCGAGAGAGTTGCATACTATTGTAAGCAGTGGGTGGCGGGATTGCAAATAGCTACCTTTGAAGCTCTTCTGATCTAATTGTTACCGATCAATGTGAACGGCGGTTCCGTCCGAGATCAGGAACATTTTATAGACGAATGGGTACATTTACAGTTGCGTTGGACTTCGCAAAAAATTAGATAATTATGGAAAAATAGGCAGGGATGGAAGAGCTTGTTTCCGGAAGCACGGTAAGAAGGCAGTGAATCCAGTTGCAGATATTACCCTGAGTCTGGAGTAGCCATGAAAAGCGAAGCCATATGATAAGAAGGGGTGAAGTAAGAATAGATTTCGATCAGCCGAGCAAACGGAAATGTTTCTCTTGTGGCTCGACTCAACACCTTAAGTGGGACTGTCCAGGCACGTGAAACGGGGAGAAGGTTGGTTTGCATGACTAAGATGCGCAAGGTGAATTATTTTCCTGTTTACACACGGTTTTCCGGATTAACAACGGAATCAAATCGGAAACTTCTTTGAGACACTGTGCGAGTTTTGATATTGCTAGTGAACGGCTGGTAAAAGATGAGCACAGCGACGGGCGAGTCGGTTTGGATATTTCAGCTTACTAGACTTCTGGAACTAGGGAATCTTGCCAGTCGTGCAGGTAATAGCGTCTGGTTAGGCCGTTTGAACCGTAGTTACGAAAAGCAGCGGTAGTAAAAAAAGAATGTGATATTTGTTACTATCTGTTGAGTAATAACCGTTTGCTGCTCGGATGAAATACGCAAAGGTTACGTAGAGCTGCAAGTGGTTGGGGCCGGGTAACTCAGCGCGGGCGCCAGGCCGAGGCTCGGGAGGATTTAGCATCCGAGTCGCCGTCAGGTGAGCGACCGAGGAGGCCTCGGACGGGGCCACGGTAGAAGGGCCAGAGCCACCGCAAGCCGTAGAGGGAAGTCGACGGAACTTGAACCTCAGGTTGTCGAATTAATCCGCGTAGACAGAGACGTCGGTGGCGGAACAACAAAGCGGACAATAAATTAAAGGAAATATACAAAGGGTAATGCGAATAGAGTACCAGAGAAGGGAAAGACGCGTACTTCATTGGCGATCATGTTATTTGATCGCGACACAGTAAACGCGGAGAAAGATCTGACATGATTGTTGTAACGGAAATATATCGAAGTACCGTCCTTAAGTTGTGTCATGAAACAGCCAATGCACACTTAGGCACCACTAAGAGCAAGGATAGTATGCTAAATACTTTATTACCGAATTGTTTCAGGAAATGGAAAAATTTAGCTAGATCTTGCGGAGAAGGTCGAAGGTGGGAAGGTCGGGAGACAAGGCGCGGCCACTTTACCTTAGTGTACCGCCTGTCTCAGAAATATTTGCAAAATAAACGTAGATGGCCATGACCATTTCCTGAATCGCAAACGGGGTATAAATTCATCCTGACTGCCATCTGTGTAGCTAGTCGATTTCGGAGGCAATCCCGATAACGGATTTAAGATCTACTACGGTTATTGATGCTCTGTACTGGAATTATTTTAGAACTGGATTCCTCGCAAAGAGGATGCAAACGGATCAAGGCACTTGCTTTTTAATAGCATACTGATAGAGGAATTGCACAGAAATTCGGAACGCTAGTTAGGAGTTCGCCTTACCACCTCAATCCAATGCACAATAGAGCGTGTACATAGAACGATGAATAGACTCATTGCGTTGTGTTTGGGGCGGGTACGGAATGGGTAACAGCTTCCGGCAATCTTATTTGCGTTACGAACTACTGTGCACGAAAGCTTAGGATCTACTCCGCTGAGAGCTTGTGTATGGCAGGAAATCCTGGCGTACTCCCATCACTTTAATGTATGAGCGCTCTGGTGGGAACTGAGGAAGAAGAGAACTCCGTGGCTCAATACGTGTTTAAATTAGGTGAACCGTCTCAAAAGACTGCGCGAGCTGCCTATCAAAAATTAGTTATGAGCAAGAAAAGAGAAAGTGGTATGACCGCAAGGCAGTGCACCGTACATTTGCTGTAGGAGATCGTAGTTCTAGGTAGTGTTAGCGCCGAACAGAACCCAGAAAACTTTCTGTACAGTGGGTCGGGCCTGGCGTGAGGTGTTAGAAAAATATCTGAAACAAATTATGTCGTTTTGTTACCTAAAAAAGAGGGTCGTGCATACCATATGAACATGTTGAAAAGGTACCATCAGAGAACGGAATACATTAGTTACGTGGCAACACAGGCACCTGAGTTCGAACCAGACGAAGATGAATTGACAAATATGCCGCGAAACTAGAAATAGGGATTGAGTTGTAGCGATGTCTGAGGGTACAGATGCTGAAACCCAGTTTCGGAAAAGGCTGGAAGAGATGCAGCATCCAAATAGAGATATTCTCGGACAGTTTCGGTCTGACTGACATGGTAACAATGGATATCGAAATCATGGACGAATCCAAACCTGTCAGAAGTGCACCACCGTATGTCGCCTAGACAGTCTTGAAATTCTGAAAGAAGAAATTACAAAATGTTACGATAAAAATCATTAAAGTAGGTGATTCAGATTATACATCACCGATGATTTTAGTAGAAGCACTGGAAGGAAGCGCGGCCGTGTATTGACTACAGACGTTCCAATCAATGCATTAAGACAGAGTATTACCCCCTTACCGAGCATGGAGGGAAAGAATAGAGACAGTGGCGGCGGCTAAAAATCGCCAGCACAATTTGATTTGGCAAAGTGTTATTGGCAAATTGCTCACGCCGAGAGCACAGCGTTATGCGGCTTTGTGACGAAATTCGAACTTATCGACCATTACGACTTCCTGGGGATTAAGAACGCACCTTACCAGTGCAGTCGCACATGGCATCCATAGATTCTGTGTAGTACATTTGCTGTACCGTACATGGATGATACTGCCATTTTTAGTATTAAACTGGGAAGATCATATCCGTCATCTGGAAGAAGTATTTCGTAGATTATCAAAAGGCGAAACTGTGCATCCAGCCGACTAAACGTAAATTTGCTAGGAATTCCGCAGTACTTTGGGATACGTTGTGGGCGGGGGTAATGAGGCCAGTCCAAAGCAAAGGTTCACGCGATCCAAGAGTATCTGCCCCAAATCAAAAAAGCAAGTCAGAGCTTTTCAGGCTCGGCATGGATATAGTGAAGGTCGATTCCAGGATTTGCAGAAAAAGCGGCACCGTTAACAGATTTACCGGCGTGGAGGGAACGCCAAGGCAAAGCAATTGGTCGCAAGAATGTATGACTCATTCAAAGCCCTAAAGGACGCCCTATGGTGAATCTGTAGTACACGCCCAGATTTCAGCAAACTATTTATTATGCAATGTGATGCATCAGATCGGAATAGGCGTAATTTGGTTCAAAATGATGAGGAAGGGAAATGTGGAACATCCCATATTGTACATGGGGCAGGGAAATTATCCGACTGGAAACAATTTTTGTGCAACGGGAAAAAGGAGTGCATGGCTATAATTTGGGGCTTGCAGAAACTGAATATTATTTAGACGGGCAAGTGCAAAAAGATCAAATTGAGACTGGATCATAACCCCTGGTATGGTTGGCAATTGTTCAAAAAATCCTAGGTTAATGAGGTGGTCACCACGATTCAATACCACAACATTGAAAATCATTCATGTGAAGGAAAGAACAGTAAATGTCGACTTACTGAGTCGAATGTTTTGAGAAGGCTGATCTTGATCACCATGATGCGGAAGGACACACTGTAGGGTCCTTGCAACGGCTTTTACTATATAAATCCAAAGTGTGTATATATATGTATTGGTTTTTGTTTTTTCCTTTTGTCGAAGTTATATTTAGGTTCAAGTTTAATCGTTGTTTCAAAGGTTATAATTATTGATGTCATAATGTCTGTTGTTAGATGTTTCGTAATATAATCATGTATGCTTATTTGATACGCTTGTTTTTTTCTCAAGGCTGGGTCTATGTATCATAGTAAGTTAAATTACATTTGAAAATAATATATAAATGTACATATGTGTGTACATATAGATCTAATACGAAATTGTAATCTTGCTGAAATTGACAGAAAAAAACTGGGCTGTTCGTAGTCGAGACATTAGATTAGAAATGGCTAGGAGAAAAATAGCAAAGTGTGATAGAGAATTGCTTTAGCCTGTAGGCCAAAACGGCCATGTAGAATCCAGAATACAGGTGTTACTAGGTGAATTTTTGTCCTAGGGAGTTGGTGCACTGCGGAAAAAATCTACTCTGCGATATATAGTGGAGTCTGTAACGTCACCACATGGCGGCTACAGGTTCGAATCATCCTTAGAAAGTTAGTAGAGGCGATCCGGTTTACGTACAAAAGCCGTTAGTAGCTTTGTCAAACGAAAGGAGCTATTAACACCCTGGACGCAAGTCGCATTGGCAGAGTCCTGACCTCGCCGGCGGTCAGGGGAGGCTAATAGCCAGATCTTCAGAGCCACCCATACGTGCAGAGAAGCCAGGGGTGGGGTGGGGGTACGCGACCGCCAGAAGCCAGCTGGCCGGAAGGAGGTAGTTCGTTAAGAGATCGCTCCTGCGTGCGGACGCAACTGCGGCCCGTTGGCGGTAGTGCATTCCTTGACACTGGTGAGGCAGCACTGCGCGTCGGGACACCGGCGCGGTAAAGCGTCTGGGTGGAGGGGATGCACTAGCCAGGAGATGGAGCAGGAAGTGGAGTCGCGGAGGTAGATTGCGAACGGAACCCAGAGCTGTACATACTGTATAATATTCTGTAAATAACATTGTAATTCAGAGCTCGTGGTGTCTGTGTAGTCATTTCGCTACCACGATGCCACATGACGTAATTCAAGATTTCTTATCTACTTTAAAAATACAAACATTGTTACGAAAGTCATACGCAGGCTAAATAACGGCAAAACGATCAGATATTTTGAACTCAAATAATAAAACAAAAGCAATGTGGAATATACTAAAAAATACTACTAAATCAACTAGAAAACCTGTAGAGAATGTTGTTTTAAAATATAACGATATAAAATGTGAACGATCCGGCAACAGTGGCTAAATCTCTTTAACCAATACTTTTCGAGAATTGCCAAGGATCTCACTAAGGGTCTTCAGCACAAAACTCCAAAAACAGACAGTTCACCCAACATTTTAGAATAGCCAATGTTCGTTTCCGAAACTTCTTCCCATGAATTTCAAAGACTGCAACTAAAATAAATATTCGTCCGGTTTAGATGAATTGATTCTTTTGTTAAAGACCTGTGCGTATGCCAATATACACCCGTTAACTCACATATTTAATGCATCTCTTTATGCACTGGAATGTTTCCAGATATTTTCAAAACAGCTAGAAAATTAACGCGCCAAAAAGGCAACAAAATGTGGAAATTCAAACATCGGCCCATTTCTTCTGTCAGTTTTTCAAAAATATTAGAGAGATTCTTTTTATGTACGAATGGAAACCTTCGCAAACATACCGCGCGCTTTCAGATTACAACATGGATTTAGGAAAATCAAAATCAACGGAAACAGCTATATTTTTTAAAGATGTCGCCTCATCATTGATCAAAACGAGGAAACTATTGGATTATTTTAGATCTCTAAAAGCTTTTGACGTCATTGATCATGACATTTTACTTTCCAAATTACCTTCATATGGAATTCGTGGTATTGCCTAGATTGGTTATGTTCGTGTCTTAAACAACGATCTCAGAGAGTTAAAATACCTTACCGGAATATAACATTACGTACGCACCTTTCCGACTCTTTGCCCGTTGTATGAGTCTTCAAGCGATCGATTTGAAGCCCTACTCTGTTCTCTACTTTACGTAAACGATTTGCCCTCGAGATCAGAAACGGAAGAATTAATTTGCGGATGATACGAACATCCTTTGCAATAAAGTGAAACCGTAATAAAAGAATATCAGATGTTTCAAATTGGTTCCGAAATAATAAATTAATAGTAAACAAAAAAAATGGTTTTAATGCATTTTTCCTTTAAATAAAAATTCTTGCCCATTGAAAATAACAGAGTACCATTGACTGATGTTGGCAAAAAATTTTTAGGTCTTTTAATTCAAATAAAGGGAACGTCCATTTAAATGAATTGAAACAAAATTAAGTTCATTATGCTGGGTTAGGAATTTTGAAAAGTAGTTTTCTGCTCGTTGTGTATACTTCGCGAATTTCATTCCCGCCTGAGATATGGATAAATTCGGGGGAAATACATTTTTAAGCTCCCAGACTTTTTGTTAAAACAATTTTAAATAAAAAATCCCACCACGTGATTCATTGCCCTTCATTAATCGAATTTTAATTCCCTGTTTTTTTATTTACGAACATGGTTTTGAAAAAAGCTTGCTCAAGGGGGGAAAATTTTTTTTCAGAAAATGTGAAGGTAACTATAAACTGGTAAAATCATACACATAAGTATAAAAGCTCATTCAAAAAACATAAAATACATGTACATTATTTTACAACATTTTGCCAGATGACATTAAACGATTAAACCCCAAAAAAGTAAATCCCAAGTGAAATGTTTTTGCGCATAACTGTTTCTATACAAAGAGACTATTCTTTCAAGAAAAGGAAAATTAATTTTAAAAATGATACATAATGCATTTTTTACCATTTGGGCTGTATAAAAAAGTATAAACAACCTGAAAACCATTGTACTTTTCAGCCGGTAATGACTTATCCGACAGGTTTTTTTCCAGTTTCCCCCGATCCATTGGGGGAAAGGTTTTTTCTTCTGGACATAAATGTAACTCATTTTTTGCAGCTTCTAAATTCAGTGGGGAAAAAAATTATTCAAATTATCGTTTTATGTTTGCCAGGGAAATAAAAAGAGCAAAAATTTTTTTTTTTTCTTTTAAATAGATTTTATTTCATGGGGGTTTTTTTTTTTTTTTTTCCTTTCAAAAATTTAAAAAGTATTGCTTTTTTATCCTTTAAAATGGATTTTATTAAGGGAGTTTTTGTTTGTTTTTTCCCTTTCAAAATTCAAAATTTATTGCTTTTTATCCCCGAAAAAAAGTTTTATTACATGGGGGTTTTTTTTTTTTTCTCCTTTCAAAATTCAAAATTTAAGTAATATATGACTTGGTGTAGGGATCGAGAATTTTTGAAAATGTCACACAATTCACTTTTCCCCATAGCACGTCATACACAGTTTTAACTGTTTTTTTGACATAAAATAAAAAAAAAAAATGAACCTATATTGTGCCTTTATATATAACGCCCTTTTCAGATTGGTAAATTACTGACCGAGCATAATCACTCTTTCTCACTCTAGTTCATTATATCAGTCCGTTGCGCGGAACGTGTTGTCTCATTCTTTTGATTTGTGTTTAAAATTAGATGAAATTTAAAATTAGTGTAGAGTACATAGCAGAATATTGTAAAAACAATAGGTAAATGGGGCAAATACTTAAAACATTGCAATCAAAAGTGGGAACAAGAGAAAGGTTTGAAAGTAAGTAATATTAAACAGAATTAAGCTTCCTTTCTTTAAATTTTTTTCTTAACATTATATTACAATTACCCTCGTGGAAATTTTTTTCTGTTATTTCTCTGGATTTTTCTGGCATTGTCTGCAAATATGTGTATTTTCTGTAAAATGACTAAATAACTTTTTAAATTTGTTCGTGGATATTTGCAGAATATTAACAGAAAAAGTTTTATTGCATTATTTCTGGCTATTTATTGCATTATTTCTGACACAAGACAGCGAAGTCTGTCTGCTGTCTTGTTGGACCAAGGCCCCCAAGCCGCCTCAGAATAGCACTGAAGATGGTGGATGCGGCGAAAGCTTTATGCCAAAATAAATACATACGACGAAACACCTCAAATTCATTTACATTTGGTGAAAGTTTTTAAAATAGCTGTACAATAAAAGTTTGGCGTACAAGAAGTTATTGTAAACGTAATTGAATTTAATATTTATTAAATAAAACACATCTTAACCTAAGATTTTGTTTTCAACAGCCGGGTCCCCAGCGTCATTGCATAATTTTATTTTTAATAATTTATTCACTTCAACTTCTTTAAAGCTCCCTGCTGAACAGGATGAAAGCAAATAATTTAAAAAAGAAATGATATAATAATTAATAATATTAAATTTATTTTATATGTTTAAAGTATGAGAAAAAGTAGGAAAATGCAGTCAAAATAGGAAGTTCTTGTAACAGCTGCTCTAGATTAGGCATTGAGTGGACAACTTGGTGAAGTGGATCCAAAACATTCCAACAAAGAAATGCCAAATCTGGCGCGGACAGGTAAAACCATTGTTCATATCGTTTCGCTTGTTCAACTATACCTGAATATGAATCATGAAAAGTCCTATTTATTATAAAAATTAATCATAGTTATTAAAATTTTATTGTAATTACTATTAAATAAAATATAATTATCTTAAGTTATGTATAAATTTATTCATCATCCTGAAAAATTTGTAAAATCTGAACAGGAAATAAATATATTTTAAAAAAATGAAAAGTCCTGATAGACTATAATTACCTCTAGCGGTAGATCTCTAACGCCTTCCATAGTCAAAACAAAATTAATTGGAATTAAACCTTTTTGGTTAAAAAAATGGCTTACAATATAAGACGTAGCAATATTATTGAAGCTCTAGAATTAGTTCTGCAACAATTTATCTACAAATAATACCCAATCTTGAAGATCAATCTAAAGACACACAAGAGCAAGACATTCCGGAACCGGAAATTGCTTCTATGTTGCGCAGTGTAATTTACAATTTCACACAGGAAATAAATATGCTCCTTAGGATGTTGAATGTAACATAGAGTAGATTTGATATTATTAGACAATTGAATCGGTTATTTTTAAAACCTCGTAAGACACTTTCTTTTGCATTTTCGCTTTTTGTGGGAAAATAGAAACTGCAGGGTAGATGCATTGTTTCATGTGTAAATTTCGTAAATGAAGCCGTGAATAAAATGGTCGTGAGAACACTGCAATGTTTTGTTTTGGTTTTGAAACTCTGAAAATCATTGACTTGCGGGATATGTATGACTGTATGTATTATGTATACAGTGTGTATAATTGGAACATCACAGACAGAGAGTTTCATTAAAAGGGATAGTCAATACGGAAATATTCCTATGCACTATCATAGTAACATATATTTCATGCCACTGTTTCCGTCATAAGAATTATGTTTAATGTTGATGCACATTGTAATTTCACATCGAGTGAAGTGAATCTGGAATATTGTTTTTACATTTTCGTCTAAACTTCACAAATACGCGTAAACTTGAAGACTAGTGTCGGTAGTAGAGGTAGTTTTTTCTCGTCTCGAATTTGATTGAAAAATTTGACCTCCATGAGTGGTAAGGGTTTCTCTCCTGCTGATGACGTAATTGCGAACTCTAGTGACCTGACTCAGGCAGGCCCTTAATATCGACAACAACAAAACTACTGAGACACTCCGCCATCGCGAAAAAATCTCTTTTTCATCTGTTCCCGCGACGAACCAACAAACCGCGTCACCACATGCGTATGTGATGGTGCAACATCTTCTGTCCCAAGCTACGAATCGATTGTGGCAATACCATGTGAATGGTAGCGAGACACTTATATGGACATAACAGAACGAACAAACTGCAACATTTGCGTAATGGCGAGCCTGTTTTCAGGAGACATTGCACTGAACGTATTGCGATATTTTACCGACTTCAATGGTAACAGTCCGTCTTCTGGTCACGACAGATTCGAACGGAATGCGACCTACGACTGACGTACGTGATAGCAAGCGTCTCCACAGACATGAAATCTTCGAATCTCCAAGACATGAAATAGCTGCACATACGATGACGAGACTGAGATCACCGACACTTAAGAAGAATTGCGACACTTGACCGACGAGTGTGGTACCGACCTCTAATTAGACACAACAGCAACAAATGTATTACGACACAATGACGGACCCATGTGTTATTGAGCTTCTCAGCTGAAACCATCCCGCCAAACCTGTGTTCCAATCTCGATAGACGGGACTTAGCTGCCACACTACTTGGACCCGACGTTAACGAACCTATTGCGCGGTAGCTAATCTTCTGGCCCCGACAGCAACAAACTTTATTGTGACATATGGCGAAAGTATATATTACTGAACCTTTTTCAAACTTTCCGACTGCCAATTGCGTTACTTGAATGAAAAAGAGTGCATCTTCTACACTGAAAATCAGGAATATTTGCGACACTTGATCAAGCTGAGTGACAAAGGGCCTTAGTTCTACTTCCGACGTCACCGAAACGATTGCAATAATATATGGATTTTTATGAGACATTGGCAGGGTAACATCCCGACCGGTCTCCCGGCAGGCGTTCGCTGGCGTTGATCGGAGAACCACGTAGAACTACGATCAGAGCAGTCGCCGCTAGAAATCTCCTCCAGACAGCGGTTTATCTCGACATACCTATGTCGCTAGTGCCGAAGACTCGGCCACTGTCAGAACTCTAAGCCTAAGACCTTCCAGTCAGAGCTAGTAACATCAGTTGAGCCCAGAGCCTCCTCAGCCGGTGGTAAATGATGGGCAGTCTGACACCATAGCAAGGCCGCCCTCGCAGTGCACCCGCGCGGTGGGAGGAGCCGCGCAAGGCACTCTAGACCCTGGCCCCCAAGGACTTCCCGGTCAGAGGCAGTGACATCAGTTGAGCCCTGAGCCTCCTCAGCCGGTGGTAAATGATGGGCAGTCTGACACCAAGCAAGGCCGCCCTCGCAGTGCACCCGCGCGGTGGGAGGAGCCGCGCAAGGCACTCTAGGACCCTAGGACACCATACCAGTGCACCCAAGGACTTCCCGGTCAGAGGCAGTGACATCAGTTGAGCCCAGAGCCTCCTCAGCCGGTGGTAAATGATGGGCAGTCTGACACCACAGCAAGGCCGCCCCCGCAGTGCACCCGCGCGGTGGGAGGAGCCGCGCAAGGCACTCTAGGACCCTAGGACACCCTAGCAGTGCACCCTAGGACTTCCCGGTCAGAGGCAGTGACATCAGTTGAGCCCAGAGCCTCCTCAGCCGGTGGCAAATGATGGGCAGTCTGACACCATAGCAAGGCCGCCCCCGCAGTGCACCCGCGCGGTGGGAGGAGCCGCGCAAGGCACTCTAGGACCCTAGGACACCCCTAGCAGTGCACCCTAGGACTTCCCGGTCAGAGGGAATGATATCAGTTGAGCCTAGAGCCTCCTCAGCCGGTGGTAAATGATGGGCAGTCTGACACCATAGCAAGGCCGCCACCGCAGTGCACCCGCGCGGTGGGAGGAGCCGCGCATAGGAAGGGGAGTCGCGGCGCGCGGCGAGATCTTCGCTTGAGGCGCCGCCGCTGCCGCCGCCGCTGCCGCCGCCGCCGGCGCCTCCGAGGGGTGATTTGTTGGGGTGCGTCTCGCCCGGACGGCTGCAGCGCCCTCCCCCGCCGGTGCGCGAGTAAATTTATCGAGCTTTTACGTTAGGAAGCGATAAATCTCGAACGCTGCTATTGCCACCGCAGCCAGAGAGCGCGCCCGGCGGGGAACGGGGAACGGGCTCCCCATGCTGGGAATCTGAAGCGCTTTCTATCGACAAATCGATGCAATACGACGTCGTCAAAAGATACTAGATGGCTATATAATATTCCAGTCGACCTCAAATTGTGTTCTGTCGGATGCCGGGGATTGCGAAAAGGAAGTTTGAAGATTCCGTGAGATAAAAGTGTAGAGTTTGAGGGTTGAAATTAATATTTATTTATTTCTTTTTTCTTCGATATGGAACGAATTGCTTTATTGTCAAGACCATTTGTTGTAATATTAATTACTTGGACATTTCAACATTCGTATGGGGCTATTAGTTTTTAACACAAGGAAATATTTTTTACTTACTAAATCGCTGACTATAGGTTATTGCGCAAATAATTCTAAAATTTTTTATTACTGATGATACACATCTGCTTGTCAATCAATTAATACTGGAAATTATAAATTCTTTAAAGTAATGAATTTTTTGCCGACATTAATGTACATGGGTTTGGAACAACGGATTTCATAAAAACACATTCTTTACGTTGTGTAAACAAAACAAACTACCCACATAGTAATTTATTCAATAGCAAAGTTTTCATCAGCCACTATGACATATTGAAATAACTTACTATCTATACTGTACGTAAATGCTCTATTGTAAAATATACGTGTACACATTTTTCTTCACAAGCATTCTGAACGTGCGTATTTTTAGAAATCAAAAATATTTCACAATAGTTTAGAAAAATAAGTTCTCGCAAAAGCAAAATCCATTACCCAGCTGTCAACTTTTGACATGAATTGATTATAAAATCAAAGCAGTCATTCTCATTACTTCAAAATAAAATTCTGCGAAAATGTTGCCGCCATGCCCTCACCAGATACACCTCCACCAGTCCAATGAGAAACGAATCGAGGGATGGGAGGTACGTTTATTTATTTTTAAATTTCGAAAGGTTTAGTTTTTGCAACTTGTTCACGTGCATTAGCGTTAATTAGAATGTTGGTGATATAGATACCTTATTATTTCACAATAAATAAACAGAGGTTGTCTGGTATCAAATTTATATTTCGTCTTAAGATCTTTTCGATCGCGTAAAAATTAAGAAATATAAATATGATACCAGACAACCTTTTTTTTTCTTAAACGAATTTATAACTAATTACTTATAGCTAATACAATGGTTTGGAAAACCTATTAAGGCACCTCTGTTTAATCTATTTCGTAGAACGTTTGAGGAATACATGAAATGAATATTTAATTATCGTATTGTGGCGGTTTCTGCAATGTGTGTGTAATAGGAGAGGATAGGACAAGGAAGAGGAAGGACAGATCGCGCGCGGTCCGTGGTCCGTTTGTTAGGGTACTGCTCCTGCATTCACCTGGCGTCGATCGGAGAAACCACGGAAAACTACAGATCAGAGCAGTCGGCCGCTAGAATTCTCCTCCAGACAGCGACTGAATTCGATCTAGCTGAAAAGCTAATGTCGAAACTCCTGTCGCCGTCGCGACTCGAACCTAGGACCTCCCGCACAGAAGCGCTGCAGTGGCATCAGTTTATGCACTGAGCTACCGCTACCGGAGCAGGGGGAGTCGGGAGGTGTCCCACCGGATGGGGGAAGTCATGGACACCCAAGAAAACTCGTCCACCTCAGATCTTTCTCATTGTGATGACCATGCCCTACATTGACGGGGAGGCACGCACTCTCGTGAAAGTGATCTGGAAGGATCTGGCCAATTTGTATGCTCCACCACCGTTGACCGCACGCCATTGCTGAGATCTGTGAAGTGAGGCCACCATGTCTTTTGTATGGCCACGCCAACAAATTTGTTCAGTTCATGATCTGGGCTGCCCTGGTGACGCCGCGTCCAAGCCTGGGGTGCCGACGTTTCGACCGACATATCACGGTTCTCTTCAGGGTTGTACTGCCGAAGAGGACCGCGATTTGTCGGTCGAAACGTCGGCACCCCAACCTTCGACGCGGCGTCACCCGGACAGCCCAGATCATGACTGGCCGCGGAAGCCCACGATTCCACTTTGTTCAGTTCAGTAGTAGGAATCTCTGTCATTATTCCTCCGTAAATAAATGTTTTGTAAATATTCATGTCGTGTTTCCCTTATGAGAATAATAACAAAATCACGACACGGATTATTTTAGATTCAAATATGTGCCCAGATACATTTTTCTAGTACTGAGCAATCGGCAGAGAACAGGGATAGATTAACTATGTATAACCATGGAATACATTGCGCGAGTGATAGAAGTATAATAAAACCAGAATCAAGAGCAAATTAAACTTCTGACGGATCAAATGGCAAAATAGGTAAATCAAGAAGAACAAAATAATCTTCACATTCTGATGTTTTCGGCATTTTCAAGACAAAACGAAAATTAGAACGTGTATGTCCCACGATTTCTGAGCAATTGGAATCTAATTGGATTCCCATAAAAGTAGAAAAGAAAATATTTTTTTGCATCCGTAGGAGAAACTACATGTCACTGCTTCGCGGTATATTTTTTAAAAATCAGAATACAGAAATTTCCAATCTAACTCACAATCGATGGAGAACTTCGTGGTATAGCAAAATTGTGCAATTTAAGCGTAGCAAAGGGCGAAATCAAACTTGATATAACGGTTTAATCAGAGTCATTATCATTTCCTCGTAATGATGTGCCTTTTATTCAAATAAGAAGAGTTTCAGTACGAATCAAGACTCGTCAAGAACAAGTAGCAACAAGTTTGTACACATGAAAATCAAAAATCTTAAGAATACGAATCAAAGGTTATGACCAATTGAATAAAACGTTCATGGTAACAACTTGAAGCATAATTCTAATATACGGAGATATAGTGCGGAGAGCAAATTAAAATCGTGGGATAAATGCTATTCAATCGTCCCAGAAAATAATTCATATTTATTGAGTTTATTTGTAATATCCATAGTACCGAAGGGCATATTTAAAAGGTCTAAAAGAAGCTCAAAATATTCAAATAATTCACTCAAAATTTAGAAACCAGTAGGACGGCCTACAACAAATATCCGTATTCAAAGAAACTTACGCAAACGTTACAAACTAGAAAGACGGTCAACAGCAAATAACCAAGAAGCAATGGAAATTGGCATGATAGAACCAAATAACCCAATAACTAATACCAAAGACAAAAGAAAGAAATTGTAGAAATCAAAATCAAGAAAGTGAAACGGGGACATTTATAAATCTCCAGTATGAACAGGTGGAAGAACTACATGCAACACGTTAAAAGTAACACTACGTACATATCTTAGTAAAAAATTCTAATGAAAGTGAACTAAACATGAATCTGAAATATAAGAGTGTAGAAACTTGTGGGTATATTTGTTAACATTTTCCGAGTGAAGCTAATATATTTGATGTGGATCCTTTAAATGCTTTTGATTTCACGTGCGTGTTAATACATTAACAAAATTGTGGATTTAAGTCGGAGTCAACAAATAGTAAGATTGATTGATTAATGATTCCGAGCGCGTCAATGGTTAAGGTCATTAGTCCTGTAAAGGTAGTGAGTGCTTTTTTTCCTCGAAAGGTGGTGGTACCTTCCCTGCTGGATGTCGAAATCTGCCGCCGATCAACCGTCGGCTATTGAGGCTTTCCCCAACCAAGTATCTCCCACCAGCGTGGCTCTGCCGCAGTTGTAACATGCTCTAAGCTCCCGACTGATCTCCCGGGATTTGTGGTAGTGAAGTGCATGTAAGTAAAGGGTTAGAATAGGACCACGAAGAGGAAGGAAAGATCGCATGCGGTCTGTGGCCCGTTTGTCAGAGTACTGCTCCGGTATTCGCCTTCGGAGAAACCACGGAAAACTACCGATCAGAGCAGCCAGCCGCTAGAATCCTCCTCCAGAGTTTGGCTGAATTCGGCCCAGCTGTCAAGCTAGAGACGAAGTTCCCGCCACCGCCGGAGATTGCAACCCTAGAACCTTCCGGGCGGAGGCACCGCAGTGGCATCAGCTGACGCACTGAGCTACCTTTGCCGGTACAAGGAAGAAAATATAGATTTTTTTTCATATTTTCCCATTTATATCCAAAGTATATTCTAAAGACTTGACGAAATGTGAAACATTCGCATCGCTCATAGTGTTGAAGAAGGACTGCAGCCGAAAGTTTTCAAGGCGAAGCTAGTGCCATAAAGTCTCAAAGTGCAAAGAAGAATTGCAGAGACAGGGACAAGGGATCATTACATCAATAAACAGTAATATAAGGGCGACCTCAACCGTCCCAATAAAGGAACCGATTGGAAAAGTGAGAATTGGCGAAGAAATCGTATTAAATTTAGACCCGCATACGACAGTGGATCGGTACTCAATGCCAAGGCCGGAAGCATTGTTTTCAAATCTAAACGGAGAATACTTTACAATGATTTACTTGTTTTAACCTACTACTCCGATGGACATTGCCTCAAAACCTAACAATGCAGCAATTACATTACGTGACCCTTGTCAAATGAATAGAGGATTAGATGTTTTGTGTGTATTTGTATCTAAGTTACATATTTTCTACTGTTACTCCTGTCCTTATTGGCATGCGCGAGGCTACAGCCATCCGGAGGGCACCTACCCCTTCCTTGCGCGAAGGCGGGGCGGCAAGGGACGAGGAGTTAATGGAAATCAGAAACATTTCGGAATATGTTGTGGTTGACATAATTACAAATAGACAAAAATAAAGCATATTTTGGAATAACGTATTATTTCGGGTTCACGTACTCTTGTTCGATTGAATTGCTCAAAATTAAAGTACCTGGGAGAGTATTCTAGGTCTGACGTCAACAAAATTTTAAAAAATTGGTATAGTTGTCGACTGACATACTGATACATTTATAGAAAAATGTTTCTTGGAGCTGCTAAATTAAAAAAAAGTGTGCAAATATATCGTCCGGTTGGACCGCTTAAAATCAAAACTAGAGTACTCTGAAGAACACATGTTCGCTTCCCCTGCTCAAAATCAAAACCATTTACGAGCTCAGCTGTGAGTTGATGTGCGTTGGAAAGTAGCATTCATTTCCTAGTGTTAACAACATTAGTGGGAAGTGAGAGCCGCCGCGGGCGTGAGGGGCGGGGGGGAGGGGCGTGGAGCAAGGGGCGAGTAGCGCTTCTATGATTATTCATGGCGTTCGCCCACGCCGCTTCCGCTGCGATAACTAATCTTGGGCGGCGCGGCGGCCGGGCGAAGGGCCTGTTGAAATATCCACCTGCAAATACTGCAGGTTTCCATCAGCCCGGCCTACAGCAGCCCGGCCTCGCCGCTACAGCAGCCCGGCCTCGCCGCGCGACGCGCGCTCCGGCAACAGAGGTCACTGGCGCAGCTTTGGGGACAATATTTCATTGTATGTCAATATATGATCCTATTATTTTTTTACTTATTTGCATTTCAGGCGTACAGCCTCTTTTACAATGGGTTGGAATTACATAAGATATAGAATTACAGAATTGAGTTTAGTTTACAAGTTATATTTTTGGTTAGGATTAATTAGAGGAGTTGTGGGTGTGTGAATGCTTAGGGTGGGTCGAAAAAGTGTCTGGGGAGTTTCCTGCGGATACGTGCTCTATTTGGGGTTTGTTTCCCTAATTGGAAGTGGAGGGCTTGTGGGATTGAAGGGATTTTGTGATAAAACTTAAGGGCACTTTGCTTGATGTTGGTGGTAATGACGGGTATGCCGAGCTCGAGATGGAGTAGTTCATTGGGTATGAACTATTATATTTTTGACGATAGTATAAGACCGATATTTCAACCGTAATTATATTTTCCAAATATAGAGCGCCACGTTAATCTCTCCGCACCCATCCGAGGTAAGGACTCCTATTAAAAATCGTATTTATGGTAGTAGCAATTAGATCACAGGGAAACAATTCAAAGGGACATCACTTCCAGCATCTGTTATGCTTGTGGTAAGAACGCTATTTACGTTTTATGTTGTTTCACGATGCAGCTCGTCCTACCAACATAATTGCTGTTGCTATCACACTCAGCGGCTGGGTACTACTGCGGGAAGATTTTTCCGGCGCACAGCACGCAGGTATACAACAGCAATGTTTCTTCTGTTTTTTTTCTCATGTAATATTTAAACGTATGAAATATAATAAAGATGTGTATTGACAATATGGGATGGCTCATGGGCAGCGTACTAGCTTCGCGAGCTGTGATCCCCCGGTTCGATTCTCGGTCAAGGTAAAATGTAGTTGTAGCTTTCCAATAAAATCGTCCCAGTTTCTGTAGCTGTGTGACGAAGGAAAGCTCAAGCAGACGGTGAAGTTAGTTACGGTGAAGAGAATACGTCAGGTTTGCCTCATGTCGCTCTTACCCCCAAGCATGGGGATTTAACTAGACCCAGGCAAGCGGGACATCGGTAGCTGGCCGGTGAAATCGGACTACCGACCCAAAATGATGCACATTAACAAACATAGGAGTATATCCTGATTTATCCTCCGATGCTCGTAAGAAAGTATTCCCGATGAGACCTAAAGTATCTGCGGAAAGTACATCCATGTAAACTTTTTGTCAATGTTTAAAAGTGGCATTAAAACCTATGATAATGTATATATTCATATAGAATTAAAGATTTAACAAATACGTTTATGTAAAAGTAGTTAGCCCAGAAAACCCTGACGTCCTTCTGGAGGTGCGACGTCACTCATACAGAAAGTCTTCCTCTACATATAACACGGAAGTGAACCTTCTCTTGAATTCAGATAAAATAATATATTTAAACATTGTTCAAGAGTAAAATTTAGACTATTCCTATTATTTGCATAAACGGGTTGATCATTAAAAATAAAAATCAAGTGCCACGAATGGTTCTCAGAGCTCAGTGACGAGTTCTCAGCTTGAAAAAATTAGTGATAAACTATAAATCGCGACCGTCTGATTTCATAGTGCAATACAGTGATCAGCTCTTCAACCCCATAGGGGGACACCAGTACAGATGCCTTCTCAGCACATAGCTAACTATTATACCGTCAACCGTCAACAGCAACACTCAATCGATAAGATCAGATCCAAGGAAACGCACTCGCAACTATCACCAGGTAAACGACGCCAAGCGTAAAGCTACATCTCCTTTCAGCGAAATGGTATAACTACCCCAAACAGATTTGCCGAGCTCGCAACTCCAACAGACAAACTAACCGGGGAAAATCCTCATCTCTCAACATACCCTAATGAGAGTATAACAAAACAAAAAACAAACATATTCATCCATGAAGTGACACATTATAGAACACTTGTTAATAAGTTAACCTCAGAAATAGGAGACAACTTTTCCACTGAAGTGAAAGGAAAATATGTGAAAACTATTCTAAACTCAATCGAAAGGTTAAAAAAAAGCCGTTTACTTTCTAGACAAAAACACGTTGCAATATCATACAATCCGTGATACAGCAGCCAATAACTTCCGTTCAGTCATTCGAGGCGTGCTGATAGATTTTTTTCTAGGGTTTTTATCCAGCCATCACCCGGTTACCCTTTACATCACGATGGGACGCATATTCGACCATACACTTGACCAACACACTTGCGGGCACCTCTGATCTGGGGTCAGCAGAACGCGAGGTCCTCCGCGACAACACATACAAAGTCAAGGGACAAACATTCATGCCCAAGGCGGGACTCGAACCCGCGACCCTTCGAACCGAAGCGCTGAGTCGGTACTCGCTCTTAGCCACCTCGGCCATCCAGGTCGGTCCGATAAATTCTGATGAAGCGAAAGTAGCAGATGAGATGTACACAGCTAATATGCAACATGTCAAAGTAACTCGCCTTCGACGATTTGATAAATTCCAATGCCACTGTCTGCAATCTTATGAAAGACAGGACATCCTTTGAAAAACTATTTCAAATCGACAGACGTTTTAGTTCCGTTGTGAAAGTTGAACTTAAGACACCACAATTCGTATATATGAGATGCAAAGATATCAAAATTGCGACAACGAAAAATTACTGCACAAAAAGACCAAAATGTGTAAGATGTAGTAGCTCACATGAATCGGGTAACTGTAAATTGAGCCCTCAACATAACCCAATATGTGCTGATTGTAATTAGCGTCTTCACATTCGTGTGCATATTTTCAAGAATGGCAGGAAACTTTCATCAATTTCAAACTAGCTTTTTGATATGCGCTAAGAATTCTCCTCCTTCCTCTTCTTTTTCATTATTATCCCAAAGACAATAACTTTCAATCTAGAAATATTACTCTTTCCCCATCAAACCTACATTCCAAAACATTCTCCATATACAAGTAATGTACTTCAGCTCCCAGGTCAATGATCCCCATCTCGATCGGGTTTTTGTCCAGTTTTCCTGATCCATGAGCAAATGCTGAGATAGCCCCTTGCTTTGCTTCTGGACGTAAATGTAGCTTCATTATTCGCACGTTTTGTTGAACTTTCCTTTTGCTTGTCTTGGTAGTGGAGCTTAAGAGCAATACAGAAAAATCAAATCTCTTTGTTCGTTTACCGCTACAAATAAGTTTTCTATAATTCGGCAACGAAACTATCTAGTTTTTGACATGTTAATCTCTCGCTTTTTTAAATTTATTATTATTATTACTATTATTTTTCATCTTTCAACTATTAATAGTTAAATTGTTGGGAAGGAATTCTGAAACTCAAGAAAGCTTGCGCAAATGATTTTCTCCCCATACGTCAAATACAGTTTTTGACTAAATAAACAAATACATCCAATAACTAATTATCTTCCTCAAAGTACTTCCCTTAACCCAGGTGTAATATCGGAAGTAATTAAAGCCCTCATTTCAATAAGAAATAATAAAACTCACATTGCCTGAACGTCCTATCCATATTTATTTCAATTAATAGTATTACCTAATAGTAGCATTGCCTGTCTCACCTTCCTAAACTGGAATGCAAATGTAATAATGCAGAAAAACAGTTATTTAAAATACCTATTAATGACTTATTGCATAGATATAGCTTTCATAATAGAAACCCATTTAGCTTCCAAAGACCAAATTAAATTCCCTGGATTCACTGTTACCGAGCAGATAGACCTTCCCGCACAGCGGCAGGTAGAGTAGCTATAATACGTCATGACTTACTCCCTCCACGGATTAAGTCAGGTCTTCAAAGTATAGCTATTGCCTTTCGTCAACCAGCAGGCGCTCCACTCATACAACAGTTTATAAACCCTATAACATACCCCTGAAACAAGCCCATCTTCACACAATGTTCTTCTCTCCAGCCCCCACATTAGCATACGGTGACTTCAATTCCAAACACGAGAGCTGGGGCTGTAGAACCACTTCAGCCAACGGAAAAATTCTGTTCAACTATATCATAAACTAAAACAACTGTCTTTGCACCTACCGACCCTACCCATTACTCATATAAGCATAGAATCCCACCTGACATTCTAGATATTGTAGTGGCCAAAGATTTAATAAACCTTTATCACAATTTGTTCTAGCAGATTCCAACTCAGATCATTGTCCCATACTAATATCTACAATCGTAAACACAATAATAACATTGCCTTCGTTGAGTTCTTTCCATAAAAAATTAAATTCGCTGGTATTTGAAGATAAATTAAATAGTTTAATTCCTCTCCCTTCTTTCCCAAAGTCTACCAATGAAATAGAACAAGCAATATCCAAAGAAGCATCTCCAAAACCTAAAAATCCAATTCGTCCCTTCACAAATCCCGTCCCTCGTAATATACTGATCCTCATATCTCTCAAACGTAAAATCAGACGCCAATGTCGGATACACAACTCCATTTCCTTAATGCGAAACTTAATAAAGCTACAGAATCAGTCCACAACGCTCTTAACCATCATAAATTTTCATTCATCTCTAAATCACATAAACATTCGAATAATTTTTAGAAAATCTGCCGATATTTCATCCATCCAATCCAAACAATCCCCACGCTTACAAATGAATCAAAAGTTGCGCATACTACCCTGGAAATGCTAGACGCACTCTGTGCTCACTTAAAATCTGCGTACTCACTAACTTCACCCACGAGAAATCACCTTTACCGAGAAATCATTTATAGAGAAATTCCGATATGAACCATACATCACTGCACAGTTACCTATAGATTATATGTCGCCAGCTAACGTAAAACAATTAATCGAAAAAATGAAAAAAAAATCTTCCCCCGAAATAGATCTTGCTCTAAAACACCTTCCACCACATGCCCTTGCTTATCTAACGGCCGTCTTCAACTGTTGTCTAAGACTCAAATTCTTCCCCAATAAAAATAATTTTAAACCAAAAACCCCCCCATTAAGTTACAACAAATTAGTCACTATCAGCATTTAAAAAAATTAAAATTTCATTCACATTAAACGCATACCTTCATAAAATAAATGCAATTCTACTACATCAATTTGGATGTCGTCTCTTCATCATCAACCCACAACTATTAAGAATTGTTGCAGAAATTTCTCTAATTTATCAACGTAAACAATTCTGCATAGCGGCCTTCTTACAATTCGCGCAGGCATTTGATAAAGTCTGTCACAAGGGATTATTATACAAATTACGTAAACTAGGACTCCCAGAATATGTCTTACAAATTATAAAACGCTTTTTGGATAATAGATACTTCACAGTAAAAATGATCAATACCCTATTTTTACCTACCCCAATTCTAGCCGGTGTTCATCAAGGGTTCCCACTCTCTCCAATCCTCTTTAACATCTTTACGGCAGATATTCCTCAACTATCAAACTGTGCTACGTCTCTCTATGCTGACGACACAGCAATCTTCACGTCTAGCGACTTCATCCCTGAAGCAATAAATAACCTACTGTAATGATTTGTGAGATTAGCCCGCAAGAATGCATGGAACACGGAACTCTTATAATCAAAGAGGAATAAGAATGAAATAAACAATAGACGCTTATCTTATCTTAATCAAAGAGGAACTAAGAATGAAATAAACAATAGACAACAGCGCCGCGTAATAATAATTATCAGGGAAGTAATAGAAAGCATAAAGGCAGAAATAGGCGTTATGAACAGTGAATAGAACCCAAATTCAGAAACATTTTAAAACAAAAATCACATTATTCGAGCCACGGGTTCCGAAAATATAAATTGTGTAAATTGCATGTATAACACGGCGAAGATTGAGAATATGGTCCAAATTGTTGTACTTCTGTAAGTATATGACAAGACGGGTTTTATTGAATATCCAGCGAATGCCTGGATGGATTTTGGGCCAAACTTTCGGAAATTATAGAGAAAAATATTTATATCAGGGCAAAATTAGTCACAGCGCGGGGGAATTTATGTGGGGCTCGTAATAAATTAATATTCAGTTTCATAGCATAGAGGATTAAGAAAGAATTGAAAGAGCGGCCGAAGAGGTAAATGACGTCATCACGAGCTGAGAAGACGAAAAATAAAGGTTTTTGAAAAAAGGAAGACAGGAAAAGGGAATTCGGTAACGTGACAATTACCAAATAAAAGTTAGTAAAATTATGAAGCCGATAGTAAGACGCAAGACGCCCGAAAACAGTGAAAACGTAAACGTTTTCGAACATTTCTTATAGTGATGGGCATGTGTTTGAAAGAAGACAGTCACATGGATTTTGTGGACCAACAATGTAAAATGTGTTACAGAAGAGAAGGTCGAGCGTTGATGGTGAACGCACGCGTTTGATGCTATGCTAGATTTTGGAGAAATTTCGCGAAATTATAATGCAAACGTTTTTAATTCATATTCAGTTATGTCAAATCAGTTGTTTAGACGATGTGGAACTAAAATTTAATTCAATTTGTTTCGAAATTCACGGGAAAATTAGCATGGGCATTATTTGCGCAAGTTAGGCGCGGGGAACATGAGCGTCGTAAAATTTAAATACGTCGCGAGATATCGAAAGAACATATATGGAAGACGCGATTAGTTGCGAGGAACAATAATTGTGAGTACATTTGGTAATTTTAAATGGATGAGTGCATCTGGGATCTGATGGCAGCTGAACGGGGACTGCGTGCATGGAGACTGCACATTACAACTAGCAACGACGGGCGCTGACAGGAAGCGACATCGCTGCGAAAAGGGAAGTGGCACGATTTGTGCAATTACTTATTTTATTTTTTTTTTTGTTCACGCGCAAGTCCGAGGAAAAAGACTCTGTCGAAGACCAAGTCCTGATAACTAGATTAAGAATAGAATTATCAAAAGGTCACGACAGAATGCGCATTCTTGTGTGTGTATGAGATTTTGTATTATATTTTCAGTGTGCATGTTTGTATTTTTTTGTGTTGTTATGTTTCGCAAGTCGGAGGGGCATATTGTATTTATGTTTGGTATATGAGAAAAAGAAATCCGACATTAAATGTATGAGCATCCCATATGGCTCATAATTGCCTTAGATCCATGTGTCGTTATTTAGTAGTTGTGTAAAATTTGACCCAGGCACGAACGAAACGGACCCTACCTCAAGTCCGTATGGAATGAGCGCGCGGACCACGACCAGGTAGGATATAATAGTGATACGAGCAAGCAGAGGTACGGGCAACTGACAAGCAAAGGCATTGTGGCACCCAATTGTAAGGTAGAGCTAGGGTAGGGCAAAAATAATTCACGTGACAGGTAAACAGAGAAAGGTGTGAATAGTTAGATTATTGTGCTCGCCGTGTGAGGGCGTCACGAGGGTAGTCAAGGTAGTTAAGAGAATAAGAGAAAACAGTTTCAATGTGCGCCCAACGTGCGGGCGTGAGTAAATATATAAGGGAAATATAGTGAGTAAGTAGGAGAAATAGAGAAGTTGTTGCATTAGGCGCCCAACGTGTCGGCGTAAATATAAATATAGTAAGGGAAATTGTGACCAAGTTGTTGCACTACAAGACAAATACTTTTTCTGAGACTGGACACAAAATGGTGATTAGAGCCAAACTCATCAAAATGCGAAACAATAATGTTTACCTTGCGAAAAATAAATATCCCTCCCCCTTTAAAAGTAAATAATTATATGAGTACATGGCCCCCTTCAAATAAATAAATCAAATACCTAGCGTCCTCTTGGATACTCGTCTTACATGAAAACCTCATATTATACACAGACTGAATAAAACTAATGGAGCCCTACTCAAATTAATCTTATTAATAAAAAGTCAGCTCTAAAGATTGAAAATTCTCTATTTCTTTACCAATCAGTCCAAAGACCCTCAATTACCAATTGTAAGTAAGATGTAAAGAATCAATTGTACATTATATTTCCTGTCATCCACGTTATTTTGCAACATTCAAACTCCCCCTTACACAAGCCATTTTAACCTCGGAAAAAACCAGCATTGCTTCAACAAGAATTAAATCACGTCTCCTAAAAGATCTGTTCCGTCCCCCATAACGATGATGAAATACCAAAACGTGGTGTGAAAAAAAGTTACAGTCTCCTCAAATTCAATTGTTGATATAACAAATTATGATTCGAGTTCAGACAAACATCAAAGTGTAGATTATTTACAAGTCGACCAAATGCTACTGCGTTTTGTGATTTGGACAATTTCGAGAAATCAGATCGTTTGAAGAATATCCGTTCATTACTGTTTATGCTGGGTGATAATTCAAACAATTTGTGCCTCATATGCGGTAGCATTCTGTCAATGAATCGATGATCCCGTACAAGGCTGCAAATAATTTACAAAAGAAAATCCATATAGATACGGATTCAAATTCTGGTACGGAAGTACCATTGGTGGATATACTCTTTGGATCGAACCCAACCAAGGAGCTGGCGCTAGTCAAGATTAAGAAACTAAGGCTGGTATGACTACTGCTTGATATGACCTTAGTGAACCAGTCACATCCATATGTTCCATGTCGAATTTTTGAAACTCTGTTTACCAGTGTTGAACGTCTGCAGATCTAATGAAGAGGGGCGTGGGATCAACTGGAAAAAGAGGAAAGAGAGTTAAATCTGTAGATAAAAGTATAAAAGAATAGAGGGTATCGTATGGAGTTTGTTCCGACTCAGCATCAGGTCTGCTCATTCAGGATCAGTTCATTGTCATGATAACAGTGTTGTTACTATAGCCTCCAATTTTGTCACAGTTCAACCATTGCGTTCTATTGAAAGATTTTCTATGGAAAAAGAAAAGAATTAGCGTTCCTGAGCCTAAACTATTATATTCGTACAAATCTCATATGGGAGGCATAGATTGCTGATCAATGTAGACGCTGTATATCTGGCATTTCGCGGTGAAATTGCCCCTGCAATATGAGAACGTAACAAAAGAGTGACCGCAATTTGGGCAAGAATCAGGAATATACTTTTTCATCAGGTTGCTATGACTAAGGTTAAAATGTCCTATACGCAGTCTGGATAAAACCACTTGATGTCTTCTGCTAAGAGTAATGGATGTGATGGGAGATTCCTCGATATTCTTCATCACTGCATGTAATTTAGAAGGCAACATTTTCCAGTTCCGGTCCCAAAGCTTCTTAACCGCAAGTAAGAAGTAGTTTTTAAGGTCAGGAAGTGAGCCGCCAGCTTCAGTTTCAATTTCGGAGATGGAGATTGCTTTTTTCACTGATGCATCGGCTTCTTCATTGCTCTGGATGCCTATGTGAGAAGGAAGCCAAGCTATTGTATTGCAGTATCCTTTAAGAAAGGAGTGATAAAGCATTTCTTGGATTTCTTGACCAGGGGGTTTAAGGAAAGTCGGTTGCAGACGGAGATAGAACAGATAGTGATTCAGAAAAAATAACAATGTCAGTTAGATGGTCTTAGGATGCTAATATCAATAGCTTTGATAATAGCCCAAGCTTCACATGAGAATATGGAATAGAATCGGGGAAGCGGTAAAGATTCTTAAGGGATGGGTTAATGGAAATAACAGATCCACTACATCTTGATTGTTGCTTCAATCCATCCGTGAAAAATTGGCATTGATTTGCAAATTTGTGCTGAAACTCCAGGACAAGTTGTCTAAAGATAGGTTTTGGGATATCAGGATTTCTAAATTTAATAGCTTCCGTATTCATTGACAAGGAGAAATGATCCGAAGGGGAAAGAGAGGTGATTTCCTCTTTATGATACCTTGAGACTCAATACCAAGTCACGGTACTTAGCAAGTCTAACACTCAGCGGTTTAGGATAGGATGATATGCATATTGGAAGAACTTAGAGAGGTTACAGATATAATTAAGAGTGGGATTTGGGGGACAACAATGAATAGAGTAGGCAAATGTTAAGCACAGGAACTTTCTACGGAAGTAAAAAGGAAGGAGGCCGCTTCAATTAGTAGACTACTGCACGGGCTGGTCCCGGAGGCACCCAAACTTAGTCGGCATTAAGAGTTGATTATAGGGTCCAATGTTCTTAGTAAATGGTTGCTGGCTGAACTATAAGCTACGACTCCATAATCTAACTTTTGTTGTATCAAAGATTAGTAACAATTGGTTACGTAAATGGCATAAGCTCCCCAATTATTTGAAGATAACATTTTGATTACGTTAAGTCTAATCGAGCAATCAGCTTTGAGGGAAGAAATATTAAATTTTCTATTCAGGCTATTTGACATCTCAACGTGCTGTGACGTCTTATCTTGAAATCGGACCTGAAGAAATCTGTTTTCAATGAAGGTTTTGTGAAAGCAAACAAACCCTTACGTAGCAATGTACAAATGATAGAAGTCTGGATTTGTGGACAATTTCATAGGCCTTTTCGAGATCAAGCGTAACAACCATCGCATGGAGGTGCATGCTAAGGGCACCACAGATTTCCGAATCAATTCCGACTAAGTGGTCATTGGTAGAGCTAAAATTTCTGAATCCTTGCACACAGGTACCTAGCAATGTTGCTAATATATTAGCATCTTTTGCCAAGTCGGTGTGTGCTACAGTAATTCTTAATTTCCTTTCCTTGTCATTGTTGACAGAGGAGAAGGATGTGGAGGGACATGACGAGGGAAAACAAAATTTAAGTAGTATATGACTTGGTGTAGGGATCACAGAATTTTGAAAATGTGCACACAATTCACTTTTCCCCATAGGACGTCATACGCAGTTTTTAACTGTTTTTTGACGTAAAATAAATAAATAAAATAAATAAATAAATAAATAATAAATCCACTTTGGAAAGGAGACAAGAGGCTTCTCGATTCTAATAACTACCTTACTGCATGTTGACGGCGAGCTTTCGACAGTGGAAAACTCTATTGAAATTGTCGTCTTCCACTGATGCTTTTGCATAATGCTCAGGCTGCAAAAATAGTTTTCTGGGAGAATAATCTCATAACATGATTAGATTTTTCCCGAGGGGTGTCAATTTGTAACTTAACCTTCGAGAGCTCTGTAAAATAGTAAAAGATATTCCCTTTGAGCATCAACATTAATACATTTTGCTAAATTACTGGTGCACAACAGCACATCCTTTCTCGCGTTAGGGAAAACAGCTACGTAATATTGAAATATCGCATTTTCTGCACCACTAACACTTCAGCTATTACTTGAAAACATCCGTTACGACCAAGAAGCGAGCAATGCACTGTTGTCAGCGGAGCATTGTCAAAACTATACCTAGTGCATAGGACATGTGCAATTGCTTGACTAAGAATAAAGTAATTAGAATATATGCAATTGACATCAAAATAATTACGAAAATTATATATACACACACACACACACACACACACCAAGGAGAGAGTCCGTGGTTTCTGAAGAGAGATAAGAAGATCTGAGATAATGAAACAAAACAAATTGACACATCGAGTACCAATTTAGTAGCTACTGGGAAGCAGTCAATTTGACGGGTATAGGGTGTTTACGATAAATCGATCAAAATAACAATTTCGAGTAGATGAATACTGTCTAAGTTTTCACATATACTTTAGATCATAAATGCATTTCAAGCCCAGTAATCACAATGACCTACGATGGAGCTATATTTGAGAAAAAGATTGTTTAAATAAAAATTAAATATTGTCAATATTTGAAGCAAAATTACGCGAAAAATACACAAAATTTCCTAAAACTGTACATGACCTTATTTTAAAATCTATCTTTCAAGAACAGATTTTATTAATAGAAAAATCTTTATCTTTAGTTGTATTCTAGTTGTAGGAAGACGCCGAAAAATTATTTGGATTTTTTTTTTCAATTTTCGAGAAATCAGTGTTTTCAACCAACATGTCTGCGACATTCTCTTAAATGTTTTTTAGACGAACCACCAACAAAATTTAATCAAAATCGATGGCCCTATAATTTTTAAAATTTTGAAAATGTCCCAGGGCTTATGTAAAGTACCCCTGAAAATTAAAATATCGGTTTTAAATTCAAGGGACCGTGACATTATCCATATCGATTGGGGAATATCAATTTTGGAGAAAATCGGCTGAACGGTTTAGCCACTAGCGTTGTTCACTAACGGACAGACGTGTTGCCGTCCATCGACTTCTCGATTTCAAGGACCCAAAAACATGGTTCTGGCTGCACTTTTTTTTTTTTTTTTTTTTTTTAATTTAGTAAATTCTGGATTTATCCACTTTTTCGTTACCAGGGCCCTGTAATAAAGAGTTTTTCTGCCGAAAATTTGCTGTTCTTTCGTGCATTATATAACTTTCTCTTCTTAAGACGTTTCTTCTTAAGCATGTGAAAGTAAAAATATACCCCACAGCATTATTCTCCAAATTTTATAATGTGTGCATGGCATACATGTAACATCGGCTGACACCCATCACAGTTGTTTTCTAATTCGTTCCGGAAAACACGTGTTTGCACGCAGCAACCGAATTATTCTCCAAATCATCATTCTCCGTATTGAGAGATTGATTGAGTAGCTCACCCGGAAAATGATTGTTTACATATCACATTAAAAAAATATTGATGATAGAGACAAGTGTCACCAGATATTCACGAGCAGAAAATGGATCATCTCCTCTAACCCTTATGCTATAAAAAGTTTGAATATTTATTTTGAAACACCCAGAGTAGAAGATTTAGTACAACTAGACTTTTCTTACGAATCAACCATTATGTGCTCTTTCCAATTCGCAACACCGTCCACGGGCCAGTCACTTGAGAGAAAGGCTGCTTCACGCCGACGGAGGGGAAGCTGCCGCGAGACAGCGTTAGTTAACCGGCGCTGTTGCCGCTGCGGCAGCGTTGGTGGGCGTGGCAGGCGAGGCCCGATGCCGCGTCGACCGCCGCAGCCGGAATGGGGTGGGGGAGGAGAGGGGAGGGGAGGGGAAATGCTCGTCGGCAGCGGCCTCGCGAAGGCGAAGCCCATGCGTTATAATTAAGCGTTAATTGCAAGGTTGTGTAGTCGGTCTGCAAATTCCGTGTCGCGGTTATTCCCGCGCGAACGCAGTAAAACGCGCGCGCGTTTGCTCTCCCTGATTCGCCTCCCCTCCCCGCTCCACTTCTCCCGCCCTTCACGAGAGCTTTATGCGCGTTCATGTTTATCGGGGAAAACGCGAATGATTAACCGATTTCCGGGCCCGCAGCCGCTAATGCTCATTAAATATTACTCCTTCGTGGATGGTAATCTATTGTTGGGCGAGATTTGGCGGGCGCTGGGTGTTCCACAGCTGCGTCCAGCGGGGTTCCGGTATTCTCGTGGGTTGTGCCCTGAATTGCCGTCGGCCTTTACACATGCGACTGAACATGTTTTCGCCTTCCAAAAGCTTCACTTGAAAACCTTGAAGCAAAAAGCTTTGAACAAGGTAAGTGCTTTCTTAACAAACATATTCTCTCATTAATTTATTTGAAAATTATTTCCGTTGTAAGAATTGTTTTTGGTAAGCAATTTTGTACAAAGCTAGATATGTCTTGACATAGGGTCTGGTCTCGTTACAAAACTGATTAAAAGTACATTAGTCTCTCTGTCTCTCTTTGGATCCTACTTGCCGGAATATAGGAATTCATAATTTTATTTACCTTTGGAAATGCTAATAGGCAAGAGACGAAACTTTGGTGGGAATTTTAATTTCCTATTACTATCGTATGTCAAATATAGAAGCATAGAATATTACGGAAACCTCATCAAAATGTAGGAGGCTATCTTTAGAATACAAAAAGTTAGTGTCTACAATTCCCGCAGCATCCCATTATGTTACTAAATCAGATAATTAAGCCGGGATCGTTTCTTCTTCCAGATAATGTCTTCGAGTGTACTGTTCATTAACGTGCGCTTACTGATTATTCCATCCATAATTCTGCCACTTCAAATAACCTCATGAACAGTGATGGAGATGAATGAAGGATAACGTAAGCCATAATTACGCCAAGTTTCTCATTCATTACTGCGAACTGTGTAACACGCGGAAGTCAGTTCTGTTTTAAATAGCCACAAGTAGCACGCGAACTGCTGAACAACGGACTGACCTAGTCCACTAAGTGCGTCAGTGAAGAGAGAGTTCCAGTCACTGGGAATTGTTGATTTTAATTCTAGTTTTGAAAAGATGTCACTTCATACGACTGATAAATCTGGGAAAGACGAGGTCAACTTAGCAAAGGTATCTACACTTTACTTATCGAACATTTCCTTATATGATTATAGTCCGGACTTGATTTCTGGCGGAGCGCAACGGAACGACGTTTCGGTACGTCGCGAATACTTATTCACTTACATTATAAATATTTAACTATTTCTATTGAATAATTAATGAATTTGGGGTGGGCTCCGGTACCTCTTTTTTTATAAATCAAGCACTAATTATAGTTATATGTCAATGCCTCGGCAGTATTTGCTTACCTGTCATTCACGATATATTTTGATACATTTTGCACAATAATTTTGTCTTTTAAAGTTGTATTTCGTAAAATTAAATATCTCATTCACACGTCACAAATTCTTCAAAACAAGTAACATACGCCAGAAAATTCTCTTTCAAAATCTGAATAATTTCACTCATTCTACACATATTTTTTTCAATTTAGCAAATAAATATATTATATTTCCCAACAATGTTATGTTACGAACAGTTGTATCCGCTAGATATACAATATAATGATAGTGTCACGACTGTCCCCCTTATCTTGTGATTGGTTGACGCCGGCCCGGACGTAGCTCAATCGGTTGAATTGGATGGTGGAAGGAAGTTGATGAAAATAGTTTCAACCAGATAGAAGTTATTGTAGGTTAATAAAAGTGGGCTTTATTCCTGACAGGTGTCAGAGAAGTTACATTGAGAATTTCGATTAAAAATAACCCTACCTAATGAGCTCATACAAAAAAATTTAAATTAAATTACAGATTCGGTTCTTATTCTTAAATTACAACAGCCAATGCGCGGCAACGCTTACATAAATGAAGTTTTTAGGAGAGTGCTAAATCCTGCGCGCAGGTTTATTTTGCCTGATGGCGGCTGGTGGCGAGAGAAGTGTCCTCGGGTGCTGACCTCATCAGCTGGGGACTGCGTGCTCGGGGAAGCGGGGCCCTTGGCGGCCGTGGCAGCGTCTCCTGCACCGGTCGCGCTGGGGGGCGCGGCGTCAGGCCGCGTCAGCTGAGGGAAGCCCGGGGTGCTGGGGTCGTCTCCACCTCTCGGAGCGACTAGCGGCGACACCACATCAGGTATCGGTTGGCAGCGTGGCTCAGGAAGATGACGAAAGTCGCCAGAAGGTACAGGCAAGCATTAACCTGTGTCTAGCTGGGCGAAATAATGACTGGCCGTTTTATGCACAGTGGCGCAATGGTCACGAATCACAGTGCCAACAATCTCGGCGAATTGATCTGAGACCGAGAAACCATTCTTTTCTGCGCGTGAGCCTCTCGTGAAACTCCTCGGCCGAAAGTCAAATCGAGAGTGTTTCTTGGATTTTGCTCCGTGCGTTCGAGCCCTTTGGTTCCCCCCTCCCCAAATTGCTTACTTTCTTTCGAAATCACCCCTTCCCCTGTCATTTGTAATCTGATTGGCCTAAGCCTGTGGCGTCGTGGTTAATTCTTCACCAATCAGATTACAAGAATTTCTAAAATTTTCCGTCAATTCGACCTTTTCCTCTCACTCTCTCTTTAAGTGCGTGCACGTGTGCAATGGCCGTTTTCATAAACACTCTTTTCAATAAACAGAGTTAATGTACTTCCCAACCGGGGAATCACCTAATGAAAGATATTGGCTTCGAGGACAGTGAAGCATTCATAAGGGTGGGCCCTGCCCGCGCGCGGCTGCGGGTCGTAAATCCCTTTGGAGACGGGCAGTTACGGAGGGGACCTGCCAGCTGCGGCGGCGGCAGTGGTGGCGGTGGTGGGGGTAGTGGGGGGTGGTAGGCGCCAGCGTGTCCCAACACACAGCCCTTTTGTTCACGAATAATTTTTCTTATTATACGTGAAAATCATGTGCCGCCACAATAGAAAATGACCTCAAAATGGCATATCATTACTATTACGAGAGAGAACCGGAAATTTGTTTCTCTACGACTACTCCACAATGTATGCATTTCTGCACGTTATCCGATAAGTAATGATGACGATTCCACAAACCGGGCGTGAAGCCATAATTGCCACGGCTATCGGCCAATCACTTTCGTCTTAGTTCATTATACACGGTTCTCGCAGTCGCCTACAGAGGGCACGAGCTCAGCGCGTTCTGCCGCGGTAAGTCGCAACTCTCGTAAGACAGGAGAACCGCGACACAGTATGGAAGTTGGTGATTGTTATGATTAACAGTGTTCTGTGGCCGTTATGTTGAGGCACCTATTTAGTATTTTTAAAACTCATTTTCAAAGTGGTAGATTTGGTTGGTTAGTGATTCCGGGCGCATCAACAACTTAGGTCATTAGTCCCGTACGCGTAGTGCATGTTTTCCCTCGGGAGATGGCGGTGATCTTCCCCCATTGGATGGCGAGATCCGGCGCCGACCTACCGTCTGCTAGCGAGGTTTGCCCCTAACCAAGACGCCCACCAGCGGGACACTGCCCCAGCCGGGACAAACTCTAAGCTCTCGACCGGTCTCCCAGAATGTGTGGTAGTATAGTGCATGTTAGTGAAGGTGTGTGTAAGGGGAGAGGATAGGAAAAGGAAGAGGAAGGAAAGATCGCGCGCGGTCCGTGGCCCGTTTGGTAGGGTACTGCTCCGGCATTCGCCTGGTGTTGATCGGAGAAACGACGGAAAACTACCGATCAGAGCAGCCTGCCGTTAAAATTCTCCTCCAGACAGCGATTCGACCTAGCTGATAAGCTAGTGTGGAAAATCATGCTGCGGTCAGGACTCGAACCTAGGACCTCCCGGTCAGAGATGCTGCAGTGACATCAGTTGATGCACTGAGCTACCGCTCCCGTTCAAAGTAGTAGAGAAAATATAGTATTCTACTCGTAGAATGGCTATTACGACGAATGTACTATTTACGTTACAAGGAGAATAAGTGGTAAATACCACCTGGCAAAACATCTCCGGCTAGCACTGGAGATCGGAATGATGATGAACATTGTGCTTTAACAGAACTTCTGTATTTTGAGCGTGTGACAAATTGTCATAAGAGCATGTACATATACAACGACAATGACAGCGCCAAGCTAAAATATTTTAAAAAACAAAGAAATTGCATAAATGAAAATAGTAATCCAATATACTCTCTGGTGGTAAAACCGATCGGAAAGAAAAGAAGCCAGAGGTAACACTTGAAATCTAATAAACAAAATTCGTGTTATTTGACTTTATCTATCTCAAATTAAACTAAACATCCATTTTCTCGTAAAAAGCTAAAAATCTTAGAGAGAGGATTCTTCCTTACAAAGTAGGAGGAACGACAAGGGGATGCCGGACAACATCTCATACCCACAGTGCACGAAAGCATGCTTCCCAGTAAGGACTCTTCTGCATTTATCGCAGAGTGTGTGAGTGTGTGTCGGGAGGGGGGGGGACCGCGGAGAAAATATCCACTGGAGAAGAGACAGTGACCGATCCATGAAAACGTGTAAAAATGATATCGCGCCTAATACGACGAAGTCGAAGCTCTTATGGAGTCTTGTTATTCTCGCGCGTTAAAAATCCAACTTATGCCACTCTTGGAAGAGAAACTTTGAAACAGTGCGTATTAAAGTAGCATCGCTAAAATATGTATGAGTTTGAACCAGTGTCATTTAAACTGGACATATCCCATTTCGTTTAAATACACTCTTTGACACTGCAAATCCGAAATTAAAAACGCTCTTCAGCACGTCGTACGACGAGCAGAAAGAAATCGTGAACAAATGCTACCGAGTTGGCAACCTTATTTATTCAAGGCGGATGGGAGGGGAGTGAGCCGGGGGTAATGTGTCCTCCGTCGTGACTCCAAGAACAGTTATTGCTCTCCTGATGGCGTGCCAGCGACGGCAGTAAATCCCCCGGAAGAGGCGCGAAGAGAAGCCGTTTGCAAAAGAAACAAAGGCAGCAGAAGAGAGAAATTTCAATCACCACCGACGACAAATCTTCCTCCGGGTAGTAAACGCAGAATATTGCTCACGACCATCCTCTGTCCTCTACGAGACATAGGCACAAGCGAAGCTTTTGGCTTGAGCTAAAAGAAAACTGGAAAAACAATTGCAGTTTTGAACGGCATGTCAACATCTCAATAATAATATCTTAGAAATAAGAAGCAGATTCAAGTTCACAAATATATGAAGAATAATCATGCACAAAACAACATTACCTTGCAGCAAAACCTTAAGAAAGGAGTTTTTTAATCTACTATTTGTCCACATTTGTTGGTAACGATGTCGGATGTGTGATATGTATTTGTAATCTTTACACAAGTTTTACAAGTATTACACTATAGACGTACGTATATTTTTTAAGTATAGACGTATCATTCTGCACTCATTGCTTTTCTTTTAAAGACATTCACAATTCACTACAAAACTGAATTCAATTTACACACAAAACCTCAACAACGTGACATTTTAGCTGACAATTGAGGAACTATTATGAGTTTTTTACGAGAATTTTAATCGAATAATTTTTCGTATGACCTATTCTATTGTACAATATCACTTCCATTTTATTTGATGAAAATTCTCTTCACACATTGTCCCATTCTAGCATTAAGCAATCTTCTGTATTTAAAAGTTTTACAAGCAATTCTTCGTTCATTAAAAGAGCTTACATTACAATATTACATGAAATTCAAATACATCTTTGACTTTTTGGTATAAAAATCGTATTGTAAGCCCCTTATACCGTGTAGTGGTGCTCAATCAGCATATATTACAAGCATTATTATTAACGTTAACAATGTTTGAAAATTCAGAGATCTCAACGAAAATTGTACCTACGCTTTTGTTAAGCATCTATTGCAACATATATTCGAAGGAAAAATAAAGAAAACAATTGAACCTTTTTTCAGAAAAGTTTCAATAAATTGCATTAATTTCAAGTAGAAAAGGCGTCGCCCGAGCTGAGAAGGAAGGCTGGCCGGAGAGCCAGGAGTCGGTACAGCGAGTCTGCGACGCCGCCCGCTTTAAAAGCGAGCGCCGTCAGCCAGAGAGCAGAGAACGCTAGTGACCGTGTATCGAGTGGAATTGAGTGTGGAGATTGTATCGTGTAGATTTCTTGGTTTGACATAGCTTGTTTTTGGTACATCTCCCGGGCTTTTGGTTTTTTGATTTGGGCTTGTGTCACAGTTATTATGAATGGGCATGTGCTAAGCTAGGCAGGTGTAATGAGTATAAATTAGCGAGAGATAAATATTGACGGTGTGGTAAGATTGCATGTAGATGAAATATTGGATTGTTGGAGACTCCAACTTCTGTATCTCTGGCTTTGATGGGATGCGCTCTTGAGACACACACTGGTGACACACTGGAAATTATCATTTAATAAGGAAACCATTATATTATTAGTATGCGGTGTTGCAGAGATATTACACATTCGCGGAGTTTTTAAGACAGAAATTACACATTCTATCATAATTAGATAACAAACAGTTTTGTTCTTCAGACGTTCTATTTGACAAAAAGCGTACAAGCTTTGTTTGAGAGGAAAAAAAAAAAAAGACAAGCCTTACAGTTGAAGCGTAGTAGGTACTTTTGTGCCATTACCATATCATTTCCATTTTAGTTAAAAGTAAAAAAAGCGATTTCATTAAAATAAAGTTCGATTACCTTTCGTTTGAGTTTCATTCAGATTCAGAACGTGGCATGGAATAGTAGATTATACATCAAGGGAGAGAAATGCATGATTTTTCACGCAGCGTACGTTTGAAGCCCGGGCTACAATTACACCGAAAAAAAAAGCGTGCATTCTTTCCTGAGGCGTACATACTATTTTCTCCTATTCACTTTTTAAAAAAACACTTCATTTTTAGGTAGTTACTTCATTTTTAAAGTTTCTGAATCCTACTTCCTACTTTCTGTTGTCTACGGAGAACATCAGCAACTATATTGGCTTACGCAAGTGCGAATATCACAACTGTAAAACATGGGGCCGGAAGTCGTCGACAGGAACCGAAAGCTACATAGGAAACAACTCTATTCATATTAATACAAATATTGCAAATAAAACGTAATATGGTACAAAATGGTATCGTACACAACAATATGGTACAAAATGTTTCACTTCTGTCCCGCAATTGGTAACGCAGAAACCGACTTCTACTTCAGGCCGTAGAAAAAAGTTACTTATTTTGCATAGCGGACTCTGGACATTGCAACGATGGGACCTCAAAGGGACACCATTGGCACCTTGCCAGTCACGAATTCAAATATCATAAACATGTTTTTTCCTTTTGTTTTAAAACCAAATCCTGGGAGTTGAATTTCTTTGCATATGAATTGAATACAATTTATAAAAGGAATATTTCACTGTTCTATTGAAACCACAGTACACTTTTAATGCGACCAATGAATGGAATGCGACGCAAAACGCGATATTTTCTAATGACCTTCAGCCGACACTAATCGCAAATAGGTAAAAATAGTCAAAATTGTCGTATTCTTCATATTCCACTTTTACGATTTCCTTCTCAAGTATTTAGCACCTCACTCCACACGTTTCTCAAGTTGTTAGCAACTCACTCCTTAAAACGTTTTCTTGGAAACAATTGTCAGGATGCACAATTGCATTTTCTTCAACGGATTTGTTTATATGAGTTAACAAGAACCAGATCTAAAATCTTCAAATTCGGGAGCGATTGAACTATTAATTAAGCAATAGTGACGACAACTAAAACTGAAAACGAATCTTTAAAAAATAGTAGATCTATTAGGTGCATCGGAGACAGATTTTCTAATAATAACTGTGGCAGTTGTTCGTGAACAAGAGAATTCCGTGTATATACGATTTTTTATTTGATTGTTGTTAATATAATGCTGAAAGAATATCAAAAAGTTAAAAATAAGGGGACAAGCATTAATTAACAATTTTAGAGTGATGAAAGCTCTGAAGTAACATCAAGTTCTGAAACAACCAAGAAATTCTAAGCCAACTGTTGAAGGAAACTCATTTTTCTAAAGAGGAATAGCGAATACTTAAATGGGAACATGAAGAAGCCGAAAAAAGAATTAGCCACTCACAAAGTCAAGCACGCATTAAAGACACAACGCACACATACCTATGGTAGCTATCACCTATGAACACTGGCCCAATAACTGCATTATTAGGTACCTGGTATACGCAACATCGACCCAATTAGCGGATATTAATTTAATGGAAATAGCAGTTGAAGAGTAATTTTAATAATTGAATTAACGTTATCTTTTCCTGGCACCCATATTCTGTTATAAATTTGGAACGGGTTACGTTGAACTAATATTAGAAGAGCAGAGGAAATATTAAATTTAAAAATTAAATCAGACAGTTTGTTTCAATACAATATTGTCTCCGCTTCAGCAGAAGGAATTCGTGTCCTAGCGAAGAGCGTGCATGCTTGCAGATAGCACGAATCAAGGACGAAAAGATGTTGCCAGTCCGGCTCGTGAATGACAACTCTCAACCACAAACATGTTTCGTTTATGGTTTAATCTTTGTGTTCAAAATAAAGGTTGACGCGACTTCCATGATAAGTGTAGGTGTATCCAAGATTGACAGCGCCGTTTTAATAATTCTTGCTTCCTTTTTTGTTGACGCTATTTTCTTGAAATAGGTTTGTGTGTGTGATAAGAAGGATTGGAATGTTTTAAACTCGTTCCTAATCTGGTTTACGTGAGATTTTGTTTAAGAAGAATGAGATTTTTATTAGGGCAGAATCGTGAGCAATTTACAGTGCGTTCAATAACCATCGTTTTAAAAAACGTTTTTGTATCTAATTAAAATTAAATTAAAATTTGAAGCTAATTAAATACATAAATTTGAAGCTAATTAAATGTAATCAACTACCACTGGATTTGAAAATACTTTTTCCATAAATGTCTTGTTTATTAATTTTGCGGGTTCAGAGAATGTTCTACACGACTCCGAGAATTGTTTTTACGGGAGAGCATTTTCAAGCTTTGGAGGTGTTTAATAATGAAATGCAAAATGCTGAGTCATTTTGTTCATAAAGAGTTTTCTACAAGTTGATTTGAAACTGTTCAATATGTTGTGATGTGACAATAGGGAGATGGATCATGTTAAAATATCATATTTGTCAAAAATGTCAGAAAAATCTTGTCATTTTGCGGATAAGATTTGTAATATTGTTATATTTTTTACTTGCAGGTAGGATACGAAGAGGTGGATTCCGAAACCCACTAAGTCAGAAAATGCTTTTTTCAGCAGAAGATATTTTTATGTGTTTAAATACATGACAAACACGATTTGAAAAAACAGTTTTTCGTCTTAATAACTTCTTGACTAAGTCGTTTTTGGAAATACTTTATTTCCATTGATATCTTGTTACATTAATTAACTTCTAATAAGCAGGGATAACTTTGAAATAAAAAATTGACTTCGTTGGTTGTGGAATCCACCTCTTCAAAAATCGTAAGGTACATGTAGAATATAATAGACGTAACGAGCTTAGCAATTATACTTGATTCCAAAAATAAATTGAGGGTACTCTTTTTCAGCGCTAGATATTTTGCTTTCCCCAATCACAATCTAACACAGCATCCGGCAACTTACATACATGAATAGCGTTGGCCAGAAAAAATGTGGTTTAAAGAGAATCATTCGTTTTATATTATTGGAAAAGAATTCCTCGTTTAAGCAATGTCTCACATTCTACTTCGATATCCAAAACTGGAAAAACTCGAATGCGCAATCATGTAATCTTTTATCGCAAGTAATATAAGGAGAAGCTGTGATAGCCAGCAAATTCAAGACTCTTGTAGCGAGGAGGGAATTTCCCGGCTAGCACGGCACTTCAAGTGATGTTTAGTGTGACTATTTCAGAAATTAAGGCATTACATGATTCGAATGGATAATAAAATACAGGAATTACGAAAATGAGAAATATTACTCAAGATTGCCACCGGAATATGTGAAACTTTCATTCAACTCGCAGTTATCACTGCCTCCTAGTATAACATATAATGAAGTAAAATATTAATAACAGTTTGATGCTGAAAATTATTTCAATTATGCTTCGATTTTATTGCAATAAAAGATTTTAAAAAATTATAACAAAGTTACTTACAAGAACATTAATTAAAAACACAATTATTGAAGTTGTAGGAAGTTGAGCTTTTCATGCCTTCGTATTCCGTGGCAGTATTTGAAACGGAAGATGTACAACCTGCATTAGTAGCGGGATTCGTCAACTTCCAATGGATTGAACACTCGTGTGTACATTAAAGTATGTTTCTGAATAATTTTGGTTGTAACGTTCCACATTGTTTTGGATTTACCCTCTTCATCATCTAGTCTTCACATATTAATTGCCAAAAAATGTAATGTTTTCATTTGTAGTTTGTGCTGTTCATTTGCCATTTTCTTTCTTCATAAAATTTTTGAAATTGTTTCTTTTGTTGTTTCTCGACACTGAATCTTTCATAATATATTCTATTTCAGCGTTTTAAACATTACCAAAACGACACATTTTAAAATTATATTGATGCTCACACGCTATTACGGATCTAAAACAATTGCTATCTTTATCTTAACAAGGTAAACAAAGTAATAATCACATGGCGATACACATCTGGGATTGGTTTAATTTGACTATATTCTTGCTTGGCATTGGTTACTTACGTCACGGACAGACATGGGTGAAATAGTCATATTAAATACCTTTGACTACTACTGGAATACGCGCAACATTATGTCCTTCTATAGAGGTTTCATCCATTGTCGCCTATACCTCCACCTCTTCCTCCGTCATCCCCTGAGCATCTGCCCCAAGTAACAGTGTTCAGGCCCTCCGTCCACCTGTGAGGCGCCTAACGACTTGCGGCGGACGGGAGAGCCGGAGAGGGCGATGAGGGCGGCGAGGGCGGTGTGGGTGGGGGCGCCGCAGCGTACAGGGAAGGACCGGACCTAATACGATTGCGGTCCACTGGCCCTCGCTTCAGAGCGTGAACGATCGCTGACAGCGCTGGACGGCCAGCGTCACCCCTGTGGTCGGCCACCAAGTCAAAGGGGAGACTAAAGAAAAAAAGTTCAGAGGGCACTCAGTGAAAATTCGTAACTTAGCGTTTCCGGGCGCGTCAACTATTATGGTCAATAGTCCCGTAAATACAGAGCATGTTAAGTCCCGGAAGGTGACGGCGTTCTTCTCATGCTGAAACGCGAGTTCCAGCGCCGACCTACACGTCCGCTTGCTTGTTATTTTGCTTCCAGATATCTCCCCCAGTGAAAGCCCTAAAGTCTCGACTGGTCTCCCATGTGTGGGAGTTAGTTCAGATCACCACTGTCTCAGAGGGACTCGTACAGAAAGGTCCTATGGTTCGAGTCCCGAAGGTGGCGGATTTTCGACACTAGATATAAAGATAGGTTGAATTTCGCTGAGTGAAGAATTCTAGCAATCGGCTGCTCCATTTGGACCGGGCAATATCTTTCCTTCCTTTTCCTTGTCCTATCTTCTTCCCATACAAACACTTACATATACTGACACACACACCGCCACCTCTCATGATATAAGCACTACATTTATGGAACTCATGATGAAATCATTGACAGTCCCGGAGGTTTAATCAATTAATCAATCGATATGTGATAGTGTAGTGCATGACGAAATGTGTGTCTAAGAGGAGAGTAAACTAAGATGAAGGACCATTTATTAACGTGCTGCTCCGGCATTTGCCTGGTTCTGATAGAATAAATCCCCGATGAGATTAGGCAACACTAAATTTCTCCCAGCTACATACTCGTGTCGATAATTACCACCATCGGGGCCCAAACCTTCGGATTTTCCGGTCAGCAAACCTAGAGGGGATGGCGATTTTGCCACTGAGCCATCGCAGCTGTACTTTTTGTCCGCCCGGACTCACCATCCAACAGCGCTCTGGTGCTCTGACATGAGCACTCCTTTTTGTTTTCAAAATTTAAGTAGTATATGACTTAGTGTAGGGATCACCGAATTTTGAAAATGTGCACACAATTCACTTTTCCCCATAGCACGTCATACGCAGTTTCTGTTTTTTTTTTGACGTAAAAATAAATAAATAAATAAATAAAGATCACGCTCTCTGAAATGGGGAGGGCGGCTACAAAGCCCCGCTCAAGAGTGCTCTGAGAGTCTATGCGCTCGCGTAGCGTGACTCGCGTCCGTCCAGCAGGAAATAGGGGATGTTAACACCAGTTATTAGTGTTATACTTATATGGTGGTAATTTTTAGATAGATAGATAGATAGATTTATTAAAGTTCGCTTTGAGCTAATGCTCGGTGGCAAACATTATTACAATTAAATATACAATTACAAAACTATTACGAATATTTACAAATATACTTACAATTAGAATTAGAGATTAATATCCTAGTTATAATTAATTTTGAGTTATCTATATGTTGATTTATAGCTTTTCTAACACTTCACTTCATTTCATTTCACTGCGCTGCACTACACTACACTACCCTCCCCTTCCGTGCCCCCGCCACACTACACTTCACTTCACTGAATAAGAGACATGACTATATTATTAATAATACTAACGATTATAATAATGAGAATAATAATAATAATAATAATAATAATAATAATAATCAACCTCCCATTTTCTATACTGTTTAAAACTCCTGTATTTTGTCTTAAGTTGCTTAGTTTTGCTTTCGGTCTATCAGTCAGATTAACGGCCATCCGGTGAGTTGATAATACCCTCATAGAGAAGTTGATCCGATAATTAAATGAGTGCCCAGAATTCAATTGAGGAGGAGGTGGCTAATGAATACCAAGATTTTTCATCCGGTCTCAGACTACCGCCAGCCCTCTCATCTGAGCCAAGTACCAGTCAACAACCTTCCGCCATTTTTCAATTCACGGGTCCGATTCCAGGCAACGTTTCTTCGAGTGTGAAGACGGATTCCATTTCGGATGAGAATCGAGCTCTTTTAAAACTTTTTGGAGATACTCTGAAAGAACACCTGATACCGATTCATCGACAACTGGATAATCTTTCCCAGCAGATCAAAACTCTCCAGGATGACTTCAAGAAGCTCGAAGGGGCCAGTATACAGCCCATCCTTACGAAACACGAAGGCATCAAAAAATCATACAGGACCCCAACCCTATGAACCTTCTGGACAACGGAAGACGAAACCGGTGCATTCATTAATCTTTGATAAGAAATTGATATTGCCCTCCAATTGGACAATTGTAGGGAATTCAAGGAATCTCTCAAGACAGAAGCGGAAGCACATCCTGAGTATTTAAGGTTGAGACGAATGTGCAGTGATTTGACCATCATCTCTGCTAAAGTTGGTGTTGAAGTTACAGGTCATGTTATCAACTACATTCTGAGCGGAGTCATCCGATGTTCAGCTGAAGATCGACTCTACGAGTTTCTAAGAGCTTCATGTGATTCAGTTGAATTGCAGGAGGCTTACCTCCATTCAGTATTTCCTCATGTGGTTCAGGAAGAGACGACAAAACAATCACTCAATCACCGGAATCACATTCTTCATCTTCCTCGAGAAATTGAATCTGCTTGGAAAATGAGCCAGTTCTTCGAGCAGGTCCTCACTGCTCGATCAAAGTTGTATCATCAACAGCTAGAGAAATTATCAGAGGAGGACACTCTCCACCTTCCCGGATCTTCCCTGGCTGTCACTGTTGGAAGGAACTTCACCGTGATAGATCTAGAGAATGAATCCTATCTTATTAATCAAGACCAATTGTTGATGATTCACAATAAGTGCTTAGAATTATTTAATAGTTTATTCCTCTCCCATGGTTTGTCGTCCACTTGTTGGTCAGTGGGATTTTATCGTCGGGCGGTGAAACTCCTGCAACTCCAATCGACACTTGTTAGCCAGAAGGGTAATGAAGCTTACACAGTCATGAAGAGTCTTGATGGCCTCGCCACAGCCCTAGTCATGGACTTGTATGATAGGTTTCCTAATCAAGAACCATTAAAACAGATCAAGGAGAATTTGCTTCAAACCGGAGTTATCTCGACCAGTCAACTTCAAAACATCATCTCATTGTTAACGGGACCTGTTCACGAGATATTAGAACTAACGGGACTCTATAAGATCACAGGACATCCTGATATAGACACGGAAGCTGGGATCAATAAAGTTTATGATCGCGTCACCAAACCAAACCCCGTCACACTGGGTGCTGTAATGGATCTGCAATCCATAGCAACTGAGAACTTTTGTGACGCCTACTATAAAAAGCATCACCGATGGCCCATAGTCACTTTAGAACCCAAAATTTCTCCTCGTTTAAGGTATGCCATCCTCCATAATCTCTGGTACACTGACGCCCGCATCCCGGATCTCCTCCCACCGGTCTTCGAGAGAGATTTTTTACATGTGAAATTGGAACAATGTTTAGACTTTGATCCAGTGGAAACGCTCTTTCCTCTTCTGAAAGATACCGCACTGTCAAGAACCCCGGATAAACTAGGATTAGATTATGTTACTACTCCCTATGGAGTAAGTCGCCGGTACAAAGAAAAGGCCACCCTATCTGAGACAAGAACTTTGGTTCATTTCCTTTGCCATAAGAACCCATCAGAAGAAGTGAAAAAGTATTTTAGGGCCTATATTGACCAGGATCCAATAATTCAACATTATTTAGTTATTAAACTTACCCAAAAAGAAAGAGAATTGAAGGAGGATGGGCGATTCTTTGGACAATCTCCATTTGTTGAAAGAATGCGGAGGTGCATCTTAGAATTCAATCTCTCGAACTTACTGTCAAAATATCACCCTTCCCAAATGATGACTCAACCTGAGCTAGATAAAATGGAAAGATTGTACGACTATAATCGACTTCCTTGGAACCTCAAAGATCATTATATCATCATGTATTCCGCTGATGTCGAAGGTTGGAATAATGCCCAGAGAAGAGCATATCTAGAACCTACAGCCCGAATCCGAGAAGATGCGATATTTGGATATCCAGGAGCTTTTTCTCTGTTCATGCATGTTTTTGAGCAGGCACATATCTATGCTATGGACTACATGATGTGCTGGGAATGGGAAGGGCAATTAGGTGGTATCGAGGGCCTCGCCCAAAAGTCTTGGTCGTTAACCTATGATGATATTGGTTCCGGAGCGTGTAAGAGATTAGGATATGACCATGTCCGTTTAATGAATGGTGATGATTATCGTATTCTGTTTTTTGTTCCTAAATCATCCTGCACTGAAGATGAATTACCTAACCTAATCAACTTGATCTCCCAATCCTTGAAGGATGAGTTCCACCGGTTCGGATTCAATTTGAAAATCGAAGAATCCTACTCCTCAATGGTGTTATTGGGATTTGGAAAAGTTTATCTCTTAGATGGTGTCTTCCAATCTCAAACCTTGAAGAAAGGAAGTAAAATGCACGGCTTGGCCAACTTGATGGGAGATCTTCCATATGAATATATCAAGGGTGTTTGGGCTGAAGCTGTCTCGACTTGTTCGGTCTCCACAAATCATCGGGTCATTTATATTCTAGCATGTGCTCTGACATTGATGTACGTGCATCGGGTCTCTCCTCTTCCCCTTCGGAATCCTGAACTATTATTGAGAATTTTGCTTGTTCCGTCAGATGTCGGTGGATTTCCGATACTTTCCTTACTACGTGTAATTTCAAAGGGTGACTCTGACAATTTCACCCTCTGGATCAGCTTCTATACTTATTTGATGAAGACACCTCAATTTCGAGACATCATTATTCCAATTATTAACTTCATTTCCACTACTTTGATTACTTCTAAAGATTACCTTCCCTTGGCAATGAATCCCTATTCTGTTCCTAAGAGAGGACCCCAAGGAGGAATGGCCTATTTGAGGAACTTATTGAGGAAAGCTCTCCCCAACCTAGTTCAGAATGTTCAGTTCAGACAAGTAATCCTCGCGGCCTCTCCTCAGAAGCTGGCTACATTTATAAAGAGGCTATACAGTTCCCGTATGATTCCAGTGAAGGTCTTCAGTGTCCTATATGAGACCAGTGTGTTTGGGGTTCTATCTGAATTCCTTGAAAAGTTCTCATCTTCCCGATCCATACTTGATGCTGCATTCGGGAGTCGCAACTTCAGATATTCTCAGAGACAGCAGAGAATCGCAAGATCAAAGGACACCTCCTGGATAGAGTGGATACTTCTGAGATTACAACAGCCCAAATTAATTGAAAGGAACGATGTGATCCATGAAATGCTGCTGACTATAAATGAAAATACTTGTCCAACTCTCCTCAGTCAGTCGATTCGGAATTATTGTTGGGGAAAGGAACTATTCGGAGTCACATATCCGAGCCCCGTCGACCAAGTATCAATCCAATTTCCCTCCCTACTGGCTCACGGTGCTGAACACACGGAGGGCTTCAATCTAATCACTCTGTGAGTGGCTCCAATCCCACCAGACACTAATTTGGCATACTCTCATGGACCATTCAAACCCTATCTGGGGATTAAAACTGACATGAAGCTTTTGAGGCCTGAAGTGGAGATTGATGGATCAAGTCCAGCTGCTCAACGCACAAAAAAGTTGTTACAGGTAACGCGCTACTTTGCAAAACTAGGACCCACAGCAATGGATTACATCAAAGAGAATCTCGAGGACTTAACAGGGATAGATGCTGATTGCTTGCTGTCAGGAGCCTGGACACACACGTCCGGATCTATAACTCACCGAGTTCCATCGTCATTTTGCTACTATGACGGGACCAAACTCATACCTCAACCAGAGTACTTGGGTGAAAATCGACACCTCAACTGATTCAAGACTAATGGCAATATCAGGGGATTGGACTTTGAATTATGGGTACCTTTTTGTTTTCTTGCATTATTGGACTTTTCCTACTTTTGAGTACAACACCACCGTAAACAAGGGTTATCCGGCGCGGGTGATTTGGGTCAAGATTCGACTACAAGATGACTGTCCAACTTGTTTCTTTGAAGTCTCGGATGAACCACTCCTACAAACATGGACTACAGGTGGACCTCCAAAGTTACATTCTGGGTTGCATCGGAATCCTTACGTGGGGTTTTCAGCTGAACAAAAGGAGATCCTAGCAAAACGCCTCAGAAGAATTCTTGAATTGAGAAAGATGTCCCATCGAATTCGTCTCGATCAGCAAAACCCAAGAGATATTTCCTTGGCTTACGATGTATTGGCCGCCAGATTGATCGACCAAATTTCCATCCCCTCAACCCAGTCTGGGGGGTATCAAGGAAGGAGCGTCTTGTCTGAAACTCTCCAGTTAACCCATGCTTTCTCTGGGAAACATCAAGTCCTAACTAGAACTGATTTCAAACGCTGTCATCCTAAGAATGTCCTGGATCGATTAGTTGACCTATTATTAGAATATATCTGGGAAAGATTTCCCAACTTAATCCTTGGAGGTTGTGCTGCTTCATTGGAATACTTGGACTTGCAGGAACTTCCATTCATGGGATTTTTGTCCCACATACGAACAATCCCCTTAGCTTGGGTTGTTCTCCTCTCATTGATCCGGACAGAGTATCCAGATATAGCTTCACACAGCCTCAACAACCCAGATGAGCAACACAGAGTGTTATTAAGGTATTGTTCCAGACAGATTGATAAGATGTCATTGCAGTACGGTGGACTCATCAATAAGGAATACTCCATAGCTTGTGCTCGATACCCGTCAGAAGAAGATATGTTACCATCCCTGGAAGTGGAACTAACACTGGTGGAAATTAAAGTCCTTAGATCCTGGGCAGCTTCTGTCTTTTGTCGTTCCTTGATAGACAGGTTGTTGCGATTAGAGTGTGTCTCTCCAGGGGATCTAAAGGTCCTCGAACAGCTAAGTTGGATTGAAAGAACTCCAGACCTAGGCCGGAAGCTTCTTGAGTCGGAGGACTCAGTGAACCTGTTCACTTTAGGTTCTAGTCTCGGAATTGTCTCCCAATTTCTTAGGATCTGTGGCCTTCACTCAAACCAGGCACAAGCTGTGATTACCGCAATCCAATCTAGGCCAAACTTTACACTACAGATTAAAACAGCTGTTCTAATTGATCAAGTACATGAGTTACTACAAGTGACAGTTCTAGCACGATTCATTCCCCTGGACGAAGTAAGTACATTATTACGAACTTTGCCTAATCCCTGTTATGAGGATTACATGACATCATTACGGAATCCACCACAAGAGGCCCCGAGTATTCAAAAAGCTGTGGTCTCCCTGAGATCTGGGGCATTAACTCAGCATGCTGTCGTCTGTTCAACCTTGCCTCTACGTGGGAATAAATCTGAACTTGATCAGAGTCGAATAGACTCCATAGAAAAGTTCTGCATTCCACCGGAGCTCGTAAATGAAGATGAACCATCAATCCACGCAGCCATAAGGATGGTTGGAGAGACTACTACATCACCCATGAAAATTCTTGAGATTATTCATATTCTTCTCCAGATACCACAAGATCATCAAGGCAGCATTCTCTGTGCAGGAGACCAAAACGGAGGGTATTCCCTTGTTCTCAGTCAGTACTTCAAGAGAGCTCGGATTGTTTTTAACACCCTAGCCAATGATCCGACCAATCCTCCTCCTCTTCTTCCAGCTGATTTAATCAGGCTTCCCACACTGGACTTAAGGCGGATTTCATGGGCCAACTATACATCTGGTGAAAATGATTTGACTCTCCCCTCCGGCATTGCCAGCATAATTAGGGATTTACCAAAAGCCCCTGACCTGTTCCTCATAACCTGTGATGTGCAAAATCAAGGACAGCAGGTGACTCTAACCATCCTTAATAATTTGATCCAGATCTGTCTTAAACGTGCCGTTCCTGGATGCAGTTTAATATTCAAGACGAGTCTAAAACCCGCAAGTGGATTACCCCATGGAATTCTTCTCCTCTCCCAATTCTTCAATCGTCTAGTAATGATGAGGTGTCAATCATCACATTGCTACTCTCGGGAAGTCTTTCTAATTGGTTTGGGGTGGCATCAAGGAGAGAGGATTGAAAGAGTTCACGGCTAGTGCGCTGAGTTCTCTCCAACAATTGGTAGCCGTTGTTAATCGGATTAATCTCACCATGTCCGAAAGGGAATTGCCCCTAGACTTTTCACAAGCTGAGAAACTCTTAAAACTTGCACGGAAATTGAATCTTCTCATTCCAGTCTCCACATTAACCCGAAACTTGAATGTCGATTTAGGAGGATTAAGTCAATTCCCACCCAATCTGACCTTCGGACAATACTTGAATGAGGTTTCAAAGACTTTAAAGACTATAATCAAGAGAGAATTAAGGCTTGTAACAACTTGATTCGAGCCCATCGAGATTCCATGACCGGAAAGTTTAAATTTCCAACACGGACTGGAGATCTATCCGTAGATCGAAGATTAAAAGAAATTGATCCGACCCACATTCGTCGGCGTGTGCATGCCATTGCCAAATTACAATTCATAAAAGCTTGGTTCAATCAAGCTCATGAAACCAACACCAATTTTGAGACTATCCTGATCATACGGGCTAGTCTCTGGATGAGTTGTCAATCCGTCATCCAAGAAGGTCCTGACGGATTCTGCGAAGCTCAACATTACCACGCTCACCTGGGGAATTTTTTGTCCCAGAAACATTTACATCGGAATCTGCGGAGATGTTGCTTAGCATTGACCGGATGGATTTGGGTTCATTATTGCCTCTGAGAAGATGAAGTGAAGATGATATCCCCTCCCGAATGAACTCTCAAAGAAGGATCCTATCTATACTGATATGTCTGATTGATGAGGAACAAGATATTAATAATTATACCTCCATAAATAGGTTGTGGTTTATTGTATTAGAGTTAACATTAAGAGTTTGTTAATTTGTTCATTATAATTTATAAAAAAAAGGGCGTAGGGTAGTAGCGACCTCATCGCCCGCAGGGCCCAGCCGGAGGGCAGGGACTGTGCAGTCAGCCCGGTTTCCTCTACCTACAAAGAGGCGCTGACCGCTGTCCTAACCTAGACATCCTCCCTTTCATATTCCTCCCTCCCATTCCACCGGGAGTAAGTGGGTGGATCGAGTAGCTCACTTTCTTCCGCTACCTAAACCTTAAGCATTTTCCATCTGGAAAGGCTCCTAAACCCTAGTTTCCCTTTCCTTCCTTACCCCCCGTCTCCCAAAGTCCAACCCTACGTCACAGCTCACGTCATCTCAAGCCACGTGGGAGCCGGGATATGTCGATTAAAAGCGACGAACAGGGCAATGGCACATAATACCTGGCCGTAGGTATAAAAGGCGCACCCATCTGTGATGGAGAAAAGAAACTTGAGAAGCCTCGGAAAAGAGCCGCTGCCTGGGGAGCGCCAGGGCACCTCTGGAGCCATCGCTGGAGGTGACAGTATGCGAACCGATGGTGGCAGGATGCTGACAGGGCGGGCACCTGCCGGGGAACCCGAAGAACCTACAGCCTACCATCGAAGGAGAACCCAACACTCACCATCTCCAGCAGAACCAGCAATTGATGTTTCAATGGAAACTCAACCACTGAGCACTCTTGCTGGCAAGCTAAGGCAGAAAACGAAATGGACTGAAGAAATGAATGAATACATCGTTTACTGCTACCTCAAAATAACTAAATTGGAATCCGACTTAACAGCATATAGAGAACCATTGTACCAAATGGTTATTAGCAAATACCCAGAACTTTCCACAAAGACAGTTCAAAACATTGTCGATCAAAAACGTTCTATACTAGTCAACAAGCGACTCCGAGAATCGCAAATATACACAATTAAGGAAAAAATAAAAAAAGAGTTGGGACTGCATCAATTGATGGGAACGGAAGAAAATGAAAATCTAACAGATTTAACTTGTTCTAGTAATGGGAACGTTAGAATCAACCTCAGCGAAACCCCACCATCTGACAACAAAAATGAACTGGAGAACTTAGTAAAACAACACTGGGAGGAATCGTATGCCGAATTTTATGGATCAGACCCTTTCCAAAGACCGAAACTGCCAAAACTTCAATTAAGGGCTAAAACAAATCTCATTTTGAGCGAAGTCGATAGAATTCTTCAGTATGAAACAAAGAATATGCACAATATAGAATTACTGCATAACTTTGTGTTCATTGGTGCTGTCACAGTACTTAAAGCTAATGGCCAGAAGCTAATTTTAATGAGTGATAGAAAGCAAGTTCAGCCTGTGCAGCCTCCTTGGGAACGGCGACTTCAACACCAAATTGAAACACTGCGTAAGAGCATTGGTAGACTTTCTCAAACACTCAAAGACAACTGCAGTGCCAAGATTAAAAGAGAAGCAGAGAAAATTATGTTCAAATATAAAAATGAAGGAAACCAGACAATCATCACGGTACTTGATCATCTCAAACAAACTTTCTGTTAAAAGTAACAGGCTAAGAAGATACCGCGAAAGGGATACGCTTGGTTCAGGGTCGGGGGGTGGATGCAACGTAGATTAAAGGACTCGAATGGTAATGGCATCTGTGTGCTTTGCGGTGATAGGGAAGACTGGATCCATATCCTTTTAATTTGCAGTGCGACCGAAACTTGGAGAGGAAAATGGATGGAATGGGAAATTACTACTTCAACATAGGAACGTAACGCTCGCCCAAAACATTCTAGGGGATAAAAGAGCTAACTTCATGAAAGAATTAGGAACATTTCTCGGAAAGGTTCGGACCACTAGAGAAACGGAAATTAAGGAGTGGGAAAACAGCAGTGGTTAGTACGAGCAGAGCCTAGACTGGAGAGAAATATGTAATAAATCAATAAACAAATTAAGTTAAATAAATTAAAATTAAATTAATTTAAAACAAGTTAAATAAATTAAAATAAGTTATATCAATTAAAATTAAATTAATTAAAATAAGTTAAATAAATTAAAAATAAATTAAATTAAAATAAAATAAAAGGAAACGGCTAAAATAAAGCACATTAGGGGGCGAAGGGAAGTGGGAATCGGAAAGGTTAGGGCAGAGGCGTTGGTGCGGACGATTTTCTGTGGTGCTGTTTGTTTTCAGGTGCGGTGGAGGCCAAACACTGGAAGGAGAATGCCTGACGCCCGCGCCAAATAAATAGTCTAAAAACCGGATAGAGTAGCATGTACTCGGCTTCTGACGGCAGGTTTTTCCCCCTTCAGGGGTTTTTCCCTCAGCCGTACCTTATGGTCTCGTTTCCGCGGCTTTGAGGCGATGGAGAGACCATTTGGGGTGAATACCAGAAGGCGAAAGGTTAGAACTCGGTAGAATGTAGGTATTGTAATGGCTTAAAGGCCTTCGGCCTAGCCACATTGGATCAAGTTTCTAATTTGGCTGTAATAATTACCTATTAAATAAATAAATAAGAAACAAAATAAACTCTTCCAAATAAATGAAAAACAGTTCTACCGCTCTATCCAGATGGATAATGCTCAAGGATTGAACCAAGGTGAAATGCCAGACGCGCAAGAAGTGAATAGGTATTGGGGAGACATATGGACACAAAGTAAGCAGCACAATTTTAATGCTGAATGGATCCAAACTGTTAAAGATGAGTGCGAAGACATACCCATGATGAATGACCATAGTATACACATTGAAGATGTTAAAAGAGCTGTAAAGAAAACTTTGAATTGGAAGGGAACCGGGAGAGATAACATACATAATTTCTGGTTTAAGAACTTTCCAGCATTCACGAAACAATGGCAGGGTTATTCACAAAAGCCCTGAATAATCAAGAAGCCCTACCATCATTTTTAACTTATGGATTAACTTATCTTATCCCAAAATCCAAAATACCCAGCTCTGATCCCGGGAAATATAGGCATATTACATGCTTACCAACTTTATACAAACTACTAACTTCCATAATAACAGATAAGATATATAAGCACCTTGAAGACAATAACATCCTGGCTGAAGAGCAAAAGGGCTGCAAGAGGGGTCACAAGGCTGCAAGGAACAGCTCATTATAGATGCGGCAGTCTCTGGACATGTGAAGAAAACAGGAGGGACGTTATATACAGCTTATATTGATTATCAAAAAGCCTTCGACAGCTTACCTCACTCCTGGCTAATTGATGTGCTTGATATGTACAAAATAGACCCATTGGTTGTATCGTTTCTAAAGGCACAGATGCAAAGGTGGACAACCAGATTGCACATTTGCACGCAAAATAATCATGTCAATGCAGGAGACATACATATTAAACAAGGAATCTTCCAAGGAGACTCTCTTAGCGCTCTGTGGTTCTGCCTTGCTATGAATCCCTATCGACTTTGTTAAATAAAGATCAAATGGGCTACAAAATCAACAGCAAAATCGATCATGTACGCTTATCCCACCTGCTGTACATGGACGACTTAAAATTATTCAGCACCACAAGAGAAAAGCTTAATCATTTGCTTGACACTACTGCAAAATTTAGCAATGATATTGGAATGCATTTTGGCGTCGAGAAATGTAAACTAAATGCACTGCGGAAAGGAAAGTGGCAACATCAGATGGACAGCCTGGACAGCCAAGATCATCTATCAGATGGATTACACCCTTGGAGAAGGAAATGCTAAACACGAACGAATTCATGCCATGAATCCTGAGGAATATTACAAATATCTTGGATATTTACAAAGATTTAATGTTGACCAAAAAATTACAAAATCTAACATTACCCAGGAATTTAATACACGTCTGAGAAAAATTCTGAAAACTAAACTCAGTGCTGGCAGGAAAATTAAGGCTATAAATACCTATGTAATTCCAGTGCTTACCTACAGCTTTGGTATTGTCAGATGGACACAAACCGAACTAGAGGCACAAACTGCAGAGTACTTTGCACCAGATTTAGATGTCACCACCCTAAAAGCGCAGTTGAGAGATTCCACCTACCTAGGTCTTTAGGAGGAAGAGGTGTCATAGATATTGTGAATCTCCATCACCAACAACTGGAGAGACTGCGTCAGTACTTCCGCGAAAAAGCTAATGGAAGCAACATACATCGGATTGTAACATACATTGACCGGAAAATTACACCATTGAATTTGTCTGATGAAACAATGAACCTACAAAAGCAAATACAGACCAATGAGATGAAAATCAGCAACTGGAAAGAGAAGCAACTTCACGGACGCTACCCATACCAGATAGAGGGAGAACTGATGCACCGTAAGTCGTCAATTAAATGGCTGTGCTTGGGAGAACTTTTTGCTGAAACAGAGGGTTTCATGGTAGCTATTCAGGACCAAGTAGTATCAACTAAAAACTACCGTAAATTTATCCTGAAAGACAATAACGTTCGTGATGACAAATGTCGGCTATGTGGAGAACATAGAGAAAATATAGACCACATTATCAGTGGATGCAGCTCTCTAGCATCCTCAGAATATACAAAACGACATGACGACGTTTGTAAAGTGGTTTATCAGCAACTATGCCACAATAATAACCTTTTGACGGGTAACCGAACACCATACTATAAGTACACACCCGAACCAGTCATTGACACAAATAATCACAAAATGTACTGGAACAGGTCCATAATAACAGATAGGTCTGTATCATGTAATAAACCGGACATTGTATGGCATGACAAGAAAAATAAAAAGGTGTATCTGATTGATGTCGCAGTCCCGCTGGCTCACAACATCCCAAAGAAAAGAAGTGAATATATTCTAAAATATCAACCTCTGGCAAATGAGATAAAGGAAATGTGGAGCGACGTGGAAATGGTGACGATTGTACCAATAATTCTAGGCGCCACTGGTGAAATTCCTAAGTTCCTACATGAATCCCTAGCTGAACTGCAACTGAAGAAGGGTTATACATCCAGATGCAAAAGATTGTCATACTGGACACATGTAACATCGTGAGGAAGTTTCTGAACATTGATGGTTGATCCAGTGCTGATTATGACAGTTGGAACGTGTGTCTCTTGTTCATGGTAACCGAGATGCACGAGTGGAAACAAGTTAAATTGTGATGATAGTAATAATAATAATAATAATAATAATAATAATAATAATAATAATAATAATAATGATAAAAGTCCCAGTGCTATTAGTGATGACCTACATTGAATTAAGTATATTTTTTAATTTCACTACATTAGAGGGAAGAGTCTGTAGTCCTTCTGCAGGTAGTTTGTTCCAATCTACTATAGTACGATTCACAAAGGAGAACTTGCCTACATCAGTTCTTTGCTTTCTACATCGTATTTTCCAGGGATGGTCTCCTCTACTTTTATAATCAGGTTTCTGTAATCTTTTACTGATGTCTGCCCATGCTGAGTCCCCTTTGTATGTCTTGTACATTACGCATAAACGCGCCCGTTCCCGTCTCTTAGGTAAGGGTTCCCATTCATCTCGTTCATCAACGCGTCCATGATTTACAAACTTTCCGGCCCGTTTTTGAATTTTATCTAACGCCTCGATTTGCCCTTTTCTGTACGGGTCCCAGCAGGCCGCTCCGTACTCTAAAATAGGACGGACAGGTGAAGTATATGCCAAGGATCGGGCATTCGAACTACTGTTTTTTAGAATGCGCATTACAAAGTGCAGCGCCCTCCATGATTTTTTGACCGTATTGCTAATATGATCCGACCAACCCAAGTCGCTACGCAGGACCAAACCCAAGTACTTACAGATTTTTACACGCGGTATATCGTTAGTTCCTAACTTGTAATTCGAGTGTACATTCGAGCAAGATTTGGTAAAACAAATGAATTTACTCATTTCCGGATTTAATTCCATCTTATTTCTGCACGCCCAGTTCCATATACAGTTAAGATCGTTCTGTAAAACATTTTCATCCGAAGACGCGCCAATACTCCTATATATTATGCAATCATCAGCGAAAAGTCTAACTTTCGATTTTATTCCAGTTGCAATATCATTAATAAACGCTAAGACTAGCAATGGCCCTAACACACTCCCCTGGGGGACCCCAGAGGTTACATCGGCTTTCGATGAGTGTTTGTCACCTATTCTGACTGCTTGAGTTCGGCCCGTAAGAAATTCTTTAATCCACAAGATTATTCGATGATCTAATCCAGTTTTTGACAGTTTTTCAATTAAAAGGCCATGTGGAACCAGATCAAATGCTTTAGAAAAGTCTAATATTACTGCATCCACCCTACTCCCTTCGTCTAAAATTTTTTTTCGTTTTTAATAGACTCTGGAGTCGGAATTACGTATTGGATGTGAAAGACTTTATTCATTAGCCGTGAACGGAATATTCGATTGATTAATTTTTTTGTGTTGCCGGGCGCGTCAACTGCTTCGGTCATTAGTCCCGTTAGTGTAGTAGTGCATGTTTTTTCTCGGAAGAGGGCGGTGATTTTCTCCTCGCTGGATGGAGAGATCCGGCACCGACCTACCGTCGGCTAGTGGGGTTACCTCCTAACCAGTACTCTCCCACCAGCGGGGCACCGCCCCAGCCGGGCAAGCTGTAAGCTCCCGACCGGTCTCCCGGAATATGTGGTAGTGTGGTGCATGTTAGTGTAAGTGTGTGTGTAAGAGGAGGGGATAGGACAAGAAAGGGGAAGGACAGATCCCGCGCGGTCCGTAGCCCGTTTGGTAGGGTACTGCTCCGGCATTCGCCTGGTGTTGATCGGAGAAACCACGGAAAACTACCGATCAGAGCAGCCGGTCGCCAGAATTCTCCTCCAGACAGCGACTGAATTCGAACTAGCTGAAAAGCCAGTGTCGAAAATCCTGTCGCCGTGAGGACTCGAACCTAGGACCTCCCGGTCAGAGGCCCTGCAGTGACATCAGTTGATGCACTGAGCTACCGCTCCCGGTGGAATATTCGAATTAAGTGACGATTAACTTCGTATTGCTTCGTATTTCATTTTTCGAACAATGCAGCAAATATGCTGCATTGAATGCATTGACAACAGAGCTTGCCAGAGAGTGCTGTCACAATGGAATGGATCAAAAATTGGAAGGTGCAAACATGCCACTCTAGAAATACATGTTTTTATGTTACTATGTCCTATTAATCCAGTTCAATGTTACCTGTAAATTAATTGTAAAATTCCCGTGCTGCAGCAACAGAATTCATGTGTTTACTATCGTAGTAATGTCGTAAATTTTCGCATAATTCGTGAGATTTTAAGGTAACCGATAAAATGCTGAACATACCAAATGAACGGCCCTCGGGTTCGCACGATTTTTAACTTTTGGCCTCGGCAGTAACAACACTCGGAACATTTCTAGGTATGTTAATAGCTATAATACAATTACATTAATTGTCACTAGTTTGTATCAGATAAAGTTAAAAATTCGCAAGCAGTGTATTGTAATAATAATTAACACGTTTCGGGAATCAGCGGGAAGTTCCGTCTTTCGTGGCTCTACAGTGAGGAAAGTGGGTGATCCAATTTTAAGTGGCGTTTGAAGTAAAACTAGCTTAGTAAGTAAACAAATGAGACCAGATGAGATGCAGGGACGAATCTTTAGAAATAAGATATAGATCTAAGTATCATGAATTAATGAAGTATAACTTAACCCTAAATTCAAACTCAACAATTGTTTTGATCTTATTCAAACGTTTAAATAACGGAGATATCTAATAATCCTAAACTATTTTTCTTTGATCCAAAATTCACCAACTTACCACCCTCTGAACCACAAGTTGTTTATAAAAAACACATTATGAATTCTAAATCGTCTTATAAAGTAAAAATATATCTAATCAAAATATTAGTATTGCGCATTGAACATTGTTTTTCAACAAATGACATTGACATGACAAAATTTCTAAACAAACAGTCTTGCTAAAGGTTTTAACATGTCTCCATTATTTACTGAAATCTTTATGGAATATTTTGATAATAATTCTTTTAATCCTTGAGGGCTTTCAAGATCTCATTTTTATGCCTTTATGTCCATTTTTGTAACGTCTGGTTGTGTAGTTAAATGTACACATCTGTTGTTGGATCTATAGTATATAATGAATATTTCCTTAATAGCAAGTACTACACATAACCCATTCCTATGGACATCCATTCCTATATCCGTCAACAATCAATAACTTGTAACACCAATAAGAAATATTTAAATGCGGCAACACGGACAGCTGGCTCCATCAACCAGTATTGCTGAATACGCCGCGAATATAGCCTTCACGTCAAGTCGGTAGGCTGGTTCCTCCAACCGTATCCCTCGCTTACGCTGGGTAGGTAACCTTCAACAAGGTACCCTCACGAGGCAACAATTTCTTCCAACAATCTCCGTCACAAAGGAGCAACAGTGGTCCTCGTTGGACCTATATTATCATGCGTTCCCATGTTACAGTATCCAGGATCAGGTGTATTCCAACTTATTTTTTCGTGATCAAATCACCTTCTTACTCCCTCTTTTGAAGGGTAATTTGACCCCTTAAAGAGATTTGTCCCCAGAAAATAAAAACATTAACACTTATTATCTTAATTATTCATCCCAAACAAAACATAGAAAATTCAATAAAATATGTGGAAATCGATATATTTCCTTTGTGATACGCGAGTTCAGCATGACACATTTCTATCCCCATAAACTGTCCACAAATACGGATGTGAATTGATTTAAAATTACAGATTTTTTCAGACAAATAATAAACTATTGTTCTTATAAACTTCGGAAGGCAGTTAGGCTTCAAGTTGTATTGAAACGTCGATGATCAAAAAAATTGATATTTCATTCGAATATTAAACATTCAGAAAATCTATTAAATTTGTATGAATTTAAATTATATCTAATCATAATATAAATAAACTTCATCGTACTTCTACGAGATATGAAACAATTCCGGTAATTAGTTAATTGGGAGTAAATAACAAAATATTCAAACACAATCATATGATTCCACTCCTTTTCTCAAAAGAATTTGTGAAGGAAGAAATAAAATTAAAGTAGAATTTAGACTGCACAGTTAGGCTTAAGAAATTACAAAACGAGCAAATCTAAATTTCTGATCCATTTGTTCGTAATTATTGCATTAGCACTTTTATGATATCAAAATTGTGGCAAGGACTCCAGGGAAAGTACGAAAACAAATAAAATATGAACGAAGAAATGCAAGATTCTGATATTTTCTGCTGTAAACACATTTCAAACTCAAAATAGTATTATTCAGTATTTTTTAACGTCGTGAGTTTTTTAACGTCTGACACACTAGTAGTATGAGGGAAGAGCTAGTCTCGAATCAAATGTCATATATGACTTTCCATTCAAGACTCGCCCTTCTCTTACAATACTCTTTCCACAATCTGAAGAGAAATTGGAAGATCACATATCTAAAACGTAGAATAGAAAATCATCACTGTGTTTATGGAAACCACATTTTATTTAGCCACCATGTTTTATTTGCCCAAGCCGAATCTTTGTACGTCAGCTGACAAAGGGATGAGCCCCTAGGAGAGGAGACGCCGTGAAAAGACAGGTAGGCAGAATTTTTCTTAAAAAATTCCGCGATTTCTGATTTCTACTAATATCGAATAACTGGAAATGTCCCCAAATTTATATTAGCTAAGCAGGAATTCACCGGCATCCAAGAGTTGACGAACGAGCTTCTTGGGTGCCAGCCTATTGCGAGTGTTACAAAATGAAAACAAAATTATTTACAAAATACATATTCTTGATTAAAAACAAATATACAAGTGTTCACAAATGAAATTGTTATTTTGAGTGCTATCTACGAAATAAAAACGTAGGTACATTTAAAAAATCAATATGGATTAAATTAGTTTTGTTTTTGCTCATCCATGTTTCCGATTTCGTTTGATCAAAAAAATAACAGAACTGTACATACTGAGTCCTTAAAATGTTCATGACACCACGTAATGATTTTCATGTCTATTGTTTTCTCTGTAGTAATTGACTCTGTGAGTCATAGCCGACACCTGAAGAAGTGGAAAGACTAACTTCACGAAACGTTAGGCAATAAATTCTGTTAAGTTCTTTTAACGAGTTATTATAACAAATTTTCTATAGTTTCTAATCTTTGTTTGAAAGACAAAAAGGATACCCTAATATAATTAACCGTTTTGACTCGATCATTCTCCATTTGACTAATGGTAAATAAACTGAATGCTACAATAAAACCATCGATTCCTTCTCGTGAAAGTTGCCTTGGCCGAGAATGGACCAGTCAGGCACCTGTATAACCTACTTTCATAGCACAAATAATTGTTAACCTGCATTGGTTATATATAATAGTACATTATGAAACGATGATGGGTATAAATACACGAGTGTGATATGATACGAGCGAGTATCGTAAACTTCACACGAGTGTATTGTGTAACCATTACATACGGTACTTTTTCTACGACTTTTATAACTTTTATATTGAATCGTTTCGTGGCAGTTGACATGCATGATAGAGCCAAGGCCACCTACCGCACAGCTACCCTACCTGCAGCAGGTGGCTTTGGTTTACTAGTTCGCCTGCGAGAGAATACAAAAGTTGCGGCAATAATTCCGAGTTCCCCATTTTCGCTTTTTCTCTTATTTCTGGAGGTGTTAACTTCTCCTCTGATTCACTAGGCATTTCAAACTAAAGAACTGGCCGGTTTTAAAGAACAAACACACGGCAGCTACATATAACACACAATAACTTGAGTTCTGATCTTAACTTCAGTCAAATGTTCCCTGTACCACTATCGCTGCGCTAATTAAATAGGATCAAAGTGAAATAACGATCCAATTTATTTTAAATAATATTCCATATAAACGTACTGATAATAAAAGAAATTAAAACTGATAAACATAATATAACATTAATTGAATTTAATGTTATATTACACAATCGAACAAAACATTTACTAGAACGATTCTGAATGATTAATGAAGTGACAATACTTGGTTTGTAAACTTCTCTGTGATTGGTCCAGAACCTGTTTCATAATGAAATCTGTATCGTAATGAGTATCATTATGCAACGGGTTGCAGCCATCACATGACATAATGGGAGTAGAGAAAAATTTTTAACTTGTTAGAGATGCTATGCTAATGTAGCTATCTGTTATACCTTAACGCTTCTTAGTCCCTCATATTTTTGTTTTTACTATATCTGGGATGAATGATTTTGATGCTTAAGTGGTGATAAGTGTTGATCATGGTACGACATGCGTGACGGAGCAACGGTGGAATTATCGATTCCGGGCGTTTCAATATTGCAAAGAACATTAGTATCGTACGTATAGTGCATTTTTTATCGAGGGAGGTGACGGTGATGTTCGTCCACTGGCTAGAGACATCCGGAGACGACGTCGGCTTGCGGAATTTTCTCCAACCCCGTATGTCCCACCAGCGGGGGCACAACCCCAGACGAGAGAATCTCTTAGTTCCTGTCTGGTGGTAAGAGATGAAGGTAGGCCAACGAAGGAAAGGAAAGATCGCGCGTAGTTCATGGGCCATTTGTTAAGGTACTACTTCGCTATTCGCCTGATATTGATCGAAGGCAGCACGGAAAACTACCGATCAGAGCGACCGGCCGCTAGAATTCTCCTCCAGACAGCGCCTTAATTCGCCCTGCCCCCGACGGGCTAGAGTCCTAGGACCTGCAGTGACAATTGTACCCTGAGCCACCTCAACCGCTGTGACGGAATGAGAGGCAGGAGACAACGTGCCGCGCGTCGCTTTGCCTACGGATCGTTCGGGTGTTGAACCGGGCTCCCTTGGGCGGAAGGCGCGAGGCCGGGCGTCGGGCCGGCGCTCCCTCTGGAGGCTAAAGACGGGGCCGGCGCGACGCCTAATGACTTGCGGCGCGCCGCGCTCTGTGCTCGGGCCGGGTGGGGTGCGGTGGGGTGGAGCGGGGGCTTCCGGCGGCGCGAGGGAGCGCTGATTGGGGCGCACGCGGGGGCGCCCCGGGCCTAACGCGGTTTGCGGCCGCCGCTGTCCACTCGCCAGCCCGGCAGCCAGCCCGCGGGCCGCCCAGGCCAGCGACCGGTAACCCGCGCCGCCCGCGCCCTCGCCCGCGCCAAGTTTAATAGCGCGCGCGCCCGCTCGCCACCCTCCAGCCACACCTCCCCGCACCGCCGCTAAGGGAAGCACTGAGCGGGTCGCTCGGGCTGTATGTGGGATGTCCAAGTGGGCCACAATAGAACGGGGGAAGGGCTCATCGTGGTCGGTGGGCATCACTGCCCTCAACTGGGAGAGATGGTTCAGGGCATCAACTGATGTCACTGCAGTCCTCGGACCGGGAATCCTAGGTTCGAGTCCCGACAGTGGCAGGATTTTCGACACTAGCTTTTCTGCTAGGTCAGATTCAATCGCTGTCTGGAGGAGAATTCTAGCGACCGGTTTCTCTGATCGCTCGTTTTCCGAGGTTTCTCCAGTCAACACCAGGTGAATTCCGGAGCAATACTCTAAGAATCGGGCGCGATTTGTCCTACCTCATCCTTGTCCTAACCTGTCCCCTTACACACACAATAACATTCACTACACAACTAAACATGCCAGAAGACCGGCAGTTTTACTTACAAAAATTAAAAAAAAAATATTTTCGAGAAATTGAATATGACCTTATTTAAAGATCTTTGAAGGGTACATTCTCTCAAGAGAAAAGTCTCTCTCAAATATATCGTTGTAAAAAGACAAAAATGTCATCGAAAATTAGACCTGCGCCATTTTAAGTGATATTTCAACAACATAAGAGAAAACTTTATTTAAAAAATAGTGCCATGTTTGAAAAGATCATGAGGCTTCTTGTAAGGTACCCCCAAAAATGAAAATATTTGTTTCAATCTCCTAGGACCTCGCGTTCGGCCGGTTTTATCCGAGAATATTAGTTTTGGAGAAAATCATCTGAACGGTTTATGCGCTAGCTTTGATCACAGGACAGACAGACGTCTTGCCATCAATTGCCAATCAAGGACCCACAAAACTAGAATTCTGACTACGCAACGTGTTAGAGGAAGAAATTTGCTACATTTAGAAACAAGGTTTATGAATTGTTTCGACACCAGAGCAGATATCTACGAAAGAAGGTTTTCCATCAAAAAAATTGGACAGGGAAAGTCCAAACACATGGTGGCAACACCCATTACTTACATCTCAAGCTAATTCATCTCAATTAGGTTTTTCGTGTTGCTTCTTAATATGAATTCATTATCAGCTGCACTTATTTGTTTACGTCTTTGGTATATCTTTTTGTTTATATCTTTGGTAAGGAACTTAGTTATTTCGTGAACCAAAAAACAATTATTCCCCTTGTTTAGGGGTAGTGAATCAATTTCTTTCCGCAAGAGCACTATAAGAGATAAAATCCAAAATCTGTTGCTCATTTGTCGATACAAATAGTTTCCATTACACAGGAATGAATATTTCTGATTATCAAATTTTTCCAAATATCCTTGCTGTTACCATTATACACAATTCAACCTAGTAAACTAAAAGAGCAGGGGTAGAGTTTTTGGAACTCAAGAAATGGTCACCTATTGTACTTCTTCCCGTATATCATACTCGGTTTTAAGTAAATAATAAATAAATCCATAGTTTTTGCGTACTTGGATTCAAACCTTATTTCCACCAACTGGGAACTCGTATATTTAAAGTAAATTCACATTCTATTTCTGGACATTAAACTTCATTTGCTGCGACGAACGTCCATGTGTTAGTTGTTGCCTTCTGCGGAGATGCCTGTGCACCCCTTCTCTTCATCACGGTTTCGGTCGGAGCTGCAGAGAAATTTCGGAACTTCTCGCTCGTTGGCGAAGCGCCTGATGAATTCTGGCTTTCGTTATTATCCCAGATTGAGGGGATCATTATCGTCCACAGTTCTCCTCCATGGGAATTAGACGCCAAATAACCATCAACTGGTCAGCTGAAGAGGATGTCTATCGCCTGAAATCCACCTCTACCACTAATCACAAGTTAATAGGCACGAAGTTATAGATCTCATCCCTTAGTCATACAAAAGCTAGGATGAACTCGAAAATTAGATCAAGCTAGTATATTCCTGGCTAATTAATTTGTGACGAGGGCATATATTTTATAATCAATAAAAAAGGAAAAAGTACGAAAACAAATACAACTGCATAAATAATTTTACGATTAACACACATTTTCAAATTTTTTCTCGCTTTGTAGAGGGAAAATAGAGAAATCAATATTTTAAAGAGTTAAAGGGAATAAACACCATTCCAATATTTATTAAAACCAATGCACAAATAAATATTACATAGTATATTTCCAGCGTTTTGCGGAAACTACAAATCCGCGAATACATAGTTTTACCTGAAAGATTTACCTCTGGCTATTACATATTCGATTCGTAAAGCACATGAACCCTCCGGTTCTTCGAAATGAAGATTCAAATATAAAAATCAAAAGTTGATAATTTTAAAATTATCGATAATTCCCAAGCACTATCTCCTATAAAGATGGTTCACCTAAGCAACAAGAGAAAAGAAATGCTCTATCTCAAGCAGCGATTTCTCCATGGATTCTGTTTCCTACAGATAAATCTTTATAGAATCATGTATTCAATTATTGTGATGATTACTTCACCAGTCATTAAAACTTTCGTGTTTATCAACGTTACTAATTAGACATGCGCTTACTAGTAAATTCAATACATTTAACTAGTTGAATGTGGCGTCCCCGACGCTATTAAATGTTTTAATAGTATTTTAATTTGTTGAAAATTTCTTTCATGCATAGTTTTTTTTGAAGTATGTTCTTACATTATCTGGCATTGGACTTAACAATGAATCGCAGTAGCTGATAATGATATATTCCCCTTGAAAAATTCCCAACATTTAATGGCCTTGTATGTTACCTCTATATGGGAGTACTGGTAGTATTTCAATTTTAAAATTATAATCGCCGTAAAAAATACTTCGAAGGTATTGATGATGCGTATAGATTTTAATACATATTTTTTATTGTTTTTACGATTTTTGCTAATGTGCACAAAGATAAACCAGTAAGCTGTTCTTCTGTGTTATTTTCTAATCTTAATATATCATTTCATTCTCGATTAGTTCCGAAAATTTTGCCGCAAAATCTTCTACAACTACATTTGATTCTTCCCCGGATTTGCTTAATTTGTTATTTTTCTCCCGTAATTTTTGAAGAGATGAAAACTCCACAAACTCACTCTACTATGTGTTCTCTTCCACTTCTGCAATTTATTTATTTATTTTACGTCAACAGTTAAATCTGAATATGACATACTATGGAGAGATCTGCACATTTTTTAAAATTCTGTGATCCCTACACTAAGTGTTATACTACATGAATTTTGAATTTAAAAAAAATTGCTCTATTAATCGTTATGTATGCGAATATAAACATTACTAGCTGAAGTATCCGGCGTTGCTCGGGCATTTATTACAGTAAATTATTGTACAGGAAGAGGAATTCAAACTTTTCATGCCCTGCGGCGGGACCTATCTCGATATCTTCCATTGTATCCCTTCTCCGCCCCACTCTCTGCCATGCTCTACCCGGCCACGCCATGATAGCTGTCTTCTCTTGACCCCCATTTAAAAATTTCCGGATTACCTCGCTCTCTTTTCCACAAATAATTACATTTTTCTTATTTGAAGTTCCAGCTTTTAAACATTCACTTTATAACTAAAACAATAAACAAATCTAAACTACAAAATAAAATACTTGTACTCTTATATAAAATGTTTGTGGAGTTTTATATAATATTCCAACTCTATCAAAATAATCACGTTGTAAAACTTAACCTATTTTTATATTTTTTCTTCTATTGCATTCATAAAAAAGTTTTGAAATTGATCTGCCAACTCGTGACCTTGAAGGCACTTACTGTTTTAAGCTGAGTATAATATGCGAAAGTTCATGCACGGGTACGGTAGTAGGTAGATCCGGAGTAATAGTTATAGATGTCATAACGTAATTGATGATTCATAATCATAATAATTAATGAAAATACTTGTATCTATTCTGAAACATAATTACCAGTTTTTATATTTCTGAAAATGACAAAAATATATATGTTTAATGTCCTGTGTGCTAGTAACACGTTGTATTAAACTTATTTGTTCAGGTAAATCAATTCATCATACGACTGATACAATAGAAAACAAATGATCCGCCAACATTACATTATGTGTAAATAATAAATTGACCATACACTGAGCCACATAACAAAACAATATTAACATCATTATTTTATCTCAAGTGACAGAGATTATGGATCCTGAAATATGACTAATAGAAACTAAAGGCTCCCAGATATTATTTGTTTAGACAAAAATATTTTTAGACCAATTAATTTTTGCTTATTTGTTTTTAGAAATATATGAATGACTCATTCATTGGGAGCAATTGATATGCAAAACAACTTTACAGATTAGTCTTAATATGTAAATGATCATTCCTAAATTACATACCACTGCACTGAAATTCATCCCATATTGAAGAAAAAATTTTACTGGCTTTACAAAATCATAAATAACTTTCCTTTTTTCTAATTTGTACAGGAGAGTTGAATAATAGAAACCAAGAACTCCCAGTTTTATTTATTTGCTCAGACAAACGTTTTGTTAGATAAATTAATATCTGCCTATTTTTTATAGAAAAGTATGGATGAATTCAATTATTGGGAGCAATTGATATGCAAGACTAAAGCACATAGTATTCTTAATAAATAAATGATCATTCTATAATTATCATCCACTGAACCAAACTTCTTCACATATAGAAGAAAAAAGTACAAAGCAATTGACATGCGATCAACATTACAGATTAGTTTTAATATGTAAATGGTCATTCCTAAAATACATACCACTGCACAAACCTTCTTCAAATATTGAAGAAAAGCTTTTACTGTTTGATTACCTGATGACAAATAGACATTTTCCATTGTACCAATTGTAACGTGAGAGCTGAATAATAGAAACCAAGAGCTCCCAGATTTATATATTTGCTCAGAAAATTGTTTTTAGATAAATTAAGTTTTTCTTATATTTTATGAAAAAATATGGATGAAATCATCCATTGGCAGCCATTGATATGCAAAACAATAGCACAGATTAGTCTTAATATGTAAATGGTCATTGCTTAAATCCCAACCACAGCACTAAACTTCTTCACATATAGAAGAAAAAGTACAACTGCAATTGATATGGCAAACAACTGTACAGATTAGTCTCAATACGTCAATTATTATTCCTAAATTACATACCACTGCTCAAAACTTCTTATTGAAGAAAAACGTTTACTGGGTGGGCTGAGAACATACAAACATTTTCCATTTTACCAATATGAACATGAATACTGAAAAATAGAAACAAAGGACTCCCAGATTTGTTTTATTTGCATTGACAAAATAGTTTTAGATAAATTAACTTTTTCCAATTATTTATTGAAAAAATATATGAATTAATTAATTCATTCATTCATTAGGAGCAAGTGACATACAAAACAACTGCACATATTAATCTTAATATTGTAATGACCATTGCTTAATTATCAACCACTGCACTAAACTTCTTTGCATGTAGAAGAAAAAAAGTAAAACTGCAAATAATATGACAAACAACTGTACAGATTAGTCTTAATATGCAAATGATCATTCTTAAATTACACACCACTGATCAAACTGCCTTCGCATATTGAAGAAAACATTTTACTGAATGGACTGAGAACATATACACATTTTCCATTTTACCATTTTGAACCTAAGAACTGTGTAAATGGTCAAATTGAGACTCCTAATGAACAGCTGCCCAACTACTTAAGAGAATTATTCAAATTTCTCCCCTTCTTGTAGTTTCTTTCTCCCCTTCTTGTTTTCAATGGCGAGAGTGAGTACTTCAGCAAGTCGATCTTCCCTCTGAGTAACCTATTCAAAATTTTAGTATACTGCCCATCTATTGGCATTTGTAATCTGTTTTGACAATTGTGACACTCGTTTAGTCAAAGGATTCAGCTGTCACAAAATTTATGTAAAAGAAGACTTTGTTTAGATTGTATACAATATGTGTATATTGTACATTGTACATTACTGTATATTCTGTACTGTATATTATTGTACTTTTTATTCTCTCAACTACCTCAATTATTAAACTCACAATAATTTCTTGCCACTTTGTATATAACACGGACAAAGAGCAATGCATGAACATTGACATTATTTACCACTTCAGTTCGGCTTTCTTTCAAATGTTCACACAGGGACATTACATAACCTTATTCAAACTCCAATGAATTTCGTAATAATTCTGGTCATCCCTGAAATCAGTAGTAGATCTCAGACGTCATCATCTGGTGTCGCGCAGCTAAACTTTTGGCATTGATGCACTCTTGAATCTGTGATGTAAGGCTAGGCGAAAAATGTCCAGAAAAGTTATTATTTTGAAAATATATTACTGTTTATGTTTGTAAATCATAGCCTATAGTACTCCAGGCCTTTAAAGGATGCTAGCACAAAAGTTTCATCGGCATTGGTTCAGTAGATTCAGAGATTACCGAGCTGGAAGACAACGCACTTCTGTCTTTATATATTAGTATAGAAAAGGCAACTGTTTTGTAAGTTTATGTAAATAAGATATTAGTTAAATTTAATAAGAATAAGTTGTGAGTCACATTCATTTGAAAATCCGTATTTGTAAACTTAGGAAAGTAAAAGAGAAATCGAACGTAACAACGTTCATTCATTCTCTAACATTATGCTTGATTTGGGTTCTGGAGTTAAATCAACGGCACTTACATTAATTTATTTTGGTGATGTTGATTTAACGCCCAGCATACGCACGCAGATTGTAGCGCCAAAACACGCCAAAAGAATTTGAGAATTTCTTTGAATGTTATGGCCGGATCTAAAAATAAATTATCAGTTCCCCATCAGGAAATTGAGACGCGTGGAATGACACCTCGTATGTCTCGATTGGTACACGGGAAGTGGTCTAGCCGTGGGTGACGGAATTCGCACATTCGAACACTCGAGGAGTTACTTAATTACTGTGTAGTGATTACATAGATCGTTTTTTCAGGTTATCAGAACATTAATGCTAATTATGGTGTAGCGATGGTGTAGCGTTTAGCGTATCGGACCAAGTTTGCGGGTTCAAACCCAATTGAAGCCGTGGATTTTAAGGGCGAAAAAATCCTTCGTACGCCTTCCTTGGGAGGGGAAGTAAACCGGCTGTCCCATGTTAGTAGATTTACTGCATGTAAAAGAGCCAAGCCTAAATGATGCCTCTGAGCTAAATTCAAATCCTGTTTCATCGCCCAAGTAATACCTTCTTTCTCCCCTAGTTGGTGAAAGGAGCGTAACGAAATGTGCGTGGTCAGACGGAAGAGCAGGCCTCATGGCCTGAGTCTCGCCACGTAAAATAAGGCAAATTCAATTCAATTATATCAAAGCAAAAGGCAAATCGCCGCTCTAGAGATTATTCCAAAAACTATTCGACACATCACACGGCGAATAATCATTTTTTAAAATTTATTTGCAACTGTACGCAGTTTCGATTTCCAACGTTGGTAGAATTTTAGGGCCCTCTGAAAATGTTTGCCTGGATCACATTTTGTAGCATTTATTTCTATGCAAATTATCCTTGGTTTATTCTAAAATTCCAAACGAACTAATGTCATCTATTTAATACCTAATGGTTATATTTTAAGACTGAATAATACTGCACTACTTCAACACAATAGAGTTTGAATGACGCAATAGAAAAGTCGATTTTTTAAACAAAATAAGGAATTTAAGGGTCTTTACTACTGAGGTTTACCTACACCGAGTAAGCTTTAATATGTCTATTGCTGCGTTGCATACTAATAGTACTGTCTAGAATTAAAACAAACATGCTGAGAAGAGTCACTACAAATAAATTTAAAATAGAATTAAAAACAGGGCGCTCATTATTGTAGACATTTTATAACTTCTAAATTAATCTGCATAATTTGACAATGTAAACGTAAATTTATTGTTTTCTATTAGCATCTTTCTTGCTAGAAAATAAAAAAGTATTAACATTAGAGACAGTCGATAGCAAACAAATTATGTGGTGTCCTGTAACCCAGATACCTACTGAGTGTAGAATATTTATTGTATTTTGAAGAGCATAAATACTCAACTGTCTTAGTCTGGGTCGATGGAATAACACTCCGCAGAATGATGTAACTTTGAAAGCACAGTTAAATCATTGTTTCATTCCCTACCTCTCAATAATCTATTTTCGCAATACGAGAAAAACATTGTCAAAGAGCAATTGTATGACTTCACACGGGTTCCATTTGAAGCAGCATTTCATTATGACTTGTATTAACATCGCGTCTAGAAAAGTGAAGACCTATTAATATTTATAAAAAATTACAAACTTTATATTCGTTGCATTTCTCCACGTCCGAGTGGAATCCTTCAGTTTTCTCTTCACGACAGAACTATCGTAATCCGAAATATGTGTCCCTACTCTGCGTCGCTTTAATACAGTCCTCATCTGGGGAATTTATCGATCGCTCATCTGCAATTCGCACTTCATCGAATGGGGTAGTAAATATCATTCCGAACGACCATATCGCGTACTTCGGCTAACGATGATTTGATAGCACTGATTGGGTCGTAACATGTCGCTTGTTCGGAGACGCTTCATTATTTACAGAGAATACGAAAATTCTGTTAGACCCGTTGCCGATAATCCCTACAAATGCCCGGCGCATTCTAAACAGTTGTGTTTCCGACCGCATTGGAAAATTCATTTATCGAAATCCTGTGTAATTTAATTATACAATTTCCCCGAACGCATGTAACTGGTATTTATGCCGTAGCTCAATTTTAAATTTGCATGCGAGTATAGTTTCTGTTTGGCGCTGTATCTGTTTCTGGGAATTGCGTTTTCCCGTCCTCCTGCAATGAGGCCCTCCGTCTTCGTATTTCAACGGGGCCGATGCCCTCGTGGCGAATGGCTGGCGGTGGTGGGAAGTGGAGCGGAGTGGCTGCCGCAAGGCTGCTAGGAAATGGGACGAACCGAGAGAGGATATCGAACGAGCGGCAGTTTGAATATTGGATAGCTGATGGCAAGATCCGCTCCTGGCATCACCTGAATGCAAATTGTGCAGAGAGTGAAACAGTTTTGCGGCGAGAATCGTGCTGCATTCTCCCATCCTCTCGAAAACGCCGCGACTCTACCGCATTGTGTTTTACGCTTCGGCAGGAATAACAACACACAAACTGCCGAACGTATCCCTCCGATAATCCCTTCAGAATTAATTTAGTGTCATGCATTTGAAACACCACGCCACCTGTCCTGGCAACTCGCTTTGCCACTTCTTCCATCCGCTCACTGGAGCATGTTTTATTGGACACCTAATTAAAAGTGACGTTTTTTATGGAAAAGAAAAATATCTCAAATTGACAAAGGAGGGAGAGGCAGCAATTGCCACGTCTACTCGTTCTCAGCTGGCAACGTTCTAATTAATTCAAAATCGAACACCGCAAATGGTTAACAAAGGATTGCGCTCATTTGAATATCTTGCATATTCATTAGAGGTTCGCGGTGGTGGCTCCGGAAGGTACGCGATATCGGAAGAGACAAACGCGACGGAAAAATCCTGCTTCCTCTGTAATTCTCTGGCGGCCGCGGTGGCGGCGGCAGCAGCAGAGCTCTGCGCTGGCCATCGAGCCTTCCTTCTGGACTCTGCACGCATTACAGGTCTGGAAGCGTATGTGATGGCAGTGCCAGAACCCCGAAATCAGTGTAATTCGAGCAACTCTAAAAAGGTTTTTGATGTAATGACTTTTTTGCAATACAAAATAGATGCTCGTACGCAGCGATAGAAGAAATCAATATTAATTACCAGTTCCGAAATTTACCAATTCATACAAAATTTAACTGTTATAAATGCTTACAGGTCAATAAATATGCAAGGGTTGAGTGGGATATAAATAGTTAAGTGCTCCTAACCAATGGAATTGGTTAACTTTTTTTCGTAATTACACGAAATGAAATGTACTTTAGTATAAGCAAAAAGGTTAGGAATATATATTATTATTAAAAAATGTTGCTCACTTCGCGCTGTGGGGATAATAGATGAATTGGATAACATTTCACAAAGTGAACTAGGACGATGAATAAAGTACATAGTTATTTTATTATTTTTGAAGAAGGATGGTGCCGTCACAGTGTGTCTCATTTGACTTCGAATGCAAGCTCTGAATGCAAAGAACATGTGTCTGATGGCTTTGCACGCACGAAAAGCGAGAAGAACACAATGCCATACAACTTGAGAATAAACTGCATAATGTAATCGATGCTAAAACTGTTTCCAATCTGGCTATGTTAGTGGGCCTTTATGCATAGCTCATGGCATGTCATACGCATGACAGACTTATTTAATTTACAGTTTTACGAAATAGTTCTGTAGAAATAAATAAAATGAAAATGAAAAATATAGTGCCTTTTCTTTGATAGGCGGTCTATTTCGACATATCTACAACGATATCATTTTGATATCTTATTGAATAGCCTTATTCGCAAAACAAAAATATTATTATAACCCGATTGAAAAGTAGAATGAAGAGTATTATCGTTTCAAGTATATTTTTAATAAGTATTCGTTTATTCATATGCTACCTTAAATAAAAAATAATAGTTTGTGAAGTAAATTCTACTTACTAGGTTTTATCACCATTTTGTTTAAGAGCACATTCTGTGAGAGCCCTCTTTACCACTCGCCCCTTCAGCAGCGCCCGGAGGGCAATTCTTTTAAGCTAACACTGAAGCCCTGAAACTTTTAAGCTAATCCATGAAACGACAGGGCAATTCTAAACGATGCTTCAAAGAATAATAGAACTTATAAAAAATATATTGTTGTAAGATAGTACGTAGATACACCAAAATGTAAAACGAATATGTCACAGGTTTCATTGAGGATTCAGCTCCGCCTCCGTATTTTACTACGCTTCCTTTTCACTATTTGCACACACTTTCCAGGTATGTCCAAAACTATTTAAACTTTTTTTTAATTTCCGACAAAAAAAAAGAATCGTATTCTAACTGTATGAAACGACATAGTATTTTTGTATTATTAAATTCCATGGTCTTATTTTCCAGTATTCAAAGATATTATCATCTGGGAACTCTCATCGTAATTGAATAATGATAGCAATAACAAGGACACTTATCATCGGTGGTAGTTGCGATACTCAGAGAAGTCTCAAATATTTAATAATAATAATAATAATAATAATAATAATAATGACATAAATAATTGGCGAAGTATCTACATAATTGAAGTTCTTCTCAAAGTTCACGTAGGCATAAAGGAAATATTACCCAAAACCAGCAAATCATATTTCCTCTACTTAGTGAACTGAATTTTAGAAGTACAATCATTTTTCTTTCTTAGGTTTTCTTTGTTGAATTTCTTTTCTGGAATTTTAATATAATTAATAATTATACAGTAGCATTCACAAAGACAAAATATTAGTGGAAGTAAGAAATGATTCACTGAAGGTCGACTGTGAACCTCAGGATTCGCGAACAATCAAATATGAATGTGCTTTTAAAACCCCAAGAACACACGTGAAACGTAATTGCACGTCACTGTTTACCAAGGTTGCCCATTGGTTAATGACATCTAATGAATTAACAGGCCAACCCAACGTGCCGTTTGCAACTGACATAATCTGTGATTGAACAGAAAAGCCAGTATTCGCTAATCTTTCTGATTGAATACTAATGACAGCGTTTGCATACTGGGGCGTTTCTAATTGAACCGGCAGAAAAAGGATCCTGCAAATCGGTGATCGCCACAGTAAACAACACGTTTGATCCCGTTTGACTTCATTTGTAGCTTCTATTTTCGTGCAATGGCGCAATTTTAGATGGATGGCGCAAAAACGCGCTCTTTCCGGGCTGCGGCACTCGAATGGGTGGGCTGCACTCCCTGCAACCGGCCACCGCCCACGGCGCATGCCCCTTGTGTGCGGGCCCCGAAATGACCACTTTGTCAGCGAACTGGGCGGTGTTTTCCAACACTTGTAATGATGCCGGAGTTTAACAGAGTTAAACGATGTTTAACATGGAAACAGTATACGTATATGTATATAGAATAGCCAAAGTAGCATAACTAAATGGAGACATATTTTGACATGAGACAAATGAACTGGAGCATAAATAACTGAAATGTTGATGAACGCGACAGAGCCACTGAATTCTTTTCATCGATTTTTCAGATTAGGTCATGGTATTCAGTAGCGAGCATTGAATAAAACAATCGGATCAATTGGCTCATAATCGTCAGATAATATGTCGAGTTAATAATATACTATAAGGTTTAGGACAGTATGCTTGGTTTACCAAAGATACTTCCTAACACTAGCTCCTATTAACAAAGAGTGTTTGCGATGACATAGCGAGTTTGCAATAGAGTATTTGCGATACCTGAATATTTATCAACCTTCCTGCAAATATGGCGTTTATACTTCAGTTATAATTCACTATTTTGCTGATGTTTTGTTTAATGGAGTCAGCGTTACTTTAGACACGTATAATTTTTAAGCTAATTAAGAAAAAATACCCATTTCTAAAAACAAAGTTGCCCTCCGATTCCTATATTTTCTCTCATACAGAATTGAATAAAGCAATAAACGTTAATTCAACATGTTTTATACACATCTAATAATCATCGTGGCGTAGAATATAAAATCCTCAAACATTATTAAAATCTGGTTACAACGCTACGAACCTTTTTGCAACTGCAATATCAACCCCAATATGGGAACCATAGCAAAATCACAACACCAGAAAGCCATTCTGTTAATTTTTAAATGCAACCTCATTCGTGACTGTTCACGAATTAAATGAACGCAAAAAGAGAAGCAAGCTGGACGTTCACACTAATTTAACTCTGATACTGCATAAACACAATATATTTCGATTAACTCAGCTTGACACTCTCAGAGGTACCGTTCGATCTAAAAGCATCCATGTTTTTGTAGCTTCATTATGCATGCAAAATACTGCGAAAAATAAAACACGATTCAATCGCTCTTTTTGACTGGCATGTATTAGATTAGAGAGAATTTCACTTGCCAGTTTGTCCTTCAATAAGGAGGTTGCGATGTAATAACGACGCTCTAATCTCGTAACTCACAAACACATAATATATCTGACGATTTATGAGTGAGTGTGTGAGAATGATTCTGAGTGCGTCAACTCTTGTGGTCATTAGCCTCGTAACTGTAGTAAGTATCTATTCCCAGGAGTTGACGGTGTTTCTACGCCACTGAAATGTGATATCCGCCTCCGATCACAACGCCGACCTGCTTGATCTCCCCTCTCGAGGTATCTTCACCAGCGGGGGCATCACCAGTCGAGAGAAACTGTCTCCAGACATGTGACGGTGTAGTTCATGTAAGTGTGTGTGTGTGGGGGGGTGTAAATGGGGTTGAGGGAAAGAATGAAGAAGAGAAGCTCGGGTTTTGCCCTTTGTTAGGGTCCTGCTCCAGCATCGGCCTAGTGCTGATGAGAGAAAACACGGATAACTACCGATCAGGACAGCAAGCCGCTTCTCTTCCTCACAGTTGAATTCAACCGGCTATCTAGCTAGTGTCAAAAATTCGCTACCCTCGAGATTGGATTCCTAAGAGAGTTCCATAGCTAGGAAAACGAAGTAGGTAAGGTACATAATTTCTCAGTGGACTTATTTCATAGCATGCACACACACACACACACACACACACACACACATTATCTCATTTTGATTTTTTTAAATATCAGGAGTGTTTATTCCCAACAGAGTAAGAAACACCACCGAGTCTCACAAATTACTCTACAGCAAAAACTGAAAGCTTCAGTGAAAATGCAAATAACTTAACGTATATCCATAAATATTTAAAAACACCATTAGAGGTTACAATTTCTAATCTCCCCGCACCAATAAGAAACAGAACAGAATCACCCTCCGCCTCTCCGTACGGGAGAGTTGCCGAGTTGCTCGTTTTTTAAAGCGATGGCCGGCAGGGAACGACAGGTGAGTTCCCGCCCGCCAGCACGCCCCGCCCTCGCCTGCGGCCGCCGCCACCAGGGCGACCGGTTGCGGACCGCTTCGCCACCCCCCCGCCCCCATCTCCTGACCGGGCCTGCTTCCGGCCGAACACCCTCGCTGACGCCGCCAGTCCTCCGGCCCCAGCCAGCGCCAGCTGCCGACCTTACCCTCGAGTCCGCCAGTTGAGGTGGCTCAGGGCATTCACTGTTGTCACTGCAGTGCCTTGACTGGAAGGTCCTAGATTCGAGTCCCGACAGTGACAAGATTTTCGACACTAGCTAGTCAGCTAGGTCGAATTCAGTCCCTGTCTGAAGGAGAATTTCAGTGGCCGGCTGTTCTGATCGGTAGTTTTGCGTCGTTTCTCTGGTCAACACCCGGCGAATGCCGGGGCAGTACCCTAACAAACGGTTCATGGATCGCGCGTGATCTTTCCTTCGTTTTCTTTATCCTATTTTCACCCCTTACACTAATACGCACTACACTACCACACGTGACGGGAGACCGGTCGGGAGCTTAGAGCGTGTTTCGGCTGGGGCGGTGCCCCGCTGCAGGAGATACTAGGTTGGGAAAAATCCGCTAGACGACGGTAGGTCGGAGCCGGATCTCCCATCCAGCGGAGAGATCACCGCCACCTCCCGAGGAAAAGCACGATCTACACATATCGACTAATGACCTCAGTAGTTGACGTGCTCGGAATTACTAACAACTAACCAACCGACGATAGGAGATTTTCCACACTAGCTGGATAGTAGGTCGAATTCACCTGCTATCTGCAGAAGAATTAAACCGGTCGGTTACTCTGGTGGGCGGTTTTCCGTGGTGTCTTCGAACAACACCGGGCGAATGCCCGGAGCAGTACACTAACAAACGTTCCACAGACCACGCGCCATATTTCCTTCCCCTTCCTTGTTTATACCCACCCTTTACTTACATGTACCCACACTTACATTCACTACACTACCACATATGCGGAGGTCACTTGGGCACGTAAAGCTTGCGCAGCTGGGGCGATGACCTATTGGTGAGAGATACCTGGCAGAAGAAAACCAGGTTAGAATGCGCGAACTTAATAACATAAGATAAATTCATTGAAAGTTAAACATAATTTCCAAACCCAAATTCAACTTTCACATAATTTGATTTTGAATATCCGTCAAATTTATACAGAGCCAAGAATACACACCAGCTTAATTTCTGAAACCTTATTTATCAAAATTAGGAACATAATAAATTTGAATCATGAGTGTAATGGTTTTACGACTTCGTATGATCATATTTTGAACAAAATAAAAAAATTAAAGGTAATATATGATATGATAATGTGAGACTCTCCCTATATAAATTCCACTGATAATAATTCTACTGATTGTCTTAAAACAACCGAACTTATTAACAATCAACATAATTAATAAACAATGTTTAATTTGTTTTGCCAATACAGAGTGGCGGGTGAAAAGCATGACTATCATACTATGACCGAACTCCAGGTTCCTGCAGATACAAAACTACGTTATATAAATTCTTGACAAACCGCGAATCTGAATAAACTTCTTTGTCCTGAACCACCTCTCGAAAGTATTTTCAGAATATATACTGTTCTATGCCGAAAGGACAATCACCAACTTAACACGTGTTACAACATTTTAATTGGTAAGTCATATTCAAATGCCATTAAATACTAGTCTTATTTGTGAAAAATATTGGTATAAATGTGTAGAAGAATTTACATCCCGTAGAATCATATTCATAAATTACTAGCAAACTTCTAGCTCGAGAAGAAGTTTGCAAATTTTTTTATTAGATATTTCTCGCCAGTACTGTTAATGTAATGTGTCTGATAATATAAATAATGGATTGGAATCGAAGAACAACTTTTTTTTCATTTTATTGACGACTGCTGATGCATGTGTTCCCGTTAACAGGAATTACATTTTGTAGCACCTGGAGTGGGAATTAGATACCTCGTCCACAAAGTCTAATTCATTAGTCAGCACATTTGGAAAAAAAAAGACAACCAATTTTCGCCAACAGCCTGATAAAAACGTGAACTAAAAGAAAAGTGCATCTTAATAACTAAGCTTCTGACACAAAATTCTCTTGAACAACAACGTACCCCCGCTTCACTACATTTCTTCCTGATAATCGTATATTTGTTTCTTCGATCTCCTAATTCATATTAGATGTCTGGCCTCGGAGTTGTCCTCTTGGTGTGAATAGTGTACCACTATTTACAATGGTTAGGAAAACGACGTAGATTTTGTTCATAAGGAATAAACGTTTTTCGATTATTCATTATACCCATTGCGCGCACCGGTCAACAAAATTGACATATATTCTCCTGCGACTTCATTTCGTGAAATATTGGGAATTTTGGGAATGCTGATGATGTTCCGTTGCCATCATTCAAGGATAAAATTATGAAATCATAATAAATCGAAGCTGGCAAATATCACTTCCATTATTTCATCCTTATTAGGAATTGGCTATACAAACCTAAACAAAATGCAAGTGATCCAAAATAAAATATTAAGATTAATCACAAAAGCACCTTGGTTCATCAGTAACAACCAACTACATAATGATTTGAATATAAACACAATAAAAAATCAAATAGCCTATCTTGCACACAACTTCTACACAAACCTTCCCCAAACTTGCAAACGACTGGGGTTTGATCATGTGAGACTTATGAATGGTGACGACTACAAGATAGTATTCTTCATTCCTAAATCCACTTGCAAACCAGAAGATCTCTCTAGACAAATTGAACTTATTTCAGACTCCTTGAAAGATGACCGGTTCGGTTTCAACTTGAAGATGAAGAATCCTACTCGTCCATGTTACTCCTTGGATTTGGTAAAGTTTACTTGATTAATGGGGTATTCCAGACACAGACCTTGACGAAGGGCGGTAAAATGCATGGCCTCGCCAACTTAATGGGCGATTTAACCTATGAGTACATAAAAGGGTGTCTGGGCAGAAGCAGTTTCGTCAACCTCTGTCTCAGTAAACTATCGTGTTTTGTATATTTTAGCCTGTGTTCTAACTTTGATGTATATCGATCGTGCAGAGCCATTCCCTCCTCGATCACCTGATTTACTTCTTCGATCATTGGTGATTCCAGCGGAGTTTGGAGGATTTCCTATCTTATCCCTTCTTAGAGTCATTTCCAAAGGTGACTCAGACAGTGTCACAATTTGGATAAGTTTTTACTGCAATTTGTCCAGAGTCCCTCAATTCAATGACTTGGTCATTCCGATTTGGGAATTCATATCAACCACCCTCACAATCACCAAAGACTATCTACCTCTAGCAATGAATCCTTACTCTCTCCCGGTTTGTGATCCTCAAGGTGGTTTAGCTTACCTAAGAAATCTCCTTACAAAATCTCTGCTCAAGATTGTCAAGAACTCAGATTTTCGTAAAGTGATCATGACAGCCTCGACTCAGAAACAGAACAAATTTATTCAACAATTAAATCGTCCCCACCTGTAAAAATCTTTAGTGTCCTTTACGAAACCAGTATCTTCGGGGTGACTCCTGAATTCCTCGAGAAATTTTCATCATCAAGATCAATTTTGGATGCTGTTTACGGAAGAAGGAATTTTAATTACTCTCAAAGGCAACAGAGAATTGCAAGAAAGAAGGATTTGGAATGGATTCGATGTATTGTTCGTCGCTTAAATAAACCTTTGCAATTAGAGCAGAACAATAGTTTGAAACAACTCTTCTCATCCATCAATGATAAAACATGTCCTACATTGTTGAGCCAGGAGATTAGAAATTGCTGTTGGAAAAAAGAATTATTCGGTGTCACTTATCCGAGCCCTGTTGATCAACTCACTCTTCATTTTCCTTCCGTGTTCTCTCAATCACTGGATCCTTTGAGCAAATGCTGAGATGGCCCCGTGTTTTGCTTCTGGACATAAATGTAACTTCATTTTCTGTGCACGTCTTCTAGAATTCAGTGGGAAATACAATTATTCAAATTATCGTTTCCATGTTGTCGCGGCAGGAAGTAATAAGAGCCAAAATTTATTGCTTATTTATCTTTGAAAATAGATTTTATTACATGGGAGTTTTTTTGTTGTTTTTTTCTCCCTTTCAAAATTCAAAATTTATTGCTTATTTATCCTTGAAAATATATTTTATTACATGGGAGTTTTTGTTTTTTTTTCTCCCTTTCAAAATTCAAAATTTAAGTAGTATATGACTTAGTGTAGGGATCACAGAATTTTGAAAATGTGCACACAATTCACTTTTCCCCATAGCACGTCATACGCAGTTTTTAACTGTTTTTTTGTTGACGTAAAATAAAAAAAAAATTAAAAATCACCTGGATTTTATTTGATCACATTGAGAATAGCTCCAATTCCGAGCGGAACCAACCTTGTCTACACACATGGTCCATTCAAGCCGTATCTCGGAATCAGAACTGACTTAAAACTTCTAAGACCTGAAATAGAAGTAGACGGATCTAGTCATGCTGCAAAACGCACTAAGAAACTCATGCAAGTCACTCCGTACTTTGCTAAACTGGGACCTGTTGCGAAAGAATATATGAAAACCAATTTATAAGACTTGACTGGAGTAAAAGCAGAGTCTATTAACAGTGCTTGGACCCACACATCTTGCTCAATTACACATAGGGTCCCCTCCAACCACTTTTCTTCCATGACTGGACCAAATTGCTACCTAAACAAGAGTTCATGGGTCAAAATTGATACCTCTACAGATTCCAGATTATTAGTTCTCGCAGAAAATTGGACAAGCCGACGGAGCTAGCCGAATTTGTTTACGACGCTCCGTGAAGTCACGAAGGTTAAGCGAATTCGAGACTCGCGGGTTCTTGGTTTGGTGACCGGCCAGGAACCCCGGGATTTAACGTCGTCCAGCCCCTGTCCGAAGGGATAAAAGGCACTGACTGACTGTGACGTGACGAGACTTGACTTGAGATTATTGTAACGGAGGATTACTCCAAAAATAAAGCACATCAATGGAGGATTACTCCCCTGTGCAAAGCGCTCAACGCCCCTTAAGGGGCTTGGAGACGCGTTGCGTCAAGGTGTAGATGCAACAAATTTTTTAAAAAGTACAAGCATCATCCTTCTATAAACTGGACAAAAACCCCAATTATCCAACAATAATTAAAAACATATCCACTTCACTGATTCTATAAAATGTTCGCAAACCTGGAATAATACTTATCTGACGTGCTTCCTTTCTCCCGCTATATATTTTTTTAAAAAAGTAATTGTAATGTGTATAATTTTAAGTTAGTTTAAGTTAGGATACGATAAAGTCCATTAAACATTTGCACAGTTAGTATGTTAACTGAACAATGTAATGTCGAACAATATAAAACAAAAAATAAAATTAAAAAAAATTAAAAATTGGCCAATCACCAAACTTGCAGGCGGTGTAAAAGATGGACATCTTTAACAGTCATTGATAAACGCTTCCGCGATTTTTTTTAAAGAATTTTACGGGGGTTGAAATATTATTTGTAAGAATGCTACCGAAACAAGTCGTGAATATTGTACGAATTATACAAAAGGTTTGTACCATGAAATCAAGATAACTAAACAAAACATGATACAAAAACAAAATCAACTTTTTAATTCTATATACACAGTGCTTAATTTATATAATTTTAGTCCCTGGATCGCGCCCCAAATAAACTATAAATTTATAAAAATAGTTATATATTTATAATATCATTTAATAATTATTCCCGACAATATATATATATATATATATATATATATATATATATATTGCAAAAATTAAATAAAATCGATATCATCAAAAGAGTCAGAATGCTAAACTCTTAAGAACAAGTATTTACCAAAAACAAGTTTAACAATTTGTTGTCTGGTCTGGAGTGCTCGACGTCCATAAAGCTGTGTGAAAGCTCACGGCTTTGAAGTGAATCAATTTTCCAACGCATAAAATCACGCTTTCCCATGAGGTAAGCGGTAAAATTGCTGAATCTACGCTGATAGTGTTCGCTCCAAAGAATCCATTTGCCGCCGATAAACTCTGGGACATAACACGCCAAGTGGACCGCTCATACGAGTAGACCTTTTCTAGTAATTGAGGATTAATTATTTTGTGACTACAGCATGAACTTGAATGGTTCACCAAAAAACAATTTGTTCATCGTCATTTCTAAATTTGCATCTCTCTTCAGCAAAAGAATATCTGGATACCCACACTTGTAATTATAGTAAGTTTAGAGGTTTTAATGAACGTTAGACCATATTTAAGCGTAAGCACATTTTCTTTATTCTAGGAACAAATCAAAGAGGATATTTGCTCTGACGATTGAACCCCGGCCTTTTTTGACGTTTTTGAAAATCCCATTTTTTGGCATCAAGTACCACCTCCAAAATCTCGATATCCATTGTTTGCATAACAATATTTTCTCCATACTAAGTATTCAAAAAAGTGATAGAATGTGTGTGTGTGTGTGTGTGTGTGTGTGTGTGTGTGTGTGAATCACCATTGTGTGCAAGTCTAAAAAGTGAGAGTAGTATTAAAAGTTATTTCCCAGCTCTCTGTGGTATGAGTTAGATGCCGGAGGCCTCATTGGTTCTTCTTTCTTTAAAAATAATTGCGAAGCGAATGTTTCTGACGATGGTGATCGTTGCTACAGATTCATGTTCAGCGATTGTTGCTTTTTTGATTTTTGCGATTGTTGATTTTGCGAAATTTGCTTAACATCGACCTGTAACGGTTTTGGTTTCAACAATATGGTTCTACATTTCATACTGCAACCGCAACAATCGATTTATTAAAAGAACAATTTAATGACGTTATTGCACAAAATGGTCCAGTAAATTCGTCTCCAACATTGTATGGCATAAAGTCCAGGAATTATTTTCTTTGGAGATATGTATTATCCGATTATTGCATTATCAAAGAGAATGCCAGAACCGATTATAATAGTTAACATTGTCGTATGTGAATATATTCTTTGTTGAAAGCAAACATGTCACTGTCGAGCAGGAACACAATTCACGTGTTACATTTAAAGTTAACATTAACATTTACAGTTACTCAAAACCCGTGCTGATTTATGGCTTTTTTGATAATATTTTTCGTCTATTTTGTTCGTTTTCTTTTTTCATTGTCGAGGTCAAACTAGGCAATGTATCACGTTATATACATCATTCAAAATTTCTTGCGAAAAGGATTGAAACTTCCAGAAAGTTCTAGTTTTTCTTCCTCCCATTGGAACAGATGAAACAAACAAGGTTTAAATTTAAAGTTTTGTGTAATTTTTAGCCTGGGCACAGTAAGGAAATGGATGAAGCCTCCGTGCCTCCTGAGCTTGCACATCCTGGGCGCCCCTGAATTGGGCTCCCGATTTGTCGACGCAGAGTCCAATACTCACAGATTATTCAGAAGGGGCTTGTCCAGATGAACGGACTGGCGTTCAATGGCTCCGGTATGGCTCCTGGACGAATCGTAACGTTGAGCTGGCAAGGTGCCCCAACCAGGCCTTGATTAGATACTTCACATCGCGTTCTGGCGTATCATGATATCGGGCCAACGGTGAACTTACACCGACGAATGGCGAGGATAGGAGGACCAAATGCCATATGTGTCGTGCTTACCTCCTACCCTCGATAGAAGACTAGGCTCCCAGAGATTTAGGTAGACTGCAAGAGTGTTTGAACTCTCTTCACTTATTGATTTAAGTAGGTGTTTTATCATAATTCAGTAGTTTCTTATATATTATAGAAAATAATTTAGTTTTCGATGAAGAGATAACAAAGTTCGATACTTTTTCTATCTTCGTTGTATAATTATCTTATTTTAGAGCACGTAAATGTCTTGAAGTCTTCTGTTAAAACCTTCTTTTAAAAAAGCAATGGCTATTGAATTTTACATTGTAATTTAAGGCATTGTGGATTTGTTTAATTATTCCGAGTCATCACTAATTTGGAACCTGATGACAGAGGAACCAAAGAAACGAATAATTTTTATTTCACTTCTCGATGACAACTGATCCCATTGCAACGCAGACGCCAACACCGAGCGTCCCACGATTCGCGCTGAATGCCCTTGCGAGCGCCGCGAGTAAATCCATTACACTTGGCCTCCTCCTCTTCCTCCCAAACAACTCTCAACAAAATTCCCGCACGCTCCGCAGTCTAACCCTACCATTCCGAGGCAGCGAGGCGTTTAGCTCCAGTAGGTGCCGAACAAGAGCGTTCGCCGTTCAGCTATCTCCGTTCTCGACCTTTCCGCAGTTGTCTCTAAACGGGGGCCGCTCCAGCCCTTCGGAGACCGTCCGCCTCTCCACCCCCGCGTTAATCGAATGTCGCCCGGGCGGGGGCGGCGGCCGGAGACCGCGGGGCGACCGGTCCTCGGAGCGCGGCCGGCCGGGCGTGGGCGGGCGGGCGCGGGCGAGCTGGGGCGAGCGCTGCGCGGCGTCGACGCGCGCATTATCTGCTTCCAGGCGGCCGCGCCCCCATATTGAAATGTTCTGTCCGGTTCCGGAAAGTCATCCATCCCGGCGCGGCCACGCACGGACGCGCTCCGCGGAGAGGGGCGGGGCGGGGCGGGGTGGGGAGGGCGGGGCGGCAGGGGCGGGCACGTACCCTGGCGGCGTGCCGGCAGGATAAAGTGGTCCCCCAATAACGTCGCCGAGCGGGCTCTCCGGAATGTTAATGCGCAGGGGTTGAAACGGTTACACAAAGGGTCTTTCGAGCGAGCGGGAGGGCGGGTGGGTGGGGGCGGTTGGAGGGACGGGGGCGTGGCCGGGGGTGGGAGAGATGGAAGAGAGCGCGTCGGAGCGAAGGACGTGGTGGGAGGTACGCGCGAAGGAAGAATGGAGGTGGAAGCATTAACTGGATTGAGGAAGCAGGAAGAAATTAATGAGATCAGACGTGGTCTGAGGTTCAGGTAGTGTACACAGACGAGTAAAAGGCATTTTACGAAGGAAGGAAGATAGTAGAATGATACACGCACTTTCATAACTTGAGTTATCTCACGAATGTATAAATAAATAACTAATTCCAAAATTTTCAATACCGATGTATTTGTGACAGTGCTTAAAAAGGAAGAGTACCATATCGTTCAATGAATCGATCCGCAATAATTTGCATACATTACGATATATTGCAAGTAAGTCGTAACTACTTTTTTGAAATTGAAACAAATCTGTCCTAATTTCAAAAGCATAATATTCTCATAGTGGAATATTTTTTCAATACTTACAGCAAAGAGACAATGCATATAAACGAATATGAAGTACGTAAAAAAAGGCCATTAAGAGTAGCCATTTTTGTTATACTTTTTAAGGATCCTTTTTAGGAAAGATGGAAGTTATAATTCTCGAATTATGAAGATCGACGATAAGAATCACAGAAAACTGATGATAAGGCTAAAGCAAAGAAAAAATTCCACTTGAGCATCAATTCCAAATTGAGTTCAGATGCGGACATGAGATTTTACGCGAGGTCGTCATGTAATCGATGATGAAGTCAGCCACGAGAAAAAATCTGATCCATTCTAGGAATCGGCCCTAGAGAGACGGACGGTGATTGCTGAGAAACGCTCTCCAAGGCGAAAGGAAGTGGATGTTGAAATGTTATAACAAGTTTTTGTTCACATTCGATTATCTGTAGCATGTCTTCCTCTTCTCGAGACAATAAGTGTCAGTATTTTAAATTTACATAAGTGTGTAAACGTATATTACGTATTGATATAAAACGAATGTGTAACATATTGTAAATGTTCATTATTATAGTAAACTTTATTATTTAGAAATTCTATTGTTTATAATAAATTTCTTATTTTTAAAAACATATATAGATCTGGTTTATGTTTCTGCTTTTTAGCACCGGGCAACATAAGTCTATCTTTATAATATTTTCTAACACGAGATCAGCTCTATCTTTGACTATATTGTAGTAATCATTTGCACGCAACGAGATCAACTTCTCAGGGAACATTTAAGGCAAAATATCATTTGTTTCAATTAGCAAGTTGCGATCGTTATGTGATTAATTGCAAATCCGTAACACTATGAGTTGAACGTCTCGCCTTATCAGGCATGCCTGAAAGCCTGGAGTTCAATTTGAAGCGAAAGATACACCGAACATCCGTAAGTTAAATTTGACGCGAATCACTCTTTTCAGAGAACTGGTTACACCTTTAGAGGTTAAATGTTCCGAATTTAACGAATGCTTAACCCTCGAGTTGTCATCACCGGTAGCTGTAGCTCAGTGCATCAACTGATGTCACTACAGAGCCTCGGTAGGTCGGCGCCGGATCTAATGACGGCGCCATCCAGCGGGGGAAGATCACCGCCATCTCCCGAGAAAAAAAAATGCACTACACTAACGAGACTAATGACCGAAGCAGTTGACGCGCCCGGAAACACGAAAAAATCAATCGAGTTATCACCAAGACTACGGATAGCCTGTCATTTTCCTGAGACTTCATTTTTAAAGGCGCGCACCCACCACCGAATTTAGAGGTGGAGGTAGGTTTAGGTTCAGATATCTTTTCTATACAATACATTGATTGCGTGGTGATTCCGGGTGCGTCAACTTCCAAGGTCATTAGTTCCGTAAGTGTAGTGAAGGCTTAGGGGCGTTGGCGATATTCGGTGTCGACCTACCGTTGGCTTACTGGGTTTTCCTCAACGGCGTATCGCTCACCAGCAGGGCTCCGGTCCAATCAGGACACATTCAAAGCTCCCGACCGTTCTCCTGGCATGTATGGTAATGCAGTGAGTGTAAGTAAGAGGTGAGCACAGGATAAGGAACAGGGAGGAGAAGGAAGGAACAGGAAGAGGAAAGAAAGGACAGCATAAATGTAACTTCATTATCTGTGCACGTCTTCTAGAATTCATTGGGAAATAAAGTTTAACAAATTATTGTTTCCATGTTGTTGCGGCAGGAAGTATTATTCCTTGACGAAAGACATCATGGATAAGAGCCCAAAATGTATTGCTTATTTATCCTTGAAAATAGATTTTATTACATGGGAGCTTTTTTTTGGCCTTCAAAATTCATGTAGTATATGACTTGGTGTAGTGATCACAGAATTTTGAAAATGTGCACAGAATTCACTTTTCCCCATAGCATGTCATACGCAGTTTCAACTTTTTTTATATAAAATAAATGAAATAAAAATGAAATAAATGAAGAAGGAAATAGTTCGCGTGACTCATGCCCCGTTTGTTACGGCCCTGCTTCGCATGGTGATGATGAAAGAAACCACGAAAAACCACCAATCAGAACAACCGACCGCGACAATTCTCCTCCAGACAACGGCTGAATTGAACCTCGTTATGTAAGTGTAACCTGGTCGAAAATCCTGTCACCGTTGGGACTCAAACTCTGGATCTCCGGTCAGAGTATACCATTAGAGATTTAACGAAGTATCAAAAAGAAAAATATTTTCGCTATGGGGCAGAATTCATTAGTTTGTTTTTGTACAGTGTAATTATAAGACACTAAGTACGTCTGTATCAAGAATTGTACTTCATATATTGGGTCAATGATGCCTTCTCGACCAGGTTTTCCTTCATTTGCCTTAATCCATTAAGCAAATGCTGAGGTAGCCTTTTGTTTTGCTTCTGAACGTAAAAACAGCTTCAGTATGCGCACGTTTTGTTGAGATCTCCTTTTGCTAGATGCTCTTATGGTGGGAGTACCCTGAAAGGTAGAGGTTGCTATTTTGTTAAATATTACAAAAGCAAACATGTTCGTTTACCGATGCAAATAAGTTTTATTTTCATGGGAGCAAACCGCTCTAGATATTCACATGATGCTAATTACGCTTAACTGGTACGTTTGTTCAGTAAAAGCTCGGGGTTGGAATCCTAATGCTTAATCAAGCGTGGGTAATTATGATTTTCCCCCAAACGTCAATACAGATTTAACTGCTCTTTTTTGTTGCTTTTTTTACGAAAATAAATTCCGTAAACGGGAGTTGTGAGTGATGAGTAAAGACGACAGGTTTGTCAAATGTGTACATTTAATTTGTACAATAATATACAAAGATAGTTTAGGGTTTTTTACATAGCATATAGCATCCGCGTGTCGTTTACGGAAAACATGATGATTTTCTAATAACAACCTTCATATGTTGATATGGCACCATGGTAATCTGTTGTCATGTCGTCAGGGAGCCGTCTCTCATAAAGGGATGAGAGTTAGTTTGTGACGTTACAGGGTGATGTGGCTAAGCACGGGAAAAGGCGTCGAACGGCGGAAAAAGAATGGCAGTTCAAAAGGGAATCCAGAAGTGACGAACAGCGATGTGAGGGGCACACGACCGAGGACGGGAACGAGTGAGAGAGTAAGGACCGGTCACGAGAGAGAGCTACCCTGTGTCGTGCCAGCTCAAACGAAGAATTGGAGCTATACAGCCTTAGGTGACTCATAGCGCTCGACTTCCTCCGATTTTAGACCCTTTTAGCCTTACTTCTTCGTCTATACGAGCTGCGCCTCCTCTCCCACCCCTCACCAGTAGCGGTAGCTCAGTGCATCAACTGATGTCCCTCCAGAGCCTCTGACCGGGAGGTCCTAGGTTCGAGTCCTGACAGCGGCAGGATTTTCGACACTAGCTCTTCAGCATTCTACCGGCCGGCTGCTCTGATCGGTAGTTTTCCGTGGTTTCTCCGATGAACACCACGCGAATGCCGGAGCAGTATCCTAACAAAAGGGCCACGGACCGCGCGCAATCTGTCCTTCCTCTTCCTTGTCCTATCCTCTCCCCTTACACACACTCTAACATGCACTACACTGCCACTTATTCCGGGAGACCGGTCGGGAGCTTAGAGTTTGTCCCGGCTGGGGTGGTGCCCCACTGGTGGGAGAGTCCTGGTTAGGGGGAAACCCCACTAGCCGACGGTAGGTCGGTGCCGGATCTCGCCATCCAGCAGGGGAAGATCACCGCCATCTCCCGAGAAAAAGCATGCACTACACTAACGGGACTAATGACCAAAGCAGTTGACGTGCCCGCAAACACGAAAAAAATCAATCATCCCCCACTGACTAGACGAGCAGAGGGCCACACCGATTGCCCGCAGACAGACAGTGGGCCAGGGCACGCCAAGAGACGCCCACTTGTGCACCCCTGGGCCAAGCGAAGCGAGGTTCGAGCGGAGACGAGTGACACGAGGGAACCCCAGCGGGAGAACGAGGGTGATGGCAAGCGTGAGTGACGACGAGGAATGGCAGAGGCGCCCTAAGAGGACGGTGAGGTACAGAATAAGGATCTGAGGGAGGAGGAGTGATGAGAGGCAGCTGAGGAAGGAGTTCTACCATGAGAGGCAGATGAGATAATGTTGGGGGGGAGTCGATCTGAGGTTAGAGCAGAGTATAGGAGGCGACTGAGGGTAACGGCCGGGAAGGGTGATGATGAGTGGTGAATGAGATGGTACAGGCGCCTTTGAGCAACGGCGAGGTAAAGGATGAGGGAAAGGGTAAGAACGGGTACCGGAAAGCAGCTGACGAGAGAATGTACGGCGAGATGCAGACGCGCGGCAGCCAAGGGGGGGGGGGGCGCCCGGAGGAGGGTGTTCGGGGACGGTGGCCTGAGAGGGGGAGGGCGCCGTTTCCGGGAAGGCGGGCCGGGCGACGGGCGCCGAGCCGAGCCCCGAATGCGGAATGTTTCCCTGACGACGCTAACTCACGAAGGGCCCGCGAATGTGGGGAATGCCCAATGAGAGCGCTGGGTGCGACGCCGCGCGAGCACCCATGCGGAGTGAAAGACGGCCATCGGCCAACGAGCGAGGTCTGGCGGGCGCTGGAGGAGAAACGGGGTGGAATATTGAATAATATCTCCTAGCAGCCTATCGAAACTATCAAACTACACGCTAAACTCAATAGAGAGAGCAAACGTATTTTATGGATGTGTGAAGTTCTACTAGTTGTAGTGTGCTAGAAGGAATAGGGAAAATCTGATTGAAAATTTCAGTAAAATCCTATTTCTCAAAATAGTGTAATGTACGTACGAATGCCTATTCCTATAATAAATAAGGGTTATCACGTAAAATGCAACTTTCGCGTTTAAAGGTTCCTCCGGATAAAATAGTAAAACGTCCCCGTCCCACTACCCACATCCCTCTACGGCCTAAAATGTATTTTTATTTTGTCGTATACGGAGTAATATACGTACTATAGAGAAACTTATATAATGCTGCGAAAAACCGATTTCTAGATTTCAACGGAAATACACGTTTTAGGGTCCCCTAATACCGAAGACTTTTTTTTCTTCTTTTCGAAACGTCAGTCCGTCAGTCTGTTCGTCTGTCTGTCCGTCCGTCTGTGAACACTACTAGCGCCTAAACCACACGTACGATCTTTTCCAAGTTAAAGAAACCCCTGTCCATCTGGATCTAGTTCAAGCATTGAAATTTTGAAAAATATTCTTTAAAATTTGAGGGTGTTTACATTAAGCCCCATAGACTTTTCAAAATTTTCTTAAATACGGCAAATAATTTTTTCTTTAAATTTCTTTTATGAATAAAGTAAAATACCTTAAAAAGGTGCATGGCCAAAAATTTTGTAGTTTATTTTTTTTTTTCAAAAATTACATAAATGGAATTTTCTTAAAATATATCTACGCCATTATATGCACATTTCCAGCGATTTGTATACACAATTACATTTGTGAGTTAAAGTGCTTCAAATGACTTCCAATGAAGTGTTTCGAAAACTCAAAAGTTCTCTGTGAAAATCGACTTAAAATTTTGCACTTACGGTGAAGATTAAACGCCTTTTTCTATTAAAGATCTGTAATGTTTTTCTAATTTTTTGTGGGAATCGAGCTAAATTCTTTGTCTAAGATGACATAAAACCAATTTTGCTGTAATATTTTTTTAGAAAAAAATTAAAAAATATGAAGTGATTTTAAATATATCATGTCGTTAATACGCACAATTTCAGAGATTTGTATAGGACTAGATTGTTGTATTTGTGAGTGGATCCTCCACAGATCAGATGCTAGTAATAAAAAATCTACAGCACACAGTACTGGATCTAAATGCCGTGGCGTCTCTGACGACAGCTTAAAAAATCTGTTGCATCAAAGAGTGACTCCTTCGAAACTTATGTGAAGAGCTGTCTGGTTCAACAGTATGCTAACTTGTAAACTGGACACAAGCACCGAAGTATGCGTCTTAACCGATTGTATTATGGCCATACGGAAGAAGTACAACTCATCCCTTCTGAAAAATACTTGAAAACTTTCTTGCCTGTTATTAGTCAGTTTATCGCTTCTCTTAAGCAAAGTCTTCAAGCATACAATGATATACTCTTCGCTCAGCCGCTGTCGCGTTCGGACGTGCTCCGCAGTGCCGTTACCGACCTCTAGCCGAGTGCAGTGCTCTACGAACTTTGATGCGTCAGCTGATGTTCTAGTCGGCGCATAAGTGCATCGAATATTAAGGAATAATTCAATTACTTAGAGTTAATAGTGATATAGGCAGTGTCTCCAGTGTTATCGCCGCAGGCGATAACAAAATTGAGTCAACATCACAACTTATCGGTGAGGCCATCCGTGTCGGCAATGGCCTCACTGAATACTCATCTGAAGAATACATGGATTCATCCCAGCTTTCTAGCACATCTGTCCCATATGATGTGAGTTTTCATCAGCCTTACCACATCAATCTCAACCCCAAATGCTATCGTCAACGTATGAAGTATCTGAAGGAAGTGGGTCACAAGCACAAGGTAACGAAGCAATGCCGCAAGGTGTAGCGTCCGCTAGTCTCTACCCCTCGTTGCACGGTTTCTCTTCATCGCCTAACGTAGAAAATATTGAAATCAACACCAATGAACAATTAAATGGACAGACTTCAAAGAGATCACTTGAAAATAACGAAAACTCGTCTATTCCTGCCAAAAAAATGGCAAATGAACTCGTTTACGCAGTGCCAGTGAAAAATAGATTCCAAAGGTTAGCCGATTTCAATGAACCAGAATCACCAATTAACGTTCCACCAATATTTGTTTATGATGTAACTGACATGATTACATTTACGGTATTTCTGAAATCAGTGCTAAAGAAAACTTTTTCACCGAACTTAAATATAACAAAGTAAAAGTACAAACTCACTCAAGTGAAGACTACAGACTGTTGATTAAATCTTTAAATGAAAACGGAAAACAATACCACACATACTCAGATCCAACATCTAAAAAACTGTCAATAGTTGTTAAAGATATCCATCAATCAATAAGTGAAAGTGACATTCTAGATGAACTAAAACAAAATTATCCGTAGTTCAAGTGACAAGACTTCACAACAAAGAAGGACTGCCAATTCCGTCGTTGCAGTAGTATTAACTAAAGAAAACAATTGGAAAGACGTTTATAAACTAAATCGACTTTGCCATGCAGTCGTGCGTGTGGAAGATCGAAAACGTCGGCCTGGGCCCATCCAATGCGCGCGGTGTCAGGGCTATTATCATACAAAGAACTACTGCACACGCAATATTATATGTGCCAAATGTACTGGGAATCATTATACCAAAGACTGTAAAGTGGCGAGTAATTTCATTCCAAAATGTGCGAATTGCAATACAGAAGGTCACAGAGCCAATGCACGGTCTAATGCTTTGCTCACTATACTAAAGTATTAGAATTTAAATCAGCCAAATCAGGAAATTCTAATACATTCAACTCAGAAAATACTAACAAAGTCAACCCATTACCAAATAAAACCTTCAACCCCAAACAAATCATTTTCCTCCTCTTCCAGCAACTTCTCATATACCGCACTTCAGTCAAAATACTTCACATCCACATCCTCCCAATTCTACATCCTCTCAACCAAAATAACAACTATAATAATAATAATAACAATAATAATAATAATAATAATAATAATAATAATAATAATAATTTCGATCTTGTCAATTATTTAACCCAGCAAATAAGCAATTTCATAAATCAGTTAATCCAGTCCTTCATGCCATCAATTGTCAATTCAATAAAAATTCTATAATAGCATCATTTAACAATCTAACGATTCTAAATTGGAACAGTAACGGTATAGTACCTAAAAGACATGCTCTAATTCACTTTTTAATATCACATAAAATAGACATAGCTTGTATTACTGAGACCCATCTTGTTTCTACTAAAACACTACGCATTCCAGGTTATAAGTGCTACAGAGCGGATCGCCCCAACAATACTCCAGCCGGCGGAGTTATGATCCTGATCAAAACTAACATTAGTAGTTGCCCCAGTTTCTTGCCCTTTACACCAGGTGTAGAAACAATATCAGCAAAGGTTTCCCTCATGAGTGGCGACTTAATAGTTATCTCGGCATACAAACCACCGAACAAATCCCTCAATAGGTCACATTTTTGGACACTTTTCTCTTCAAATATTTCCTGTATTTTGCTGGGCGACCTGAATGCAAAACACACGTCATGGGGTTGCAAACCAATTCTCAGACGGAATATATTTACACAATCTCTGTCAAAATTACAATTTAAAAGTTATTGCTCCGGTCGAACCCACGCACTTTCCATACAATTCGAATTGCATCCCCGACATCCTTGATATAGCCATTACTAATTCAAATATTCCACTAGTTCCCTTCTCTATTTCAGAGCTGGATTCGGATCATAATCCGGTTATTTTAACAGCCAGCACAACTCGACCAATTATAAATAGTCCACCAAGTTTAAATACCCACAAAGTTAACTGGAAAAAGTTTCAACTACATCTCGCATCATATATCCCACCTATTAAACAGTTAACAACGCAATCGGAAATTGATGAATCCACCTTCATTCTGACCAACGCTATTATTAATTCCATCCAAAATTCTTCCCCAAGCACTTCACAGACCACTCGTGCTCTAAACCACCCCCAACTCCCGGAAGACATCCAAAAACTGATAACAAGAAAGAACAAAGTAAGACGTCTTTGGACTAAACATAGATTACCTCACTTAAAATCAGAATACAACCACCTAATCAGACTTGTCCGCAACGCATTAGCCTCATTCCACCTTGAGAAATACAAAAAATACGTTGCAGACCTAAACCCCCACGATGGCTCCTTGTGAAAGCTACACGCAGGTTGTTAGGAACCAAATCAAACATTCCAATCTTGAAAAATGGCAACATGACAGCACATAGCAGAAAGAGAAAGCCGAAATGCTCGCTGATTACTTTGCCTCAACCTTCCAAACTCACAACATACGGAAGAATTTCATAATGAAGTCATTGAATTTAATAGCTCCCCTAATTTCGACACACCAAGACCGATTCCTTTTATAACTCCCCAAGAAGTATATCATACCATTAAAAACTTACCGGCAAGGAAATCACCAGGTCATGATCGCATCAACTCCATTGTTTTGAAAAATGTCCCAAGAAGTGCCTTAGCATTTCTAACCAACATATATAACTCGGTGCTAAGGACAGGATATTTCCCCAGTTCCTGGAAACATTCAGTAATAATCTCTGTACCAAAACCCAACAAAACCATGCCAACCCTACTAGTTACAGGCCCATCAGTCTCATTCCCATTTTGTCAAAAATTTTAGAAAATTACTACTAAAGAGACTACGTAAAGTTATACATCATAACAACATTATTCCTCCCTTTCAGTTTGGCTTCTCCCAAGTCATTCCACAAGCCACCAACTACTGCGTTTAACTGAAAATATTCACGAAGCATTTCAATCTGGCCATCATTTATTAGCAGTATTCCTCGATGTCGCTCAAGCATTCGACAGGGTCTGGTACGAAGGAATCATATATAAACTAAGGAAACTAGGTATACCAAAATATTTAATCAACACCATATTCAATTTCATTAATGATCGCACATTTATTGTACAAGTGGGCTCAACCTTCTCTTCACCAAGAAACAGTTCAGCAGGAGTTCCACAAGGATCCCGTTGTCACCAGTCCTCTTTAATATATTCATTTCTGACATTCCAACGCACCTAATGTACACACTGCCCTTTTGCAGACGATACTGTCATTTTGCTTCTGACCAATATCTCAATACCACAAGGAACTTAATTCAGACACACCTCACAACTATTGAAACATGGTGCAGAAACTGGAAAATCAAGATAAATCCAAACAAATCCTCATCCAAAGTTTTCACGCTACGATTTCCAGCCTTCCCACCCCACTAAAATTTGACTCGGCATTAATACCATGGTGCTCCTCAACCGCCCCAGTCCGTTACCTAGGTGTCCTAATGGACACCAGATTGACTTGGAAAGACCACATCACCTCCAAGGTAAACGAAGCTAATAGACGCCTAGGTATTCTCAGACCAGTAATCAACCGACACTCATCATCAAAGCTCCATTCTGCTCTCCTTATATACAAAGCCATTTTACGTCCATTAATCACGTACGCTTGTCCAGTCTGGTGCAATGCCGCCCCTACAACTATAAATAAAATCCAAATATTCCAAAATAGGTTCCTCAGAACTGCAGTTAATGCACCCTGGTTTATAAGCAACACTAACCTTCACAAAGACCTAACCATAGAGCCCGTCCTAACTTACATTATTAAACTTTCAGCATCATTCTTCCAAAATCTACCCTCAGTTACCGGTGCTTCCCACTACAACATAGGTAAAGAATATCCCATAGAAACTCGTCTCCGCAACCGACTCCCCTTCCACATCTTCCTCCGGAAACTGGCCGACATAAGATAATAAAATAAATAGTCCTCCCATCAATAGTCAACAATATGTATTCATCCGCTTTATCATTCGCACTACAACAATCTATGTTTAATGGGAGGTGGCCGTAGCCACCCTTCGCATATTTTCGTCTGAAAATGCTCGCTACAAACAACTGAAAAGCCACATGGCTGAGCGTTGTATAATCAGCTCACTGTTAAATAAAATTAAAAAAAAAAAAAATACAATGATATATCGAAAGATATTTTTAGCCATGTGAAAGAACAAGCTTAAGGCCGTAGCAGAACAATTCGTTAGGCCTTCAGATGACTTGGACATTACACTTATCGATGAAATGTGGCATTTTGTAACATTTTTCAATATGTTTATAGAGGAGGAGACAAAGGATATCGGCACTAAACTTTTCATGTACAAGGTTATCATGAAAAAAGATGCGCAGAACACTTTCGCAAACATTCAGATAGCTCTAAGAATATACTTAATTCTAATGGTAACAAAATGCATTGGCGAGCGCTCCCTCCAAGAACTAAAATTAATTGAAAACAGGTTAAGGACTTCCATTAACCAGGAACGACTTGTTAGTTTGGCTTTCTTGAGCATTGAGTCCGATACAACACGTGATTTGGACTTTTGTGACATCGCTAGCGATTTTTCAGCACGAATATTAAGCAAAGTGCTTGGACTGTATTGGTTATAACGTGATTTGTAATATATTTATGTGTTATTTGTCAGTTACGATTGTTTTTCGTCGGTTTTGTTAACAAATTATTTTGATATTACTTAGTTGTGTATTTCAATATACTACTCCCGCAACTTTTCTTGAACGATGATCTTGCTTCCCCCTCCCTTGAGCAATCAACAGTTGAAGGCAAAAGCTCGCAGCGAGCACTGATGGCAACATTCCAAACCATCTTCGTTGGTGCGAAACAGAAGCTAATCAAAAAGTACAAGACAGTTGAAGAGGTAGAAAAGTTGCGCGAGTAGTATATGTTTAACAGCGAAAAGAAGAAATAAAAGCTATGTTCTATTATATTAAATTATATTACTAATTCATTTAAGGTGAAATTGTGATAACGTCTAAATTTTATATTACTTCAACACATATTTAAAATAATGTTCATATTTTTTTGTTCTAATAAATCAACAAATTTGAAAAATGGTTATTAACGAGAAGATGAACTCTGTAGACGAGTATTTAGCTAAGGGGGAAAAGAATTGAATTAGAAAAAACTTCAATATTTATTAAATGAAAATGAAAAAACAACCGATCTTTAAAAGAAGATTTAAAAAATATAGAAATTTAATTTTTTTAAAACAACGAAGAAATTGAAATTGAGGAAGAAAATTTAACAGGTTGAAATAATTATTGAAATTAAATTTTTGTTTATAACATTACATATCTCAATATAATTTTAAACACTTTAATGAATAAAAAATTATTTGTAATATTACATATTATTTTGTATATTAGTCTAAATTAAACACATTTACATAAACGTATGTTAACTTACTCTCTGCAGAATTTTTGGTTTTCGAAAAACTTCACTTGAAACACTTTTACCCACAAATGCAATAGTGTTTACAAATTGCTGGAAATGTTAATATTAACGGGGTGAGAGATCTTCATAATAATTACACTTGTGAAATACTTCAAAACAAACTAACAAAAGAATAGGGAATTTGTGCGTTTCTGAGAATGCAGAATTTTGGGTTTATTTCTACAGAAAACTTTTGAGTTTTTGAGAAACTTGTTCACATACACAAGACAGATGGACATATTTATTTTTGAAAATAGATTTTACTACATGGGAGTTTTTGTTTTTTTCTCCCTTTCAAAATTCAAAATTTATTGCTTAATTATTTTGAAAATAGATTTTACTACATGGGAGTTTTTGTTGTTTTTTTTCTCCCTTTCAAAATTCAAAATTTTAAGTAGTATATGACTTGGTGTAGGGATCACAGAATTTTGAAAATGTGCACACAATTCACTTTTCCCCATAGGACGTCATACGCAGTTTTTAACTGTTTTTTGACGTAAAATAAATAAATAAATAAATAAATAAATAAGACAGACGTTTTTTGGGGAAAAAAGAACACTTTTACGGTAACAGGGGCCCCCCAAAACGTGCATTTCTGTTGAAATCTCGAAATCGATTTTCCGAGGCATTACATAACCTTCTCCATACTCCGTATATTACTCCAAATATAGTACGTACGTATACAAGAAAGTAAATAATTCAATTTATTAAATATCTAGAAACAATTTTTTGAACATTTAGTACAGGTGAGATTTTAAGATTTATGATGTGTACAAATTTATTTACGTTTTAGAATGTAAAAAGTTTTGAAAATCGTTTCACGTAAAAGTAAATTAGTATTTGTGGCAAATAATATAACATGATAATAGGATGGCTTAACATCCTGAAATGTTGTTCAGCTTAAAATAGTTTTTTTGTAATAAAAAGGGTATAAAAATGAGAAGAAAAAATATTTATTGGTCTTTAGAAAATGGCTCGAGGTGACATAGTTCACATATAATTACATGACAAAGATAACATTTAACTGTAGTTTCCTTATTTTAATTTCTGAATTTCGATCCCTCAGTGCTTTGTAGGTTTTTCCTGTTTTCTTCAGAAATCCTCACTTGTAAATATCGTGCTAAAAACAGATGATAGAATTTAAGTATCCTGGAATGTAAGAAACGCTTTTACAGAAAGGTTGTCTATACAGATTGCCCGACAGTAATACGTCTTCCCCGCTGTGATCGTGTTTCTATGCACTTAACACGCATGCTTTGGCACATTCAATGGCAAGGTAGAAGCAGGGAGTATATCTCTCCCGAGACATCTAACAGACACGTGCGCTGCCTCAAACCGGCCAGCGATGAAAGCAAGTTCTGACAACTCTGTAAACAGGCAGGGAGGGGTTGCTCGTTGCCCGCGATGCGACGCGGGGGGGGGGGGGGGGGGGGGGTGCAGGCGCTCGCGAAACGTCCGAAGTCGACTCGCAGCCTCCGATGCGTCGTCGCAGGGCGACAAAGCCGTCGGAAGCCGGCCAGCGGGCGGCGACCATTTATCGGGGCGCTGGCGGCGGCGTAGTCGGCGACGGGGGGAAGTTCCGCACGGTGCGTCTATTAGAGGCGGAATCGAGAACAAGAGGGCGCGGACACAGCGGTGTGCTTATCTGCGTCGGGGAAAACAACTAACGGGAGAAATGTACGGTACAGAGAAGCGCTAGAACAAGGAACATCCCTTTTATTGAAACTTCAAGTAAAACATGTTCATTAACGATTCTTTGGAATTAACCCACCCCAAAACACATGTTATAGAACAATTTAATTGAAATCCTTGAATGATTTTTAGAACGTGATTACATCATGTCGATCATGAAACAATTCGCGAAAAATCAGGACAAAAATTATTTAGTACGGCTAATTCAGAACTCTTACAATTATTTTCAGTATTTCAGGCACTACAATATTTTTGTTAATTTCTCGATATCAATCAAAGCATGTCTTCAAAATAAATAAAAACCATCAAATCTTCCAACAAATAATCCAATAGTTTGCATTCTCATTATTAAAATTGGATCACTAGATGTGGAATTATTCTATTATCGTATGAAATGGAGAAGCTGTTTTTTCTTTACCTAGAATTACTTTTACTTTAGGAGAATGTGGGACAAAGTGTAGCAACAGTACGGGGTACATTTTGTTTTATGAAAGCATTGATACATATTTTAAGAATAATTATGTACCTTCTGCTATACTATATAAAAAGTCTGTGATGATAACAAAACTGATTCTTTGTTTCTGGTAGTCTGCATTTCTTTCAATTTGCCCCACCCCCGGGGGCCAAGTCGAACATAGCTAATTCGATATGGTGTATTCGACACAGCAAATCTAATTAGTGACATGTTTACAGCTTAAATATTGGTAAATAATATAAATAAAAATGTGTATATATATATATATATATATATATATATAGAGAGAGAGAGAGAGAGAGAGAGAGAGACACACACACACACACACACACTGGTGTAATGATTTATTTTATCTCTATGTACATAGCTTCCTTTTATCGTTTCAGTTTTTTGAAGTGGGTAGATTGGCAGATCGTATAAGATCTCCCACATAAGGGGATGTTATAATGACCGTTTTTCCAGTTCTGCAGGAGGGCTTACTCCAATTTGGTCCTGATTTTGGCACAGGAAGAATTTCTTCGCAACTATGAGGGACCGAGATTCTGGACTCCGTCCTAATGGATTTGGCATCCAATCTAGCTTTTGAAGATTCTCCGGACAGTTCACAATTTGTTGCTTCTGCTGGAGTGAAAGCACCATCAGAAAATATTTGAGGGTATATCCCTGTGTTTCTAGGCCCAGAGAAAGCAATCAGTGTTGTGGCTGCTCTTACAAACGTTTCTCCAAAGAGAGAACTGACTTCGTGGAGTCACAACTTTGCCTGCATGATTTCGAGGCCAGTTCTCAACAGTTTGCGAGTAAAAGGTACTGAGGGGTATCATAAAAATTATCTTGTCTTAAAACGAACGGTTACAGTTGTAATAATATGCAGTCAAAAATTTCGGGGTAAAGTGGAATAGCAAAGTTCCACTTCGTCCGCGCGACGCTAGCACAAAATGGTTCAAAACAATCACAGTAACCTTGCTTTTTGTAGTATTCAATCAAAGAAAAGAATTCTTAAAATGATTTTTATTCAAGGCCAGGTACAATTGCTGAAGTGCCGAAACACAAGAAGAAAGTACCAAAAGCAAAGCCGTGTTGTAATCCAGAAGAAGTCCCAAAATCAGCCAAGTCGTCGAATATCCACAAGAGTGTTCCACGTCAGTAGCACAGGTCATCGTCGTCGTCGTCATTGCTCTCAACACCTCTCTCGCCAATTCACTCGCCAGGATACAATCGCTAACACTGCCGCGCGCTATCTGCCCTGGCGTCCGGTCGGAGCCCTCTTATAGCCCACCGACTAGCTGCGGAGTAGGGCCGGTGGCGAGTCCCTACCCGCTTGCTCGGGGGGTGACGGCCACGCGTGGACAGGCCAGGCCAGCTCGCACCGGTTGCCTTCTTCTCTCGCCAGGGGCGGTAACGCCCCGCTGTCATCACTCGGCGGCGGCTCCTTTAAACGTGTGCGGCCGGTCACGACACTTTTGTTTGAGAAATCTAAAAGTACTGAATCATAAACGCATAAATCTAAGGTATTAAACAAATACTATCGTACTTCCCGAATGTTATGCCAAAGAAAATGTTTTACATTATTTACTTTTTGCACAGTAATTCGCTCTTCTGATATGCTAGCCCCCCGACTTTCACACAGTCGTGCCAACACATTTCTCGATAAAATACTTGTTCTAGAACTGAAAGGCTCCAAATCTGTAGGTTTTGAATGCAAATTTCACTTTTACCCACATTCCCCTACAACGAAGATGGCCGCAATGCGGCCGAAAACGCTTCATGGATAATAACTGGTTATAATTAAACTACGCCTGATATTTCTATTTCAAACCAACGATTATTACTTCTTAAAAAATTGACAAAACATCTCGCAATGCTAAATTCTTTGTCATACACTTTAATCATGGCTGTGCAACCGCTTGTATAACACTAGTTGATATACGTAATTTTGTGGAGGCACACACCTCTTGTGTCCGGAAATTACAAGAAAAGGCGAATGTAGTACTTAAGCGCTAAGATGGGTTTTGACCACTTGAATAACAAATCAGGTCCTGAGAAACGCTCGGGAAGCAGTGAACGAGCGAAGTGAGCAGTGGGCGAGATTGGTCGGTGGGAGACGGGGTTGGGCGGGGAGGCGAGGGACGGAGCGAGACGGGACGGCGAGGGCGGGGAGAAGTTGGGCTGGGCGTGTCGGGACGGGATGGAGAGGGCGGGGGGGGACCAGCCCGTGACGGCGCCGCACAATGCGAAAGGACAGTGACGTATAATCGTTCTGATAAGCCCCGAGCGGCGCCTGGACGTAGCGCCGCCGCTTGTTTCGTCCGATTGTTCGCGCCGCCGTCGCGGTCGGGGGGTCCCCGCAGGGCGGCCAACGGCCGGAAACGAAGCCCCGCTGACTACTGGCGGAGCGCGGTCACTCTCCAGCGTCAGATGTTGGAGTGGAATCGTGCACATCATTTTCAAGGTGAAAGCTGCGAGCGGCGATTGGAATGTTCGGCGCGTACTCTGCGATTATATTTTCAATAATAATTACGATGAATTATTCGTTGAGCGCGAGCGCTGGGGTGTCCAGTAAGCAGTAATATACTACGCTAAACACAAACGTCTGTTACTAAACTTATAAATGAAAAACTCATACTTTTCCGATGAATTAGTGTAATAAAATGTAATGAGTAAGTGTGGATTTTCGTGGTGGCAATGTTATTCTTCTTTTGAATTAAATACGAAATAATTTCTTTTACAGAATTCAACATTCCTTAATTTTCAAGCACATCGCGAAACAAGATATCAATATACTTGTAACATGTCTCATTACATATCTGAAGATGGTACTAAATACAAAATGATATTAAATATGGTAGTAGTTATAACATTAAGGCTCTAAATTTCGAGTTTTGATATCGAGTATTGTAAATGAAATGGAAATAATCCTCTTTGTCACCAAACTTATCCAAATCATTTAGAGCGGCGTGATAAAAGTCTGTTAAGCCGTCATATTATTTTGAGCAAGTAGCTCAACAAATGCTAATCATTAACGCGGTAACGCGTTGGGAAAGAGACAGTTAAACTCTCTCCTAAATGCCGCACTGATCAACAACAGTTTGTCTAAACGGTGCACGTGTGTGTTTGTGTGTCTTTTTTAAACAGTGTGGTATCAAATCTGGAAGCGAATGTAAACAAGTTGGTAACCAAATAAGATAAGAAATGTATAAATAAACCATATTTTAAACCAGTTTTATTATCAGAATCCCGTAAACAATAAAACTCAATATGCAACATATGTAGTCAAATATAGGTACAAATATTGTCTTATGAAACAATCCTTCGCAACATATATCTTATTTAAGAAAATGCATAACCCACTCCCAGTGGTGAAGTGGAGTAACTTAAAAAAGGCTGATTTTTCAGGAGAACGCTTTACATGTTTTCAAGTAAATGATCAAATCAAGTTTACGAAATACGAACATCGCCAATAATTAACTAAAATAGACCTAAAGAGGAATGACGTTATTTATAGAAAATTCACACTCAAAAATGATATATGTAACCAAAATTAACTTTTTTGCGTTACTAGGGTGCGATAAAAAAAGCGAAGAATCACGTGTTGAACAATTCGTTGAAGCAACTCGCACATTGAAAACTGTATGTATACCAATAATTCTATAAATTATTAAGTTTTAGCATACACTAAAAAAATCGATTCATTACCCACGCCTCTTTGAGTTCGAAACAAATAATTTGAAACGTAAAATAATATAAATTAGAAAACACTTTAGTATATTCCAGTTCTCGTAAACCTCTCGCCCGAACTCAAATTATCGACAACAATTTAATTCCCAACCATTGTTGAGAGGATTGTGTGTTCAATTCCTGTCAACAATGGTTGGGAATTCGGTCAATAAAATATAAGGTTGTATTGGTTGGTAAGGTTGCATTTTGCGTGTACGACCCGCAGTCCTCTCAGGGCAGACTCCCTGAGAATGGCGTGCAAGTCAATCCCCATCTCTCCGGGATACCAGCTAGATAACCCTAACGGGGACCCTGGCGACAACCGAGTAACTCTCGGTATAAGGGGTCGCTCCTCGGAGCGCAGGAGGCTACTACCGGCCCCTGGGGCACTAAAAACGCCCTTAAGCTCACGTCGCCTTTAGGCGTGGGTAGGAGATTCCCGGGCGGTGGTGCGCCCGCGCCTCAGTATACCCTAATTGGGTAACCGCAGTAACCATGGCAGGCACACCCGATTTATTTAATTCCGGCGTTACTGGCCCATTCGGATCGCCGGGGACGAAGTCGTATGTGGGTGCGATGAGTGCTGAACGTGAGTGGCCACCCGCAACTGAACTGCCCTTCACAGTAGGCAAATACAGCTACTGCGCGGAGGCAGGTAGAGGCGATTATTTACTCGCCGATCCTAAAAACGCATGACTCCGTTTTAAGGAATTCCACGATTTTTTGCTGACCTGCTTCGCGTGTGCTAAATGTACGAAGATCTATAAGGATTTTCACGCTGCATCCTGCCACATTCCTAAGTGCAAGGGCAGGAAAGTCCCTGTCGAAGGGCCTCAGTGCGAGGAGTGTGGATTCTCCTTCAAGTCCAAGGCAGGCGTCCGCAACACAAGCGAACGGCACACCCCCTTCTACGTAATAAAGAAAGCCTGGCCGAGATCAGCAGCCCCGGTGCTGGAGTCTGAAGCCCCTTAGGGGGGGAAGGCCTTCAGTGCCGAGGAGCAGCAAAGGATGCTTGATCTGGAGCTGGCCCGACCAGGTATTAGTCCTGAAGACCTGGCCGAGGAGTTGGGAAAGACAAGGAAACAATTCGCTTATAAGCGGCGAGAGAAAGCTTATGATAGACGCCTTGCCTTGCTCAGGGGGGAGGGGTGACAACCCACCTCCAACAGCAACGCACCTGAGGCCCTCGTGGCCGGGGATGAAGGCCAAGAACAAGCCTCTGCGGTACTCCTGCTCGCAGCACAAGTCGCTCTAGTCAAGGCACACCGGCGAGTCAACCGGTTGTGACTGGTGCAACCCCCCTTATACAGGGAACGCCAAACTTCGTAAGACAAAGTATAAATCCGGGCCCCTCTTTACAGGGCCCGTTTGATTTTAATGACCTCTCTATACAAGGTGATCTTAGTTTTAGCAATTGCTCCCCTATACAGAGTTGTAGAATTATGAGTCCTCCTATACAAGGTTCTCCAAATTTTATTAGCTCCCCTATACAGAGCAGCCCTTACTTAAATAGAAACTCCCCTTTACAGAGTGATGGTTTAGTGGGGTCCCCTATAGAGGCCCCAATAAACTCTTCCAACGGATCACCTCACCCAGAGCCATGGTAGCACCCCCCCCCGCAGGGATGGGAGGGGAAACTGAGAGAGACGCTTTGTCTAGCGCCCCAAAACACACAGGCCACGGCAGTGACTGCAGCCATCTCCGCTGCCGCGGCCAAGCTAACCATCATCCAAGAGGACTTTGACGGTATTTATAAGCTCCTCATTGAGGAATGCGGGGTAGAAACAACCAGCCTTCTAGGCGAGAACTAAACCTAGAAGCCCCGCACGGAAGGGCGCAGAAAAGCAGGAAGAACCCTACGCTCGGACGCAGGAGCTCTATGAGCACAATCCCAGCCTTCTGGCGAAACACCTGCGGACGGGCGTGGACGGTGCCTCAGATAAGGCAATCATGGCGGAGAGGAGAGAAGTGTTTGATTTGTATCAAACCCTCTGGGGGACTTGCCTCCCTACAGATGTTGCTGACCTTAGAAGTTTCGACCAAGAGCCACTAGATGAAGCCATGAGTGAAAGTATTATGTTTGCCCCTTTCGACTCTTAAAGATATTAGAAAGAAAATCCGCTCTTTTAAGAGCAACACGGCTCCCGGCTTAGACAAAATTAAGCCAGATCACCTTAAGGGGGCAAGCTTGATGGCCGATTTGGCCAACTTTTATAACTTGGTCATCCTCAATGGCCAGACCCTCAGCGAGTGGTCCCGTAACAGGACCACGTTAATCCCAAAAGACGGTAAGGATCCTTCACGCGACGTCAATTACCGGCCTATCACAATTTCATCAGTGATAGTGCGGGCCTTCTGGGGACTCATGGAGCTGAGGTTGAGAGACCAAATCTCGTTACATCACAGACAGAAAGGTTTTGTATCTGAGCCTGGCTGCTTCGAGAATGTTCAGATTCTTCACGAAGCAGTTAAGGCGATGAAGAAACGACATGGGAGAGTGTACGTCCAGCTGGACGTGGTGAAAACCTTTGACACCGTCCCCCATGAAGCTGTCGCATGGGCCCTGGAAAGGCGAGGTGCGCCGCCGGCTTTTGTGCGGTTCGTAAAGGACTCTTACCGTGACGTCCACACTACCATCTCCCACCCTGACGGAGACATTGATATTCGTCTCCGTCGGGGTCCCAAACAGGATGATCCGCTCTCTCCTCTCCTCTTCAACCTTATTATGGATCAGCTTCTTCGACATCTCGAAGCTCAACCGGGACTAAGTGGCTGGTCAAGATTTGGCTCCTGGCCTTCGCCGACGACCTAATGGTCTTCGGTGGGCCCGCAAGACGTCCAAGATAAACTCCGCATCACGGAGTCTTATCTAGGGCCCTTGGAATGGAAGTCGCGGACTCCAAGAGTGTCGCCTTCCAGATAAGTGTCCTGGGCCCGCAGGTCCCGGGCCATATTGGATGCCACCGTCCAGATCTTCAATTGGGCTATCCCAGGTCTTCGCAGCGACCAGTCGCTGAGGTACCTGGGCATCAGTTACTCGCCTTGGCAGGGCTTCGGCGCCCTTGACCTGCCGGCGAGCTTTCAAGAAGCGTTGGGTCGAATCCAGGGGCAGCTCGAAGCCTACCAGAAGCTGCACCTTGGCAGGCCTATATTCAGCCGCACTACTTATTTCAACTTGTACTCGCAATGCCATCGCGAAATGCACTTGAGCGGCTGGACGTTGCTGTTCGCCTGACAATAAAGGACATCTTCAAGCTTCCTCGATGCATCACCGACGGCGTGCTGTATTGCAGACCACGCGATGGCGACCTTGGGCTCCAGAGGCTCACGCAGCTGGTGCCACGGGTCGCCCTTGCAGCCTTAGGGGGGAAGGCCTAGATGGCACGTTCCGGCAGACTCCTGTGGGAACATTACCCGGAGTCCTGACACCGAGTCCCGCCTAAAGCGGGCGGCTGCCGCCTCCCGCATCACCTGGCCCTGCACTCAAGAAGAAGTGGTGGCGCTTAAGAAGAGGCAGCAAAAGGCGGAGCTCCAGCGATGGACCCACTTGAGCTGCCAGGGAAAGGCAGCACTAGCACACGCCGACGACTCGGTGGGCAATGCATTCTTGGCAAACCCGCCTTGTTGAAGCCGCGTCGCTTTGTACTCCTTGCAACTCCGCACCGACACCACGGGGAACCGGACGTCACTGAACAGGGCCATCCCGCAGAAGGATGTCAACTGCAGAAGATGCCACGGTGCGCCCGAGACGCTTGGGCACATCTTGGGTCTTTGCGTCTGCACCAAGGCGGCGCGCATCAACCGGCACGACGAAATTAAGCACTTCGTCGAGGTGCGCCTCCTGGAGCAACGGGGGACAACTGTTTCGACCGAAGTCTCTCTCGGCTTACCTGACGGGTCCAAACTCAAACCCGACCTCATCGTGTTGAATGAGAGAGGGGCCTTCGTGATCAACGTAACTGTCCGCCACGAGGGTGGGAATGGACTTGAAAGGGGGGCCGCAGAAAAGATTAGGAAGTACCGTCCTGCTCTGCCGGTCGCGGCGCAGCTGCTGAAGACCAACAGCGCCAGCGTGCTCCCTATCGTCGTTGGCGATATGGGAGCCATGCCTCTGCAGATCATCGCAGCGCTCCGGCAGCTCGGCATCACGTCAGACATGGACATGCGGACGATCTCTCTCGTGGCTCTCCGGTCCTCGATTGAGATCTATCACATGTTCATAGACTACGATGGTGTCGGGTAGGAACAGCAAGGACCAAATTGTAAATAGCCTTCTCAATCTATCCACCTTTCACCTATAACTTCCACTAACCACTAGTCTTCAACTTCGACCTTTGCTTAATTGGAGCTCTCATGGCGTATGGCAACATCTGACATGAGAAGCGAGTCTTGCGGTAACGCAAGGCGGCGGGTGGCCGAGAACTCTAAGTGCAAGGCCTGTGGGGCACCTCCGCGTGGTTTTCCCTGGGGGCTCCTGAAGCCGCTAAGACCCCTCCAGTGCTGCTGGCCCGCTTCTTGTTTTTTCCAAGTCCGCTGCCTCGGCAGCGGGTTGGCTGATGTGGATTCTTTTGGGTGGGGCAATCTCGTTACCCATGCTTGGAATAATTGTGCTACACGCTGGGTGAACAAGTTCGCACCACGGTACCTCGCCGTTACTGGCGGAAATGCGCTTCGGCGTAGAATATAGTAGAGGTTCAACCACCTATGATGATATACATATTTTATTTCAAATATTTTAATGCTATTTGATAATACATTCTTACAATAAAGAAGCAATCAAATAAACACTCGAGAATAATGCCTTATGTATTTAAGTTTTAATTACTGAAACATTCACAGGAAATAGCAATTAAGAATACGAATGAACGTAACTTTGAGTCTATGTCTCAAAAGAGGTATAAAGAAGCATTCCGTTAAAGCAAAAAATGCATTCAATGAAATCGAAATAATTATTTGGATGTTTCGTTATTATTATATTATGTTTTTGAATATGCGTATTCTCAAAATAATGATAAAAATCGAATTTCCTTCATAGAATTTGCATTTGTGCTTTCTTCAAAATCATGAAACATTCAATACATTTTAAAATCATCAACGTTTAGTGACAAATAACGTTATAATTAATGAACATGTCACAGAATCGTGCACTAGGGAAATGTATTCCAATTTTCAGGACTTGCAGTGTCTTTTATGAAACTACGCAAATAATTTCTAATGCTCCAAATTTTAATCCCGTTGTTTTTACATCATCGTTATTCAAAATAACCAATTATCATTCAAGATAATTCCAATTATTATCCACACGTCCTGTAATTTCATTTCAATAAACATACTACTGTATCTTCTATTGTAACTACTACTGTATTCTTCTCCCCCTATGTCATATACAGTTTTGACTTTTTTCTTTACCAAATAAATAAATCAAATATCATTTTTCTCGGTAGTCTTATGAATTAAGACGAGAATAGCGGTGGAACAACAGCGCATACTTTCTCGCATTTTCTCTCACTGATACCATGATAAATCATTACCTTATGAGTATCTGTATGTGTATGTATAAATATATTGTGACGTCATGGGATTAGACAACCCCATAACGCCACCATCAGCTACGAAAAGAAGCCCACGAACAGAGAGAAGTACGGCACGCGATGGAGCGAAGGCTTGTAAACGCGCCATCTACCCACAGCTTTTCGAACTCTGACGCCCGAACAAGTGAATAATGTTTTTCCGGGAGATCGCGAAAAGAGGAGAATATTCACCCCTCCAAAATTTCCCCAAGCGCGAGTACAATAAGTATCGCGGCGCGCCTCGGAGGAGCCCTCTATGATTGCAACAGCGACGGCGACTAGACTGAGCTCTCTTTGATTGCAGCAGCGACGGTAACTAGACTGAGTTCTGAAGGCGATTGTAACTTGATAGCATAGGAGTTTATTTTAACTTGGTAGTTAAAAGTTAGCTTGAGAAGCGTATCTTCGAAAGTGAGGTAATTAAGAAGTGAAGTGCACAAACATTCTTCACATTCACAATATTTGAGAGAGCAAGCGAAGTGACTGACTCCGAAATAATTTCAAATTTGTAAAATTCGCGCAGGACATTAACTAAATTTAGCATCTCATATTGCACGCCCAAAGTGTGGTAGATAGGTCGATCATTTAAAGCATAACTTCAGTAACATTAATTATTCGAGGCTGCAAGCGCCAACGAACTCGTACGACGCGCGGTAGAAGAAGGACGACCCCAGGAAGAGCAAATCGTAGATGAGAAAGATTTGGACTGGAACGAGAATCATACGAGTCCGGAGAACGGGAGAAGGGTGTGGAAATTGGAGGCTTGGCGGAGCCCGTGTTCGAGGGAAGGAAACTTGTAACGTCGTGGGACAGCAAGCTGAGAAGAGTGGCGACGCGGGGCTGCGAGCGGCAGAAAATCCCCAAGGTTACCTACAGGCGAGCGATGCGGAGCTGTTAAGGTAAAAGAACTGGCAACTTGTATGCGGCAATCGGTTGGGGAAAGAGAATAGCGGTAAATACACGACAATTCGTGTTAAAAGTGGGTGAAAAGTCCAGAATAGGTGGGAGAAGTATTCCGAACGATGTGATGGTAGTTTCAATTTTTCACGTGTTATTGAATTCAATAAACAATTTTACTGAAATTTTCATGATTTTCATATTTATTATCTGGAAAGTCAATTTATTGTATTGTGTTAAAAGTAATTGTTTTCTGTGATATGTAAAGGGGTCAGATTTAAGTAACGTGTATGTTACGTTTTATTGTTGTTTTTTTTTTCTTTAAAGTTCAGTGTTGTAGTGAGTGCGAAGCCCAAGGCTAGCACCTGTGAACGGGATTCCTTAAAACAAGTGTAAAATTAATTTTAAATCCGTCCACGGAAAAACTAGAGGCTAATAAGAGTAAAATAATTTGGTAGATGAAAATTCAGAAAGAGGAATGAGCAAATTGTAAATTGTAGTTGGTGAAAGTGTGTTCAGGCAGTCGAGGTGACGGCCATATTTTTTTGTTTTGCCTTTCTTTAGTGACCAACTACTTAAAGTGCATTATCCTGTTATAAAATGGCGTCACTGTAATTTTTTCATTGAATATGTGCTCATTTTATTCGTATTTTACCTTATTCGTTGGGTCATTTGAAGCTCGCTTCACGATCATTCATTCTATCACGCCCTCACCTCGTGTGAAAGGTGAGTGTGTTAGAATATATAATATTCTTCTCCACTTTAATAAAGCTTAATATTCCATTTTACTGAACGTAAGCAAAGAATGCTGTCTTAACTTATATCTCTCCCATCCATGACGGTGTTCAACAATGAAATACTCGGAATAACTTCTCAAATATCCATCGCTGAATTACAAGCAACACCGCATACGGTAGTAATGTCAAATTATGGTAATAAAAGTACAAAATTATGGTACATAATATTTTCTTAATTTTCTTTCATGTTACATTTAAATCGTATATTTAAGAGAGAAACCTAATTGCACTAATTTCAATTAGAGTTTCGGGTTGCTTGAAAGAAAGTACATCAAAACATTGTGAATACAAATTGTAGAACAGTAAAAATTGAACCAATATTGGAATTTTCAATAGTAAATTATAATTCAAAGTAAATTATTTTTCATATCCTTTTAATTCATTGCTACGAGAGTTTTCTCGTGGTCCATAGTTAATGGGACGCCGGTACAAATTTCATTAATTTTAAGTAGAAATTAAGCAAAACGTCAAGTTTTTCAAATTGCGCATGTGCTTTCTTAATGAGCTGATTTTTAGGAGCAGATTTTTAAAGGCAAAAAATCGTTATCTTTCATTTTGTAGTTTCCAAATGTTAGTTTTTGCAATTTCGAAAATACAAAAATTTCAAGGAAAATGAGAGCTAGCCCATTCGTTTTAAATGTTTTTTGTTCTATCTGTGGAAAAAAAATCGAAGGCAATATTTGGAGCGTTTTATAACAAAAAAAAAATAATACAAAAATTTCAAGACAAATTATGCACAAACCACTTGTTATTTCCAAAACTTGTACATGTTTTCCAAGGGCTGACTTACAGCACAGATTTGTTTTTATTATTTTTTGTTATTTAAGATCGCATCAACATCTAGGTCATTAGCGATCACAATTGGAGTTAACGTTATGGTAACTATGAAGGTGAAACGATTTGATGATGATAAGGGATGAAAGGACGAACACAAATACAACCATGCCCGAGGCGGGACTCGAACCCGCGACCCTTTGGTCCGAGATCACTACGACACTACTGCCTTAGCGATCATGATTGCAATTTTCGAAAAATTAGAGATATAAACCAAAAACGAGACCTACTACATTCTCTTAAGCCCCTTTAGTAATCAAGAGGATACATTTTTTACAAATGTGGAGCATGTTCTGCGCAAATTTTGGAAAATTCTCCAGGGGTTTATGCCCCTTCAAAATCAAAGTCTGTTATGTTTCAAATTAAAGGGGCCGCGACATCAGCTAGATCGATTGGGGAATATTAATTTTGAAGAAAATCGGTTGACCAGTTTAAGAATTACGTTGATTAAGATAGGTATCTCACAACAACCTACATATAAACATTTTCAAGTACATATCCTATATACATCAGAGCAACAAATAAGGCCGTGTAATACAGATAGACTTTTTACTGCCAATCGGTTTTTCAGTACCTAGAAATCACAAAAGATAGATTCTAACTAGACCACGTATTACCTATATACATATCCTATATACATCAGAGCAACAAATAAGGCCGTGTAATACAGATAGCCTTTTTACTGCCAATCGGTTTTTCAGTACCTAGAAATCACAAAAGATAGATTCTAACTAGACCACGTGTTACAGGAAGTAATTTACTATATATATATATATATATATATATATATATATATATATATATTGTGACATACCGATATGTCACGTTAAAATAAACTAACATTTATTTGTAGACAATATGGTGGAACATGCATTACGAAATATCACGAGAGCTAGAGCTTAGCAACGACCGTGAATAAACAATGTAGTTTTTGTTTTCTAAATGCATTAAGAGTTTTCTGGATGCCGAAAGTAGAAAATTTGGGATTGGGCGAAGAAGTTCAAAAGACGATCAAAAGGTCAGCTACACCAAAATATAACGAACGTATGGATTGGCTGGGTGAGAGAAGGACGGTCAAATGTTATGAAAAAAATGAAGGTAGTTTTAATACGAAGTCTTCGAGGGATGAATCATGCAGAAAGATTTCATTCTGCTCGGAAACGCGCTTCTGAACTGATCGTAGATATTTTCATGTGGAAGCAATATTGAAGTATAAATTGGAACTTTGTCGCGAGTGGTAATCGAGTTCGGGACTATGTCATAGGACGTAATCGGGACTGATAATTTTGATAGTTTGAGACCAGTTTGGGATAGGGCAGAAGAGGATTTCGTGGAACTTTGGACTACGGCAAGATCGCAAGATATTTCGACTGAGAAGTCTACGAGGGACATCAACGAAGAAAAGATAAGTTAACCGCGGTATAAATTGTAAATTGAAAGACATCTTGATCAAAGGCCTAAAAAAATTGTAAATTCACTAAATTGTTTACTAAAACCGTAAAAATAAACTTTGTTGAATTTTGTTCTTTAGAAAAGAAAGTGATCTTTCATTTAGTCAATCCAAACAGAAGTGAACTAGGAATAGAATCATTCTATTTCAGATTCCCAGCTGCGCTGTATAGTCGGCGGATCCTATAATCCATTATAGAGGTAATAAGGATTATAATATATCGTGACCCATTGACCCAGCAAGCCGGACGCTAAGATCTTTAGCAGATATAAATGTAGAGAGAGGAAAATTTTGGTATATCTCATATATATATATATATATATATATATATATATATATATATATATATATATATATATATATATATACGGCCAAGATGTATCCACTGTTTCGTTACCAGTGCCCCGCAATAAGGGTGTCGAAAATACCCCATTTTCCCGCACCATTACTATACTTTCTCTAGACTGCGTAAGCAGTACCGAGAAAGTAAAAATAGAAAATCACAACAAGCTACTGGTTAATATTTTCAAGCGTATATTCTACTTGTTTACATCAGAGCAATAAATTGGGCTGTGTAATACAGCCCATTACCCGCCAGCATCCATCTCGCGACAAAGGACTCCGAACTGTCCTCGCACGCGGTGGCACCCAGCGCCGTGTGAGGACTACGGGGCTCGCGCGGGCTGAGGGGCGGGGACGGGGTGGCGAGGACACGAGCGATGGCGGGGTGGTGGCGGGGGGGCGGGGGGGTGGGGCGGGCCGGGCCGGACCGGGCCAGTGTCAACGGGGGGCGCGGGCGGCGGCGGCAGGTCGCGGTATCAGTTGTGTGATGAGGCCGCGCAACATGGCTGATTAACACCGCGAATCCCCCCACCCCGAGCCGCGCGCCGCCGGGTTATCCAGGTCGGGCGAAACAATAACCTCATCACGCCCCCTCCGCCCACCGCCGCCGTCATCAGAGTACAGTCACCGCCTCCGCGGCCAGGCGCTGTTGCACCGCCCGCGCGCTGGGTCAATGTCGCTGCCGTGCACGAGTGCACACGCACGGCATATGGCGTACGACACCGGAAACCGATTGATTGCACAAAGAGTTATGAAACGTCATGAAAGGTGACTGCTGGACTGGTAATATTTAAACAATAGTACTCGTTGATAGAGAAACAAACACTGGACAATTTTAAGGGCATTTCTATACGACAATGGTGAGCTGAGGTTTGTTAGCGCACTCGTAGAAATAATTTCGTTTGACTATTTATGAGTTCGGGCGCGTCAACTACTAGGGTCATTAGTTCCGTAAGTGGAGTGCGTGTTGTTTGCTCGGGAGGTAGCTGTGATCCTCCCCGGCTGGATGGTAAGATGTGGCGCTGACCTACCGACGGCTAGTGTGTGTGTGTAAAGGGTGAGAATAGGAGAAGGAAGAGGTAGGAAAGACCATGCACGGTCCGTGGCCCGTTTGTTGCGGAAATGCTCTGGCATTCGCCTGGTGTTGATCGGAGAAACCACGGAAAAACTACCGATGAGAGCAGCCGACCTCCAGAATTCTTCTCCACACAGCGACTAAATTCGTCCTAGCTCACAAGCTCGTGTTAAAAATTCTGCCGCCGTCGGGACTCGATCCAAGAACCTCCCGGTCACAGGCGGTGCATTGACATCAGTTGAGGCACTGAGCGACCTCTCTCGGTAAAAATGTAGTCGTAGTTAAAAAATATGATCATCACGTGCCTCGATGGCTAAGGCACGAGTGCAGTGGCGGGTAGCGCATAGGCATGCTTTTTACCTGCGTGCGGTGACCTGATTGGCTTTCGCACTTGACGTGTATCTCTTTTTCCTCTTTGACCGACGAGTGGCATTGAAGCATTTATGTGAGGCGTGGGCGCGTTGCACTCGGTCAGTGCGGTTCCTGATTCCACTTCTGCTGTGGCTTGATGAGGGAGATTCCACCACCATAACCAGCCTTAATTGCCTGGGGCCTTCCCCTCCAGACACTATCTGAAACCGGCTAGCTTAGTTGAGATGGCCCCATGTGCTACCTCGGTACCTCTGGAAAGGGAAGGTGAATGTGAAAAGGCTGATAAGGGTTCCCACCAAAAGTAGATGAGTTGGATTGGATGATTGAACTTCTTCCGTGATAATCTCGGGGCCATTACTCATGAACATGACAAACGGTTCAACCACATTTCTTAAGTAAAAAATCGTTATCGAAGCAATTGGAGTGGCACTTTGTCTGGCGAGTGCTAGACTTTCGCAAAGGAAATCAGCAAGTAAGTATTTTAAAGTTTGTTTATTCATCTTTATCCTTGATTTATTATTTGCTGAGCGATTCAATGTTGCAATGGAATGATATTTTCCCATGTTGAACGTTGAAAATTATAGCCCCACAGTTGGTTTCCTATCTTATTCATTTATTGATGACTAATGGTAGCTTTCTCAAGACTGCTAGCAATAGCAACTGCATGCCTGATGAAAATCTTGCTAAAACGTATCACGAAGACTACATGTCCAAGCGTTTTTCTAGTCCATGAAACCAGTGAACTATACACGCTCTATGTTTTCCATCGATGAACAACCAACAATAAAGACAATAGCTTATTTTTATTCAGTGTCTATGTCAACCAAGGTCTACGATCGTCCCCCATCAAAAGCTGCGGTGTACTAGGAAAGGATATATCGAATTATAAGAGAAGCTGCGTTTTTATCCTATTGTTTAAATTTCGCAATCGTCATTTTCTCTTCCTGGTTGGGAAGAGCGAGTTATCACTCATCCGAACGAGCGAGTTATCTTCATCCAAAATTTGACTTTCATAAATACATTATTACAGAACTCGCTATCGAAGCTTGCTGTAGCGGGGTTACATTAACGACGTATAGGTTGCATGTTGTTTCTATAAGGGAATGTTTTCAGTATTTGAGAAGTCGATGGATAGTGAGAGCATAGGCTTCCGTAACGGGACCCAGTAGCTACATAGGAGTCAGGGAGACGCCGCCTCCTAGGTACAGGTGCCAACGTTTCGGCCGCCATTGTGCGACTTTCCTCAGGGAAAAATGCATATGAAATATCAATGGATAGTGTCACCGAAGAACGTCGATTGAAAACTTCGGTCCGAAGTCATAGCCAAATGTAGCAAGTCCTCTTCATCATTCGCGCATTTATTCAACTTTCTTTACAGCTACAGATTATTCAACAAAACATACGAAAATTCTTGTTAATAACTCCATCTCTATCTCATAGATTCCTCTCGGTTTCTTCAGTTCACATTTACACAATATCCCGTTCGCATCCGCATTTCTTAAACCTCTCCATCTTTCCACAATAAACGAAATCATCAAAGAACCTTCTTCTTTCTCCTTCCTAACGTATCCTAATCCTACGATAGCATCCCTTCTTCCTTTCTTTGTTGCTGTACGGTCATCATTTTTTTCTCTCCACGTCCTTCACATATTTTTCACCTCCCTACACCCTCTCCATTTACTATTCGTTCTTCTAATTATGTCGCATCCTCGATCACATTCTTTTGACTTCGCAACACTTCACAAATTCCGCTTCCACCCCCATTGTAACCTACTTCTCATCTCGTTCCAAACTCTAAACCTCGCTATCCTATTTCTACTGTTCTCTTTCTCTTTCCCTACACCTTTAATAATTCTCGCTATACCGTATCCTACAACTTCCTTAGAGAAAACATCGATCATCATTGTACCAATCGTAGCAAATTGTTCACTTTTGAAAAAGTATTTGGCGGAGAAGAGGAGGGATATTTTCTCTCTTCTCTGGGACGATCCTTCAAATTTCAAAATTAAAAATGATTATTAAGCATTCTAATTTTAACTAAATACACATTTATAAAGATACAAACTTACCAACCATATAATCATAATTTGTCATAGTTAGTCAACCACATAATTAGTCATCACATTTATCATAATTTGTGATTGCATAAACGGCGTGTGTAATCATGCCATTTATGAAGTGCGCAGTCGCTCGGGCGCCATCGTTACTACATGAACGACGATTCGTAGGCGAACTAATAATTATTTTAAAACTCTCAATATAAACTAATGAAACACATTTATAAAGATACTGAATCATTAATCACATGTGTTTCTCGTAAATTATAATCGGAGAAGAAATTACCGAAATCATGTTATCTGAGAGCGTAGGCTTCCGCGTCGGAGTGAATGTTCTAGGTGCCCGCGGAACGCCGCCTCCAAGGCACAGATGCCGGCGTTTCGGCCGCCATTCTGCGACCTTCCTCAGGGCTAATGTTTGATTATGCCTTGAGAAAGGTCGCAGAATGGCAGCCGAAACGTCGGCACCTGTGCCTTAGAGGCGGGGTCTCCCGGACAGCCAAGAGCATTCATGTTATCACGTACTCACGTTAGCGATTAACACGCCGTCTCTGGGACGATCCAGAGACATCGCACAACACCTATCGTGACCGCAAGGAACGTTGACGAGAGCTAAGGATATTTAAACATGATTTTGCTAAAAAAAAATATTTATAGAACCACTATCTACATTTGGGAGTCCTGCTCTATATTTGGGGGCCTTACAAGTATCCCATTACTCGTAATCCTCATCATTTGAAAAGGTTAGATGATTTTACGAAACGTATTTCAATACGGCTCTTTAAGAACTCAATGACTTACTTTTAAAAATAAACGAAGAAATAAATAAGTAAAATTGATCCAGACTCGTTGCCTAACTACTCATATATTCTACATTAGCGTGTTCTCTCTCTACGCGCCTGAATATTTAAATGTTATTTCTCACATTCAAGGCAAAATAATAATAAAATCCTTACTGGCTCAATATTTCTGTGCTTCTATGCTTGTATGTAGAAATGTTCGCAAAACCGTTTATCTCGGTCACAGTCTCATTATGCTCCCATATGGCGGCTACCCCGGGCGCCGCCATTGCCTCTGTCTCTGCTGTCTCAAGCCGGGGTGAGCGGCGGGGGGGGGGGGAGGTTCCGTCCCGAGGGAGGTGGGGGAAGAGGGGGTCGCAAAGCCCCCGTGAGCTCCACACGCCGTGCAAAGCTCGCGCCCGAGATGTGAATGGAGTAATTTACGTCATGCCTAACCCGACCTCGTGTACATCAGAGGACGTCTGCGCGGCCGCCGCCTTCGCCCGCAGAGCATCGCCGAGGAGGCGGGGGCGGGGGCGGGGGCGCAGGCGGGTCGCTGGCGGCCGTCGCCGCCCTTTGACGCTCCAATTAGCTGATTGGCCGCCTTTGCGCCGCCGGACGGCGCGCCCGCAGCCGCACGATGGGGGCGGTGGTCTGAAAGGAGGGTCGAAAGGCGGAGAGGCATGTTCCTATTTTCAACTAATTAACTGAATTTCCAATTTTCAACCAATTGACATTTGGAATGCCAAGTAGCGCACTTCTATACTGCTTTAATGGGTCTATAATTATTAATGAAAGATTGCGGAGGTATCAATCACAAGTGCATTACAATATAAATGTTAATAAAAAACACATGTACGGCTGTACAATGTATCTGCTGATACCCTAGACTTGTGCCTATAATGAACTACAAATGAAATACCAGTAAAAAAATATTTTGCCGAAGAATAGCGCCCCAAAAAAGTCGAAAAATACGTTTTGATGAAGTTACTGAAGTAGATGCCCTTCCATATGATATTCGCACGGAGTGATTACGTAGGCTTCCGCGGCCGGAGTATGTCTCTTGGCTGTCCGGGACAAGCCGCGTCGATCTGCTTGTAGCTGACGTTTCGGCCAACATATTGTGGCTTTCGTCAGTACGCTCTGAGGAAGGCCACAATATGTTGGCCGAAACGTCAGCTACAAGCAAATCGACACGGCTTGTCCCGGACAGCCAAGAGACATTCGCACGGAGTGCGTTCACGTAATAACTATGGGTAGGAAAACTGACCAAACGTGGGTTCCAAAATGTGGAAAAATGAATTTTCAGTTTTGAAATGATTACTACAGGGGATAAAACTAACGAGAATGAACTTGTCTTTTTTTTTTTACAAACGTCTTGAAAACGTGTTTTCATAGTCTTTTCGAGCATTGACAAAAAAAATAAAATATTCATAAGTCTTTAACAGAGTAGATTACTTTAGTGACCCGATTTTTTAATATACTTAACATTTGGAATATCTAAAAAGTTTTTACTAGAACCTTATATTTTACGTCCTCTCAGCTAACATTGTAGCTCGCGAAAGATGGATGGGAAAGGAATATCGACTTTCATATTTGGATATATTATAGACACGGATCATTTACCGTTTATTATGGAATGGGAATTAAAAAGTAAACAATGATAATCTGCTGAAAGGGCTGGATTAAGAAAACGATAAAAAAAGAAATCACGACGAAAATAGTGGAAGGTACTACTTAACAAGGCTAATAGATTGCTATATGACATGGGCTATAAATGCCAAACGGATTAGATAAGAAAAGACAGATATTGGGATGTGTGCTTAGAGATAATAAAAGAAATTAGGTGGGTTATACGAGGGAGATGCGGGGAAATATACAAAATTAAAAGAGGGAAAGAAATGGTTTAGGAGTCTATGTAAATGGAAAAATGAAATTGGAAATGAAAATAACGTGGGTGAGTAGGATGAAGGGGGAGAGAAAAATAACCATAAATGAACTCCAATTTATAATTAGAAAAAGGGGAACTTGTTCGATTCTGGCAAGGATAAGTGTGGATATCTGGATGGCATGTTGCAAAGGGATATTAGAAGGAACGCAAGATGCTCAAGGAAGAGGTAGGTATAAAATGGACGATAGGGTGTATTTAGGGATAGAGGAGGTTAGAAGTGTGGTGAGGAATATGAAAAGAGGTAAAGGAATAGGAAATAACAATGGAGGTAACAAAATATGAATTAATAGGAAGGAAGTGGGATGAGAGACGGCAAAACGTCTGTGTGTACGTCCGTCCATCTGTGTGCAACGCTGGAGCCAAAACTATTCACATCATTTTCTCCAAAATTGGCATTCCCCAATTGATATGGGGAAATAATTCAAGACTGCAAATTTCAAATGGATATTTTGATTCTACGAACTATATTGCAATAAAATTTAACATTTTCCAAGCTTTTTAAAATGTAACTCCAATTTTTACGTTTTCGTTCTTTATTTCTACGAAGGGAGTAATGTACTTGCGAGTTAGAAAACGGTGAATTTACGACAGAACAACTATTATTGTCGAGAGCTGGTTACGAAAAAGAGGATAAATTTTGTTCCTAAACACAGTAAATTACTTCCTCTAACACGTTGTTTTGACAGGATACATGTTTGTGGGTCCTTGACACCAAAAATTGATTGATGGCAAAACGTGTCTCTGTCCGTCCGTCCGGATGTAGTGTGTGCCTAAACCGCTCTGCCTAATTTCTCCAAATTTGATATTGCCCGATCGATTTAAATGGCCTCGAGGCTCTCTGAGTTTGAAACGGCTACTTTGATTTTTGTGATTATTTCACATGAAACCCCAACATTTTCAAATTTGCTCTAATACGAAGGGTGTTCAAACCAAAATTTTGAAATAGCGCTCCATTCGTCAAATGGAGCACGCTAAGAGCGCGCAGCTAGAGGAAGTTTAAACAACAAACACATTTGCCTCATTTCACTATCATCGTCGCCGAGCTATAGCCGCTAAGTGTGCACGTGCATAAGCTATTCGACGGATTAGTGCCAAAGTGACAATGAAAGAGTCGTAAAGAACAACGCGCGAATCATTTACAGAGACATTTCAATTGCTGAGTCAAGCATGCGGGGGGAATTGTAAGTCGCACACAGTGCTGCGAATGGTTTGAAGCGTTTGGAACCGGGAAAAACGTCAGTCGGTGACTATCCGAAGGCTGGACGACCTTCCACATGAAAAGGCGGTGTCCGTGTCAAGAGAGTTCGTGCTGTAATTCGTTGAAATTGTCGATTAACAGAAAAGTTGCTGACGAAGAGGGCTTTAACGTATAATAAAATTTAAGTTACAAACTTTAAATGCGTCGTGTCAGCGCAAAATTAGTTCCTCGTTCGTACGACGTAGCATCACGTTCGTTGATTGACGATCAGAAATAGACCCATGTTGAAATCAGCACGAAATGCTTGTCACTGCCAATGACAATGAAAACATGAAGATCATAACGGCCGACTTGGGTTTGTGACTATGATATTGAAACGAAGTGCATTCGTCTCAGTGGGAGCACAAAAGGGTCTCTTCGCACGAGTCAAAGATCAAGGTGGAGCTTCTTGTGATTTTTAACTGCAAAGGCATTATGAAATCGCAACATCAGAGGTCTGATGTAGGGGTACGGCGCACAGCGAGTTAGGTCGGTTGACCTGAGTTTGAGTTTCGGTGCGGGGAAAAATGCTAGTTGAAATCACACGTGCAAACATCAGGCACTTCCAGCATTCAAATGACCTATGATTCGATACGATTGACTGAGTAGTTCATCCGGAAATGGGAAGTTTCCAAAAAACGTTATAGAAATAATGTATATTATGATTCTAACAATGATACATAATGCGTTAGTTCACATATATATTATATACTTTTCAAAAATTATTAATATATCTGTAAAAAGTAATGCCCTTCAATTGCCGGGTCAATGATTCCCATTTCGAGAAGGTTTCTATCCAGTTTCCCTCATCCAGTAAGCGAATGCTGAAATGGCCCCCTTGTTTTGCTTTTGGAGAGAAATGTATCTTCACTATGCGCACGTTTAGTTGAGCTCTTCTTTTGTTAGTTGTGGTAGGAGGAGAGCCGGGGCTATGAATTACTAATTTGTTTTATTTACTAACAACTCAATTCTGTAGTTCCTTTACCTCCTATGCAAGTAATGTTTTATAACTCGGGAGCGAAAATGTCTATTTTTCAATGTTACTAACCTCACGCTGTTGATATATTTTATTCATCAATCTTCATACAACTAATAAGGATTAAATGGGATTCCAAGACCCAAGAAAACTTGCGCAGATTATAGCTCTCCCCCAAAAGACACACACGTTTTGTACCGTTCATTGACAAAATGAATCAAATGTGCAACAGAAAGGTGTAATAGGCATGGAAAATGCGTAAGATATGCAAGGAAATTGTGGAAATATACAATATAAAATAAAACAATAATACATTTTTCTTTGCTTTTTGAAGAGGAGACATTGATACATCTTCCTGTTAGAAGTTGTTCTTGTTGTTGACCTTCTTGTTCAACACTACGGAATGAAGAATTGCTTTACTACGCTGGCATAGTTGACATTTTCACGCACGAAAAACATTTCCTAGAACTTGAGAATATGAAATGTTTACTCCATCACAAGTCAGTATTTGAAAATACTCTGCTATTTCCGCTAAAACATCTCTTTCTAACAACATCCTTCACATTTGAAAAGTGACACATATGACCCGGCCTCTATTCATTACAAAATCTTTATACTTGACTCAAGAACGTCCCTGATTTCTAAAGAAACTTCTAAAAATTCAGCTTTATATATCAATGAAACTTCGACATTTCCCAGTTTATTTCAAGTGGTTTCGCAGTACACTTGCAATTGGCGTAACCAAATACTCAGCACTTGTCACCTTACTGTCAGTCATGCTAAAATGAATTATTATTGAACAAGAATTAAATATTTCAGTTTAATATGCCTGTGAAATATTGTATACAGTAACTCTTTTTATACAATTGTAGATAACATTAAGTTCGAACACTAAAATAAAAAGAAATTATTCAAGCTTTATTGATTATTTTCTCTTGTTTAATTCTAGAAGTCACGACACCTTGTACACAAGTACCTCTCAAAATTAAAAATCTTCGGCGGACTCTTCGCTAAGTATTCATATATGGTCTTTGTATTTCATTGGTAGAATTCAGGACATTATTGCCGTTTCAACGATATTCTCACATGAAAACAGTTTTAGTAGTGTGTTAAAACAGTGATCAGACAGATTAAAACAGTGAGTACTTAAGTGTCCTTTTCAATCTACAATGCAACTAGGAGTTCCTGCATGGAAATGATCCAAGAGAAAACAATTATCATCCATCAGAATAGAAACCCAACATTCGCAGACTCAACTCTGGGAGAGAATCGTCAATGGACCAGGCGTCTTAACTCTTAGCCTGGCTGCTCCATGAGGAAAAAATCAAATGGGCCATGTAGGGAAGCTGATGAATTTGTTGCAAAACATGGAAGGCTGATTGAGTGGAATGTGGACATGCATTTTTGCACGTTCCCCTCACCCTTCTAAATGGATATCAGAACAGATTGGATGACTTCGTCTATATACTGAACGCTTGTGAATTTCTTTGAATTGCGACAGAAGCGCACGTTTTGTTGAGCTTTCCTTTTCTTGTAGTGGTAGTAGAGCTTAGGGTGAGTTTCTATTTTGTTAGCAATACAGAAAAATCCAATCTATTCGTTACTTTATCGTTAAAAATAAGTTTTCTATAATTCGGCAACGAAAATATCTAGTTTCTGACATGTTAATCTCTCGCTTTTTAATTTAAATTTATTATTATTATTACTATTATTTTTCATTTTTCAACTATTAATAGTTAAATTGTTGGGAAGGTATTCTGAAACTCAAGAAAGCGTGCGCAGATGATTTTCTTCCCATACGTCACATGCAGTTTTTATTTGACTAAATAAATAAATAAAAGCGCTACATCTTCGTAGGATGTGATTTTCCAAACTGTTTTACTATGGTACTGAGCGTTCCTTCCGAACAGACCGGAAGAGATGCAAAACGTCAGCCCCAGTGACCACCCAACACGGACTGCCCATCACCAACCCGGAGACACTAACTCCTGGGATGTCAATATTTACGTCAGTATATTATATAATCATATTGCTGGACCAATACACACGACGGAATATTTTTGTTCAATAAGTTAGTTCACTACTTACACTTCTTCAATCAACTTGTGTAATGATAAGAAAACAGCAAGTTGTGTGGCGATTGCGTTACTGATAGTTTTAAAAAAGGAGAAAAACGAGCGCAGGTGTCTGAAGAAATGGTTTAAGGTAAGAAATGAATAAATTAATGAATCTTTATTAACTGAAGTAAGAATTAGCACACCAAGTGATTTTCAAAACTTTCAGCGACCATACGATACATTATTTGATGAACTATTCAGAATGGTTATACCTGAAACCTCTTTTATGTTTATACTCGTAGCCATTTTGGTCTATGTTGACTCTAACGCTGTGAAGCTACTACTGTATCAGTATTAACCACAGGTCACACAATGTTTTCTAAATTGCACAATGAAAATCAAACTTTTGATTGTCTAAATATATTATGCTATCTTTTAATATGATCTACAGACGGCCATTACTAATCTACAATATCCTATATTGGTCCCTATATTGTCATAAATATTTGTTGGTGCATAGGCGGCCAAAATTAATTCAAATTTGGCGCCGAACTTACAATTCTATAATTTATAACAATTCCTTGGCGCTACTTAATAGCAAAGGGCATACATTTTAAACGTCCAGCGTTGGACTTATAATATTTTTTTCTGTAAAAACTATGGGCTGACTTCCAGAGAGAAAGGCAAAGACGTCTTTAGTATGAAACTCTTTGGAAGGACAAACTGCTTTTTATACGTAGCATGTTATATTACGTATTTTTCCGTACGCAGTCTTTAATAAGTCACTTTTAGGTATTTATTAATTTCATCAAATTACGTTAGAAACCCGTAGCACATTTACAGTTAGTAAAGGCCCAGTGATTCGGCCTCTTGAGATAAGAGATTAGACAGGTGGGCCAAAGTATGTGGGCACTAAGGCTGAGAGTTTGAAACCCAGGTAAGTCATGAATGTTTTCAGTCGTGTATGAGGTGTGGGAGGCATTCCGAGTTCCCTCGTGTATTACATAAATATCACAATCTCTTGGCCTGACATGCGGTCATTATGATACGCTCACTACAAAAAATCCCCATATATAACACATGTACATTACATTAAAACATATTGCCTGGCTACATTAAACAATTAAAATCGATACACAAGTTTAAGTTCAAAGTAAAATCTTTTCTGTTGCATTACTGTTTCTATAAATTTAGAGACTGTACTATCAAAGAGATTCATGATTATTTTACAATGACATATAACTGCATTGTTTTACATTTATATTGTATAATTTTAAAACGATTAAATACACCTACAACAAGTAATGTATTTCAGATTCTAGGCCAAAGATCATCTCTTGATCCCCATGTTCACAGTTTTTGTCCCGTTTTCCTGGCCCTTTGAGAAAACGTTGAGATGGCACCTTGTTTTGCTTATAAATATACATGTTGCCTCACTTTGCGCTCGTTATGCTGAGTTCTCCTTCTTCTAATTGTGCTAGGTGTAGAGCCGGAGACATCGATTTACAATTTTGCTAACGATACTAAAATTAGCAGCGTTACACAATGGCACAGACTCTCATACTACCTAATTTTCTATTATCTTTAGTCTGGGATAGATTTTCGGATTTGCCCTACCCTCATACCCACTGTCATCCAAGTGAAAGGAAGGCTAATTCTAGAGATTTTTTTTTTCAATTGTTTGATTTTGTTGTACTTCTGCATACAGAAACTTAAGTAGAAGTGACCTTCATTACAGAAATGTTCTGTGTGACAATGAAATTAGTTACAGTAATGTTCAATTAAAATGACGCGGGTAACAATACGTTTTGAGTTGTACTTTTTGATGATCAATCATTTTCACAAAACAACGATAATTAGGTGGAATAAGAAATAAAATAAAAGTATGAAGTGATAAAACTGATGATATCGTTTGAAATAAGTTCCTAAACATTAAAAGAGTATTTTAATAGTACCCCACGTCTCCAAAGCTGTAGACGGACCGATGTACGGGAATGTGATGGTGGTGAATCGACGTCCCACGATTTTGTTGTTGTTATTGTGATTTTGCTGCTTTTTTTATTTAAAAACATTTTTTGGCGATTAAGAAAGTGTTCGAGCATATACCTGACAGTCAATTTTTTTCAGTTCAGCGCTCAGTGCAAGTTTAATATTTCGCAATTAATCCTCAAGGACATTCTCGTGCTTAGATCTTTGTGCATACAATATTTTTTGTGCACTTCTCTAGTATTACTTTGTGCTAATACGTTCATTCAATTTTCTTCGGGGTTTCTCTGATTTATCGGTAGTAAGTTTGGAAGTTCTTCGGGGTTTCTGACCCAGCCCTCTCCAATCTAACAATTTCCGTAAACTAAAACTGTTACTTTGGCGCTGTTATGGTATCCTAAATTCCTATTCATACTTTTATTGAATATTTACATTCATGTGGCCAGTTAGGCCTTTGGCAGCAGAAGATGAACAAATTGAATATTAAATATAGAAAATGAGTAGCTATAAAAATGCAGCTCACGCATCAAGAACACTATTTCCTGTGGTTTAATAAGCTTCGAAAGGAAATGGAGGTTGTGAAGGGTCGAGGAATTGTTTTGGTAATTTAAGTTTCAGTCGTTTTCGATGGGAATTATGTTCACGTAGTTCGAAATGAAGTGAAAATGGAATATTATTAGTTTTACGGTAGAATTTTGCTAAAATTTGCAGAAACAAGTTTTGAATTGGAAGTATGGATTTGTATGATTGAAATAAACCAAGGGGCTTTAATAATACTTCTTAGACAGGTGTTTTGAAAAAATATTTTATTGTTTCTTTGAGATGCGAATCAATTTCAGATACACAAACGAAAATAACAAATGGTCTGACGTAGTCTACGATCTACGGTCCGGCAAATTTTCCCAGGAAAACGTAAGATCGCCAAAAAAAATTGCACTTTTCGACTATCAGGATGCAATATTGTGAATGATGTCTCCATTTATAATTTAACCATGATAATGAATCTCCGATTTGAAAACTTCCCTATTTCCGATTACTCTTATGTTAATGTATCAAGTACCTAATTTCAGATTATTTGCATATTTGGGTTACGTTTTCCATAACATACTCATTATTACGGATTTTTACCATTTTAACTTTTTTCGGTATTCTCGTTCTCGTGTTCACATTCTAATTATACTGACTGTGTATCAATTTGGCAAAATATTAAATTATAAACAAGGAAATAAGTTTAAATACAAAGAAATTAAACATGTTTAAATAAGTTAAGCTTTCGAACAATCGCAGTTCAGAAGAGAAATCACATTAAAACTCACAATGTTGGCTACCAATACGGAAAACATTTTTTGTAATAAACATTTATATTTTGAAGGATTTAACATATTTACCTTAATATTGTCATGTCAATATTCTTCTTGCACTTCTAAATACGAAAAATACTCTTAAAATTTTAAATATACTTCTAAATTCATACCTACGAGCATAGGAAATTATGTTACATTGATTTTTTCTCCTTCTCTACAAAAGACGTTAATGAACCAGTTTTTGACAAATACGTCGAAGTGGCTATCGCAAATTCTATCAGTAAGATTCTTTCAATTTAAAGGTAATTTAGAATATAATAGACATTTTCTCGAAATATTACATCTTATTTCTTTTAAACATATTCATATATAGTGCTATGAAACCTTCTTAAAGATTACCTTTTATCGATAACTAGTAAATATTTCTACAGAAAAAGATGATTAGCCTCTTCGATATAACTTTTCACGTCAACATTTCCTTATGATTCCCTACAATTAGGAATTGATTCTAATGTCACGAGGTAACTAGTACTGTAACAACTATGACCCATTTGTGTGTTTGTATACATTCTATATTACTTCAAATTTTACTGTTACTATCAACAATAAAATAGAGTCCCTCATATTTCTTTTTCCATTTTCTTGACAGGCCTAGCGTGTCACAAAGGCAAATGGAAATAGTCCGTTTAGAAGAACATAAGACATTATTTATAAAGAGCGTTAATAGCAAGTGTGGCTGAAAAGTGATTATTTCGTTAACGATCAACTTATCGATATAATTTATATTATCGAAATAATGTATATCAGCCCTAGAGTGCCCCATGGACACCGAACTAACTTACCGTGGTGTGATCCGGGTTCGAATCCCGGTTGGGTCGAACAATCGACCCAAAATGCCAAACACACAGAGATTAATAATAATAATAATAATAATAATAATAATAATAATAATAATAATACCAAAAGCAGAATCCGTTAAATACGTGGGCATGCATCTAGACCAGCTACTCACATGGAAAATGCATGTCGAAACAAAGAGAAAAGAACTAAATATCAAATTACAAAATCATTACTGGATAATAGGTAGATACTCCCCCTCTCCCTCAGAAATAAAATCCTTAAATACGAAGCCATCCTTAAGCCAATATGGAGTTATGGTATCCAATTATGGGGCACTGCCAGTCAATCCATTTAGAGATATTAAAGATTTCAGTTCAAAGTCTTCAGAATCCTACCTAATGCACCATGTGTATTTTTAATTCAACTCTGCTTAATGGCCTACATGCTCCAACGATGTAGAAAACTGTGGTCAACCACATATTCCGGGAGATCGGTCGGGAACTAAGAGCTTGTCCCGGCTGGGGCGGTTCTCCGCTGGTGGGAGATTCCTGGTTGGGGGAAACCCCACTAGCCGACGGTAGGTCGGTGCCGGATCTCGCCATTCAGCGGGGGAAGATCACCGCCATCTCCCGAGGAAAAAACATGTACTGCACAAATGGGACTATTGACCAAAACATTTGACGCGCCCGGAAACACGAAAAAAATCAATCAATCTAACTTACATTTGTTTTAAATATAACTGTCAGCAAAACGTGCGTTTTTAATAAGCTGTACCTACCTTCAAAAACAATTTCATGAATCTGTAGCTGCCGAGGGTATATAATGTGACACAAGACGTAAAGTGAAGAATTTGGTTAGCCACCTAGTATTTTAAAAAATATCTTCTAAAAAGATAGACATTTAAATAAGATCGTGCAATTATTTTTTAAGTAGATTGAGCACAATTTTTGCCCTCAGTAAAATCACTTTATATACTGTTGATTTTTGTTGTTGTCTTTTTCTGGAAAACGACTCCATGGATTAATTTATTTTTTCCTCGTATAGAGTAAAAGAAGCTTAAAAATGACACAGGTCACATTTTCGTCGAACTCTCTAAATGATCGAAAATTGCAAAAGCTCTAAATAATGTCAGAAGTACGTACTGTTGAAGCAGGACAAGACATTTCAACCAGACCTTCACTAACTGTTTGGTAGTAGAGCGTGGGTACGCTTAATAGTATTGAGAAACTTGATCTGTTTAAACAGACTATAGTAATTCGAAAAGATCCACTTAAGGATACAAAAGTATCCATGACGGAAGCAATGCAGTTTTCAGTATCTAAGATATTGTGATGAACCCATCCTGCCGCCACGGCAACACACGCATGCGCGCAATGCGCGCAGCTCGCGGTCTGGGTACCTCACAAAGGGGAAATACCGTCACACCGAAGTGCGTCGGTAATCAGCTGACAGGTGTGCGCGTTAAATTTATCAATGAAGGGCGCCAAACGGGCACTTACCTGTCACCTGGCACCGGCATTCGAGAACCTCAAGGGGTAGGCACTCTTGAATGAGGGCATGCACGGGGTTTGCTATTACTACCACTACTTTACAATAATCACAAAGTTTTGTAACTTTAAGTGTCAATCACCTGAATGGCAAGAACACATTTATTGCTTTTGTTTCTATAATACAGTTTGGGTAAGGAATCCCCTTAAACTAAATTATATGTTATTTACATTAAATGACACCTTTCCTATTTTTTACTGTCTTTGGAATAATTACAAAATGAAAGTCTTTCGTTCACCTCTTTCGATGATTGCACAATCCGTAGTCGTCCCCGAAGCAGTCGCTGTCGCGAGCCGCACCACGGCAAGGCGCAGCCAACCGGAAGCAGCAGTGCGTGCGGTGCTAGTGCTCCTGGCTCCGATCGGTGGTTATTGGAGGAAGTCGTCTGACGCCACCCACTCCTCACCAGGCCAGCCTCAATGACTCGGCTGCACAATCATTCCTTCCGGAGGCGCCGGCCCGTTGAAATCGGAATAAATTCCTGATTGTCTTTTTATACTGGGCGGCCTGCACTATGTTGGTCGACCCCCAAGTCACTGCTCCCCTACCTCTCATCAACACTGCAGTCTCAATTCCGTGTCGTTCTCTCGCCTTCTATCCGTCTTCCGCCAAAAATCCGCCGCTCTCGAGCTTCCTGCGTCGCATCCCCACCCTTTTTCCAAGTTTCGCCCATCGCTCCTTCACGTGATTGGAATTTTGAATGTTATTGGCCGAAATCTTAGTTTCCAAAATATTCGACGCGAGTCGGAAGCCGATAGGGTATTTTCAAATTAACCTCATTTTCTGGGCGCCTGATTGGTGGTCTTTGTTGTGCGTGTGTGTACACCGGAGATGAACAAAGCAGTCCTTTCTGCTGTCTTCGTGACGCTTATATGGGTCCTACGGGATAACTTCAACAGTAGCCGGGATCTCTATAATTTGCTTGTTCCGGTGCCTAGCCGTGCACGTGGACTGGCCGCCGTTTGCCAGAAAGGCTGTCCCCGGGAGACAATTGCACCCTAATCGTAAATCTTTTGAGTCTCCTGGCACGCGTTCGCGCGTCTTGCGCTGAGCCGTGTCAAATCAGGGACCTTCCTAATCGGCGTGACAGAGGGGGAAGTTTTGGGTCCGGCGACTAGCAATGACCTCATTGCAATATACAATCTGACGAGTAAAATTAGTTATGTGATGCATCGGATTAGCAGCCCTAATCAAAGTGAATGTATGTGAAGAATGATGACGAGAGAGAGAGAGAGAGAGAGAGAGAGACAGACAGACAGACAGACAGAGACAGAGAGAGACAGAGGGGGGGGTGCAGAACTTAGTCATGTTCAGATTGTTGAGACAGAAAGGATCTGTACAAAACAAAAAGAAAAAAAGGTAGAGGTTGTGTCAACGATACAAGTAATGTAGTCGGAAAACATCAAATTTCATTGAGGGATCAAGAATATGAACAAGACAATAAAAATTTGAAGAAAGATGAGTCAAGAAAAAACGTATAAAGAAGAGTCAGAAAACAGGTGAAACAATTAAGGTAATTTAAGAAAAGAGATCGTAGAAAGAAAAGAAAACTTGTTCAAAATACTCAGCCGATATGAGTAGAGCAGATATTCCAAAATATCCATTGCTGAGATCGAACGAAAAAGATGAATGAATGAAGGCAATAATTAAACAATTACGTCTAAAAATCTCTGAGATACGGGAACTTATCGATGAATCAGAAGGTAATCGCAAATACAGTCAAGTGTTTACGAGATAATAAAATAAAAATAATATTAAATATAAAGCAAGGCTCGTAGCAGATGGCTTTAGACAAAAAACAGGAAGAGATTATGAAAACTCGAACAATCTCTCTTACGAAAAAGCAATAATTTAGAATAATCCTAACACTAGAGGTTACGTTCTTTCTGAATAATGTACTATCGTTCTTCGCATCCCAAAACTCCAGCAGTTTTGCTTGTGAATCCACCACGCGAATTTATCTACTAAATGATTCTGATAAATATTAGGGCAAAGCCAGATTCTTCAGTTTTCAGCTACTTTCTTATAAAGATTATTAGGATGTTATTTTGACACATTAAAGAAATGCCAACACGAGGAAATGTAGGGTCTTTCTTCTTTGTTACCGTATGTTAATTGCTTTTTTAGCCTTATTGGAAATTTCATTAACGCTAAAAAACATACCTCCGTAAAGTAATATCAAAATAGTTAAGTTCATGGACAGGGCGGAACAAAATACGAAGACAAACCATATGCTCAATTGAACATTACGATTCATTACTTCATAATTATAGTAAGACTGTTATGACTTCTGCTATTTATAGATGAAATTAAAATAGTTTTCATGTAAAATAAGTTTTGGACTCTTTTGCCTACTCAGTCTGCGATGTGCCAGGAAGCCGGAATCGGTTCATGGCCACGACAAGTATTCCAACACGGATGATTCTGTAATTGCCAACCATTGCGGAGGGTTGGGAACTTGAATAATATCAAGTATGTAACTACATTCCTGCGAGATAAAAATTAATACTCTCATATTTAATATTTTTTGAGAATTTAAAGTGAATTCCTTTTCCTATTTTATTAAAAATCTGGAATTTGGGACAATTTCAAATATATCGAAACAAAATTATGACATCGATATACTATGTACTGAAAGACAAACGTCTGGCAAGAATCGAACCCGTGACTTAGTACATGAAAGAGGGCACTTATCTGTACGTATCACAAGCAAACATGTAGAGAGCATCACGAATGGAATATTTGATGAGCAAACATTCAAAATGTGACATGTCCACTTCACTGTTTTCTAATAAAAATGAAAAATCCCAAATACTAACATTCCATACTGTTTTTAACTAACGAATAGAGTATACTTAATATATTGTAAGACAGCTTACGTTTGTTCTTGGAATTAAAACTCTAGGCAAAAACAAAAACAACAGAAGAACTCAATTTTTGCCAAATGGACATGTCATCTTCAGAATGTTTGCTGATTGCAAGATGTTTATTCCTTATAATGATTGTGCGCATAGGACCATTCACATTACATAATAAATAAAGTATATCAGTTCTCAAAAGATGAAAACTTATTGATTGATTTATGCGTCTACATATCGTAACCTGTGAAGAGCAAATAATTGTAGATGGATAAATTCTAGTTACCCTTTATCGTAGATTGTAAAACATAAAATCCAAGAGACTTAGTGTTGCATGAAATACATTATAGGAAAGTGAATTTTCTTCAATTATTATAAAAGTAGAACAACACAATAATGCATCGAAATGCGCCGAAACGAACTTCAAATTGCATTGGAGCATGAGAAATGTTGCAGTTACCGCTGTAATAAAATTGAAGACTTGAAATCTTTGAGAAAAAACTCGTGCTGACAGAGCAGTTGGCGTGAGAAGAGCCGCATGCAGGACCAGCGATGTTTGCAGTCCACCGTTCAATAGTCTATAATCACAGGAATATGGCTACAGTTGCGTGGAATAATCTGTTTTGTGAAGGTTTTTTTTGCAGGAGAGCACAAATAAATGTCACCATCTGATAGTAGTGAACCAGATGTTTCGACAACGCTCCTGACTTAGATAGAAACCGTGTCAGAAAAATACCTCGCATTTACTGCTCTTAGAACTGGAGAGGAGAGAATTACTAATTCTCCATTGATATGTAAGGTAAGACTCTACCAAAGGTTAAAAGGAAGCCTTTAACGGCCTACAACGCCGAGAAAACCAGTGGCCTCGTTTCCGCTACGCCACGTTGGTGAGCCCAGGTGGTGACGGAAGAATCGATTCTCTGACAAGAGCGCAAAATTAGAAAATCTTGGACGAGGTTTAATTAAAAACGCAAGAAGTTGACGACTGCGAGCTGTTTATAGCACTTTGATTTGATTATATGATAACACGTGCAATATCTTACCAGTCTGAATTTAACATAATTGCACTCAAGTGTAGTCGTGAATCAGAACTTACTGAAACGTTCCTTACCGATAAAGCATGCATCATGGACCTGAAGACATGTGCATTAAGGAGGCCCTTCACTTAGGTTTCAACGTAATGTTGAATTAATTCCTTTATTGATTCATTGAAATTGATTTAAATATCTATATTCGAATTATGTAATTATTTAAACAATAATAATGCGTAGTATATCTAAGCACATAAATAATAGACAATATAATAACAAATATGTTTATTATGTAACAAAAATCTACAATGGCCGGATCCGCCTCTGTGTCATACGACGCAACTACTTGTGTCTATGAAAAAGCTATATTCTTTGTATTAAATTACTACTCAATGTTCGAAATAACTAGCATTTATTTAGTGACTTTTCCTATAACTGTTCATATTGTGGTATTCAGAAAAAATCCGTCCACCATAAATCATATAATAAATTGAATAATATTCAAATGGAATTAATATCATAATACATCTCTTAAAACGTCTGGATATAATGGAACGAAAGTAAAGACTTCATTAATCATATTTTTACCAGATGGAGTTGTAGAAAAAGAAAATTATTTTATTAGAGCACAAACCTTTCTTATCAAATAATGGAAATTCTACATTATTTCCTAAGATATTAACGTGTCTCTGGAGTAAAACCCCAAAAAAGGAAACTCTACACACTAAACGCAATGATGAAAACGCAATACTAAATGCAGCTGTGAAGGACGAAGTTTGAGTACTGAGTTTCTTTTTCACCGACAATCCAACAAACCGAGATACCAAAATATCGTTGTATTTACATGTGATTAAATTACAATTCCATACTCGAAGAATCAATTCCTTCTTAGGATGGATGAGACACTTCACAATCTTCAACAATACGTTTCTACGACTAGGGACGGCAAAAAAATCTATGTGAATGAATGCCTTATTTTACGCGGCGAGTCTCAGGCAATGAGACCTGCTCTTCCGTCTGACTACGCAAACTTCGTTATGCTCCTTTCACCTACTAGGAATGAAAGAAGGTATTGCTTGGGCGGTGAAACAGGCGATTTGAATTTAGCTCAGAGGCGTCATTTAGGCTTGAGGATCTTTTATATTGTGACATACCGATATGTCACGTTAAAATAAACTAACATTTATTTGTATCACGAGAGCTAGAGCTTAGCAACGACCGTGAATAAACAATGTAGTTTTTGTTTTTTCTAAAGGCATTAAGAGGGTGGTGCCGAAAGTAGAAAATTTGGGATTGGGCGAAGAAGTTTAGACGATCAAAATGTCAGCTACACCAAAATATAACGAACATATGGATTGGCTGGGTGAGAGAAGGACGGTCAAATGTTATGAAAAAAAGGAAGGTAGTTTAATACGAAGTCTTGGAGGGATGAATCATGCAGGAAGATTTCATTCTGACCGGCATCGCGCTTCTGAACTGATCGTAGGTTCGTGAGAGGGAACGAGTATAATCCAGATAGTCAGAATCGGGTTATCAGTGAAATTTTAAGGACAGTGAATGATATTGCAGATATTTTCATATGCAAGTAATATTGATGTATAAATTGGAACTTTGTCGGGAGTGGTAATCGAGTTCGGGACTATGTCATAGGACGTAATCGGGACTGATAATTTTGATAGTTTGAGACCAGCTTGGATAGGGGCAGAAGAGGATTTCGTGGAACTTTGGACTACGGCAAGCTCGCAAGATATTTCGACTGAGAAGTCTACGAGGGACATCAACGAAGAAAAGATAAGTTAACCGCGGTATAAATTGTAAATTGAAAGATATCTTTATCAAAGGCCTAAAAATTGTAAATTCACTAAATTGTTTGCTAAAAGCGTAAAAATAAACTTTGTTGAATTTTGTTCTTTAGAAAATAAAGTGATCTTTCATTTAGTCAATCCAAACAGAAATATTGCACCGAAATTGGATAAATGTAGAGAGAGCCATTGACCCAGCAAGCCGGACGCTAAGATCTTTAGCAGATATAAATGTAGAGAGAGGAAATTTTGTATATCTCAATATGCAGTAGATCCACTAACATGGGACAGTCGGCTTTACTTCCACTCCGAAAGATATTTTTCGCCTTTAAAAATCCACGGCTTCCATCGGGTTTGAACCCGCAAACTTGGATATAACAGCTCGAGACGCTAACCGTTACACCATCACCGCCGCAGTGATGGATGTTTTCCACTAGAAACATTGATATTTTGTTGCAAAAACATCGATGTTTTTTTAATTATATTTTTTTAAGTAAAGGAATTTAGGCACGTTGTAGAGTAGCCGGAATCCCCAGCAATATATCGTTGTTTTGCGTCATCCTCTTTATCACGCTGCATATTTCGCCAGTGCAATCTGAGGGAATTTTTGGTGATTTTACTTCGATAGTGTACGAATGGAAGTGACTGAAGGGTAACGTAGCGAAACACGATGTTATTTATTGTTAATATTATTCTTTACATTCGATAATAATTTTCATTAACATACTACTAACATGCTGGTAACCAAACAAAATATATCTTTTACGTACTGTAATTAAAAATGGATAGGAAATAGCATGTTTATTAGTCTATAATTAAAACATCAAGGTTTTAAAAATCGATGTTTTTTCGTTGATGTTTTCATCGACATCAAAAACTCTTTAGCGATGTATCGAAACATCGATGTTTCGATGTTTTGGTAATATTTTCCATCACTAAATAGGACGGTTCCGCTTTGTTTTGTCTGTTCCTCTTAAACGATCGAGGGGTCAGGAGGACGTTCCACAGACATTAGATACGCCAATCTCTTCCGTAGTCTAAATCAATAAATGACTCTTACATATATTTTTATTGAAATTTTATGCTAGTTTTTTATACAGAAAATGTCACGTAAAGCGAATATTTACAAAAAAATTCATAAACAGTTCAAATGCATTTTGTTTGCCCCTTCCACAGTAACAATCGTGCAAATATGAGTTTTGGTAATATAACTTTCATAAGTTATAAGGGCTCAATTAAATCGAGAATTATTACTTTATTGCGTTGTTAAGGCAAAAATATTGACATTTTATGACGCTCATTTACATAATGGCCGCTGTTTACCAATACTAAAGTTCCGAAATGAAATCCACCCTACCTTCTACAAGAGGTTTGAGCGCACAGCACAGCCCCTTTAAATTCTCGCTGACATATTGGACAACTTGCACGCTCCCAAATGCGGAGAACATACAAAGGCCGCGCTGAAGAGGGTAGCCCCGAGGTCTGTCTGCGTTCGGAGCGGCGCTGTCTTTGAATTGGGCGCACTCTATAAATCTACGGGCTCGTTCTTTTCCCTCCCTCGCACGCTCCAGCGAGAGGCAGCGAGCGGGCAGGGGGTGGCGGATGGGGGATGGGGGGGAGAGAAGCGCACGGTATTTGCCCGCGGGCGCACGTCTTGCGAATCCCATGTGAAATATGCGCGAGATTTTACGAGTGCCCTAGCCAGCGGGGTGCGGGGTGTTGCGTTGAGGTTTGGCCCGCGCTGCGCGGCCTGGCCGCCTGCCTGCCTGGCTTGAGGGCGTCGCCTGGGGGGACGTGACCTTGGAGGAGCGTGGGGGTACGGTGACCTGCGTTCATTGTGACGAGGCAGTAGCCTGGGGGCATGGTTTTGGAAATGACCCTGAGGCATGAGACCTGTATGGGCGAGGCCTGGGTGACAGGCTTGGAGGTGGCCTGGAGGGGCTCTGGAGGGGGCGTGGCCTGGGTGACATGATTTCCAGGTGGCCTGGGGGAGCGTGATCTGGAGGGGGCGTGACCTGGGGGCTCCGTCTAGGAAGATAAATCGCGGCGGCGGCTACTTTGATGCGATGAGCCTGTTCGAGGTTGCTACTAGTCGACCGTCGTGTAGAGACAACTGGATGTTGATTGTATGTAGCGTGTATAATTGAAGATAGCACCTTCGGGTAATGTTTTTATATCATATTTCCACTTCAAAAATCGATAAATAAGAAAATTTTTCGAAAAATCCAAATTTCCAATTCTACTATGAGAGGTTTTAAGAACTCATTCATTCATTGACACAAATCGAGTACATTGTACATCGTACTCGATTTGGAAATGTCTTTCATGAAATCGAACGTACGTGTTTAATGGCAATCTTGGCAACAGGGAGCGGTTTGTGGACGTATCTATTGTTTCTAGAAATTTCCTTTTCTGGAGAACCACATTTAACCTTTGTGTAAGTATTGCAATAACCTCAACAATACGATCTCTAATTCTGGGCATAAAGTTACTGTTGAAGGTTCCGAGCTGCAACTTTGCTCATACGCTAAGAATAAAGGACATTAGTGCTATTGTAAAGATGGTTAAGAGTGGTATAGGTGGAAGGTACATTCACGTAATTTTATATCCGAAAATCGGGATGTCAGTATCGATGGATGGACGTGTCACGCAAAAGTCTGTAAAATTTACTTACTTTGGCTTTAGAGCTGAAAGTCGGTTAATACTTTAGAAATGAGATATGCATCTCAGAGATATTTTATTATACATTACACTACTAACATATTTTAAAAGTATGTTATAGTTCTGATTTTCTTAAAACGCTCACTTTACCAATAGTGTAAAAATCTTCATATTGAAACACCGAGGGGTTTGGTTTTAGAAGAGTTATGAGTTTTCTTCCCCACCTAATTTCGTTATTTTGCTTTAAATGAAACGTAACAGACCCAACATATTTTATCGCATGATATTATTAACCATTTTTTATAATTTAAATACTGAACTTTAATAAAGTCATAAAATTAATAGAGTGAACGCTTGCCATCATTTGTTCACTAAATCTCTTGTTTGTGTCAAGACCTTCTTCAAGAAGATTGCTAGATTTTAATTGTGAAAGCTTAGTGAATGAGAGTGTATGAATGCTTTGACCACCTATAGTTTGAAATATGTCTCTCTAAAAGTGGACTTTGATTATAATTATAAGTTAAGCATTACGATTTTAAGATGTATAGCGGGATTTTTTTCTGTAGTTCACTACAATATCAGATCATGATGAACATGATCAGATTGTGATCATGGAAAATACAAAACATTTCAATGACATTTTTTTGAAACAATTATAGCTCTGGTGTTCACAGGAATAGTCATAATGTTCTTACAAAATTTGTCAACGTCCATCATTTCACTAGTCCTAGAAAATAAATACTACAAAGCATTAATCAATATTTTGGAGGAAGTATCGATTTTCCTAATAGTTTATATGTTGTTTTTCAATTTCTTGCTTTCGTGAGATGTTCTCGCAAGAGTTCAGCTACTTCAAATTTATTTTCAAGTCTGTTCTACACCTCCACTATTGATCCCAGAGTTTGTTTCGAAATGCAATTTATACCTTAAGTGGATGGTGTGCAGAACGCGACCAAACCAGAAAAATGTAAACAATAGCGCTCTATAGAATATTGCGTTCCAATCTTCCAAGCCACTTTTCAAGTATACTGATTCTTGTGGATGGAAATTTTTCTGCCAAATTTCATTCGATTGTAGAGCCTTAATTGAAGGCATGTACCTTTTTTTATTCTGAATAATTGTTGAGTAATTATATTCAAATCTACAAACTCAAAACAGACAACATTCTGGTAGGAACTCCAGATACCTATCAATTTTCATACATGCATGGCTGATGGGTTACATTTTATGTGGAGAACAGGTGAACTTTAATTGCATTATCTTATTAATATATGATTATCGACGATCATGATATGATTAGCGATAATTGATAGCCGATTATTAAAGTGTTATGACAAGATTCTGAGCTACTTATACATAATATTATTAAAATCGACTGTCGCATCGTGGTTCACAATTAAACAGTTTTTATAGAGCTATAAAATATAAAACTGTACAAACGGTAAAAAAATATGTCTAACTCAACAAGCAATACAAACAAGAGAACTTCTTTGAAATCCGTGAGAACAGATGTGTCCTAAAAGATATCCAAATGCAAGATGGGAGAAATTAAGAGCCTAGGAGCAACGTGGAAAATGACACGTGACTCCACATCCGAAGAGAAGCGTTCATTGCTCTTGTAACGACTGGACGCATGGGGGAACTCTCAATTCAACGACATTCTGCAGTACCTTAATAAACCCAAACCTGCCTCCAGGAGCGGTAGCTCAGTGCATCAACTGATATCACTGCAGCGCCTCTGGCCGGGAGGTCTTAGGTTCGAGTCCTGACGGTTGCAGGATTTTCGACACTAGCTTTTCAGCTAGGTTGAATTCAGCCGGTCTGGAGGAGAATTCTAGCGGTCGGCTGCTGTGATCGGTAGATTTCCGTGGTTTCTCCGATCAAGACCAGGCGAATGCCGGAGAAGTACCCTAACAAACGGGCCACGAACCGCGCGCGCGATTGGTCCTTCCTCTTCCTTGTCATATTCTCTCCCCTTACATACACTTACATTAACATGCACTACACTACCACATATTCCGGGTGACCGGTCGGGAGCTTAGAGCTTTTTCTGGCTGGGGCGGTGCCCCACTAGTGGGAGAGTTCTGGTTAGAGGGAATGCCCGCTAGCCGACGGTAGGTCGGCGCCGGATCTCGCCATCCAGAGGGAGAAGATCACAGCCATCTCCCGAGAGAAAAACCAGCACGACACTTATGGGACAAATGACCAAAGCCGTTGACGCGCCCGGAAGAATCAATCAATCAACGAAACCTTCCAAGCTCGGTAAGCGACCCGGTTTTGTAAATCAAGGTTGCTGTGCTACAATGTACAACTCACGGCACAAGTATGCTTTGATCTGTTGGTGATGATTTACAAAGATTTCCATAATCATACTGCTAACTGGATACTTTCTTGAACACACAATAAGACAGGAGTACGTGTAGCAGAAAGGTGATCCATGTATCACTCGTACATGGTCTATATTCGTAACTCCAAACAATAAAACATTTCATTTGGGAAAGCAACAATCATGGGTATGTTGTTCGTAAATATTAAGGCTATGCTATTTGACCGATTTTTACACTGCGCAACGACATATCTATATTGTCTAAAACACTGACCATGATGAGATGTAAAAGCGGGAACAGCAAATAATTTAATGCGACGATACAAGTATAAGCGTTGCTATCGGTATGTCGAAATTTGCTAACAGCCGATGAGAGACAAGTTGGATTTAATAACGCTTCTATGTCCTCAAATTGGAGCAGTGACTGCAGATTAATAAATCGAAGTTGAGTAAGAGCGGCTTTAAAATTCCTTGTGAAGAAGCATGGAATTACTATTAACAATTCACTGAAAACCCATGATAACTCCGAACAAACGTAAAGTATATCCGAAACAATAGACATTAAGAGTGAAGGATGAAATGAAATGACAATCATATTATACGTTGACACCAAAGTTGCCAAGATGGCGAAATAGTGCTTATGCACCACATATTAATACCGAAAATGAACAGCGGGTTTAGGGCACGGAACCAGGTGGAATCAAATATTTTTAAAAAAGTCTTGATTACTGTTTCATTTCAAGTCCCGTCTAGAGGCTTGTAGAAAATTTGGGGAGATACAAAGGCCACCCATACCATCATTCGCATTTAGTTATTTTTAGTAGAGATACAATGTTTCGAAAAACATTAGTTGGAGATTCCAGCATAGCGTTTTTTCGGAGACTCTTTTGAAATTAGGTAACAAGAACGCAACTGTTTCAGCCGCCATCTTTTTCAAAGTGTACATGAATACTCCACTGCTGTCGTATTTGAGTGTGGACGGGAGTTAGACTGAAGGGCAGCACGGGCGGACACAGCTGGACGTTGGCCTCGCCGTGGCCACTCGGATGACACTCGACTCACGGTAGATCTGGCACTCGACTTTACAGTCTGGTTAGTGCTCTTATAGTAGGTTTTTTGAAAAACCTGTCGACGTGTTCAACACAGATATTTTTGAAAAACCTGTCGCGTGTTAAATGAAAGGCGTCTTCTTCCAAGTATACCAGGGGGACTACGCGAGTAGCGGTCGTCACGTATAGACGAGTGGCTGCGTGGTCGTGCATAGAGGCCTCTAGCAAGAACCCATCAGTTTCAGTGTCGTAATCGAACAACCCGCCACCCAGGAGGTGAGTGAAGGCCATCTCGTGCGAACTGAATGGCAGCAGGGAGAGGGAGATGACACATCACATGGTGCGAGGTAGGAAGGAACACCGCCCCCTCTGAGGAATAAAAGTTATAATCGAGAGCAACAGAGCGGCGATTCATTCAATACTATTAGAAATATTAATTGTATTATTATTTCCATGACTGTGCTGTACTGTAGTTAAGGTTAAGAAATACTAGTGGCTTTTCCATAAAAACTTTATTTTTGGACACTGAAATGCCATGTGGCTAGGTTGCTTGTTGATGGACTGGCAACTGTAATTGGACTTGCTAATAATCTTTTGTCATAGAATTGTTGAACGGTTTATCACAAAATTGTGGCTCATGGGTAACTACAACTATTCACCGAAAATCCATGCATTTACAAGGGAATAAGTGAAAAGTGGACGACCCTCCGATATCCTATGTGATATCAACATGGAAGAATAAATATAAGATAAATTTATTTAAACTGCAATAGGGTATAATCGGGTATCAGCTAATTACACAAATATTAAATAACCTCCAAATAATAACTCGTGTCTATAATATGAACTCGAGTAGAGAATCACGTCTCATTCCCTTCCATTATCTGTCATGTCTGTATTATGTTACATCACATAAACTGCGTGGAACAACTAAACATTCAGGAGCAATTGAAATTTGCAGTGTTAATAAGAGATTAATAACGCTTTTTCTTCTTTTCAAATATAACAATCCCACGAAAACTTTAAGTACCGTCACGTTGTGATGGAATGCGAAGCGTAATGTACATGCATTTATTTGGAATTTATGTGCAAGGGTAGCGTGCGCTGAAACACCGAGTATTCACCTCGCACGACTGTAATTTGCATTTGCAAACGCACGTGAGACATTTGTTTGCGCATCTAGAGACCGTCGGCTTCCACTCTATTAATAAGAACCCGTTCGGCCCGCGAACGGCCCTCGATATACCGTCACCTTCATGGCATCGAGCAACAACCGAAGCTTAAGAGAGTGAAAAAACGGATAGTCTTTTCTAGCGAGTTCTCAACTCTAAGTCAAAAGATGGGAAGACACCCCTCCTCCGCTGCTAGTTAGTGCTTATCTCTCGGATATGACCCCATGATGATATATTTCCGGTTGTGTTATTTACTTGGTGCGACTGCTCAAAGAACAGATGAGATTGCCTGAGACTTCCTATCGATTGATAATAATAGTAATAATAATAATAATAATAATAATAATAATAATAATAATAATAATAATAATAATAATATAATTGAAATATAAATCCAGCCATTCCAAGTTTCTTTTAGTTTTGTCGCCTGTAATAACAAGCTCGCTTTATGGTGTGTTGTATTAATAACGATATAAATCATACTGGACGTGTTACCATGAAAAATTGTTACTGTAATATTAACGTTGTGATACGTCTATGAACCCGACGTAAACAAAGGGAAAACCGGTTCGATGTGGCATTTGTTCAGACAGTGCTGGCCAACAGCACTTATCCCTTAAAGAGCTATTAGAAACTCCTCTGGAACAGCATTTTAAGACGTGGCTCGCAGGCACTTGATGCGTTGAGAGGCGTTGCCGAAAATTCACCGACATGCAGTTGTAGCAAAGAATCTGTTATATTACGGACCTTCTCCAAGGACTTCGTGGAGTACGATTAGTCGGTCAGCACAACGAAAAACTCGGTGTCGTTCTCGAACAGTTAAAATAAAACTTCGTATTTTCCTTTTAAACTTTTAACATTTCATTCTGTTCCTTAGCATTTAGATTTTATACATTCGTATTTTATTAATAATAGTTATCCAGCTATCGATGGCTGTTTCGAAAAAAGTTGGTTAAATATATAAATTGTTAATACTTCGAATGAAGTCAAATATCACAAATTTCCATTGGAAATGGTACGCGGAAGATACAAATGATTTGGGATTCTACTTTTTTTATTATTCTTTTTCTAATGCTTTCTTTTGGGACGGCATGTTAATGGGTTAGCTCGTAATTGGTAGTAAAATATGCATGTAAAGTATTTACGCAAAACTAGACGTCTTAAAGAATCGGTTCTCACATGGATTCTTCATTTCATTTTTAACGAGCCTGGACGTCGCGAGTAAACTTCCTGAATGACGAAACCAATGTACAAAAGCTTGAGACTACATATGTGACAAATTACTCGTCGACGCCGGAAATACCTTGTGAAAGTCTCTCCGCTTGTTCTTTCGTTAAACCAACAACGAAATTTTTCTTTAAAAAATTAAAGCCAGGTGTCGTAATTATACAGATCTGATATCGTTGACGTTTACCTATTACAGACCAATAAACAAGATTTCCTCTCAGCTAGAAATACATGTGTATCAACTAGAATAGCAGAGTAGACGATTATGTCAGCTATGAAATAATAGGAATTATTGGCGGTGAGAGGAGGGCTAATTGTGGAATTACGCAATGCCAATCCAAAGGAACGAGAGCGACCTTGAGGATCTGAGTGAGTGAGCTGACGAGATTGAAGGCGAGTCTCGGCTGTGGAGGGAAGCGTGGGCGCGGTGGGGGCGGCGGCGGGGGGGGGCGGGGCCAGGCCACCGGGACCGGAAGGGCTCATTAACACCCCCGAGGGGGCGATCGCAAAGGTCGCGGAACCGTCAGCGCGACGGGCCGCTTGTGGCAGCTGCAGCATTCGGCGGTGGGGCGGGTCGGGTACAGTCGCCATCCTCCCCACCATTTGCAGAATATTTTTCCATATTAGATCCCCGGCGAAGAAATATTCCTCAGATAGAATTGGACTTCTCGGCGAAGAAAAAGAAGTTTCCATCTCGCGGAGGAGAACTTTGCATGAGCAAGCTGGTAAATTAAGTTTTTACTCGGGGTGTAAAGAAGGAAATTAGTTTCGATCGCTTGGCAGCGGTGCAATTTCCTGTCGGCTGCAGAGTTGCGCGCACACAGGCGTCGGGAGCGGAGGCAGCAGAGGCAGGCGGGCGGGCGCGAGGGCGAGGGGGCGGGGAGGGTGACGAGGGAGGAGGGAGGAGGGGAGGGAGGAAAGCGGCGGAGATAGGGGAGGTCTGCAGGTGAGAAGCCGCAACGGCCCGCCAGGGAAAAGCTTCCGCAAACGCGTCTCCGTGCCTTCGCGTGGAGGTGTGGGTGGGTGGGTGTCGATCGAAGCACCGGTTGCCACCACCCCCACTGGCCTTGCCGCCGGTGCCCACCTCGTGACCCACCCGGCAACCCTTGCCGCGCTCTTTACTGCCTGGAACGTCTTCATCGTGACGGCTTGCAGGGTCTTACTTCAGCCACTTACGTCGCATGCTCATTCAGCTGCCTTCACGTTTGGCATCATCCCTTCGCAAAATGAAGCGAATGGAACGGCTTCTTATGCATACGAAAAACTGCGTCATGAATCACAATAAAAGGCTGATTTGTGAACGTATTACCTGCAGGAAGTAGATACATGTACATTTTAAAAAAACTTTCATGCTCTCACTCTCATTAAATAATAATATATCGTATTTTCAGACTTGTACGGAATTCTTTTGATAAAACAACGATTTTTTTCTTCTATCCTTTTCTTCAGTGAATCATTGTTAGATGAAAATTGGCTCCGCTGCCATGGTAATCATGGACGTTTGGATTTTCTCAAGCGGCGTGTGAAATGTGCTGCTACACCGAACACGGGAATCATGTAGATCACCGCAGAGAAACATGCTCAGCCAATAGCAATTCACTGCTATTGTCCGTCGGGTCCAAGAAAGACAGAACAAATAATGGCAATATCCATTGCATATAAATTGTATAAAATACCTTGAATTTTTTATCTTCAAAATTTAACAAACAAGAATACTAGATACTAGAATACTGCCATAATCAGAATAGGAAAAGAAGACATGTGAATGTTGGAACTACAATCAATATTTCAATTTTTCGATATTTCACAATCAAATGATTTTATTTGTGAAGTATGCTTGACAATGTTATGCGTTTTCAAGAAACTCTCTTTTGACACCGTTAACGAAACAAAACCGAGAAGAAACTTATTGGCAAGCCGAAGAAAAATACAGCCAATTGGAGAGAGTGTTTCATTCCGTGTATCTTCAGAATTTTCAAAGTAAAAAAACTGCATAATATTGCACTAATGATGTACGTTGTAACAACTAAGATGAAACATTTTAACTAACTCAGTTTCTGTGAGAATTTAATGTCTGAAAATATTTTATAGAAAAACGTTTATCTCATTTTAACTAGATATCAGTGGTTGTCATTATTCGTTTTCATTTGAGACACGCATGTTTTGCCCAGATGATTTTGAATCTCTAAGGCAAACAAATTAGGCGAAATTAAAATTCAATTCATCAAATAGAAGAGTTAGGATTAATCATCACGGTTAGAAATTTTTAGGTGCAAATTTCAAAAGTTCGAAGAAGAAAAATGTGCTAAAATAAGGTAAAAACGGACACAAAAGTGCTGTATTACTCTACTATTCAAAAATATTCTGGTTATTGAGTTACAAAAAATACCTCGGATGACTCACCAGAAATAGAAAAATACAAGAAGATGTTGTACTTCAAGACATTGAGCATCTCCACATTTAAAAGAATAATATATGTTTCTATACGAGATAGAACGTCTTTGTGGATGTTAAAGATTAATTCGGCATTTACAGAAACAAGGCAAACTTCGTATTCATTCATAATGTTACTCTATAAATGTGGCAAATTCCTTAAATCCGAATTATTCTAGATTATACTCAAGTTTGACTTTTGCGAAGCCAAACTCGTCGCTCAGTGAAGTAAAAACATCCATTGTTCATTTGTGATGTATTCATCCCTTATGGATTGAAAATCCCTGTGAAGGGCAATGTCTAGACATGATACATTGGTAACAAATGTATATAATTGGTTAATTTCCGACTCTCTCTATGGAACCTAGTCCGTAACTATAACCACCAGAAGAATTTTTCAAACGCGATACCACTTCGCCACAGCTTTCGATGGACTGCATTGTTGTTCTGGCATTGTCTCTATCCAGTTCATACATTTTAAACGTGGACTTAAATGCCTCCCTGATGGAGGAAACTAAAAAAAACGAAAACTATCTTCCATTGAGTCTGTTGTTTCATGCAACATAAATAACAACATAAATAGAGCCAATCATGCCAATCGTGATTTCATTATAAAACACGGAAAGATACAGAAATCAAATTTTCCAAGACAATGACTGTCCCAGTTCTTTTGCATGGTCATGAATCGGGAATAATAAAATAGAGATACAAAAGTAAAATCCAAGCAAGTGAAATGAAAGTCCTCAAGAAAGTTAAATTCTGCACCAAATATGATCTCATAAGAAATGAAGATGTTCGAAAAGATGAGGGAATTTATAACATAAATGAAGAACTAGAAAATTACAAAGATTCTTGGAGACAACGCATACGAAAAATAGACGCCAGTAAATCCGTCTGGCAATGCTCTATCGACCCACTGGCAAAAGGGATGCCAGGAGACCTAAGAAAAGGTAGAAATAATACTGATGTTAATAAAAATGATGAAAAGGAAGAATATTGTGAAGACGGAGGAGGCACATGTGCCTACTCCTTGAAGTGTAGAAGAATAGAAGACAATTCCATCTGTTGCTATGAAATCTTGATTGAATTCATGAGATAGTGAAAAGAAATCAGGCTTTGTTCAATTCAGATAAACTTGCATTCACATTCAAAAGTCTATTGATTCTTGTGAAACTATTTGGGAGTGAGAGAAAGCAAATTTCCGCATACAAAATATTATTTTCCACTTTTGCGAGTAACTCCATACAACATTTAATGCACTTGTACTCACAAATGCAAGAATGTACACAAATCGGGCTTGTATCGTGCAGTTATGTATACAAACGGGACTTTGTAAGAATTCAGTCAGTAATGAGGCCGAAACAGACCAAGATTTTGAAAGCAAAGACGAGAGACAGAATAGGCTAAACGGTACGAGAGGTCACAGAGCGAAAGGATCTTACGTAGAAGTAGACGAGGATTTGGCACGAAGCAAGAACGTTTGAGTTTGCCGTGCATGAAATACATGTAAACTGTTGGGTAAAATGTGTGCGGTCAAATTCGACTCCAGTCAACGTACGTAATGGAGAAACAGACTCGAAGGGATAATTGCCAAGCATTATGATGAAACTTCAAAGATATCATTGGAACAAAAACCATTTTGTTCCTATAAAATTGAAGAAAAGCTTTTGACAGTACAGAAAGGTCGACCCTATCAAAACATTTATAATCGTTTTGAGCGCAATTCAATTGATTTCAGTTTTACCTCCATCTCAATCTTTCACTCGTGATCACTTCATTCGTGATCACATGAACAAGAAACCAAAAAAATCAATAGCAATTTCAATATCGTTTCAAGAAGTTTAGAAGATTTGTTGAAACGAATAAGACCAATTGTAAAAATAATATAGGAAAATTAACTTTGCCTGAGGATTTAAAAGAGAGAACATGGTATTAAAAATATTGTGAGTATTCCATATTCCAGTAGCATTGGAGTGCACAGAAGTGCCTATAAGAGGGGGCGAATTACATATCTGGGGGCCCTTTTTCATTAAATCATTTACATAGGACAATTTTACTAGTAAATAAATAAAACATACAAGGAGAATGAAATAACGTCAATTATTACAATTCATTTTATGCCGAACCACTGCAGGGTTGCCACATGTCTCGGAGAGCCTCTTCCTGATATACTGCAAAACAATTCCTCAAATTGTCAGGATGAAAAAGTGAATATCAGAAAAAGGGTATTTAACTCATTATTTTTGAAAATAAAACCCTTTATTATTTAAAGTTACGCGGCCCCCTTTAAAACATTTCAGGGGAATTACGGCCTTCCAGTGCACTCGTTTATGCCCAATAGCTCCAAAAATATACGCTGCATATTTGTTAAGTTTTTCGATGACTACGCGAAAATGCCGCGCCTCGCCACAATAGAATTTATATCAAGTTTTCTTGTACGAATGTGTTATTATTATCATTATTGAAAACACGGCCAAAATCACAAATAAGGAACTTGTCTGGCTATCGTTTTGGTTTTCAAACTTCGAAGGTCATTAAAATGATTGGGATGCGCATGGCATATGAGAAACAGTACTCTTTCTGTTTCTGCCCAAAGCATTGGAGAGGCCCCAACATTTACAAGATCTTTTCGGGAAGCTGGTTGCAACCCGGAGAAGATTAAAATTCAACAGACACCTAACACTTTGGTGGTGACTTGGGGAGTTAATAAAATTGCCTTTATTGACCGACTAGACTCAGAGCACAAGACCTGCTCATCCGCCTGATCAGAGTTAAGTCGGTTTTAAAAAGACGGTGTTTGGTCCTGAGATTGACTAAATTTCAAGGCGTATAGGCGTGTCTCGACTGATTCTGGGTGCCAAAAATCAGAAGATCGCGTATGACGCTAGATCTAGTTTGAAGCTTTTAACTGCTTGAAAGGTTAAGAGAGATCGCAAAAAATCACAACCGATATTAATTTTTCTGTTGAGGAGATCCGAATAAAATTATAACTGGATAAAGGTTGGATGCGGAGAGTACTTAATCGGGCATTATACGCTCTATTACATTACAATGTATTACCACGCTATGACATTCGAACGAACCATAGCTGGTTCTCACAATACTCGCTCACTCAACACTCTATATCAAAATTAACCCCATTGTCAACCTGATCTCGCCATTTATCATGGTGCTCACCATATTAACTACAACATTCAGGACATTTGATTCATTCGGCAACAACACTGCAAACTTCGGACTCGTGTTTAATTTACAAAGGCGTTACCACATGAAACGAGCTGTTAATCATCGGGAAACTTTCAGAGCTCTTATCTCGGTTATAATACTTTAAACTTGTAGAATGAGGCGCTAAAGGTATGATGGTGGTAGTATTTTCCGTTAAAAACTTTATATAGCCATCAAGAGAAGCAGTAGTCACACGGACGAGTCGTGAATTAAATTATCAATCTCCTTTTGGATTTCTCTGAGAAGTATTTTATGTACGAAAACTTCACGAATGACAGTTGAAGTTGCTTCCTCTGTGTTGGAACAACGGGAAGGACATCTATCTCTAGGTGTTCGCGACGTTCCTTAGAATCGCAAACCGATTGGAAGTATTTACAAGTTGATGTGAGTCACTAATAATAATAATAATATAATAATAATAATAATAATAATAATAATAATAATTGTCTTTATTTGTTGCGAGGCTCAGGCCTTAAGGCCTGCTCTTCCGCCTAACCACTTTCATTAATTTACAATTTTAAAAATTACAATTGAGGCGTTCGGATGTAATTAATATTAACTGACTTTTCATGTCGCAGAAGAAAAAAAATTAATTTTAATTACTTTTTATTTTTTTAATTATTTTTAATTTATTTAATTTAATTAAGTAGGCATTGACGTTGAAAGAATGTTGTGTAGGCATCTTCTTTGCGACGCCTTCAGCTTGGCTTTCGTTGTTGAATCGTTTTGTGGATCCTAACGTGACCCAGGCGTTTGTGATAAATCATCACGACCGTGGTTAGACGTAGATGGAGAGCCATTATATTTTAAAAGACTAGTCTACCATGTTGATTCTCTTGTACACCAAGCGAAAGGGGGAATGCCGCCTGCACAGCAGCTCACAGCTCTGCCACATGATGTTCACTCACTGCAATGACGATGAGTTGTTTCCATCTTAAGGCGCAACGAAACTATTGCTGATCCGTCCGCACTCAAAGGCGGTTCACGGTTGCTCAGTCTTTGCATCCTTACGTACATGAAAATATAAAGTAAACGTGAAGGTAGGATATCTCTTACTGAATTGTCGCTGATCTGATTATTTTCGTAAAAAAGGGTAGTTAACATTTATTTACAAAATACACATCATGACAATCATCTCTGTACAAGGAATAATAAGAAATGTTTAAAATGGAAAATTTTTAAGACTTTTTCAGATCCGTTTGCATCTGATTTTCCTTCGCATTTCTAGATCCATTAAATTGCCCAACGATTCAAGGTCTTTTGGAAAGAGGTAATCCTGCATGAAGGTGAGGATCAGAGAGCAGAGGTGCGAACAAGCCACAGCCGCAGGAGAGCTGTCGGGCCATTGAGCACATACGCGCACGTGTGAAGTTCCGTAGTCGCCAGGCGGCCCGTCGCACTGCGCCGGCCGTTCCCACGTGCGCCCGCCACGCCCCGCCCCTCGCCATCTGGCTGCAGGGGCTTCCCCGCAGGTGTGCCAACAGACACGGCGAATGCGTCGCCTCTCGCCGCAGCCGCTGCTACCGCCCCCGGCAGCCCGAGCGGCCGGCCGACCGGCCCGCCCGCCCGCCCGCGGGGCGATACACAGCCAGCCCCATACGCGTCATTAGCAGCCAGGGAATGACAAAGCGATCGATGCACAGGTAACGCGTAGCCCGGCGCGAGAGGCGACGGCGATAGTGCAAATGAAAGCATGAGGGGCAGCCCCGAAAGATAACAAGGCGGGGTGGGACTGCGGGTGCCACAGACCGGCGGGAGTGATAGGGATGGCAAATTGGGATGAGAATATTGCTCTCCAGCGTGGCCATACACACTGCTAGTGATTTCACCCCAATAGCTCTTGCTTGGTTGCTGGACGCAACGAGATTATTGCCTACGTACGTGGATAGACTGCTGCAAATTACAGACAAAACGAAAATAAAAAATAGTTGAGCTGCCAATATTCATCGGAGATGCTCGTTACTGTTGAGGTAGGAGAGAATGGCAACGATGAACTGCGTACATTTTGGAGATCAGCTCAGATGATTTGGAAGCTGAAGAAAATAGGAATGTTATGAGAAACATGAAATGGATGTCAACAAATCATTGAGGAAGGCGCATAATTCATGGTGATAGCATGTCAGATGAATAGCAGCTCCAGAGGTTTGGCGAACAGCACTCCTTCCAATAATAACAGGAGGGCGACGGCTGCAGCAGCGCGCGGTGGGAACGCCGCAAGCGCTCAGGAGCCAGCTGATGTTCCCGAACAGCAGAGGCTTAGCGCTGAAGCCTCGGCGGCGCCCGTTGCGGCGGCCGAGGGCGGGGGGTGGTGGCGGGGCCGTGGCGGGGCGGGGGCGGGGCGCGGCGCCGCACAGCGCTAAGCGCGTGCAGGTGTTACCGGCGATCGTTTGGGGGCGGTTTAATCAGGACCCTTTGCCAGAGGCCGCCTATATTGGGCGTCGCGTGCTGCCGATATTTTGAGAGGCCTCTGCAGGCAGCCGGCCGGCCGGCGACGAGAGCGCCAGCCCCGCCCCGCCCCCGCCCCGTCAGCCGCCCACGCAGCGGGGGGCCCTATTTACACGTGTCCGTGTGCCCCGACACGGGCCCCGGCGCACAGCGGTAAATGGGACCGGGTCGAACGAAAGGACGCCCCGGAAAATTTCCCGACGGCAGTTCATGGGCGTAAATTAAGAGACAAAGATGATCGAGCCAGGAGGTATATTATGGTCGCTGGTTGTTCGTGATATAATGCTCGTAAGCTCTTGAATTGAGCTGTTGGGTACATGGATTGTCACACAACCCGAGCTATTCGGGTCTTCTCTCAACGCCGTAAATAAAGTAGAACAATCCTAATTACCAATTTTTCATTAACGTGTGTAGGTTATGACAATCTTAAACCTTTCTCAAATTCAGTTCTTTACGTGTTATTGACACAATCATAATGACACATTCTTCAAATATATAAATAATGCACTAGAAATAAACAGTATTAAAGTATTGACATTTGTATTCCAGACATTTTATTACGATAACACTTTTCTAAAATGCTCAACAGCTAATAATCGTAAGTCGTAGAAATGAGAGAAAAGTTCTCAACTCGTTTTAAAGGTCATTTCTCTTAATGGAAATTGAACTGAAATAACTACTTTTGAGTTTACAATGAATTGATATACTTATAAACATAGATTTAAAAAATCATTATGTTTACATTTCAAATTAATTGCCGGAAGACGATCAAACGATTTCCATGAATATCTGTTTTAAATCATCTCTCAGAACAATATTTCTAATTGCCTCAGTGTATTGCAGGGATGTGTTGATTTGGGCACCCCTTCGAACCCACATGCAATTTTAAGGATACGTATATTGGAAACAGTCACGTTATACAAGATCAAATTGAAAACTAGTGGAGCTAAAACAGCAATACTTTCTCGCTTTATAACGGTTACGAATAGTATTTTTACCGCAATTTCTGTGTAAATTAACACATCTCAGCTCATTACAAATCGTAGAACATGAGTGAGAAAACAATATTTTCAAGCAAATATGAACACATTCGATTAATAAAACTGCGTTCCATAGAGCTAATTCATGTCCCAACAGACGAAATTCACAGAAGTAAATAAAGCGCACTTATCTTTCCTTCTCGCTGTTCAACAATGAACTTCTCAAATATCCATCTCCCAAGTCATCCAAATCATTCATCCACAATATCCAAATTACCCAAGACAGCGTACGGTAGTAATATAAAATTAAATTTAAATAAAAGTACGTACAAATGTATGGTACTCAAGTTTCCAATTTTCTTTCATTTTACATTAAATCGTATTTTTAAGACAATCGAATTTGGCTAATTTAAATCAAGGTTTGCGGATTACATGAAAGAAAATATATCAATACATACAGCATACAAATGGATTCCTCGCAACACGGACAAAAAGTATGGATAATCAAATATGTTTTAAATAATTTCTAAAAGGTTAATTTGTAAATATATAGAAAAGCTCGAAAGTATGACACAAATTTTTATCCACTGTTTCGTTTCCTGGATTCCACCTATTCGACATTCGACGATTAGAGTTTTTTCTGCCAAAACTTCGCCACTTCTCCCCGCAGCATTACATAACTTTCTCTCTACTGCGTAAGCGGTGAGAAGGATGGCTATTTCGTAAGTGACGTGGACAATTAAAGGATGTCTCCCACTGATTCCTGATACTATGTAATTGCTGCTGTTAATGCCGCTTCCCGCGATGACTGGAAAGTCAGACATCATACTACAGTAAGCATAGTAGCACTACATAGATCTTCCTCAAGAAAGGTTCTTGACTCCTCTAGAAACATCTTTACACTTTTGTTGATCAATGTTTGAAGTTAGTAATTATTTTGGATGGTGCCAATTCTGTAAATAAAACTAAATACCACATGTTTCTTCATTAGACAAATTCGGAAATACAGTGTAACCAACATTTTTTTAACATCACAAATTATATTTGCAATCAAAACCAAGATTTGTCGAATAGTTAATTCCGAAAACAAAATCCTAATATATCTCACTAGTAGTAATACGTATACTTCCAAATGTGATTCCATTCCAAGCTATATAGAACGCTACTAGTGCTGCGCGTACTTTCTATTGTAAAAATCGAAAAAAAAAAATGTCCTACATATCTAGGCGCGCGGCGTACAGAATACGCTTAGACGCACGAGAAAAGGAAAAGAACTCGCACACAGCTTACCCAACACAAAGAAAATTACATGCTGATTCACAATTGGCAGAGCAACAACTAACGGTAGGGTATTAGCTGTCGAAGTTTCGACGAATCAAAATTTTAGAAAAGAAAAGCTCAGAAATGCAATGTGGCGTACTGTGTACGCCGCGCGCCCACTGAAGGATTAAATAATAATTTACCGTGAGGTATACTTAATAAATTTGTAACACTGTTGGACAAACTGTAGATTTACAAATTCACAATGTAGTAATTATTTTGAATTACATTTTTTCAAAAAATAAAATAAAAATTATAATTCCACATTTTGATCATTCTAATTTTGCTGTTAACAAATGTATTAGTGTAAAAATGAAAACAATTAGAAAACTATTCTTGAAAGAATAGCCGCCTCCGTGGGTTTCAATTTTGTAATGTTCACATGATTGAACTGTGAGTACATAAAGCTAAGTCATACTGCACTTGGGGCCATATTCATAGTCGTCACTTGTAGGATAAAAAAATACTTAAGCTATAAGAAGTTACTTTTGATAAGGAAATGCTTATACACATTTGGTATTCATAGACGATACTTATAATCAGTACAATGCTAGCAGTGTCTCGTGTGGCAACAGCGTAATTGGCAGTTTCACAGCCACTTAAATCCTGCCAGAAGCGCTCCATCAAATTGGCCGTGAACTACCATATGCGTTCGCCCGTGAGGTAACTTAACCTACACAGTTTCTTAAATAGTGCCAGTATCTTCAACAAAGACTTAAACGTGGTGAAATTAGTAAATATCTAGTTAGTTAGAGGTGGTTTTAGCCACCAATGTTACCAAAAATTGTACAACAAAAGTCTTAGTAAAACGATATTTTTCCTTAAATTCTTGATCGTTGTGCATTTTCAACCGGTTTTGCATATCACGTAAATATCGCTTGTTGCTACAAAGAAAGATGCCACTGTAAAAATCCTTATAATCTTTGAAATAGCAGTCCATTCCATTTCTTTCAAATTACGACAATTTTCAACGCATCAAGAGAGGCTTCACTTATAGATATAAGTGAAAGTTGAACCTTCCTTATAGTTATAAGGATTTTCTTATGGGGGTGGATAAGTTGCTACTATGAATTGGAAATCGTTATAAGCACCTCCTTAAGGTTTTACTTATTATAAGTCACGACTATGAATATGGCCCTTGGTGCACCAAAACAATTCCGGACAGAGCGAAGAATCACACGCAGCCCGGCAGAGGCTGAAGTCCTAAATTCCGGCCTGTACTACGCGTACTTCATTATAAACTAGTGACGTAAAAACAGCACATTCTTTTACGCCCTTAGTAAGGCTTACGTAAGACCATTTACATAGTAATTTCTCTCCGAATTAACACATCTCAGTCATCATTGTTTTCTAAAACTCAATTTTCGAAAAATTGTACAGGATCTTATTTCAAAATCTATCTTTAAGAAACAGATTATTTAATGGAAAAATTTCTATCTTTAATATTTTAGTTGACGGAAGACGTCTAAAAAGTTTTGAACTTTTGTAATAATCGAAAAATCAGGGTTTACAACGAACATGAGACCTACACCATTCTCTTAAACATCCTTCACACTATCCAATAGCAATCAAAAACATAGGAGTCATTTTCTAATGTCCCAGAGGCTTCTTGTAAAGTACCTCCCAAAATTAAAATGTGTATTTCAAATTCAAAGTGCTGCGACATCAGCCAGATGGATTGTAAAATATCAATTTTGGACAAAATCGGCTGAATGGTTTAGCATATAGCATTGTTCACAGATGGACGAAAGGACAGACATTTTCCGTCATTCGGTTTTTAGATATCAAGGGCCCACAAAATTGTAATATGGGTTCTGGCTACAACACGTGTAGCAACTCGATGTAGTCTAGCTTTATCCACTTTTTCGTTAACATGGCGCTGTAATAAGATATTTTCTGTGGAAAATTCGCAGTTTTTCGCATGGGATTACATAACTACATCTCTACTTTGTACTCGGTAGCGACAAAGTAAAATAAGCTTTTGAGTTTGGTGCGCCTCTGAGAGATACGATAGCGATATAAGGTTTATTTCTTTGATTTAACAGAGCCTTCATTACCTTCCCTTCCTGGAAGAACGTCTGGTATACTGAGATGTTGAGTCTGAAGTCAGGGTTTTCGAGTTGCTCTACAGACGCGCGTGTTTTGGCTGCCGGGAATCGGATCCTAGCGCTCTCGAAGAGAATCAGTTTATAAACTACAAAGAAAATAACAGGAACTTCAAAATGACGTTTTCAGTCCACACAAAAAAATGAGATTTATTATCGGTAGATAACTATCACAATTAGTAAAACTCAAAATAATTTTAATGTTTATATTGAACCAGGTTTAGACGGTAAGTCAAATTAATTTTAAGAAAAAAACACTAAAAATATGAATAAGATATAAAAGTCGAAAACGTGAAAATATGCAAAAAAAACAAAGAGTAAATTAAAACTTGCCAAAATATTTCATTATTCATTATTCGTGCACAAATTACTATAATCCTTTGATTTTAATATATTCATAACAAGAAAAAGGACTTTTTTTATGTGATGTCTAGTGATGCTTCATAGATCCATAGTCATTCAAGATAGATATTGTTTTGTAGATAGCAATGATAAGTTGTCTTTCATCAAGTTTTACATCTCGCATGCTTTAAAGCGACAATGAACGAGAAGAAATCGCCCTATTTAACAAAATGAATCGCTTAGGAGGTAAACGTGCAAGATAAAAATATGGAGCAGTAGAAAATAATAAACATAATATACATACAGAAACAATTCTTCGTGCGCTCGCCTTCAATATTCATTCAATTCCACCTCTCGAGCGGGGCGCGTGAATATTCGAGAAAAGCTTCCGACCTTCCCCTGAGCTGCTGGGATGGAGTCGTTCGCTTAAGCTGCGGTACGCATTACACGGTTAAATTATACATTACGTTCCCAGAGAATATAGCAAGATATCTGTCTGTGATATATTGTAACAACTAAAAGGAGAAAATAACAGACATTGAATTACTATTCATTATTACATTAAATAACACTTAAGTTATCTACAACTTCCGACCCTATTGTTCGGGGCCTTCCTCAGGTACAATCTAAAAATAACAAAATTTGCAATGAAACAGAACAGTATACGAAATTAATTGATACATATATGAACTGGGGCTGCTTACCTAAGTATGGCAGACCAAATACTCACTGTATGAGATAAGACTTGAAATCAAAATCTGTCGTCCCTAAAATCCCTAAAACTATTGTTATGGATGCTACCGAATATGCCAATTGTAACATATTTTATGAGATTAATATTACAGTCTCTATTACAACCAAAATAAAGGTATATCGGTTGTAGTGCAAGATTAACTGTATGAGACATCCAGGTGGCATAACCACATAAAGTGAATATCTGGCGTAATAACGAAAACATGCGAAGAGTAATGTCAACAGTTCACTACAAGAAATCCACACACAATACATGTACATTACTTTAGAACGCACTGGCAGATGACATTAAACAATTAAAATCGGTGCACAAATTTAAGTAAAAGTAAAATCTTTTCTGCTGCATAACTGCTTCTATACAATTAGAGGCTATACTGATCATCAAATAGAAAAATAATGTTTACTTTAACAAAACAATGTTTCAGTAATGAATTAGTTTACATTTGTATTGTATATCTTTTTTTTTTTAAAAACTACTTAATGTCTGTAACAAGTGATGTACTTCAGCTTCCGGGTCGATGACCCCCATCTAGATCGGGTTTTTGTCCAGTTTCCCTGATCCATTGAGCAAATGGATCCTTGATTTGCTTCTGAACGTAATGCTGAGATGGCCCCTTGATTTGCTTCTGAACGTAAATATAGCTTCACTATGCGCAGGTTTTGTTGAGCTCTCCTTTTGCTTGTAGTGATAGTAGAGCTGAGGGTGAGTTACTACTTTCTTAGGAATGTAGAAAAATCAAATCATTAGATCGTTTACCATTGCAAATAAGTCTTCTATAACTCGTGAACGAAAATATCTAGTTTTTCAAATGTTAATCTCGCGTTTTTTAAATATTATTATTATAATAAACATTTTCATAATTCAAGTATTAATAGTTAAATTATTGGAAAAGGATTCTGAAACTCAAGAAAGCGTGCGCAGATGGTTTTCTCCCCCATACGTCACACACAGTTTTACTGTTTTTTTTTTTTTTAATAAATAAAAAGTATGTATACATACTAAAAGGTTCGTTACATTCCGTTGACAACCGTTACATCCCACTCAAAACTAAAGCACAACGTGAACACGATATTGTTACATTTATAATTAAAAAAAAAATTACTTGTCTTTCGAATTGGATTTGGAAAGAGGCATACCAACCTAAAAGAGCAGTGAAAATTAAATAGATATACAATTTTCAAATATAAGTAAGATAGATTTATTAAAGTTCGCTTTGAGCTAATGCTCGGTGGCAAACATTATTACAATTAGATATACAATTACAAAACTATTACGAATATTTACAAATATAATTACAATTAGAATTAGAGATTAATATCCTAGTTATAATTAATTTTGAGTTATCTATATGTTGACTTATAGCTTTTCTAACACTTCACTCCACTTCACTTCACTTCATTTCACTGCGCTGCACTACACTCCCCTCCCCTCCCCCTCCGTGCCCCCACCACACTACACTTCACTTCACTTCACTTCACTGAATAAGAGACATGAATATATTATTAATAATACTAACGATTATAATAATGAAACTAATAATAATAATAATAATAATAATAATAATAATAATAATGATAAAAGTCCCAGTGCTATTAATGATGACTACATAGAATTAAGAATATTTTTAAATTTCACTACATTAGAAGGAAGAGTCTCTAGTCCTTTTGCAGGTAGTTTGTTCCAATCTACTATAGTACGATTCACAAAGGAGAACTTGCCTACATCAGTTCTTTGCTTTCTACATCGTATTTTCCAGGGATGGTCTCCTCTACTTTTATAATCAGATTTCTGTAATTTTTTACTGATGTCTGCCCATGCTGAGTCCCCTTTGTATGTCTTGTACATTACGCATAAACGCGCCCGTTCCCGTCTCTTAGATAAGGGTTCCCATTCATCTCGTCCATCAACGCGTCCATGATTTACAAACTTCCCGGCCCGTTTTTGAATTTTATCTAACGCCTCGATTTGCCCTTTTCTGTACGGGTCCCAGCAGGCCGCTCCGTACTCTAAAATAGGACGAACAAGTGAAGTATATGCCAAGGATCGGGCATTCGAACTACTGTTTTTTAGAATGCGCATTACAAAGTGCAGCGCCCTCCATGATTTTTTGACCGTATTGTTAATATGATCCGACCAACCCAAGTCGCTACGCAGGACCAAACCCAAGTACTTACAGTTTTTTACACGCGGTATATCGTTAGTTCCTAACTTGTAATTCGAGTGTACATTCGAGCGAGATTTGGTAAAACAAATGAATTTACTCTATGCTTCTATGTACTATGCTTCGAGCGAGAAGCGGCGTTCCCAACACACCCACGGACGTGCCCTTCTCTTTCGTGCTTGGGCCTCGGCAGAATTAAATTTGAAGAATTAAATTTTATTGCCCGCGCCAATGCGTGTTGCATGAGCTTTCGCAATCTAAAGAAATGAATGGATTTCAGTCCCACACTTTTGATATTTTTTCAGACCGATTTTTGTACTGTCTTTAATGACGAGAAATTTTGGTTTTTGGCATTACAAATGCTCTCAGTTGGTTTCATGCTAAATGCCCTTCATTTATTCATTCCGAGTTGGTGGCAAAAGGAGAAGATTACGGTCCGTATTTATAAACCTCTGCCAGGGGCCCGCCAGGCCTAGCAGGCTGCCAGTGTTCGGTTTTGCGAATTGTGAACGGCCTCCAACCAATTCCAGTCGCCCCGTGAGCTCCTAGCAAGCTCCCAGATGGCAGGCCCCTAAGAGCACTACTGACAGTGCTTCATAAATATGACCCTACGTCTCTACTGTCGGCGTCATCACGTGTCTCTTTCTCGTCCAGCACAAAGAAGTGTGGTACAACGTCGACAGCTTTCCAGATCATATTGAAGAATGCTGTCACTCCCAATGATACTCCCAAGCCCATCCTCCATTGGCACGGGCGAGTTGCGGTTGGGAAAAATAAATGTTCAAACTGACCTACATTACCATAAAATCCATAGTTTTGTAAGTTTGTTAGCAGACTGATGATAGGCACATTGACATAAAGGCAGTGACGGATGGTAGCTTTAAATCTTGGGGTGGCCCAGATAAATTTAGGCACGGAATCATATTGTGAAGTTGAAAGTCAATGACCTTTGTTTAACAGATAAACTGTTATTGGTGACATTCCAAATAAGAGAATTAGATTTAATATTTCTCTTCTTTTAGGATAACTTCTCAGCGAAAACGGCCCTTCAAATAAAGATTTTATTGTGTTCACTGTAATACTGGACCTGCCACACAACTACCATCGCAAACAGAGCACCCACTGAATATGACCGCAACACGCCTTCACAGGAGGAGGCCAGACACGCAATAAACTCCATACCAAACCAACTACAGAGCTGGACAAAACGAAACTCCTCTTTTCTTATTGGTTCAGAGACGTGTGGCGTCATACGGGTATAATCAGTACACAGACGAGAGTGGGTTGTAATAACAGCAGGTTTATTCACAATTTAGACCGTAGTCACAAATAACCAATACACTGTATACAATTAACTAACTAAATAGACCCCACTGCTAGAAGAGATATTTACAACGGCTATCACACCGCAACATAGTACTTAATGTTTCGCCGTGCGTAGTACCGCCTGCCCTGAGACCGCTGACATGTCTCACTAGTCACGACAATAATTGCCGGCTTCTTCGCCGCGTGCACGCTCGCACCTCTCACGGACGACCTACGCTGCCGCTGCCAGTATCACAAAGAAGGAGTTATTGTTCTCACAGCCCTTAAATAGCCCTCGCGACGCTGCCCGCCGCCTCCATTGCCTCCACCCTAGCGATGCGCACACCCTGTCAGAAAAACCCGGTGCCTCATAGCTTCTGCCTTTGTCTACGCATCCGGTGCCCACCACGCGCCATGTGCTCACGCTGTTTTAGCGACACGACGCTACAGACGCCATGGCAACAGGGAGACGTGTCAGCTTAGGCTGCATGAACAAACAATGCTAGTGCAAGGTAGTGTTACCTATGTGTAACGCTTAGAACTGCTTGGCTCCATCTTGAATAGCAACGCTATGTTAGCAGCCAGAAAAACGGCTTCATTTAAAAATTCCCTCGCCAGTCGTAAACATTATGTCAATTTTAGACAAAGATAATTCTAACAACTTATAGGTTAAACAATTATGTATTTTGTGTAGTTAATTTAGTGAGGAGGCCTGGCCTCCCTTACCTGTTCTGAAAATCTGCCACTGCAGAAAGGCTCACTTTTAACTGAAAAAATATAATTAGGTAGAACCGTCTAGAATATTGTGATTATAAAATTAAATATCAGGGCATCGTCGAGTAATGAGGTGGTAAAATATCAATACTGCAACATAAGAAGTACTTCATTAGCGTGTGATTGTGATGGCTAGTAGGAACCTGCAACCGTGAGAGAAACATCGTTGGGTTTCATTTCGCTTCCGCTGGAAGGCGAGGCGCGCGTTCGTGGTGGGCAATGGCGTCCAGTGGAGTTGCGGTTGGGCGGGGGGCGGGCTGAGGGCGGGGCTGGGGGGGGGAGGTGGCTGGGGGGGATGAGGGAAGGGGTGGTGAGGGGAGGGGGGCGCGGAGGGCCAATGCGGTCTGAAAAAGGTCAGTCGCCATTAATTCCGAGCCGCGTGCGGGCGCGGCCGCCCGCGAAAGTGACATGGTCAACTCTCATTGTCCGAACAGGCGTCGCCGCCCTAACACGATCAGCCGCCCCCACCCGCCCGCGGCACCCGCCCCTCCGCTAAACAATGCCAAAGAGAAAGAGAATAAGGGAGAGACGCGGTCAGGCGCAAATGGAGATGCCGTTAACGGAACCGTATTCAACCTCACTGGGACTTCACCGGCAAAGGTGGCTCAGGGCATCAATTGCTGTCAATGAAGAGCCTCAGACTGGGAGGTTCTAGGGTTCCACTCCCGACGATGGCAGAATACTCCACACTAGCTACATAGCTAGGTCGAATTCATCCGCTGGCTGGAGAAGAATCCTAAAGACCGACTGCTGTGATCGATAGTTTTCCCTGGTTTCTCCCACCAACACCAGATAGTCCACGGATCACGCGAGATCTTTCCTTCCTCTTCCTTGTCTTATTCTCACACTTACATATACTTATAGTTACATGCACTACATACAATACTCAAGACCAGTCAGAGTGTAGACATTGCTCTCGCGATGAAATTTGGGGAATGAAAAATAACATCTCAAATGTACTTCCAAAATCTTTGAGTCAGTTCTAAAAAAATATGATAGACATCTAGGAATGAGATGTAGTATGGATACTTCTATGTTACTGATGCAAAACTAATCTTTGAAAACGTTATTTTTTCTTTATTCATCGATAAAAAATACTAGTGTATCCGGAAAGGTAAGAAATATGTACCAAATCATACACTAAACAAACAAATCCAAATATGTCATACATTCTCTCTCTGGTAAGCTAAATGATTTGTACCGTCCACAAACGATTGTCGTGCCATAAAATTAGGTTAGATATTATTTCGAAATATGTGTTGATTGCTCAGCTTGTGATAACACTAGAAGTATTTCACACTCGTTATACACAAATTGTAACATGTGAACCGATAAACGATATGTTTATCCATGTTGGACGTCAGCTCATCACAAGGACGGATGGGGAGAAAAAGAGTTGTCGCTAGTAACCGAAGCAGAAGTCGGCAGCATTAGCAAATGCGACAACCATTTACGATCGCAAACGGACGGACGATTCGGTTCCACTCCTCGATAAGAGGGAGTTTTGCCATGTGTTATCAGAAACAAAAAATATTGCCAGGATGGTGTTGTGGAGCTTATTCGCCACATTTAATAGCTGAAATAGTAAAACCGCGAAATGTCTGTGAATATTGTAGAAGAGGGAGCAAGAGGCTCTTAAAAATCCGGTGATACTTGAAAGTAAATGGGAAGCAAATCTTACAATCTGAAGTGATGAAGTGTCTTCTTCATTACGCCATCTCGAAAACAAGTTTTCAAACAATATATAGCTATAAGAGCCGTTCACCTCTAGAACACGACTCCCAATGTAATTTCCAGGTTCGTCGTTTTTCTTATAAATGTTAAAGAGTTCAATTCCGTCACTGAGCAACAGCGCTAATGAAAGAAGTTTCATCGGATGCAAAGCCAGTCAGTCATTGCTAACGTGATGAAAACTGCAATGTCCAAACGATAGAGCATCATTACTGAATCAGAAAATCAAAATAGATTTTTTGTTTTACATTATAGAATTGCCCCTACAGAGAAACATTACGAGTACCGTCTTGAATTATAAATACAGCACACGATACTACTGTTCAATCGTGGTATTTAACTTTCCTTAAGAAGAATAGCTTTGCAAATTCTATATTTTTCAATACTTTTCTAATAGTAAACACTAATTAGATGACCCGCAATTATTTAATTAGATTCCGCAATATACGTGTCTGAGATTATATTAAGACCTCAGAAAATACGACCACATATCTCTGGCTATGCAGAATTCACGTTGGCTCTCAATGAGACAGAGAATCTGGCTACATGTTGTTAAACTTATTATTAAAGTTCCTAAAACTGGCGACCCACCTTATCTTCGTGATCAAGTGACTTCCTTGAGAGACTTGTACGCTAGGAGGTCATTCTGCACTAGATAATCTTCTAAATTATCCTTTCTGCATTGATATAAACTGAGAAAAGGCTACACTGAATTAAAAATTGAAGGCGAGTTGTTCCAAATGGAGGAGGGCCGTGCTGGACTCACAGCCGAGCTGCTCCGCAGGTGGTAGGCGCGTTGGGACTCTTCGCCTCAGGGGGCGACTGTTAAGAATTTTCTCTCAAATGTTAAGTCCTATCGCAAACACACACATTTTCGTCCTGGGTCACAACTCACACAAGTGTTGACGGGGCATGGACCGTTATAGAGCGAAGCCTTCTCAGCTGAGCCTGGTGAATACCTCTCGCTGCATTTGTGGAGACCTCGATTCACCTCATCAGTGAATGCCCGCAATGAGCCTCGCGGCGGAGGCTAATCGAATCGTACATTGGTTGACATCCTCACGCAGACAATAACAGTCTTTCTCGTACGATACAACATAAACACACCTTCACACTTCTTGAAATTTTTCTTGCACTATAGTTTACCACAAAAACACTACACACTGTAAATTTGATGGCATGGATGTAAATTTGAAGAGGTTTCGTCAGAAAGTAGATCCCACCCGGGTAGCCAACGGGATGGTAACGGACCGCGGGGATCACTCCCAGCGGACCGCTAAGCGGTGGACTAGGCCAGTTTGTCCTTACATCATTGACTTCTCCATCTAGCTGGACTTGTATGTAGATTAACTTAAAAACGATGTCGAGGGGGCAGGAGGATAGGGACGCCGCCCAGGTGCTTCTGACCCTCACCCTGCCAGGCTGCCGTTAGCATGCCACGTGTATATTGTAACTGCAAAATAAACGATTTAGATATCCTTTCTGCATTATTCCAAATCACTATTTACTTCATCCTTTTCTTATTTGGCTCCGCACTTATTTAACCAGTTATCGGAAGAATGTATAAAGATAAATAACAACCAATTATTTCCTATCGTTCATGATTTTGTTAGTAATTTCGGATTTTAAAACATCTCTGGACAATAGTCATGAACTAGTAGTTTATATAATGTTAATTAGATGCCAGTACGCCACACCTTAATACAATACTTTTAAATACTATCTAAATCATTCAATTTTGCATGAATATAATTTTAGATGTGAATTGTCTACGATGACTCGTTGTTTTCTTCTAGTATTGACGCTTGATACAATTGTCGTCCAACTATTTTTACAGCCATAACGTTTATGCACATTTTCTTTACATTATTCATATACATATGATATTCATTTGCTTTTCTTTATTATAATTACATTTAATCTGCATTCTCCTTTACTACAAACAAGTTATTTCAGGTCGATTTAAAAACAAGATTTCCTGAATCACACCTTTGTTGCAAATGCAAATTGTTATATTATTAAATTTGTTCAAATAAAGCTATTATTATATCTATACAGTGTTTACAATCTTCTACACCACATCTGCCAAATATACATTCGATTTATTTACATAGGTCTGCTATCAAAAACTGTTTTCAAAATTTTATCTGATTATGTTGTTGAGCGCACCAAATTCAAAATTAAGCACCGTTTCTTCCTGGGACATCAGGATTTTTCACAATCAAAATATAACTTGGTTAAATAGGTAGCTGAAAATCGCAATATTTCAAATTCATGAAACTTGAAGATAAGAAAGAAAAAAATATTTTGGGCTCCCAAAAATATTAAAATACTATTGGCCCTGATGAGGATCATTGTTGAGTGTGCCTGCTAGGACCGACCCGGAGATGTTCATGCATGCATTAATATATTCTCTGCTTCTTGTACAATCTTGTATTCAATTAGAGTCGTTATCCAGTCAATGACAGTGTGGTTCAATATTAGTGCAATACCTCCAAGAAAGTATGTAAATTTGCCTGACAGTTTCTGTTTCATATGCAAAGAATTCACTGCAAAAAAGCAGCAGTTGAATACTGCAAATTTTGTTAATGTTTATTTCGTTTATTTTAAATTAAAACTTGAGGACCAAGATAAAGTTTGGACTCCTCAAAGTATGTAAGTGGTGTGTCGAAAATCTTAGTAAATGGTCAAAAAGTAAGATAAAAGCTTTTACATTTAGAATTCCTATGATGGGGCCCACGCAAAATATAGTGATTGTTATTTGTTCCTATAATGTAAAGGGGTGCAATTCAAAGTGGAAGTGCACCATCACATATGGTCAACCTTGCTTGTACTATTCATCTTAATCCACATGGTCCAGATGTTCCTGTGCCCAACCCATCTACAGACCTAGATGAATTCAATTTGCCTGGCGAGGATGGAATTGTACCTCAGCCTGAAGGTGAATCAAGTGGTGCACATAACGAAGTTGACGAATCACAGGTGTTTATGTGTCACTGAATGAACGAATCAATGACTGACATGTGAGTGACATGACGAATCACATATGTTTATGTGTCGTTAGTCCTAGTAAATTCATCATATTCAAAGAGTCAACATGTCGTTGGACTTACGGAGAAAGAATAATAATTCTAGAAAGAATAATAATTTTAATAGGGGACGTGAAACATCAAATAATGGATTTAAAAGTTCCCTCAGAAAACTAATAAAGAAAAAAGAGCATGCTTTGGAACTATTGCGGTAACAGACGTCTATTAAATATCTCTCCACGTCAACTGATTTGATAACACCTTAGGAATCGTCAAAAAATATTCGTCTTTCAATTCTAATGAAAATATGGATTGCAAGCAGATTTGCCAACTCTGATTCGTATATATGACCTCCAGTACAACATCGAAGTGGAAAAGATTTCATTACTTTAAAATTGGTAGCAGCGCTTGGTAGGTGTCAGCGAAGTAAGAGAGGTTTCCTGTACGTTCTTGAAGCTACCATTGAGTCACTTGGACATAATAATGACGAATTTTCTCTAAGTATTCAATTCAAAGAATTCGTACGACTAAACGGAAAGAGCATGAGGAAGCAATAAACGTTGATTTTAAAAACGAGATATCAGATTGTGTGACTGTTCACTGGGATGGAAAACTGTTGCCTGCTTTTGTCTATGAGTCAGATGACTGTCAAGCCCTTTACAGACCACTCTTCAGAACGTTCCGAGATAACTGGAAAAGTGTCGATGTGATAAAATACAGTGCTATAGAGAAAAAAAATGCTTTTTGGTAGCTAGAGAAAAAAATGCATCTAGCTGCTACTAGAATTAACAATATGCTAGCTGATCCTGAAAGCTACTCACGTTACTCGTGTAGCATAGTCGAAAATGGCCGATACGCCAATAATAATAATAATAATAATAATAATAATAATAATAATAATAATAAAAGGGAGAAGAAAATTAGGAGAAAAGCGTCAGAATCAGCAAGAAGCATAAGCAGTATAACAACTAAAACAAAAATACATTAATGTTGTAGATACTCTCACACTCAGGTCTTTCTCAACGTTTGCGACGCTATACCAGAAGCTTTAAAAGGAAAAATGACAACCAGGATTTTTCCAAAAATCAGAATATGCTCTATGAGAATCTGAGGAGAGAAGTTAATACAGGAAAGCTGCAAGAGAAGTCGACTGTAGAAAATCACCGGGCCGAAATATGGTCAAAAGAGAGCCATGACCAATCCAATGCCATCTGGCTGAGCGAAGTGTAAAACAACTCAAACAAGATCAAAGATATTGAAATTTCTAATACATTAATGGATGTCCTAAAAGCGGTCATTAACAAGTTACAGAAGTGGAAATTCCCTGGTCCAGATGGGCTTCATATTTTTGGGGTCAAAAGATTAACCTGTTTACATGGGAAGATTCTGATGCTTATAAATCACTATCTGAACCATCCTGAAGAACTACCAACGGTTTTGTGCGAGGGTATTATCACCTTCATGAAACCAAAATCAAGTGATACCACAGACCCCGAACAGTTTCGACATATCACTTCCCTCGGTGCATTATATAGAATCATAACTAGCTGTTTAAAGGTAGTCATAGAACAACATTGCGAACGAAACAATATTCTAAGCGCGATATCCATACTTGCTTTATTGACAACAAGAAGACATTCGATATGGTCCCACATGACTGGTTGCTCAATGTTTTAAAAATGTATGGTATTAACCATATAATCGTAAGATTTCTGATGTGCGCAATGAATAACTGGCAAACAACAATACATATGTCATCAAGTAATGAATGAAGCGTCACCAAGACATTAAGAATCCACATAGACATCTTTCAGGGTGATATTTTCAGTCCTTACTGGTTTTGTCTCGCCATGAATCCCCTCTCCCTTTTGCTCGAAAACATGGGAGTAGAATATGAACTGGAAGGCCTAGGAATATATAATGTATGTCATCTGGCATACATATACGATATAAAGCTGTACTCGGGAACCTTACATGATCTTAAGCAGCTCATACATGTCACTGACAGATTCTCCATCACGATAGAAATGCAATTTGGTATTGAAAATCCAGAACATCAGTTAAGGTATACAAGTAGTCAGCGCAAAAGAACGTGAAACCATGTTAAGAGAAACTATAACAGCCTTAGAAGCAGATGAGCTCCACAGATATCTAGAGATTAAACAAACCAAGTTGGTTGCGAACACTGAAATTAAAGCGAAAATACAATTGGAATTTGTTCTGAGAATGAAAAGTATATTCAAAACCTTCTCAACTTATGAAATATTGCAGCAGCAATTAATATGTACGCAATACCAATTATTACATTCGTATTGGGGATCATCAATTGGTCAAAAACGGATATCGAATCCTTGGAAAGGCGTATCAGAGTCCAAATGACTCGCTTCCAAATTCCACCGTCCAAAAAGCTCAATCTAAAGGGTCACACTCCCAAGAAAGATGGGAGACCGTGGCATCCTTAAAATCAGCAATATCCATACACAACAGATCATCATCATGAGGCAGTACTTCCAAGCGAAAGCTGTATCATCTTATCTACATAGTGTTTCACAGGAAGCAGATGATACGCCGTTATGCCTCAGACAAGATGTCATTGAGTTCAAGCAACCACCCTTCGACCGAGAGATGGAGCTATGGAAGCAGAAGATAATCCACAGTAGATGTCCAGCTCAAGTAGCCAATTCCAATGTCGAAGCTGATATGTCGTACAAATGGCTCAGTATTGGATATCTATATTCCGAAACAGAAGGGTTCATTGTTCCAATACAAGACCAAGTAATTGCAATCAAGAATTATCTGAAGTACATCATCAAAGATCCAGATGTGCCCTCTGATGATTGTCAGGCCTGTGGTCAATGTAGCGAGACTATTCAGCATATTATCTCAGGCTGTAGTGTACTAACCCCTACTGAGTATAAGAACAGACATGACTTGGTGGGACGAATATTCAATGTCCAACTTCTCAAGATATGTGGTTTTGAACCATGCCATGATACACCATATTACAAATATATCCCAAAAATGTTCTCGAAAACTGCAGTTATAAAATGTATTGGGACTGAAGTGTACTGACAGATCAAACAGTGCACCACAACAGACCTGATATAACACTCTGGGATAAAAGCAGGAAAAAGTATGGTTTGTGGAAATGGCGGTTGTCGATATTAGCAGTCTTACGACAGTGTATCAGGCGAAGATCCAGAAATATCAAGAATTGACCCATATCGTGAAAGAACAGTGGAATATCCTAGAAACAAAGACTGTTCCTGTGGCTCTTTCAGCAACAGTCGTCATTCCGAAGACCTTAAAGTACTCGCTGGAAACACTTGGAATTAAAAAGAGTTCGCCATCAGTCTCCAGAAATCTTTTTACTCAGTACGTGCTCATTGGTCAGAAAGTTTCTGGGAAGTAATGAAGTTTAAGGTTCTATGTAAATGTAATTCTGTTAATTTAAATATGATTCTTAATTGAATTGTACACATAAATATGCATCTATTTGTGTTCTATGAGAATTTTTTAATTGAAATTTATAATATGTATTAAGAATTTGGAAGTCATTCTTTATAGAGGATATGTGTGACTTCTGTCTCAGTATAGTGAACTGTGCACGATGAAATAATAATAATAATAATAATAATAATAATAATAATAATAATAATAATAATAATAATAATAATTTATGTTGTGCAAAATTATTCGCACCATTAATCTTGCGAACAGATTCGTAATATTTCGTTTGAGCCATCTGATTGGTGACTACAAAATCTGCAATTCCTTTGCCAAAGGGACATCGAGCGGGGTGGAACTGGACACTAATGAAATTCAGCTAATGCCGTAGTGTGCAGGCTACGTAGAACTCAGAAAATTTCCCATGCAGCAGTCCGTTTAATCACATTTAAAATAAGCGATGAACTTAATCTTCGTATACAGTTGAAATTATACAAAAACGACGAAGTAAGTACATTGTATTACTCATGCACGCTTTAATAAAATAATGTGCTAGCTGCTAGCATATGAGCTATCCAAATGCGGTATGGAACAGTAAACAATATGAAACACACTTTGACCAATATCGGGATCCTTTTATTTAAAGTGAATACTACTCTTGTTTTCTTTGCTAGGTTCTGAATTTGGAAGGAAACATTTCTCAGTTGAAAGAAGAGAACAACCGCATAGGATTCAGAAATTACGAAGGACGAGAGAGTAACTAAAGACAGATTTCTCTGGCTGCAACGATAAAGCAAACCTTAAGTAACGAATTGGTCAATTACTTAACAGAGTAATTGATTGATCACCATTCACAGATGAGAGGCGTAATATTCGAAAGATATGTATAACGCATGCCGCCAAAGTATTAATATGTATTTTCTCCATATTCAATTTGTAATTACCACATATATTCCTAATAAAACAATTATTCATTTAAAATCGACTGTGTACACCAGGCATATCAAGGTCGTAAACAAGATAACAAGCTTACTAGAGCTCGCAGGCTCTGCGTTCAGAGAAATTCGCGTGAGATTTAAAAGTAAGGGTTGTACAAATCTCTCCGGAATGGCGATATGTCACTGAATACCTGCCCTATGACAATGTTTTGGAGAAGTTTCTTGACAGCTATTGTCACAAATTTAGCTACATTATTTCTTATTTTATAGATAAAGCAAAGAAATGAACCAACTAATAATTCATCAGTCCTAGTTCAAATCCTCAATTAAGAGTAAAAGTTTAAAAAACTGAATCAAAAGAATCTTAATTGTGTAATCTGTTTACTTAAATAGTGATATAAAAGTATGAACTTTCTACGTTGAGGCTAGGTTTAACAGACAAATATTCTTGTGTGCTAAAAGCGTTCAGTTCATAAGCGAGTCAGTCCATAGTTGTTGACTTATAGAGACTTGGTAATTTATTTCACATTATTGCAAAATGAATAATTATTTTAACACAACGCAACACGAAAACAAGGACAAAATTCGCCATTCAAACATATTCCTGTCAATAGCAAAGAAGTTTGTGTAAGAGAGAATTTAGTGAGAAAATAAACATCAAATAGTAATAAGTAGTGAAGATTATAAGTATAATACAATTCTTGATTATCTGACGGAAAAAAATTGGCAAACGTATTTTCGTATAAAGCTACTATTCATCGCCTGGCACCAATTCAACTTGCGCATGTACAACACCACTTTCTTGATTTTAAAGGGAAATGAGAGAGAAGTCCGAAGAAGATGCCCATGCCTGTAGGAGCGCTGGACTACCTATGCGAGCAAGTAGCTCGTGCGAGCGCGGCTTGTGTGCCTGGTATACACGGTAAAGCAGCTTACCACTCGTCTCTCATGATCGATGACCGAGATCACTACGATCTGCAAGACAAGGAGTATCCACGTCTTGACCAAGCGGGACATGAATATGTACAACGCAGCGCTGTGCAACGAATGATGCCGGGGACAGGGGAATACGGACAGAGCATTGTAAAAATGAGAATTTACTTTTTGTGATATAAGCACAATATATACTTTTCTACGGGCCGATTCAGGAGATTCAGATGTCTGTTGACAAGCTTGCCGGTTAGTTAATGGTCACTTTTAGTCGTTTGCTGGTGGGAGTGAGCCGACGAAATACTGGCTACGATGAGAAATAGGGGACGGCGGTTTGCTGACCAGGCTCTTGGAGCGTGGAGAGCGGGAACGCGTGGGCGGAGCGAGCGCCCCAGAAGACGCCCACGCGCTGAAGAAGCCAAAATCAAATGAGACGGTTCACCCGGCGGAAGTTCCTTTCCAGCCGCACACCTCTCTGCCACGCCTCGCGGCCAATTCGCACATTTCCTCTTGACGAGTGTGGGCGACGAAGAAGACATCGCTTCAAACCAGTGTTCTGTGTTATTCACCACCAGCGGCAGGCGGTTACTAGTTCTTTCCCGCACTCCTGAGAATTCTTCCTGCATCGAGGCACGCCGCGGTTTGCAATGCGAGGCGGCGCTCCCTTCACTTTAAGCCAGTTGGGGGCGGGAAGGGGGACCGCAACCCCTCCCGCGCAGGCACGTAGGTAGAGACTGACGCGGCGTCGCACTGGAAGTAATTAATAAAACTTAATAAATTCCACCAGACGGCAGCGCGGTGTGTCGTCATAATGGATGTGTATATAAACTATACAGTAAAAGTGCCACTGAAAAAAGAAAGGAACGTAGAAAGAGTCGCTTGATTCGGTTGGGTTTGAGTGGTTAGGAATAAATGAAGATGTTATCTGAAGACGTCAAGCCTCTGACTAGAAGCAAGACGAAGCTCTTAGAATCTGGCCGATTGGTCACTGAAATAATAGACTGAGGACTGAAGGGAAATGACATGAATTATTCAAATGATCAGGGATAAGTAACAAGATATTAGCATCTCTCTTTTCCGATGTGTAAAATGATTTTCCTATGAACACCAAACGCGTGTCCAATTAAGTCACCTATCGGTCACACCACCTAATGGGTGTCGGAAACCGTCGCGACCTGCTAGCCGAGGGAGTCCCCACATCCTGGGCCAGCTGGGCGTGCAGGGTGGGACGTGAATGGAATGCAGCGGATGCTGCGGTAGGCAGCGAATGCCGAACGCCGGGAGCGACCACCGCGCGTTGTAAAAGCCAGCGGGCCGACCGACGCGGGGCAGTGGGCGCGGGTGAGCGGATGTTTGGCGGCAGAAAGCGCGGTGGCGGAGCGTGGGTGGAGCGGCGGTGGGGCGCGGAGGGGAGGGGATGGAAGGGATGGAGCAGGGCGGGATGGGGCGGGGCGAGGGGAGCAGGAATTTGGACTGCGGAGAGCGGTTGAGCGGCGTCCGACGTGCGCCACGCGACTGCGGCCGCTCTGCCCCGCCCATCTGCGCCCAAAGCAGGCGCCGGGCTGTTAGCGGTCGCGGCTACGCGAAATGGCCGGAAAAATAATATTTAAACGTTGCATTGTTCGATACTTTCAAATAAGTTCCGTGTTTACGCAATTTAACGTATCATTTAATGATTAGTAGAACGTCGGCGAAGCCAATGAGAATGAGATTGATAATACGAGTAGTTGTACAAAAGTGCCAGTGGGAACAACCAGAAGAAGCAATACCTCCGACGTAGGAATGTAGTTTCAAATTCCGAACCGTTTACTTTCTCGCTATCGCTTACGCAGTAGAGAGAAAGTTATGTAACGCTGCGCGAAAAAACGGCGAATTTTCTGGTGAAAAATTCTTATTGCCAGGTCCTGATAACGATGAAACAGATGGAGAAATCCAGTTGCTAAATTTAGAAGGAAAAATTCTCTAACACGTGATGTAGTCAATTCGCCTGGTGTACAACACTAGCGCCTCAACTATGCGTACATTTTGCAAACCGAATAAATCCTTGTCGATCTGGCTCGAGTCAAAGCTTTGCGATTTCGAAAAACATTGATTAATGTATTTCGATGAAGCTCTTTATATGTTGCCCGTGGGAAATTTTCAATTTCTTAAAAACGGATCCAAATTTTTTCTTTCAATTTCTCGTAAGAATAGAGTAAAATACACTTATGACGATGGCACAGGTCCGATTTTCACTATTAACTCTGAATTGTAATAATTGCAAACGTTTCTTCGGCGTCTTCAACAACTACGAAATTGAAGACTGAGATTTTCCTTCAAATTAATTTTTTCTCGATATTAGTTCTTTCATTAAGGTCCTGTACAAAATTCTAATAGTTTTCGCGTAATATTGCGAGCAATATGTGCGATTTAAGGAAAAGAAAAGATTGTCTCGAAAATAGCTCCAACTTTTTTTATTTAAACTCTTGGTGCTAAATGTATCTGATGATCTAAGATGACATTAAATTGTAAGATGACATTAACCCATTTCAATTCTTTTGTTCTTCAAAAATTACAAATATTAAAAGTTTTTGATTAGCCTCACGTTGACAATATTTGCATTAGCGGCAATTTTTTCACATTATTGCATTTACTAGAATATATGCTTTAAATGATGTCATAAAGTTTCAAAGAAAACTCAAAAGTTTCTGTGAAAACAAGTTCAAAATTACGCATTTTCAGAAACGGTCAAATGCCATTTTCTCAGAAATGGCTCCACATTTTTTTTGAATATATGTGAGTGGCTCTCAAGCGTAGGGCATAGGTATATAAATTATTATTAAATAAAGATAGGAAGAATTAAACAACAAGAGGGTTACAGTGGCGCCCCGAGTTGGGTGTAGATACATTTGTCATCGATTTTGGCCACAGAACCGTGTTAACATTTGTATTCAACCATTTTTATAGATACAATAGGGAAAATTACTCGGTGAGCTTTCAACAAACTACGGGGCAAGAAAGCGAGCAGATGAAAAACATGCAAGAATGCATCATCGAAATGATTCAAATAACGCAACTTAGTACGCTATTAAGTAAATGGAGGAATCTGTTGATATTACAAATGAAAATATTAAAGCTAGCATTAAAAATGAGATAGAATAATAAAGTTGCAGGAATTAGTATGGATGGATGAAGTGGGTGAAGAAATTGAGAGGAAAATCGCGGATTTAGAGAAACAATATGACGCGCAACAATCGATCACGTGTGGTAACTCAATCAGTAATGCGACGTTGCCAAATTATTTTAAAAAACATGGAGAAGCTAAAAAGCTGACATTAATTTTTAACAGCGCTTAAAATTTAGCTAATAGCTAAATAACAGCGCTTCTTCTTTAATAATATTCACGAATCATTAAAATTAAATTTAGAGAAAGGAACGTTTTATTCGAATGCACATATTTTGTGAAAGGATTAACACCGAACAGAATTGCGCGGACTGGCACGACAAATTTCTAGAACGATATTAGAATCAAAAATTTGAATTGAAATGCAGGTTAATGCGGAAAAGAAAGGAAAAAGGGAAAAGAAGAAAGAAAGTATTAGCAATTTTGTAACGTGGAAAGTTCGTGTGTTCAAAATATGTTGCGAAGACTTCCATCCTCCGAAATCAGTTGAAACGAATTCGCAAATACCGAACGGGATCAGAAATCTATTGTGGAAATGATCGATGCGCTCATCAAAAGTTAGTCGATTCGATCACACTAGTGAGAATGACAACTGAAATGACGCCCATGACATAAAAATCACAGAATCTACCTACATCAGAATTGGCAAATCAATTGCGGAGCGAGATGTTTAGAAATGAAGATGTGTCATTGGAAGAACGGTCGACCCGAAAACCGAGGGCAACAACAGACAAATCAAACACTGGAAGGAATCAATAAATGTGAGAACCAATAATAATGGAAGTAATATACTGACTAGTGTGCATTGACAGGGCAAAGCACATTTGGAAAACCGATAACGTTTCAAACGGGAGGAGTTCCTGTACAAACAATAACGAAGAATACGTGAAAATTGTAGCGTTGGCTAGCATCGTCGTATCATGGGGTGATATCTTACGCGAAGGAGATTAGAAAGGGGCGAAACACAGCAAATGTTCGCTTTTGCGCAGAATTTGTTATGGGGTTAACAACGAAATGACATCAGTAGCAGTATCAGAGGAATTGTACGAGCAACTAAAGAGAAAACGGGAGAATATAGTGGATTTGATGACTCGAAAGTTGTCAGTTTTCATGACAAATAGGAGAGCGGAGAGTACGGTTCGCGCGCAAATTTGGATTGGATATGAGGTTGTAGGGGTGATTATGGAGGTACCGGCAATTGTCACCTGGGGACTCATTTTCCCAATAATCATTGGACGTACTGGGGGCCTATCAATATGTCGACGTAGGTGCGGGAGTGGTTACGCTACGGTCGGTTGAAGGTGGCTCAGACGCGGGAGATGACGAGGCATTGATCGACGGAGACGAGCTACATGCTACAATATAAGAGACCCTCGAATATGTGGGAAAGGCCGTGAAAGAATCCCAAAGAAGCCTCTGACCGGGAGGTCCTAGTTTCGAGCTTAGAGCTTGTCCCGGCTGGGGCGATGCCCCGCTGGTGGGAGAGTCCTTGTTAAGGGGCCCCACTAGCCGACGGTAGGTCGGCGCAGGATCTCGCCATCCAGTGGGGGAAGATCACCGCCACCTCCCGAGAAAAACATGCATTACACTAACGGGACTTATGACCAAAGAAGTTGACGCGCCCGGAAACACGAAAAAATCAATCAATCAAACCCAAAGAAGCTGGTGAAAATTGTCTGGGAAGGATTGAACAACTGTTGCAACAGTATGTGGAAATTTTGAGAGAGTTGGCAAAACCTGTCAAAGAATAAAAAATTCGAGAATTGAGGACACGATACCTTCTTATTCTTGTAGAATTACTGTAGAAATGTAGTAAAAATGTACTGTAGAAATGTAACTTAGTAACTGTAGAAATGCAGTACCCGTACTGCAAGTTTACATAGAGCGCGTAAAATAATTAAAAACAGATGGTGCAGAAAGGTGTCATTTAGTCAGTAACCCTTTACATCAGTCCCGTTGTCGCCGTAATTAAGAAAAATGGAGACATTGGAGTATGTCTTGGAGCCAGGTAGTTGAACTCTGTTACAATTGTCCGTTATTAGACACCACCCACAGCGAACGAAATGGTCCTGAAATTAGGGGAGCCAAAATATTTAGTTCCCTTGATTTTTTATCGGTGCATGGGTAAATTGAGGTAGTTCCAACCAAGTGATACGAAATACATAAACTTGAAAGTTTGAAGGAAGAATTTATTCATTCGTTAGGCTATCCTTTGGATTAAAAAAATCAGGAGCAGTATTAATGCAGTATTTGGATGATATGGTCTCGACGGATCTGAAGAAAACTTTATTTTCGCTTGATTTGGAGACTCATATACGAAATTTAGAGTTAATCGAATTTTTTAGAACTTATAATCTGAAATTGGACACCAAAAAAATATACATTCTGTCGAACAAGGCTTAGAGTTTATGGGTCACGAAATAGGGAGCGGAGGTATGAAAACCCAGGAGCAAATGTGAATTAATAGGGTATCTACCTAGTAACATCCATGGACTGCTACGCTTGATTGTAATATATAATAATCATTATGTAATATTCGTGAAAAATTATTCTAGCAAGTGGTATCAACAATGCCAAGAGGCATTTGAACAACTTCGAAGGGCATTTGAAGATACGTATGTAGTACGATATCCGGATTTTGCGTTAGATGTCGTTTTCTTCCAAATTGGAGAGTATAGACGTTTCTTTGAACAGCTAAACTTTAAATGGACCGGAAAGTCGACACAAGACCATATAATTGGAGACTGTTGCGGTGGTTTGACCTACTCGCAAGTTCAGAACGCCCATTTATTCAGAAGTTCACAAGCTCGATTTCGACGTCGATAATTATTGTAAGGACAGAAAAACGTACTACCGAATTATCTAAAAGTATTACAGAATAAAGGTGAAAGAAAGGGAATAGTCGGGGTAAATGCTAAGAGCAATCCAAGTATGCCATATTGACTGAGTATTACGAAAGTTTAGAAGGAAGAGTGACTTTCGAATATGGAGGCCGGAGAACGGTCGGAAGAATTTGAGCAATTGAATAAACACATGAGCATAAAGAACATTTCGGAGGCGGGAAGATTAAAAGAATTTGAATAGAACAGTTACAGACCAGACATTCGTCGGATTTTTAACGCGTGCGACATATGTCAGAAGACGAATCAACGCTACGTAGGCGGATTCCAATGTAGTATGATAGAATTTTCCAGAGAATTACGTTGTTGGTTTGAATGAACCATTATCAAAAACGACATTTGACCACCAGTATATTTTTGTAGTTTTTGACGTTTTCTCAAAATTAATGCAGATCTATCCGATCCAAAAACCAAATTCAGCAAGCTGTATCAGGAAGTGAAAAAAAATGTTGAGATGTGTGGAAAGCCCAAAAGAATATTAAGTGATAGATGAACCCATTTACCAGTGATCGGTGAAAGAATGAAATGGAAACGCTAGGGATTACTGTTCTTTTCACGACAGTGAAACATTTTCAAAGAAACCCCAGCGAACGCGTAATGAAGAAGGTGTCACAATTATTTAGAGTTTATGAATGTGTAAACCATAGAGTTTGGTTTGAAACTGTTCCTTTTTTGAACTAAGTTTTAAATGTTTTACCTCATGCGACTATGAACCGGACACCTTGGGAAACAAATTTCAAGGAAAACAGAAAACACCTTTTTGACATTAAAATATTACATTTCCATGGAACATTAAGATTAAACAATAAAAATTCCACCGAACGTTAGCGGCGTTAAGAGGATTTCGGCAAAAGAAAGAATAATTTACGATGCTTTAAAAAAAGCGGCAAAGGCGGGAAAGGACTTTCAAAAACAATGTGCTAATATTTCAAAGTAAAACGTTTTGATATGTTTTGTTAGAAGTTCAATTTATTATGAGCCAAATGTTTTTCCTAGGAACCGCGACAGGTAAATCGGGGAATTCATGATGGCCATATGATGAAAATCACAGAAATTCATGGTGATACAGCCTGAGCGGCATGAGTGGAAATTTCGCCAGGCCTGACACGGGCCGAGCCGGGCCCCGCAAGTGCTGCTCACCGCAGCCGATCACAGTAGGTCCTCTCCATTGGGGCGGGGCGGGGCGGGGCGTGGTGGGGTGGGGCGGGGCGCTCCACCGGCGCATAAAATCGAAGACCTCGTAAAGGCCGCGTGTGCGCGGGGCCGATCTCGTAGTTTTATCTTCTCCTAGTTCCCCGCGCAATGGAGGGGTGATTTTTAGGTGCTTGCCGGAGAACTTCCGCCCGTATCGGGGCGTATTAAAAGAGAGGTAACGATGTTCGCATGTAAATCGCGGAGGGCCTTGCGGCGTGCGGTGGAGGGTGGGGGCGGCGCGAACTAGTGGCGGGGCGGGGCGGGGCCCGGCGAGGACGGAACGAAGGCGGTGGGGAGCGAAGGCTAGAATGAGAGACGCTAGGATAGGGTGGCGAGGGCGAGGCTGTGAGGTGGGGTTGGCGCTTGAGACGCCAAGGTCGCAGGGCATAGGTTGGCGGGGGGTTGACGGAACGAGGGGGGGAGCGACGAGGGGGGCGACGAGGGGGCGGGGACGACGAGGGGCGGGCGACGAGGGGGCGGGGACGAGGGGGGGGACGGGGGGGGGGGGACGACGAGGGGCGGGGACGGAGGGGGTTGGGCGCCGGGGGTGCGACGCCGGCGACGGGGAGGCAACGGGCGGGGGTGGGACGATCGATAGCGCGATAAGGCCACAATGCGGCGCAGCCTCTGCCGTCGACGCTGCTTCTGCTGCAGCTGCCGCCTTTGTTGGCCCTGTTGTCTTCGTTTCCTCTTTTGCCCTTTCTCTCTTTACGACCAGCTGCATTAGGGGTGCCTGCTAATCTGGAGACACGTTCAGCTGAAGTCGCTCCAGTAGCTATGGCGCTCCAATACCTTCGTATTTTTGTGAGCTGCATTCGCGCTGTTTCATCTAGCATTCTTGAATTCTGTTTTCCATGCATTCAGTTATTATAGATGTTGTAACTTGACTACTTCCTAAATATTAACTATTAATTTTAGCGAAGTCGAATTTAGCCGCCTTCTTTAGACAAGTAGTCGGCTGCTCTACTGTATAGTTTTCCCGAAGTTTCCTGAACCAATAACCTGGAAAATTCCCTAAAAACGAGCTACGAACTGTGTGTGATCTTTCCTTCCTCTTCCTTGTCTTCTCTCCCTTTATACACACACACACACACTCAATTGGATGCACAACACTACCATAGATGATAGAAGCTGAGGAGAACTTCCGGGAGCTTGGAGATGGGTCGGTGCTTCGTTGGGGAAGACATCTGGAGCAGAATGTCCTCTAAAAGTCGGCGTTAGGTCGGCACCGAATCTCACCATCCGCGGGAAAGGAACACCGTCATTTTCTGGGATAAAACATTCACTAAATACATAGGAATAATGACCAGATATCAGTTGACATGCCCGAAGTATCAATCTAAATATAAATTGAACAAGTTCCTATCCTATACCTCTTTCTTTTAAATTTGTGTTTAATATTTATCTTCGAAAATCTCCAAACAGACACACACTACTTCAATTGTTAAGAATACTTCGACAAAAGAACAAAGAGAAGAGTCGAAGAGGTAGTCTGGCACATCCAAACTACGATCTCCCCTCTTTCCCAGAAAATTTCCCGAGTATATTACATAAATCCTAAACTACATTTTCAAAATTCTCTCAAAAATTGCACCAGGTGTTTCTTTAAATGTTTTCCTCCAATAGACCAAAAGATATTTAAAGTAATAGTGTGGGTCGCAAACTCGTTGAACTCCTCAAATTTTCAAAAATGGCAAAGGTTAAAATTTTCTTGGGGGGAGGGGGTGCCTTCTTAGAACTACAATATTGAAAATATACATTTTTTCCTTAATGAAATCTATTCCTCAAAAACAGATCTTCCAGTAAGATCAGTTTTTCGAAAATATAGGTAGATTATTTTGTAATTTTGCGTGAAACGTAGACACCTTGAAGAATTTTTTAAATAATTTCTCATAAATGCTTCAAAATGTTTCTTCGTATGTAGCAAAAAATGGCAAAGAAAATGGCATTTTCGTTGAACTCTCTAACTTTTCGAAAATTTGCAAACGTAAAAAATATTTCCCCTTCTTCTTACAACTACAATAGTGAAGATAGAAATTTTACTTTCTCGCTACTCCTTTTGCAGTAAAGAGGAAAATGTAATGCTGCATGTAAAAGGCCAATTTTCGACAGAAAAACTCTTATTACCGGACCCTGGTAAATATTGCCCCAAAGAAAATCACTTCCTCTTACACACTATCCATTGAGAATTCATGTTTTGTGGGTCCTGCGTACGGAAAAAATCGTCTGACGGCAAAACGTCCATACGTCTGTGAACAACGCTAGCGACAAACCGGGAGCAGAATTTTAATTAACACTGATATTTCCAAATCGATCTCGCTGAAGTCGCGGTACCTTGAATTAGAAACCGATATTTTAATTCTCGGGGATATTTTACATGAAGCCGCTGGTATACTTTCAATATTATAAAAAATGGCACATTTTTTTTCATTAAATGTCCTCGAGGGCGTAAGAACGATTAAGAGAATAAAGTATGTCTCATTTCGTTGAAATCCATAATATTTTGAAAATTGCAAAAGTTCACATTTTTTCGACTTATTCGTTCAAGTACAATAAGAGTACATTATGAAACGATGATGGGTATTAATACACGAGTGTCATATTACGATACGAGCGAGTATCGTAAACTTCACACGAGTGTAGTAATACCCATTACATCGAGTTTCATACAGTACTTTTTCTACGACTGTTGTTAACTTTATAAGTTCCACTTTTACATTCAATCGTTTCGTAGCAGTTGGCATGCAGTATTCAGCCAAGGCCACCTAGCGGACAGCTCGCTACCGTTGCCTAAGATAGCTTTGGTGTCCCAGTCAGCATGCGAGAGAGTACAAAAGTTGTAGTAGTAATTCCGACTCACCATTTTCGCTTTTTCTCTTATTTCTGGAGGAGCCTACTCCACTTCTGATTCAGACATTTTAGACTAAAGAACTGACCGGCTTTTAAAGGAACCGGTAGCCACATATAACATATAACTCGCATCAACTACGAAGTCATTAGCGACATAATTTACATTTTTTTACAATACAATAGTACATGATTCGTTGAACATATTATAGTTTTGTTTCATAAATTGTTTTGTTTCAGGTTTTACACATTTTATTTTATTATTAATCTGCTTTGACTTTCTCACACTTCCTTCATAAGAAGACAATGTTACTTAATCGTGTGCCCGAAAACGGCGAATTTTTGACAGAAAAACTTTTTTGACGGACTCTGATAACGGAAATGGGGATACATTCTGGTTCAATATATAGAAAAATACTACCTCTAACGTAAGTTGTAGGCATAATCAATGTTTTGTGGGTCCTTGATTCCCAAAAATTTATTTGAGTGTAAAACGTCGGTTTGTCCGTCCGTCAACGCTAGCGCCTAAACCGTTCAGTCGATTTCCTGCAATAGATGCCGGTATTCGCCTGGGTTGATCGAAGAAGCCATGGAAAACCGATCAGTTCAGCGGTCGCTAGAATTCTCCTTCAGAGAGCGGGAGAACTCTACCTAGCTATCTAGCGTATAGAAAATCCTGCCACCGTCGGGACTTGAACCTTAGAACCTCTCGGTCAGAGGCACTGGAGTGACAGACATCAATCGAGGCCCCGGGCCACCTAAGCCGGTTATCTTCCTCGACGTGTAAGCATCACTGCCGACTATTGTTAACAACTGAGACGTCCTGCAGGAGGAAACCTAGAAAATGGTCGGAAAAGAAACCTGCGAGAAGTAAATCTATTACACGATAATGTCCGCCCGTACTCTGATAACCTGACAAAAGAAACTATCCTAAGGAGTTGGGTTGGCTAGTTACTCCATAAACAACTTATCCTTCTGATCTTGCGTCCTAAAATTTTTACACTCACCGCTGTGTATTGTAAACGCAAGATAGCGGTTACAACCTTAATGAACTTCCCTTCCGGATGGAAAAGCGCTTCGATCATTGGTTGACGACTTCTTTAACACCAAATTAAATTTGAACAGGCGAGGAATCGATAAAATACCCCAACGTTTGCGAAAAAGAATGACAGTATATTACTGATGATTAACTTCTATCTTAGGTTCATGTGTTAACTGTTATTTGTAATAAACTTATTCAAATCACTACGGGCGTATGCACCAACCTAACATTACACCATCTTTTACCCAATCGGATATTTTGATGGCATTTACGATTCAACAATGTTTAGCGAATGCGAAGAGAGTTTGCTGTTTATCGTTCAACAGTATACGCAATAAAAAACAACACTAATACACAACCTTTGCACCAGTCTCGCCGATAAAAAGCATAGTTGACGTGTCACAGTGGCTACCACGCAAATAATTATTTTCATATTTCAAACAAACGAAAATAAAATTATAATCTTATACTACTCAAATCACACCGGATTTCCTTGTATTGGAAATGTTCTTCAAATTTCCTTGTTATTCATAATACCTCATGTAATATTCGTTTCCAACACACTTCCTTAAAGTTCTTATCACTGTTCCCTACCTAGTTTCAAATTTGGTGTCGAAAAACATGCTACCTCAGAAAAACAACAGACTTTAACATGCAAGCAAAATAAAATATCTGTAATACTTTTTCTTGTTATTTTGACTGTAGTTTAAGTATCTCATTCTTGAATACTTGATCCAATTATTTTTTACAGTCATGAACAGTAAAGTGTAGACAGAGGCGATAGCCGTGCACCATTGGACCGCCCGACATTAGATGCTTTACGTAACATTTCTTATAAGAGTTCGTTAAGATAAGGTTTTGTTTGGGATAGTACCCATACATCGTCATTAGCTGCAACACATTCGTATCGATAGTACTCTACGGATGACGGCAGTTCTTTTTCTTTAATGACGCTGGCCGTTAAGACAAGTTTCGCATTCCTGTATCGGTGCGAGATGCCAATGTAATCGTACAGTTTGAAAAAAAAAAGACAAACACCCCTGTTGTACCGAAGCAACGTTAATATGAATATAAATCTTTCTTTCAATAAATACTACAAGACGCTATATATTTTTTATCAATTCTGAGCGTAAATTTATCCCGCATCAACCTGCTTCCAGAAAAAATACAACTCTTCCCATCACACGATGTAGGCCAGTTCTCGGTAATCCATCAATTATTCTCGAGCGGTCGCAATCTGCGTCCGGACACGAACGCTCCCTGGCCCCCCTCGCCGCGAACCCCTTCGGTCGCCCCATGGGGCGGCATCGGGCACGTGCCCGGAGTCACGGGCGGGCCCCCAGAACGTGACGTCATTAACACTGCTGCCCGACCCCTGGGGCCCCGGGGTACAGCTGGTCGCGGAAGGACGGCGATGCATAAAATCGCGGAGTTCGATGGGCGCAAAAAGGCACAAACTAAGTATAGATATTTACGGAACTAGTATATAAAGCGAGTCTTTGCTGAACGAATCAATCACCGACTATTAAATGCGTACATTATTTTTTGCATTAATTGTTGGAAACTAACAGAAGATAATATTGGAATCGTTCTCAACAAGCGATGCGGCAGCCATATTGATTCATACCCCAAGGATTAGTTTTCTTTGCAGTTGTTAAGGCATCAAAATAGTAGTTAGCATTTGGCGGGAGAGCAAATCAGATGAAAACTAGAGGTAGTCCTCGACAACGATGGTGGTGTGGGTCGGCGCGCTCTCGTCGTGACGCTTCCAGAAAGCGCTAATCTCCTTGTGGACGCGGCCGCGGGCATTTAGTCTCTAGAGCCCTTGTTTGTAGAATTGGACGTTTACGGTGCGTCCGGGAGGTACGAACGCACTGTGTACTATCCCCTTTGTGTCATCGTGGTCTCTGGTGGAGTGTCGTAGACGACCACCCGAACCCTGAGTCTCGCGGCACCGCTCACGTCGTTAGCTTGAAGGTGCAGGCCGTGGGGAGGCGATGCTAAGCTCCTGGTAGTCGGGTTCGCCCGACTACCCACGAGTTGGGCCTATAGCGCGTCGACCTTTGGGCAGGATCGGGCGAAGGAAGATTTTCGGAATACTCCGTATTCCACTTTAAAGTCCGGTGGTAAACTAGATACCTGCCGTCAGGTTGCCCAGGTTCCGGCGTTAGCCACGTCGATAGCTGGCGGTAAGTAATGGGGAGACGGGATGGGGGCTCCGAGCCGCCTGGACCTTAGTTTAGGTGGCCCCCAGTTGGGCTGTCGGATTCGTCATGGCAGTGGTCCGATACTCTGGGCAAAAGACAACTTGTTCCCGGCGCAAGTGAGTGGCGCATCGTTTTGACTCCGGTACAAGCCTGGGTAGAAGTACCTCTGAGTTGCCAAGACGGCCCGACCCAGGCATTGTATGGGGAGGTTACCGTGAGGGTCAACTGCGTTCCGGCGGACCCAGATCCCAGCCCAAAGACGGGCTTGTGCGCCTGCGGGTAGTGAGGATAAGAGGATAGCGCCTAGGTGCCCACCCCGGGGTTTGTACCCCCTGGTAAAGGACAAGTATGTGCCCTTTGTGTCAAAACAGCAAAGAGCATGACGCTTTCACGCGTGATTTGCTCATGCGAGCCTTCTTGGAGCGTGGAGGCGCCGAAGTGTGACACTCCGCGCACTGCCCCTTTGTTTCCGAGTCTTACTGTAAGATCCAAGTCTCCTTCAAGTGGATAAATCCAGATGCCGGTGATAAGAGTGTCCAAAAATTAGGATGAAAGTTTCTTAAGTTTCCACCGTCATCTCATTCAGTTTCACGCAAAACGATATCACGTACCGTTCATCCAAAGATGTCTCCATCCTCAGTACGACATGACTTCTATACAGGAGCTCACAAACTTACTCGCTGTAATCTCCCCAAGGCACGTGGACTATTTAACCGTTGAAACACTAAACCTCCCCTTACCCTATCCAAACTAGTCTGACTGATCTGCGACTTATATTGGCGTAAAAAAAATTGCGACGGATTACGTTTGGTATAGACCTTGTAATTAAGATACAGTTGCCAGCAATGTACAAACCGCACGATTCCGAACTCAAAATAAAAAAACAGTTGTGGCGACCCGTGCACCTACGACGATGACCCATCCACAACATTGATGTTATGGCGATGGGTTGCTCGGGAACTAATATAATAAGATGGCTACTCTACAGAGTAGCAGCGAAATGTCCCATTATCATTCCTAATAGTTGATATATATACGGTTGTGTTAAATTGATGCAATATATCGATTTATATTATACTTGTATATTCATTTCTTTTTCCACAAGAGAGAGTTCAATCGAGGTTAAAGTAATGCTCGCTTCCCCAGATGTCAAGGAAAACGACACGCTCGTAGCAAACAAATTATATTTTACAGAGCCCCATATTTCTCTCCTTTGAGTAGAAACCCCCTTTCACTCTCTCGCACGCAAGTGTGAGAGTGACAGAGGGTTCCTACTCAAAGAGAGAATATAAACAAGCGACAACACTTCCTTCACCTAAAGGTCGAGCGAGACCTCCAAAATGAAGTCTTAAGAGAATATTTTTCTGCTAAATCTTAGAGAATGCGTAATAGCAACGATGTGAGAAATATTTAAAAAACATTACTATTCTGTAGTTTTTGAAAAATCAAGACAGACAGACAGACGGATGCTCAAACGTGTTACCGCAAACCAAGTTTTCAATATCAACGACCCATTCAAAACACTTTTATTATGGCTACACTATTCGTTAGAGGAATTAATTTATTACATATTAAAACAAGAATTATCCACGTTTTCAGTACAGTTTTTCTGCAAAAAACACTTTGTTTTCGCTACAGCTTTACGTAATGTTCTCTATACTACGTATGTAGTATGCAACAATATAAAACGGGCTGTGACAGCATACAAGTGAAGATAAGCGTTTGCTAATCTGGGGGGCATGGCTGGTCCTTAGATCTACTCAGCCTCCTTTCCAAACGAGTACCAATATTAAACTGGCTTTACCAACAGTAAACATGCGGATAAAGCATAGCGCTTGCTATACCATCATCTATACACCATCAAAAACCGCATTAGCACCTCTTCTGTAACCCGATATAGAAACTTGTACAAAACTAATTCCGGAAGACGTGTTTATTTAAAAGTCATAATCTTGTATGACCCAACACAGATTGTACCTGCAGTACAGAGTTTACTTCTTAAGTGGGAAATTTTTCTTTGTACACCACAACACGCATATTAACTCCGGAGAAAGTCTAGTAAGCTTTTCAATACGCGCGGTTTTTAAAACAGAGGAACGTGACATACACCATTGCCTTGTTCTGCCGACGTTGCTCGTGCATGCATAATAAAAGCACTGAATTCAATTCCCCGCTCCCGAGGACCCAATCCAGTCGCTATCAAAGAAAAGTGGCGCCGTAACAGTTGCATTAGCACCTCGCGCGGGAGAGTCTATCGTCGCGACCGGCCTTACGTGCCTCGACTGCAACTCCGAGATGGCGCCTCCGCCAGTTCGGATTGCTGCTCGCGCACACGAGAGGACGCGGCACTCCAGTAACGAAGAATTACACTTTGCTCACGTATCCACTGCGATAATGCATGGAAGTGTTGATTTAACGGAAAAACGGTTCTATATACTGTACTATCTTACAAATTATTACTAAGACCAAATTATTAGAAGTGAAATTAAGAACCCCTCAATCAAAAAATGGTATCGTGTCCTCCAGAACGCTCTTCATTCAACACGACTTTTCTCTTCGAAAGTTCAGACGCTTATTTTATCTGAAATATGCAGGCAAAACTTCATTATTTTTAATGATCGGTACGCAAAAAATCATATATTCTAGCTAATTGTATTCTAGCTGAAAATGTATGTATGTATGTACATAATGGAAAATCACGTTATAAGAGAAATTATTGTAAAAAATTAATTATAAAAATCAAATGTCTAACTCGGGAATTTACACACTTACATAGAAGAAAACATCTTTTCTTTGTAATCTTGATTGCAAGACGTACACCAGCATTTTTTTATCATTCCGTCCATTATAAATATTATTTTACATCTTTTCAGTCCTCTGGCGCTGTGTGTTTCTTTCTCCAAAACACAATGATTGGAAAAAGCAGATAAGTGATAATGTGCAATGTTTCATAGGCACGTGTTTAAATGACGAACACTAATAACCAGGCTATTGCACACAAAGAAAGTAGTCTAGATATTAAAAGCAGAAAAAGCGTTTGCAGAAATAAGGAATTAGTCTGCGATGAAAATAAATGTTAATATCGTATGAATAATTACCAAATGCATATAAATATTATGAAGTTTCACTTCCGATTTGAAGCTTTTCGAATTCAAAATTACTTTGTAAATATGAAACATTAATCCCATGCTGTACATATAATTCAAATTATGCTTTAAAAAAGTAGGAATTATGTAACTCTCCGAGTCTCCATTTCCAAAAAATACCGCAGTGCAATGTCGGAAAGAAAGGTTTTCTTTCAATCTCGTATGAATTTATATTGAACAAGACTCCAAAAATGTTATTTATCAATTTTGGGGGAAATTTTGGAGAAAAATGGCTGAACGCTTTAGCCGCTAGAGTTGTTCACAGAGGAGCCCTGTAATAAGAGTTTTTCTGCTGAAAATTAGCAGTTTTTTCGCGCTACATTACGTAACTTTTTCTGTACTGCGCAGGCAGTAGCGAGAAAGTAAAAATTCTTATCCCATTTCATTTTGTTTCTTGTTGATTGTTTCGTGGTGAAGCAAATAAAAAATAATTGGCATATCCCGTTCTGCTTTGTAAAATTTCAGTAGGACTGGTGTAGAATCAGAATACCTGGCCAAACTTTTATATCCTTCACCCTGGATTTGCTAGATGCATTAGGCAACTAATACTGTTAATCATATGCTTAATGAATACTGATGTTAATACTATTAGTAGTAACAAGTATTATATTTCAGCTGTAAGATCAATGACACCAACTCGATCACGATTGTCATCCAGTTTCCCTTGATCCTTTGAATCTGAACTCTGAAATTTAAAGATATTTTTATATGAGATGTTTTTACACTGGCGTTCAAATTTATTTAAAAATTACTGCCAATTGTATTAAAGTAAATGTTATACCCCCATTTCTTCTTTCTTTTAATGTTAGTAGCAGAACACTTGTTACTTTAATGATAATTGAATTACATTACGCAACATCTGAATATAGAAGAGTCTCAGGATAAATGTGGTCGAAGATTATCACGTTTCACCAATGATTACATGGCTGTGAATTTTTAATAAAGACGCACGTGACATTCATAGATAACTCATCCTACACTGGTATTAGACAGAACGCTCTTGTTACAAATATTTGATTGCATTAGAAAGTATACAAATAAAAGCGAAACAGAGGGATAGGGAGCATGGAACTCCAGAAAAGAACACATTCCTAGGTCTTTTGAAAAGTCCAGTCAATTTCCATGAAAGAGCGCGAATTGTTAATAAACATTGGCATTGTTAAAAAGCGTTATTCTTGTAAATAATTATTTGAATCTTCAAACAAATGCGACGCGTTGTTGTATGTTGGTAACCAGTTGAATGTGTGAGTTTGACGTGCGCGGTAGGAGATATACCAAATTAATTTCGTGCTATGATTAAACACTTTTATTCGAAAGGGTAGAATGCAGCGAAGATCAAAACCGAATTAGATGAAGAAAATTTGAACTCTGCACCAGCGTTAAAAACAATTTACTTCTGGATTAAAAGTTACGTGGTTGCAGAAGCCCAAAAATGCAGCGCGCTCCGGCCGGACATTTGAGGTCAGCAGACCGAAAACCATAGAAAAAGTTCACGATCTGATAATGGAAGATCTTCAAAATGAAAGTGCGTGGGATAGCCGATACTGTTCGCTTCTCAACTGAACGACTGCACTTCGTCTTGTACGAGAATCTGACCTTGACAAGGCTGTGCCTGAGAGGGGTGCCGCGATTGCTCAACCCACTCGGAAGAACATTTCAAAGCATAATTTAGCAATGTTGAGGTGAAATTAGTAGAACGTTTGGCGCAAATTCGTGGCCATGGATGATATTTTCATCGGTCACTGAACTCTCGAAACCAAAAAAATTCAAACAAGTTGATAACGGTATTGAGAGGGCATCAAAGAAAGCGAAGACAGTTTTGTCGGTAGGAAAGTTGGTGGTCACTGTTTTTTTGTGGTATTCTCAGGGTATAATCAGGGCGTAAATTATTTGGGAAAGGACAGAAAAACAACTGGGTTCAATTACGCTTCATTACTAAATCAGTTAAAACGGAATTGATTGAAAAACGGCCAAGACTGACTACCAGAAATTGCTTTTCAGTTGGGATTCGAATTGGTTCGTCACCCAGTAAACTCACCGCATTTAAGTTTGAAAGAATTATTTCTATTTCCAAACTTAAAACATTGGCTTGATGGGCCGAAATTTTCATCAAATAAAGAAGTGACTGTTGCTGTAACATTGTATTTTGCAGAGGTTTTACAAAACCTATTTCTCCGATGGGATGAAAAATTGGAAACACATTGGGTGAGATGCACAGGTCTACAAAGTGACTATGTTGATAAGTAAAGCGAGTTTGTTCCTAAAAAGGAGTTCTTTGTTCAATTTTTAACAAACATATCAAACAGCCCTTCTTTTACTCCTATTCCAGACGTCACATACAGTTTACACTGTTTTATACGATACGTGCAACCCATTAGAATCCAATGGAAATAGGAATACAACCCACCGTATAGGCGCACTGCCCCAGTCACGGCATTCGGCATCATCTCAGCTTTTCACCCACGCGACGCCTGGGCTGTCCTCGTCGCAGTCGCCCGCCCTCCGCCCTCCGCCCCGCCCCGCCCCCATACTCTTCGCTTCCGCCGCGCCGACGAGCGGGAAGCAGCTGCAGGAAACGAGTCGCACCGAGAGAGGCAAAAAAAGGAGCACGTTTTTTTTTTCTTTCTTTCTTTCTCTCCTCTTGCAAAAGGAAAAGAGGCGCCGCATAAGAAAGTCAGCTCCCATAATCACGTGTAGGATATGGACGTAAACATTACCGGTCTGGCGGCAGATAAGAATTTCGGCAACGAGAGTTCCGAGGCGAGGCAAAGAGAAGCGCACAGTGGTCCGAAATACTGCCGAAAGATCCGGTGAGCATTTTTTGTGCGAACGGAGTGTAACAAAAATAAGAGGATAAACAGAAGATAAACTTCACAACGTAAAATGTGTAAGCTAATTCTTAGCACAATTTCATCATACGAAATGAACGATTGGTATCCAACTTATTCCCACTTCAAAAGCAAAATAACATTTTTTATCAATTTGAAGTTTCTAATGTAATTTCATTAGGAAATGCTTTGTTTCTTTTCACAAACTCACCTAGTTTACATATCATTCTGCTATCTGGCAAATCTTCAATGGAAATTAATGGTACTTTCACGGATTGTGGTGTTCTTTCTCCTGCAATACTCAGACTTTAACATGGTAGAAACAAATTGTAAAAATTACACAGAAATGCCAAATCTGCAATTCCAGTACGACTCTCTTTGTTAAGCCTCGAATCCTTCCATTTCCATGCCTATTTCGTGTGCCGACTCACGGGAACTACGGATTATGTGTGAAATATGCGAGATATACGCATGTCGACTGCGCTGGTTATGTCAAAGGGCGTTACATTTGTGATTATTGAAAGTAAAAATCTTATTTTATAGTATTATGCCATTTGTTCTGTTGTTCTCAGATTTCAAGCAAATAGAATGTGTCACTTTGTAATTTGCACTAATTCATTAGCATTTAGTGCAAATTATCGTACGAATTCCATACTTGCACCCCGTTTTCTAAACACGAAAGAATGCACTTTCGTCAAAGAACATCTTTTAAGCACTTCGCAGAATTATTCAGTTGTCATCTAATCAGTGATAACAGTATTAGAATACTTTATTTTTGCGCAACATCTCACAATCATTTCTTTCGTTACGTTGTTTGCAATAGAAAACAAAATGGTATTCCATTTACACTATTCCATCTTCGTCTAAATAGTATGTTGAGGTCGTAAATTATTGCTGTGGTATTTGCCTGAAACTAATCGAACACAGCACGAAAAACTACTTAGCAATCGGTGCTGGAATTCATCACCAGGCAGCATCTGAATCCGACGTAGCCGGTGTTAAAAATTTCTTGTCGGGGCGCAAACCCCAGGACCACTGTCTGAAGACCCGGGAGTGGTTACGATTTTTGAGCTAGTCATTAAGTTACTAATTACTACTATAATTTTAATTGACTTCCTTGATAAAGTCAACAATTATTTTATTTTAATAATTACTTAATTCAATATTTCTTTGAATAACATGATATAAAACTCAATAAGCAACACGGCTGTTATTATTACTACTCATTACGTACACTCCCTTCGTGAGATTTGTTCGCTTGAAAAATGACGAAACACCCTTATCAAACCAAAAGCAAGTTTTATTCATTTCCAAAATACTGTGTTAAAGATCGAGATGAAAGATTTGAACAGTTTTATCCAACTGCAGAATGCAAGAGAATAAATATATTCGTGTCTTTTCGTTTGTGTCTAGTTTATATTTTCAATTATTCAACAATTTTCATTGAAGCAGACTAAAATCATTCTAGTATGCAGTGAACGAACACCTCATGAACATCTTATCTAAAACTGACTTGTGATTCGCGACTAGCCACTTTTATTATTCTGTCGATTCCATTTCAGCAAAAAAAGTTTTAAAACCCCCGTCGTTTTGAATAACACAGAAACACTCTACAGGCAATATGAAATGCATGTCTACATTTCACATTTGACACATTTACATACAAGTTTGCACCTTTCTCACGTGTTTTAAAATTTATTTATCATTTTATATTAATAGATTCTTTTAAATTTCACTATACTGAAAAAAATCAATGAAATATAGCGCCCCCCTGCAAGCTGTATGTTCGATAATTTCGTCTCAATATTTTAAGCGTACTTTTCAGCCTTTCGATCCAGTGTGCGTGGGGGTGGGGGCATGGAAACGAAAAGCCGTGAGCGGAGAAGCGCGGAGGGGGAAAGAGGGGGAGGGGGCGTGGAGGCGAAGGGAAAGCGTGCGGCTGCGAATTCCACTCCCATCTCCGTCGTCCTCGCGGCGCCGCCCCGCCCCCTTCCCGACCCTCAGCGCTCCTCACACCTCGGCCGCCCAGCCAAGTGTGAAGAGCGGCAGCAATGAGCACGCGCGGGGCCATCGTTGGCTCCCGGGGCGGCGCACGACAATGGGAGTGAAGGCAAGGCGCACGTCTAGGCAAGCGTTTCTCGCCATGAAACACGACGGTCAGAAACAAAAACTCAGATTCAAAGATGTGGAATGGCGTACATTTGTTTATTAATGAAATGCGGTGCGAGAAACTAGGGGATACAACAGCACATACTTTCTCGCGATATTCGAAACAGCTACGTAATAATGAAATGTTGCATTTCTGCGCTACCAACACCTCAGCTAGTACTTGAAAACGTCCAATTCAACCAATAAGCGAGCAAAGCAATTTTGCCAGTGCAGCATTGTCAAAACTATTTCTATTCGCTAGATGATATTAATTATTGGCAAAAACGCTTATTTCCATCTGAATTCCAATTTGAACTTGTTTATCAGTTAGTCATAGTACATCATACACAGTGATAAATAACTAACACTAATAAACTAATTAAATTACTAATATTCTACAATTTCTAATATTAAGTTAATTAATTACCGCCTTTTTATACATTGACATCGCCTCAAACGAAACGTAGAAAAATGAAACTTTACGGTATTTTCTCTTCTTACGTTAAAAAGTGCGAGATGTTCTCATTTATCTAAATGGGACACATTATTTTTGTACGATATTATTGGCATAGATGATGAAGTTGAACTGAGACATTGTAGGGTAACGAATCAGACGGGGTCTCATTGTTTCATTTTCGAATGGTCGGATGCAATATTCTCTCTACTGCAGTGTGTATAATCCAAAGCTTGTGCTTCATTGTTTTGTATGGAGCAAAAACGACTTCATACTTTGATTGCTCTATATAATCGTCATTAACATCTTTTCCAAAATCAGCTTTCATCCTCCAAGCTTGCCCCAAAATCGACAATTACGTGTAACAATAGACACCCTTCATGAAATAAAGGGTACGTCCTTATATTTCAATATTTTTTACAGTACTAGATTAATATAACCCTGATCATCAATCTCTCTTCCATTACTCGATTTTCAGATCACAGTATCACCAAAACTGACAACTTTGTATTGTCATAGAAGTTCTTTACGGTCAGTTTTCGTATTTTTAATCTTGTTAGAACTATAACAATTTCAGTATTGAAAGTATAACCTTTGTAGAACATGAAAAACACTTTCGTTGTCACCAACATCTCTTCCATTTCCGAAATGTTGACCCCCACTCAATCGCCAGGAAGACAATTATGTAGAAACAGAGAATTGTTCTATGTCCCAAAGTGTTCGTGCTTCAAATGTTTATAATTATACAAACAACGACAATAATTTGAAGTGTTAACATATGACGTTTACAATACAATATCCGCACAATCCTCATCACCAAAGTTTCTTTCATAAACTACCACTACCTCTAATACGAGAATTATGTCATCGACACAGCTCTACAAGGCAATATCAAGAAGTTCTCTGCGTCCTATAAGATTTCAAAGTATGCCCAACTTTATTGCTGTTTAATAATTAGGATTTTTACGATTAGACCTTCGCAAAACAAGATAATTAGTACCAAATATTCGTTCATTATTCACTTTTACTTATCACTTTATCCCCCAAATCGACAATTACACATTATCATAGAAGTTTATTACGTCTCATAAATTTCTGTATGCTCATGTTGAAAATATAACAATTTCAAGTATCGACATTTGAACTTTTTGTACAAGATTTACTTAATATTCGCCACTAACGTCTCTTCCTTAATTACCGACTCCACCAACCAATGCGACAATAGCTGGACCCATGCAAACGTTCCGCATTAGGTGAATCATTTTATTACATCACATCACACTGATACTCAACTTTATGTCAGAACCTGGGCTTTACGTTGACGCATTGTAGGCCCGTCATGAGATCGGTTTATATTACGAACAAATATTTCCGTTTTCTGCTTTTTATGGTCGCCCTTCAACTGAGTACGAGTCACCAGAAGGAGCTAAGTATGACACCTGTATGTTCCCGTACAAGCCCCGCCCCGATATTCCCATCGCATCGCCTCCGAAACGACTGCCCATGTGATCTCGAAGTACCGCACCCACTCCCAGACTGCTCCACTTCCGAATACTGAAACATGTTGAAGCAGCCGCAGTCGCGGGCGGGTGGACGGTGTTCCTCAAAGCCCAAGCAATCGGAGGACGGGACCGGCAGCGGTAGCTCAGTGCATCAATTGATGTCACTGCAGAGCCTCTGACCGGGAGGTCCTAGGTTCCGAGTCCTGATGGCGGCAGGATTTTCGACACTAGCTTTCCAGCTAAGTCGCTGTCTGGAGGAGAATTCTAGCAGCCGACTGCTCTGTTCGGTAGTTTTCCGTGGTTTCTCCAATCAACACCAGGCGAATGCCGGAGCAGTATCCTAACAAACGGACCACGGACCGCGCGCGATCTGTCCTTCCTCTTCCTTGTCCTATTCTCTCCCCTTACACACACACGTACATGCACTACACTACACTACCACATATTCTGGGAGACCGGTCGGGAGCTTAAAGCTTGCCCCGACTGGGGCTATGCCTCTCTGGTGGGGGAGTCCTGGTTAGGGGGAAACCGCCGACGGTAGGTCGGCGCCGGATCTCGCCATCCAGCGGAGGAAGATCACCGCCATCTCCCAAAAAAACCGCACTACACTTACAGGAGTAATGATCAACGCAGTTGACGTGCCCGGAAACCAATTAATCAATCAATCAATCGGATGACGGAACCAGAGCTGGTGCTAGTCAAGAGGTCGTTGTAGACGCATCTACTTGCGATGCATACGCGGGGCGCCTGGGCGAGCGCTAAGGTGAGAAATACGAACATATTCCCCTCTTCGCAGTAGTCAGGAACTTTCGGAACTTCAAGAGCTTCCTCCTCATGGTGGAAGACGCTCTGGGCGAGTGGGGCGAAGGGAGTGCGGCCCTGTTCCGTAAGTTCACCTCCGGCGAAAAAAGACGCGCGTGCTACGAGAGCGCATTGTCGCCGAAGTCATGTCCGGGAGCGCTGCATGCTATTTCCACTACACCGCCCAGAATCACCTCGTACCAGTCGAGTACACACCTACAAAATACCCCTGTGCTCGGTGGGAATGAAGGGGCTGTGCAGGGTTCTTGCAGTCGCGGTTAAAATGTGAAACAGTGTATGAATTAGGTATTAATAAGTGTATGTGTATATAAGTATAAATGCATTTATGTGTATAAGTGTATGTGTTTGTCTAAATATAAAGCAAGAAAGTCAGAGCGCTTAGAACATAAAAACTGTGATGTTTAAGATGCGCGTGTAAATAGTGTTCGATGTCTTACCAAAACATATAAATAATTAGAATAGGTTGGGGAGTAAGACAAAGTAGATTTAGATTAGTTCGTAAACACCAAGCTGGGCCGTGACGTTTCCGAGTAAACAGCACTTAAGAATAAATATGATGTTCTCCCAATTGTTTCCACTAATATTCCGCCAAATGTTCCATATATGTTAAGACTTGCTCCCAAATGATGGCACTGGAGCAGAATTATCTAGTCGGCCGTAAAGTCGAGCGCGCGCGATTTGGTCGGACTAACTTGTGTCTGCCGCTCTTGGATCAAAATGCGTCCAGGTTGGTCTCTCGAGGCGGTCGCAGTCGGCCTTGTCTACCGTTCCACCGATATCTACAACCCAACCACGACTGAAATATTGATTGAAGAGGGGCTCACTGACTATAGCCATCCAGTGCGGCATCCGACAGACATGCCCTCCCAATAGACTCCTCTTCCATTTCATGATTGACCCCGTTCTCCGCACAGTCCAAAACAACCGTCCCACCTTGCCTGATCACTGTGTTGCGTTTCGTCGACGATTTGGCGCTGCTTGCCGCGAGCCCAGCAGCTGCCTCCACCTAAGCCTCACAAACACCGCACCTTAAGTGTCATACGCGCAGCTACAGAAGTGGCGTTTCGCGCAGGGAATGACACACTCCCGCCAGGGCCGTCAGCGAGAACGCTCGCTACCAGGGGACCCAGATTACATCGGAAATCTGGTCCTACCTGCATCCTGAACATGTCTGAGGGAAAAGTGTCAGCGTATCAAATGATGTCCTGCAGTGTCTCTGACCGAGAGATCCTAGATTCGAGCCCCGACAGCGGCAGGATTTTCGACACGAGTTTCTCAGCTAGATCGAATTCAGTCGCTGTCTGGTGAAGAATGTTAGTGGCCGGCTGCTCTGATCGGTAGTTTTCTGTGGTTTCTCCTGTCATCAGCCGGTGAATGCTGGAGGAGTACCCTAACAAGCGGGCCACGAACAGCGCGCGATCTTTCCTTCCTCTTCCTTTTCCTATCTTCACCCTTACTTACATGCACTTCCACTAACATCCACCACACTACCGCACATGCAGGGAGACCGGTCCCCCGCTACCGACGATAGGTCGGCGCCGGATCTCACCATCCAGCGGGAGGGGGGGAATCACCGCAACCCCACGATGAAAAAAGCATGTACTACACTTATACGCTACCAGGATCGTGGGATGTGACTAACAGCTGAAAATGGCCACGGAAGCATAAATCTGGACGGCCGACAGCGCATGCAAACTTCCGACCAGCCGTGCGCAGGGAGTATGTCAGCGTGCGACCTGATGGAGGGGTCTGCGCACTGCCAGCGAGTGTTTGCCGCATTGTGCGACATATATCGCTCCCGAACGGAGTCTCTTAAAATCTGAAGTAATGTGTTTCAAATTGTAAGATTCTGATTTTGAGTCAGAAATAGAATAAATTTTATGGTTCCATTTTCACTATCAACTTACTGTCACAACAAAATTATAAAGTCATAAACATAAGGGGGCATTAAATGGCCCTCCCTTTGTCTAACTCGTAACCAAAGTTTTCATAGGAAACAGATTACCCAATAATGAGGTTTATTTTCAAATCTTTTTTTTTCATTATTGAAGATAGTAAAATATTTCAAAAACTACTTTTATTTAGTCGTATTGATCAGTTTTTCATGTCAGGGTGCAGTAAGAAAAATTAGTAAATACCTATCAGAATCCGGTTTATAAGTGATGATATATAATAATAATTTTGAAGAAAATGGGGAATATTACATCTGTAGTTACAGTGCAAATGAAAATGAAGATACATATTAAAATTTTATGTAAATAAAGTCTGCGTGTCGTCATAGTGGTTCTTTTTCAACACTTTCTTAGTACAGCGCGTTATGAAAAAAAGTTGGTCGACTCAAGATTAACACCACGCATACGAGCCACGTTGTGCCATGACAGCAACAATGGCGCGCTGTCCTCCTTGCTTAAGTACCGGGCCATTTCCGACCAGCGGCAACGCTGCGAGCAGTCGACTCCACATTCCATAGTGCAGCGGACCCAGTCCCCCGGCGGGCGCCTGGTGCAAGCAACCCGCAACGCAAGCTGGTACAGCGGGCCTGCCAGGGGTCGCCGACGCGACCGGCTGAGGGGCCATGCACAGTAGCCCATTCCGGAGCAGTCGGAGCAGCCACTACGAACAGGCTCTGCGTGGACGTGGCGCGGTGCGCAGGAAGCGGCGGTTGGTTGCTCGTCCCCCTCCAGAGCGCCACAAACGCACGCGATGGAGCACGGGTCCCGAACCTTACCGGTGCACCCGCTCGGAAGATAACGACGGCCTCGAGTCGGCACCACCGCCCCCGCCTCTGTCCTCGCCTCGAGCCGGTTCATCACATTGACGAAAAACTCGACCATGAAACCTCTGGTGGCCGTGCCAACGCCCGGAGCCGTGCAACACCTATTTCAGGAGGCGTACGCTAAACAGTGGCCGTAACTACCGTAACATACCTTCGCGGCCGCTCTTCAAAGGGGTTGGGAAAAAAACCTACTTTCTCTTTGAGGTCGAAGTGAACACTAGGCTGCCGATTGACAAGTTCAACCACTTGGAGCGCCTCAGTGCCTACCAGCTACGAAACCACTCGCATATAACATCCCGGAGACCAGCCAGCCCTTCTGCTGCCACGCGATGAGACAAGACTCAGCAACCCGTGATAAAGGACGACGAAACAATCAACAAATATAATAGACCGCCCCAAAAGGTCTCATTTTGCAGATAACTCTAAAGAAAATAAAACTTGTGTTCCTTGCAGACAAAGCTGGCTTAAGGCTCTAGGACGCGTTCTAGGATCATTTGCAGGTTGCATACGATGTTAAAATATGCTGTGACGTAATGTGTTTTACGAATTGCATGTGCGCCTCATAACCAAATGTGTCATCTTCTGCGAACTTTTCTTTCTCGTCTCAAATCTCTTTGATGCACCCTTCGTAGGTTTTTTCCTATCAGCAATAATACACATACGGGGTTTTGTATCCATGATTTCTTATCAAAGTAAAAAACCTTTTCTTAGAGTATATCGTCGTACTTTTTTTCTTTATTTTCTTTTCATAATAATGAACAATAATTTTTAGTCTACTAATCTATGTTTAGTCACTCAAGGTTCGCGTTCAGAACTTTGTCCTCTATGAAATTATGTCATTTTACTTTTTTGTATTTACACAACATGTAATAAATAATTAAATAAATAAATAAATAAATAAATAAGTAAATAAACAAATAAATGTCGATTTCCTTAAGAAATGGCAGACGCAGTTCCCGGCCCATCTCGAGAGACCCCTCGTACACCACCTCACCGTCATAAAAGTCACACTTTTCATAGCAGTGAAAAATGCATAGCAGAAAAATTGTTGCTAAAGTGGTGGAATCTTGTCACCGAGAGAAAGCAAATAATATGCTCCTTGTGCCACTCGATCAATCTTTAAAGAGAGCATCTCTTCGCACAGGGGTTAGTATTGCCACTGTTAAACGAATTAAGTGATTCACAGTCGCTCACCCGGCCAAATCTCCAGAAACTCCCGGCAAAAAGAGGTAACGATTAGCTTTAATGCACAGTGTGCGAATATGAAGAATCAAAGTTTTTAAATAATGAATGCATTTAATAACAAATTGTTTTCTCCTTTTCTTAGAACAAGAGCGCGCGGGAAAATTGTACTAGACGACTTTGATACGCGTGTTATAAGAGATTTACAACTTTTACACTGTGCAGAAAGTTGTGCCCACGATAAGTAAGCTTTTGCCAGTGTTGAAGGAAAAAATTAATTGGAGGTGGAGCGCAACTTCCCTACGTAAACATTTACTAAGCATGGATTACGTATGGAAGAAAGTCCAAAATAAAAGTGTAATATTATTAGAGCGCGCCGATATTTTCGACTGGAGATATCGGTATCTCATTAAAATTAAACATTTCAGAGAAGAAGGGAGATAATCTATTTAAATGAAACATGAAGAGACAACAATTTGACTACTAGAAAGTGCTGGCAAAACGAAAACGATATCCTTGGTGTTACTGCATGGGTAAGTTCCTCCAAGCGCCTCATTGTTGCCAGTGGGTTCCCGGAATGGTTTTATTAAAGAGGCAAAACGTATCTTTCAAGCCAACTCCACACACGGAGATTACCACGGTCAAATGAACTCCGACAATTTTGAAAGGTGGTTTCGAACACAGGTTCTTCTGAATTTTGCTGCCGCATCCATATTGTAATGTACAATGCCCCGTATCACTGCAGACAAATTCACAAAGTACCGTCAAGGTATTACACAAAAGAGTCAATGATAAGCTGGTTGCAAACAAGGGGTATTCCATGCACAATGGACACAAGGAAAACTGACTTAAACACAATGATAGCTAATAAACCGAAAGACAAAACATACGCCATCGACATGTAGGCCTCAGAGAATGGACACACAGTCGTTCGACTCCCACTGTATAATCGTGATCTGAAGACTATCGAACTAGCATGGGCGAAAATAAAAAGAATATTCCGGGAGTACAATATTATCGGTGATATGTCTGCTGAACACCTTTGCAAACTTCTCATTTTCGTACGTGAGTGCATCAGATTGGAGCGGTTATTGCGGACACGTCCAGAAACTCGAGGAAGAGTATTGGAGGAAAGACGGGATAATGGAGATATCCATTGATGAAATTTTGGGTAATATCGGAGTCGCAAGAGAGAGTGAAGATGATTCTAATTGTTTCCAGATCTCTGAATCAGATGAGAATGAATGAGGTACATGAGCATTTCTCCTTATTTCTCAATTTCTTTTCCTATTAAATAACTATTATTTTTTTAAGAATTTTAAAAAATCTTTCGTTCTTTGTCATTTCTATCTAGTCCAAGACACGCTATTACCACAGTCTAATAATTGTGCTATTACGCTGAGTTTTCCACCGATGAAGTTGACAGCACTGCACTGCTGTGACAGACAGAAACCACCTCTCCCCGCACCCCCGGCTGTGGAGTATCAAGAGAAAGTGCACAACTAGTACACGGAGCAGGTAATATACATTATGTTAAGTTAAATTAAATGAAGTTGAAAAAGTTTCAGTTTTAATTTAATTGAGTGGGAGAATTATAGTAGTCTGTAACGGTCTTTGCAATATATGAATTCGATACATGGGTTTACAGCAATGCGACCTAAGATAAAGATTCAGGTCCACAAGAAGGAGTAAATATTTTGATATAAATTGTGAGCTACCCCTGTTATGTCGTCGCTTAATAAAGGTACATTTATCTACGAATATCAATGTTCGGAATTGTCGTGACCGGCCGCACACGTTTAAAGGAGCCGCCGCCGAGTGACGTCAGCGGGGCGTTACCGCCCCCGGCGAAGAAGAAGACAACCGGTGCGAGCTGCCTGGCCTGTCCGCGCGGCCGTCACGCCCGAGCAAGCGGGTAGGGACTCGCCACCGCCCCTACTCCGCAGCTAGTCGGCGGGCCAGTAACCCTAGCAGGCTATAAGAGGGCTCCAACCCGACGCCAGGGGAGATAGCGCGCGGCAGTGCTAGCGATTGTATCCTGGCGAGTGAATTGGCGAGAGAGGTGTGGAGAGCAACTACGAGACGACCTTGCTACTGACGTGGAACACTCAAGTGGATATTCGACGGCTTTGTGATTGGACTTCTTCTGGTTACAACACGGCTTCGCTTTTGGTACATTCTTCTTGTGATTCGGCACTTCAGCAATTGTCCTGACTTGAATAAAAATAATTTTAAGAATTCTTGTTTTTGATTGGATACTACAGGAATGAACCAAAGGGTATTGAAAGTGCTTCTTAAAAAGATGTTTTGAATGCGCTGGTGATAAAAGCGGTGACAGTAGTGGGGGCCGGAGGCGGTGTTGGTAATGGCGATGCCAATGACTCTTCGGTGTATGATGGCCGTCCATCCCTCGCCGCACCGCGCAGTGGTACGTGAATCGCACTTTCCAGCGACGAGCGTTGTGCTATTTTGCGCCCCATCTCTAAACGCGGCGTCGCAGGCGCTGAGCGCACGCCGACCTCTCGTGGGCCTCCCGTGTTTTGCCAACAAGGAATTCAACCATTGGAGACGCGCGGTGGCGCGGGGGCGGGGGCGAGGAAAAGCATGGAGGGCGGACGAGAGTGAGGCGCAAGACTTCAGGAAGGACCGAGCAGGGGCAACGCGGGGGCGACAAGGGGATGACGACGTGGGGTGATGCGCGGGAGACACGAGAAAGGAGTGATGCAGAGCGACGCGGAGGCAACATAAGGTTCCGGGGGCAGGAGAGGGTGGGGGGGGGGGGGACGGAAAGGGGGGGGGCACGGGGAGCCGATAAGCGGTGAGGTGCAAGGGGCTCGACGCAGGGGCGACGCCGGGACGACACGGGGGTGACGATGTGAGGATTCGAAGAAGGCGTGATAGGGGCGATGCGAGGGGAAAATGATAAAGGGACGACCCGGGGCGGTGTGGGGCGATGCTGGGCAGCACGGGACAGGGAATGTGGGGTGACGCGCGGGAGACTCGGGCGGATGGGCGAGGCGAGGCGACGCATGTTGGAAAGCAGTCGCCGCTCACATCGACAGGCGTTGCTTTTAATGTGTCTATTCTCAGAGCGCGAAAGCCGTTGGCAGCCGGCGCCTCCTAATTAGCGATTGCGATTAGTATAACAATCGATTTTATACAATTAATAGAAAAATTGATGTCGATTATTTTGTTCACCGATAAGTGAACACATCTATTAATTTTTACGATTTTTAGCTCGATTATTTCAATTCAAATATTAATTTTCAAGACTCTCAAAATATGAAAGTACGTCTCTTCTTTAGAATTTTAGTAATGGAATACTTCCTCTGTTTCCAACTGCAAAACATAGTAGAGACAAACAATACCCCATTAATTTCATGTTACTAAAACTTAAAAAAGTCACTGAATCATCTAATATGCAGGAGGAAATAAGAAAAATAATTACCAGTTTTCATGAAATCATCCTCAACCAAGTACATCTTTAGATTACAATTATTGGTGTTTCTGTATCTAGAAATTCTACGATTATTTTCATTTTTGATAGTTAATTTTATTTAGAAATTTACACATTATTTAACACATGCGAAAATTTAATGGATTATATAAGATAAACGATTAATTCGCGATGTATATTAATCTAATAAAAAATCGCCGATTATATATTAATCGATTATTATTTAATTCTCGCCCATCACTACTCTCAATGCCCACTGCAGGAAGAAGAACAATGAATAACCGGTGCGTCTGCGTTTGGGAAGTCTAGCGAGGGGAAATCGTTACTCGATCATTAAGTGATAATCGTTACGATAAAACATGTGGTAAAACGTGTGACACTTTTCACGCCATTCACACATAAGCTGACGGCAATATATAAAATAATGAATGTAGTGCTTCGAACTTTAAGTGATAAGGATGATAGATACTGAATAAAATAGTTTCTCGGGAAAGGGTCAAAATACATTGTTTCTGGTTACCGCGCCGTATGTCAAGTATGTATAACAAGTCTTGAAACAAAACCTACGCATTTGTTGATGTAGTATCGAAATAATAAAAACATTTGGATCCCATTTAAGATTTCAAAGTCCCCATCCATCCCTAGGGTATTAATTCCTTTCTTTCACATTCACAATTAATGTTAGTATCTCTTTCATCTGGGAAAAGTAAAAGAATATTTCTATGCTAAAAAAAGGATTTAATATACTTAGCACTTAATACATTTGGAATTACTGTGTGCATTTCGAAGATGAATATGTATTACACACAACAATCTTCATAATAATTGTGACACTTTTCGTTGCAATATAATTAAAGTTGGCATCCCATGGTACTAGAAGTTTTACTTTTATCAGAGCTGTAAGATAATATACATGACAGCAGGGCCAGCGAAAATATTCCAGGTGTGTAATTACCCACCTGTAATTTTGACAAGAATCGAGGGAAAATCCAATTTAACACATTTATTACCTTCATTAAACTGGTAGAAAAAATTATTTTCGAAATCGACCAAAAACATTATTAAATATTCAAACTTCGCGCGCGATGCGCAGTTGTATCCTCGCGCAATGTGTTTATGGCGTGCTGGCTGTATCCCATTGTATCCAAAAGAACCAATAACGGACCGGTTTGTATTGTTCGAGGGTTCCGAGGTAAACGAAGGGAATGACAAAACTGATGAATGTTTCAGTCAAGCGCGAAAGAGGAGCACGCAACAGTCTGCGAGTACATCGGACTTCCCCTCGAAATATGCTAATGAAAATCCGAAACGTTTGAAACCGGATGTAAAAGTGATCCCTTCTATTGCTGCCGAGTACAAAATATGTAGAAATAAAATGTCCGTGTTTAAAATGAAACTGATTATTATTTTCAGAGCAGTATAGCTCTGAAGAACGCCACAATATGATGGCCGAATCGTCTGCTCCATCGAATGAGTCGCGGCCCATCCCGGACAACAAAGAATCAAATTATTAACGTGTTTTTATAAATTGTTAATTAAAAATGTTAAATAAACTATATATTTTATACCGTTACCAGGTTTGTCATTAGAAAACTTAAATATAATAAAAAATTATATGATCCCCACCCATGGTACTACCCACCTGAAATTTAAACGTTTCATCGACCCTAATGACAGATTGTACTCACGGTGAGGCATTTATTTAGAATCGCAAGTGCGAAAAAAGTCGCGAAAAAACTATCCAATACTAAGGATGAGAACCATTCTCATTTCATGTATTTAGCAAAGTTACAAATGAAATAGTTATTAGGCATTCAAAATTTTGGTTTGTGCGTAAGGGAATTTTACCTGTATAAGCTATTATTCCACAGTACAAATTATGACATTACCCTAGATATACGCTTTGGGAAAGCACTAGCTTTGGAGGTGTTCATATTTACGTAATCACGTTTTGCCTTTCTTTGGCACCTTGTAATCAGAATATCCGCGTATCGACGCGTGGTCAGTTTGCGATCTGACAGTTCACAGGAAGCGCGGGAAATTCGAAATTGCAATTTTGACGACACAAGAGAGTTCGCCGAAAATAGAATCCGCACATTCTTATCGTTCTATGCTGAAACGAGGATAACATTAAAGAAATAACTTAGAGTCATTCAGAAAACAGTTCTTCCAAAAATGTCGGTTTGTCACAAAATTACTCAAAAACAACTAATTTTTCGAAAAATTGTACTACATAATATTATTTAACATCTACTTTTTGATGAACAGATTGATTTCAAGAACAAATGCGTGCCTTTAACATTGTAATTGTGGGAAGACACCGAAGAAATTTGGACTTCCGTAATTTTGGAAAATTCATTAGTTCTACGAAAACACGACCGATGTCTTTTTTAGGCGTCTTTTGTCTATCAGAGAATAATTTGGGCCCATTATTGGGAAAAATTTTGAAAATGTTTGGGCTTCATGTAAAATATCCAAATCCAAAATATCATATTCCAATTCAAGGAGCGTGACATAGGATCGATCGGGGAATATCAATTTTGGGAAAATCCTGCTACGTTTACAGACAGATGGGCCGACCTTTTGACGTCAATCGATTTTTCGGTATCAAGAACACACCAACTTAGATTCGAACTATACTGTTAGAGAAATTAATTTACGTCACATGGGATGAAGATTTTTTTTTTTTTTTTTACCAGAGCCCGGCAATACTAACAGGGTTTCTGTCGAAAAAGCTCCCTTTTTTCGCAGTTACATTACCCATATTTTTCGCAGCTGTCTATAGAGCGTAAGCAGTCCATACAAAGTAAAAAATCTACATTTAATACTGCAGTTTTGCAAGTTCATTTTTTGGAATTTTTGAAAATACAGAAAGTCTGCCGAAAATCGTCCAAACATTATTTTTACCGTCCTTCGCTACAAACATGGGTAAAAAATAAGAAAATTCTTGCAGCAGCTTTTGAAACAAAATTTCTGTATTTCAAGCACAATTACGCAAAAATTCTGAAATGTTTAAAAAGTTATACATGAACATATTTGAAGATCTATCTTTGACAATCAGATTACATTCTGTATAAAAATATAGTAATGATTTACGACTGGTGAAGAAATCAACAATATTCGGTAATTAAAGTTGTTTTTTTTCATTAGGATAATAAAATGTATACCCAAGAAACAGATGACGGCAGTACCATGCACGATCAATTCTTTTAAATTAATTAAATGCGCGAAAGAGAATCAAACCGGACATAAACAATTATTAAAGTGCAATTTTAGGAATCATTTGAAACAAAAATCGTCAAAATCAGCCAGGGGTTCAGTTAATTTGTGAAATATTCGTAACATACAGTTGCGCTCGATGAAGAAGTAAGCATGGACGTCATTATTGGCAAGCAAAAGTCAAAGCCAAATACCGTTTTTTGTAAATATAAAATGAACGCCTGAAAGGATCAGGCTGAGACTTGATAAAAGTACTAAGGGAAAATTGGGGGAAATTTTGGAACTGATTCTGATTTTGGGGGACGCCGGGAAGGCGAATTGAATATTTAACATTAAACATTTTAATATAAAGATTATGGAAAAACAAGCGACACGGGGCGATGACGTCCAAGAAGGTGACGAAGTATAAATTACGATATTTAATGAAATAAGGCTTAAAAAATATTTAGACGGTGTCACAATGATCAGGAAACTATAAGATACAATGTGGACTGTTTGACTATAAAACTCGTAGTTTACTACAAAATGCGAAACAAGTATCCACTTTTCCGTTACGAGGGCCCGACAATAAAAGTTTTGTCATAAAATGTCAGATTTCTGCTGCATTACTGTATCTTCTCTTTACCACGTGCCTACGTAAGGTGAAAAAGTAAATGGAAAAGTTTACTTTTGCTTCACAGACCTAGCAAAGGGCAAATGGCTTAGTAGATTAGTAAAGGGTTAGTGGATTTCATTAAGGAAATACATAAAAAGAGAAGGCGCCTGATAACGATAGGTGACAATTGTTAATTTCTCAAGATACTTCGATAAATATTCGGTGAAGTAGCGAAAAGTGTTGGCAACCAAGCAACGGTTAAGGAATGTTTTTATTGGGATATTGAATTTTTTTGTGTACGTTGATACGATTGAAATATACGTGTGAATCTTTTGAAAGTTTAAATCATGTCGTGTTATTATATAACACTAATTAGTGCGCGCTCGGAAAAGAATATGGAAGAAATGTTCTGGAGATGAAGAAGTGAGATAAGGATGACCAATTGGGCGCGACATTGTTTTAAGAGTACCGGCAGAACTAGAAGGCAGCTTGGAGAGACCGCAAAAGGGAATGTGATAGAAATCGAGAACGGGGTTCCTTATGTCTGCGGATATGGTAATTTGGGTCAAAAAGGAGGTTACGCATAATTGTATGTTAAAGTAGAGAAATGTCTTCTATATAAGTGATTCATTTATTTTCTAAACAAACCATTAATGAAACAAAGAATACAAGAATACATATTTAATATGTAATTATTCGGAAAAAATATTTCTTAAAAAGTTAAATTTATAATATTCATATTTTTTGCAGAGTATAAATGAAATGAGCTTAGCATATTGGAGTACATTTTGTCATTTGATTTTATCGCTGCAGGATTCGAATTTGTAGTAATTTATTATTATTATTATTATTATTATTATTATTATTATTATTATTATTATTATTAATTTATAAGAATTTTAATACTTTATTTTGCAATATCGATACATAAGAAAAGCCATTTATAACTCTTGTATTACTGAATTGGAATTGTGTGTATTTCGCTTTCTTTCAGAACACTGAGGGTAACGAAAATATTCGATAATTTTCACCCAATATGTATTTACTTTTCTCTCGTTTCGTCAATAACCACTTCTCAGATAACACTCGTAAACTAAATGTACTTTATTTACTATGCACTTTGCCTCCCAGAGGCTTATATTTTGTAAAACAAAGATTCGTTTAAAAATCATATCTTATTATAAATATTTATTTACAGTACCTGACGTTGAAATTAAGATTACCTTCTCCTGATCACAGAGTTTATAGCATTAATCGACAAAAAAATAATGTTTCCTGAGAATTCCATTGTTCTGGACAATAACAAATGCCATGTCTGCAGAACAGCACGTCTAGAAAATGATTACTTTGTTTCCGGGCGCGTCAACTGTTTATATCTTCAGCCCCGCAAGTGTAGTGCTTTGTCCTCGGAGGTGGCGTTGATCTTTCCCTGCTGGATGGCGAGCTGGTGTCGACCCGATTGACTCTCTCCCACTAGTGCAGCTTCACCGCTTCAGCCGGGACAAATTCCTGACTGATCTGCCGATGTGTGGTAGTGCAGAGCAGATTACTGCAAATAGCACGTGTAGAGAATGAATCCACGAAAGAAGTTACAATTCACCAACAATATCTGTTTATATCTTCAGTCCCGCAAGTGTAGTGCATTTGTCCTCGGGGGTGGAGTTGATCTTTCCCTGCTGGATGGCGAGCTAGTGTCGACCCCATTGGCTCTCTCCCACTAGTGCAGCTTCACCGCTTCAGCCGGGACAAACTCCCGACTGGTCTGCCGATGTGTGGTAGTGCAGAGCAGGTTACTGCAAATAGCACGTGTAGAGAATGAATCCACGGAAGAAGTCACAATTCACCAACAATATCATTCTTCCCGGCAACAGCAATTCCCAGACTGGCGCTCCCTCTTGTCCTCCCCCGCGCCGGCGTGGACAGCGTCCTTTGCTGGCTGGGAGAGGACGGAGCGCGTCGCCACGGGCGGACGTCCGCGCGTTGAGGACAGCATCCGTCGCCGCGTCCGCCCTCGCCCCGCCCTCGCCCTCGCCGCGCAGCCAGCCCACTCAACTTAGCGGACATGACAGGGCGCGTGTCGCCGGCTGCAGCACGTGCCGCGAGGAATGCTTCGCCATATGAGCTCGAGTGTAGCAGCGCGAGTGGAGTAGCACGATGATGACCGTCTGATGCGACCCGCTGCACGGAAAATTGACAGATTCGTGGCAATATTGCGTGTACTTGAAGTACAATTATCGTGAAAATATCAGTGGTGCATCTGATCAAAGTGCATTCATTCCGTACGAGTTTAGTGCAACTCAAAATGATAACTGAAAAAGTTAATCTTTGCTTCAGTGAAGCCATTTCGCTTGGCGCCATTCTCGCGGGCGCGGAATGAATCTAAAGAATTGAAAAATAAATTTTGGATTGATTGATTGATCGTTAATGATTCCGGGCAAGTCAACGGGTAGGGTCCTTAGACCCGTAAGTGTAGTACATGTTTTCTCGGGATATGGTAGTGATCTTCCCCTGCTGAATGACGAGATCCAGCGCCGACCTACCGTCAGCTAGCGAGGGTTTTCCCAAGCATCTCCCACAAGCGGAGCACCGCCCCACCCAGGACATGCGCTACCGACCGGTTTCCCGGCATGTGTGGAAGTGTAGTGCATGTAAGTGTAAGTAAGGGGAAGATCGCGCGCGGTCCGTGACGCAGGGTACTGCTCCGGCATTCGCCTGGTGTTCGGAGAAACCACTGATAACTATCGATCAGAGCAGCCGGCCTCTAGAATTCTCCTCCAGACAGCGACTGAATTTGACATACCTGAAAGCTAATGTCGAAAATCCTGACACCATCGGGACTCTCTGGAATCGCTGGGATCCGTTGGGTCAGAGACACTGCAGTGACATCAGTTGATGCCCTGAGCCACCTCTTCCGGTTAAATGTTAGAGACTCAGCGTACATTATGCTCCTATGGCGATATTATATTTTCATCAGTTGCTCCAAATTTGTATTTTACTTATCGCATTGATACGCAAATCGCCGTTAGCATAGTCTGTTTCTCGGTGGCTTTCAATGCCAAAATTCATTGGTGAAAATGATTTTAAAACTTTTTTGATCGCACATTTTTTATGTTATTTTCAAGAGATTGCCTTGCCGAGGCCTCACAGGGTATTCCTTTACATAAACAAAACTGGTTTTCCGGTAATATGTTTCCAATTCTTCTCGGCAATTGTCGAAAATGTTAACTACTAACGTTTTTTCCTCAGAATGTTCCTGAAATATTACTTTCTTATTATGACACAGTTATAGAACGCTCAACTAGGAGTTTGTAAATAAAATTCATCAACTATAAAGCAATTTTCTTGCGATTCTTTGCTGGTCACATATGGGTCATTCTTTTGTACAAACTAATTGCCAACCAGTAAACATTACCAATTTTCTGAGGGTCTACAGATTTGAAGAATGAGGTACTAAGAGACGTTCTTAGCATATTCGCATGCGAAGATTTTTAAATATTTTTTCAGGTGTATATTGCATAAAGAAGTCAACGAAGAGAAAAAATTTAAAAACTTTTTTTTTTACATCTCACTAAAATTATGCATTAGTGAGCAATCTAGGCGAATAATATTGTAGTACTACTTCGACATTAAAGATTTTTCTCGAGTTCTTTGGATTAGAAGACGTTGTGGTGGACATCGTATAGGTAATAAAAAAATTAAGTGTCGTGAGAACTTAGGTTAACTTATCCAATAATGCATTATATTCAACGGCGAGATACATCCGAAGCTTCTGCAAAGCGCTTGATAGTCGATCCGATAATTTCTAAATTTTAAACAGTATGTAAATGCTATTGTTTTCAATGAGAATGTTAAAACGGTACTATACACTTCCCTTGTGCACCCCACTTTAGAATATGGGACCATATTCTGGGATCCATTCCCAATAGGCCAAATTTACGAACTAAACAAAATTCAGAAAAGATACGCTAAATTTTCTTATCGCTAACCATAAATTAATACCGCTTTCAAATCGCAGAAAGGTAGCTAAACTTAGCGCGTTGTATAAGGTGTATGTAGGTTTCTCTGCACTGAACGAAATTCGGTTCAGGCTACTGAAACGGACGTATTTAAGAAGAGGGGCTCATAACTTCAAAGTTCCTGAACGAACACGTCGATGACATAGGGGAAATTCTTTGTAAATCGAACAGTAAAGCAATGGAAAAAAGTTACCCGCGGAAGCATTTGGGACTGACCGTGAAAGTTTAAATACAATTTTTAAAAAATAGTAATGTAAAATATAATTGTAAAGTACGTGTGTTGCGAGCCTTGCGTTGTATTGTCTTTATGTTAATGTGCCTTAATGTAAAGTGCTTAGTGTAGAGGAAAAATCTACCAGAGAAAAGTGTATGATCTAACTCATATACTGGTAAATCAATATTTCAAAATGTTAAAAAAATGTCAATCGAAAGGAACCTGAGAAGAATGAAGTAAATAACATCCAATCGTATAGAGAAAGCAGTGTAAAAATACATATTCTAAAATAAACATTTTTAATGTATGTGATAAATAAACATTTTATCATTAAATTAAAAAAGTGGTTCAGGAAAAGCCCAGCCACTATAGGTCAAACACACCTCAAAAGAGATTATGTGAAGGAAGTGAACCTAACTGGAGAGTTATACACTGTTTCTATATGCAGTTAAATATGTAAATCAATATAGTAAGCCCATCGTAACTGTCCTTTATTAAAAATACACTTCGTTTAATAATATTAAATGATACGAGGTATTTAAACATTTTTACCTCAATGAAAGGCATTAATTTAAAGGTATCTGCTTCCTGTTGCAGCTTGGTTGAAAATCATTTTACGATATGTAAGTAATTGAACGAAGCGTTAAATGTATTAGTGATACATTAGTTCGCGGAGTTTAAGAACCTAAAGAATGAATGGGCATCAACTTAATGTTTTTACGTTTCAAAATTACTTGTAAATCGTCTTTAGTATTCATAAACGTGTCATTGGATGTGATGCATTTATTATAAAGTATTTTCTCATTGAAATATCAACACTTCATTCTAAAATGTTAAAATCGCCTTTGCTAAAACCTGACCTACCTTTCTAAGACAAAATATTTTTTCGTTGAAAATACATTCGTAATCCTCTACTATGACGACCCCATGTGGATGTTCCTTGAAATTGATTTGCTTTGCATGAAAACGCAAGCTTTGTAATAAAGTCTAATGTTTAGAAACACTGCTTTTAGAATGAAGCTTTTGAGCTCTTTAAGACTTTATGTGCTACAGTTTTTTTCAATATTCCCATCATTTAACAATGTCCACCATATTCCAAATCCCGCTGCAGTACAAAAGTTTCATTAACTTTCAAATACGAACGTCATCTCACGCTGTACAGGAATTTTCGTATAAGCTGGAAAATCCTTCTATTTCATACCGTTATTTCATTACATCCAATAAAGCTGAAAGAATTAGGGTTGTGGAAATTTTGTTTTTAAACCCATTTAAACGCTGGAGTAGTACAGTAATGAATGAAGTAAGAAATAAATTACAACCTAAGGATAATATCATCACAAAAATGTAGTTTAGTGACATCACACATTCTGGAACGTTCACTGCATCTACGGATTAACACCAAAATGGAGACAGGTGATTCGAATTCAAGGGGCAGCAACACCAACGAGTTCGATTAGCCGCTATTGTTCCAGACGGACAGACAGACTTTTAACTTCAACCAATATTTCGGAATTAAAGCCCCACAAAACGTGCATTCTGACTAGAAGTCTTGGAAGAACTTATTTCTTTTAAACATTCAAGAATTATCCACATCACATCTTCGGAAACAGGGACTCAAAAAAATTGCCGTTTTATGCTGCAACATTTCAATGATTTCTCTGTACTAAGTTAGTTCTAAACGAAAAATTGAAAGTACAAATAATAATGACTGAACTCGAACATCTTTTTATAAATTTGACAGCAAGAGAATATCTACCGCACAAGCACTGGAGTTATTAGCCGCAGTCATAATGTATGAACACGTTCTGGAATTCATAGTTCATCGTTGGCAACCTACAAATTTCAAAGCACGGCAGCGAAGCCCTTTTTCACAACTGCGAACTTGCAGAAGTTCTCTCTGCTGCCACGCTCCGTGCGTAATCCGCCGCGCGAGAACAGTACGGCCGCGTCTTTTAACTTTCTCGGCCTCCTCCTTTCCCCCGCCCCCAGGCCGCCGCAAACCCACGCGTTCCCCACTTCCACCGCCGTCCCTCCCATCCCACCCCACCGAGGCGAAAAGCGCCACCGATCCCCAACCGTTCCGCCCACCCGTCTCAATCCCCGTTCCCTCCACCCGCACTGGCTTTTTTATATACCCCGCCGCCCCCCCCGCCGTCGTACCCCACCCGCAGCTCTCCCCAGCCCGCTCCTCCTCCAACCGCCTCTCCGCCCCTGCTTCCGTCGCGAGACGTTGGGCGCAAGCGATTCCAATTCGCAACACGCCAACTCACTCGTGCGGCGCCGGCGCGGCGCGGCGGGGGAGCTGGTGTTGCGAACTTCCTCGGCCCTCGGAATGCAGATCAGCGTTGGGATTCTCCGCGCGGCGCCGCCGCCCGACGCCCGACGCCCAACGAGGGCGCCAGACGCCGCCCTCCCGCCCGCAGAGCGACCCAGGTGTCGCCGCCGCCCAGTCATCGCCCTCCCACTCAGTCACTGCGCCGGCACCAATCCGACTTCTTGCCACCCCCGCCTTCGTTTCAGCGTCGTTCTGTGTGCACTAGTCATCGCCTTCCACACAACGCCTTACTCGCCGCAGCGTCGCTTCTCGCTCTTCCATCTACGTCACACAATAATAGTAATAATAATACCAATAATACCAATACCAGTAATACCAGTAATAATAATACCAATAAAACCAATAATAATAATAATAATAATAATAATAATAATAATAATAATAATAAATTCCCATTTTGTTTTACTTATTCGTACAATATTTATATTTGCTGCCGTATTTATTAATGTATGTGAAAATGAATAAAACTTATACTAATTATTTATTATTTGTATTTATTGCAATATTACCAACCACCAATTCTGAGGGTTCCAGTCAAAACTGTAACGACATTGATTTGTGTAACCTATCAGATGTGATATTAGGTCAAAAATGTTAGGTTCATCCCTAATTGCGTATTCTATTTTTAATTGAAGTGCCGTTCATTACATTATTTTTGTAACCACAACTCCCTTTTAGAGACTTTTTCTGCTTCGATTGTTCAAGCAACTCCATCAGTTTTACCGACCAGGTAATAATACAACGCTCTTTTGCTTTTTGCTTCCTGTGCGCACTCATCTCTAATTCTTATCCGTTGGAAGATCTAGATACTGTTCACTACTTAATGTTCATAATAAATAAAAAAAACTGTTCACCCAGATTAAGGGTTTGCCTAGGCTTCACTGAAGCATAGACCACTTCTAAAGCTGGAACATGGGTAGCATTTCAAACCAGTGCGGGAAAGTCTCAAAACATGTTACTGTATTCAAACGATAACCCAAAAGAAGAGAAAAGTGTTTACAATTGAAGTAAAGACTCATATAGCATGGAGATTAGAAAATATAAAAACGAATGGAGACATGGCGAAAGAGTGAGGTGTCACATTTGACAATTTCAACAACTTGTAAGTAAAGAGTCTTTTCGAACAAAACTCGCTAAACATTGAGTGAGCGAAATCTTCCAAACCGAGTAAGTCTTTTAACCAACAAAGAGCAAGCAATGTGCTCGTCGGTTCTACAATTCAAGAAACAACAGCTCGTACTTTCCCGCATTATTTGTAATAAATATCTAACAGTGCATTACTTTTAACGGTTCGCAAAAGTGTTTCCAACCCGCAAACTTGCTGCCCAAGATGGAATTGAAATTCACGTACTTACAATTACTATGAGCACATCTATGAGCAGAGCATATCAACCAAACTAAACTTCTCAGGCTTCAAAACAATCAATTTAATAAAATATTTCTATCTCTTGTGAAATTAAATAGGTAAAAGGTGGAAAGTAATTTTACTTATTCAGTTTAGAAAATGACACAATACTGAACCCAGAGCATACCACGTATTCCTATCCAAAATCGTTACAAAATTCGTCATGTATTCAAATACAAAATAAACTTCTTTTTCTTCGATCGAGTAAAATACGTTAAAATTGCACCGACAGCGTCAGTAAAGTTTAACTCATGAAGATATTAAAAACCGCGTAAAACATTGCGGGATTATTGCTGTTCATAGTGTCAGCCATTCTTGCTTCTTACCCTCGATATCCATCCTCACTGTCCGCTCTTACTGATCGACCAGACTTGACCGATCACTTGTTCGTGGCTACTTCCCGTTCATGGCCTAGTATACGACCGTTCGCGAGGATGATACTTTGTATAGAACAAAATAATTATTGGTAATATAAGCATTTTTATCATTCAGATGTCTAAACCTACATTTATCTCATTGTCTCTGTCAAAGAGAACAATACTTTTATTATCTTGTGAAAAAAATGATTGCACTGTTAGAAGTTTAAATTCACTATTTCTAATACGCACAAGACGTTTTGTTTATGTAACACTGTCAACAAAATAGCAAACAATGAAATGACGACTACGGCTTAAGCAAAATGCAATAGGAATATGTAAAGAAATTTTGAAGATGTAGTAAAGGATAAAATAATATATGGCAATTGAGAGTAAAAACATTTTATTATCTTATAACATAAATTACCATAATAAGATTGTAGAAATAAGTTTTTATTTTGTGTGCGAAATGATTACTTTTGAACAGGATGGTGTACACATTAATTTATTTTAAGGTTATTAATTATTTTTTCTTTTTCAAAATCCCTGAAGATGAAATATGATACTCGAAACGTCACACAACGCACTTTAACGGAGAAAAATATATGAAGTATATGACTACGTAATTTTATTTCTAAACCATCAGAACCCGCCCTTCATCCCTTTCTTTCTCCTTCCTTCTCTCATATATATTGAAACGCACCGCGTTTCTGCCTAAAGAAACGGCCATACAACAAGCAAGCACGCGGCAGAACGGTTGCCAGAGGGCGCTCGCTAGCCACGAGAAACGGTTACGGGCGGCGAAGTGTTGTCGGTTGGCCCAAGGCGTGGGAAACGACGCCGAGAGGAGTCAGTGTCCGGCCGGTCACCGGTAAGGAAGGACGTACCTGGGGCTGCTCCGCGTTCGAACAAAGTAAAATAGTGTCGCGAACGAACGAGCGCTGAAAAAGTGATTGACGGACAATTTGTGCTAGATAACCATCATTAGTATCTCGGACGTAGTGCCAGAGTGATAGCTATTATCTGGAGTAGTACAGATCGAGAGAACTTGTGTGCAGAGGAGTACACCACGAGACTAGTAGCCTGGTGAAATGGTGAGACACGTGCTCGCAACTGTACTTTGAATAATTAGTGGCGTTTATCAGCTCACGGATGGTGACATCAAGAAATCTGGGTGAACCGGAAAGGAGTTCAGCGAGGAGGCGCAGAGGTACCGTGGGAAGATTACACTGGAGAACGTACTTTGGAAACGCAACGCATCGCATCGGCTGGTCCCCAGTGGAGCGGACACAGGCAGACAGCGGAGGAGCACGAGGCGACCCGAGAGTCCCCGAAGCCGCCGACGCTCGAAGGGAGAAGTATTAAACGGTAAATATTTCCTCGATCGATGTAAGATCGAAAGAACTAACAGTGATTCTGGGTGAGGTAAAGAAAAGGATAAAGACCACCACAGATATTGTAATCAATAGTGATTTGTATAGAATAATAAATAGTTCATGTTTATTTTGTTCACGGAACAGTGGTGTTTGATTAATAACCCCATTTATATATATATATATATATATATATATATATATATATATATATATATATATAACTCGTTTCATAAATTTAAAACCTTAAACAGTAAAGTATCATTATCTGATGATAATATATAATACTTACACACAGACAAATAGCCTTCTCTCTTTTTAACAGATGAATGTGAGATGAACCTTCCGAATACATTTAGATTTTATAAAATTTTAATATTGTCTCTAAATTTAAAATAACTTGTATTTTTATATATACACAAGGTGTGTTCAAAAAGAAACGGAAATTTTAATTTTTTAGAAACACTGTAATTTATTCAACAGCAATGTTGTCACCTTCACAGTAGTCACCAGTACATAATATGCACTTATGCCAGCGCTTCTTCCAATCGTCGAAATACTTATGGAACTCGATCTGTGGGATAGCATTTAACTCTTTCAGCGATGCGCTTTTAATCTCATCTATGCTTGCAAACCGACGGCCCTTTAAGGTTCTTTTTATTTTGGGGAAAAGGAAATAGTCGCACGGGGCCAAATCTGGCGAATATGGAGGCTGGGGCATCATAACAGTGTTGTTTCTAGCCAAAAATTCACGAGCAAGCAATGACGCGTGCACAGGTGCATTATCGTGATGCAAAAGCCAGAATTGTTTCGCCACAAATTCGGGCGATTTTTTCGGGTCGCTTCCCGCAAACGGCGTTGAACTTTGAGGTAGTACTCCTTATTAATTGTCTGACCTTTTGGCAAGAATTCATAGTGCACTATGCCATTAAAATCGAAAAAAAACTGTAAGCATAATCTTCACATTCAACCGCACCTGCCGAGCTTTTTCGGTCTTGGCGATCCAGGATGCCTCCACTGGGACGACTGAACCTTAGTTTCCACGACATACCGACGTACACCCATGTTTCGTCACCTGTTATGACACGTTTTAGTACTTCTGCATCATTACTGATTTCATTTAGCGACTCCTGAGAAACTTCCATTCGCCGCTGTTTTTGTTCGAAATTCAACACATTTGGCACGAATTTTGCTGTCACTTGTTTCATACCCAAAACATGCCGAAATTATTTCATGACATGAGACAATTCATATGCAACTTCTCTTACTGTAATTCGGCGATCGTTCATAATTATTTCTTGCACTTTTTCCACATTTTCCGCTGTTTATGTGCTGGGGCGCCCAGAACGCTCGTCGCCTTCCACGTCTTCACGGTCATCTTGGAATCGTTTGTACCACTCATAAACCCTTGTTTTGCTCATTGCAGACTCACCAAAAGCAGTTTTCAACATTTCTAGAACGTGGTTACATTTTATTCCGTTCTTATAGCAAAATTTCATGCAAATCCTCTGATCCATTTTTTCAACTAATTAAAAATCGCCACTACTAGGCAAACACATGTAACCTTTTTCGCAACTGACGAAAGACTAACAATCCAACAATTTAACTAGTGTGCAGATTCACTCCAGATATGTTTACCAACACAACAAAAAAACAATCTCGCGGACCAGATTATTATCACACTCGCAATAACAAAATTCCTGTTTCTTTCTGAACACCCCTTGTATGTATGTATGTGAGTGTGAGTGTGTTTATATGTGTGTGTATATATATATATATATATATATATATATATATATATATATATATAATGTGTGTGTTGGTCGCTAATGACCTAAGATGTTGATGCGAACTTAAATAACCAATTAAAAAAAGTGTGTGTGTGTGTGTGTGTGTGTGTGTGTGTGTGCGCGCGCGTGAGTGCGTGTGTGCGTGTGCTCGCGTGAGTGCGTGCGTGTGTGTGTGTGTGTGTGTGTGTGTGTGTGTGAGTGAGTGTGTTGATACAAGGTATTTTAAATTTAGACACAATATTAAAATTTTATAAAATCTAAATGTATTGGGAGGTCCATCTCAAATTTATCTGTGAAAAAGAGAGAACGCTATTTGTGTGTGTGTAAGTATGCTATTTGTCGTGTATTTTACCGTCCGTATCGTATTATATAGTATGTATGAATTTTCTCCTGGAGCGAGTCATAAATTTCCTGCTCACCAAAACGTTCAATGAATTGTAATGCAATGCTGACGCACTGTGGTTATGGTTTTTGTTTGTTTTTACCTTTAACCTTCACAATATTAATGTATCTTTATATCATTTTTGTAAGGATTTTGATTGAATTACTGACGAAATTTTCAACAATATGAAGATATATTTCTTCTCAATGCTTTCTAAACAACTACAGAACTTGGACACAGACAATTCCACCGTCTCGTCAGTCGACAATTTGCACGACCAACGACCATCTCTCGTACAGCACATAACCTCTACTTACGATTTGGTGAGGGTTTCCGCTCAATCACGACACAAAAGTACCTCAATTAAGTTGAATACTTAATTCAGATTGTATAATAATCTGAATGGGATGCAATTTGATAATTGTTTTGTTAATAAACAATGTAACTGAGAACAGGTAATATTTGACATATGTTTGCGGTTGTCATTAGCTAGTAGGCGCGGTTGCGCTCTCTCTTGTACGTATGTGTGTGTGTATTATATGTAAGAGAGAGAAAGATTATTGAAACGACTAGTTTCTGTAAAAAAACCTCAGTGGTCAAAATATCCATAATTCTCATGGATCATGGCACGTACTTGGCCTATCCAAACACATCTTTCCTTGGGAAGGAAGTTGCACTAGGTGCCCCTGGCTCCTGCACGAAGTAAGAGGTGGTGAATAGGGAGGTGAAATAATATATCTATTTCAGTATTTTCTCGCTTCAGTATTACAGGAATAATATTTCTCTAAAACTTTCTTTTTTGCATCAATTCAAGTTCGGAATGATTCCTCATAGTTAAACTTTATGAAAAGTCTTATCATGAATGACTAGTTGGTTCAATGTCTGTCTCGTACATTGCTCTACCTTAGCATCCTCACGCCAAAGAAGTTAGTGCTTACATCTTCCTTGTTTTGAACACTTCAAGAGAACTGGACGAAGGGAAATCTTGTTATTGTGTATTTAAAAATAAATTGACGGATTTAATGACAATTTAACATTAAACGGTTGAACTTATACGGAAGGCAAAATGAATCAGGAACATAAATTATATTCGTACATAAATTAAATTTATGGTAGCCTTCTCCCGTTAAAATATTAGATTTTATTGGTAAAGTAGTTTACTACAAAAAAGTACGTTTTTCTGCTTTAAATATATTATGCAATGACCGTCTGTATTTAACAATTTCACTTAGAACTATCTGAAGGGACCAACTCGATGTTCTCGTTACCTAGCATTGTACCTTGAAAATCAAGCACATTCAAAAGGCGTAGTGGCGAATAAAGTGAAGAAATCAATTATAGTATGTATTAATAGGTTTATTTTCAATGTAGATTCCAATGCTACTGTAAACATTTTGTTAAATTTTTGAATACACGTAACGTGATAATGAAAAAACTATTTGTAGAGTCACAAAACTTGCATGTTCTGATTTATCAGTTATAATACGGAAATTTCAAGTTTCATTCATGACAGACTATGAAAAATCCTTGAAAGTAGTAAATGTAATAGAGAACAATTTTAAGATTCTCTGTATCTTTCGTCACGAATAAAATAATTAATGCAAACCACAAAAAAATATAAAGTGAAAAGGAGACACTTCATGAATAAGAAGAAACATAAGCGAGAAACAGAAACTGTGGAATCATAAAAAATATAACCATAATTTCAAATTCCAGGAGAGACGTACAAACCAATGAACATAGTAAGTTGAAAATCTACTCCCTCAAAAGAAGTGTCGAAAATAATAAGATATAGCCTACACAAAAATACTCATATTATCAGAGCCAATAGAAGATATGTATCAGTAAGCAAGAATTTTGATTTGATATTTCCAACCACTAGTAGATTAAACTTCAACTCCCTTTTCATTTTGTAAACGACTGCATGACACTTATCCAAAACATTTTTCTAGAGATCACAATACATTTAGTGAAGTTCCATAGATATTTTTGCTGAACTAATTAAACCTTTTCCAGATGATAAGGGGAATATTGGTAGGTCTGCGGCTTTGAGATATCTTTACTACTAATTTCCAATGAGCACATAAATGAAGGAAAAGGAAGCAGATTCTGACCATAAGAAAAGTGTAAATGTTTTCTTTTGAAACCCAGGAACGCTGGAAAAATCCCAAAACAATGAAACAGCTTCGATTTTGCTGAATATGCGAAAATCTGAGTGTTATTCCCCCTATTTTCTTAATAGGCCTATCGACTGAATTCTCATACTCAGTGCGTCTCTGCATACGACACAGCTGACGATATGCGACAGTAAACCTCCAATGAAGAGTCTGCCCGACATCAAATATTTGCTATTCACGTGTTGCGTTGTGGTGCAGCAACGTTTTTAATATTTCTGGCATTGAGACAGTCCATACTTCGTTAACGATCGAAAGTAAGTGGCAGTAATAGGCAAATATGGACGGTCGAGTAATTCAATACCTCCGTAATAATGAATTTAAAGTATATCGGAGTGTGAAACAGTTATTTAAAAGGGAAAAATATTTATTTTAGAAATAAATCTTAAACAAAAGAATAAACAATAAGTTTACGAAGGCACATAGTGATCAACCAGTCAAAAAATTGATTAGAGTAAGAAAACGGGCGAAATGACTCATAGACACGAAAATGGATCGAGATTAGGTTCGTATTCACGCGTAGATGTTAATGTTCACGGTAAAGAATTGAAGGGCTCATGAGAAAAGGGTTTTTTCCAGAATTTTGAGAAATCGAGTTATTAGCATTTAATAAAACTTAAAATATTATTCTATTAGTAAAATTTTATTTCAATTCAGTAGGAACTTAAGTGTACGTGTACGGTGTCAAAAACTTTAAACGTGTACTGATTTATAATACAAAAGTCTAGTATAAAAACCTAATATCTGATAACTATATCAATGTGGACCCTCGTTCTACTGAACCCTTTAATTCAGCCGTCTGGGACATGGGTCCAATCACAAAGATGCATGTATCAATTTATGCCAATCAGAGATGAAGTGTGGGGAATAGTTTTCTCTCTGATAGAGTCAGATGATCTGAGACTGATTAATACGGATGAAAATGCTAAAAGTTTGTGTTAATATTTCAATGAAATTTTAAGTGTGGTTACGTAGGGTAAAGGAAGAAGCCGTCCCAAGTGTAGTCGTTTCATAGATAAATGGGAAGTAAAAATGTAGTAAAAGTACCAGGTCTTGTGACAAAGGAATGTTGGAATACATTTTTGAAGATGGCCGTTTCTCAAATTATGTACTAATTTGTATGTAATTCGTTCGATGTTCATTCGTATGAATGATTACATGTACATGATTACATTGGTTGTGTTTGGTGTGTATAATGTATGTCCGGTTTTATAATAAATAAGTTTATTTTTATTGTGTTCTTATGACATACTTTTTATGTGTTATTAGCAGTGTGTTCCAACCAACCGCCTACTAACTTTCATGAGTAATAAATGCTTCGGGGTAATCATTGGTTTCACGTATAAATTATTACTGCTATGATAAATGTTACGCTCGTTGCACAATATTTTCCATCGTTTCCGTTATATTCTTAACACTTAGATCCCTTAGAGGTAAAATCGTCGACTCTGTGTAATAACATCAATTTTCTACGACCTGTAAAAATTAGCTAATTGCAATTCAAGTAAATATTTATATGCTAGAAATTAAAAAATATAAACAGTGAAAGAGAAATAAAGAGATGTTTCTCAGAATGTAAAAAAAAGGTGTACTATGTAAACATATAGACTATTCTACATTATTGTTGTATTCGCAAAGACTGGTTTTGTTAAACTATTTAATTTATTGTAGTGTTTATTGTATTTATTGTATTTTGTATTATTGTATTATTTTGTATTATTGTATTTATTGTATAAAGTGGTGTGCTTTGTTCTTGAGCAGTGTGGGCAGTACTCACGTTATAGAAAACCATTTGTGTGTCTGCTCGGGAGCATTTTCCTGCTGCAACCTACGTCTATATATTTAAAACACTAAAAGTTTTGTTTACAAAGAAATTGGAGCTTTCCACTCAACGAAGTTTCGTTATTTTTGCTTTAAATGAAAGGCAGTGGGCTTCACATGTGTTTCAGTTCACTGTTTAAATAGTTCAGTGACCCAAACCTCGTATACCCTTCCGTAGAACTGCATGCACCTGTCTGGAAAACAAACGACAGAAATTCGGCACCATTAGAACAGACAGACATTGAATTTGTTTATATTTATTGTAATGCATTAGTTTGTTAGATACTGCATAACGCAAATTGATAAAAATCATTATAAATGAGTTCTAAAGTCGTAGTAATTTGAGTTTATAGTGAAAATCCTAGAATTCCTGAACTTTTAACAGATATTTTCCCGTCACTTGTGTTAAATGCAAATGTTACACCTGCAATGTTAAAAGTAACAGCTTCTCATTAAGAGCCTTTGATTCAGTAAACGGTGCATACTCCTCTTTGAAGGAAGCCCTCCGCCAGAGCTGCAAGCGACCTTTTTGTAGCCGTGCGGAGAGGATGTTGCATTAATTAGCGAAAGCTTTGATGAAAAAGAATTTTGGGGAAAAAAGCAAGCATGGCGTGTTAGAGATGTCAGGAACTCTGAAAGTAACTAACAGGAAAGACGTGAAGGGGATGGAGGCGGATGTGAGCTGACAGGCCCTTTTCCCGTAAATGTTCACGCATTTACTCCCACATTCTCAAGCGGAGGAGACGTAAAACTTGACCGTGAGCTTGCCGTACTCATGGGAGTATGGCGTCGTTTAATGTAACTACGAGAAATGTAAACAAGCGAGTGGCGACCCAAGGAAGCGAAGTAAAAATAGCAATGCTGGAGTAACATTATTTCCGAACTTAGCAATCGTAGTGGTTACATTCGGAATATAAAAGAATAAATAAGGCGAAGTATTATTCAAGATAAAATTATGAAGTTAATAGAAATCAATTCCTGAGAACAAATCTTACATAACATTCATTTAAAACATCAATAGAAAAGTCTCAGAAATGCACTGGGATAAAATGGGAGATATTGTTCTGAATGAATTATTCTCGTTCATTTTTAGTATTTGTGATCATTTATTTCTACGACACAAGAGTGACATTTTAAATTTTAAAAAAACGCATATTTATTGAAAAACAACGTAAAAAAGAGGTCACGAGGAGAAAGTAATTGACAAACATTTCAAAATACCCTAGAATTAATCATTCAATTTAATTAACGGCTTTTCGGTAAATGCAGAAAATAATTTGTAAATAAAATAAAATAAGAGTAGTCTTGTACTTATTACTAATGCACATGTTAAATACGCTGAAAAGTTGAGTAGATGGTACTGATATCAAATACATTCAATATACATTTGCCAATTTTATTGTGGTTTATTTCTTTATTTTACATCAAAAACAGTTAAAAACTGTGTCACGTGCTACGGGGAAAAATTAATTCTGTGAGCGTTTTCAAAATTCTGTGATCCCTACCCTAAGCCATACACTAATTGAATTTTGAATACAGAAAGAAAATGAGCGTGTTTTGCACGGATTGTTAAGAATATTCACTCCAATGTAATAAAATCTATTTTCAAGGGTAAATCAGCAATAAATTGGGCCTCTTATCGTGTCAAAGAATAATACTTCCTGCAACATCATGAAGAACGATAACTTGACTAACTATATTTCCTACTGAATTCTAGAAGAAGTGCACAGTAATGAAGTTACATTTATGTCCAAGAAGCAAACCAAGGGGCCACTCAGTTTTGCTCAAAGTATCAGGGAAACTGGACGAAAAGTCTGATCGAGATGGGGGTCATTGACCCGGAGCCTGCAGTACAATACTTGCTACAGGTTGTTTAGAATTATACAGTGCAAATGGTAAATAATACATTAAATATCACTGTTAAAATTAATGACCTTTTGATGCTCGATATAGTCTCTGATTGTATAGAAATAGTTATGCAGCAGAAACGATTTTACTTGAGATATAAACTTTTCTATATAATTTAATCGTTTAATGTCATCTGGCAAAGTGTTGTAAAATAATGTACATGTATTTTATGTGAAGTTTTTGTAATGAGCTGTTGATAGTGTCACCTGATGAATATGATTATTACGTCGAGTGTTATAGACATCGGCGTTTTCTGAAAATATATTCCCGCCTTTAAGCAAGTCTTTTTTGACAAAAACTACTGATTCGTAAATTACAAGACAAGGTAATGGTAAAATTCCTAGATTAATGAAGATAGGCTTACAAGAATCACGTGGGCGGAATTTGGTTATTATTCTTGCAGTTCTATTTTGAAACTTTAAAGTCTGAGAGCTATATGATGTATTTTCCCAGAGTAATATGCCACAGTAGGCCAGTATAGTATCATGCCACTAGTTGTAAAAGCAGTGGTGATTAACGCAAATAGTGCATATGATTGGTGTTGAAATAATTACTATGTTAAAAAACTCATTGTATGTGAAATCTGAAAAGGTAAGGGAAAGATCTACTGTTCATAAAAGACACAAACGGCATCAGTTCAATATATTTCAGCATTCAGTTCAGCGTTCAGTTTATTTCAGCAACAGTTTAATAAACAGAGAAGAAAGCTCTCCAAAAACTCGGATCTACCGAGAGAAAAAATATTAACTATAATATCGAAAACATTTTAAAATAAGTTATAAACGGTAACTTAAGAGGAGTTTGGAATCGATAGATACGTATTGGTTTTTGGTACTAAAAGAAAAGAAAGAAGGTCCAAGAGAACACGTTCAATCAATATAAGATTGGAAGAGACCAAAAACCATCATCGTTATGAAAAGCACTGAACAATAACAAATAATACTAAATGTAGATGTTCAACTGTTCCATTAACTATCGCGCTTGCTGGGCTTACTATCTTACAGAAAAGCAAGAAGCACACAATTTCTGTGGAATTATTCTATCTGAACAGTTTGTGGAACTATTCTACAGTGATAACACGGACTCCTTGGTGAGATTTCGGGAGATCCGAAAATAATATTCCGTCTTAATCCGGCATGACGCTGAGCCGGTTAAGCAGGAAAAGTGACATTTTCCTGCCGTGGTCACTACACGTTTACGACAAAAGGGAGTCCGAAAGGCTTTTCACAAACACGCTGTGTGCAGCCAGGGCTTCTCCTCACCCTGGAGGAGCCACTGACGGGTAGCCGAAGGAATTAGCCGAGGGGGTAAATGTAATGTATTTTAAGAAGGTTTTATTCAATAACCACCGCCATCAAGCCCACTTCCAACATCATGAATTGAATCGTTTATTTCAGAAACCAGTCAAACGCCAAAATCTAAAAAGCGCCTTAGCGGCGGAATATTGATCCATAAGGACAGACACATCGTTTAGTGCTGAAAAATGACTAAAAAATATCTGAAAATGTTCATTTATCAACTGCTTTAATATTAAAAAATATTTTGAAATCAGAAAAACTGGGATACTTTCCCTCCTACACACTTGCAATTCTTTTATAAATAGAAGTTAATTCACTTCTAGCTCAAGTGAGCTTTGGCGAAGGATTCAAACTAGATTTACATTGTTTCCGGGCAGCTCACGGGCATTGCTTCCGGACGCTAGTATCGAGTGTCGATTAAGGGTATCACGGTGCTTGTGAAACGGTGGCTGCTGGAGAGGCCTCGGGTTCTTCGGAGAGCGCCGCCCTAGTATCTTCCAGAATCTGTAAAATTCATCTTCAAGTCTCACTAACTGTAATCGAACACTGCAATGAACCTTTTCAATTTGACGAAAAGGTTCTTGGTGCAACGAACCTTTTGAATTTGACAACCTTACCTTTTTCGATATTTTACCTGGTCGATATCATTCATTAACTTCAATACCTTCAAAATTGTATATTTCTCTAAATTTTGAATCAAGATGATCAAATTTCCTAAACCTTGAAAGTAATTCAGCGATACATTAATTTGGAAACTCAACTACTGTTTTTGAATACGAACGAGGTTCAATATAAATAAACGTATTTCCAATTTCGATTAAATAAAAAAAACAGATGTTTTTTGTATTTGCAACTGCGCTGAATGATTTTTAAATAAAGATCTCCAGCATCGCAATCATGAAAACTCGTTTGTGTGACTAAAAATTTGCTTCTTCAATAAAATGTTTCGATATTTTTGACAAAAATTAGAAAGATGCTTGATGCTAGACAAAAATACTGAAAGCAATGAAGCTGATAATATTTCGATCTGATGTCGAAAAATATGAAAATGAATAGATCCCCTAATCGGGATACAAAAAGTATGTTGCAAATGAATTCCAGAAAGGTTGATTAATACCATAACAAATGAAAGAAATATGAAAAATGTATTATTCACTTAATCACGCAAACATACTTTTTAATATTTTCTATACACTGTATATTTTTATTAATAATCCATTGTAACTGTATTGTTAAAATGATCACGCAGTTATGTAAACACAAAAGAACGTACGTGGCAGGTTCCATAAGTTTGGCCTCACTAGTTTCTATTTTTGATAGAAAGAAAAAAACGTAACTTTTCAGCATATAATCCTCCCCTCCAATCCACTTTTCACATATGTATATTAAGATTTCTATGCCTCTGAAAAATACTCGAATATGAATACGAATTTTTGTTTGCAAAATGGTCAAAACGCTTCTTTCACCCCAAACTCGTCAGAAACTTTTCTTCCCCAAAGGTTTTTCTTCAGTTTTGATTAGTGGTAGACGTCGCTGAGTTCCCAATCTGGACAGTAGTGTGCATGGTCCTTGAAGCCATAATCCTTCACAACCTTTTTCGCAATCTGATTAGTAAGCACAAGTGCGAAGTCGTGAAGAAGCTAAACACCATGAGATTTCACGCACCGCATCCAACCTAAGTATCTCACTTCACAAAACTGAATGAGATGACGACTGTAAACTTAGAGTATTACAATATTAAAGATAAGACAATACACTGCTCAGAAGTTTTTCCCATTGATAAGTGATATCTTGGTCAGCCCGGAAACTTATGGAATCGCCTAAGTACTTTCGGAAGGGCGGTTAAGCCTTTAACGCCTTCAAAAAAGTATCTCACATTGATCTGTAGTTTTGTTGTGGATCTGGCAACGGGTTAATTTGTAACTCCAATACATTGAGACGATGCTTTCTTAGTTTAAAAAACATAATGACCTGGTGGTCTAATGGAAGGTTCATGAAGATCTGACAGTACATTCTGGATATACGTTATTTACGAAATTGTCAAGGATCATGAAACAAGATTGAAAAAACAAATTGTATAATAAAAAAATATTCACACGAATAATTAATTAATGGGTTTCTAAGAAAAATAGAATTTAGTTCAAAATTGCGAAAATGAAATTAGTGCTGCCGTCTTGTAGTGTGAACATTTATGCATCAGAGGATAATATCGACTCGGCCGAAAGTGCGTTAGTCTCAAACAAAACGAGCGAAGATCAAATAGGTGTGGAAAAACATATGTCCAAAGTGTTTCCGGCAAAAACAGCAATAGCTGGACAAATGCTGATTTTGTGTGAAAAAGCGCTGAATGGTGCTGCACAACAGTGGCAGTCCGTGAAACTTTTCTACTAAACAGGTTTTTTTAATTAAATGCTGCTGTTGGCGGTTATTTCGTTTGTTGTAGAGTTGAAGGCATGAACTCTCACCGAGAGAGTGAAATAATAATTCCTCACGAAATTGAACACCAGCGTACAGTGCAAGCGCAGGGTTACCAACACCACCTGCCAATACTTGTGACCTCCAAAACTTCATGCAATATTTAAGCAAGCACGAATGTGAAGAATTTTATGAACAAATTTGCATGGTGCATCCAGATAATAGTAAAGATTTTGATATTGTCTGTAAAGATAACAGCAGTCGGTATGATGAATGATAAGTTTCCAGCAGTTCTTTACAGTATTTTAATTGTGATTATTGAAAGTTATAATATTAATCTAGATGGTATTAAAACGCTTTGATTGTATGTTTATTGAAAAGTTCAATTGTTTTCATTGAATGTAAAATTGCAATGCAATATGTAAAATGCACATAGTATTTTATTTTGCATGTTTTGAACCTTGTTCTGATAACCTGCAATTTTCAAGCAAAAATAACATATGTCCATTCTTCTTTTGCTTGTAAGTTGTGAAGTACGAGGGGCGTTCGGTAAGTAACTTGTTTCGATATGAAATACAATGATCTGAGTTTTGTAACTTACCTTTTTTTCGACATAATCCCCTCGAAGTTCAGCACACTTGATCCCTTCTCTGAAGTGATTTTCTTCAAGTGACCTCCAAATAGTCATTGACTATCTAGACGGCTTCATTGCTGACAAATTTTTGTTCAGCCAGGAAAGTTTTTGATGTTGGAAACAAATGAAAGTCCGAGGGGGCCAAATTTAGGTGAATAGGGCGGATGTGGAAGCAGTTGGAAACAAAGTTCAGTCAATTTTTGCTGGGCGATATGGATTGAATGAGCTGGGGCGTTATCGTGATGGAACAACACTTTTTTTCTTGCCGTTCCAGGACGTTTATCCGCGATAGCTGCCTTGAGTTTGTCCAGAAGTGACGCATAGTATTTTCCAGTGATGGTTTTTCCCTTTTCTAAGGAGTCTATAAGAAGAATACCTTTAGCATCCCAAAAGATTGATGCCTTCACCTTCCCTGCTGATGGATTGCATTTCGCCTTCTTCGGAGCCGGTTCTCCTCTTAAAATCCATTGTTTGGACTGCTGCTTTTTTTTCTGGAGTGTAATGGTGAATCCAGGTTTCGTCCATGGTAACAAACGAAGCAAAAAAATCTGCTGGATTTTGCTTGACTAGCTGTAAACACTCGACAGATGTTCTCATGCGATTTCGTTTCATCTTTGCAGTCAGCAATCGCGGCACCCATCTTGCGCAAAGCTTATTCATACTCAATAGAAATAAGAATTAGAAATAATATTTATTTTATCTCCTTGGCGGAATTAAATGTGTATTCCATTGAAAATATTTTCTAAATTTCTGTTGTACATCTTACTTCACTAAAAGTGATAATACTTTGCATCTACAGACCTCCAACAAAGAAAGCTGCAGATTATATTTTGTTCTTAGAAAACCTGTAGATAACACTTAACAAAGTCAGCAATCGCTCTTTTGAATCCATTGTTGTATGCTGAGATTTTAACATTAATTTTCTGTTCGAATCTTGTGAGAGAAAAGTTTCTCAATTTAATTAATTAATTCCTTCAATTTTAATTAATTAATTCATGATGCAAAATAAAATGCACTCGGTCAATTGAGATACCTGTGGCCTCTGCTAACTCGCGCACTTTCACTCGTCTGTCTGCTAAAACAATATCATGGATTTTGTCAATGTTTTCTGGCGTCACAGCTGTTTTTGGAGCCCCAGGTCTTGAGACATCTTCGATGCTTGTCCTGCCTCGCTTAAATTCGTTGACCCAAAGTCTCACCGTCTCATAGAAAGGGCATGAATCACCCAATGTAGGCGTTATTCTTTCATGGATTTCTTTCGCATTTTTACCTTCCATAAAAAAGAATTGGATAACACCACGAATTTCAGTTCTATCCATCTTTCACACTGACTCGCAAACGCTTTTGTTCAAGTCGCTGTCCAACAATGAGCTAGAGTGATAATGACTTGCAACAATGAAATTATACCGTATATTGTTGTAGCTTTAAATTAAAATTCACAGAAGTTGATTTTATCATCTCTTAGTATGCGAACCAAGTTACTTATCGAACGACCTCCGTATTTATTTGATATGTAATATGAAATATGTTACATGTATATGGTATGTAATATGAAATATGTACTCACAACAGTATTTTATGTTTCATGTTGTGCAAAAGTAAATTCCCGTTCAAAACAAAATGCCATGTATCATGTTGGGTTAGAAAGATGAATGTCCTTTTCTCATTTCCCAAAAATATGATTTTTGGACGAATGCCGTTTTTTCGAGAAGTACTTTAATTTTCTTGAAAGTTAGAAATTAGTTTCCTGCAAAATGTGAGAGACTGATGCTGATATGGTGAATATGAGGCGAAGCATCATTAAGAACTTGTGTACTCATGTCCACTTTTTGAGATATCAATTTTTGTTTCGTAAATCTGACGTTAGATAATGAAAGTGGATAAATGAAAATAAACGCATAAGATCCCACATCTGATGAGTATTGTTCTGAAACTTACAAAATCTCGTTTCCCTGCGTTTCCATTGTTTCAATGCACGAATAACGAGTAATTCGGGTAAACCAAGTAGTTTTAGTGAATATAATTATTATATTTAACTATCCATTTGCATTTTATTACTAGCACATCAAGAATGCTGATTTGCATTTGTTACGTTGGATGTAACAAGGTTATGAATTTGACTAAGTACTTGTATTCGTCCATTTATATTTTATAAATAGGCAACTACAAAACATTTTCTATATTATTGTGATAGTTATTTACACACCTGAATTCCGTCCCAATTCTTTGATTTTTGTAGTTATAACATTTCAGGTACAAGAATGGATCTCGTACCAATATTTAAGGTGCGTGTAGTACTAATTACCGGAGTCCATTCCACTATCAACATAGTGTGTACGCACGCCGCCTCAGAGGTATCCATCTTGCTCCCCCTCTCGTTAACGTTTCTCCGCGCGTTCCTGGCAATTGCGCCGAGGGCCGAAGGCGCGGTGGCCGCAGGTGACCGGGACGAGCCGGAGGCGGCGGCGGCGGGGCAGGCCGCGTTCGGCGAACCGCCCCATCCGTCACCCGATCAATTAATGACTTGGAAATGGGCCCGGCGGCCGTCTAATTGCTGGGAGGCGTCGGCGGGGCCGGGCGGGGCCGGGCGGGGCCGGGCGGCGTCCGCGAGCGATCCATTGCCGCGAGCGCGATCGCTGCCGATTAACGGAGCCTCCAGGGGCTGCCGCCTCCGCCTCCGCCCCGCCCCCCGCCGACCCGTCCCGTCCCGTCCCGTCCCGCCCCGGCGCGCTATCGCGACGTCGCGTCGTCTCGGTGTCATCCGCGCCGGACTCCCTACACATCTGCCCCAAAGCACTCTCATTCTAGTTGAACTAACGTACGATAACAGGCTATTGCCGTTCAAAAAAGACTTATAAGAATGAACTCTGTACAATAAGTGACGAGTGTTCGGTCGTCAGTAGAGAACCAAACAAAATCATAAAAAATAGCTGAGTCCCTGCGATACATCGTACAAAAGAAAAAGATAATAAATACGTTACAACAGAAAGCTACTTAGAAGGATGTACTTGTAAATCAATATGTTCACACCACTTATTCTAGTAGATTGAACACACACTTTGACAATCCATGGATTCGACGGAAACAATCGATTGTGTGTTATACACTTAAGATTGTTAACTAATTAATTTTGAAAGTAATGTTTTGAGTGGAGTAGTAGTTTCATTGTTTTCATCTAATGTTTATGCTAATCTGGTCTTATAAATTTCCATTCATTTGTAAATTTTATGTTGAATGGAAATGGAAATTATTTGTGCTCCATCCTTCTCGTTGATTCACGTTTAATTATCATTTGAATTTTATTTTCTATAAAATATTTAAATTTATTTTGTGGGCAACTTTTAGGCCAATTCACCTGATGAAAACACCAATATAACGTCGTGGAGACGGCAATAGGTCGTATGTCAATTTACCGAAGTTTTCAGGAGGAACGAAAAATGTTTTCTTTTTCTTTCTTTCTTGACAGTCGCTTTCACAAATGTAAAATCATGTTGTTCGGTCTTTCATTAGTCCGTCGACTTTCGGCTCCTATTTCAACTGCTGCGGTTTTCTTGATTGATCACAAAGGTGTAATAAACAAAAAAGTGAATATTTTTGACATGCGACCTATTGCGAGTACCACCACCATTTTGTTCGAGACTGCATGGAAAGTAAAAGTAACTCATTGTGGTACTGTTTTGCGGCAAGAAAGTTGTTTATTACAAAACGATTTTGATAAAATCGTCCTGTAATGAATTTTCCCCAGTCTACTGTCACCATCGTCTCCCCATGAAGCACCAAGGAGCCGTGTATTATATTAAAATTTCGTGACTTGGTGTTGGGTAACCTGATAAAGGTCTCGTTTGTCAACGCATACAGCGCATTTACTTGTAGCACAAGCCACGTCATCTCACTAAGAAACAAACTAAAATCAGCAAGCCACGAAGTAAAGGTTCCATGTCATTATGATTTCGCTTTCAATATGTTCAAAACATGGAGGATTCTAGCGCAGACTTGTTATGACGGGAGTGCGAAGTGCATTTGTTCGCTGACGTCATCCCCACCACTAGTTGTAATCAAACTGACAACCTAAGCGGAAGAAACATGAAATAGAAATGGATGCGGAGTTACAACTATTCGACACATCATCATCTTCCTTTACGGATTACGCATATTGCCTGTTCCAGCCTCTTTCCATCTCATTCTTGGCCTTCCAATGTTTCTCTTTCCTTTCGGCTTATAATTCAGGGCTTGACTGGTAGTCTGTCTTGCGACATATTTCCAATATTTGTCACCAATTGCTATCTGTACTTCTTGATTTTCTCATGTACTGTTTCTTTCCGCCCTGGTCTCTTATTTTTCACTTTTATTTGGTACCTTAATGTACAGCCCTTTACTCCTCTCAAAAATCTCATTTTTGCTGATTCCATCCTCCTGAAATCTTGTTTACAAACCCATGTTTCACATCCATACAGTAAAACTGGAGGTATGTTACTGAAATTTCGACTGCTCCATGTAATGAATGAAAGCTGACAAAGATGTACAATACCAGATGAATGGTTAGATTCGTTAATTACTCCATGTTTTAAAAAAGGAGATCGAAAAAAATTGTCACAACTATAGGGGTATTTGTCTACTTAACTCGTGTTACAAAGTTTACGCAAAATCGTGAATAACAGAATAGCTCCAATTGCAGGCTGCACTTTACCTCAGGAACAAGAAGGATTTAGAAAAGGTCACTCAACAATAGATGACATATTTACATTAAAACAAATAATTGAGAAACGAGTGGAATTTAATAGAGAAACACATTTACCCTTTGTGGATATTGAGAAGGCTTTTGATAATTTCAATCGATGTAAATTATGGAGCATAATGATGGAAGAAGGGAACCCAAGACATCTTTTGCAAGTGGTGAAAAGTATGTATGATATCGCAGTAAAATATAATGGATATGTTGCCGGGAAGAAGATTATAAATAATGGAGTAAGGCAGGGAGACAATCTTTCGGCGTCACTCTTTCATATATATCTGGGTATATAATTAAAAGGTGAAAAAACGTGGTGCCTTCAGGAGTTTACTTGGGCAAAAATACATTTCCAAATACTCTTTTATATGCTGACGACCTGGTGATCCTACAGGAAAACGAAGATTATTTGCAAGGATCTATTTACCAACAGAATACAAATTTTGTGGAGTACAATCTGATAGTATCAGTTAATAAAACCAAAGTAATGTTTTTTAAAGGAAAAGAATCAGTAAGGACAAAATTGTGCATCAAAATATGATTTTATAACAAGTGATGCATTTCTACTACCTAGGATGTGAAATTACATATGGAAGAGGGAGGGAGGCCACCAGCATAATTCATAAATTTCAAGCAGTATGTGTAACTATTCGACACCATGACATCTTAAATTGAATTAAGTATTTATATCCAGGTTACAACTCTCTTATATCTTCTATCATTGGCCAAAAACGATCTCTATTTAATCTTGTCCTGTTAAAGTCTTGTTATAGTCTTGCCTCCAAAGATATTCGGTAAGATGCATTGCCAAATCCTGGTGACGTTTCTTCCAAAGACACGTTTTCTCGCTTCGCTCGCCCGGATACAAGTCACGGCGAGACTTCGGTCCTCGCGTTCACCGTACACTACCTTCAGTCTATCCACCGCATAATTACCTATTCATTTTTATAAAAAGCACTGTAATGGTAATGCACTGTAATGTAAGTTCATTTCCCTGTGTTACGTCACTGTGATGACAGAGAAATTACCAACGTACAGCGCATAACCCAGACTCCGCTCGAATACCCAAAAGATGCACTAATCAACTGATATTTTATTAGGGACTATTTACATTAATTGTAATGGAACAATCAATATAGAGCGCTTTGACGATACTTTCCACTGATTTCTGAAAAGAATAAGGGAAACACATTGTCTAAGACATTTCTTAACCATCTCGCATCTCACTACTTAAAAAAAACTACCTATATTCTTTCATACATCTACCTTTTGATTTTAATGGAAACAAGTCAAAAGTCGCGGCTCTTGTTTTTTATAATATATCCGGCGGAGTTCTCATTATTTCCACACTATCTTCCATTCCAAAATCCAGAAGAGTCAAGGGAACCTGACATTCTTGTCATCATTAAAGAAAACAGAACAAGTCAACATATATGTGGCCACGCTAAAAGAAAAAATGATCGAGTGATGACCACATTACTTTTCATGAAATATATTATTTAATTGCAAGGAAATATAAAAAGAAATAAAAATAATCTCAAATAAAATATTGTACATCATACGGCGAAATACCCTTCCATGACTGCAGAGGATTCCCTACCACGGCGGATGAACTCTCTAGTCTCGTCATGAAAAGGTCGACTTTCTCTCCTTATGATGTAAAATACAATTCGAAAAAGTTATTTTTACGTCTTCATACAACATCTGAATGTAAATGTAATATGCAACCCAAAATTATAATATACGATTTGTAAATCTTATTTGACATTTATGATGGGTCATTAGTGTGCCAAACCAATATAATTAAAAATAAATGTTATCAAATACGTTCAACGACAACAATGGAGAATAGCCTTATCCATATATTAAGTTCATAAATAACGGGAGTTTAAAGGAAGAAGGAAAATAGTGAGGATTTCTTAGTAATGAATCGATTATGGATACGCGAGGATTTTCTGAAAATAATTAAAATCAAAAAATTACAGGAAGACCGGATGTCACGGAGTAAATTGTGTCAGATGCCGTTGGGCGATTATCCAATTAGAAGAGACATAAAAATTTGAACAAGAAGGAGAGCGACGCAAAAGTTACGAAGAAACGAATGAGACTAATACTGCGCATCGGAAAAAACAAGTAAGTGGGGCGTTTTACGAACTGCCAGGGTAGAAGAGCTCGAATAATAATTGCGTTTGGATGTGTCAGCCTATGATCTAAAAATCCTGAGTATTAAAACTGCACAACGAATAAATGTAACTTCATTATCTGGGCACGTCTTCTAGAGTTCAGTAGGAAATATAGTTATTCATGATTATTCCCCACGGGCGGCAAAAATATATTTCTTCATGAAGGAAATAATCAGGGATAACAACCTAAATCTATAGCTGATTTGATTTTGAAAATAGGTTTTATTACATCGGAGCTAATATTTTGTTGACAAATGTTCCCAAAACGCTCATCTTTCTGTATTTAGAATTCAACTTGTATATGGTTTAGGGTAGGGATCCAGGAAACATGCGTAGTGCCAAACACTTCTCCCCGTTGCACGTCACACACAGTTTTTTAACTGTTTTTGATACAAAATAAAAAATAAACAAAACACTGTAAAAACACAATTACAGCCCAAAAGATACTACAATTGGAGAACATTCCAACTTAAGAACTACACAACTTCTCATGACATAGTAAAACAATATGACAAAATCTTGTTTCCTTTAGTTTTGATACGCACATGTTTTGTTTTGTTTCCAACTTTGGAGACATAACATTTCTGGACAAATTATCACAAAACAGTTTCTTAGACGGCATAATCGGCAAACAATTTACATGATAAAAAGGCATGAAGATTAATATGATCGAAATGAAAAACCACACACATTGTATGCAAAACAATTTAAACACGTAGTTTTATTCTGTGATTTCTAAATCAATAAAATAGACATGTATACTAATTATACACATTAGTGATCAGGGGTCTCTTGGGCTTTCGCGGGCAACAGCTATGTTACATGAACCATTCGCAGGACAGAGAATTCCTCGAAATTAATAAATTCGTAATATAAAATAAACGTACACATGTTTAATGTACAGACTAATCAGGCACGTTCCTCGTAAATTATAAGCGTATAAGTATCGTTGTATGTATCATGGAACTTTTTACCTTATTAATATCATGTTGTTCCTTACGCAACGCGTCTCTTAACCCTTGGGGCGTTAACGCTTTTTCTGGAGTAATCCTCCGTTACTGACCATACTATACTGAATAATTACTATGCAAAGTCTCGTCACGTCGTAGTCAGTCAGTGTCATTTATCCCTTCGGCCAGGGGCTCGACGCCGTTAGATCCCGGGGCTCCTGGCCGGTCACCCAAACCAGGAGGCCAGGAACCAGGAACCAGCGAGGCTCGAATTCGCTTAACCTTCGTGACTTCAAGGAGCGTAGTAAGCGAATTCAGCTCGCGCCGCCGGCTTATGACGATAGGCGTTTAGCTGATGCGGGAACAGGCGTGGAATTTCCTTACTGGATGTTCAATTTCGGCCTGTACTGGTTGATCAATATCGAACACTGAAATAATATTATACAGGGTGTATCATAATAAATGTTACGTACTTCTTGGGCATGTTTTAGAGAGGTCGAAAACGATCTATTTTTGCTAACGTTCTGTGACGTACCTGCGGCTGGATATGTCTTGAGACATCTTGGACTCGCGGGCATGGAGCCGTGTCACGCGCAAACAAGATCGCAACAAAGATGCGAAAACATATTTTTGTATCCCTAAATAAGGAAGGTATGGACCTAGGGCAGAAATCTTTTTTGTGTTTGGCTCACTTTAATCAAAGTAAGACACGTCAAAAAACAACTAAATAAATTTAATACAATTATAATATTTGATCTAAAATGATAAATACAACATAGACTATAACTTTCTTTTCCAATAAATTATTTATGTTTTAACCTCCCACAACTCTCTGTACTAATTATTGTAATTGAAAACTCCCGTTTTCAATAGTAATTACGGTTCCTTAACTCGAGAATCCTCGTTACCTTTTGTAACTTCAAATAAGATCAAAATATCCAATACTATAATACTGATATGCAAATCAAACCCTAACACAATGTAAACAAAATAAGTATCTTAACAACCGTGAATATTTACATCTTCGTTCGAGTTCTACCTAGGTTCGAGTCCTGACGGCGGCATGATTTTCGACACTAGCATTTTACCTAGGTCGAATTCAGTCCCTGTCTGGAGAAGAATTCTAGCGGCCGGCTGCTCTGATCGGTAGTTTTCCATGGTTTCTCCGATCAACACCAGGCGAATGCCGGAGCAGTACCCTACCAAACAGCCCACGGACCGCGCGCGATCTTTCCTTCCTCTTCCTTGTCCTATCCTCTCCCCCTTACACACACACACACACTTACACTAACATGCACTACACTGCCACATATTCCGGAAGATCAGTCGGGAGCTTACAGCTTGTCCCGGCTGGGGCGGTGCCCCGCTGGTGGGAGAGTCCTAGTTAGGGGGAAACTCCACTAGCCGACGGATCTCGCCATCCAGCGGGGGAAGACCACCACCATCTCCCGAGAAAAACATGGACAACACTAACAGGACTAACGACCAAAGCAGTTGACGCGCCCGGAAACACGAAAAAAAAAACAAACCAAACAAAGAAAACAATATTTTGCATACTTCACAGTATCGCCTTGTCCCGTTGCCGTCTCGACGGCCTTATCGCCACTTCCCCTCAGCGCCGTCGGCGTCGCGCCCGGTTCGCTCAAGCCAGATGAAGTCGCCGCTCGCTACGTCTATACTGCGATTTTTACATAGCTGAGGTTGAGATTTGATCAGCTGTTACGGTGCTGTCCAATCGGGACTTTACACGTCATTATAGTGACGTCATAATGGTGGCCTTCTACCTTCCGATTGGATGACACCGTAACAGCTGATCAAATGTCAAACTAAACAATGTAAAAATCGCAGTACAGCTGTTGGTATCTTACACGTACACTCAAGAATTTCCTCGGCGAATCACTAATAGTAAAGTACTTCTCGTGATCGTATGGTCGATATCTTAATTTTCTCCCGTCCTACTGGCCACTTGTCCGGAAAAATACTTTTATTCCCGCGATATTTAACATTTACTAGCTAAAACTTTATTTAGTTGCAATCTGGGGTCCCTTACCTCTTATCACTATATATTTCAGTTCGCTCTCCCTTACTGTGCCCACGCTAGCACGTTCACTATGTCACCTACGGTTCTCACTAAAACTGGTAAAATAACATGCGCAATCAGTTGAATTTTTTACCGTTCACTCACCACATGTAGTTCTGTGATTAACAAAGTAGTTATTCTTCTTTTACGGCATTACATAAAGCACTTGGAAATAATATAATGTTAGTCACATACGTGTAACTTACAATCGCACGAAAAACCGCACAAGGATTACGAATATCACAAAATTACACTGTGTAATCGTGCAATGAATACTTTCCTGAATTACAGTTGCTAATTCATATTCCAATGACAATGTTCACTGGAACTTTTCTTTAATGTCACCATACGTTGCAACACGAACTTTCCTGATTCAAGTTACACGTTCATCGTATTCGAAAATCAACGACCAACTGTCCTCGTCTTCACTACTTCCGCTAAACTTCTATGATCGATTCCTCGAAGCACAACGCCATCTTTGTCACCTCGCCAACCAAATCGCGCGATGAAAGTTGTAACATTCCCACTTACGATGGGAGCATGTGGGATATGTCATATTACATATACTGGAAATTGGATGTAATATTTCTTAGGCCACTATGTCAAAACTCCATAAAATGTCGAAGTTATTCATCTAAGATTCTGTTGAATACCTGATTCCGAGTATTTCGAAATAGTTATAATAGAAAAGGGGAAATTATATTTGGAATAAATACGTTCAGAACTTGTTTCCTAATCATATTTTTGCATTTTCTGAAATATTAATGGACCCTATAGAAATATTGTTAGCTCAGTAAAGAATGCACCTAGTGTAAGGTAAAAAAACTGGAACTATTAAATGAAAACTGATTAACATGCATTTCTTTAACACGAGAAATTGATGTCATTATTTTGTTAATATTGTACCAAATATAATCAAGTGATCGCACAACGATGATGCTTCTTTAAATGTCCAATTTGTTTTCGCCAACGCAAGAGATAGAATTCAGTTCACGGTCACTGTCATAATGATGTTCTCCCGCAAATATGTTGATGTATGCTACGATCTTGTTCAATATATATAATTGTGATGGTTTATTCTGTCTCTTATTTTCGGACCTCTAAATAATTAAGAAAATGAGAGGAGTAAATAATAAATAGGAAACGTTTATTGTGGGGAAACAAAACCAAATTTTCAAATGGACGAAATGTCAGCGATTAGAGAAAATAAATGAAAGAGACCAAAGTAGGAGGTGACGGATGCACGAAATTTAATTATAAAGAGTATGTAAGGTAAGACAAGGTGTAAGACACCTTAAGTAATTTTGGTGCGCAGGAAATTAACAATAAAAATAAATAAATATACAGAATATCAAGAAAAACAAGCTAGTAAATGCAGCGAGTAGATAGCCAATAGTATGAAGAGTAGGGCACGATAAAAGAAAATGATGCGCAGAATGCGTCAAGGAGATAAGAATTTAAGAACTGTCGGGACAGAGAAAGAGACTGTCGGCGGGTAGTATGATTGAACGGGATATGACGAGCACAGCCATGGTGCAGGAAAGGCCCAAATGGTAGCGTGTTGACGCGAGATATCATTTTTCGAGTTCAGTAAGTTACACGCGGACGTAATATTTTAAAGCGTAGAAAAGAACCCAAAACTGTTAGTAATGTATGAGCAAATTGGGAAGAATTAACTTTAGACTAATATTTTTAGTTAGATCAGCAACAAATTCCATGCAAAACGTCGCAGATCCCAGAAGAAGGAATGGAATTACAATAGCACTGTCAAAATCAAAATTGAAAGGGAATTAAATAGGCAATAATACATCACATGTAGAAGACAAGTCATTACCAACTAATTTCCAAAAGCATTAAAAGTATGAAGGAATCGGAGGTAGCCAGATCATTCATAATTCATTAGTTACCGAATGAATGAATAAAAAAGCGTGAATAAATTGTCAATTATTTGAAAGAAGGTATATGAAAATAATGGAATACCCGAAAAATTAATAACAAAAGGGGAAATTATAAATATTTCGGAACAATCTAATGAGTTTATATTAAAGATCAGTTCAGTTAAATATAGTTTTCAGTTCATACATCAAATTTCACATCCTGAAACCGGTATTGGTAGGAGTGTCAACCCATGCTCTATAATGTTTCTTCGAATAATAAGCGGTTCACACTCCAGGAATCAAAGAAAGAAAACAGGAAAGTGGGTTAAATAGCGAATAAATAAAGAAAAGCACGGCCGGCAAGTTATATAAAAATAAAAATCAAATATATAATAGTACACAGATTAGTTTATTCAATTATTAGAAGGTACTATCTCACTAGCGATCTTATTAATAAATAAATAGGAGTAGCAAAACGGCGGATCTCAATAATGTCAAGTAGCAATGCAGGTTACAGTTTTTGCACGGAAACTATCATAAAGGTGATCAATATCGTTCAGAGAAACGGAATTCTACGTACATTGCAATTGGCAGCGCAACTGAGCAAGAATCATTAATTGAGAAGGAGCTGGGGAAAGGCAAAATACAGCTAAGAACCACACAAGCTTAGTGGCATTTCGCTCGGCAGCAGTGGTCGAGGCAACATCGTGTGCCCCGCTCAGTAGTGCCCCGCGGTCTGTGACTTGTTTACGTGTTTTCATCGAACTCAAGAAGTTAAAGTGTCAGTGTAAAGTAAGCAGTCTACTTCAGTGCATATAATTGTTCTGATTTCGATCGACCTGCTTCTCATTGTGAATGGGGAACAGAAAATAAATGGCGGATGCCGAAGCCGCTACCCGAGGGCAGGCCTCTGACTACAGGAGCCAGCCCGCTGAAGGAAACCACACCGGCCGTCCAAGTTACAACAGAGTCGTTCTCAATGCCATGTACCCGGAGAAGGAACAAGGTATTATAATTGAAGGCAAAGACCACAGCACACCCCTCGAAAGGTACGTAGAAGCCTTAGCATTGATTGTTCCGCCTAGTCACATCACGTATGCTTCAAAAATTTCAAATAACAGGGTGTGTGTATTTTTGAGCAGTAAGCAGTTAGTGGACGAATTAACAGAGAAGCACAAGACTATTAATATTGAGGGCTCCTCCCAAAATATTCGGTCTCTTGTGAGTAGACAGAAACGTATAGTTATTTCAAATGTTTACCCTATGATTCCTAATGCAGTAATTGAAGACGAACTAGACAAATTAAAAGTGATACGCAGCTCTCAAGTGTCGTTTCTCAGAGCTGGTTTTGGTAAAGAACAGTTCACTCATATCTTAAGTTTTCGGAGACAGGTGTTCGTTCCGGAAGACTCAGTAAATTTGATACCTGAAGCCATACATATCACATACAAAGGAGAAAGAAACTGGATTTACATGTCAAGTGGTATCATTAAGTGCTTTCACTGCAAGGAAGAAGGTCATATTGCCAAAAACTGTAAAAATGTAGGAGACATTAACCTCAACCAACCGGAAGACATAATTGATAACAATGTAGCCGTTGATAACGAACAAAGAGATAAGGTTCTAGTTCCAAGAATTTCCCCCACTTGACCAAGGCAAGCCTGTTAAGAGGGCTTTATCTCAGATCACAAGTATTCCCAGCAACAATTCAAGCGAAGTTCAGGAAGAACAATACAACCGTCCCCAAGGAAAAATTAACGGTGCGGCAAAACAAACTAAGAAAAGAAAGGAAAGTATCCAAGGAGAACACCATTAGTAGCGTCTGCAATAAGAAAGCATAGTGGAGCAACTAGCCCCAGCGAAAGAAAGAATAGAAGGATCCAACAATGTACTAACGTATGAGCAACTAAAGACTTTCTGGAAAATACTTATGGCGTAAGTAACCCTTCAAATATCTCTTTGTTACACCAAAGAGACAGGCAACTAATTGAAATGCTTAAAGAAATATATCCATTACTGTCTGATAGAGAATAAAATCAAGATTTACGAGAATTATGAAGAAGCTGAAGGACCCAGTCCTCTCAGATTCCTCAAAAGAATCGTCTGACAACGACGAATTAACAAGCGAAGATCTTCAAATATGAAGATTAAAATTTTACAATGGAATGTGAACGGTTTTCTTACTAGATATGAATTTCTTCAGAAGATCCTCAAAGGACGAAAATTATGATATACTGTGCATCAAGAAACCAATTTCAAAAATAAATACCATTTTAGTATAAAAGGTTATCAATGTTTTTATAAAAACCGAGTGATATGTGGAAATGCCAGTGGCGGAGTTGCCATCTATGTTCGTACGTCTATCAAGTGTAGTGAATGCGCGATTATAAGTGACCTAGAAGTATGTGTAATACGGCTGCATATTGGAGGTAGTAGTTTTAATCTGTGCAACGTATACATTCCTAATGCGTTTCAGCTAGAATCTCACCACCTAGACAACTATATGCACAAATATCTGGCCCGGTACTGATAGTGGGCGATTTTAACATCACAACTTGATTTGGGGATCAAGAAGAACAGATCGAAGAGGAAAATTGTTGGTGAATTTGCGAACAATGAAGATCTTATAGTCTTGAATGATTGCAGAAAATCTACATACTTCAATGCGGGTAGCAGGAACACATCTTACATCGACATAAGCATCTGCACTCCAACTTTGGCGAGATATCTAAAATGGAACGTAATGGAGGACCTTCACAACAGTGATCATTATCCTATAGCATTATCATATGAGAATTCGATTATTCCTGAAGACATCTATATGCCCAGATGGATATTTAAAAAGGCCAACTGGAAGTCGTACCAAGACATCATTGCGAGCAAAGTTCAGAACCTTAAGAAATTGAACATCGACGACTCAGTGCAAATAAACGATTTGTGAGCAACTTTACAGACCTTATACTGTCGACAGCGGATGTGACTATACCCAAAACAAAAATACTAAAAGTAAGAAGAAACTACCTTGGTGGACAAAGGAATGTGAAGAAGCGGTTATGAATTACAAGCACTGGTTTAATATTTTTAGAAACATAACACAAATGAAAATAAATTCACGTTTAAATCAGCACGGGCCAGGGCAAGAAGAATCATAAAACAATCGAAGAGGAGCGTGCTGGAAGGAATATATATCATCCTTAAACAGTAAACTGAACTACACAGAGGCTTGGAAGAAAATAAATGCTATCGATGGAAAATGCAGAACAAATTACCCGAAGTCTATGTATACGCCAGACGGACAATTCATTCAGGACCCGTGCGATATTGCACAGTAGCTTTGGAAAGTTTTTCGCCTCCAATTCTAGTGATGCGAACCTTGCGGATAGCTTCACGAAACATAAAGAAGAAACTGAGAGATCTCCCCTAAATCTGGAAGTAGAAGAAAATGAAATAGATGATTCCAAACAACTGAATGTACCCATTACGCTCCGAGAACTTAAGGTAAATATACGTCAACTAAAAGACACCAGCGCCGGTCCCGACGGAATACCTAACATATTTATCCGGATGCTCCCTGAAGAAGCTATCAGGGTTCTTTTAGACATTTACAATTATCTATATTTAAACAATGTCTTCCCACAAAAATGGTCAGAAGCAGTTATTGTTCCAATTCACAAGCCTGGTAAGGACAAATTTTTAGTAGACAGCTACAGGCCTATTGCCCTAACGTGTTGTCTGTGTAAATTACTTGAGAAGGTAGTGAACCACAGACTTAAATGGTACCTAGAAAAACATCAGCTAATATCGCCTCACCAAAGTGGTTTCGCAAGAACCGATCTGCCTTAGACAGCATTGCAATAATTGAGAACGCTATCTACAATGGATTCGCCAATAACATGTTCACAGTGGTACTAAGCCTCGACATTGAAAAGGCATATGAGATGGTTTGGCGACGGCGTGTTATGGACATAATAACGAAACATGGAATTAAAGGCAACATAGCTAAGTTCGTGCATAACTTTATTAAAGAACGTTATATTAATGTCAGAGTAAGAGGAGCCTTATCAGAGAGATATATGCTGACAAATGGAGTACCGCAGGGCTCAGTGCTTAGTGTGACCTTGTTTCTGTTGATAATAAATGAACTGCAGACCAAAATCAAACCTCCCGCGCTAGTAAGCATGTATGCGGATGACTGTAATATATGCATCACTGGAAAACATCTGTCCTCCATAGCAGTTATAGCGCAAAACATCTTAGACACCATCCTCGAATTCTCCAATGAAGTTGGTCTAAAATTCTCAAGACGAAATCCATTCATTATTTTCTCCAGGAAGCGATCCACTAGAAGACTCTATCCCTGAATATCGGTGAACACAAGATAAAACAATGTAAAACCTTAAAAGTCTTAGGCCTGATACTTGACGAAAGATTATCCTGGATACCTCATATTAAAAGCCTGAAAGTGGAATGCACGAAAAGACTAAACTTGATGAAAATCATAAGTCATTCGGCGTGGGGGGCCGATTATACAGTGCTTAGAAGAACATACCAGGCATTGATCAGGGCTAAAATGGATTATGGCAGCATATTCTACGATGCTGCAAATAAGAATATTAAAAGAATACTCGACCCTATCAATAACACTGGTGCCAGGCTTATATGCGGTGCATATAGAACAAGTCGGTGATAAGCATGTTACAGGAAGCTAATTTACCACCCTGGATAAAGAAGAAGAAATCTAATTGTAGGATATATAATCAAAGTTACAGCTAACTGCAGCAACCCTGTGAACCAAATTTACCAGCTTACATACAGAAATAGGAAGCAATTATGTTTCAAAAAGAAACTACCAAAACCAATCAGTGTACGGGCTATACAAATACTAAGCACAATGTCAGAAAAAATTCCCCCTCTTAAACCTATTAGTATCACTGACTATGCACCATGGACCATGCAGGACATTAAAGCTGAGGAGCTGATAAACAATCCTAAGAAGTCAAAATTAACAACCAAGAGATAAGAGCCAGAATAGGACAAGAAATAGTCAAATATGAGAACTACACAAAATATATACAGATGGCTCGAAAGTAGCAACTTGGTGGGATGTGCCGCTGTAACGTCAACAAGAGTAATATCAACCAAACTGCCCGACAAGTACTCAGTCCTGTCCAGCGAATTATATGCCATCATCACAGCACTAGACTACATTCTCGAAGACAGTGAACGTAAATTTTTGATAGTAACAGACTCCAAATTGGCTCTGTCGACTATTGGAAATGTCTTTTATTCAGGAAACTCGCTAGCTGTAGACATTGTTGGTAAGATTAGAAACTTGAACTTGAAAGGTAAAGATATAGTTTTTGGATGGATCCCGGCTCATGTGGTATCAAGGAGAATGAGCTGGCAGACAGATCCGCAAAGAGGCGTCACAACTTGATGAAAGAAGTAACCTCCCCATAATACCACAGGACTATCATGCCAATATCAAGAAAATTACAAGAATTGGACAGACAGGAATGGAATAACAACGCCCTGATGTAAATTAAGAAGTATATGTGAATACGATGATTATAATCCAGCCACATTCTTCTGCAGAGCTGACCAGGTTGTGTTAACTAGATGCAGAATAGGTCACACCAAGCTCACACATGCCCATCTGATCACAGGAAAAACAGCTGTTATGTGTAATGTGTGTAATGTTTCTATGTATGTTAATCACCTATTTATGTGCCCCAGGTTTGAGACTGACCGTACGAGACATGGTGTTGAGAACGACATGCCAAGTGTGCTGAAGGACAGAGAAAAATGTAATCGGTTTCTCAATTTTCTGAAGACCATAAAATTGTACGGGGACATATAAGACAAGTGTATAAACTTTATTAATGTGATGTGAATGTTTCTATAAATGTCATAACTCCCCATGTACAAAATATTAATGTGATTGTATAGATGTCGCTAATAACCTTTGCAGTTGATGCGACATAAAATAAAATAAAAAAAAAAAAAAAAAAAAAAAAGCTTAGTGGCTGAATACGAAGTGATCGGACCGTCGAGGAAAGTTTACCATTAAGTTACAAGACGCGCGAACGAATGAATTGTCTTGCAGAAACATTTCTTCTCACCACGACTTTTTAATTTATTTATTTCGTTTACGTTAAAATCTGTGTGACGTGCTATGGGGAGAAGTGAATTCTGTGCACGTTTTCAAAATTCTGCAATCCCACTCCTACGCCATACACTAAATTAATTTTGAATACAGAAAAAATGAGCGCTTTTTGCCAGGATTGTTAACAAAAGTATTCGCTCCGATGAAATAAAATATATTTTCAAGGGTAAATCAGCAATAAATTTGGCCTCTTATCCCTCATCATGTCCTTTGTCAAGAAATAATACTTCCTACCGCGACAACATAGAGAACGATAATTTGAATACCTATATTTCCCACTGAATTCTAGAAGACGTGCACAGATAATTAATTATATCTCGTTACTTCTCGCAAGAGTAAGAATTGCAAAACGTTATGTATAAACCTAACTCTAGACAATATCCCGGAATCAACTTCAGAAGCTTAAGACCACGTAGGATATGTCTCTCCCGACAATTTTTCCCGTGACGTGGCTGCCGGACACTAAAGCCTAGTAAGTCGGTCGGTACAGTATGAACTACTACCGACGGATTTTTTTTTTTAAAGATTTATTGCATTGTTCCCGGGACGGAAGCGTGCTCTACGTGTGTCAGTTGGGAGTTGGCAAAAGTCGAAAGGGACGACTGACATCCCGATGTGCAACATAATAGTAAACATGGACATTCATATATTTCAGCGTGCCGTTTCGTCCGTACTGTTATGACAAATTTTTCAAAAATCGATGTGATATTTCGATATATTTCCAAAACAAAAGGTTTTCGATGTCGATAAAAACATCGGCAAAATACGTGTTTAACATATCAATGTTTTAAACATGAAACATGGTATTTTCCGACCCTGTTTCCATTTTTAATTAGAGTACTTCAAAGAAATTCCGGTGTATTTTATTGTTTGGCCTTTAGTAATATGTTAATAATGGTTAAGTGGTAAATTCAACTATCTGATTCCGAATTGCCAAATTTCTAGAGAAATTGTCGTGCACGATGAATGAATTTTACATATTTTGAAATGATACATTACTTCATTAATCAGTTTAGTTACATGAAAAGGTAAAAATGTGTTCCATATACTTTTGTGAAATAGTTCCTTAAATAGGAATGGGAGTAAATTTAATTATCTTTTTTAATTTTTTTCATTCAAGGTCGCATTAACTGTAAGTTCATTAGCGACCACAATGTTACTTTAAAACTAGGAGGTAACGTAAACGGAAAGAATAGCGGAACTCGCTAACTCGTGTAGACATAAGACGTTTCTATTAACAAGAGGACCGCCATGTAGCATCTTCGGGTACTTGCCTCTCACACGCACTCGAGCGTCACTACCCAGCGGCCAGAATTGGGAAGGAATTATGACAATTAGGTTTAGAACGCTTCAAAGGGGTTGGACTATCTTGACTAGTTGATGAAAAGAAATGGTAGTTCAAACAACCTTGTTTCATGATTTGGTCATCCCATGGATTGCACTTCCTTATCATTACCTTTGATAACTTTCTCGTTTTTTACTCAAAGGACCAGGCAATTTAAAGCTTTGCCAACCTTTGGAAAAACGGGATGATCTGGAAATGCCACCATTAATGAGAACATTAAATAAATGCATAATAGCAAGTTGAGTATGACATATATTGTAAGAAAATAAAATTGAACACTACAAAATTAAATATTCTCTGGTGTGACAAGGTAGTGAATTGCATTTACCATAATTGTATCATTTGAAGTTGAATTTGATTAATCAGAGTAAACGCTCATTTAGTTGTACTGCAGTTCATGAGCTGAAATAAAATAATTCAATGTACAATGTAGGCTGCGATGGCAGACAGATGACGCTTCTGGGCTGGCGCTGGGACGCACCGAGTGCCGGTGATAAAATCGTATGATACGCGTGGAGACTTGCGCAATACCATTTTCACCTAACTGGAACCACGTTAGCTGGTGAAATCAACACGAACGTAGCTGGCACTGTACTTAACAGCACTTCACGTGTGTGAGGTAACACATACACACATAAATGTTACTGTTGAAGATTGTACCGTACGATTAATAATATTACGCCTGCACAGTTTAACAAAAATGGCACAAGTTTTAGAAATTGCCTCTGATGGGTAGCATCATGGAACTGCGTATGCAATATGTCACAGTGAAATGAACTTCCTGTCGTTAGGTTGAAAGTACATGGCATGAAAATGTAATAATTAGCAAGACGACAACACATACGTTACATTATGCGAGCAGAGAATATTGCACATGACTTCGTTGTTAGTGACATGTAACTGTAGTTGCGCGACACATCACAATGAAATAAACTAGTCAATTAGTACAACATAAAAGTCTGAAAGGAAATGAATTGCGCCATTTCTACGGAACGTAAGATCACAGATTCGCACACGCTCATAGCTTGCTCGCAACACAGATGACCAGCGTGCAATTGCCATATATGGCGGTTGCAGCGTTGCCGCATTGCCACGGTGAAAAGGTAGGATACCAGAGAGAATACATTATTTTATTTCAAATGAAATAAGGCCTACCAAGCTTAAATCATGGCATCAAGATGTGTTAATAAATGTGATGGATTATATAAATTAGATGGAATTGTCGCGAATGCTAACAGTCATTGATGTACTCTTCTGGTACCAGAAAAAAATGTCTATAGCATCTGGTATTGGCATTGTATGCCGAGCTAATTAATAAAATGTGCTGAATACAAAAGGTAAAATCGTGCGTCTGTATATGACCGCCAGATACCTCTGAGAGGCCAGAAAAGAGAGACTACGAACGGTAAGAGACGACGAATGACCAAGAGACAATGAACGAACGAGCTTCTGCTGCCCAAATGAGACTCGAAAATTTTAGAGAAAAATTAATTAGTAAAGCTACTGAGTACCTATTAAAAGGTTTTTAGTTTTTCGTATACATTATAAACAACAAATTTTTGTATCGATATCCCCGATCGACCTGGGTGATATCGCTATCTCTAGAATAAATTTAATTTTTTAAGATACTTTGCACGAAACATATAGGACAGTTTCTAATGTTCTCAAAAATATCATTTCCATTTTCAACCTTCAATTGGTATCGCAGTCCGACGTACTGCGCCGACACGTTCAGCCTTACGCAACAATGACAGTTTGTTGGGTCTTCATGTCCAGCGGCGCAGTACCTTCTTTGTTAGTGTCGGTAGATTTATCTACGAACAAAATATAAGGTTCACTGGTGATTTTGTTTTAATATTGTGTAATTTTGTTTTGTAGTACGGTACGAAATACCGCCGATTACACCAATTGCGAAAGTATTCTTTTGACATTGTGTTACGAATACTCCGATATTCCAGATAATTATTGAGATATTTCTTCCATAACGTGCTATAGGTGTTGTATAAAAGGCTTGGTCCTTCCTCAATGAGACCTGATGAAGAGGGGTTGATCGTGTAAGATGTATTGGAAGAACTTGAAAGGCAGCGCAGATTATTCCACTCGTGAAATTAAAATTTATCGCTTTTTCTATTCACATTTTCTTACCGACCCTACTGGCCAATAAGAAGCTGCGACCCATCTATCTTAGGAAGGGTATATGTCGATCCCTATGTTGACGTGTTTTTTCTATGTGAACGCATTTTTTAACTCTGTTGACGCAATTTCATTTGTGGAATAATCCTATTAAATACCACTAGTACTTTGGAAATTTTCAGATAAATCCCCTCCTTGCTTTGCGTTGGTTAATTTGCAAATTTTGAAAATTTAGAATAATCCCATCATTATTCTGAAACTGAACAGGAGCAGAAGATGAACATGAATATGAAAATGGTTCAAGTACTACCAACAATGAAGGCATTTATTATGGAAAAAAATTAATGCTTCACGTGGTTAGGCTCTACCTGTCAACGTGCGAACGCGGCAACACAATCTTCTTGTAAATGGCTAGTTCTCCTTGAACCTGCAAAACATTGCCTGAGCCGACCTTGAATCTTCTTACACATGCGTGGAATTTTCCGTCTGTCAAAAGCGTCTGTTGCTGGCAAGCAGCATTTGAGTAAGGTGTTGCGTAATGCTCTCGTCGGTTATTCTTTGCACGGCGGAGTGAAAGCAACTTCCTGTGGAAGTCTCACAGGACATGCTGGATTCCACAAACAGCGACCCCGATTCATGAACACCATAATCACCGGTGACGAGTTCTGGGTGTACGACCGGAAACCAAATCCTAGTTTCACAGTGAAAGCATTTCACGTCGTCAAGACCAAAGCAGGCCTGCCACGAGCGCAGCAACGTCAAAGTGATGCTATTGATTCCTTTGGCTCCCGCGGTGTGTACACCATGAGTACGCACCACAGGGTCGCTAGTCACTAAAGAGTACTTCAGAGATGTCTTCCGTCGTCTACGTGATGCCATGCGGCGGAAGAGACCGGAGTAATGAATTGTGGGAATTCTGATTTGGTGTTTTGACGTTCTTATAAGAAGAAATAAGAGGTTATCTTCGTCAACATATTAGCTTTATTAAGATAGCCCGCTTTCGGCGGCTTTGCCGTCATCGTCAGTCTCGCTGCTTTCGTCAAAAGTCTGTCGGCTGTGCCTACGGCAAAAGTCTGAAGACTGTGCACAGTCGACAGTCTTTTACCGAAAGCAGCGAGACTGACAATGACGGCAAAGCCGTCGAAAGCTGGCTATCTTAATAAAGCTAATATGTTGACGAAGATGACCTCTTTAATTTCTTCTTATCGGAGTAATAGTCAACAGGAAATTGGCGCCTCCATCACGACAGTGCTCCAGTACGTTTCTCGTTCTTGATTCACAATTTTTTGGCGAAAAACCAGACTCCTATAGTTCAACAGGCTCCTTACTCTTTTTATGGTTCCCTGCGACTTCTGGCTGTTCCCCAAACTCAAGAGACCATTGAAAGGAACGCCATTTCAGACAAGAGAGGGGACTATGGCTGCAACAACAGCCGAGCCAAACTCCATTCCAAAAGAAGCTTTCTCCGAGTGTTTCAACAATGGCGGTATCCCTGAGTGAGTGGAGTTCCAAAGAGAAATAACCAATACAGTGAATGCTTTTATTTTCAATGGGTATTAAAAACAAACCCGGAAAGAACAGAGTTTATTTCATAAAAAAATTAGCTGATTTCATGGTAATGCCCTTCATAAAATTAAGATTAAATTCCTGCAAAAGTATTTCTTTTGACTTACGCTCTTGCATGCAGACTAGAAGAAAATGCAGACATGCAGACATGCTTGCATACTAGAAGAAAAAGAAGGAAAAACAATCCGCATTGTGGATGATGATCCGCATTGTGGTATAGCCATGTATTCGAAGTTCAGTAGCAGAGTGGTTTCTTCAAGTCGATAAGAACGACCTCTCACGCATCACGAGTAAGGACTAAATTGTAGAGGAAAAAATGGAAGAGGAAGTTCTGCTACTCAATGTCGAAGTTAACCTGAACTGCAAAGAAAACACCGAACATTTTGTCGGATGTGTAGCGTTGTGCCAACAAATTTCAGGAGGGAATTTATCTCATAGTTAAACGTAGTTTACATTGAACCTCTCTATGTACTTTCCAAAGATTAGGAACTTTCTGCGACAATATAAAGTGATATAAACACTCTTATTTATTGAGCCACCTTCATCTCATGTACTGTTACAAGTTTTTCATCCTTTAAACTAAAATTAAATGAAAAACAAATATTCCGTCACAAAACGCATTACATCTAAAACAACATTCGGTCTAATCCCTGTGTCACCAAAATATTTACACACTAGTGCTGTATGCTCAGAATTAACAATTAACATAACGATCTCCAAGCAAAGTAAGCCATTTTGAAACATTGTAGAAGAGTAACCTAACTGAAGCACAAAACATACTACGCCCAGGCAGGAGGGAGGGATAATAAGGTAAAAATTGTTTTTCGCATCCATCGTATATTTAGTATGAGGACAGCAGTATTCATTCACACACGAGAGTATAAGATACTTAAATTTCTTGTTTTACCATTAGATGAGTTTGATCACAGGGTTTTTTCGACACAGTTATTAAAATTTTTAAGAAATAAAAACACAGAATCACAAATTATAGATTTAAAAGTTCATATTTTTCATTAAGCAAAACTTTGTTGTGCGACGTTTCGATGACATACATTTTTCATCTTCAGGCTGAAATGAATATAAGAGAAAATTATTTCCTTTAAAAACGTAAATAACAGGATATTCACTTTAAAATCAATCATACAATTACAATAACACAATTAATTCAATAGCATAATTACACATAAATAAATATGTACATCAGCCATTGCAAAATAAGGTTCAGTATAGTAGTAACAATAAGAGGAGGCAAATGAAAATGGGCTATGACCGTTATGAGGCAAAAGCAGAAGCAGAGGCGAGAGAGCGCTTCAAAATACTATTAAAAGGAATATAATAAAGTAGTGGAGCTACACTGCACTTACTTTCTCGCCTTTAGTAATGGTTGTGTAATACTATTTATACCTGTATCCTGGCTATTCTGGCTACACCACGTGTTAATTTTTTTTCGTTAATTTAGCAATTGGATTTATCCATTTTTTCGTTATCAGGTCCCGACAATGAATTTTTTCTGCCGACGATTCGCCTTTTTTCGAGCAGCGTAGCATAACTTTCTCTATACTACGTATATTACTCCGTATATACGTATGTATACGAGAAAGTAAAAAAGCAGAGACCAATGGTAGCAGACCCCCTCCCAAAAACGTGTTCCTCTCCTGTTTTTTATGTTAACAACAATGGTGCATATGCACACTCGGTTTAGGAACCATGTAATTTTTTAAAAATTGTATTTCTTCTTGATCGACATTTCACATTTTACTTTCAATAAGGAGCATATTGTTGTTAACTTAAAAGACCGCACAGAAAACCTTTATCTTTGCATCAATTGTCAACACCGTTCCATATCGTAAAGTTGAACACGAGGCCCTGCGAATTTGAAACAAATATTTTAATTATTAGGGCTACTTTACACAACTATTTTCAAAACGTAGCATAAAGTATTGTATGTTACGGCAAAAATGGTAGTTCGTTAAATACTGGTCCTTTGGGATCCTGATACCGAAAAATTGATAAATGTTCCAATACGTAGCAAATTGTTCCAAAACGTTGTGCAGTCAGAATCCACTGTTTGAGGATCCTTAATATTAAAAACATTGGTTGATGGCATAAAGACTGTTCGTCAATCTGTCCGTCTGTGAACAACTAGAGGCTAAAATGTAGGTAGTATTTTCACGAAAACATATTCCGGGTCGATCTGACTGATGTTATGGTCCCCTTGATTTTTTTCCTAGGGCTTTTTCCAGACGACAGCTGGTTACCCATTAGGTCCCGATGGGACGCATATGCGACCACACACTAAACACCAACACTTGTGGTTTCCTGTGGTGATGGTCAGAAAGAGACGCCCTCCGCGACAACACATACAGGAGAGATAAGGGACAAACAACTACGCCCAAGGCAGCTTCGGGGTCAATGACCCCCATCTCGATCAGGTTTTTCGTCCAGTTTCCTTGATCCATTGAGCAAATGCTGGTATGGCCCCTTGTTTTGCTTCTGGACATTAATGTAAGTTCATTATCTGTGCACGTCCTCTAGAATTCAGTGGGAAATACAGTTATTCAAATTATCGTTTCCATGTTGTCGCGGCAGGAAGTATTATTCCGAAGGACAACATGCATAAGAGCCCAAAATTTATTGCTTATTTATCCTTGAAAATATATTTTATTACATGGGATTTTTTGTTTTATTAAAAAATCAAGTAGTATATGACTTAGTGTAGGGATCACAGAATTTTGAAAATGTGCACACAATTCACTTTTCCCCATGGCACGACATACCCAGTTTTAACTGTTTTTTGACGTGAAATAAATAAATAAAATAAATAGGCGGGACTCGAACCCGCGACCCTTTGGGCACAAGCGCTAAGTCGGTACACGCTCTTAGCCACCTCGGCCATCAAGTTTGGACCATTGAATATGAAACAGATATTTTGATTTTAAATACTTCTTTACTTCAAGTCTCAACATTTTCAAAATTTTGCAAAATTCAAAAACTCCACCAAATGTTTTGTGCAAATGTTATTTTCGCATAGAACAAAGAAACGCTTATAACAATGGTGCAAGTGCCATTTTTATTGATCACTCTGAACTTCCAAAAATTATTAAATTCAGAAATTAAGGTTCATCCCTCAACAGTGGTTGGATTCCACCTGAGTTGACGAAGTGGGCGTGAGTGGTGGATCTGACGATGGGTCTTGTCAAAGTGGTGGAGATGGAGGGAGCGGGCGCGAATGAGATGAAGGAGAGGTGTGTGACAGCGGGCGTACGACCGACGGTGGACTGGCGACTCGCCGGGGAGTGATCGCCGAGCGTACAGAAATTGTGTTTTAATCCCCCATCGCTGACCGGAGCGCATACAGTAGCATCGCAACATCAGTGAACCTCGTACCACTTGAGAGATGCAGCGGAGACGGGGTGGCAAGGCCTGGTAATTGTGACGACAACGATCTTCATTTTCGGACAATGGGATACAGTCCTAAGAATAACACACTAACGGTAAAACCAATTGTTATTGAATGTTTCCGATACGTCAGTATGAAACGTTCATTTAATAAAAATAAATGATTGCCTTTGGAAGATGTTTATTTTACAAACTCATGCTCTAAAATAATTTACTTCTTCACAGAACAATATTTTAATTTTAATATTCTCCTCTTTACAAGTGTAAATTAAAGTGAATAATATGCATGTTTAATGATAATATATGTAAGATTTGGCATTTCGTATGTGAATTTGTCAAAAAGTGTGTTAGTTTTCAAATTCACTTTATAATATTCTGTACAATCATTCTCGTTCGATGCATTGCGTATAAGGTCTTGTCATATTTTCAACTTATTCTAAAGATATGATTACGTAGGCTTCCGCGGCCGGAGTATGTCTCTTGGCTGTCCGGGATAAGCCGCGTCGATCTGCTCATAGCTGATGTCTCGGCCAACATTGTGGCCTTCCTCAGAGCGTACTGCTGAGGAATACGTACGCTCTGAGAAAGACCACAATATGTTGGCCGAAACGTCAGCTACGAGCAGATCGACGCGCCTTGTCCCGGACAGCCAAGAGACTTTTTTCTAAAGATGTATTTTATACGATTTCTTTCGTTGTATAGAGAACAGCGGGAGATTTGGAAGACATTAAAAGTAAGTAAGTCATTTTCCATGCTTCCAACAAACACCAGTCATTATTTTTAAGAGCTTTTGGAATACTACTCGGATTTCAGAGCGCACATCAATGTTAATCAGGATTTGTTACACAAAAAAATGTTTTTTTAACATTTTAGTATCTATATAAAGGGATAAAATAAAGTGTAAGTACGCACATAAAATTAATTTTATATTTTTACATATAACGTACCAAAAATTATTAAATAAAACAGCACGAACTATCTCGCTTTAGTAAGTTATGAATTACTATTTATACCACAATTTCTCTCAGAATTAACACATTCAGTCATTTTTTGTACAACCCATTTGAAATCGTAGAACATTTGGTGCGAAAATTAAATCGTTTCAAAAAATAGATTTTTTATTCAAAACTTTCAGTGAATATATATTTCTGGCATTGAAATCATTGTATGTATGTGGTATATTCACGAACATACCCGATGAGTCTTTTAACCAACCTGGATTTCGACAGGCGAACTTAATATTTTTTCAATCTTTACGTACCACTTACACGCCTGGAGAAAGTTAGCATATCACTTGAACGAAAAAAAACTCGGGTAAAAAATGATATGTTAATGATAAATTGTAAAAAAAATGTTGTTTTGTTTAATAAGATCTGGAAATGGAGAGTAATGCATGTTAAAGTCGTGCAATTTTGATGGATACAAAAATACTATTTTTAATTATTATATTGTTCTATCCGTTTTCATTTTCTTGCGGTATCAACATTGATAATAAGCAAAATGTGTATTCCATACGAATTAGGGATCAGTGTTACTTGTAACTTTGTTGTAACGCCGCACTGATAACAAAAGGCGATGAAGGCTGCCTTTCGTTTGCGTTAATGTAAAATAACACTTTTATATATTTGTAGAATATTACTACACAATAGTTTTTAATAATTACTATTACGTATTTTCTGATCTATTTACATTTGTTTGCCATCGCTATAAGTATCGTATACTTTATACAATGTATTCAATGCCAGAAATATAGTTTCGTTTAAAGTTTTGAACAAAAATGTATTGTTTGAAACTATTTAATTTTTGCACCAAATGTTTTACGATTTCAAATGAGTTTTACGAAAAGGGTAGCGGAGATGTCTTGATTCGCAGATGAATTGTGGTATAAATAGTATTACATATTCATTAATAAAAGCGCGAAAGTACGTGCTGTTTAGCTCCACTAGTTTTAGCTATGTTTATTTGTATTTCACTGTTTGCAATAAGTGAAATTCAAAAATAAATACTCTACTTTTCCTTTTCTCATCGCCAGTTTAGAATCACTAAAACGTATTAACGATCATCGACCGACATGGGATGTTCGTTCCGAACGCACAGGATATTATTTTTATTACCGTCTAATACAAGAACTGTGATTCACACAGAAATGTGGTTGGTCTCATATCAAAATTTGGACTTCGCTTGACATTTCATCCACTGGATGTTTGTGCTTTCCTTCAATAATAAAATGTTTATCGCATGGTGAAAATTTAAGGACGTCAAAATGTAGAAGTAAACCCACGACAATCATTTATAATTAATTACTTCGTAACTAAACCATGAAACTCAATTACAAAATAACCATCTCATTCATAGAAGTTCTGGGAATAACTAGTAGAAAACGCATTTGTCTAAGATGTACAGAATTGAAGCTATCGTTGAGTAAACACGTTGAATATTTGCATTAGATGACCGAGCAGAGTAACACCGAGCTTCATGAGTTGGCAACATAGCTTGCGATAGAAAGAGAGTGTCTTATATAAAATTGCATTGAATAGAAAGAGAGAGCAATACTCCATAATACTGTGTATTGCAATGAAATGCTTGAACGCTCTATAGGAGGTTGATGGCTAGAGGATTTGAGCGCGAGCAGGTGGCACCAGAAACCAGCAATCTTTGCATTATTTATTTGCTGTCATAGCGTTAATACGTGATGAGGCTAATAATTATAATTCAGGAGCGCAATTCAAATAAGGTAGTCGTAAACTTCAACACGAAAATACTCTGTGTTTTTGAGAATGCTTCGTTCGACGGAATAATTTCACCCCATTCACATTTAACAGGCATTTAAAAAAGCGAATAAGCGTGGTGGTTGTTCCCATTCCAGGACAGTGAACTAGAAGGAGATCAAAACACTATCGAAACATTGCGATCTGAAAGTAAAGTTTGAAGGAATATGGAAACGAAGTCGGCTATCTCTCGTGCTCTCGTGGTTATACAAAAAAACGTCAAAACTGCTGTGGTAGAAAATTAATGAACAACTTATGACACTCTAGAACATTAGCTGCATGAAAACGCAATTATGAAACTACTCTTGCGTCATTACGATTAAAGGATTACTTCTACGATATATGATGAAAATAGTTACGCGCATTGGCGGATTCGGTGGAATAACTGTCATCGTACCGGATTTTTGTACCCGAGTTTGCGGGTTCAAACCCGATCGAAGCCGTGGGTTTTTAAGGGTGGAAAAATCCTTCGTACGCCTTCCTTCGGAGGGGAAGTAAAGGCGGCTGTCCCATGTAGTAGATTTACTGCGTGTAAAAGATCCTCAAGCTTAAAAGACGTCTCTGAGCAAAATTGAGATCCGCCTGTTTCGTCGCCCAAGATAATACCTCCTTTCTCCGCTAGGTGGAAAGGAGCGTTGCGAAATTTGCGTGGTTAGACGGAAGAGCGGGCCTAATGGCCCGAGTCTCGCCACGTAAAATAAGGCATTAACTAACTAGTTACAGATATTTAACAATTTGAACAAGTATCAATATTAATTTTGTAATTAATATATCTATAGTATCATGCCTCACAAGCACTGTTTCTACTGCCATACAAACTGTTGGAATCATGTAAAAGCATTCTATTATGCTTTAATCATTCTCCGTTTGCGAAACCACTACCAGACACAGTGAAATATTTCCTTTAACGCACATGCTAAAGTAATAAGTTGTCATTAAAGCAGGGGAAATATACAACGCTTATCTTCCCGATAAACATCCACGAAAATGGACATCTCGTAATTGTGCGGGCATAACAGCCATTCATTTCCCAGTTTCCAATAACAGCGCGACAAGGTAAAACGGCGGCGGTCGCCTGTTGGAGGATATAACCCGCGTCGACGGCAACAAACGGGGCGGCAGCGGGCAGGCAGCGGCGGCCGACCTCCTTCATAAACATTCTCGCAGGCAGCCGGGTCCGCCGGCCGGGGCGTGGCCAAGAGGGCCGGGAGGGCGGGGGACGGGGGACATCAGCCGTCAACAGCAGCAGGTGCTCGCCACCAGGCGTTCCCACGACGACGGCTCGCCGGCCAGCTGCGGTCGGGAGATGTTGGAATGGACGCGGAGTATTGGTCAGGAAACGCTGCAAGTTGGGTGGGAGGATGAATCGAGCGAGCAGGACACGCCCAAGTTCAGGGCTTTGATTTTCGAACAGAGATGAGAAAATGACGCGCGGTTCGCCAGCGGGGTTGGTCCGGAGTGTTTCGCCCCACAAGAATCAATAAATAATTGAAGGGAAGTATCTACGTAGAGGTCGTTTTATTTCATTCAGTGACAGGTGACTATTTTCATGCAACTAGAATTTATATTATACGATTTCTAAGAATTAACTATAATCAGTAATCATGAATCTAAATATTATTACTAATCACACATCGAGTTACACTCATTAAGGAAAACGGAGGCTTTTGCAAGCGCCATTAAAATCCAAGTAAATAAGTCACGAACTTAGGTACACTTTCTTAACTGTATGTTTCAGGAATCTTTTTATTTCTTTGTGCGTAAAACCACATTTCTTTAATAGAGGAGTTCAGCCATCTAGCATTTTTACGCTTAAAATATATGTTAGATAAATTCCCTAATATTCAATACATCAAGGTAGAGAAATGCATTAATTTTCCTGAGGTGTACGCATAAAGCCTGCAGGTTTCAACTCGCCGGTTATTACACTACGGGAAACATCATGTATTATGTCTTGAGGTATTTAATATTTGCTATTTTTTCACGACCATAATACTTTGTAAGAATCGCACAAAAAAGTATTAAACCATAAGTTTAGAATTCATGATACGAGAACAAGATTTCGTTTATTGCAGAAAGACCATAGCAGCCGCCAATAAATAAATGCTCGATTAATGATGGATATTTCAAAATCGAAGTGTGTTGCTGACACTGCTAATACTCCAACTAAAAATTTGTTATCTAAAAATCTCAAAATTATACGATACAAACTATACTTGTAAAGTTAACAAGATATTTAAAGATTGGTGTACCAATGAAGATATTTCAAATGTCAGTAAAATGTCAGTTTTTTAAAATTTACTCAATATTCAATGATGAAGACATTTCTTATAGTTAAAGATCAGTGTATCGCGAAAAAATGCTTGAGCATTTGGGCTGTTAACCCAAAAATTAAAAATACTTTAATACATAGAGACCACTGAAGATATTAAACAAAAGCAGATTAAAATGAATATTGCATTATGAAGGTAAACGTATAAATAAGACTAAATTTTTACATCAAATACCAATTAATTTTGGTGGATGGACGGTTTAAAAATAAAACCCTTTTTCGATATCAGTGGACCCTAAAAGTGTATTTCCGTTGAAATTTTGAAATCGATTTTACAAAGCGTTATATAACTTTTCTTATATTATTCCGTACATACGAGAAAGTAAATATTGTTTTCTCTCAAATCTTCAAGATCGGTCTTCTACCCTACAATGAAATTTCTATGGCTATAAATCGAAAAAATATCAAAAAAACACAAAAATATATCAATTGTCCATTTTTTCAAAGTAGTATTTTACGAATACTTTGAATGTCTCCAAAGGCACAGCAGCGAAATTAAAAATTACATACAATGAGGAGGAAAAGGGGTCTTGTATCCCTGACGGAACCGCATGTCGATCCTTTTTGTCCATTTCTTCGCGATTTTGAGAGGATATTCTGAGATACCCTTTCGATCCATGTCATGTATTGATAATGAGCATAATATACCGGTGGCAACAGAATTCAATAAACACTTAGTGAATTCCAGTTATGTACCAGAATCTTTTTACTTCTTTTTATGTTCTGATTGCTTCCCTTCTCCGCTAATTCATCCTTGGAGTCTACTTGGAACACTGGCACACGTGCGCACGCAGCTGAATGTTCTCTTGTAAATTTGTTTATTTAAGGTCGCATTTACTTTGGTCATTAGCGACCACAGTATTGTTTTAATGTTATGGTAGCAGCATGCCAGGTGGCATCTCCGCGTACGTCTTTGCACACGCTCCGGCATCACAACCCAGCAGTCAGAATTGGAAGGAATTAGGTCAAGAGTAGGGTTAAGGATTGATTAATTGATTGTTTTTTTTCGTGTTTCCAGGGGCGTCAACTGCTTTGGTCATTAGTCCCGTACGTGTAGTGCATGTTTTTCTCTCGGGAGATGGCGTTGCACTTTCCCCGCTGGATGGCGAGATCCGGCGGCGACCTACCGTCGGCTAGTGGGATTTCCCCCTAACCAGGACTCTCCCACCAGCGGGGCACCACCCCAGCCGGGACAAGCTCTAAGCTCCAGACCGGTCTCCCGGAATATGTGTTAGTGTAGTGCAGTGTGTGTGTAAGAGGAGAGGATAGGACAAGGAAGAAGAAGGAAAGATCGCGCGCAGTCCGTGGCCCGTTTGTTAGGGTAGTGCTACGGCATTCGCCTGGTGTTGATCGGAGAAACCACGGAAAACTACCGATCAGAGCAGCCGGCCGCTAGAATTCTCCTCTAGACAGCGACTCAATTCGACCTAGCTGAAAAGCTAGTGTCAAAAATCCTGCCACCGTTGGGACTCGAACCAAGGACTTCCCGGTGAGAGGCGCTGCAGTGACATCAGTTGATGCACTGAGCTACCGCTCCCGGTGATAGTGTTAAGGACACGTCACAGGGGTTGGACTAGCCTTCCAGCAATTGAAGCAGTCCAGCTTGTTTCATATAAGATTGTTCGGGAATTAAGCCTCGACCACTGTGGTGAAAGGCAGGCGTCTTTCGCTCAGAGTCACGAGTTCTCTGAATGTTGTCCACAATATGGAATGTGTCCTCAATTAAAACTGTCAGCTCTTCTACAGATTCGATTTCATTCCATTCACTTCGTATTTGAATTGCTAACTGCAGAAAGACAATAAGTTCACATTTCCCAATTTTACAGGAGACACAAAAAACTTCATCAAATCAGTTTTATGCAATTTTTTCTGATTACAATTGTTTCGTTGTCTAATGATAAATACTTATTCAGTCCCATGAATAAAACTTTTTTATGACCGAAGGTTAAGGAAAGGGGATACATTTTCGGATTCAGACATGTTTCCTTTTTACAGTTAACGGATTTCCAAATGACATAGTTACTCTGACAGCGCGGGGAAGCAAATGCAAATAGTTCGAAAAATATATAATAGTAATTATCAAATAGAAAGTTAGAAATAAGTTAGAACAATAGAATTATTTATTTTAATTAACGCGATCAATGAATTAAAAAAAGAAATAAGCCAATATTTATGTAGCTTGTATTAAATTTTAGCATCACCGACATATAATTATTGGATATCATGACAGTTGAAATATTTGTTATAATACTTAATATTAGTGATAGTATGATTATTACATGTTTGGCTTGTACTGTACTCCTTTATTATTATTGTTATTATTATTAATATTTATTATTATTGTAATTATGTTTTTGGGACCCAATTGAGTTCAAATAAATGTATGTATGTATATAAATAGTTCAGTATTGTAATATACTTCAAATCTTCTCGAATTACATGTTAGGTATTGTCGGAACATGTAATGCTAAACACTCCATACGTTTTCACACCTAAGGAAATTTCCCCAAATCTTCATAAGAACAAACTTTCGTTTCCATCTGTATTCATAATTCAACTTGTATGTGGGTTGGGGTAGAGATCACAGAATATAAAAAAAGTTCAGAGAATACATTTCTCACCTTAGTACGTCACACACAGTTTTAACAGCTTTACAAGAAGCAATATCTACTGTGCTTCATGATTCAGCAACAAATATTCGAAAAAATCGTTTAAGCAATAATGGGTTGATCCCGGGTTTAGGGTGGCACGGTTCCTTTGGTTCCTTTTATGATTCATTATTTCTCGCGATTCCTATGTTTGTAGTTGCGTGGTTCACTATAACAACTGAATTATTTGAGTTCAATGTTAAATGAGAAGAAGTCAACTGATAATTGGTTGGTGTGGAATTGTGTGTATTTTCGCATTTCAAGTCTTCTTCAAATAGGTTTGTGTGTCTACTGAGATGGAAGGTATGAATTTTCTTAAAAGTGAGTGATCCCTTTAAAATAAATTCTCTTAAAAGTGAGAGAGGTATATAATACAGCGTGAGCGCCGGAGCGACAGCGGAGGCGCGAACCACGTCTCGAGAGCGAGGGCCGGAAGGCCCTCACGAACGTAGCACGTTGGATCCGTCGCGGACCACTTGGTGAAAAAAATGCGTTGATTACAAATTAAATTTGTAGCGTGAAAAATACGAATAAGCAGTTCAGTTAATGAGAGTACGTTGCTACGGAGATTTATACGTACAGTGGGCTTTGAAGCACGGGGTAGCTATTCTCCCGATCTACCTTTATTTTAAATAATTATATTTATTGCTGTAGCATCATGAACTTAACTACACGCGACTACTACGTATAAACAAGGATTCAGTTCATGGAGTCGATTCTCTTCTAATGAACCGTGAATCAAAGGAACTGTGCCACCCTAAACTCGGAATTTACCCAATATTGTTTTGCAACGACGAATTGATGATAAGGCTGAAAATATTGAAGTCATTGTGCAATCATCTGCAGACTAGTTAATTCTCAATTCATGTGGATGAGTGCACTTTACCAACTTTACCATATCCGAGCTTTCACTGTCTCCTGGAATAACTCATAACCAAGTAAAATATAACAGTTTAATGCAGAAAATAATTTCAAATGTGTTTCGATTTTATGGTAATAAAACTTTCAAAAAATAATTATAACAAAGCTACTTACAAGAATATTTATTAAAAACACAATTATTAAAGTTGTAGGAAGTTGTATTTTTCATATCTTGATATTCCGTGAAAGTATTTGAAATGGAAGATGTACAAGCTGAATTACCAGCGGGGTTTGCCAATTCGAATGGATTAAACACAAGTGTGTACTCATTAAACAAATTTTTCTGAATAATTTTCGTTATAACTTTACACATATTTTGATAGTATATTCTTTGTGCTCTTCGTCATCTAATCTTCTCATATTAATTGCCTAAAATATATGTAATTTCATTTGTATTTTCTTTCTTCACAAAATTCTTGAAATTGCTCCCTCACACTTTCTCTGTTTCATTTGCTGTTTTTCGGCACTGAATCTTTAATAACAGATTCTATTTCAGAGTTTTAAACATTACCGATGTGATCCATTTTAATATTATATTGATGCTCACAGACTAGTATAGACCGAAAACAATTGCTCTCTTTATCTTAAAAAGGTAAACAAAGTGATTACAGTGGAGTGCAAAAGGTAAACAAACTGATGATCTCATGGCGATAGACATCTGGGATTGGTTTAATCTGAATATATTCTTGCTGAGCATTGGTTGCTTACGGTACGAACAGACATTAGTGTAATAGCAATAATAATTTATTGGACAGGAAGGGGAATTCCATCTATTCCCGCCCAGTGGCGGAGCCTACTTCTATTTCATTGAATCTCCCCTTTGTCCCTTTCTGGCTTGTTCCCATCTGGAAATACCCGGTCTTCCGTACTCATTAAAACATTCTTAAAAAATATTTATATTTTTTTCTTATTGGGGTTCCCGAACCCCAAACTCCATTCTCTTTATCACTGAAAATAATAAAACAAATCTAAATGAAACAAAATAAAATACATGTATTAACGTACATTATTTTTGTGGAATTTTGTAATTATTCCAATACTTTCAATAACATTGCAAAGCTTACTCTTTTTCATGTTATTTCTTCACACGTATTTATAAAGAAAAGTTATAAATTCTTGCCACGGCAATTGACGTTTAAATATTATTAAAGTAATTGTAATTGAATTTCAGTAAGCGTTTTAGGTTCCTTGATAAATAGGGGCTGATGGAATGGAGCCATTAAACACTTCGACAATTATAATATCTTAAAAAAAGCGAGATCACAATGGATCCAGGCTTAACAAAAGTTTTTGAATTACGGTTTTCAAAAGTTAATTCAATTACGACACACCGTATGGATAGTGCACATTGCATGGATTTTACAGATGTTAAAATATTGGAATCGGGTCGTAATCATTTTTCTGAATTGGTGCTGGAAGCTCTTCATATAAAAACTTCAGATTGTCTCAATACACAGGTTGAATCTAATTATTTTACATGTCTTTATGATTCTTTCCTATGGAATTTTCTGAGAAATAATATTTATGTATGTTTGCTTGCCAAGTTTGTAATTTCCTGTGTTTGTAAATAATTGAGTGAAGTACGTTATTTTTTATATAAATAATTCTTTTTATGCATTTGTAAACCCATTTAATATTTGTAATTTGTGTATTAAGTCGGCACACTGCATATTCATACGCCGTGTTATTCCTCACTACATATTCATACGTCAGTTGGTGTCATTCATTCCTTGACATTGGAGTGTCTGTCGTCAACTGTTAGTTATCTGATATCACCTGTAGTGAGTGTGAGTTGATTTCGGAATGTTTCCTCGATTGTTCTACTGCAGAGGTAATTCAATGGGATACCATTCCCTCATCAAGGTGAGCGTCTATTTGGTCGTATTGATTTTGTTTTGTTGTGTTGTTGTTTTGTATCAAAATTGTAAGTTTAAAAGGATCTCTTTTGTAGTAGATAGTTTGATTTTCAAATAATTTTACTCAATAGACTTTTACTTTTGAGACAATTGAAACTGTTTATAAACCACACTAGTAATTACACTAATTTGATATGTAGAATAACGGTTTCTGTGCCCCATTATTTTAGCACCTGATGATGTAACAAAACTAGTTACGAAATGTTGTGCAATTGCTGGAATAAATGATTGTCATAAAAAACTTTGGATACTTTTATTTGCAAACATATACTGACAATCAAGAAGAAATATTGATTTACTAATTTGTGTATTGTATTTGTTGTAACGTATTTGAAACCTCCCCTTTCTTCTTGGAATACATCCCAACCGTCAGCTGATAGTTTACATTGAGTTCTAATCATGTTTTAACTGCCATGCCAGACGTGCGTGCGCACGCCCTGTTGCAAATATGTATAGTACTTCGGTTTCTTTTTGATGTGATGTTTGTTTTAAATTGGCGAGTTTCTAGGTGTTTACTATATCGAGTATTATATATGTTTTTCTTTGTAATGTTCTTATTTCTCTGTGCTATTTTCTTATAAAATTGTACAGTAATCATTTCATAATTTCTCTGTTACACAGTCAAGCCTGAAGATGGGGAAAAATGAGTTCTCCGAAACGTCTCTCTGCAATTTCCAGACAAATTCTGTATATATGTGTATAAATGAACAATCGGATCTTTGTAATAAGCTGTCTGTTAAAAATCTTGTGGCCAAATGCATGAAACTGGACACAAGTTTTTCTGTTATCTACAACAACCTCTTTTGCTCTGTTTTTAACAACCTTGAAAATCAGCGTTAACACATATTCAATTCCTCTAAATACCCATTTAACTTTACTGCTTTATTACAATTGTTTTTCTTGCCGAAGTTCCATCAATTTAAATAACCATCCCTTCACCACCCAAGGGTACGCTTTCACTCTCCACTAAAATAAAACACCTCCCTACAAAAATTCATCCTGCCGTCACAGTTCCAGCATAACACGTAAATCACTCATAATCTGCTTCTGCTTGCACTGTTCTTTGTGCAACTCCCGAATAATGCTTGATTTACTAAAACTAAACATTTGTGTATTCAAGCATTTTCAAACAATATTAAGCACAACTATCAGGAAATGATTTCTTCCAATCATTGCATTTCTTTGGTACACTTAATACATTCACGCCTAGACGCAATTAAAATCAATATCCAAGTTACTTTTATAAAGTGGAGAAAAACTCAATGATTCTATATTAGAAAATTGACAGTGGAAATAAACAAACAGTATTCTCCTATACGCAATATTGTGCAATGATGAACTCAATCGTTGATCGCAGTAGTCATCCTCTGGTGGTGCGCGGCTAAACTATTGCACTTTGATGCTCTCTTGAATCTGTGATGCAATGCTAGGCGAAAAAAGTTCAGAAAAAGAAATACTTTGTAAATGTTTTAAGACTTGATGTAAAATATAGCACTCCTGACCTTCAAAGGAAGCTAGTTTCATTGAAATTGGTCCTGTACATTCAATTTTATCGCGCTGTAACGCAACGCCCTTGTGTCTTTATATATTGGTATGGAGTATTGATATAGATATACCTATTGAAGATTACATTCTCAAATACGTACTTTTGTCAAATTTCAAGTTTTAGTAGTCGTTAATTATGAAAAACGGTTACTTTCTCATATATGTTGTGACGAACAAGTCAGTTTTACCGTAACTTATGCGTCTGGGTTTGAATCCCAGTATAATCCCTAGGTAAATATTCGGGCGGATTGGAAATTTTGTGTGTGTTCATCTAAAAATTTTAATATTACGTAATTGTTACGAAAAATATGAGAGAGTATAGTAATAATTCGTACAGAGTTTAAACTGTACTCGTCATTATAAAACGAAATAACAGGCTTCAAGGCCCTCAGCAGTCCCAGACTTGCACTGAAGATGGTCGCACTGAGGAAGAAAGAGCTTTATGCTGACGTTTAGGATGGAACTACGCTAAATATTTCATTTTCTAATTACGAGAAAGAGTGTAACGCTATCAGTTCAGTATGATGTTAAGCAAAATTGTATCTAACCACTTCTCTGACCGGTTAAGATGTTGCGTAACGACATCCACAGTCCAACGTTATTGTAAAGTAGTCTGAACACGGCAACGTCCCTTTCGTAAATTCTAATTCTTGAAATGCATGATACAAATACAACTTTCTTTCAACGAAACAATTCGATCTTATTCATACATTTGTACAATATCTCCATCGCAATTTAGGCTTTCAAATACATTTTAACAATAAGCATATTTATAAACTTTTGCTATTATAAAGGTAACTGATCTAGGATCAATAGGTGATCTAAAAACTGCGTTATTTTATATTGGTCTTCCTTATCTACAGACAAATACAAACAGTAAATACGAAATCCACAAATTACCATCGTAAATGCACCTTTTTCTTTCTGGTATGTTATCTACTTAAATTCTTGAGAGGAATATGCTTATATGTTGGGAAATCAGCAATTTCCACATTTACCTTCACTTTAAAGCTCGGAAACAAACCCTTCTTTGCTAAACGAAAGAGTTCTCCCTCGCTGGAACCATTCCAATGATTTCTTGTCACTTGAATTTTATCACCTACTTGAAGGTCCAATTCCCCGTCGCTTTTACTATAATGAGAATAAATAGCTTCCTGGTGTTGCGACTGCATCCCATTGTAATAATACACGTCATCTACCGAATGGAATCGATCTGCAGCATCTGGATGTAAACTCTGCATAATTTCATATGCCACCCGGCATAAATGTGACGAAAAAGCACATACTACATAGTCACAGAGAGACAAGAAATGTATGTCGATAATGGTAGCATCAACGGAGCGAAATTTACTACTGGACTTGATTTGGAATATTGGATTCTGATGTACTTCATAATGATGATACATTTGCTTTGTTTCATTAATTAATCTGTGATCATCCGCTACCAAGAAAATTCGACGCTGTATATGTTCATTGGAATGTACCAAGGCATCGAAGTATTTCTCCACTTCCTGCATGTACATTTCAATAACAGCTTCGCCTTCTGTCTTAGCGAGTGAGCTGATGTACACTCCAACAATGGGTGCCTGGAAGTGCATCTGCTGGGCAGCCTGCTGGAGGCGCACCGCCGTCGTCGGCCGCGGCCGAACCACGTACTTGAGGAACTGCCCCGCCCACCAGGCGGCCGGGTGGCCGTGTAGCCGCACCAGGCGCGGCGCGAGGTCTGACGGCACACTCGGCGGCAGATACGGCGGAACAGGGTACAAGGAGGCTCTTTTCGGCAGATACAGCACTTGCGTTTCTTCTTTGCCTGGCCACTCGCCGTGTGAGATGCCGTTCGCATCACGACAATTCTTGCTCAGCGGTTCGAAAAACTCCTCCCAGGCTTCTCTGCCAATATCCCATTCTCGTGGTTTCAGAATCAACGTACGCTGCGTGGCATAAGCCACAATGAAGCAATAGGCAATATGGTGCAACTCACCTTCAAATGTAGGCGATCTTTCAAAAGGGCAAACCAGCTTTCGGGCTTTGGCGCAGCTTGGGGGATTCTGCAAGAAGACGAGCCTTCTTTGTACCAGATCACCGAGTTCCGCAGCCTCCGCCTCTCGCCACTTGTTGTATCCATCAGACTCCTCCATAGAGTGGAAGTCTGCCAAGAGCGACAACATGCGCTCTTCTACCAACTCCTGAATATATTCGATATTGGGTCCTTTGGATGCGGTATTGTATTCCAACGATTGAAGATTACGCAACTCTGTTGCCATATAATACCAAAACTCGTGGATTCCGTTTTTCAATTTACGTCTCGTCTGTTCATATTCCAAAGTCGGTTCTTTGTTGACGATCTCTTGACCCCGCACCGTATTCCTGCAGTCCGCCAGCGACGAACTCCCCAAGGCGGGGAGACTCGTCATGCCCCACGTGACCAACAGCTGGATCAGCGCCCCGCACACGATGGCCAGCAGAAGCACGCGCGCGCGCACGCCCCTCCACGGCAGCACGCCACTCCGCCCCGCGCCTGCAACCGTCGCCACACATTGCACCGTCTGCTGCACGAAGGCACAACCCGACTTGTCAAGTAACTTGATATCTCAGAAGACGCTTTCGAAATCTCACGGTCTCGCCGATATTAAAATTTTATCTATATAAATAAAAATGAATCAACGAAATGTGTATAAGCGCATAACTTTCGAATGACTGCACCGAATTGGATAGTTCCTTTTTTTGTTTGTGTTTGTTATTGTTAAGACAAAGTTTGTATAAAAGAAAATTTTAAAAAATCGAACAGAAGTTTTATTAAATCTCTCAATATGAAAAGTGAGTGAGTGAGCAAGACAGAAGACTGTCAATATTTTAACAGAATATTAAAAGAGGAGAGGGAGGGAGAAAAGAGAGAGGGGAAAAGTGAGAAATGTGAAAAAGAGAGAGGAGGGAAGAGAGAGGGAAAAGAGAAAAAAGAGAGGTAAAAGGTAGAGGAAAGAAAAGAGATGGGAAAAGAGAGGGAAATGTTAGTGGGAAAATGGGAAAAGGAAATACAAAGAGAAGGAAAAGTGAGCTAAAAATGGAGAGGAAAAGAGATCGGGAAAAAGAGAGAATTGGGAAATGAGAGGGAAGGGAGGGAAAGGGGTAACAGGGAGGGAAAAAGAAGGAAAAGTTAGAGTGAAAATAGAAAGGGAAAGAGAAAGACGAAAAAGAGAGAGGGCGGGGCAACATCCGCCGAGTTCTGCTAGTTGGTAATATTTTATATAATAGGGGTTATGTGGTACGAGTGGTTAGCACATTCACTTTCCTCCGCCGTATTCTGGTCTTTTCAACCTGAGAAGTGAGCTTTCTCATCGTCCACAGCAACAGATACGGAGCCATTGCAAGGAAAGCGCACACTTTAATCTTCACCGGACGGGAATCTAACCCGGAATGGAAAGTGAGCAACCGTGCTGACCAGTGAGCTACCAGTGGGATTTAAAAGGTATCGTTTAATAAAATGTTTCACAGTTAACTACCTCTCCCTTTCGGGTAGGACATTGCAAATTTTTACAAAATTGCAAAATTTTCAATAATCAAATAAACAATTACTGACTTTTTCACATATCGGGTTTTGTCTTTGTGCCATGACATATAGTCACGTGCCACCTCAATTTTGACTTCATCAAAAGGCAGCTTTTGGCATCCATGGCTACTTTCCAACTCGCTGATTTATTGTTACCGCAAGAACGTCCATTTTCCGACACTAATTATTGATTCAGTGGTGAGGTGTAGTTGACATTTACATAACGTCTTCAATCATTCCAACTGACACCAATTAACCGGATTTTTCTTTGACATTTTGCACTTGTTTAACTGCAATAAAGTTAGTACTAAAAATCTGTATAATTTAGAACACTTCATTACAGAGAGAAGTTTGAGCTCTCTTCTCAATCAATCTTCTTGGTTTTCTTTATTTAAATAAAAAGTAGTGGGCCCTCGATGTCTTTTCAGTTGCTCTTATTAATCAGTTTCAGTACAAATTCTAAAATAATACCTTAAAATCAATCAAATGAGAACTTATCTGCCGTGATCTATTCACCTTTAATAGCTCGTCTTACTTCATTTTAAGGTGTATGATGCAAGCGATCTATCAAAAGTAATTTCGTCGTCTGACGAGAGAGAGAGCGTGTGACTGTGACGCTGAAGTCTGCAAAGCGAGAGAGCTTTTTTAAAATGCGAATATCATTGAGTGTTTTTAATCATGAAAGTCACCGAGTTTCTATACAAACGCGATGTCCAGCAATGGTTAGACATATGCACCCTTTTCAAAAAAATCAAATATTGTAAAAGTGATGCATACATGTTTTAGTTAAGATGGGTGGTAGGAGTTCCTTTGTAGGCCACTAAATCATCAATGTACAGTTGTTTACGGTCAAGAAATAAAAATCATTTGAATTTTCAAAATAAATTTAATATTTACCGACTGGATCTATCCACTTTTTCGACACCAGGGCCCGAGAATAAGAGTTTTTCTGCCGAAAATTCGCCGTTTTTCTCGCAGCATTACAGCACTTTCCATATACTGCGTAAACAGTAAAAATTTCAATATGCCAGTGGCGGTTTCTGGAGACGGAAGGGGTGAATGAACTCCTCACACCCTTTCTTCTTTTGAATGTAATGTCCAAATGCAATATTTTCTTTGATATAAGAGGTAAAATGTATATTTTTTTGGTTCTTCATTATTGGAATTGTCTTTGATCGTTTTTAAACCGTGCGCGCTTTCGAGGTGATCCAAAAAAACTCGAAATCGCTTTGAGAAGGAATTCTCAGCGTTTCCTTCTCTCGTGTAGTAATTGTCCGTATAGCACAGTGCTGTGGATACACGATGAAGATAGTTTTTTTAATGCAGCTACACGGTTTTTAGGGCAGAGTTCCTTTACTATAATGTCATCTATTGGAAGTAAATGAAAACTGGGCACCTACTTGGAATGGATATACAGGCCAGGATATAGAAAGAAGCACGTTGCAATACCACATTTCACTGGTGACAGCATCGCGATGCACCGGGCGCTGGCGGAAACTGAGTTGAGAGGGCAAATAGAACCGATACGTTTCTCTCTCTCTCCCTTTTCGTTTGCTTCGGCATGTAATCTAATTTGTTGTATGTTTTATTTAATGTAACATTTCTTTCCTCCTAAGAATCCTGCACGACCCGCCATTACAATATTTATTTTTTAAATATTTTTCACGTGGTTAATATTTACATTATAGGCATTTCATACTTCATTATTTGTGAGAACAAGTACTTCAAATAATTGACGAATTTTCTGGAAAACTCAATTTTTCTGTAAAAATGGGCTCCAAATCCTCGTTTTCAGAAACGCTCAAACATTTTCTGAAGAACTACTCATTTTTGAATGAAAAGTTTCATACAGGATCATATTTTACTCTTCTCTAATGATTTTAATTATTCCATATTTCAAATTTAGGGTAAAAAATGAGATAATGAGAGGAAAGTCAGTTAGACGCACACATGTGGGAGGAGCTGGGAAGAGAGTGGCGCAATGAAAAGGTAGCATAAACTAAAAGAGATTAGAAAGTTAGCTTGTTCAAGAAAGTATGTGTCATTTTGTAGCACCACTAGTTGGACTATTTTTACAGATAAATAAACTCTTGAAGAAAACAATATCAACTACGGTGAACTAGTCACCGGAACTCGCGCCCTCTTCACAAAGTCTTCACAAGTCAAATACTTTTCTTCTTAGAAGCCCTCTCGATTTATTGTATTTACAGACTATGTTCGTAACGCTATAATTTACTTATGATATGACTCACATTCACGAGTCATAATAATACATCACGTATTCACTTCACTGTCCTGCACAAAACCGTCGTAAACTCGATGTTACCCGCGGGTCGTCATGCAAATTTCGTTAACTCTACTGAAGTATGGAAACCGCCAATGGAATATCACAACAGGCACCAATTTGCAACAAAAATATTTAATAAACAATGCCGGTAGACAGTGTTCACATCGAAAGTCCCCATTGCCCCACGGGATGGAAGCAATTGCCCCACCAACCCTTCAACAAAAGAACATCTCACAAGACAACGCTGGACCGCTCCGGAGCACTTTCCTTCCACAAGCTGTCTCCGAGGCGGCCTCAAATTTTCAACTGGGATGTGCTCCCGACGCCCGCCCAGTCCGCGCCGCGATAGCGCAGCCGTCAAAACAGCCGCGGAGTTCCCCCTTCACGGGCGTCCGCGGAATGATATCTCGGGCTGAGGAGCTCATCCCGAGAAGACAATGCATAGTAAACAGTTTCCATCCGATTTGAGTTCCGCCTTCGGGGTCTCCTGGGCGGAATAAAGGACCGGCAGTGCCGCTGCTCCTACCCTACTAGCCGCCCGCCTCACAGTGGGTCGAAACGGAACCGAATGCACCCCACAGTTCGCAGCTTCAGTGGTATGGTTAGCGTATCGCTGCCTTGTACCCATGTTTGTGGGTTTTCAAGCCCGACGGAAGCCGTGGATTTTTAAGGACGAAAAAATCTGTTGGAGGGAAAGTAAAGTCGGCAGTTCCATGTTGTAGGTTTACTGCATGTAAAAGATCCTCACACCTATATGAAACTCTGAGCTAAATTCAAATCGCATGCTTCGTTTCCCGACTAATACCTTCTTTCTCTGGTAGATGGTGAAAGGAGTGTAGCAAAATTTGCATGCTCAGACGGAAGAGCGGGACTGATGGACTACGTCTCGCCACGTAAAAAATGATGAACTGAACCGAACAGTACCAATGCGTTTTTCGCCGACTGTCACATTGAAAATGTTCATATGATTTTTGAGACATGTTTGAAAGATGTTTACGAGTCACTTTCATGAAGGTCCTAGTATACAGAGTCACTTTCATGAACGCCCCATCGATTCAGCTAGGGAGAGCAAGCTAAACTAGCGGTGCTACAACATATTTTCGCACGTTATTTCTAACGTTTGTGATTTTCGAAATTTCAGAGAGTTCAAAGAATATTAGACCTGCGTTTTTCCTTTTAGGGTCCCTCCCGTAGAAAAAAATGTAAAAAAAATCGAGTGATTTTTTTTAATATTATTTCGTAAATTCCAGTAACGTCAAGGAGATATTACGCGAAATATACTCTATTTTTCAAAAACTTGTACACGTCAGTTTGAAGGATCATATTACTTTCTCGTGCTAAAGGAGGAATTTCTTAAAAAGATAAAGTTATGTATGTATTGCCGAAAAAAAGGCAAAGTTTTGACAGAAAAACTCTTATTACAGAGTCTGGTAACGAAAAAGTGGATAAATCAAGTTGCTAAATTTAGAAAAACTCTCTAAACCATTTGTACCAGAATCCATGTTGTATGGGGTCCTTGATACCGAAAAATTGATAGACGGCAAAACGTGTCTATCTGTCCGTATGTGAACAACGCCTTCGGCTAAACCATTCAGCCGATTTTCTCCAAAATTGATATTCCCCAGATACAAATTTGGGTGATGTCGCAGCCGCTTGAATTTGAAACCGATATTTTAATTTTGGGTATATAATAAATAAGTTAAATGTGAAAAAGAATATATGATTTTGCTTTGCTTCATAAGATGCGAGAATAAATGCATGTAAAAACCGAGTAATTTTGATGAATATAAAAATATAATATTTTTTCCTATTTTCATTTTCTTACTAGCGGTATCAACAATGCTAATTGGAAAAATGTGTATCCCATATGAATTAGCGCTCATTGTTGTTTGTTATAAAGCCGCACCGACAATAGAAAACGGCAATGACTGCTGCCTTTTCTCTCGGATTAATATAAACTAATAGTTTTATTTACGGCTAAAATGTGCATTGTGTATTCGCGTAATCGTGCATTGTTGGTATTTTCGTAATTTTGTGTGATTTGCGTAAAATCGCGTATTTTCCTACAATTTTGCTTGAAAATACGGGCGAGAAAGAACGTGCTGTTTCAGCACCACTAGTTTGTGCATAGTTGAAGCTTCCACTTTTTTTTTTTTTTTTTAACTTTAGTATTAAATACTTTTTAAGAACTATCGAGGGCCTTTCGGGTCCGTGCGTTAACACACTGTGTTTCAAGCGTCTATTGCGAATTATAAATATAATATGGTACGAGATTATCAACCCGTAAGAAAGAGACAATTGAGGTATGCAGGTATGATCGGTTACTATGGACGCAACTTTGTTTGCGAGGAGACTGGTTCGGATTCGCAAGAAATGTACGTCTGAAAGTAGGCAGAGATATTGTAACTTATATTCTGATTTAAATACCCAAATAGTAGCGGCTTCAAGTGATTAGAAGATTGGTGAAACCTAGGGGAAAGGTAAGAACATTAAATGGTGTTTATAGAATAACGAACAAGATATCCGCGAAAGCAGAGCAAGTAATACTTTGCCGATTGACTGTGGTAACCGAAATTCACGAACAACATATTTTCTTTGTGTTGGAATTTAAAGCGTTTTATTTAAAATTACATCAAGAGAGAGGCGAACGGACAGCGACCTTGTGTAAATGAAAGACAGCAGCAGCTGCTATTATTGAAGACGCAAACGATCACGGACATATACGAGTACATACACTGTTGCGGGACGTAAATTCATAAACTACGAAACAGCGTTACTTCTTACCGTCCTTTGATACACGAGGAGGAAATTTAAAGAAAAAAATGGAGACGTTATAGAGAAAATATCTGTCGAAAAATTGCCTAAATTTCACGAAAAATTATGCAAGGACGACTCATGTTTTCGAAAAATTCTACATTTATTTTCGAGATCTCTATTTCAAGAACAGATTTGATTACAGAAAAAATCTTTTATCTTCAAGTCTGTAGTTGTAGGAAAATGCCAAAAAAGAAATTTAACCGCGGTAATTTTCAAAAACAAACTAACAGGAATTTCATCAAAACTGAGACCAACGCCATTCTTTTAAGCATCATTTACGCCATCCGAGTACAAAGTTTGATAAAAGAATTGGGAGCCATTTTTGAAAAATACTGAAAATATAATTGGAGATTTATGTAAAGTATTCTCAAAATCAAAATATCCGCTTCTAACTCACAGTAGCTCGAGTTCTTTATATATCGATCGGTGAATATCAGTTTCGGAGAAAATCGTCTGAACGGTTTAAGAGATAGCCTTGGACATAGACAGACGAAAAAACAGAGGTTTCGCCGTCAAATCTACTTCTCGGTATCAATATAAAACATTTCGTAGTTTTCGAGTAATTTTGCGTAAAAATAGGTCGAGAAAGTACGAGCTATTTTAGCACTACTAGTGTTAATGAAGTGGAGAAAATTAATTTACTCTGTATTGTTCTTATACTAGAAAGCTGTGAAAAATCTAAAAATATTCTTTCATAATGACAGTGCTTATTTCCGTTTTAGTACTGTTGCTCCAGTTAATTAAAGATAATGAGCTTGAAAGTAGAATAACATTTTAATACTGAGATCAACCGCGGCTCGTGGTTTTCTAAAAGGGTAAGGCTGCAAATACATTACATTGCATTGCATTTCTATACATAATCTCTTTCGATCACGAAGACTGGCCTTATAGACTTCGCGCTTCCAATGAAGGCTTAAGGGAGTAGCGCTCCCACCGCAAATTGGGAAAACTAGTTCATGCGCAATGCTACTTGCTGACCTGCATAGAAACGCTATCTGGTGAGCACACCCTTCTTCAGACCCTAGGCCCCACCCTTGAAGGCTGCCTGGCTATAGCCTTCGCCCGCCGGTAATCTGAATGTTTTTTAACAAACAAGCATCAGAAATAGGTTAAAATTTTTTTTAAATTTTTAAGTTTAAATGTCTCGCTGCGAAGGGCCACGCCCCTTTTTTGCTGTCAATCGAATCTGTTTCCTGTTCCAAGTTCTGTTTTTTGGATTCCCGGCATGGTTCTGATTCTACGTTATCTGAATGTTTTGGGAACAAACAAGCATCAGAAAATTATCCAAGTTCTGAAAGAAATTTTGTTTTGTGGCAGCCTGCGAGTTGATCAGTGTGTTGAGTGTTATATCTGTAAACAAGATTTGTTGTAGCTTTCGTTGTACAAGAACAATTCGAAACTATTAGTCTCCTTAGTATATATCTTTATTTTAACGTTTCTAGAACTTAGTTTATTAGTAAGTAGTTGTTTAATAAGCATTTAATATTCTTAATTTATTTTACGTGTCTAGATGAGGTTAGGTTTCTTTCAGTGCAAAGGAGTAAACAAGTAATAAAAATGGGTAGAATTGTTAATTGTAGATATCAAAACTCATAAAACTGACTGTTTTCTTGTGTTGTTTGAAAATATTCCGTGATCAGAGTGCAAATATGAGTTATTGGAACGTTGTGTCTGGGAAACACAGAATGGAAATTAAAGTTTCCGTAGTTTTGTATGGAGCAAGTGCCCCAAAGAAACATTTGTTTCCAGAAGAAAAAAATGAAATTACTGTGACATCAGCAGTGTCTCAGTTTAATTTGGATTGTGGTCCACTTAAAGAGTCAAAGAGCATGAAACAGGAATGAAAGTGACACCACCTGGGAAAAAGATAAGTATCATGATAGACAAACGTCGTCTCCACAAAAGTGAAATGGCATCGCAACCAGGTTTTAAAAGTGTTTAAAAAAGGCTGAAAATGCTAAAATCAATAAGAAAGGAAAAGAAAAAAGATGTTGAAAGTGCAATGTATGCTTCTGGGCAATTTTAAAGAAAAATTTTAATAATAAACTATGAATCCACTATCTTAAATTTTCTTTTTCACTTTCCCGATAATTCATTTCCCTTACATTTTCCAATATTTAAAAAGCTCCATCTTTCACAATTTTCAATCAATTAATGTAATATTTTAGGAACTTGTTAATAGATTGATGATGGATATAATTAAGGTAGCATTTTGTTCTAAAGCTATTACCTTAAGAATTTAAAAAAATTGGTTATTTTTACTTTCTTTTGGAGTGATAAGATAGGCAACACAAAGGTTAATTTTTTCTCAGATTCTAATAAATATATTTTGAAAATACAATATATAACTGTTTCAACATGTATTATAAACAGTTCATTACAATATCAGTAAGATACAATGATGTATTTGACAAGTGGACCATTTTAAAATATTCCAAAATTTTTTGTGTTAATTACAGTTTGTCTTATTACATTTTACGTTTTGTTATTATTACGTTTGTTCTTATTACATTTTTTGTTTTATTACATTTTGTGAGCTGTTACTCAAGAGTTTTATCAATCACTCATACTATGACTTCTTTTCCAGTTTCGTTGGTACCGCGGTGTTAATAGTTACAGAATAGTTGATATTGTTCGCGTCAATGAAAGTCGAGAACTTGCTGAGCCATTTGCCAGTTCAGACGTTTTTCTTTTGATATGTGCTTAAGGCTTGAGGTTTTATTTATTTATTTTACGCCAAAAACAGTGACATGTTATGGGGAGCAATTAATTCTGTGCAGGTTCTCAAAATTCATGATAGTGATCTCATGGATATTGAAACCAATTAGCAATTTTTACTTTTTCGTATATACACGTATATAGATATTAATATACGTAGTATGAAGAAAGTTATGTAATGCAGTTCGAAAAACGGCGGATTTTCTCGGCGTCTTCCTACAGCTATAAAACTGAAGACAGATTTTTCCTTCAAATGAAATTTGTTGCCCATAAATAGTCTTTAATTAAGCTCGTTAAGATTTTTTTTAACATTTTAGTAGATTTTGTGCAATATTGCACGCAATAATTGAATTTTAAAAAATAGCAAAAACAAGATTTTCTCAAAAACGGCTCCAAATTTTTTCTTTAAATATTTGGTAGGTTTAGTGCCAAATGAACCCTATACGATGAAGCAAACGCCATATTGCTCTATTCTCTTCTAATTATAAAAATATAATTCTTTTAATTTGTCTTTCACGTCGGTAATACATTAGAGGCGATTTCTTTAAATTATTGTAAGTATATGTGCTTTAAATAATGTAAAAAAAATGTTTCTCGAAAACTCAACAGTTTTCTGGGAAACGAGTTCAAAGTTCCGCATTTTTCTTGATATTCCAGATATATCTTCTATAGATATATCTTCTATATCTATATCTTCTTCCAGATATTACAATTAAAATCTTAAAACACTCATTCGCTTTCCATGTTTTAAAATGGTGGCTTGTTTCTGCATTGAGCTCAATTCTTGTAATTTTGAAAATGACCCTTATTATTATCTTTCCCCCGCTACAATTTTTTTATTTCGCCCTTTTCGATTGTCGTTGCTTTGGAATTTCAGAAGAAGAAAAGGACTAATTTAAATTAACAAACGGTGGAAAATCTGTTATTCTGATCGTTAATATTCATATTTTGTTCAAATGTTCTTTGTGTCAAGACCAGGAATGACTGAAGTTACGCCTTTATCCTTCACGGCCACCCTTCTCCCACTCCACTCTCCCCGAAACACTCTCGACAACTCGAAGGCCACCTTCCCCAACGGCGACAGTTGCAAGGGCTGCTACAGGAAATGACAGTTTAATTGAAAATAACATCTATTCAATTCATTCTTTAAAAAACCAAAAATCTAATTGTACACAAATTACTATCAAACTATAACATATGATAATCATTTTATTCCATTTTCATGGTCTATCCATTGCGAGTGAAAAAGTATATAGATCCATTTGAAAAATCAAAGATGATTAAATTTCTCGAAAACTAAAATTATTATATACAATTCCTCTACAGCACGTTACTTGCCTCCATGAAAGCGAAAATTGTCTTCAGCGAAAACTGCATTCCGATATCCTAAACCGTTTATAAGTTATAGGAGTGGCACATAGTTGGTGGGACACCTCCCGGTAGAAGTTCATTAACTACTACCTGATTTGATATTCAGGAATACTAAATTCAATAGAAGTGCTTCAAGTCGTTTCCAGTCCACTTTCACTATAAATGTTACTTCGACGTTTTCCAGCATATAGTGGAAGTAATAACAAACATTTTGTACAAATCTTGTTTGAAATTTAATCCTTCACAAGATGTTAGGCATTTTACACTTAACTACAGAGAAAGAGGTATGAAAACGAAATATATAAACTGAAAACGATATACACTGAAAACGACCTATATAACTTTTTTCTAATTTTTGAATATTTTTCACCCTTCTAGCCGATGTGTGCTAAATCTCTTGCTTCAACCATCTAGAAACGCCGCCATTTCCAGGATAAAACGTGTACTACACTTACGGAACTAACGACTAATTGATCACGCGTCCGGAAAATAATCCATCAATAAATAAATCATTGAGTTTAGTATTACTTCGACAGCTAAAAACGGCTACAACTGAAAATTGATTATTTGTCAAATATAGCTAGATCAGAAAAAATGTACCATCGAATTCTAATAAAACGTTGAGCATTCTGAAGTCACATTTTTTCCTCGATTTCGGTTTTTTATTTTAACCCTCGGCTACCGACGTCTTTGGGACTCCTCCAACTTCGTGAAATCTCTGAAACCTACATTTACGTTTTATTTAAAACCTCGATTCTTCTTGTACCTTTCCCTTCTACAGTTTTAAGAAACGGGTCGCAACTGTTGTGGAATGCATTTCAGGAAATTAATCAGCCTTTCTTGGCGCGCAGGAGACCTAGGGACTCCACGTCAGTAGCAGTGTAACTCTCATTGAGTGCGCGTCGCACTTTGCTAGTTAGTACTGTTTGTTTGTGACGCCTCTAAAGGAAGTTCAATGTAGACAAAAACATGACCAGGCCGTTAAGAGAGTGTGTGAATATTATTGACGATTTCCAAGAAAATATTGCGCAATGGGTGGCGTAAACAGACAGTAATGTGGGAGTATATCTTAGAGACATCAAATTGAATGTGACCGATTTATCAAGCGCACAATCGTGTCTAGAATCTGAGGAAGAAATATATCGAAGAAGAAATAACTGAAAATACAAAATACTATAACGGAAAGAACAAAAATGTCTGCAAGATTTATGCAGAAAATATTCTTAGAGAAACTAATCCCGAATTTTAGTGTTTGCGGTAGTAACATTTTTTGTACTTAATTTTCATTTCTAGAATAATAACAGTTTTCATTAATATAGTTTTTAATGTTCAATACATTTTGACGATAAAGATATATTCGTTAAATTAAAAGTATGCTTAATTTTTCTCAACCATTCCTAATCCATGTATTCCTATTTGATAACTTAATAACAAATTATCGTGATTAATATTTCTTTATCATTTAAAGTTTCAATCTTTTTTTACTTGAAATAGAATTTAATACTGTAATATTTTAAACTAAATTTCAAGATTCCCCGGGACTCGACGTCGGCACCGGTGTGACTGAATTGCCACGTCGTCAGCTATTGGTTAAGCGACGTGTTTCGGCCGACTTGGTGGCAGCTAACGCCACTGTGGCCGGCGGCCGCTCCACGCGCGCCTAGCGGGCCACGCGCCAAACAAAATGGAAGGAATAAGCACTCGGGCCGCACGGCCCCGCCCCCGCTCACACCCCGCCCTCCGGAGGGCAGTTGCTCCCGCTGGCGCCCGTCGAGCGAGACCATACGCCACCACATGCGCCGTGACGCGGACGGCCGCCCTCGCTCAGTGGCAACATCTACTGACTCTGGAGTGTCGTTGACCGGCAGCTCCGACGGTTCATGTCCCGAGGGTGGACGATTTCGAAACTAGCTCTCTACAGAGATACAGCCACTCACACTAATATATCGTTTTTGATCAGGAATAGTTTCCTAACAAGACACTGGTACTCGAAAGGTAAGCACATGAACTACATAACACTCCAAGTGAAATATTGTTATCATGTGGGATTTTTACAGTGCGTCTTAAAATTATCTTCGTTCATTAAAAATGGTCTTAATATTTTTAAATCAATATTTCTTCTTGATTGTCAATATATGTTTACAAATAAAAGTATCCAAAGTTTTTTGTGACAATCATTTATTTCAGCAATTGCACGTTTCGTAACTCGTTTTGTTACATCATCAGGTGCTAAACTTAGTGAGGAACGTTATCCCATTGAATTACCTCTGCAGCAGAACATTCAAGGGAACATTACGAAATACCTCACTCTCACTCAGTTGATACCACATAACTAACCGTTACGAACAGACACTCCATTCAAAGTTTTTGAAGTTTTTAACGTTTTTAAAACTTTGAATGGAGTGTCTGTTCGTAACGGTTAGTTATGTGGTATCAACTGAGTGAGAGTGAGGTATTTCGTAATATTTCCTTGAATGTTCTGCTGCAGAGGTAATTCAATGGGATAGCGTTCCCTCACTACGTTTAGCACCTGATGATGTAACAAAATGAGTTACGAAACGTTGTGCAATTGCTGAAATAAATGATTGTCATAAAAAACTTTGGATACTTTTATTTGTCTGAATATTTTTAGTTTATTTTTATGGCTTTGTTACACACATGTTAACTTGATTTTTGTTTCATTTTGTGCATACAATTCTGCAATAATATACTTATTTTTCGAGGATCAACTGATATTCTTTGACCTTCCCAGCACGTGAATAAATAAAAAAATTCAAGTTGGTAGTACGACCGAAAACACTGAAGTGAGCGACTGTAGATCAAATTTGGCAACTGTCTGGAATTCCAGCTGTGGACTGCCCTGGTTGGTAGAGTCCAGTGGTTTGTCTGCTCAATGCCAGGCGATTATCGAAGTTCCCTAACAAATGAGACACAGACCCTGTGGAATCTTTCTGTTCCCACACCTTTGACCCATGCCATTCGACAAAGCTTACACTTGCACTACTTCGCATGACGGAAGCTTATCCCAGCTTGTTCCAGATGGAGCGGCGACAATGCTCCAAGCCACACCGCAACGTGCGTCGTATCAGGTGAAGCGCAACTCCACCACACTGCCCCAACGTCCCCACAAACCGGGCATGGCTCTCGCCAACTTTCTTCTCTTCCCAAGGATCAAGACCGCCCTGAAAGGAATACTTTTAGATCGATTGATGCCATCGAAGACGCCATGAAGAGGGCCTTTGCAGAGGTTTTCCATGAAGCCTTCCATGACGCGTATCGTGCGTGGCTGAGTCGCGGGAAAAAGTGTAAAGTGCCTAAGGGAATCACTTTAAAGAGTACTAAAAATTTGTAACAATGTCTTCAATCGACATATTGCTTTTAAAAAATGCATTGCTTCGGATACACCTTGTATAAATCATAATGATAATAACAATATTTAGGTAACCAGATATCACGTCAAAATATCAGTAAGTTTAACAGGTAACATCTGCCAAAAAACATTGTGGAAATGAGAAACGGAACTTTTGTTACAGGTTTCACAAGACGAATTAACCGACACTCCAAAATACATATACAACTTTTTGATAAATAAATATTTTGAGAGAATAACTGGCGCGAGAAAATTTTTCTCCCGAACAAAAACCAACGATGAAGACAATGTACCAGTACAATAGAAACATATCTACCTATTTTCTTGCAACGTTTAATGTTGATAAGCAGGGAAAAATACTTTTTGTACACGCCAATGTTAACGGACAGATTCCCAAAATAATTAAAGTTCAATAAAGTTTTTCATATTTTCTCATTCAATTCATAACAGGTACGCTACCTCGGAAGACAACAAATGTATGTTTCAGTAATATCATTACATATATGTAAATAAAATTAGATTTTCTGTGATTTCAATGATATATTTCTTCATCTTTTATTTATTCTAATTGAATCTAAATTACGTAATTGTATTTTTTCAAAGTTTCTTCCATTATTGTATTATCACCTGCTAGAAAACAGGCGACGAATTCTGAAGATGAATTTAGGAACTCCGAAGGCATTCGATGTCACCATTCACTCCCCAGTTGAGGGCTGCAGCTTTAAGCGACCTCATTTGAATTCTGAAATAGCAGTTTTTATTGACCCGCTCTGGGAACCCAATTCGGCATGGCGAATTCTAATCAATTTATTCACTCAATTTTTTTATTAAAGAGCTAACTCAACATGTATTAAATGCAAATGTTTTATCCCCTGCCTGAGTTTTATAGGCGCGGGCTTTAAAATAACTAAGCTTCATTTAATGAAGAAACAAAACCAAATTGGAAAATGAAACGTTTCCCCTTGGAGTTATTGCTTTTTCCCGCGACATATTGGATTTCTGGCAAAAAATAGGTCGCTCAACCATTGGGATAGAACGGCCCCAGTCCTGTAAGTGTTGAAATAATAAGAATCAAACTTCTTCGTAATCTGGCTCAGTTTAAAATAATTCAAATGAAACGATCCCTTATAATTTTATAATTGAAGTATTAAATTGCAGTGAATTTAGGGAAAGTGCTGTTCAGTCTTCTTTGGGACTATAAGGCACTCTGGAAAGTATGTAATTCAGAAACGTAATGATCACAGGAAAAGAAATATCAACTTATCTTTGTTGAAATTATAACATGAAAACTAGAGATCTGGAGTCATAAAATTAACGAAACGAGTGGATAAAGAGATGTATAATTGCAGGAATGGTATTTTCAAGAAACGAGCGACGGTAGGAGCGAGTTTTCTTATTTACGTGTCACGAGTGCAATTATACACTTATATTTACCCATGTGTTACGATCTATATTTTTTCGTTACCAGCATATCTATACACCCTCGATGTAAATAATGATATCATATTGGTTCTGAACAAGACCTTTTTTGATGGGTCCTGCATTATGTACGTGTGATCATCGAAGGGACTTAGAGGATAAAGAAACTGCTATTCCGTTTGAAAATGGGAGATATTCAATATATTCCGGATGAAATATTAGAAGAATGTTAGGCAAAAAACGATTAGGTCCCACGAAAAGGAAAGGCATGTATGAAAGAATAAAAAATGTAAAATATTGAAATGTAGAAAGACGATTCCCTCGTGCCTCAGAAGAAATTTTGCTGGCGTGCTTTTCAGAGCGAGTGGCAGAGGGTTTTCAGAGCGAATACAACTGACGTTTATATTTTTTCATTTGTAATATGCTATGACTAAATGTTTAATAGGTAACATTTCATTATATTCGTGTTAAATAATTTGTTGCACCATTACTCTGTTAGTGTCAAACCAACACCTTTATGGCCGTACTTGTCTGTGTTGAAGACATTGCTTGTAAAGGAGAATATCGATATTTCAAAGTATAACAATTTAATTATGTAAAAACGAAAAAAGTTTGCCAAAACAAACATTCTCTCTGGACAGCCATGTTCGAATTGGTGAAGAAAACGTCAATAAAAGTGTATTCTGGGTCAGCATCATAGGTGCCAAGTATGGACGAGTTTCTAATTTACCAAACTATTTGCACCCGAACAATTAATATGATGATAATGAACGATTTTTCATGTAATTAGTGTATTTCCTTTACTAAACGAAAAATAAATTAAAGATAAAATTTTAGAGCAGGTTTTGAAATGTACAAACTTACTCAAAAGAAACAAAAATAATTTCAAGCATGCATTTGGCCTTTTGAATCGGCAAGAATTTAATGTGATAATTTGTAAAAATGCTAATTTCCAAATCGAGATGCTAAATGAACTATTGTGTAGGATTCGGATTTTGATGATCTAAAACATCGCCAAAAATCATCAATAAAATGCTCTTAAAAGTATCTAAAAATTCCCTAAAAGCAAAGAAAAATAACGTAAAAAAATGTTTTCAAAACCTTTTCGGAAGAACATCTCGAGCTATTGGATACGTCACTGATGTAATCGAGACCTCTTCTATTCATTCAGGCGAAATCACCTCGCAAACTTCTGATTCGGACTAGTTCTTTACTAGAAAATCTGTCTTTAATTATCTCGAAACGGCTGAACCGACAAGGGCGCTTACAGGAATTTTATATTATATACTCAAAACGTCTGACATTACAATTTCTGAGCGAAGAAATCGAATAGGGTACTCAGGTATTCTGTGAGAACATTAGTTGCATCTCGTAAATATTATTAGAAGCAAGTACCATTAAAATGATATTAAAATCGATTATATCAGAAAAAAATGCTTTACAAATGACATAAAAAGTACTTATTAGTTCAAATCGACGAAAAATGTAAAAAAAAATACATATAAAATGGGTTATTTCCTTTTGTCATAACATAAAATTAATCGCTATTCTAAATGACATTGTTCTAAAGTGAAAGAATAGAGTGACTTTTCATTAACATCCGCCCCCTAGTGATTAGCCAGAAATTCGATCCCCCGTTTTTATTAATATGAATGGCATTGTAATTTTATAAATAGCATGTCAGTACCTGAAATTTATAAAAACAAAATGCATGTAGCAAAGGGAAACAAGGTCAAGAGGTACGACCGTCAGGGCGGCCAGTACATAAACTAAGTCTCGAGGAAGCGAACAACAAATATGGTAACATGCCGGAGCGGGATGTTACCATATTGCTCCTGAATGGTCCATGCTCCTCCATGGTCCCGTGAAATGAAAGAAAAAAGGTATGTGGGGTGAGGTGTCATGTGAAATTATTAGATGTCGTTCTCTTTCGATCGCCAGCAGTGGCGGAGACACATGAGCAGGTACGGTATGATTACCATCAGAAGGAATGCGAAATTTTGGAATTGTGGCTATTATTTCAATCAGAGGGAAATGTGTAGTCCGGAATCGGGTCCGAAGTGAACCCTATCAATGTGATCCCTATGAATTTCAAATATTTTTTGCCAATATACATATTCATAGTCTGTAAGTAGAGACGATTTAATAATTACGAGCAAAAGGAATCCTTAATGTGCATAACTTATATGAGATCCTTGAAACAGAACCAAACACAATGGGTAAAACAAATGAATCCAGAGTGGAACTGATCGTATTACTTAACATGAAAGTGTCGGTTTTTAGCGTGTCAATTATAAATTATTACCATCATCCACAGCCAACTTAATGTGGAATGTTGCCGTCTCCTCCCCCGTCATAACCCGGTTGTGATGGGAAAGATATTTTCCCGTGCACCGTATCCCAGTCCGATTTGGGGACGATGAGCAGAAAGATCTTGAGTGCCCCGTGGCTCGTTGTAAAGGGTATTGCTCCAACATTCACCTGGAATTTATTAGGGAAACCACCGATCAGAAAACGGGAACTCCAAACTCGATCAAGGAAGAATATACAAACTCCATAACGTCCGTCACATCACGCAAATTTCTAGTACTTGACCGGAATCGACCCTACGATCCCAAAGTCATCAACGCATTCGGTCGTCAGGCTTTGATTCATTGCCATCAAATTAATGACCACATTCTTTAATCACAAGCTTTCAAATAACTCGAAAGTGATATCAAAAAGATCTTACCGTCTTGTACTCAATTGTAAAAAACATTGCCTATTTGTTTATAAAGTAACATTTTATATATTCCACTAATTTTGTGCTCGGGCTAAAGCTCCCCCTAGCTCGAGCTAAAGCCTAACACTTTCCTCTGAGAGCTTTAGACAAGAAAATGAGTCAATGTAAAAATGAACTTCGTAGGGTCATTCAATTCAAATGGTGTGATTTTGAAAAGTGTTACGCGCATTAAATGGTGCATTTTGGGGAGAAATATTTGCTTCTCCATTTTCGCTAAGGAAATGAAACAGTCTTCTTGTACAACTTTTTTCTCTCTATTAGTGGGACTAATATCAAATTTGCCTTTATGAGTAAACAAAAAAGGATATACGGTGGGTAAATTGCAAGGAAGTCGCCGAAAAATTAGCTTTCAAAACACGAGATTGTAACGTTCCATAGAATCCAAAATATTCAAGTGGTAAAAGTGAAATTTAGATACGATACATCAATATAACATGTTTTTTTAAAATGGAAAATTTCAACCTTCATCTCTAACCATTACTTCAAAATTTAAGTTTTAAGTTGATAAAGGGTACCCGGATGAGATGGTAAAAAGTTCCTTAAAACCAAATGGCATATGGGTAGATACACTAAAAATCGGGCATAAAAGTAAGGTTTTTGGAAGGTTTCTTAGTCCCCGTCTTACCACCCTCATCCCTCGACAGCCAAAAACCTATTTTTTAAAAAATTATTTATTTTTCGTCAACTTAACACTAATTTTTGTGATTGAAAATATATGAAAAACAGTAAAAAATTATTTATCATAAAATCATTTTTGAATATTGTCTGAGATCCCAATTAAAATTTAAAATATATTTTTGAACATTTCTTTTTAATGTATCTTAAAACCTTGGAACATACTTGAAAAATCTCAAAAGTTCATATCAAAACAGAAATTGTGAATTTCTTCAACTGCTGGGCTGTACTTAAAAAAATAAAAACCATTTTTATCATTTTCCCGCCTTTAAATCACATTGACTGTAAATACAGTCTAAAAATCACTGCAACAGTTATGTGAATTTATTTTCATGTTTAATATACATTTTTATACATTGTTGTAGTATCCAGTTATATTTTAACCTTGGAATTTTGTTACAAATTATTGTTTTTACAGCTTAATAATCTTTTGTACATCATATGTTAAGTTAATATAGTTTTTGACAGTTTATGAGAAACCAATTCGGGCTCTGAATATCCAGTGAAGGATAAGAGGAGAAATGAAGGGGAATAGGTTGGACGCGGATTTACAACTGTTTTACCGTGTCTTAGAATATCAGTACAAACACAAAATACTCCAAACCTCCCCTCAAAATATCTGTTATCACAATGGGTTTTTCAATTCCTGGGCCATTGTTAAAAAGTAAAAACGAAGATATCTATTTGGCTGACCGAGGGACGCCGCCACCAAGGCACGGGTTCCACCGTTTCGGTGATCTTACTCAGGGCGAAATGCAGGGGAAGGTCGCAGAATGGCGGCCGATACGTCGGCACCTGTGCCTAGGACGCTGCGTCTACGGAAAAGCCAAGGACATTCAGACTCCGCCCGCGGAAGCCTACGCTCTCACACCTGCAGTTGTTTTGAACTGAGAAAAAGTTGTATTTTCCCATACCTAAGTATTTATTGTTGTATAAGTAAGTATACATCATCCGGACACATGGAAAACTATGAAATTGTAAGAAAACGTGCATTTTCTGACCACCCATGCCATGATTAGGAATACCGAAGAGAACTAAATCTGCAAAGTTGTAAGAGAATGTTCAAAAGGTCTTGTTTTTTAGAATACTCTCTAAGAACATAATCCGGGTCCAACCCGTCTCCCTTTCCCCAGTTCCCCATCTATCATTCACCTGCACCCTAAATGTTCCTTATCATTTCCCCATCTGGCATCTACCCGTCCCCCAAAACACAACATCTGTCAGAATTTACCACTACTCAAACAAGTTGTGGCCCTACGGGACACACAAATCTGATTTAAAAGATCTAGGACGCGTCAGTTCCGACCGCAATTATGTGTAGCAACAATCTCTTTTTCCACTCTCATTGTATAAATCTGTCATTTAATGGCTGGAACTCGTTGCATAATATTATTCTTATGATACAGATTTCATTATCACACAGGTTCTTGACCAATCCTAGAGATGTTTACAAACCAAGTATTAACAATTAATCATTGAGAATTTTTGTAGTGAGTATTTCCTACGACTGTGAACATTAAAATTGCATTTAATATTACATTATGCTTGTCAGTTTTAATTTCTTTTGTTCTTTTTCATGGCATATTATTTAAAATATATTGGACATTTGACTGACGTTAAGACCAGAACGCAGGTCATTTTGTGTTACATGATGCTGCCGTATGGTTGTCCTTAAATTCAAGCAAATTCTTTTGTTTAAAATGTTTACTAAATCAGAAGTGGAGTTGGCAACTCCAGAAATAAGGAAAAAGCGAATATGGTGACGTTGGAATTACTGCCCCAACTTTTGTACTTGTTTGCAGGCGGTCCGGTAAAAGAAAGCCACCTGCGGCAGGGTAGGATAGGAAGCTGTCCTCTACGTGGCCTTGTCAGAATCCTGTATGTCAACAGCTACGAAACGATTCAATGTAAAAGTTCAACTTATAAAAGTTATCATAAATCGTAGAAAAAGTATCGTACGAAACTCTATTTAATGGGTTTTAATACACTCGTGTGAAGTTTACGATACTCGCTCGTATCATAATAACACACTCTGCATTATTACCCATCATTACAACATTGTTTCATAATGTGCTATTGTAAGTCATAATCTGCAAACTTCTATTGTTTCTTCTAAAATCTGTTCGATGGAGGACTGGAGTGTAATTCTGTATCCACCAGTAACATACACTGTGTGATTTGTGCATTGAACTGTTGCAGTCATATTCAAAGTGTATTTTCAAAGTCAAGTGATTTAACGGTGGGAAAATGTTAAATTTTTTTTTATTTTTTAACTTCAGCCCAGTAGTTGCAAAAATATGAAGAAAATACAACAATTTGTTTTCATAGGAACTTTAGAGGTTTTCTTCGAGCCTGTTCTCGGGCTCCAAGAGAGTTAATTTTTTTTCGAAAATGGTTTTTTGCTTTTTTTAATTTGACGCTCATAAAATATCATTTTTATTTATTTTGATCACAAATTATTTATACGTATTACAAATATTATTTTTCATATTTTATTCAATCCGATAAAGTGTTAAGTTGACGAAAAAATTAATATTAAAAAAGCCGTTTTGGCTGTAGAGGGGATGAGTGGTGGGACGAAGGCTAAGAAACCCTTCAAAAATCTTACTTTTATATCAGAGTTGTAGTGTCTTATGTACCTTCTCATACGTCATTTGGTTTTAGAGAACTTTTTACCATCTTATCCCGGAATACCCTTTAGCGACACGCTCTCATATAAGATATGATGATTCTTTTGCAGCAAAATATCATTGAGCAATGCATTCAAACCTACTTCATTAGAAATAACACGTTCTGATGCTTTTAAGAAAGTTAATTTAATTGTCCATCGGAGGCTTATGTATCCAGATAATGCTCAAAATGTAAAAATTGCAGCTATATCGACAAAAACATTCCATGTTCAATAAAAATTACCGTTTTATATTGTATAGTACCCTGTATATATAAATCAGAAATTTGATATTAGGTACATCTCGAAATAACAGTTTTCGAACGAGATATTTCAGCCTCTTAGTTCTTACTTTTACTGTAAAATTGATGAAGGCATCAAAATATAATATTTTCTCCAAGGTTTACTACTCTTAAAAATTTCTTAAACAATTCTCAGTAGAAAGAGCAAGTTTTGCAGCCGCCTTAAAAATGGATTTATTTGCCAATACGAGTATTTCATGTTGTAAGTTAGAGACAAATTTGGAAGACATTGTCATTGCAGTGAGATATATTTAAAGTTCAAATTCTATTCTTTTAATGGTTTGCTTTGTTTCTTTTGAAGATATGTAACCTTGAGGGAAACAAGTAATTACAATTGCCAGGCTTCAAAAACAAGTTATTCCTACAATAGAACACAAATCATTAAAAGCTGTTAAACTCACGCACACAGAATACCAAGGTCTAACTTCTTACTGTACCTGAAAATTTCATACTGGAGAGGAAGTTTGTAAAATAAGATACCGAGATCATTTCTAAGATTATTTGGTTCTTAACAACTCATTTAGCATCGTGTACTAAATAATGTTATGGAATATGTTGTAAAAATAAAGCAAATATTACAATAAGTATAAAATCTATTAAAAAATGTTGTCTTTAAATGGCTTAACTCGACATCTTCATTCATTATTTGGCACGGACAATCAAAATGTTGTAAACATCTAATCACGTTGGTTAATTTTTGAAGAATAAACATTTATAAACATTTAAAATGAATTGTGTTTAGGAATAATTAATAAATCTGTAGAAATAATTGTCTTGCCTAAAGCATGGTTATCTCTCCGAAGAACCGACTTGAACATTTTTGGTTTAGAGAGAAAATCAATATGGTCTCATGTGATTAAAAATATTTGACGTCCATTTAAATGGCTTGAAAAGAAAATTAAGTTCATTAAGCAATGCGTTTAGAATTGTTTCAAATTCGGCCAGCCTCTAAGTGCTCATTGTGTATATTTCGAGAATGTTCATTCTTGCCTGAGATATGGCAAAATATTCTGGGGAAACACTCTCCCAGACTTTTAGTTTTAGTTAGTACAAAAAAGGATTGTTCGAATAAGCCGATCCCGCCCACGTGATTCTTGTAAGTCACTTTATTAAGCAAGGAAGTTTATCATTACCCTTGCCTCTTGATTTACGAATCAATGGTTTTTTGTCACAAATGACTTACTCAAAGGAAAATTTTAAAATACCGATGTTTATAACAAAACACTCGAGATATATAAAATAACACTCGATCATATTCATCAGATTCAGTATCAAATCTCGCAAAAAATACATTTTTTTAACATTGTCGATGACATGAAACGATTAAATTCGATAGACAAGTTTAAATAAGTAAATAATACATTTCCTGCTGCATAACTGATTCTACTGAATCAGAGACTATATTGAGAATCAAAAAGGAAAGTATTATTAATTTTAATCACGATTTGAAGATATTATTTACCATTTGGACTGTATAAATCTCAACAACTTGTAACAAGTATTGTGCCTCGGCTTCTGTATCAATGACTCCCATCTCGGTTGGGTTTTTCGTCCACTTTCCCTGATATTTCAGTTAATAATAAGATGATACCGCATTTTGTTTCTGAACATAAATGCAACTTTTCTATCTGAGCACTCTTATAGAGTTATGTAGGAAATATATTATTCAAATTATCGTTCCCCATGTTCTCACGGTAGGAAGTCGATTCCTTCACGAAAGGCACGAGATGACGAGGGATAATAGCCGTAATCTGGAACTGATTTGCCTTTGCAAATATTTTTTCTTACACTGAGCAACTACTGCTTATTAATTCTTGCCCCCCAAAAATGCTTATTTCCATTTGTATTCAGAATTCAACTTGAATATGGTTAGGGGAGGGATCCCGGAATTTAAGAAAAGTCCACACACAACTCTTCTCCCCAAAGTATGACAGTTCTTAACTGTTTACTTGGGTAAATAATTAAACGAAAAGAAATTCTCCATCAACTGAATTCCCAAATGTGGAATTATACGTTATAACCATTAACCATAGAGATATTTTTTCTTGTTCATAACGAAACTTGCAATGCACTTCTCATACGTATGATTTTATCAATTTAAATTTCTAACAAACCCAGTTTTTCGTTTGCGAAACAAACTCCAAATCATTCAACATACCACATAAAATGGTATAATTAAGGCATAAAAGTAAACATCTTACAGCAATGTAAACGCATGACAATATTGTTGAATGATTCTCTTTCTTAAACATCGTGAAACTCATCATCGCATTTTAACTTCATAAATATCAGTTATTATTTACACCTAACTTGCTTTTAACATAATACAATTAACGCTGCTAATGAACATACTCTGCTTAGTTATAGTAATTAATTTTTAGAAAAAGTGTTTGTTTTTATAGAAATTATATCTTCTTTCATTTCTTTGGCTATTTATTACAAATATAAACAATCTCGTACTATTTGGCTAGGTAGAAGGCCTGTAAGCCATACCAAAACCTGTACCTTCAATATTTTAAATTCCACAACTGTCGATCACACTGTCTTCATGGCATCAACGCCGCGAAAATGGCAACAGTGTGCATCTGGTGGGGGAGGCTGAGTGGGGAAACCAGTCGTCAGGTGACGAACACACACTAATGTAAACTAATATTGCTAATTGAAATGATTCGAGCCGTTGTCATTGCCAACAATACTGTTTATTTCAATAAGAGCAGCTTTCGATGGCTTAGCTATCATCAACAGTTTCCTGATACAAGAAAACATAAACAAAAACATTAGAATTAACAATAAGTAATTCTAATAAAAGTTAATTCTAATGATTATGTTCATATTTTCTTGTATCAGGAAACTGATGATGATGGCTAAGCCATTGAAAGCTGCTTTTATTGAAATAAACAGTATTGTTGGCAATGACGTCTTTAACCGTTTCGATTATGTAAAAGCCAAAGACATTTCACATATTTTACACACCACACACATACTAATTAACCCCCATAATGTGATCACTTATTTGCTTACTGGCCTACAATACACACTGCAAACTACCAACCAATCGAAAAAATTTCCCCAGCCACTAATTACTCATTTTCTAATTTAGAGATCCTTTCCTAGAAATATTCTCAATTCTTTCATTCATTCATTCCTGGAAAAGAGGTGTTTCTATGTCGGCAGTAATATTTTCCAATTTCCATTCTTTTTCCTCTGTAGATCTCGTGGCCGCAGCAATTGTAAGATTGATTGTTTATGAAAAGATGCACAAAGCCCCGCATTAAGTTCGTCCAAGCCGAACCAGGCAAGATACGCATTTTTGAACTAATAATAAAAACTAATTACTAATTGTAAAATTTCCCACGAGTAGCTGGAGCAACATATGGAAGTCGCATAAAAACACAGTCACCATCAACGTAGGAACCCTATTACATACTACATAACAGGAACATTTTTAGAATAATCATTAGCATTTGAAACATGAACGCCGCCCACCAATGTCACGCCGGTACCCGGAGAAGGCCATTGGAGTGGGAGGAGTCAACGGCGAACACCAGTATAAATTGCAATATAATTGAAGGAAAATTTGTATATATTTAAGAACTAAGAACACTTGTACAATCATTTTCTGCAAGTTTACATCAGGAAGTTCAGAAAGGTTCTAATAATAAATTTTCAGCAAGATGACACAGTAACTCTAAGTAATGAAGATTAGAAGGAAACCGGCGCTGCTGCAACAGCAATTTTTTTCTCACATTATATGAAACTTGTGCAATTTTCGAAAATTCTGAGAGTTCAACTAAAATGACACCTGGGCCACTTTTAACACGCTAGCCATTTTGAATTGTCATTTGCTTTATCCGAAAAAATCCGAAAAAAAATTAAAGACAAAATTTGAAACTTTTTTCAGAAAAACGTATATTTGCCCCTACTTGACGCAAACTTAAGTGGAAACTACTCGCTTTTTTTTCATAAATTGCAAATGCTTATTTAAATATCAATTTTTAGAGCACATTTCATTAGAAAAAAATATCTAACATCAAAATTGTACTTTTGCACTGTTAATGTTTTGCAATTTTCGAAAATAAAAGAGTCGCCAAAAATGAGCCTTTTTTATCATTGTCCTTTGTTCTATTCCAGGACAAAATTTAAAAAATTGGAACCATTTTTGAAAAAATAATTCTTTACAAATTGTTCAATTTCAGCAAAATTACCCGAAAATTACTAATGTTCGAAAAAGCGTGAATAATCTGTTAGCACATCGACGCCCAAAATTGATTCCAATTTGGCGCCGTACTTTGAAACCTATCATTATAACAATTCCATGCCGCTATTTAACAGCAAAGAGCATGCATTTTTAAACGTCCCGCGTCGGACTTTTCTCCAAAAACGCGCGTTTGCTTCCAGAAGGAAAGATAACAATATCTTTGGCGGGAAACTCTTTGGAACTCCTTGAAACAGTTGAGGAGTTAAACATTTTCACAATTTCTAAAAACTAGCTCAAAACTGGGGCAGGTTGCAGTTTTAAAAATAGCACAGGTCGTATGTTCGTTGAACTCTGAATTTTCGAAGATTGCAAAAGTTGATATTCTTTTCGACGTCTTTCTACGTCTATAATATTGAAGATAAAGAGATTTTTTCTGTATGAGATTTGTTTTCAAGCCAGATCTTGAAATGAATTCATGTACAATTTTCAAAAAAGAGTAGTTTTCGCGTAATTGAATGTAAAATACCAGCAATTTTTATACAATTCTTCTGTAAAAAGGAGCTCCAAATTGTTTCTTTATTATTTTCCTCAATACTACCACAAAACAATTCCTGTAATACTAATGATAGATTTTTCCCAATAAAAATTGTAGTAAAAAATAGAAGTTTAAATAACATCATGTGCAATTTTTTTGAAAAAGTAGCATTTTTGCTTAATTTTTACATGAATTTAAGGTTTTTTTAAATCAAAAAATGCTCCATTTCTTTGTTCCTGTAGTACAGAGGCGAAAAGTATTGAAATCACCTCAACAAAACGATCGCGAAGATTCTGTATTGAAATGCATGTATACTGTATTTGTATCAAAAATTAAGGTCTGTTGCGCTGGTTCAAAGATGGTTATGATTGATGCAACTGGAGAACTGATGAACGTAAATTGTATTCGAAAATCGGATATTTTCTGTGTAGATGTGCCAGGCGTAACTCTGTCAGAGTAGAAGTTTTTAAGCTGTAATTTGGTAAATACGTCAGGATTAAGATCTAAAGATGCCGTTTTGAAGATCATAACGATATTTAAATTTTAGGAGAACTTTACATGAAGCCTCTCTGTCATTTTCAACACTTTCTGTAAAATGGCTAAAATTTTGTTTTTGCATTTTTTATTCAATGGAAAAAAGTGCATTTTAAGAGTATGCATAGTTACGATTTTCAATAAAACCACTGCGCACATATTGTACAAATCTTATATTTAAAGGGTTTTCATTTAGAAAAAAGTTCCAATATTCTACTGAATCAAATCTCGTCATTCTTGCTTCAAATGAAAATGAACACAAACGTTTTATCGGTTCATACTATTAACCGATTTTATAGTATAAACGTTATATCTTGATAAAATCATAAAATGAATAGAATGAATAGAATTTACCGTCATCTGCTCATCACGGCATTACGTGAGTCGCAATCGCTCTATTGAAAGGATTCGACATATGCATTTCGAGAAAACAGGAGTGTGGGGTTGTTGTTAGCGATGCAAAATTGTGCACAGTGTTCTTAAATTCGAAAAATTGTCTATAAAAGCAATGTCCAGCAATCTACCGACTCAGTGTCCGTTCACAAAAAAATTCTGTACTAATTATAATTATTTATGGTGAATTACGTTTTTAAGTTTAGGTGAACAGCAGAATTTCTTTGACAAAGTCTATAGCGTACATGTACTAATGTGGTAAAGATAAAAATATATCAGTTACATCTTCAGAAACATGTTCAACGATATTTTCACAGTGAATAATGATGGTATTGTTCCAGAGTTTGTAAACCTACCTCATTTCATTAGTCATCGAGACTTAATACTGAACGACATGAAAAAATGTTTTAGTTCTATTTTCCGTGCAGTGAATATGTAATTCAACTTTTCTAACATTTCTACAGCTCTATCCTACACTCATTTTCAGCGTGCGTCGTTGATGTTGAAAATTTTAAGATATGTCCCAAATTTACAAGCCTTTTTCAAACCCTACTGATTCTTGTGGTTTGGGTGTTTTATTTATAACTTCACTCTATTCTAGATCTCAAAATGATATCATGCACTTTTTTAAAAAAATCTGAGTAAATTGAGTAAAAATATTAAGAGGAGGAAACGTTTGCAGCGCATTCCCAACTATTTCCTTAATGATTTCCTCGGAAAGAGCAATGTATGCTCATAAATAGCTCAGGTCTTATTTTCGTTGAACTCTCTGAATTTTCGAAAACTGCAAAAGGCAGACTAATACAAGAAATTTTGTGCTGTTGCTGCTCCCCTAGTTTATTTGTGTAATATCGGAAGGTTGTAACAGCAGTAATTTTGAGTCAAAGGAACGATTCTTTTTGGTAACGACACAACTACATAAAAAGTTGAACTATGCAAATAGTTTAAGTCTCATTGCATTAATCATTTGATAAAATTCGTGCAAATATTTCATGCTTGAAATGCGAAAAAACCTTTTAATTTACACTGTTGTTTTCGATGCTGTAAATATTAGTAATTAGTGAGTACCAAGGCTCACATACAATACAATACAAACTGTTAACGTAAACTACACAAAGCTGATACTGGCAACGACAAGTATAATCCATTGCATATCCTAACAATGTAATGTCTGAATCGACTTCAAGAGTTTTAAAACATTTTCCTTGGTTAGTCGGTTCTTGCAGAAAAATGTGAGAGGGGCCCTGAGAAGACATGTCTGGGGCGAAATCCAGGGGGGGCCCCATATTTCAAATAAATCACCAAATCCTCACCAATACATAATTTCAATAAAACAATAAATTCCTCTAAGCAACAGAAGTAACGTATAGCGGTAATGTGAATGAGAAGTAAATATGTTTTTTTGTTTTGAATTACTAAATAATTTGGGACTTCAAATAAAGTTGGGGCCTGCGGCAAGTTTTTCCACCTATCCCCGTTCATTCTGAGTGTCTCCAAAAAAAATAGAAAAAGCGCAAGAGGACCATGTGCAAGTTTCGAATCACTCCTATAATGTAATAAAGATTGCACACAAGTGAAGTCCTTTATCACAAGGTGTGATTTGGATGTATTTGTTGATAACAACCTCTGAACCAATAGTAGACAAAATTGTAAATAAATTATTTCTTATTTTCATGAAACGATCATCAAAAAATATGGTCTAGTAATTATGCATCTTGAAGTAAAACTATGTACGCAACTTAAATTATTTTAGATACAAATTGATAACTTAAATTTATTATACAAATAAACATTTCAGAACAGAATTACGAAAGAATAAAGTATAAGAAATTTCTTGTCTCTCCTGAAAACTTTCCATTTTGACGGATGAGATATTGTTCCTATTCACTATCAGCATCATTTCCCACCAGTGTATAAATTAGACGACAATACATCCTAGTGTAAGCAGTGATATATTGGATATCTCCCATATCTAACCTCCTTGGATGAACAATTGCAATGACGAAATGCTTACTCCAGTACGTCTTGCAAACTCCACTCGTGGTTCACTGTCTTGTAAGGTTCCACGTTTTCCGTCGTTCAAACACAAAAGACCCAATCAGTAACTCATTTGTTTAATCGCTAAGACAACTACGTACATTTGTATCTTCTGTACAAATAAACATTTATTTCTCGACTGATCAACGTATTAAAGTAGGGTAAAGAAGAAAAATTGTGCTTGTTCCTAAACCAGAAAAAATGTGTGCAAAATAGCGTATGCCTCCACAAAACTCCAAATTTGTATTACTTTTTCGTTGTTTTCTCGAATTCCTCAAAATCAAGCGTTTAATCAAAACGTTTGTATTATAAAAAATAGAGTATTACAATTGCGTCAATTGAGTACCAATACTTTAACATTTCATCGAGTGTTCTTGTAGAAACGCAACGTTCAAAAACACCAGTTTTTTACTCTTTCCAAAAGCATTTATTTTCTATCCATAACAGTAAAACATTACACATTATTTAAAGGTCTAATTTTGAAAATTTCATTAAGAAATTATTTCCAAATTGCGGTTGTAGGAAGATACTGAAAATGTTAAAACTTTGCACTTTTCGAAAATTCAGAATTAAACTAAAATCGAGCTTGGGCCTTTTTAAGCGTGTTTTGTATTAGCCCAGAGAAGAATTTTAAAAAACTCGGTCAATTTTTGATAAATTTTGCTTAACATTTAAATATGTCATGACGGGCACTAAATCCATAGATTTTAATTTGGATGATGACCCCTTTGGACGATTTAGCCGCTAGCGATATTTGTAGACTGACATACTACAACAGACGTTTTGCTGCAAACCAATTTTCTGTTATCAAGAATTCACAAAACGTTGATTCTGACTACTAAACGTATTAGTCGAAGTTATTTCGTACAGACATGAGTAAGAATTATCCACGGTTTCGGTAGGTCGGGGTAATTTTGGTTTCAAAATAGTTTTTCTGTTGATAAATCATCCTTTTTCGCAGCATTAATAAAATACATTTTCTTTTCAACGTATGTTGTATTGAGAAAGTAATTAATGGTACTGAAACAGCACGTACTTTCTCGCCCGTATTTTCACGCAAAATTACACGAAACGTATTCAAATTTTTGAAAAATTGTACTATTTCAAAATCTATCTTCAAGAAATAGATTTCATTAAGAAAAAACTCTATCTTTAATGTTTTAGTTGTAAGAAGACTCTGAAAACATTTTGAACTTCTGGAATTTTCGAAAAATCAGGGTATTTAACAAACCTGAGACCTACGCCATTATTTTAAGCGTCCTTCACACTATCCAACAACATTTAATAAAAAACGAAGCCATTTATTATTAATTTTGAAAATATACCTGAGATTTCATGTAATGTGTACCCCCCCTTCAAAAAAAATTAAAATATCGGTTTCAAATTCAAGATCGATTGGGGAATATCAATTTTGGTGATAATCGGCTGAACGGTTTAGCCGTTGTTTACAGAGGCACGAAACGGACAGACAGGCGTTTTGCCGTTATTCGATTTTTCTGAATTAAGGACCTCAAAACATGGATTCTGGCTATCCCACGGGATAAAAGATTTGTTTCTTAATTTATTAACTGGATTTCTCCACGTTTTCATTACCAGGGCCCTATAATAAGAGTTTTCTCCCGAAAATTCGCCGTTTTTCTCGCAGCATTACATAACTTCCTCTCTACTCCGTAGCGAGAAAGTAAATAGAAAGAAGTAAAATATTTTGCATATAAGCGTAGGCAATCAATTGAGAGATTCTTCCATCAATTTGCAATTTGGTTGAGTATTATTCCTCACTGTGATAAGTGCTTATATTGCGTTCATTTGCTAGTTTTGACATCGTCATTTATTGATTGATGTTTCGTCAATGTGAATGTGAAATTGAATGGATTGATTTGATTTTCTCGTGTTTCCTGGCGCGTCAACTGCTTTGGTCATTAGTCCCGTTAGTTTAGTACATGTTTTTTCGCGGGAGATGACGGTGATCTTCCCCCGCTAGATGGCAAGATCCAGCGCCGACCTACCGTCGGCTAATGAGGTTTCCCCCTAATCAGGACTCTCCCACCATCGGGGCACCGCCCAAGTCGGGACAATCTCTAAGCTCCCGACCGGTCTCCCGGAATGTGTGCTAGTGTAGTGCATGTTAGTGCGTTTGTGTAAGGGGAGAGGATAGGACAAGGAAGAGGAAGGACAGATCGCGCGCGGTCCGTGGCCCGTTTGGTAGGGTACTGCTCCGGCATTCGCCTGGTGTTGATCGGAGAAACCACGGAAAACTACCGATCAGAGCAACCGGCCGCTAGAATTCTCCTCCAGGCAGCGACTGAATTCGATCTAGCTGGAAAGCTAGTGTTGAAAATCCTGCCTCTGTGGGGAGTGGAAACTAGGACCTCCCCTTCAGAGGCGCTGCAGTGACATCAGTTGATGCACTGCACTGCACTGCAGCTACCGCTCCCGGTGAAATCGAATGGAAATTAAGTGCAATGATACCGTGAATCTCAGTGCTTTCCAAAATAAGGTATTTAGATATTTATTTAGTCAAAAACAGCAAAAAACTATATGAGACTTATGGGGGAGAAAATCATAGATATGCGTTCCTTGTGCGCACAATTTCCGTAATGCTGATAATCCAGTATTTAGAGAATCTTTAATTTTCTTATCTGGCCATTATATTCATTACCTTTTAAAATAAATATTTGTGTATTCTAAACTACTACGTTCTTCCACTGCCTTGAACTTGGATTCTGTAACTTACATTAACACGTTGAACCGAGAATTTCCGAGTCTCTTCAGAAGGAGAATTAATTTAGTTAGAAAATTTAATATCTGGGTCGAAAATCATAAAGCAATGACGAATCTTCTTCTCCCGACCAGTAGAGTACCTGGTTCATCGTATTCAATCACTTATTAATGGGATGACGTAACACAATCCGTCCTCCAACGTCCGAAGTAGCAGTTTTCAAAGCAGGGTAACATGCAAACTCTACCTACAAAGGCAAAGACAATTCTAATGATAAATTAATTCGGCACGCCCGGTTAGGAGTTTGATAATATACAAAATTAGAGGTATTGTCAATTCGGGTTTGCAACGGACCTCCTTGTAGGAGGGCAGTTCACCATTGCTAAGTTACTCCTCACTCTTTCACTTAGTGAGCACTTAGTTCACTTCATGGCATCCTTTTCTATTTCAATGAAATTAATTACAAATATTTTTCCATATTTCTCCCGACTACCGCAAGACCTTAAAATTTAAGTCTTTAATTCAAACGGTAACAAGAAATATGATTTTTTCTATAGCCATCTCTATACAGTAATGAATCTTTCATATATTTGTTATAATGACTGAGTAAAGTATGTGTTTTAAATAGGCCTGCTAGCTGTCCTCTTTTTCCCGTACGTGTCCTCTTTTCACGCCCGTTTCTTTTGTCAATATGTCAATGTCAATCATGCAATATGGGATCAGCCATCTTGTAATCTTATATCAAGCTGCTGTGAAGACTCCGATTTAAACGCAATGCCAGCTGTCAGCGATCAGCTGAGACGTGACAATCCAACTGGGAGCTTCGTTATTACTTTTTTAATCCGAATCTTCCGATTAGCTAACCACGCCCCACCTGACCATTTGTTTTAATCGGTATGTACGCCGGTCTTCGTTATTACAGTACCGGCAGAGTTTAAGCGACTCTGCCAGTTCTCTCGCCACGTGCTGTGGTGCGCCACGTGACCTGCTCTGAATCAATCAGCTTGCCAGAATTTGTTTACTTTCGCACTGCCAAAGTTCAGCGTCGCCGCTCATCTCACTCACACGAAGTCGTGAAGACAATAAGGTTCGGCTTTGACAAAAGTTATGAACATGATATCAAGACGTGTCATAGCCCGTCAGTAAGTGTTAATGTTTCGATATTTAATTTATCTGTGATGTAGGTGGTGCCATGTGCTTTCTTCCGCCTTCCTGGAACAATAAACAGTTGAAGGCAAAAGCTCTCAGCACCGATGTCAACATTCCAAATATTAAAATCTTTGCGATACAGAAGCTAAAGGTAGTTGGTTTCAAAGTCGAGAAATTCTCTTCGGGTTTATTCTCAATAATATCTGAAGAAATCACTAAGGCAGGCCCAGGTCCTTAAACTCCTGAGAAAGATAAGAGGACCTATAATAGCGGCGAACGCAAAACTATCGAAAAAGTTGCGAAATGTAAGGGGAAGGAGGTTTTGTTCCTCCATTGAATAACGATTTAGATCGGGCTTCAGCGTATACTGGAACTACTATTTTGAAAACACGTACAATAGAGGCATCTAGTGATGCTACTGAATGGCATAGACTTTCTCGAATGACGTAGACTTTGTTTGGTCTGGACAAGCTATTCTGACTTGACACATATTCTGCCGGTTACCATCTATCGCCGCACAAAGAACATTTTTTTAAACTTTTCTCAATTTTTGGGTTTCCGAATAGTAGAAAAAAAATATTAAAGAAGAGTAAAACCTCGTTCTAAATGGCAATTTTTTTTAACAAATTTGGTGCCGTTCTAAGACAATGACGTTTAAGCGTTATTGTAAATGCGAAATTTGAAGCTCTTTTTCACAAAAATTGAGTTTTCGACAAACTTCATTTAAAGTAATTTGAAGCACTTCCACTCGCAAGTGCAATAATGTGTACAAATCGCTGTAAGTGTGCATATTAACGCCGTGAAAGATATGTGAGAAAGATTACATTTGTGTAATTTTTGAAAAAAGAATACAGCAAGTCAATTTGTGTCATCTTAAACAGTGCAATTAGCACGATAGCCATTGGGAACATTTGAAGAAAAAAAGTGGAGTCGTTTTTGAGCAAATAGCGTTTGAAGGAAACGTTTCTTATTTTCAAAAAGCTTTATAAGAATAATTTAAAGAAGTTGTATCTTAATTAAAATACTGTGAAGAAATCCCTGTTAATGTAAATATAACTTCGTGAGAGGCTAGACAAAAAAACTTACATTTTTGTAGTTTTTGAAAAAAGAAAAGAATAGAGCAAAATATCGTTTATGTCCTCTGATAGTGTACATTTAGAACTATTTCCACCAAAAAATAAAGAAGAAATTTGAAGTACATTTTTAGAAAATCTTGTTTTTGTTATTTTTTACAGTTGCAGATATTGCATGCAATATCGCGCAAAAAACACTAAATGTTTCAAAAAATGTACATTAACGTATTGAAATAACGAGTAATAAGTATAATAAAAGTATGGAGAACAAATTTGATTTGAAGGAAAAACCTCTTATATTGAATTTTGTATTGTAGGAAGACGCAAAAATTCAAACGTTTGGCATTTTCGGAAATCCAGAGTTAACAGTGAAAATCGCAACTATCGGAACACCTTTATAAGTTTGTTTTCCTCTATTCTTACAAGAAACTTAAAGAAAAAATTTGGAGCCTTTTTGAGAAAATTTTGTAAATGAAAAATATAAAGTAACCCCAAAAATTAATTGTTTTCAAAACAGCTGAGCTTTGACTCAGGCCAGATGGTCAGGAGGTTTCTTCAATTTGGAAAAAATCCTATGCATAGTTTATACGCAGTGTTGTTCTCATACACCGAACACACAGGCAGATGCACAGTCAGACGGATGGTCGGGCAGACAGACAGACCACAGCTTTTCGGTATCAGGGGAACCCAAAACTTGTATTTCCGTTGAAATTTCGAAATTGATTTACCGCAGCATTACATAACTTTCTCTATACTACGTATATTACTCCATGTATACATACATATACGAGAAAATATATGTATGACCCTTTACAATCTCCAGAAACGCCCGGTAACATTCAAGGAAACCAATTTATCGTACTTCATGTAATAATATTTTTTACATACCATATTCAACAGATTTTTCACTTCAGACAAACGAACTCAGTATGCTTCCCACGTCAATAAACTAACCAGTCATGCATAACAAAATGTGAGGGACAATTTTAAAACACAAATCGATGACGGAACAATTCATGAAAGATGTACTGGAAGCAAAATACAATTAGATATAAAGGAAAAAGTTGTAAATTGAGAGCACAAATATTAGTAATGAATCATTTCCTGAAATTGAATATTCCTTTACTCTTAATCGATGATTGAATAATTTGTCTTTTATTTTGATTTTCCAGAGGTTGGCATCACTTGAAAGAGTAGTGGCCGACTTTGTAACTAATACGCCCACTCCGTTCACATTTCTTCAATCCATCGGTCAAAAAAGTTGCGCTGTTATTACTTGATTTCTAAACCATATTTTCTCAATAAAATAAGTTCCAATGAAAAGTATACGTAACGATTGGGACTATTTGTATGGAAGTGAAAAATATTGATTAAATTCTATCGATACAGGAGTTGGTATATTTGTTTTAGAAGAGCTAATTTAGCACATTTTTTGTGTAGATAAATTTTCTTCTCTGAAATGACTGTCCTCTTTTTTAAAAAATTACATCTAGCAGCCCAAAGGTTTAAAGGTTATTATTTATTTAGTCTTCATAGTTTCGTGACATGAAAAAGTATCAAAACGTCCTCATATTATGTAAATTTGTACTCAGAAACGTGAAAAGACCGTAATACGAGGTCATCTGGTTAAATGATTCACTGTATCCCCGATCGCATATCGCAAAGATTGAGCCACTGAAACAAGATAGAATCTTCTTGTGTTTTTTGTTTGTTGTTGTTTTGCACATTATTTCTTTGGTTTAAGTACATGCTGCGAAAAAATATTTTCAGATAGAACGTCTACCTAACGAATAAAAAATGAAAATCAGAGTTTGTCACAATGAAATGTGCTACCGATACGACATTAGAGGTACAATTTGGTAGTTTTCGCGGCGCGCAATTCGGATTCAGTTGAGAGGAAGTAAGAGTTTGAACTGTTTTTTTTTTAATATTATTCCTTAGGTAAAATCGTGAAGAATCATCGTGAACAATTTGAAGGACATCTACCGTTTCAAACAAGAAAATTCTGCAAAAAAATACGCCCAAGTCAGAGGTTCGCGCGCTTTCTAGTGGATCGAGACGGTAACGTGCCACTCGGCAACACCGCGCGAGTAGCGTGCTTCATTCAAACCGAGTGACAAATCCTCAGTAAAAGGTTTAAAACCAGTGTTGCCAGATTTCGCAATTTCCGCATTTTCTTCCGCGTATTTAAGGTTCAATCCGTAATCTGCGCCGATGGGCACAAATTTCGCAACTTTCCTTCGACGATTAAAACAACCATTTATGATTCAATTATATTCTTTTTTTTCGAAATGTTTCACTTTTTTATATTATTTCGAATGAAAGAAACGAAAATAATATACAGCATTGGCTAATGAAATAGTCAAGGTAGATCAACTTCAACTGTCAAGCTTCATGGTCATTTCGGTTTCGCTGTGTTAATGCGGAAAATTTCGTATTTGCGCAGTCCCGATTTCTCATTCGGCATCTGGCAACACTGGTCCTTATGCCCCTCTCGGTCCTCTGTGCGCAAAGAGATCCTCACTTCTGGAAAAATTTGCCTTTGATGTGAACATGATTTTCAGCTGAAAGTTGATGGATACAGAGAAATCTACGACTTTAATGAAACACGTTATTTCTTTTGTTTAAGTACATGCTGCAAAAAACTATTTTCAGATAGAACATCTATCTACAGAATAAAAAAAACAGCGGGTCACAATGAAATGTGCTAGATACATTAGCGGTACAATTTGGTAGTTTTCGCGGCGCGCAATTCGGTTTTAGTTTCAGAGAGGAGGGAGAGTATGAACTGATTTTTTAGGTAGAATCATGAAGAATCATTGTGTGCAATTTGAAGTACATGTACCTTTTAAACAGAAGAATTCTTCCTAGGCAATCAACATCTAAATGAATCACTTCGATACTTGATTGAATAGATTATCCGGGATGAGCCGTGTCTCTGTCGCGGTAGGGTCGTCGTGGCGCGGCTCATCCCGGATAGCTTAGACTCTGATACTTCACTCTATGAGCAAAAGAGTTACCTTGAGAGATCATAGATTTTTTTAATACATTTGGTCCAGTATCAGTTTTGTAGTGTGCCGTATATCAACTTTGTAGCTTTCACTCCGGATAAACCATGATTTGATTAGAAAATTATTCCTATTTTCTGTTCTGTTATACGAGATAGACTGCTGGCCAGCTAAAAAGCCGAACTAACGGGACAACTTTTGAAAAATGTCACTGTCGGATGAGAACATACATTTATACTCGATTTAGGGTAGTTTCGATTCGTTTTATGTTGGCAAAAGTTGTTGCCAACCGTCACACAATACCCTGAATTACCTTCAAGCGGTAGGGACATTTTTTAAAATTTAAGTTTGCAATGAAACAATGACTACTTCCGTAGATACCGCCAACATTCAAAGCCATCCAAGTGAAATTGTGTTAGTTTACGAGTGTTGCTAAAGATTAAGCGGTAGGGACATTTTTTAAAATTTAAGTTTGCAATGAAACAATGACTACTTCCGTAGATACCGCCAACATTCTAAGCCATCCAAGTGAAATGATTATTGTACTAGGCGTTTTTGAGTTTTATTTCTTATTTTCCAATTGTTTTCAAGAAATTGTGTTAGTTTACGAGTGTTCTAAAGATTTGCATTTTGCGTTTTGGTGCTCTTCGTTCTTTGCGTTTTATCGTTCAATTTATTTATTTAGTAGTACTAGGCGTTTTTGAGTTTTATTTCTTATTTTCCAATTGTTTTCTTTAGTAATAATAATAAAGTTAATTGAAATAGTTATAGTAGTTCATTATTTGTTGTTGTTAAGTGTCCCTTTAGTATTTCTTGTTTTAAATTAATTATATTATATTTATTATTATTTTTTAATTATAACTGGAAAAAATGGTAATCCTAACAACATCGGGTTTACTTAATACTGAACCTTTGAAGATAACACGTTTTAAATTGAAAACATAAATTAAATGGATGTATTTGCATTGATATTGACATAACTGGACTATTAGGAACATTTCATTAGATCACTTAAAAACTACCATGTATATCACGTTAATTAACTTCAATAATTGTGGTATTTATTTGCGTTCAATAAAACTCATTACTACCACTTCAAAACGCGAAGAAACTGTTGACACACATCTCAAAAGCATTAATAACATAGAAGTGTGACCGCAGATAACTTTTGAGGTTGTATTTTTCATTTGCACTTGACACTTTTTAACACTTCTTAAGCTCGCAATAGTTGATAATGATAATTCTTTATTAACTTAATAATTATGCACAGAGTTAATATTCGGTTATAGATCTCTTTTTAATTCCACCGAAAAACGAAACATGTATTATTGAACAGTGGACAAGACTCGAGACCGCGCGAGGATTGTGAATGAGACAACAAACAAAACAAAAGCGAGAGACTTGATTAGAGTTATAGTTTCATAAGTTGGCTATTCCGACAGGAAATCTTTCAAGCTGCCATATTGCGAATTTAGTGCGGCCTGATACACGGCCTGGAGTCTATATAGGAAATTGGCATTGCCTTTCACTCCACATGCATGCACATCTTACATAAGATTCAAACCTTAACAAAGGTCAACGGCCCTATCAGTTCAGCTTCTGCGTTGGGCATTCAATACACAAAAGGCATTAGAATATATATTTTTTCGAGACATTAAAGGGGCTGAATTGATAAAGGTTATTTAGGATGCGATTTGTGAAAGTGACATTTTATTTTGCGAGTAGAAATAGCAGTATTACGAGCAAAATGAAATAACTTTTATCTTGTGTGTCATCACTACGTTTGGACTGCCTTACTCATTTTCATTTTCATTCAAGTATACAATGAATGGATGAAATTATTTTGTTTTCTTTGTTGCAGTCACAGTTTTGTCTCAACATCTGAGCATCACTTTTATAACTAGTACTAAAAATTGATCTTTTCCCACGTCTTGTATGCCCTAAAAGTAACACATGTTACTAGTGGCTGTCTAAAAATACTTTTTTTCTGGTGTTAAAATCAACCGTTCATGGTATAGAAGGGAAGACAAGCTCTGCTCAAATAAAATTATTAGTTAGTTGGGGTCTCCATCCATGGGGAATATTCTAAAAAAGTCATAAAACTGTGATATTGATCATGCTATTGAGAAGATACCGATATTAGTATATATTTATAATTTTTGCGACAGTTCTACATTGTGTTACTCATGCAGTATTATAACTTAATATAATGTAACAGATCCAACGCCACGACAAGCAAATGTCTACGCTATTACGAAGTACTATATATCCATTTTCGTCTATATTCCTATATTCCTATTTTGAATGTCTTCTTCTGTGATGCCTGACACTCTAAGGTCCTTTTTAATTTCCTTGATCCATTTTATGGTGTCAATTGCCGCTATACTCTATTCTCATAAAATGTAAATATTTGTTTGGTAATAAAGATGAGGATTCTTTCTTTTGATGTGTCCATAAATATTTAGTTACGTTTCGGATATCATTCTGAATATATTTTGTCTGAATATAATTGATTTATTTTTTGTTTCTGAGCAGTACTGCTCGACTATGAATTTTGGATAAAGAATTTTCCTGATGATTTTGCATTTATATATCAATTTTATTAGTTGTCTTGATTCCGTTAAATTCATATATAAAATAAAAAAATGGAAAGTTACTTTTTTTTCAACATTTTGATAGGACCGCTCAGAATTTCTAGAATATCATACACTCGAAGGTATCATTGCTTTCAACGACTTGGAAATATTGTTCAATTTATGTTGCCTTCATCATCAAATTGTAGCATAAACGTATCAAGATAGAGATTATTTAATGGGATTAATTCCGGTGAAAGAAATATACACAAGTGGTATCTTTAGAAATACATAATTTTAAACATATTTCAATTTAGTTTAAATTAAAATTTTTTTTCCGTAAATAAAATTACACTTTAAAACATTTGCCTTGCCTCTACTCAGTGGACGATCTAAGGAACTTCAGGTTAGCAATAATCAAATGTTTTCCTTAATATTAAATGAAATAAAAGATAATTTTTCACATTAGGTCAACATATTATTTTCATAAATGTCAATGAATAAATTATTTTCAACGTTTGTATTTATGATATGACATTTAATGTTTAAACACTGTATTCAAAGTTTCTAAAATGATAAATATCAGAAATTATCATAATTAAATTCTATCATCTCCACAAAAACTTGTGTAATAAATACGTTATTCAACATCGTTAAAAATAATGTGAAATTGAATAGGGAATAAACACATTAAAAAGGTTCGTGTTCACGTTATGTGCAAATTACTCGACTCTATTGTTAAAGTCGATATCTTTTATTGTATTGTTGACAGCATTTGACGAGATAAAAAGCTTAGTTGTTCGAGACTTACAAAGAAAATAGAACATCAGAAGCTGTTATAGGTAGTTTCCGCAATTAATTAAAGACGATAAGTATGTTTTAGCTGTGAGATTTTTTAATATGGTCAATAGTAAAACGATTCAAACATTTTTTTATGAATTTGAAGATCCCTGTTGCTGTAAATCTTTCAAAAAATTGTTTTATTATTATTTCAAGACATTCCGCCACTATTATTTCAAGACATCCATGTCGCCACATCAGGCCTTGAAGCATTGTTCTATTTTGTATTTAACAATTGTTCCTGTTTAAAAACGTTAATTGATAAAAATGTTTGTCTTTAATTATTTGTAGAACCATCTGTAATAATAACATAAAATCAACAGGCTACTTTTAGCCTAGAGTTATTATTTTTAACATCAGAATTAAAGATGATTTCACTGCAACGTGAATAACCACCAGGGTTTCCAATAATCATAACATCTTTAACAAAACGTAGCAGGCAACTGTGAACTTCAAGAACGTTGTTAAAAATGGTAAGGAATACAGGAAAAATCTAATTTATTGCGATTCGCTTTTATTTGAGATTTTAAAGTTTTCAGTAAATTTAAATGTTATAAACAATGCATTAAGTATATCTTTTATTTTTTGAGTGCTGGGAAACATACCTCAAATTTTTCGGGTGATATAATGTCAAAAAATTATTATGCTTAAATTATACTTCTGGAAATGCTTCTCAGACAAACAAGAGGGATTTAAATTTTTTTTTAATATCAAAATGTCTTTGAAAAGGCCTAGAGGCGGAAATTGTGTAATATACAAATTAGCAAAGTAATGTGCTTTCCTCCGATTAATATAGCATTTTCATTACATAGACAACGTAACATCAGATTATTATGAAATGAAATAATTAAAATGCACAAATAAATAAAATTGATACTAAACTATAATAATTTTGTGTGTATTTAATGGATGCATTGAATTTGATAATGCAAAATATATACTTGTAGAAACAAAAAAAATATAATTGCAACATTATTATTATTTTATTCAATAAATTTCCTTCGATTTGGCTAAAAAACAACTGGGGAGGCTATTAATATAACAGATTGAACTAATCGCGAAGGAACATTGCAAACGTTATCATTTTAATTTATAAATCAATAGTTCTTATTTTTTCTCTAATTCAAAAACATTTACTATCGATGCAACTACAATCAGCATTCCATAGTTCGATATTATTATTACTGTTTCCTTAATCTTTTTACATTAATGTTAAACAATCAATTTTCTGAAAGAATGTGGTGGAAGATGGCATGTAAAACACGTTTTGTTTACTTTCACAACTTATTGCCTCTCATATCGAATCTCAAAACGTTAACGATTACGAGAAAAGTTATCTACAGCCAACAACAAGCTTAAATACATATAATAGAAACATTTCACTTCAACATAAGATAATTTGGAGGTTACGTATAATAGTGTATGGAATCTGTTAAATACTTATCTGTTCGAGGAAACACGTAGCTCATATCTGCTCAGTGAAGAAATCTTGATATCACTCACTTCACTAAAACGAAACATAGTCTGTAGTCCGCAGAAGCAATAGCAGAATTTTCAATTCCCCTAAACCCTGTTCTCGCCTGGCAATCAGAACCAACAACGAATTACGGCGTCAGCATTATGATTTCGCCTGTGGGAGACAATGTGAACTAGGTTCGTAAGAACGCCGCGTTGCCAAAGTGCCCACATGACTCATGCATGTACCCTTACTCATGTATTTACACCATGGCATTTACCCTTGCATTCCATAATTAAGTATTTTTCCATCAAAATTAACTCGTTCTACGAGGTAATTTTACAAAACAGGATAATTGTCTTGTCTCTACGTGCGAATGAGACAAATTATATTCCATCATATCAAACATTGTATTATTATCTTGAGCCATTGAAGATGAGAAGCCGGTTTTGAATTATTTCTTGAAGATATGAGACCCAAATTTCGCAAACTTCGCAGTACTTCATTCAAATGCAAAAGTATTTTGATAACTAATGAAATAATCTGGTTTTAAAGACAACCATTAGAATTAGCAGATACGGAGAATATGTCCAAATGGATGTAATATTTCCATATAGAGATGTCGAGAATGACGTCACAACGTTTGGCGGGAAAGTATTAGGCGGGAACCTCTGCAATGCGCGTAAGCGATTCCTACAGAATTACTAAGTTTTTTACTAGTATACAGTTACTGAGGTTTCGTCAAATTGGATATAAAAAATCCGATTTAAAAAAAAATTAATCAAAACATATGAAGTTGCTACCTTTTCTTTTTGAAAACTGTTCGAGGTAAATTCTGCTTTATAATAAAATGAAATGTATGAAACATTTGGTTCCACGTGCTGTTTCATAGGTTATGAAAAGTACCAACGAATTTCGAGCCCCTGTGCTGTTCGGGTAGAAGTGACTACTTCCGTATATTTTTATAAACTGTCGGCATTTAAACTTTTAAGAAAATCGTTTTAATTATTATCATTGAGAGAAATATTATGTACATTAAACTTAAATAATTGTTCGGAAAAATCCAGAAAGTTCATAAATACTCTCCAAAATGTTTGTAAATTTTCACGGAGTGAAGGAACTTTCAACACTAAGTTAACCATAATTTAATATAATTTAACTATTAATTTTACAATGTTTTAAATGTACTTTGCTTTTACACAAATCGTTTTGAATAAAATGGCTTAGATTTTACAAAAGTAGCTTTGAAAATCCACAAAATTGTAGGGCTCATACATATTATGATTATGTTTGTACAACACGCTCAGGCTATGCAAGTAAATGACAGCTTATTTATAGAGGGCTATATTCTTTACTGGGTTGTTTATATTTTAGAAAAATGTGGAAAATCTACATCCTTTTTCACGTGAAATATCTGATAATGACAGAAAAATGTTTAGACGTGTGAATTGCGAATTACGAAGATGAGTGGAATCTGTAATCTACTATTGACTTGAAATAATTATAATTTTTTTTTTTGCTTCAAAGCAGAAATCTTTTGTCCTCTTTGTTCTGAGGGTGTTATATTTTTACATTCCTGATTTTTGGGAACGGTAGGACATAAAAGGGCTTACTCTCAATCCTGGCCCCCTTTGCGCCAGTCCACTATCGGACACAACTTGGTTATCGTGAAAATACAAGTTTATTTAAAGAAAAAAATAACATCTTACTGCTAGAAAGTGTACCTAAACAAAACAAAAAACGTTCTTAAACCATTCTAGGTAGTGGAAAACCTCCAAAGAGGAATGATTATGACGTTTTAATAGAAAATCGACGCTTATGTCGTGTTTTATCCATAAGCTCACGGCTTGGAGCAGCCCGCCGCCGCTTGCCACCCAGAAACGACGGTGCTGCCCTCCCAACTACTAAAAGTCACGTGTTCTGAACCTCTCTATTTCAATATTTTTAAAAATGAAATAAAGTAATTAAACGAATACGGAACTTTACCTTGTGACATTACTTTTAAAATGTAATTACCAAATACTTTTTGGGTGTTATTTTATTAGAATTATGAATATTAAAATCATTAAATATTGTATGCTCAGTAACGCAGGATTACTCCAGAAGAAAGCGCTCAACGCCCAACAAGGCTAGAGTCCCTGTATCCAGGGACTCTAAACAAGGGTTAATAGACGCGTTGCATCAACAACCACGCAACGAATTTAAAAAAATAAACTGAAAAGTGCCTCCCTTTTCTACGGTTTTCTGCACCTTCAATGGCAACTTACGAACAATGTTACTGCCGCATGGGCATGTGTACTTAAAAGCGACATAGGGTATATTCATTTCTTTTTGTGTCGAAATAGTTGTCGCCAAAATTATCAGAACTGTCAAATGTATGTCGTAATAATGCGGAAGTTACTTATTTTTGATTTGTATGCAACAAAAATACGGCGACTTTCCAAGATTCTGCCCACATTCAAATCGTGCACCTGGATTTTCATCGTTTGCTATGGCTTCCAGTGACTACCGGTTTTATTTCCATAATTTTATATTTGTGTATTTTAATTATTTCACATCTTGCAGTGTTTTTTTATGTTACTTAGTATATTTCCATCTGTTTACGTTAAACTAGTTTAACCCGAGAGCACATACGGAATGAGTTGGATGTGTCTTCAATGGTTTCTGTTTCTAGGAATACCCTCGTAAATCCTGGGCAGGGTTGCCATCTGTTCTCCTTTTGGAAGACTTGTCCTCCCTCCTTTTTAGATTTACATGGATTGTCCTCCTTTTAGTTCTGTTGAATTGAAAATAATACTCACATAATACTGAAGTGGTTTACTTCATTAAAGGGACTTCACGTCTTGAATATGTACATTTTTTTTTTTCAAGTAAATTGCAAATAGAAAATAGATCAAAAATTCAAATTCATTCAAAGATCAAAATTTCAAAATTCAAAATTTATTGCTTGTTTATCCTTGAAAATAGATTTTATTACATGGGAGTTTTTTTTCTCCCTTTCAAAATTCAAAATTTAAGTAGTATATGACTTAGTGTAGGGATCACAAAATTTTGAAAATGTGCACACAATTCACTTTTCCCCATAGCACATCATACGCAGTTTTTAACTGTTTTTTTGACGTAAAATAAAAAAATAAAAAGATCATTAGACTTATTGAGATATAAAACTTATTTATGGTTATTGTTTGATGGATAATGAAGGTGAGTGCGAGAGCGAAGTTATACAATTGGAAGCTTCCATTTTTAATGACGCAGCCTAATAAGTCCGCACGATTTTTAAAAACTATTAATAGTTTGAAATTCTTTAGTACATTGTCTATACATTGTGAAGTATAAAAATGTAAAATGTCCTCCTCTGAGGAAAAAACATTTTTGGTAACCCTGCTCCTGGGTGATTTTCCTGCTATGTACTTTTCGTACAGATGTACTACTGAGATATACTCTTTGTACTACTGGTTTATTTTTTTATTGCAGACGGCAGAATTAAGAACTACTGTTGTTTTGAAAGTCAGGCCGAACCAAAGATTTCATAAACACACAAAATAGTTATAAGATCTTTGACCCGAACATATCCGATAGTGCACGAATAGCGTCGATGCCACGAATAGTCCGAAATCTAACAGTATGTTACCAATGCTGACGCCAGCTATATGATTTCATTGCTCTGAAAAATGTATTTCAAATTGAATAGGCATAAATAAGTAGAATATGGAAACGAAAAAACATATCTGACTCAAGAACAATCCCAAAAGAGTGGTTCGTGAAGCATATTGTGTGGTATCTGGCAATGTAGTAGAATGTTTTGCTAGTTTGTATGTTTAGGAGGGAACAATTACAATAAATCATCGTATGCTAAACGTCTTTTCAATAAATAGTGTATTACCTCATTCAATTGCTCTTTCATGCACTCCCGTATTCATCTCTTGCGATGCTCTTCTACCAGTCGTCTGCCAGAACCATCTTCACGAACCAGTTAACGACGGTTGCTCCCCCACCTTGCTCTATGTTCCCAGAGCCCCACCGTGCGCGGTTTCAATTGGTGAGCAGGCTCTGCGTCGCTATCAAAAGGAACGCCGTCCCTGTTCCTATATTCCGCCTCTTGTGGGTCTCGCGCTCGCAGTAAATGAGTACAAAAACACGTGGCTTGGGGCTGAAGGTGAAAAATATGCGACATTCGTTGCCGAAAGACACGACCTCCACCGCCTCTACTCAACTTGGCAAGAGGAGCAGAAAAACGAAAACATTCCTCATGTTTCTTGGATTTTTAATGACATACTCGTTTCTGTGTATGATTTTTTCTTTTGGATTTGCAGACTTTTTTTTTTACAGAAACGTACATAGTAAAATCGAAAACCTCACTACCAGAAAATGTTTTGAAAACAATGGAAAATCTAGACGTTTAGAGTTGTAAAATAAAAGTACTGTACTAATTAACCCAGATGGAATATATCTGCCTGAAAATACTTTCAATGAAATGACGTTGATATATTTTCAATAAAATATGACATTATGGAAATTATTTTCTCGTATGATAATAATAATTTCTAATAAGATAATTTTCTCATAATAATATCTGAATGTTAGACGTTTCATAAACATATACATTTTATAAGCAAGCAACTGACGGCCAATAGTTTCGAATTGTTGTTAAACTTCGTTTGCAATTAACGAATATTTCACTTCAAATAATCTCCAAAATGTTCAAGTTTTGTTATAAATCCTCGCATACCGCACATTTCCCTTTTCTGTGTTTCCACTTTCGATTCTAAATGGATGGCTCGTGTTTACAGCACTCTCATAAGGCCAACACCCTGAAACTTTTACTAAGTGACTAAATATTAGATGATATATTTGCCAGCTAGCTAGGTCTTTGCTCGCTATCTGGAGGTGAATTCTAGCGGCCGGCTGCTCTGACTGGCAGTTTTCCGTGGTTTCTCCGGTCAATACCAAGCGAATGCCGGAGCAGTACTCTACCAAAGGGGCACGGACCGCTCGCGACCTATAAGGACCCCTAACTAGCACACATGCGGGAGCTTCGAGCTAGTTCCGGCTGGTGGAAGATACCTGGTTGGGGAAAACCCCGCCAGATGACGGTATGTCGGTGCCGGATCTCACAACTAGTGGTGGAAGATCACTGCCACCGAGGAAAAAACATGTATTACACTTATGGGACAAATGACCTTAGCGGTGACCTTAGCAGCAAATGACCCCGCCCGAAATTACTAAACAATCAATCAACGATCGACGAGGTCAAAAATCGTGTAAATTATTTCCTCACTTGAACGAGAAACGTAAAAATTAATAACAAGCATTAGATGAGATTGAAATAAGTGAAGCTGTTTGTGTGTAAGTAATAACTTTTCGTATCCATTATTCCTGGCTCCCAGCAGAATTCAATACCATGATAACATCTACCGTTTCTTGAAACCTGTGAAACCCGAATAATAATCCACAGAAAAAAAAAATTTTGGTATTTTAAACGGAATATTCTTTATCTCCCTTAGCACTTTGAACAGAAGGACTAAATCCCATCATGTGTGAAGTTGGTTTATTCTGTTTTGTATGAATTGTCTCGCTACGTGTTCCGCTGGAATTGTCCCATTACTGAGGCACACTAAAGCACAGATTACACACACACACACACACACACACACATAATACTTACATACGTACATACATACATACACACACACCAGGTGAATTATTGTCGGTTTCGTTCTCAGCTACCATTCATGATAACCACTTGGCTGTTCGGGAGACGCCGCGACCTACCATATGTGCCAACGTTTCAGCCGTCATTCTGCGACCTTCCTCAGGGCGAAATGTAAGTGAGGAAGATCGCTGCATTGCGGCCGACATGTTGGTCCGTGCGTCTTCCGGACAGTCAAGTAGTTACTGATTCCGGCTGCGGAAACCTAAGCTTTTACCATCCATGGTGTTCTTCTACAAATTTAGTATGAATAAAATGTAATGATTTGTCATTTACCGTTGTATGCTATATTTGATTCTAATCAACATTTTCATATTCATCTAATGACGTATTTTCCAAGGTATTAAACGCGCCTTTTTACGGATCCAACTTTCCACAATACTCAACAACACAGAAGTCCTCATGAACCCAAGAGACATCGATTGTGAATCGAAAGACGAAATCCGCGCCCCCGCGGAACGCTGCTCGGCAAACACGAGCCGGAGATTCCACCGGGAAGTCAGTCTGCAGGTCCAAACTTGGTCTCGCCTGGCACTTGATACCGATCGCCCGTGAAGTCGAGAACTTCCTCCGATGGCTTCTACTCAAGTTGACGTCGGGGGGCTCCATCTCGTCTCATTGCTGCAGTAATTCTGGCTGGATGCGATTTTTTTACCAATAGCTACAGCATGCAAATAAACATAACACGTGTAGAATGCACTATATATTGGGCTATGATTTTAAAAGTTTTACGTAAGCCTGCGCCGCTAGCCGAATTCGTTTATTACGCTCCGTGAAGTCACGGAGGTTAAGCGAATTCGAGACTCGTGGGTTCCTGGTTGGGTGACCGGCTAGGAACCCCGGGATGTAACGGCGTTGAGCCCCTGGCCGAAGGGATAAAAGGCACTGAATGACTGCGACGTGACGAGACTTGACCAGTATAGTAATTACTATTACTGAGTAACGGAGGATTACTCCAAAGAATGCGCTCAACGCCCAACAAGGGGTAAAGAGACGCGTTGCGTCAACGACGCAACATATTAAAAAAAAGTGTCGTATACCAATACCCGAACCCGGGACCCGGAGAACATCCATGACACAGAGGTGAACGGCGGACTCAGGATAAATGGCAAACCTAATTGAAGGAAAATGTTATGTAAGAACTAATACTACACAAATAATGCTATTTGGGGGTGGGAAAAAGAAATAAACTACAAACTAATATAACTCAACAAGGACTAATAAAACTCATGTCAAAGTGAAACCTCGTAAATTCAAGCTCTAACCACAATATCACACTGTGCTTTCAGCTCCGCTCCAGTCGCGGGCCCAATCAGTCTGGAAAACGTTTCCGCCATCTGCTGTACTTTCAATGGTCAAGGGATTTCTCGTGCCTACACCAGGATAAATGTTGACCATCCTCGCCGTGTCCTTCCTGTCGTAAACACGGGCGTGGCATATCCGTCTTTCAATTTTCGATACGTCTTTGTTCGCGGGCCTTTAGGGTCAAGAAAAGTTCTAAATTAAATAAGAGTTGTCTATAGCGAAACACTAAAAATTAGTTAAAATAATTTTAAATTTTAAAAATCAGATTTCAACAAAACCTGAACCATTTCTTTTTCGAAAATGTTGAGTATTCATGTAAAGTAAACCCTAAAATTAAATCATCAGTTTTAATTTGAAACGGAGGTGACGTCAGTTATATCGATTTGGGGAGTATCAATTTTGGTGAAAATCCTAACGGGTTAGCTGCTAGAATTGTTCACAGACACGCCGGCGGAGTTTCCCGTCAATCGCTATTCCGGTACAAGGACCTGCAAAACACTGATTCTGACTACATGTGAAATAATTTACTATATATAGGGACAATGTTTATCGGCTTTTTCGTTACCAGGGCTCCGCAATAAGAGTTTTGTGTCGAACATTCGCCATTTTTGCCCATGTCATTACAATACTTTCTCAATACTGCGTAATCAGCAGCGAGAAAGTAAAGTCTACCGAAGGGTCCATCATTCATCCCCTCCGTTGGTATGCGATATTTGGGTTAGGTAAAACAATGCCAATTTTACGATCGATTTGATACTCTTCGCCGGCACATTTCCACGTCGACGGCGAGGCATCATACTTCAACCTCAGTGATTAACAAAAAACATCAGTGAGGGCAGCCAACACTAAATTTTTGATGTATTTTACATTGGAATATTGATAAGGTCTTCTCAATTTGGCTCACTTTCCTCGAGTAACAACTAAAATGTAAATTTTTTCAATTCATGTGAAAAGGAGTGTTCCATACGTGTTGCATTTATCCAAACGAACTAACTCTTTGGTAAAAGAATACTCACGTGTCGAACAGGGCGTTCTGAGTAACAAATATATATACTTATATACGTTTGGAACAAGAATAATGCATAAACGTTTTGTTTTTATTTCCTTGATTGAAAATAAAAAGGAACAAATAAATTTATTTTAATTACTTAGGCTGTGTTATCTATTATAAGCTGCACATTTAACAACAAAATATCGACCCTTAAATTGCACTAAATTTAAATTAGACGCTGTTCAGATAATCAATTAAATGCTAGGTAAAAGTCACTTATGTATATATAAGGAAATATAAGCCATTGGAAAAAAGAGAACTGCGAATAGAATAACAAGAAATTGGTTTGTTAATAGCTTTGGTCTACTTGTAATAATAGTTAAAATGAAATGTGAACAAGAAATGATATTAATGCGTTAAAACACAATAGAATATCGACAAAATTGACTTCAATATACGAAGCGAATAAATCCAGATCGGATAACTTTTGATAAGTCCGTGAATAATAATAGTAATAATAATATAATTATTTATATATTTTTATCATTTCTACTTTCAGTACTTCACTATGTTCCTGCTTAGGGTTATAAAATGTTAGGAATCGAATGTCTTTTCCGGTAACTAGCAACTTCCATAACTCTCTGTTTGTTTGGAAAGCGCAACAATATACAGGATTCACTTAATGTGAATTGGACAACTGACGATTCATCAATGAAACTTCCTTTGAATTGCAAAAGCGAACTTCCCGTACTCGTGCTGTAATTTAATTTGAAGGTGTTATTGAACAATATTATTTATAAGATAGAAGTATTGGTCATAAACAATCCAAACACAAAATAAAATACGAGTAATCCCTACAAGTCAGTATAGACGGCGTTGTCACTCGCCATAATGAGCAAGATGTTATTATACATTAATTTAAAGAAGCCGTCACAAAATAAGAAATGAAAAATGTTGTGGTCATTTCAATCGGTCTGAAACATGGGTGCCACAAAAATATGAAATGAAATAGTTCAAATTTTTAAAAGATATTGTTATTGTTAAATTTTGTCACCCCCTAAAAGTGTCGCCTGGGGTAGGCCGCCCCTTGTTAAATTCTGGTATATTGGTATAATGGGAAATAAAGAAAAAAATCACGGTCACCAGCCTCAAGTTTAATTGTGAAATAAATTATTTCTTACCTAATTCGTTTAATAAAATGAGTAAGGTAAGGATCAAAACTTAATTAATTAATGTGACTCGTGCGGTCTAATGGATTGTGGCGAAGCCAACATAAAGACATCTAGCTATCAAAAACTTCGCAAACATGAATGAAGCAAGAAAGATCACTCTATTGGACGGTGAAGGATTTGAACCTTTAAAGTGATCACAACAGAAATCCACAAACTTTCAGACAACAATTTACAGTCAGTTTGTTGAATAAAGAGGGCAAAATCCTTTGACACTGAATTACACAAATATAACAAAAACATGACAGGTAAATGCCTCATTACAAAATATAGCTAAAAAATACAGTAATTGCAAGAGTAAATGTAGTTAAATTAAAAGCAACGCGGAATTACAACAATGCACAGCAGGCAACAATAAGCATTTGACCATTTTGGGACGCTAAGCAAAAATAAAAACAGTACGCATTAAGATTATTGCAAAATTGACAGAGCTCCATTAGAAACTCTCTTTAAATAATAAACAAAAGTAAATGCTAAGCAGTCAAAAGTGAGCTACAAACGATCAGAAAATGGAAAAAGTTTCACAAACATTGACAATTTTGCCAGGGCCAGTCACAACAGTCAGTAGGTAGGCCGGGGCCAGTCAGTAGGTACCAAAAACAATTTTGAATGATCGAACTCTTAAATAGTTTCTGGTCTGTTTGTACATAACCATTGAAAAATGCCAATTGGCAATGATCACTATTCATTGGTTTCGTTCAAAACTGCTCATTCAATAGAAATCTCCAACCCACGTTAGACGGTAAATAAATTAGTGTTCACCTCACAAAAGTTCATGTCCATGCACGAAACAAACCAATAATGAAATAAGTTGCTCTATTGAATCTGGAGGGGGCGGTCCCAGTCTCCTCCTCAGAATGACAGCTACAGCGCCGCCCTTTTCAGTTGGCCCAGTCAGCCTTGCAATGGCAAAAAGCTGCCTGCGAGACCTGAAGGCACGTTTCAATAGGACCGCCGAAGATTCGACGGTACGGGATCCCGCGCCAATGCCGTGCTGATATCGACTGCCTCGACCCAGCCAACGCAGAAAACCACTGGAATTTCTGAGGAAAAATGTTTCTACAATAATTCATGAACAAAGGTTTGAAATGTTACAAGAGATCACGTGGGTAGAGCTGCTAATCAGGCAGATGCCCTAGAAATAATGTTGAAAAGGATAAAAAATTAGAGCAACAAGTAAAGTAAACAAAAATACAAATTCAACTAAGGGCACAAAAATATTAAATACAATTAATTTAATTGAGAGAACCCATGACTAGCTTGAAATAATAGGCAGCAGCACAGATAAGCGATATACAAACTTCATTGTAACTTTTAAAAGAATACGACTTTCAAGCCGGGCACACTTTGCTCTACAACGAGCATGTTAAAATCATTCAAATTATTCACAATGATACAAAGAACAAAATTTCAAAGAGTACATTTAAGAATAAAGAGTGGCAATGTTTTTAGCGCTGAAGGCGCTTTTATAGGTTTGCCACTCACATTATCCTTACGCCGGACTACTTGGCGTAATCGCTACTTTGTTGGCGGAAACAAAATAAACATTGATAAACAATAGCGTCACTTTGATGCTCGTGGCTCGGATGATGTAGTACATATAGATTACCATCTTGACAAGAACTGGCAATAGAAAGAAGGAATAGACTATACAATGTACACGAGATATACACACCATCTCCTCAGAGATTATACAAAAAACAATAGTCTTGTTACATATAATTAAAAATGTTTTACAAGCTTACAAGTTGAATTATTGTGTTTTAACACCAAATAGATCTTAAAAATATTACTGAGTATATTGCGAAGTCAAGTATAATTAATTAAAGAAGATATTTATCAAGTACAATGAAAATATTTTATTTCACGGTGACATAATCACAACTCAATAAAATAATTAAGTTAATTGAATTAATGATACGATACTTTTATATTGAATATACCGCAGACATACAGAGGAATATACGTTTGTTGTAGCCTCAACTTATTACTAACTCTTGAAATGTAACACCCCTACCTTCCTCACTACGCTACGCCACTTGTTGAGATTATTCAGAAAATTAGGTTTTATTTCTCGTGAAACATACAAAAAGCTTAACGCATCACTTTAGGATATGTCGATTTTGATATTGTGATCTTCCTAGTTATCACAACTCTGAAAGATATAATTCATCATCACAGCGCTTCCTCCTAAACATTTTGTGGTCATTATAATGCCCACAAGACGTTTGGCGAAGAACTTATATGAATTTATTAATTTTTGTCCAAAAAACAGTAAAATGTGTATGTGATGTAGTGGGTAATCTACACACTTTTCTTGCGCTCAACAAAGAAGTAAACGTCAATGGAGAAACGGACGTCTCTGTATTATGACTCGATGTGCCAATTTCGACACGAGCAAAGTAATTCTCAGAGCAACATCATAAGGAAAGAATTCGATGTACACAGTGTTGAACGGCGTCCGCATATAGAGCGATTTTACTAAGGAAGAGCCAAAGTGACAGCTAGTGCTGGCAACATAACTGAAGGTTCTGTGGTCGTCGTGCCCTTGAGTCCATTGCACTCCCTTCCCGCATTCTTCCGTTTGCAGTTGGCTAACTTGTAAATGGCTTCGACGCTTCCTTTTGCGATGTCCTCGTCCGACCAAGTATAGTGCGCCATGAAAAATATTGAAATTAGGAAGTGCAGTGTTATGTGCTCTTCTGTAAAAATTCTCTTTTTCTTTATATATTACATTGAATTTCCTTTTTGTGTGATAAATATTATGTTTATTTTCAAACCTATTCTTGAATGCGAGATGCATGCCGATGCACGAGGTTCCGGTCTTTGGGCTGTTGTGTGGCGAGCTGTGATTGAGAGCTTTCTATTTACATTCGTGGCAGGTTTCTTTTACTGATTGTGAGAGAATGTTAAGAAATTTTCCACAATCGTAAGTAAATTTAAATATTTCCCGAACTCACGTACGTCCATATACCTCAGACTCTTAGACTTCTTCATAGGGATGTTTTCACAGGGGCCATTAATATTTTACGAAGGGGCGTAGCTGAACAGCTGTCACGGCGGAAGGATACTCCTCTGAAATACATCCGATATTCACTTGTTTTCGCGAACTGTCACTTTGGCTCATCCTTAGGAAAATCGCTCTATAACTCTCAGACCAACATCATAAGGAAGGAATTCGATGTACACAGTGTTGAACGGCCGTCCGCATAACTCGAGTCTCCTCGCAACTATGCAAAACACGGTTTCTGGCCGCGCAGTTCCGCTCAACGTAACGGGGAAAGCGGGAGCAGGACTCGCCTCGAGAACATTTAAGAGACCATTTCCTGCCCGTCACGACGTTCAGCGCCACTCCTGTAGTTCCACGTTGCAACCGTTGCCATCTGCGACTCGCGACTCTTGCGGTGAGGTTCCACGACACCGCACCTTGGAATGCTGCAATGGCCAACGCTCGCCTCGCCCTGCCTTGAGCGGCGTGAGTTTAGCTCACAGGCAGAATTGTCAGTGCCTCCGATCACCGTGAGGTCCTAGGGTTCGAGTTCCGACGGTGGCGGATTTTTCACATCAACTAAGTACCTAGATCGAAATCTGCCGCTGTTTGGAGTGAAATTAGCAGCCGGCTGCTTTGATCGGAAGTACCGCGTGTTTTCTCCGATCAACACCAGGCGCATGCTGGAGTAGAACTTTAGCAAACGGGCCATGGACCGGGCGCGATCTTTCCTTCCTCTTCCTTGTCCTATCCTCACCCCTTACTTATACACACGTACACTCACAGGCACTATACTACCACACAAGCCGGAAGATTAGTCGGAAGCTTAGAGCTTGTTCCTATTGGGGCAGTGGCCCGATGTTGAGAAATACCTGGTTGGGGAAAACTCCACAAGCCAACGTGTTGATTGGCGCTAGACCTCACCACGCTGCGGGGGAAGCATCAGTAAAGGGAGATATAGATTTCGTGAATTATTTAGTGTTTCTGAGTCCCATAGATTAAAGACGTAATTCTTTACTCTATGGTGCGTCTACTACTTTAGGTCTAGTTTCTTTGATATAGTGCAGGTTAAATCTCAGGAATTGGCGGTGTTCCTTCTTCAGTGAAATGCGTGATCTGGTGTCGCCTTACACGTGAGCATGTGGTATTTTTCATCAGGTATCTTTCTCAGCGGAGCACCGCTCCAATCCAAGATCCTCAAGCTCTAAGCTCCCGTCTGATCACCCTGTAAGGGATAAAGAAAGAGGGGAAAGGAGAGGAGACAAATAAGAAGAAAAATGGAAGATCACTCTCGGCTCATACGTATGATTTGTTAGGATACTGCTCCGAGATTCGTTTGACACTGATCGGAGAAACCACAGAAAACTATCGATAAGATAGTTATCGAATAGATTTTATTACATGGGAGTTTTTTTGTTTTTTTTTTCTCCCTTTCAAAATTCAAAATGTATTGCTTAATTATTTTTGAAAATAGATTTTACTACATGGGAGTTTTTTTTCTCCCTTTCAAATTTCAAAATTTAAGTAGTATATGACTTAGTGTAGGGATCACAGAATTTTGAAAATGTGCACACAATTCACTTTTCCCCATAGCACGTCATACGCAGTTTTTAACTGTTTTTTTGACGTAAAATAAATAAATAAATAAATAAATAAATAAATAAATAAATAAATAAATAAATAAATAAATAAATAAATAAATAAATAAATAAATAAATAAAAAATAAATAAAAAAATAAATAAATAAATAAATAAATAAATAAATAAATAAATAAATAAATAAATAAATAAAATAAGAGTAGCCGTCCGGTAGAATTCACCTCGAGTCAGTGGTGAAATTCGTTCCAGCTTTGTAGCAAGCATCGAAAATCCGCCACGTCGGAAGTCGAACCCTAGGACTTCCCGGTCACTGCAGAGGTTACGGATGTAATGGCCAGGCCAATTAGCCTATTACCTTCATTAGCTAAAGTGATTGATAGACTAATTTTGGTTCGTTTAAATAAATTCTTATAGGATACAAAGGCCATAGTGAGGCCCAGTTCGGCTTTAGAGCAAATCACTCGACTGAACACCAAATTTTAAGTGTTACGTATTTGATTGCGAAGGGTTTTCACGAGAAAAAGTACACGGCAGCTCTATTTTTAGATGTTACTAAAGCATTCGACCGTGTCTGGTGCACAGGACTGGAATGCAAAATTCGACATCTTGGCATTTCCAAATATCTTCTTGATATAATTAAAAGTTTCTTGCTAAATAGGTCATTCAATATTAAAATACACGACACCATGTCAGATAAATACAGAATCTCAGCTGAAGTTCCACAAGGTCCCCCCATTGTTTCCGACTTTATTCAAAATTTACCTTTCCGATTTTCCAGAACTATTAGACACCGAAAGAGCCCTTTTCGCAGATGACACTTCCATCCTTGCACAACATGAAGAACTGGATATTGCCCTGGAATACCATCAACACGATTTAAATACCTTCATTAAATGGACTGATAAATATAGGATCCAGATAAACCCTAACAAATCACAATCTAAGATTTTCTCGCTTAAAAGATTTATAACCCCTCCAGTTTTAACAATCCGGTTCTCTGGTTAAACAATAACCAACCCGTCAAATACCTAGGAGTCTAGATAGAAGTTTATCACATAGTTGACCACATAGACAGAAAGACCACATAGTTGATATTGCAAACAAAACGTCTGCAAAAATTGTCAAACTTGACCCACTAGTAAATAAAAACTCAGCTTTAAGAATAGAAAATGGAGTAACAATTTATAAATCTATAATCCGTCCTTCGCTCACCTATGCATGCTCAGTAGGGGGAGGTGCTGCAAACACACACATTAATAAATTAGAAATAATCCAAAACAAATTCCTAAGACTAGTTACCAAAGCTCCCTGATTTATTCCTAATGCTCAAATCCAAAGGAATTAAACATTAGTGGCATTAAAGTATACATAAATAACATATCGAAAAAAACATTATTTAAGGCTTGAAGCTTCTCCCAGCAAAAGAACTTTCAACTTTGGACGTACAGCTTACGCACCATCCAGGATATTGTCACGCTTTCCAAAAGATCGCTTAAAGCCACCATGAATTGCCGGATATAAACCTTATATATGATTGTAAAAACTGTATAAATGTATTACTCACAAGTGTGATATTTTCTCAATGTTATATTCTGATATTAAATGTAAATAGAAACCTGTAAATAAATAAAAACATACGCTCAAATAAATGTACTTGTGCCCTGATGTACTGAAGGAGACCTCTTGTAATCTGGATGTTCTTCATGTAATGCAGATTTTGTAAATAATAACCCCCGAAAGGCCTGGAGGGCCGAACGGGTAGGAAATAAATAAAAAAAAGATGTAATGCCACTGAGCCATCGTGATCTGTTGTAGATTTTATACTCCTTCCGAGAAAGATTCCTGGAATTCTCTGCCTCTTGCCATCTCGAAGAATCGCCACCCAGCCCACAGCGTTGCACGGCGCAGAGAACGAAGCAGCACAGGACACAGCGGCCGTCCCCCCTCAAGCGATCTCCAGCCGAAGGCGAGGCGGCGCTCATGAATACAAACACTGACATGAATATGGATGATAAGCGGGTGATAATTTAAGGGGTCGCCCGTAAATAATGACGAGCAACAAATTATCATCGGAAGCTGCGCGATTAAAAAACATTTACACGGCTCCCGGGCGACGCCTCGGGCCCCGAACGGGGAATTCGAAATCGTGGTTTCCCGATAGCCACGGAAGACGCGGCAAGCTCTAAAGAGCCGAAGGTCTTTGGTGAAGCCTGTAAATATCCCTTCGGGCGGAACAAATTGAAACAAAATTGTTTAGATACGAACGGAAAAAGTATGATCTGAAGGACGATAATCTGCCACCGATGAATTTAATTTTTATTTCCCAATTAATGCGTTGTTTTTTCTATTTTCGCTTTATAACTAAACACGTTTTTTTTAATGTTTTTTACCATTATCTATATTTTAGACAAACGGAAAACGATTACTAAAAAGTGAAGGTTTGTTTTTTTCCTTCCCAAAGCGTTTTATCTTAACCAAGTTATTTTAATTAAAGCGTTTTACCTCAACTGAGGCGTAAAATACTTCACCTTCTTAGTATCCGCCACATTGATTTTAACTAACGTTTTATATAAAGGGCTTCACGGCCATAGTCTTAGGTCTCTTCAGACTGAAATTGCGTTACAAAACAAAATGATTCAACAACATATTACCTTGAATTGTGGGAATTCTGATTTGGTGTTGTTGACGTTCTTATAAGAAGAAATAAAAGAGATCATCTTCGTCAATATATTAGCTTTAGAACATATTAAGATAGCCGGCTTTCGACGGCTTTGCCGTCATCGTCAGTCTCGCTGCTGTCGGCAAAAGTCGGACACAGTCGTCCGTGCATGTTTGTTTCTCGTGAGATGGCGGTGGTCTTCCCCCGCCGGATGGAGAGATGTGGCGCCGAACTACCGTCGTCTAGTGGAGTTTCCCCCTAACCAGGACTCTCCCACCAGCGGGGCACCGCCCCAGCCGGGACAAGCTCTAAGCTCCCGACAGGTCTTCCGGAATATGTGGTAGTGTAGTGCATGTGTAAGGGGAGAGGATAGGACAAGGAAGAGGAAGGACAGATTGCGCGCGGTCCGTGGCCCGTTTGTTTGGGTACTGCTCCGGCATTCGCCTGGTGTTGATCGGAGAAACCACGGAAAACTACCGATCAGAGCACCAACGAGTAGGTCGGCGCTGGACCCATGGAGGGAAGACCACACTTAAGGTGACCTTGGCCGGGCAAAAACGGTAGCTTGGTAGGGCCGGGCAAAATCGCCCTGAGTTCCGTTCCGTTCCGTTCCGTTCATTGTCGGTGGCGAGACCAGGCGCGCCGGTACTGCTGGTTCCAATAGTCCCAATTCCGACACTGCCATTACCGAGAACCAACGATACCGAGACTTGGCCTGATCTTGGGGTGCACAGACCGCGTCGAATAAATGCTGGAGACGCAACCGAATCTCCCACCAACGTTTATCGCTCAAATTCCAGGCGGCAGGCAGGCGATTCCACGTATCGGAGCCCCGGTCTACGCAAGACGTTCTGCGCGTTTACAGTGTGCCGTGGCTTCGGAACAAATTAAGAGGACAATGAAAGCTTTCATTTGGCTTGGAATGGTGCCCTAACACTGAAGAAAAAATCTAAGAAGATGGAAAAGAAATCTGAAAAGAATAAGGATAAGGGGAACATACTTCACACATTGTGAAATCCTAAGGTTTGAGAAGTTTTTAGGTAAATGAGAATCTTTTTTCCGCGGGAAAACAATAGAAAATTACATTTTCAGATGTTTTTGCAAACCTCACTTCTTTTATCGACGATACGTTAGTTTCTGAAATATTGGAAAACGAGTAACCGCGGAAAGTAAAGAGGAATTCGAAAAAAATGGTAGCAATATTTTTATTATTGACCTCCATAAATAAATGTAATAACGTTTTCAATCTGCAACGGAATTAGGGTTTGCCCTAGAATTAATTTGCACAAAATTGTTAAATGAAGTATTATTTTAATTTAATTCAGAATCTTTTCTAATAAGTAAATGGTACCAGAAAGACATTTTTTACCCTTTCATTTGTGCAGCAGCTCGTCAACTGCTTTGGTCATTAGTCTCGTTAGTGTAGTGCATGTTTGTTTCTCGGGAGATGGCGGTGATCTTCCCCCGCTGGATGGCGAGATCCGGCGCCGACCTACCGTCGACTAGTGGGGTTTCCCCCTAACCAGGACTCTCCCACCGCCCAGGCCGGGACAAGCTCTAAGCACCCGACCGGTCTTCCGGGATGTGGTAGTGTAGTGCATGTTAGTGTAAGTGTGTGTATGTAAGGGGAGAGGATAGGACAACGAAGAGTAAGGAAAGATCGCGCGCGGTCCGTGGCCCGTGTGGTAGAGTACTGCTCTGGCATTCACCTGGTTGGATCGGAGAAACCACGGAAAACTACCGATCGGAGCAGCCGGTCGCTAGGACTCTCCTTCAGACAGCGGCCGAATTCGACCTAGCTGAAAAGCTATGTCGAAAATCCTGCCGCCGTCAGGACTCGAACCTAGGACCTCCCGGTCAGAGGCGTGCAGTCTTAGTACAAGAGAATTGTACTTTTATTACTATCGTATGTAGAACATTATTTCCTCTTTGTCACTGAAAACTACACACTTTCCAGTATTTGCAGAAATAAATAATATTGATGAATACCCTTAAACTCTGAAATATTCGTCACTGAATTGAGAATATACTTTTTCCTTTCAGAGATGAATATTTGTGTTAACACAGCCATACAATTTCGTGAAGGCTGTTAATGCGTAAATTCCGTTAAGAGTGAGATATTTTAATGTCACCCACGATACTTGTGCTGCGTTTTAAGCGCTCATTTCTTCCTCCTCTCCGCGTATTTAATTTCTCCTGAAACAAGCCCTTTCCCCAGTCGCTGCAAGTTCGTCAGTCCGGGATGTTGCCCGTGGGGGAATACATTACTTCATTAGAAATCGAGACACGTAACTTAAATAGAATATCACCTCGAGGTTTCCCGCCGAGAGGCATTCAAGATTCTCTCCGCAAGAGAACATTATCACGCACTCACCCTCATCCCCCACCCCACGTTAGTTATCGCAGAATCACGCCGCGTTTTGAACACCGCCATTTGCATGAACATTTATCACGGCTCATTCGTCAGGGAATTTATTTAAATGAATTTGGAGGAGAGAGTTTGCAAGACGTCGGGACAATGCCACTCAAAATTAGCGTCTTTAACAAAGGGCGCTACAGATGTTCTCTCTTGAATTCGTGTCTTTGAGGATTCTTCAGAAACTCGCCACTGAAAGCGCCTCTTCTGCATTTGGTAGCTTGGCGCCGGAATTGTATTTTTTGTATTCATGAAAGTCGTGACGTGTAATTTATTCTATGAATTATGCCGTTGAGAATCCTTTGTTCACTTGATGAACAAACTTATTTTTGTAAAAATATATTTTTAATGAAACCTATTTTCGTTGAATACACAATTACTTTCCCTCCGCTTTACTGCATTTTATTTATAAGGAAAATAATATTATTCTACCAACCCCAAATCTTTTTGCATCTAACGCTTACCAACTGGGAGGTGCTGCTCACATGAATTTACACAAATAACTAGGAAGTATATGATAATTAACATTACGGTTAATTTCATGTTCCAAGAAAGAAAAACATTTCGCTCTCGTATAAAAACAGACCGGACCCCAAATGCCATCAGAGAAAACATCAATTGTTTTCATTGCATATCTCAACGTATATAGCCGCACTCAACAACACGTGACACCTGCAATTCAGGATGATCACCTCGTTAGTGCCGACATTCACCGCTCCTGTGAGGGCAGCACTATCCCAATCGACGCAGCGGTTGATGCATTGACGCTACCCCGGACAAATGAACATCTACCGCGCACCGCAATTGGACCGCGACGATAAATTTAATTTGCGGCGACTACACATTCCCTCCCAACCCCTCCACCGTTTTTTAGGGAGGTGTAGAAGGGGAGTCCTGTTAGCTTTCCGAAGAGGTAACTCGAGCGTTATGGGACAACGAGGTTTTTCCGTCTCGGTAATTCTCCGTTTTGTGAATGTAGCCCGCTCTCTTGCGGAAATTCTTCAAACTCTAATGTTTTAACTTCTCTGTGAGTCATGGATGCGAATTATTTATCAAGACACTAATGGAGAAACAAGGGTGGTTTGTGAATTTTTAAATAAAATATATCTGAAACGACTTTCTAATATTATTTTATTTTATATTTTTTATTATTAATGTTTTCTTAGTGAATGTAATTAACTTTGTCGTAAATATTACTTTGCACATTTCACTCATTTTTAAAGTGATATCTTTTGTTTCTTTTCGTGTGGTATATTTTTTATTTACGTGAATGCCGTAATTTTCGATTAGCGCTCACGATGTCTTCTCGATGTTGTAAGAAGTTGCATTTTAGAACTAGCGGTCTAATGGATTTGTTATAGAACTAGTTGTGTTATCACTTCATTATTGGAATTTTTTTTCGAAAACAAAAGAAAGACGTTTGAAATTAACAAGTAATGTCACTATCTTAATAAAGACATTCGAGTAAAATAATCGCAGAAATAAATCACAACTGCTCGCTCCCTTATTGTCATAGATACAATTTTGAATGATTATTATATCATGACTCCAAATTTTTGGGTTTAAATTTGTCCTATGATAGGGTAAATGACGTTTCAAAACATGGTGCAGGTCTCATTTCCGTTGAAATCCTTGATGCTTCGAAATTGCAACAATTCAATTTTTTCGGCGTTTTCGTCCAACTACATTACTGAAGATAAAGATACTTTTCTTAAATGAAATCTGTACGTCTTAACACAAAAAACGCTTAAAGTAACGGCGCCGGACTCACTTTCGTTGATCTAGATTTTCGAAAATTGCAAATTAGAAATAATACGAGAAACTATGTGAAGTTGTAGAACCACAAGTTCGCCTCCGGGGCCTGGCAATAAGATTTTGTGGCGATAATTCCCCGTTTTCTGACGCACGATTATTATACATTCTCTCCTTTCATAGTAAAGGTGAGAAGGTAAAATTCAGAACGGTACTGTTTCATAGAGTCCAAAATTCGCTGTTTGAAGACAAGTCTGGTTACTTGGTAAAGATGAGTGACCACTATTGAATCACTGCTTTAAAACTGAAGAGAAAAGTATACACCACAACGTTATTTACTACTTCCACTGTAAGGGAGACGCATATTACAATTTTGTTACAATAAAATAATAATAATAATAATAATAGTAATAATAATAATAATAATAGTAATAATAATAATAATAATAATAATAATAATAATAATATAACAACCTGACATTGTTAAATTCAAGAAAACAGGCAAGTCGATATTAGCTGTGTCTCAATCCCGAACACCTCCAATGCAGCAATACACAGAAAAGACTGCGTATGTGGATCTCTCGAGTGTATAGTCCAACAATGGGATCGTGGCAAAGTGAGAATCGCTCCTACTTTTATAATGTTCCTAACTTTTATAATTCCTACTAATAATATATATATATATATATATTATATATATATATATATATATATATTAGTATGTCTTTTTTATTGGCTTAATCTCATAATGGCATAATCTCATCAAACGGAGGTTAAGCGAATTCGAGACTCGCGGGTTCCCGGTTGGGTGACCGGCTAGGGACCCCGGGATCTAACGGCGTTGAGCCCCTGGCCGAAGGGATAAAAGGCTCTGACTGACTGCGACGTGACGAGACTTGACTAGTAAAGTAATTACTATTACTGAGTAACGGAGAATTACTCCAAAGAATGCGCTCAACGCCCAACAATGAGACGCGTTGCGTCACAACGACGCAAAAATTTAAAAAAAAATATTAATCCATTACAGGCAAATATTAATTTTTATATATTCCAAATTATAATTTGCACCATGAATATATTAAACTGCAGAATTTATGTAATCACCATTCAGATGTAATTAAATAATAATAATAAGAAGAAGAAGAAGAAAAAGAAAAAAACTGCCTTCAAGGGGAAGATATTAATACAGCCCATAAATGTCTGACCTCATGATCGAGTACAGCCTTAACTTCAGTCAGAGCTTGTCAGATTGATATGTACAGAATTGCTACTTATACTCGCTCTGTTAAGCTTCACAGAATCCCAATATGCAAGTCGCCTTGTTATTATTGCATCACCTACGACGCCGGACGGACCAATGACCACACGAAGTGTCATCATTCGCAGTCAGAGAACAACACACAAGCACAGCACCAGCCAATGAGATTTTCGAACTTTTATTCATTTCTGAATTTAGCCCTTTTCTAAAAGTTAAAAGTACAAGAGACAATTTACTTTTAAATTATATAATTCATTTGCCATAGTTTACTAAACAAATGTTCATCTCTCTATTATATTAATATCAATTTACGGGAATCTGGCGCGTGAACTCAACCTATACTTGGATTTTCGTAACGTGGCTGAGGACATTAGGTCAGTTTTACACCTCCCGCCTTATAAAATGAATCTTTTTAATTGATTCGCGAACGCGCTCTACGGGGCTCGTGGCCTCAAACATGTGCTTATCACTGTTATAAAGATTAATTTTATAAGGCAGGAGGTGTAAAAATGACCTAATGTCTTTGGTTATAAAATCTGGAGTATATTACAGAAAGACGGTGGGACCAACACCTACTAATAGTATTAGTAATGCTACTAATACTATTAGTAGGTATTGGTGGGACCCTCGGCCACTCCGTGCCCGGACTTGGTAGAGAGAGGAGGTAAATACGTAGCTGGTTCGAATTCACCAGCTGGAAGAGAATTCTAGCGGTAAGCTGCACTGATCGGTTTTCCGTGGGTTCTCCGATCGACACCGGGTGAATGTCGGAGCTGCACCGTAACAAACGGGTCTCTTCCTTATCCTATCAATTCCAAGGGAATGCCGGATTGCAGTACCCTAACAAACTGGCCTCGGACCGCGCGCGATCTTTCCTTCCTCTTCCTTATTTCATCACCCTTTACTTACACTTTCACTTACATCCACTACACTACTACACATGCCGGGATACCGGTCGGATATTTAGAGCCCGTCCCGGCTGAAGCGATTACTTGCTGATTGGACACACGTAGTTGGGGAAAAGCCCGCTAGTTGGGTCGGCGCTGCATCTCTCCATCCAGCGACGGATGATCTGGAATCACTAATCAATCAACCGGTCTTGTAAATATTATAAATATGATTATCATTAAGTGAAGTTAATGGTCATTAACAGACATCGAATGTTTATGCACTAAAAAATAGTATTTTAGGTGCCTTAAAAAGGCACTGAAAACGTCAAGAATATGGACAAAAAAAGGACTGTCATAAGTTATATACACGATAAAATGAAAAATCGTTTGTAATTTTTGTCTAGTATATTATTTTGTAAACTTAAATGCACCAAACAAGTTCGTACATTTCAATGTAAAACTATATTTACATATTTACAACTCTTCTACATTTCATTCTTAATAGTTTGCATTAACCAGTAGTATTTGCATATTGCTAGTAACTTTTCAAAGATCACAATTTCAAATTTGCGATTGGGAGACCAAATCAATTGAAAAGGATCTCTCAACATGTAATGATGTGACTGGCATATATTATAGAAGTCCAACATTTGCAACACTGAAACCTTCCGGGAATCTACATTTATTTCCACTTAAAATTTCGGTGCCCTCGGAGTATTGCCATTCGACCATGTTGTCAGAACATGACTGGTATTTATGATACAGGGAAAAGAAGTATTGTATTTTAAAATACCAAGACTACAATTGATGATTTCGTAATGAATAGTCACGTTGGACCACGGCCGATTTTCTGAAATCTTAGCATTGTATATAAAAATAATAATAAAAGGCAAAAAGTCCTAAAAAAGATATTTATTCAAAAAAGGAAATAAGCGCAATAATCTTTTGGGTTTAAATAAGTTCGCCAGAACAAAATATGCATTTCCGCAAACATTCCATGTCTAGTAATTAATAAGATCATCTTCTGCATGCATGACTTTCCTTCCGTTGCGTCTCCTTATTGGTCCATCCATCTTCTCTTCGGTCCTCCTATGTTCCGTTTTCCTCTTCGCTTATATTTCAGAGTCTGTTTTGGTATTCGTGTATCGTCCATTCTATCAATGTGGTCTACTGTATTTGTCAATTTTTTCATTTAGATTATAAATTCCTAGGGTGTCTCTTCATTACGAAACCTGTCTTTCCGTGAAGCACAAATCGTCTCATATTATTTCTGTAGTACGCATACTTTTTGCGTCTTCACCCAACCAATCCGTATATCGTTTTAAAAATATGAAGGATTTTAAAAAATGCATCTAATTATTCAACCCGAAACACTCGGCCAAATGTTTTAATAGATATCGTTAAACAACTTCTGAAAGAAGCGTTTTAGGGCTCTTAAAATTACTATTTTGAGGCCGGAGCCTCAAAGAAACATTCCTTACACCGTAATCTCCAGGATGAGATCTTCTTGAGCATTTTATTACATTTTTGCTTTTTTCTCTATTCTATCCCATCTGTTCAGAGCCTGAAGAATCTGCAACTGTATGTGAAATTAAATTAAGTACTTAATATTCTTCGCATTTGAATTACACGGGTGTACCTCTCTGCCAGACATATAGAAAAGTGAGGGAGGATATGAAAGGCTTGACGAAAAAGATATATTACAGGCTTAATATGGATATGTAAAAGTAAGGACAAGGGTGGGGTTTAACTAGGATCGTTTTAACAGCATTGGAGACCCTTTACTAAATATTAAGATATTTCCTCCCTTTAAAAAAATTTTTTTTTTAAAAGATTATAAATTAAATAGTTTTAATTTTAATTGAATTGTACAATATAAAATTGAATCGCAAAAGTCAACAACATTACATATTATCTAATGATGTGCCACACATCACTTCGTTATGCCAATTTTGTTCATAAAGTTTAATCATACTACTTTTTATACGTTTATCCGTTTTTTATTTTATTTTTTGAAACATTTAGTATTCAATATTTTTTAAGAAGTATCGGGGGCACTTGAACACTGGAGATCCTCGTTCCGGATCCTTTGGGCCCGTGAGTTAACACGGCACTGGGCTTAACACGTGAAAGTTCTCACACGGGTACGCTAGTAATAAAATGTCATTAATAAGAAAATATATTTATCCACTTCGGTTAGGTAAACTCAAACATGATGCCATGAGAATCAGTTTCGTAATTAAGTACTTTACAGCTCGAGTGTGGTAGGGCGGTTTCACTAGGCCAGTAAAGTAATGGCGAACTTCGCCACTCTTGCAAATATTTTGGACTTCACCTTGTATCCTACACTTTTCCCTTTTAAAAACGCTAATAACTAAGTAAACTTACTGATATAAATGTTTTATTCGCTGTCCGGTATTTAATACCGAACGCGTAGCACCGTGGTGTCACTGTCCTGAGGAAGCGTGCGACAAGACAGGCGAAACGTCGGCCTCTCAGCTAACGACGCGGCGTCACCCGGACAGCCAAGAAGACATGAACTCGAGCCGCGGAAGCACACGTTTCCATTTGATATCAATGTTGTCATTGAGTGATATTGTACTCTTTAACATAGAATAGTGGGAACAATGACTACTTGGTTTCTCCTTCTCTGACTTGCCAGAAAAGTAAGGAATCGAAACTTTTTCCGATTTTAAATGAACTTTCTTTTCACACCAATCTTTAAAAATTAAATCCTCACGCTCATATTTCTTTCTTGATAAGTTGCCTAACAAAGTTTCTAAAGTAGCGTTTGCTGTTATTTCTATTTCCAAATCAGAAATATATTTACTCATGTCGAAAAGTATACTCATGTATGTTTCAATTGTTCTCCTTGTTGAGAACAGTGCCGCCACTTATGGGAGAAAAAATGTGAATACTAATTAAAGGCGTAGAACGAAATTTTACATTAAATCCAACAAATTTTTACTAAGTGGATAAAACGTTGTACGATATTTGTGTCGTAACATCTTATTACAATACTCAATTGGTTACCAAACTCTGCTAAAAGCCTTTGTGTCAATTTTCCAATCTATTATTGTAATCAGATGCTTTACGACACTTTTATCGGTTTTATTTATTTATTTATTTATTTTACGTCAAAAAACAGTTAAAACTGCGTACGATGTGCTATGGGGAAAAGTGAATTGTGTGCACATTTTCAAAATTCTGTGATCCCTACACTAAGCCATATACTACTTAAATTTTGGAAAAAAAAGAAGCTCCCATGTAATAAAATATATTTTCACGGATAAAAAGGCAATAAATTTTGGCTCTCATCTATGTTGTCCTTCGGAATAAAACTTCTTGCCGCGACAACATGGAAACGATAATTTGAATAATTGTATTTCCCACTGAATTCTAGAAGACGTGCACAGAAAATGAAGTTACATTTATGTCCAGAAGCAAAACAAGGGGCCATCTCAGCATTTGCTCAATGGATTACGTTTTTGTAATCTAAAAGTCAGGGAGCTATAAGATGTATTTCCCCAGAATATTATGCCATATCTCAGGCGGGAATCAACATTCGCTAAATATACACAACGAGCAGTATGAAGGCTGACTGAATTTGCAATAATCTGAACGCGTAGCATAATGAACTTATTTTGTGTTCAATTCATTTAAATGACGTTCCATATAAGGTTTGACTGAATTGAGAGACCTAAAAATTTTGGTTCATTTTCAATGGAGCACATAATTGTTTATTTGAAATGGAAAACTGCATTAAAACCGTTTTCTTTTCGTTTACTATTAATTTGTTATTTCGGAACCAATTTGAAACATCTGATATTGTACTATTTACGGTTTCTTCTGTTCTATCGTAACTGTTAATAGATAATTGTTTTTGTGACTGTGTTCGGGCGCGGTGGGGTGGGCGGCCCAGACCAGTGCGCGCTGGGGCGTGCGTCGCGCCGCGTCGCCCACCTCGTTAGACGCGCCGGGCCGCCATAATGAGGCGCCCAATAGCGCTGTCAAGATACCGGCCGCGCTGACGGAGGATGCTCGCGCCGCGCAGATACACTCCATCGCGCGCGCCATCTACCGGCCGCGTAAATTAGCTCGACGACGCCGGCGCTTCTGGCGGACGCTTCCCGAAGCAGAGCGCCTCCCGCCCAACAATGCCTTCAATGGAAGAACCCGCCGCCAACATCCCTTGTGAGTTCCTGGTGAAGGGTCTTCAGCAGACTCCGCTTTGATGTATAGTCGCCCGGCCCCTCGGGCCCTTTTACGCCGATCGCTGTCTCCTCTCTGTGGGTGGCGGCTGCTTGTTTGGAGTACGCAGACGATGGATGGCAGCCGGGTGATACTTCTAGGAGCACGAAAATTTTGATTTTCAAAGAACGAACGAATGGTCTTGTGTTGCTAAATTGCATTTTTTTTACTTTTCCCTACTATTCGTATGGAGAAAAATATTAGAATAAGTATAAACATTCGAACGCGACATTTTGGTGGTCAAATCTTTTTTGAGGTTTCCTAGGACAAAAAAAATCATTTTTGTAATCATCACTGGCCAACAAAATTTAAGTTTTTGTATGTTAAAAGCAAAATATTACCTCTTTGTTACTGACTTTATTGTAATGATGTCAAATTTATAGAATTTTTCCATCAGACGTATTTAAGTAATTGCATGATAAACATTTTTTGCAATTATGCATTTTATGTAAGTTGTAACGATTTTTACTTACTTCAGATTGTGTGAATTAGATTTTTGGTGTACCTCGCTTGAGTAATTTCGCTTCTTAGTATTCAGCGATGGTCTGCCAACAAATTTGGAGACCATTTTCCCTGGTTCCGTCTTTCCATTTCAAGATGTCCAGAACAAATGAACCCTTGTATTCGTCGCTGACAGCTCGAGGTTTTAAAGTCTAAATTAAGATGAGGAAAGTACATCCGTATTTTCAAAGCCATATTACATCCCATAACCCTATATATCTCAATCTTTCTAATGCCACTCCATAAAAAATAACAGTATAACAGAAAACTAGGTCTTCCTTTTTAGAAACCATGCTACTCAAATTTCTTTTGGTGTTGAGGGAAAGAACGTACTTTGGTGTCATCGTGAAGGGGTTTCCATCCTTTAAATCTCGAGACAAGTAATTTGCTATCCACTTTAGATAAACCAAGAATACAAACCAAACCATTTAGATCCTTCTGACTCCTAACCTATTTGTAAATGAGGAGACAAATTTTGCTCCTGGCTTTTTAAGTAAGCCCATAACAAATATAATGGATTTTTTATAATTTACACTTATTATAGACGTAGTTCTCCTTCACATTCACTGCCTACACTTACAATTCTATTCACAGCTGAAGAACATACAGGAATAGCTTGCAGTTCAAAGCATATCTGAAGACCACACACCTACCTTCATGACATATCTTCTACTCTCACCTTAAACTCACCATATTCATGTAAGGAAACTTTACTTGATGCTTTCCAGGAATTCACATACATCTCTCCTCTCCTCATGAAGTAAGTTCCTCTAAGACGAACTTTTTGAAATATTTATGCTAAAACATGAAATTAGTTTTTTAATACTACAAAAAAAACTGTCGGTGCTAAATTCATTCTGGGAATCAGCAGATAAAAATACACAATAATCTGTACATAATAATCTGAAAAATGTGAAAAAATTCTATAGCACTCTTGTTCCAGAATTTATGTTATAATTCAAGAATTTTTATACGGGTCGGTGTGAAAAGTGGGGCATGAGTTTATGAGTTGTATGGCAAAGTGCGATCGATTTGTAATATGTTTCCTTGCATGAATGTTCTTTAATTCTTGCATTGAAGCATCTGCCGGTCTTTGTATTTGGTTTCGTAATCGGGGAAGTGGGGTTTATGAAGTCCTTACTTCATCATGAGTAGGCTGGGGTTGCCTACCCACTCCTCGCAACCTCGTCCCATACGTGCCGAAGTCAGGAAAATTGCCTAGCAGGAGTTAGCCGTCAAACATGGGTCTTTGATTATTATTTAGTACATAGATTAGGCAAAATATTTTTTAAAATTCTCTTTCAAAATGACTCACAGGATTAACCACAAACAGGTTGTTCGGGGAGCAAACGTCGAAGCTTCGAAAATAGGCTCGGAAGACAATTTTAAGCATATTTTGTCTAATAAACTACATGGATACTGCTAATCACTGAGCCACAATAAGCACTCTAAATTTGGTTTGAATATATGGTTTCTGGGCAAATATTTGCGTTGTAGAAGCATATAAACACTCCAGAAATATGTAAATTGCATATTATTAACCAAATAAATTAATATATTTGATCAGAAAAGAAAATTATCCCAGAATTAAAATGCACCCAAATTACACAATTCGACTACTTTCTTATTTCTCGTTATTTCTATCTGAACTAATATATTCGTTTAATTTGCTAATAATAAACGATTTATATTTTTCTGGAGTGTTTATAGGCTTCTACAATGCAAATGTTTGCCTCGAAAACATATTTTCAAACCAACTTTTGAGTGCTTATTACGGCTCAGCCATACGGAATATCCATGTAATTTATTAGACAAAACATGCTTAAAATTGTCTTAAGATCGTGTTTCAAAGTTTCGACGTTTCCTCCCCGGACACCCGACTCTAAACACAGAACGAAAACAAAATTGATAGCCGGAGATACCAATTTTTCATTAAGTCTGCGTCTCGTCAAGTCAACGCCAACCCAAAACAAGTACCGAAAAAAATCCGATACGATCGATGATCACGTTTCATGTCAACTAAGCGAGAAGCCATCACAGGTCGGGGCCCGCCGCAAAGGGCGAGGCAACGACAGGTGATGGCATCGGCCGGGGCCGTGTCATTTATCACGCGTGCCCCACGGCAGGGGCAGGCAGCCTTTCGCGAGGGGAAGCGGACGGCTGATTAGCGTGGGCGCAGGGGTGGCTCCGTCTCCGGTGCGGCGGACGCGTGCCACAGTTTTTCCCTCGGGGCAGGGTGGCTCCACGGGCGCGATGACAATCTCCAGGATAACCTATCGCCGACATCGAAACGTCAGCGGTGAAGTTTTAATTCTCTGTGAAAACAATTCATTGGTTCACTGCATCTTCTGAAAGATTGCTAACTATTCACTGCAGCCCAACATTTTAGAAGTCTCCTTTCCGAGGAGGTGCATAAATTGGGTATAATTCACCACTAAGCCTAGGGCAGCTTATTATGGCCGCCTTGCGAACTGATGTGATTGATGTGATGGTTTGGAGAGCCTGCCGTTCATCTTCACTCTGTTTTGCTCAGAGGTAGTACCGATTAATATAATAATTTCATCTATTTTCTATCTCTATTATTATTATTATTATTATTATTATTATTATTATTAATTATTATTACTATTATTATTATTATTTTTATTATTACACGCGTATCGGCCATTTCTGACCACGCTACACGATTAACGTGTGTCACTATAGGGGTCAGCTTTTTTCAGCTTTATCCCTTGGTAAGACAAGGTTGTTACGCCTTGAATTGTAAATTATGAGGAGATCAGATTATTATGAAGAGTGAAGGGAAATCACAAATACGACCATGCCTACGCAGGTCTTAAACCTGCCGCCTCCTCGGCGCAGACGTCGGCTGCTTAAGGTTTAAGATTGGTCCTGGCGAGAGGTATATTTCTGAAAAAATGATAGTGAATTTTCACAGAATTAAAATTGTCAAGCTTATGATAATGTAAAGCAAACATACAACGGAATAAACTAATACATATCAAGAGAGCAATTAGTTTGTTATTTACAGAAAGAGGAGTGAAAAATAAAAGAAAATGATGAATTCTTCTTGTCAGTGGGCATTGCAGCGAAACAATTATAGCCAAATTTCGACGAAAGATTTACATATCGAAGCAGAAACAGCGAATATTATTTATACTGCATAAAAATGACAACACGGCTTGACGCTGTCAACTTTGCGAAAATGCTTCTCTTCAGAATTTAGCTTCTCAAAAATGGAATTTATTTGATACAGGGTTGGGCATGGCAACGTTTTTTTGTGAGAATACGAGCACGGGTGGAAAATATGAATTATACACAAGAAAGGGCAAGGTATGAACTAAGTACATTTAACAGCACTCCAAAATTATGGTTGTTCTATTTATTAAGGCATTTGAAATGACAGCACTGGTTTAAGTCCCAAAGCATTGTCACATACGAGTTCACATTCCAAAAGCATTATACTGTATTCGTTCTAAAGACCCGATTAAGCAGATTACTCCACTACCGCACGTGTCACATCGGTCCGCACACTCACAGTTGTCACGAGCCCTGCTGGTCACTGGTTGCTTCGCGTCCTCACAGAGAACTCCCCTGCTCATCTCGCGTCTGTATGGAAGGGCTTTATTTCCCAGTGCTTCCCAACCAATTCCCTGTAACATTCTCGGCAATTTCTTCCATGGATAACATCTATCTTCGTGTATGAGAGCTGATCGAAGGGGGAATATCAGTAGTCAGACTTCTGTTTTCACATTGCTCTCTGAGCTAAAGGCCCATTCACAACATTATACAGCATTTCATTCATGCGACAGATAAAATTGTGTGAATCGATAACATTTCTTTTAGAAAATAATAGTTTTTATTTATTTTATTTATTTATTTATTTATTTATTTATTTATTTATTTATTTATTTATTTATTTATTTATTTATTTATTTATTTATTTATTTATTTATTTATTTATTTATTTATTTATTTATTTATTTATTTATTTATTTATTTATTTATTTATTTATTTATTTATTTATTTATTTATTTATTTATTTATTTTACGTCAAAAAAGTTCAAACTGCGTATAAAGTGCTATGGGGAAAAGTAAACTGTGTGCACATTTTCAAAATTCTGTGATCCCTACACTAAGTCATATACTACTTAAATTTTTATAAAAATGCCTAAAATGCTTAAAATTTTAAAAAAAGTTGCCATGACTTCTGTTCCAACCCTCGAAATATCGGAACAAAAAGATTATATCACCCATTGTAGTTCTTGTGATACTATAGCTTTCGCCTTCTTATACTATTCGCCTTCTGTTTTCCAAGTAGTGTGATTTTCAAAGAGTTCTATTTATGGCTCACAGTTTGCCCGCCGTTTTTATATTTAAGAAATCCGATTGCTCTCCTTTATGTATCTGAAAAATACTTCCATCTGAGTATCATGTCTCACGCCCGAAATGATTTCTTTCGTTTGTCGTTTCTTGTACTCTATAAACAGAGTATTTCATGTTTATATGTAGCTATATCAAAGGCATTTAAGCCATTCTGAAGAACGTACCAATTTTCAAGGGAAATCACCCTCTGGTAAAATCTCACTCTCTATCGCATCTCTGTAAGCTGTAGGTAGGCAAAAATCGAGTTTCTCCTTGTCATTATTTTTGCCACTCACCACTTTCCTATGTACAAGTTGCCCACTCGAAAGGATATTTGCATCGGAATCCGAATCAGGAATCGCTGTCATTTTAGTGTTATTCCAAACACATTTGTTTCTCATGTTATATCAATTACTATTCTTTCTGAGCAGTTTACCCAGTATCTCCGTCTCGTTCACATCAGCTGTTTCTCTGCCCAAATACAGTAAAATATGTCTAATATGGAAACCTGTATAAGCCGAAAACCTGCCTAAACCGAAAAATTTCTCCGGCCCGTGAAGTTCAATGGCATTTTACACAGTAAAAAACGGAACCTCTTCAACGCGGAAACGGAACGTTTCCCTTGCCATGCAGGAAAAAATTTTCTTGTGAATTTAATGCAATTGGCAGAGAGACGCGAGATGTTCTTAATGAAATGAATGCATCTGCAAGCTTGTTTTAAAATCTGTATGTGTGACAAGCGATTTAATCGCGGGAGCTGGACATTGAAGGAGATAGGCTTCACATGTCAGCGAAGAATTCTATCTTTGGGTCGCTTGTCTCTCAAGGCGTACGTCTTAAGGGAAATTTCCTCTCTCCCGACTCTCTAAGCGTGGGAAGATATGACTTCTATTCATGCGTCTCCCTGCTCTGCGTTGAAAAGCATAACCCCTCGACCAGATACGCAGCGCTCACGTCCATATGTATCAGTTTATCAGAAAGTCATAGAAATGGGTTGTGACGCATTCTGTATTAAAAGAGTATGCAAGCAATCCGAATAAGCCAGAAAGCTATGTATTATTTTAACTAATATAAGAAGCTGTTAATGAAGAGTGTTCGATATTCATTTATTGGTGAGTCCTTATATAAATACGTTATATATTAATGTATTTTTAATAGTCATGTAATTCACTGCTTTCAGGGCATAAACGTCAATATCAGGTCATAAAATGGACAACCTTGAATAAAACGGACACGTTCCTACACCGGTATTTTTTATGCCCTGATCGATTCCGGCATAGTATGTTACTGTAGTATGTTTGGGAAGGTAGTGCACACCAGCGCCGTAAGGTAGCTGCACAAGCTTGAAAGTTCTTACATTATTCGTTTCGCCTAGTGTTGTCACAACTAGTTTAACTCATAGCAGACGGCCAAGTTAAGTTTCTGATCATGGACGTGTATTAACCAGACATTTACTGTTATTACGAGTCAGCTGCCATTCCGATAACTTTTATAGACGAAAAGCTGTGAAGTCCATCTCCACTCTCCATGGCCCACGTGCAAGCGCGCCCCCTCGGCCAATCAGCCGCTGCAGCGCCCCTGCTGAAGGCGAACGCAGCCGTGTCACGCGTGTGATGAATGGCGCTGGCACCGCTGCCCCGTCACCCAGCGCCCCCTCGGCCTCGCACCGGACGATGCATTCAGCCCTACAGTCGCTTCTCGCTTAGATGGCGTGGAACGTGCCCATCGTATCGGAAATGTCCCCCGCGGTCTCTTTCTTTCGTACTAGGAAGAGGCCAGTCAGCTGCCCTTGCACCAAGGCGTTGCGTTGCTCGCGCTCTGCCTGTCGCGTTACTCTAGATTGATTCACTGATTGACTGATTGATTGATGTTTCCGGGAGCGTCAACTTCCAGGGTGATTAGTTCAGTTAGTGCAGTCCATGTTTTTATTTCGGGAGGTGAAAATTGGCTAGAAAAGAGATACTTTTTTTCGATACACCACCCCACTTTATATGGATGGTTAAAGTGGGGTGGTGGTTTTAATTTCATTAGTGGAATAGTCACCGGTAATTCCGAGACCTCGAGTAATAACTAGTGTCGACGTTGATAATAAATATATTAATAAGCTCAAAAAACTATTACAACAACAATTAAGCCGAAAAATGTTATACATTGCACGATTCAGATACCAGTAAATGATATGACGATCAAATATCACCGCATCTTGGAATGAATACATGTAGTACAATAGAAAATTTATAGTGAAAATGAAATATATATATATAGTTATATTTATATATATATGCTTAGTTTATATTTTTACTTTCTCGTACTTTACTTACGTAGTATTAAGAAAGAATTGTAATGCCGCTGCAAAAAATCGGCAAAATGCTGGAAATTGTTTTTCACCAAAAATCGTTTAGTGAGTCCCTGATAAAATTAAAAGAGGTATTCTACAATAGCACATTTTTTTTGCATAATTTAATTATCATTGCCAATCAATCTGGCCGAAATCCATATTCTAGCGAATTCGAGCATCAGAAAGGATATTTTGATCTTGGCAATGAAGTACTGTACATGAAGGCTTTACATACCTCAATATTCTCTAAATTCTCTTTACATACCTCAATATTCTTCTAAAAAATTGCTCCAAAGTTTTAGATTAATTCGTTCTAGAATACGATGTTTAAAAATAAGCTTAAAAAAGGGCAAGTATCATTTTCGTTGATATGAATGTATTTTCGAACAAGACCCATATTAACTTTGCAAAACTACAATATTGATATAGAGGTGATTATTAATAAAGTGTGTTGTAAAATATTAGATATAAATAAAGTATGTGCACTTCTTTCAAAAAACGATTATCTTACTCATAATTTTGTGGGAAGTATAGAAATTTATAAAGCAAAATTCTCAAAATAAAACGCCTATATTTTTCCTTTTTTCTCCAACAGAGCAAAGTACGATTATAAAAATTCACAGGCATATGTAATAAATGCCATTTTCATGTATCCTTTTGATATATCAAAAACACACAAAGTAACAATCCTATTTATTTCACAAAATAAATAAAATATTGTGTTATATACACATGATGTAAATTTGATTTTTACAACATTTTTGAAGAGTTAGTTAATTCTGAGAAAATGTTTCAGTATTAAGTGCATTGTGATAATTTGATGCTAAAGTAGCTTTATTTTCACTGTTTCTATGAAAACAGATAGTGTCAAAGCCACTGTTATACGTGGATTCAATGCTACAAAGCCCGTCAAAGGTCGCGCGTGCCTAAAAAGGTAAGTTTTATTTATATTATTAGCTTTATGAAATAACTATGTTACATCACCTTACACGTTTACAAATACAGTGCTCCATGAAAGTTTCTCCGCAGTGGCATCAAGCTGAAGAGCTACAAATATGTAGTATGAAACGTCAAAATATGCACATAAATATATAACAAAAACAGTATGAATATATAATAAATATGTAAAATCGGATATAATATGTAATATTAAAATACACTATATATAAAACACATTTACATAATACGAAATTACATTCATAAAAAAATTTAAAAAAATAATAGATCTTAAAAATAATTTGGAGAGCATACGTTTATGCACACTTTGCACCATACAATGTTCCTGTCAGTAATAAAAGCTTCATTTATTGCTATTCAGGACCGTAGTGTAGCAGACAGACTAGACGCAATAGAAGCCATCACACAAACTGGCGATTATCTACGACCAGCAATCACTACAGCATTCTCATCGAAGTGTGACACGTCGGCGATCGGCAATGTATCTCGGAAATTAGGGTTAAAGGTCACGAAACGCGGCGACAGTGCACGCCTGAACGTGAAAACTATCTCAGCCGTTGTTGCGCAGTTCCCGCCACTGAGATAACTGAAGCAGGACTCCGGGAATATCCGACCGCGTCTTCACGTAGCGCACCTCGAGTCGACAGCCGCTCAGTAACGATGTAGGATTTCTTTAATATTACTTTTCATTAAAAAATGTAATAAAATTGAACATTGATAGAATAAAAAAAGTACTTTCTGAAAACATAATCGAGAGTAATAGACATTTCAAAATTCAAAATTTATTGCTTATTTATCCTTGAAAATAGATTTTATTACATGGGAGTTTTTTTGGTTTTTTTTCTCCCTTTCAAAATTCAAAATTTTATTGCTTATTTATCCTTGAAAATAGATTTTACTAGATGGGAGTTTTTGTTTTTTTTTCTCCCTTTCAAAATTCAAAATTTAAGTAGTATATGACTTAGTGTAGGGATCACAGAATCTTGAAAATGTGCACACAATTCATTTTCCCCATAGCACGTCATACGCAGTTTTTAACTGTTTTTTTGACGTAAAATAAATAAATAAATAAATAAAATAAATTAAATGAGTAAGTGCTGTGAAGTGCAGTGAAGTGTTGTGAAGTTTTGTGAAGTGCTGGTAAGTGTAATTCAAAGCAAAAACAGTGTAGTGTAGTGTAGTGTAGTGTAGTGCACTGCAGTTAAGTGTAGTGAACACGATAAAATTAATAAGTTAAGTTTAATTAAATTTAGAATCACCGACATACAATTATTGGATATCATGACAGAGTTGAAATATTTGTTATAATATTAGTGATAGTATGATTATTGCATGTTCGGCTTGTACGGTACTAATTTAATTATTATTATTATTATTATTATTTTATTATTATTGTTGTATCAAATTTTATTATGTAATTATTGTTTTGGTCTACCCAATTGCAGTTCAAATAAATGTACGTATGATAAATATGTAATATATAAAACAGTACAATACAAAAGGTGCAATACAATACAATACATACAAAACTCAGATACCACAGCATATACACAATACAGTACAATACAATATATAAAAAAACAGTACAAAACATATGTTAAAATATGTAACGAAAAAAATATATTTTGTGGCAACGATCCGCCAAGATTAGTTTGTGAATGGTAAGACAGAAAGATAAAAAAGTAATTACATAAAAATCCGGCCTCTACTGATAAGAGTACTCCACCAAAAATGTTGGCATTACGAGCGCCAAGCAGCTCTTATGGGCGCCGAACGGGGGAGGGGCGGCACAGGTGAGGGCTCGTATGGGACACTAGCGCCTCACTCGGTGGCGAAGCCGAGGGCGGAAGCGGCGGCCACCGACTCGATTGATTGATTTTTTCGTGTTTCCGGGCGCGTCAACTGCTTTGGTCATTAGTCCCGGGAGTGTAGTGCCTGTTTTTTCTCGGGAGATGGTGATCTTCCCACGCTGGATGGTGAGATCCAGCGCCGACCTACCGTCGGCTAGTGTGTTTTCCTCCTAAACAGGACTCTCCCACCAGCGGGGCACCGCCCCAGCCGAGACAAGCTCTAAGCCCCCGACTGATCTCCCGGAATATGTGGTAGTGTAGTGCATGTTGGTGTGTGTGTGTGTGTGTGTGTGTGTAAGGGGAGAGGATAGGACAAGGAAGAGGAAGGAAAGATCGTGCGCGGTCCGTGGCCCGTTTGTTAGGGTACTGCTCCGGCATTCGCCTAGTGTTGATCGGAGAAACCACGGAAAACTACCGATCAGAGCAGCCGGCCGCTAGAATTCTCCTCCAGACAGCGACACCTTAATTATCTTTCTCCTCAGGAGCTACGTTTACGGCAGGGCTTCTATTATATTCAATCCCTTGGTGGCCAACATCCTCCGACAGGGATGTAAACTGACATGTAGTCCAATGCTAATTTGACTGCCACGCGAGTCTAAGAAATTGGAATAAATTGACTCTGTAATTGGTTATATCATATTAAAGACCTGTAAAAGCCACGATTTAGAATAATATTACTCGGAAAAAGCTATGTGTGATTTGATAAGGATCTTTAGTGAAGAAAATAATTATCCTTCACTTTGCACTCAAGCACCTTATGCAGATTTTTACATTGCAATATTCCTAAAAAAATCATTTTCAGGGGTGTCATTCATACTTTCTGTCCCATTATGTTTAACGTCCCCAAGCTGTTTTCTAGAATCAATTATAGAGTTTTCGTAATAGTTTTAAAAGAGGGCGGCAATAAATTATAGGTAGATAGTTTCGTAGCTGCCGTATGAAATAATACAAACTAAATAATAAACAAGAGAATTTTCACACCAAACACATACCGTTTTAATCGTTCCACTATAAATCATCTATTAAATTCATGCGCGATGCCATAATTTGATAAATGGATTATAAATAATATTCTGTTGAATAACAAAATATGTACACAGTATAAGTATTTTTTTCCCCGTTAGAACTACAGTAATGTTATATTTTTGAAAACTACGAACGCAAAATTTGAATATATGATACAACAGAGATCTCATAAATTGCTGAAATCGATCCCAAATGATTAATCTGATTTTCCTAATCCATAATATTCGGTTTTAAAACATGTTTTTCTTCTTGCTTTTTAAAGGCAAAATTATGTTTGAACATCCACGTTTGAAGAGAACATAGTCATGATAAATAAATACAATATAGGTTACATTGTAACTAGGTTTAGTTACTCTTCTATATTCTAATTACTCTTCGACATTATCGACGGACAACAGCTAACGCAGTCTTGTTTTTACCGGATCTCTAAAAGATGCAGCTACAGCAATGTTTGTGACAGAAATCCGCTAGCTTGATATTCGAGATAACCCGCAGTCATTAAATATCAAAAGTTCAGCGGTAGATGATTCTAATTAGTTTGCAGCAAGACCGCAGTGTATGACGATTGTAACATCTTTGACTGAAAAATATGCAATGTATTTTACATGTTCTGGGATTTGCATCAAGACTAAGATCGCCGTCTGCTTTACACAACATATTTTCGCAACGTGTAAAAAGTTCATTTTGTGTATGACAGTGTAATAGAATCTATCAATGTAAGGAACATATACGCAATTGGAGGAACATAGTGAATGTAAGCGGCCAGAAGTTACAATATTAGAATTTATAATATTTATGATTCTAAGTAAAGTAGATACACATATACGTTGTTTTTTTAATAGTAATCTAATATATTTTTCTTCAAAATTTTATTTCATAGATAAATATTTTGTATGTCTATTCCATGCTGTACTATTTACCCAATATCTAGAGGGACAATTATTCTTTTCTGGTTACGTTCATGATAATGCCAAACATTACGTTGCTATGGAGATTGCTTGGATGTGTATCAGTGCTTTTCGTCAGAGAATTCCATTGTGTATCGATTAAATGAATCATCGCCTACGGACAGTGCAGGTGATGCTATAAATTTCAAGTGCGGAAAGCACTGCGTCGAGTGCAGGGAGCACTGCGTGACATTCTCAACACTCCCGCAACCTCTCGAGCAGCATCGGAACTATATAATCGAGTTCTTTGCAGAGAACACGCTCTGGCGGCAAAAGATGGAACTACAACGATCTCATCGCCAGTCGTAAAAGCATGTGTCGCTGGTATCATCGTGGCTAGAAGTCAACTTCAGAGGCTTTTCACCATACGATGTTTAAATTAATAATTATCTCATTTTTTTTCATTTTCCAAATCGACACATTACTGTTGATTGTACTAATGGTGCCATTTTTTTCTTAGAGAAAACAAGTGGTGCTACAAATGACACAGACTTTCTAGTAATATTTTTTTAAAATTTGTTTTAGCTTTATACTGTTGCCCGAATCCCTATCGCCGCTCCCTATCGTTACCAACTATCGACGCTCAAAATACACTTTTCTTTTGAACTTTCTCAATAATTTTTTGCTTTTCTTCTACCATTAGTCGACCCGAAATGGTATTTTAAGAATATTAAAGAAGAGTAAAAGCTGATACTATTTGGAAATTTTCGTTTAAAAATTTGAATCCGTTTTTAAGAAAATATCGTTTAAGTGTTACAGTAAATGCAATTTTTAAGCTGTTTTACACAAAACTTTTGCGTTTTCGAGAAACTTCATTGGAAGTAATTTGAAGCACTTTTACTCATAAATTCAATATATATTGAGATATACCAAAATTTTCCTTTCTCTCTACATTTATATCTGCCAAAGATCTTAACGTCCGGCTTGCTGGGTCAATGGGTCACGATATAATTATAATCCTTATTACCTCTATAATGGATTATAGGATCCGCCGACTATACAGCGCAGCTGGGAATCTGAAATAGAATGATTCTATTCCTAGTTCATTACTGTTTGGATTGACTAAATGAAAAATCACTTTCTTTTCTATAGAACAAAATTTAACAAAGTTTATTTTACTTTTTTTATCAAACAATTTAATGAATTTAAGTTAGGCCTTTGATCATGATCTCTTTCAATTTACAATTTTACACCGCGGTTAACTTATCTTTTCTTCGTTGATGTCCTCGTAGACTTCTCAGTCGAAATATCTTGCGATCTTGCCGTAGTCCAAAATTCCAACGAAATCCTCTTCTGCCCTATCCAAGCTGGTCTCAAACTATCAAAATTACCAGTCCCGATTACGTCCTATGACATAGTCCCGAACTTGATTACCACTCCCGACAAAGTTCCTATTTATACTTCAATATTGCTTCCACATGAAAATATCTACGATCAGTTCAGAAGCGCCTTTCAGAGCAGAATCAAATCTTCCTGCATGATTCATCCCTCGAAGACTTCGTATTAAAACTACCTTCATTTTTTCATAACATTTGACCGTCTAAACTTCTCCGCCCAATCCCAAAGTTTCTACTTTCGGCATCAACCCATCTCTTAATGCATTTAGAAAAACAAAAACTACATTGTTTATTCACGGTCGTTGCTATGCTCTAGCTCTCGTGATATTTCGTAATGCATGTTCCACCATATTGTCTCCAAATAAATGTTAATTTATTTTAACGTGACATATCGGTATGTCACAGCTTCCCCTCTCCAAGCGTCATTTGGTTTGCTACAACCTAACTAAATGACAAGACTAAAATTGAACACTTTCTTCTTGCTTCTTCACACTAAACGACATTAACACTTTACACTTTGCACTGCACTAGGTCTTGTTACTTGCTGCCTTAAAACTATTTACATTTTCCTTTCGGAATGTGCCAACAATAACCATTTCATCAGGTATTCTAATAGCCGTATCTGCCTAATATTTGCTCCCATTAACTTCATTGAATACACATACACTTTAAATTAAACTCCCTACACAAACTGACAAAATACACATAATGACAAAACAATAACAAAAGAAAAACTATTACACCTAATATTTACAACTATTTACAAATCTCTGTTATGACCAGTATATTTAATCATGCGTGTCGTCCCTCATATACGGCTTCATGTTCCTGTAGTTATATGTTCCCATTTCCCGTCCATTTTCATCATTCAAAATCGCGGCATTCTTGCTTAATACTTTACAAATTCGGTAAAAAAATTTATAAAATAGCTTCTTATCCACTGACGACACTTGAGGTACTCTAATTAACACTTCATCACCCTCCTTATACTCGCCTCGAAAGCATTGTTTCTGTTTTAGCTTTCTTTTGGCTGCTGCCTCCCTCAAATTGTCATAAATTATTCGCGTATCTCTCACATCATCTGGGTGTAGCCAATTTGCCTGTACGACGCATGCATTGGTATATTTCCCTGTGAACGCATCATGAATTCATTTTCTAACTATCAATCTTGTCCTTAATGTCCGACATATTTCCCAATTCAGATTCTTGCACCATTCTAATGTTTCTAAGTCTCTCCTGTATTCGTTTTTAATTTAATCCGAATTAACTAATTTAGATTCTCTGTTTTCAATTGTTTCGCCATGTTGAAGCGACATCGCGTTTAAATTATCTACACGCGATTCGACGATTGTCAACTTTTCGCATTGTTGGTCATGTAAATGTCCTAATGTCACAATGTTTTCCTGTAAATTATTAACTTGGGAATTAATTTTGTCGCCAGATTCTTTTAATTCCCTCTGCATTTGGTCGACTTGATTATTAAGAGACTCAATTTTACAATGAATAATGTTGAATTCACCGTAATTGCACTATTTCCTTGTGTATTTCCTGACGAAAATTCTTCAATTCTAATGACATTTCCGATGTCATTCCTTCCAATTTAGCGTTATTTTTTTCAAATTCAATATTCATATCTGAAGTGATCCCCTCTAATTTATTATTCATATCTGAAGTGATTCCATCTAATTTAGTATTATTATGCTCAAGTTTTGCGTTCATTTCTGCTAACATCTTAAGAATTAAATTATTAGGGTCCATATTTTCTAACGGTGCAGCCATTATTTCCTTTTCTTGTGGTTCAATTTCAATAATTTCACGCGAAATTTCTCCTCAGGTTAGTATTAGCAGACGCCATATCATCTACATTAACATTCTCCATACGCAATTTTTTGCTCCTAGTATCCATTTGAATTCTAATACAAATTAAAATCTCTCTGTTAAATTATTTTAAAATCACACCAATGAAATGGTCTTGGCCTTTCTTACAATTAACAATTAATTTCAAATGTCAATCCATAAATTTCAGATTCCCTTTGGATCACTATATTATAATTTATAAGACTAATTTTATCCGTGTCACGTTATAAATTATAACAAATTATGCATCACGTTGAGGCGCCATTTTGAGATATACCAAAAATGTTCCTCTCTCTCTACATCTATATCTGCTAAAGATCTTAGCGTCCGGCTTGCTGGGTCAATGGGTCACGATATAATTATAATCCTTATTACCTCTATAAAGGATTATAGGATCCGCGACTCAATTTACAATTTTACACCGCGGTTATGGGAATCTGAAATAGAATGATTCTATTCCTAGTTCATTACTGTTTGGATTGACTAAATGAAAAATCACTTTCTTTTCTATAGAACAAAATTTAACAAAGTTTTTTTTTTATCAAACAATTTAATGAATTTAAGTTAGGCCTTTGATCATGATCTCTTTCAATTTACAATTTTACACCGCGGTTAACTTATCTTTTCTTCGTTGATGTCCCTCGTAGACTTCTCAGTCGAAATATCTTGCGATCTTGCCGTAGTCCAAAATTCCAACGAAATCCTCTTCTGCCCTATCCAAGCTGGTCTCAAACTATCAAAATTACCAGTCCCGATTACGTCCTGTGACATAGTCCCGAACTTGATTACCACTCCCGACAAAGTTCCTATTTATACTTCAATATTGCTTCCACATGAAAATATCTACGATCAGTTCAGAAGCGCCTTTCAGAGCAGAATCAAATCTTCCTGCATGATTCATCCCTCGAAGACTTCGTATTAAAACTACCTTCATTTTTTTCATAACATTTGACCGTCTAAACTTCTCCGCCCAATCCCAAAGTTTCTACTTTCGGCATCAACCCATCTCTTAATGCATTTAGAAAAAACAAAAACTACATTGTTTATTCACGGTCGTTGCTATGCTCTAGCTCTCGTGATATTTCGTAATGCATGTTCCACCATATTGTCTCCAAATAAATGTTAATTTATTTTAACGTGACATATCGGTATGTCACAATATAGAAATCGCTGAATATTAATAGCGTGAGAGGTATTTCAAGAAAATACACTTGCGTATTTTTGAAGAAAAAAACATCAAAATAATACAGAAAACTGATTTTTGAAATATCTTGAACAGCGTATTTAGACCATCAAATAATTTTTAAAATGACGTTTGAGCGTTTCTGATAACGCGGAAATTTGAGCTCATTTTCCAGAAAAGTTTTGAGTACATGTACTCATAAATGCAATAATGTGAACAAATCGCCGCGAATTTAAGTATTAACGACATGGAGTATACGGCAGAAGTCAAAATAATTATGTTTTTTGTCATTTTTGAAATTCAAGAGAATAGAGCAAAATGGCTTTTAAGTCATCTTATACAGAACATTTAATACTATCCCTACCAAACGTTTAAAGAAAATATTGCAGCCGTTTAAAAAAAATTTCGAAAGTTTAACGTTAATTATTTACAAAACTAAACGACGGAGAGTATACAATAGCAAATTAAGTATTTAAATTACATATGGGATATGGCTCCGGCATATTAGCAACGAGTATTCAATCATCCTGTATGACTCTGATTCCGAAGTGGACCGAAGAGGACTTCAGTTCCAACGATAAATTATTTTATATTGAAAGAGATAACAGAACTGTTTTGTGTCAAAATAATCCATTAATATTGTTAATCCTTTTGAGGCAGTTAACTTAATTTAAGATAAAGAACAATGAATAATACCTTATTAGAATAAAACAATTGACCGCAATAAAATATATATAAGGTTAAAGCGATGACGTTTAGGCAAAGTCATTCTGATATATACCAACTAATTCACAACAAAACAAAGTTGCGACTAATGGAAGGTTAACTAACAAGCATTGTTAGAATACAATTGTTGCCCAGTGAACTCGACTTACAATGATAGTGACTTTAGTTGATTGATTGAATTATGTTTCCGGGCACGTCAACTGCAACGGTCACTAGGCCCGTTAGTGATTTTTTTATCGCAAGAGATCGCGGTGTTGCTCTGAATGTGTGAGATCCGGCGCCGACCAACACGTCGGCTTGCCTGGTAGAGTGGTGCTTGTTGTCTGTGGCAAGAAGATACGATAGGGCAAGGAAGCGGAAGGAATCATCACACGCGGCTCTTTGACAGTTTCTTATAGCATAGTCCCGGAATTCGCCTGCTGTTGATCGTAGAAATCACGGAAACAATCGATCAGAGATCAACGGCCGCTAAAAGTTTCCTCCAGACAGTGACTGAATTCGACCTAGCTAACTAGCTGGTGTGAAGAATTTGCCATGTCAGATCAATCCCATTAGTAATACGCCTAAATACCGAAATCACTAACATTGAACATTTTTCTTAATTTTAAAAACACCAAAGAAAGAGGTGAGTGTGCAAAACATGTAGGTCATCATAAGTACAATTGACACTGAATGTAATGATCTCGGATACAGTGAACTTTCAGTTCGAGCGAACAAAAGTGGTTGGTCTCGATCCTCAAACATAAAAAATAAATACTAGATAATTTGTTTATAGCGAACTTTTTCATTGGTTGTAGTAAACATATGGGTAAGGGAAAAGTTCATCTTCCAGAAAAAAATACTTTGCCTCCGCACCTCCAATTCCAATATCATAAGGGTTTTCAGGAGGAGGATCTTGCGTTATTTTTGTAGCATTTTTATACGAAGAAAACGTACCATTCAGTAAATTGTTTCAGCTCATCTCTGACAATTCTGTTGATCCAGAAGACTTCATCGCCGCGGACTGTGAGATAAGAACAAGTGTGTCTCATCTGGCTAGTATATTGTAAATTCTGTGAAAGGGAGTTCCAGAACAGAAGATAACGAATGGAATGGCAAAGAGGAAATTGTTATTTTAAGACTGAAGGAAAATACTCAAATTTTGAATTGAATTGGTGTTTGAACATTTTTCTGGTTCTCTGAGATAACGAAAAATTAATCACCGCAGAGAATTTAACTAGCTGAAGTATCCGGCGTTGCTCGGGCATTATTACAGTAAATTATTATACAGGAAGAGGAATTCAATTTTTTCATGCCCTGCGACGGGACCTACCTCTATCTCTTCCATTGAATCCCTTCTCTGCCCTACTCCCTGCCATACTCTGCCCGGTCGCGTCACGATAGTTGTCTTCTCTTGACCCCCATTTGGAAATTCCCGGATTATCTCGCTCATTTTTCCACAAATAATTACGTTTTTCTTATTTGAAGTTCCAGCTTCTAATCATTCACTTTATAACTAAAAACAATAAACACATCTAAAATACAAAATAAAATACTTGTAGAATCACAAATATAATTTTTGTGGAGTTTTATATAATATTCCAACACTATCAATAAATTGTCACGTAGTAAAACTTATACAATTTTTATATTTTTTCTTCTATTGTATTCATAAAGAAAGTTTTGAAATTGATCTGTCAACTCGAGACCTTGAAGGGACTTACTGTTTTAAGCTGAGTATAACATGATGATGTTCATGCTGAGTACGATAGAAGGTAGATCCGGAGTAATAGTTATGTCATAACGTAATTGATGAATCATAATCATAAAAATAAATAAAAATACTTGTATCTATTCGAAACATAATACATTTTTTAATTCTGAAGACGACAAAAATATATATGTTTAATGTAATATGTGCTAGTAACATGTAGAATAAAACTTATTTCTTCAGGTAAATCAATTCATCATAAGACTGATACATTAGAAAACGAATGATCCATCAACAGTACATTGCACTGAGCCACATAACAAAACAATATTAGCATCGTTATTTTATCTCAAGTATAGGTTCCAAAAAAAGATATTACTTGCTTAGACAAAAATATTTTTAGACAAATTAATTTTTGCTTATTTCTTTTAGAAAAATATGAATGAACTCATTCATTTGGAGCAATTGATATGCAAAACAACTTTACAGATATCTATATGTAAATGATCATTCCTAAATTACATACCACTGCACAGAAATCCATCACATATTGAAGAAAAACTTTTACAGGGTGAAAAACATAAATTACTTTCCATTTTTCCAATTTGTACAGGAGATCTGAATAATAGAAACCAAGAACTCCCAGATTTATTTTATTTGCTCAGACAAACTTTTTTTAGATAAATTAATTTCTGATTATTTTTTATTGAAAAGTATAGATGAATTCAATTATTGGGAGCAATTTATGTGCCAAAATTACAGCACAGATTAGTCTTAATAAATAAATGATAATTCTTTAACTATCATCCACTGCACTAAACTTCTTCCCATACAGAAGAATAAAGTACATACTATTACTAAAGCATATTGAAGAACAAATTTTACTGGATGTACTGCAAACTTATACACATTTTCCATTTTACCATTTTGAACCTAATAACTGTGTAAATAGCGGATTATAGGTATTATGTGTACGATACTTATTTAAAGAATACCTATATTATTCGAAAATTCTTATATACTTTTTGATACAAATTAATTAATTGACCGACTATTATTAGCGTGGAAATATTACGTGATTGATCATCTTGAACCAATAAAAAGAGAAAGAAATTATGTCAGTAGCTTTCAGAGATAGCGTGTGAAACTGAAATACAATTCAAATGAAATACTTAATTACTAATATGGTAGGCTAGTATACTCTACTCCTATAGTAGGCTCCTCACTTAAATAAGTGACTGGGTAGTTATATGTTTATATTGTATCCACGACCATTACAGTGAGTAGAGCCTGTGTCTGTGCAGTAAAAACATTAATCAACGAACTAGTTCAAAAGAAAGAGAAAATAAACGATTAATTACATTCCTTTATTTTATTTCCAACAATGGTTTAAGCATGTTTTGTTTCTTTTGTGGAAAAAATGTAGGCAATTAAATGTTTCACAAGTTGCCAAACATTAAGTAATATTTCGAATGCATTTTTTTAATATTTGTCGTGTGTATGTTTTTATTGTAAATTAGCAAGAATTTATGAAAATAATACGCTCTGAATAAGATGAAACAAAATAATGTTGAAAAATTATTTCGAATCAAATGGTCTAATTACACTCCAGATATTCTCGGAAAATATATTTTCACAGATCAAATGCCGACGACATAATGTAAGACAGACATACTAAGTTCCTTTTTAGACACTATTTTCTACGAACACTAAAAAATCTCAATATACTAAGAACAGTGCCAGTTTCCTGGAGTTACGGAATATGTTTTTCTACGTTCTTGTTGCAGATTTTATCAGATGCAGATGCTAACAGATTCTATTGACTAACTAATAACAGAAAATTGATTTGGTTGTACTTACGAGGATATTTGGCAAAAGGTCAGGACAAGCGGTATTACTCGAATATAAAATAATAACTATTAATTCTTGCCTGATACTATTTAATATCACAAGTCATTTCAATTTTACATACCTAGCAATAACAAAGAGAAATTTCTGATCGTTCGAAGATAAACATTTGAGTCTGTACTTGAAAGGTTTTAAGAGTAACTCTTTATAGCACTTAAGAGGTTCCTTGATTGACAGAGCGAGAAGCAACCGAGAGCCCGAGACCTCCGCTGTGATTGCTGCATGCACGCAACGTCTAACATTGACCTCCAGCGTGGTGTTTTCCCACTTGACATCGTCCTTCTCTCCTGCTTCCGTGCTGGTACTCCAGTGTCATTCCAGTGCATTAAATCTGCCTCAGTGTAATGACGGAATCACATGCTAGTTTTATGGTGCGTCCGGATTTCATTCACGGAGAGGACTCTCAAGAGTTCTGTCAACAAGTGTTAACTCGCCGTGAACCACTACTACTAAACCCATGAAACCTTTTTGCAAGTCGATGGGGAATGATGACAAAATGATTTCAGAGAATAAAATTTAAGCTACAGCATTGTTCTTGTGCACTTTCCAAAACCAATATAATTTGTTTTAATACTGCAGACGGGTTCAAATTATGTATTTGCTACAATATATATTTCAATTTTTTAAATCCATTTTGGAAATCGTATCACAGGATTCACCTCAGAAGACGCATATTAACATACGAACTGATCAAACATATATCGAAGTTATTACGGTGTGGAGTGTACAATATTCATGAGAAGCGTCCACCTGCTACGTTTGATTCAGTATTCTAGGTCATAGTTATTGTTCAATTATTAGCTGAAACAGTCATCTGTTAAATATTAGTTGATTATATGGCTGCCATTGTGCCCCATATTCAGCTATGTTACCAGTTCCACAATGGCAAGAGTAATAAATTATTTTGTAATATTATAAATCCAATTGAATAGACCCAATTTCGTTTGATGTTGCTTAATTTTGATATTGAATATTCCTGTGAATATTATTTGTTGGCAAGGAACATAAAAGTTTATTCTGATTTGAATGGAAAAAGTGTGAAGGTTAAATATAACTAGCTGAACTCATGCTGAACCCGTTCGCACATTTGTGCAGGATACAGAAATACTATAATTTTTAAACCTTTATTCAATTCTTAAATGATAATTTAAATGAAGTATTTCGAGTAGGATCGGCTTCAACCCAATAACTGTTTTTTTTTATTATTTTAGCATATTATTTGTAATTAACATAACAGACGAACCAACATGGAGATCATTAGGATTCTCTGTCTCCCGCATGGGTGGGAAACACCATGAAAACTGAACTCGTGACCTCGACCGCCAACAAATAAACCTCAAATATACTGTGAAAAATATGCTTTTCACGCACAGAAATACAAATATATCTTTCTCTAAAACGCTAAGCCTGAAATAAAACGTTAAAATCTACTTCTGTAGATTAGGAGAGATAAAAAGGCATGTGTCTCTACGATCATCTGGTTTTGAGGGTTTAAAACGGGTCGTATTCGAGTTATGCACAACACTAGTGAGATGTGATGCATTGCGGGTTGCATCCGTAACATATATTATAAATGAATTTTAGTAGACCACCTCCACAAACTTCAATTATGCTAAATCTCACACTCCTCCATGCGTGAAATGTACGTAAAAAGGGATACAAAGTTTTTCTTTGTGCATTAATATACAGATTAAGAATTTGAATAGTTTGTGTTGTATTATTTTTTCGAGTCAAATAAATAATTGTAATACAAGATAGTTTGATCTTCTTTTGTAATTTTTATTCAAATACAAAAGGTCTTGGACACAAATTATGTACAAACTTTCCTCATCTATCCACTACATGATGCCGCATTTTACTCCGTTTACTTTTAAAATATTAATTAAGTAAATAAAAATTACTTGTCACCAAAATCCAACCACAAACAATTATCTTTAAAATCTAGAATTTTAGATGCTCACAAGCATTTTTAATACAATCCTTTCTTGATAACTAATATTTAATCACGTCATACGAATCCTATCCACTATTTTTGAAACCCCGCGTACTACATGCAAAATGTCACACATGATACAAAACACTCACTTTTTCAACAAAAGTAATTCCCTTGATGTGGAAATTCAGAAAGAATGAATGTTGCGGTACTCTAAACATACACACGTGCTGAGCTTAACCTGCCCCTGACGCGTGTGCATCCAGAAACGAAGTTGCCTTACGCAGATTTTATACTTGCGCATTGCGCGATGTGTTCGTTATTCCTCGCTTTATTCTGGGTGCCGTCAACCCGTGATGAAAACCTGCGCTCGTTAATACCACAGTTTTACATAACTTATTTGAGGCGATGGACCAATCGTGTTGGCGCCCCGGCCGTGGGCAGAGCGCTTACGTGTGTCACTCTATTTTAGGCCCAAGAGCGGCCACCGGGGCGGGCCCTGCCGTGCGGTGCGGTGCGGCGGCCGGCAGCTCCGCAGGTTTCCGTACACAATGCAGGTGACGGCGCCTTCAAGGTCGTCGCCATCGTCGCCATCATCGCCATCATCGCCATCATCATCACCATCACCGTCACCATCACCGTCACCATCACCGTCACCGTCACCGTCACCGTCACCGTCACCGTCACCGTCACCGTCACCGTCACCGTCACCGTCACCGTCACCGTCACCGTCACCGTCACCGTCACCGTCACCGTCACCGTCACCGTCACCGGCACCGTCACCGTCACCGTCACCGTCACCGTCACCGTCACCGTCACCGTCACCGTCACCGTCACCGTCACCGTCACCGTCACCGTCACCGTCACCGTCACCGTCATCATCAAGAGGGATCCCTACTCCATCTCACATTAGTTTTGTAGGGGCGATAATTTACACAAAATAAAGTGCAGAAAGCGAAGAACAGAATAGGATAATTTAGTTTTGTGAATGTACCTGCAGATGTCTGGCAATTCTTCCCAGAAGGCGCGAGTTGGGCGTCAGAGTTCTTAAGTGCGAAAAGTAGAGTGATGTGCAGTGAAGGGCAGTGCGACAGTGTGTAAGGAAAAAGAAGGTCAACAAAAGTGCGGACAAAGTACGATGCATGTACTTGCTGTTAATAAATTATTCTGACAGAAAAGTGAAGTGAAGCAAAGTGAAGTGAATGGGAGAAGGTAAGAGAAGAAAGGTCTTTGGGTTTTTCCATCAAAACCTAACTTTATCTATATTTAAGGAATATTAAATATTATATACCATACCATACGGTTACGAAAATCTACGTAAGAAAGTGTATCTATTTATATTGGATTCGGGAATAAATAATAATACCAGTTTTCAAAATCAATTAAACATTGTAAGCTCTTGCTCTTCTGTTTCAAAAACAAACAAACAAACACATACATACATAGTACCTTTTCATAACAATACATTTTCCGTGGTTTCTCCGATCAACACCAGGCAAATGCCGGAGCAGTACCCTACCAAAGGGGCCACGGACCGCGCGCGATCTGTCCTTCCTCTTCCTTGTCTTATCCTCTCCTCTTACACACACACTTACACTAACATGCACCACACTATCACATATTTCGGGAGACCGGTTGGGATCTTAGAGCTTGTCCCGGCTGGGGCGGTGCCCCGTCGGTGGGAGAGTCCTGGTTAGGGGGAAACTCCACTAGCCGACGGTAGGTCGGTGCCGGATCTCGCCATCCAGCGGGGGAAGATCACCGCCATTTCCGAGAAAAAAACATGCTCTACACTAACGGGACTAATGACCAAAGCAGTTGACGCGCCCGGAAACACGAAAAAATCTATCAATCAATCTATCATAACAATACACTTTTAACAATTACAGAAAAATAACAACAATAACCTGTTGAACATGTGAATATTCCCGTTTACTCATCCCTTGCATTCGTGGCCATTTACTATTCTAATTGAAAAATTATTTAAATCTACTACAAAACTTCTTAGTCAATCAAGATACTCGTGTTAATATGTCCCTTTTTCTCAATTCCTGTTTGAGTCCGCAGTACCCTTTGCCGTCGACTTTCACGTACATTTTAAATTACATTTCTGTATAGTCCAATCAATCCATGACTTCTTCTTCTTTTCTTCTTCTCCACCCAAGACCTACACCTTTTCCAACTTACAACATTGGTACCGTCCATTTAAACTTTTGGTTTTCACTACTTGGGAGAACCTTTTACTCCCATTCGATCGTCACCATGTCTGAATCTGTTCTGCCTCCTTGTTCATAACACGCGCTTTTCTTCTGTCTCCTAAGATACGCAGTACTGCACATATTTTCGTTTCTCTTTAATTCTTTTCGAGCAAACTTTCCTCTTCTTCACACGATTTTCTCATTCTGTTGGCTAATCCCTTTAGCTTCTTATTTTTTAGAAAATTATCTAATACCCACGGAAATTTCGCCCTCTGAGTCGTAATGTGTTTCTTAGCTTGCAATCTGCAAAATGATACCTATCTAGCCCATCTATTATAAAGATCTTATCGTTGAAATTTTGAATACAATTTAAGTTGTTTCGATTGATCTTGATTTTCATGTCAGCATTTCTAATTAATATGCGGTCTGCCACATTTTTTCATTACATTACTCGCTTGTGTTGTGTCGTTCTTGATTGTAGCGAAATGGAAAGTTCGGGTGAGATTTGGGACGTGCGGCATATTTGTGAGATGAATCTGATTCAATTATAACAAAAGCATGAGTTGATTGCATTCTGATTTGAACGTTCAAAACGTACGGTATGGAAAAATGGGTGACGTGGATTTTCCATTTCATTGAATTAGGTCGTGACACTTTACAAAATGATTCTACCTTAAATTACCTGAGAAATTTCACAGTTATAATTTTCATGTAATGAATTCAAGTTACTTATTTTCCCTTATCATAAAAGTAGCGTTTTCAGCAAACCATAACGTCAACCAAATTTACGCGTATTCCACAGCTAAGCAAAATATGATGGAAGCACATATGGAATGGGGAGCACTTTCTCGAGGAAGTAAATCATGACGGAGAAGCATGTCCTGTGATAGCGGCACTGGCAGGCCCATAAACAGAGTTAGCGCCGAGAGCCGTATTTGGGTCAAGTGTCTTCTCATTGCTTCAGCTCTTGAGAATGAAGCCACTTAAAGCAAGATTCGCGTCACTTCACAACAAAAATATCTACAAATAACTCTTAAATGTTTACGAAAATATTACTCATAGAATCATTCCAACGATCTTATCATCAATTTCAATATTAATACTGATGTTACTTGAATAACGTAACAGATTTGAAGAATTCTGATTTATAATTAATAATACTTCTAACAGAACGAAAATGTTTTTTTAAGATACATTTATAAAAAATCGAGAAAATAAGTTCACTCAAGGCATAGGAGATTGTTTGTTTATAGTTCTAAGATAAAAACTTAGTACATCGGACAATCTTTTTGATTTGTAAATTTCTAAGATGAGTGTTATATTTAAAATTTCTTTATGTGATTATTCATGTACTTTTTATGCGATCTTTTCTCTTCATTGAAACTGATTTGTAAAATATTACATTTTCATGCTAGTAAATTATTATAAGTACACGTTTATGGCTGTTGTTCTGTAACAACATTCTAATGAAATTAATTAAGAAACAAAGTTAATAAGAAAACATTACATTTTAATTCCGTGCGCCGACCAGGCTATTCCATTTTCTAAGTCACAATCAATTGGTTATCATTCCTGGATCTGAGGGTGAAAAGATGAGGTAAAATGCATAAAGACATGGAAGTAATAAACATCGCAATATTCCTCGAATGTTTCCGCCAATAAGGAAATTCCAGAAGTATGTGCGTCTCTTCAAGGAGAATTCTCGTAAGCGGTCTGATGAACGGCTGATTTACTGCATCAGCCTATGTCACCAGGCGACAAATTCAACTGCAAGTGAATGGGACTTGGCAAGGCGAGATCGAGATCGGAGCCGCGCGGCAGGAAGGAGTGGTCGGCACCGCACAGTGCGCACAACACAAACAAAACGCGATCAAAACACAAGCGCGTGCCAATTGACAGGGCGGAATGTAGGAATCAGTGACGAATCCTGAACATTATTTTAACCCTCTGATGCAGAAAGACGGCGGTAAACACCTTTACAGTGGTAGGGCCTCCAAGGCCCGGCACATTTTTTTACTGGAATGTATTTTCAATGAATTATTAATGTTTTTTTCACTTTTTTACTTGGAGTAATATAGTGACACATTTACTATCTTTACTGTTGCATTATTCAACAATTTTATTTGCAATTAATACACATTGTGGCAACGCTACAGGGTGTTTTGCAAACATGACGTTGACATTTAACACAGTATGTTTTGGACTTCCTTTCAATTTTAGGACATATGTAACACCTTAAAGGAAACGGGCTTTAATTTTTTAGGAATTAATCTTTTTACAATACTGTACACAAATTTTCTACTCATCACTTCCTTTTTCCTGTTTCTGTATTCACTGTGTAAGCAGCATCTCTCTCAAATACAAATACTCGCAAAGCACTCAAAGTAATTCCATGCACTCGAGGACTGTTCGGTTTATTTTGCATACTACGCAAGCAGCTTCGCGCTTTGTGCATCGCACTATTTCCTCTTCCAACTCTTTAGATAACAGTAAATTGAAAGATTATTGCTCTGTGTTTTGGTCGCATCGTTTTTACGGGTCCAGGAGAAATGCGGAGGAGATTTTTAAGCGATATCTACTAGCTGGTGGCGCGCTTGAAATCCATTTTTGGATATCATGAAATCAAATTTGCAGTACGCAGCTCCTCGTTGAAATCAAATTCAGGTCTGATGGAATCAGATACTGATGAACATGCATCACTGTACTCTTCATTTTATCTTCGGTATCTGGAGGATGGCTCCCAATTGGGATCATCATCATCGTCATTTGAACTAAATTTACTAACATCGCTCGTTTCTCGATTTCTTCTTGTGAAATCGTCGCTTCAAAACACAAACACCACGAGCAAAGTAAGCTAAATGCGCTTACAGTATTTTAAATTGCAAATCACTCTGAGACAGAACTGAAATAATATATTACCTAATTGTATATCATATTTGTTATTGACACAACCAGGTCTCAAATTTCAAACAACTGTGTCCCGCTGCACTCCGATTAACGGGATGTGCAGGGGTGTACATCACACCACGTCTACCGGGTTTTCGAGGCCCCACTTCTGTGATGAAAGCATATTTAAGAAAAACGAGCCATAATTCGGTTTCGAATGACTCGAATTCTCTGAAAACACACACAAATTATTCTTTACATTACAATAGAAGAATATCAAACGGGACAACGATAGATGATACCGTATCATCAAACTATTTCAAATTGAAACTTTTTCTCCACTTCCACATCAGAGGGTTAAGTATACCGCACTTTATGGGAGCTACCTCTACCGTTGTCTTTTATTTTGAGCTTTTCTGAAATCCTTATACTATGACGTTCCGTTCTTAATAATTGTTCTATAAGACAATTACACAATTCACTAACTTCTGAATCATTACCACACTCCATTTTCACAAAAACGTGAGAGAAGCGTAAATTACGAACGACCAGAGAAGGACAGTCCACCGCATTATTTTGCGGTGTCTACTGTCTTTCCAGACGCGCATCCTCCCCTCTCCCCGGTCTTGAATCATGAGGACCCCAAGGTTATTGCGGCTGGCATGCGGTGTCTTCACCTGCGCTAGCGAATTCTCTGGGCAGCATTAAGAACTTCTCAGTCTGCCGCACTTGATCGCGCTTAAGGGTGTGGAAGACTGGCTCTAGGTATCAAAACAAGAGTTATTTTTTTCGCATGTTTTAATCTTTCAAAATCTCAATAACTTTTCAAGGGGATTACCAAACTTATGAAATATTTCTTATACACTTCGAATTACCAGGTATACCGGCGGTATACGCGGTGTATCGGAGAATTCGCCACTGGTAGGAATGCAAGAAATTACAAGATATATGCAGAGAATTAAGTGGACATAGGTAGATCGAATAATTCGAATGGATCCGAAGAAATGGGCACATCGAGATAGATAGAAAAAGAAAGGGAAATGGTGAAAAAGGGAAGCTAAAAGCGAAAGATAGAAGCTGGAAACAACATAGTGAAGATAATAGGTCGTCAATTACAGCGAGTTGAACGTTAGCAGCAAACAAGATAGACAGTGGTCAATAGCGAACGTGGTTAGTAATGGTAGTACAATCTATAGTCAGTATATAATGTGTGGACAATATACGGCTAGTGGCCAATCACGTGGAGAGTGGTGAATAACAATATGGTCAGTGAATAAAGTGAACAGGAGTCAATAATATAGACCGTGGACAATTCGCTTTGAATAAACGCTCTCCAGGACTAGCTCACTTGAAAGGGGTTACAATTTTGAGCCATCCCATTATTTCACAGGGAGGCCTTGCCCAACATGTGTAGTTCAATACTTTTCATAGCATCATCATCTTATTCTAAAAAATCATATAAATAATAAATACATTTTCTTGGAGTATTCACCACCATTTTTAGGAAGAACTTACTTGATTTGATTGTTCTTGACGGTAGGAGAGCGAACGATAACAGCCACCAGTCGTGTGTGGCTTTTCGTTCCTCTGCCTACATTAAATCGAATTGTGACAACAGGATTACGAAAAAGTATTCATTTTTGTGCTCTCGCGATCAATAATCGACATCTAGTTGCCACAATTACGATTTGACAGTTTGAAATGTTCAAGATCAGTAATCTGAAATGAAAACTTTCCAAAGAGCATTCTTAGGATTTATTCAGACTGTTCAGCGAAAGCCAAGATGGTGTTCGTTTCTCTCGACAATTCATCCTCTGGCGTTTTCAACATGCCCCACTGGAGAAAATTTCTTATTTGCTTCCTGACCTTTCTGAGTTAGAGGATGCCGTTTCCCCACCCCCAAGTACTGATTTTTGTGGGTTTCCGGGCGCGTTAAATGCTATGGTTCTTAGTCCCACTTTGGTTTTGATTGATTGATTTTTTCATGTTTACGGGTGCGTCAACTGCTTTGGTCATTAGTCCCGTTAGTGTTGTGCATGTCTCGGGAAATGGCGGTGATATTCCCCCTCTGGATGGCGAGATTCGGCGCCGACCTACCGTCGGATAGTGGGGTTTCCCCTAACCAGGACTCTCCCACCAACGGGGCGTCGCCCCAGCCGGGACAAGCTCTAAGCTCCCGACCGGTCTCCCTGAATATGTGGTAGTGTAGTGCATGCTAGTGTAAGTGTGTGTGAGGGGAGAGGATAGGACAAGCAAGAGGACAGATCGCACGCGGTCCGTGGCCCGTTTGGTAGGGTACTGCTCCGGCATTCGCCTGGTGTTGATCGGAGAAACCACGGAAAACCCCGGTTAGGGGTAGTGCACGTTTTCACCCGAGAAGTACCATAGTTTCTCTCCCGCTGCAACGTGAAACCCTTTCCCATTTTACCTGAAGATTTCCGGAATAGTACTTACTTCTTGAAGAATCGTTGCTGCTTGACTTCACCCACGGCAATAACGCAGCTACTGTAATCACATTTGCTTAAAGTTCACCTGCATGAGCGAATTTCAAATATTAAAAAAACGTGGAGACGCAGGAAATGATGAGTAAAAGACGATAGCACTAATAATAATAATAATAATAATAATAATAATAATAATAAAATAGTTAATAATACGTCAACGCCTTGGAACACTGTCGTCTGTTGATTGTAACTTCATTATCTGTGCACATCTTCTAGAATTCAGTGGCAAACGAGAATTTAATCAAATTCTCGTTTCCATGTTGTCGCGGCAGGAAGTATTATTCCTTGACGAAGGACAACATGGATAAGAGCCCAAAATGTATTGCTTATTTATCCTTGAAAATAGATTTTATTACATGGGAGCTCTTTTTTTTAATTCAAGTAGTATATGACAACTAAGTCATATACAGAGGGATCACAGAATTTTGAAAATGTGCACACAATTCACTTCTCCCACAGCACGTCATATGCAGTTTTAACTGTTTTTCGACGTAAAATAAATAAATAAATTGTCGGCAGGTGCTCGCGTTCCTCGCTTTCGTGATACTGCGCCTTCCGTCGTATAATTACCTAAGTCACCCGGAAGAAGGGAGAGGAGGAAGAAAAGAAAAAAAAAGAACAAAATAATAGGAGATAAGACAAAAACATAAAAATGAAGAGAAAATGAAAATGAACAAAATTAATAATAAGAAGAAATAATAAGAAATAAGTATAAGAAAATGGGGGAAGTAGAAGCCGTGGAGGATCCGATTCCCCTGCACGCGTTTTGGCCCACTGTGCTGCCGGGCGGGGCGGAGCGGGGCGTCTGGCGCGGTCGGCGGGCGCGCGCGCGGGGCTGGCGGAAGGCGGCCAAGCCTTCCTCCGCGCAGCACTTCCTCCGCGACGCGGCTCCTCTGCTCTCTGCTCTCTGCTCTGAGACTCCGCAAATGCGGAATTACATCGGCGGCGCGACGTGGCCTTGTCCGCCTCCGCAGCCACAGCGGACGCCGGCGCGGGCAAAGCAATGACTTATTTTTACACGTATTTTTACACGAAGCGTCATCTGAAGTTTTGGATAACCTCTGTCTCGAACAGTTTCTAAACGGACGGTCGGGCGGGTGGTAGGGAGGGTGATCGGGCGGGTGGTCGGGCGGGTGGTCGGGCGGGTGGTCGGGCGGGTGGACGGGCGGGTGGACGGGCGGGTGGACGGGCGGGTGGACGGGCGGGTGGGTGGACGGGCGGGTGGGTGGACGGGCGGGGGGTGGAGGGCGGGTGGGTGGACGGGCGGGTGGGTGGACGGGCGGGCGGTCGGGCGGTCTGGCGGTCGGGCGGTCGGGCGGTCGGGCGGGTTAACGATTCATTTGTTGCTCTTCTTTATAATGCAAGTGTTCTTCTATTCTACCTATAAAGGTAGTCAATAAAAGAAATTTCTGAAAAACTCAATGAATCCACCTGGTACTTCTCTCTCTGGTGATTTTCATTCGCCATTCGCAGTGGCACTAACAACATTAAAACACATAATTAATGAAACATGAATTTTAAATCGTGCAATATTCGAGACAACATATAAGTAAGTCCTTGATCGAATTACTTAATTTTCAATTCGAATTAGTTTTCGAAAATAATCCAATATCTAGGAAATAAGATACGTTAACGCCGGCGCGTCGACTGAAGTACTTCAGTGAGCTCTGACAAATATCAGAAGAAAGTTCGAGGTACTTGCACTCACGTCTGAAGAAGGAACCCCGAGAGAAACTAGGTCTCCTAAGCCAAGCACTCCTGCCCGCGCCACGTCCGTATGTGGTCACCTCCCCAAAGCCTCCTAGGCCGCAGTGCTCACCAGGCAATTAGACGGACGGGGCTTCACTTGAGTCTGCCACATGAGCAGAAAAAATATCTCGGCTTTCACTTGCCCGGGCTTACCAATTTACATGTAAGCAGTGGGTTATCCGGTAGGAATGCCGGAGCAGTACCCTAATAAACGGGCCACGGACTGCGCGCGATCGTTCTTCTTCTTTCTTGTCCTATCCTCACCCCTTACTTACACATACACTACACTTCCACACAGAGACCACTCGGGAGCTTAGAACTTGTCCCGGATGGGACAGTGCCCCGCTTATGGAAGATGGTTGGAGAAAACGGTGCTATCCGATGGGAAGATCGGCATCGGATCTTGCCATCGAACGGGAGAGGATCTTCGCCACCTCCAGTCATAAAAACATGCACTTCACTTACGGAATTAATGACCTTAGCTGACGAATCCGAACTCATCAATGAATCAACCCCAAGAACATTTTCTGAACCGGCGTTTTGGGGCCTGCTTTGAACGTATGGCGCCTCTACTGTTCAATTTCTAGTACTGCGACTGGTAAAAGTTCAGAAAAGCCAGAGGAAACTACTAACTATAATTCCTCTGGTCGATCAAGGCCCTAAGAATTTTCAAGTTTTTTACTTCTGGAGACCTTTTATGGTTTCGCAGTGCTCGTAACCTGGGAGACAAAATTGATTTCTGCGGCTCTATCATTCGCTGCTCCTTCTGCCAAGGAATTTTGAGATCCTACTACTCTGTCGCTTTCTAACCCCGTTCAGGGAATAAGACCCTCGAATCTGGCATCATGATTAAGGTCTTCATGCAACTTGCAATACATTTCACTTCCTCTATCGACCTAAAAACCCAGCGTAGGGCGTTTCAACGCTGAGGTCAGTCGAGTGAAAGGTTTTTCTCTATTTGTGGTGTCAGAATGCGTTCTTCCTAACGAGTAGCTCACAATCATGGCGAGTCCGAAATAATGTTGGGACCATTACACGGACGAATACAGAGGTACGGAATCCTCTCTCACGCTCGGGCACCAACGAGTAACCGAGGAAACGAGGTGGGTGTTTCTAACCCCCTAACAGAGCTGAAACCGAGAGGCTACAATAATGTTTGATTGATTGTAAGAGATTCCTGGAGCGACAACTACTGATGTCGTTAGTCCCGTAAATGTAGTGCATGCTGTTCTCGTGAGGTGGCAGTCATTTTCCCCCGTTGTATGGCGAAATCCGGCGCCGATCTACCGTCACCTAGCAGGGTTTCCTCAACTAGGTATCTCCCAGCAGCGTGGCACCGCCCTATCCGGGACAATTTCTAAGCTCCCGACCGAACTCCCGGCATGTGTGGTAGTGCAGTGCATATAAGTGTGTGTGTGTGTGTGTAAGGGGCGAGGACAAGGAAGAGGTAGGCAAGATCGCGCACGGTCCGAGACCCGTTTGTTAGGGTAGTGTTTCGGCATCCGCCTTGTGTTGATCGGAGAAACCACGGAAAACTACCAATCAGAGCAGCCGGCCACTATAATTCTCCTCCAGACAGCGACTGAATTCGAACTAGCTGACAAGCTAGTGTTGAAAATCCTCCCCCTCGGGACTTGAACCTAGGACCTCCCGGTCAGAGGCACTGCAGTAACATCAGTTGATGCACTGAGCCACCTCTCCCGGTGAACAATACTTCTATCTAGACGGTCATACTTCATGGAACACTGATTATTGTGTTTATTTTGTGATTCTAGGCGCTTCAATTGTTATGGTGATTAGTCCCGTTAATGCAGTGAATGTTTATCCCGGGAGGTGGCGGTGTTCCTCCGCCGCCACAACGCGGCATCATGCGCTGGATTCCCCCCTCCAGCATCTCAGTTGTCAGGAAGCTCCGCGCTCTGGAATAGTCTCCCGACACGTGCAGCAGTGTATTGCTTGTAAATGTCTCTGTGTGTCTAGTACGAAGAGATGAGAAGTAGATGAAAGAAAGTTCGGTCCGTGGTTCGTTTGTTAAGGTCCGTTTTGTATCCCTTTCACTAGATTCCTTATTTATAAGCAACGTGGGCGGCACTCTGGTCCCCTCCCGTGCCCCCCTCTCCCCCCACCTCCAGCCAACTAGTCCCCTCCCGGACTGAATCGACAAGTACCGGGCCACACCAGTTGCCTGCAGACAAGCGCTGGACCACGGCACGCCAAGTTGTCTGCTCACTTCAGAAGCCCTATGTCCCAGCCTCCCCGGCATTCGCCAGGAATCAATCGGAGAAACCACATAAAACTACAGATCAAAACAACCGCACGCTCGCATTTTCCTCCAAATTAAATTTTAAGTCTACCCAATTTTGTAGCTGGTGTTGCAAATCAGCCACTTATGACACGAACCCTAGAAGCCCCCGGTCAAATTAATCCGAAAAAATGCGGAATTAGATAGACGGCGCGGCCTTGCCCGCCTCCGCCCAATTTCTGCAGTCACACCAACGCGCTCTTTCTGCAGATGTGGAAGCTCGCGAAACGTCAGAAGATTTCGCACGCAACTGTCCGCACAAGGAGAGCACTCATTCGGAAGCAGCTAAAGTAAAATTAGGGTCCTTGGGGTGCACTCTAAAGCAGACCATATTAAGTTAATTCCACATCAGATTTATTCCGTTTTCCGGAAATACTTTGGGACTGTCAAAAACCATTAATGTCGAGAATCTAAAGAAAATAAACTAATGTTTTTATTATTTTAGTCATCATAATTATAACTAAAATTGAAATATAATATTTCAGTGTTTAGTGTAACACGCAGTGATAAAAAAGACGTTCAAACGTATTTTATAAGTATAAAAAGAAAACGTTTAGCCCGTAACATCGATATGAATATACTGGTAAATGAAAATGTATCAACATAAAGAATATTCGAGGTTGGATTGAATACTGATTACGAACACTCTGAACATTCCAAAATAGTTACTTGTAAATATCAGGATTGTTAGGAGAGGACTTTCAAATTCTGAATTTATATCGTGGGAACCTTTGGAAAAACGCAGAGAGAAATCGCGTCTTTGTGCATTATTCAAATCAATAAGAGGGGATCGTGCGTGGGGTGAAGTACGGGAAAGACTATCAAAACCAACTTACGTCGCGCGGAAGGATCATGGTTTCAAAATTCGGCAATGAAAACAGAGAACAGATGTAGGTAAATTCTCATTTGTAAACAGAACGATACGAAATTGGAACAAATTACCTGCTGCAGTGCTGGAGACTTTCCCTCAGAATGTCAAAAATATTAAAATTAGACTAAGTGAATATTGTTAATAGATTAATTTTGTATAATTATATTTGGTAACATGTTCATATTTTAATGTTGTTTGATGTTTGTTTTGTGTATTTTTAGTCATTCCTTAGAAAACGCTACCACCGGAAGTATTCTATGTATTTCTAAGTAGCAAAATAAATATTCTATTCTATTCTATTCTATTCAATGAAAAACCGACTTATCGTAGTATATATTCGTATCCCCGATTAAGGAGCTGAGAAACAAAATCCATCAACTTCATCACTACACATTATACACGTCAACGACAAATTAAAATGTATGTGACTACTTAATCTTGGGCAATGTAATTGATAAAATCGTCAATTAGAGACAGCGATCGCTTCTTTGACTTGTTTGGAGTCTGAACAAGAATTGACGGCCATATAGATCTTCACAGTCGACACCAAAAACAGTTAGTGGACATGTCATCTTTACGAATATTATGGAAACATTTCATAAATTTTCTCAAAAGTAGTACCAATTTTTTCGTTTCGAAATTCAAATTTGAAATTTTAAACTTGGAAATTAAGGACATTTGTCTAGATATCCAATGCATTAATAGCAGGTTGCATAACAATAGGTTCAAGCTTCAGTCTATCGTTGCCACATCAGAATTCCATGCATTTATCAGATCACAAGAGATTTTTTTATGAAAAGACGTTTCTTATGACTAAAGAACGTCAAATCAGAAAGTTAGATGGTATTAGAAATCACAACATATGACCAATTTTTTCTTTGATTTTTTAAAGGTTACAGCCACTTACGGTTATAAAATATGATCTGTTTACCATTGAAATTTCTGAACTTTCCAAAATTGCAAAACTTCAAATTATTCTTTATTCTACCACTACTACACGACGGGCCACTACATGACACACAGTTTAAGAATCACACCGTTCAAGTATCATTACCTTTTATTTCGGAAATGTTTGTTGTCGTTATTACAATGTGAAATATGAACCTAAAATTAATTAGAGATACACGTTTGATTTGGGTATCAAGTATTGTAATTGCTTTTAGGATTGATAATGTAATTCCTTTTGCTTCAATGTAATCACAAATTTAGCGTGGTGCTAATTACAAAATTGTAATATTTAATCTGTTTCGTTTGATGATGACAGTGATTATTCTTTTCATTAACTGTGTTTAAGTGAATAAAACTATTCTATTAAAGCTAAACACTTTTAATCTTAAACAATTATGATTACTTTATGTTCTAATTTCTGATATGATCAGATTATATATTTCTAATTTCAAATCAACAAATTCTATTCATAATAGTTTACATCATGTAAAAACATTAAGCCCATTGCATTCTATTTGAGAAAACTCATAATAGTCTCATGATAATATATCATAAGAGAGATTTACCCGTTGGTATCTCTTATTCAGGTTCATTAAGAGGGGAAATGGTCACAAAAATATGTGCTGCCGTATATTACTCTCCTTGGAATTGTCTATATTACATTTCTATATCAATCTCGATATGAGAGACTCCTCTCGATTTCATCCATTTTGCTGTAATTTGGAGATTATAACGTTCCTGGTGAAAATCAATTATTAAATTGTAAATATTTGTTAGTTAGATACATAATAAATTTTTAAAAGAGGCCGCTGCTTTAAAATATTGTTTACGGGTCACAACGAGCATAAAGTAAAAATGAAATAAAAATTAAAATGTGTCGATTAATAGCTGTGCACACAACATAAACAGTTAAATATGACCAATGTGGCTAGAAATACGGGAGATTACCCATTTAAATAAATGAGAAAATAATTTCATAGCTTTGCATTACCCGCCCAGCCATTCAATCTACGTGCCCCGACGATCACTCTTTGCAAATGGAAGGGTACTTCCCACCCCACAAACTGACTACTACCTACTACTTGCACCTTCGGCTATCCAGGACAGATGTCCGGCTCGAGTGCAAAATGCCCGTGGAAGCAGGTGTTGTGCAAGCGTGCAATAAGTAGTAATATTGTTCCTTCAACATAATTTTGTGTTCAGAATAAACGTTCTGTGGGTCCTCAATACCGAAATATTGGCTGAGTCGGCCGTCGGCCCGCATGGTCGTCTGCCCGTCAGTCTGCCCCTTCGTCAGTCCGGCTGCCCGTCGTCAGTCCGGCTGCCCGTCGTCAGTCCGGCTGCCCGTCGTCAGTCCGGCTGCCCGTCGTCAGTCCGGCTGCCCGTCGTCAGTCCGGCTGCCCGTCGTCAGTCCGGCTGCGCGTCGTCAGTCCGGCTGCCCGTCGTCAGTCCGGCTGCCCGTCGTCAGTCCGGCTGCCCGTCGTCAGTCCGGCTGCCCGTCGTCAGTCCGGCTGCCCGTCGTCAGTCCGGCTGCGCGTCGTCAGTCCGGCTGCCGTCGTCAGTCCGGCTGCCCGTCTGCCCGTCGTCAGTCCGGCTGCCCGTCGTCAGTCCGGCTGCCCGTCGTCAGTCCGGCTGCGCGTCGTCAGTCCGGCTGCCCGTCGTCAGTCCGGCTGCCCGTCGTCAGTCCGGCTGCCCGTCGTCAGTCCGGCTGCCCGTCGTCATCCGGCTGCCCGTCCCGCCGTCCAGTCCGGCTCCCGTCGTCAGCCGGCCCCGTCTCAGTCCGGCTGCCCGTCGTCAGTCCGGCTGCCCGTCGTCACACCGGCTGCCCGTCCGCCCGTTCGCCCATCTGCGTTTGCACATCGGCCCGTCGACCCGGCTGCCAGTTGGTCCGGCTGCCTGTCGGTCCATCCGCCCGTCGGCCAGTAATTGTTTATAGTACATCTACCATGTCAATATTTATATCACGGACGTTTCTCATAAATTCGAAAGTTTTCTGTGGAAAGAAATTCAGAAAGTCAGTTTTAGAAACGCTAAAACGGCGTTTTCTCAAATATTGTTCCAATATATTTTGTTTTAACGTATGGACAGCTCAATGCAGTGAACAACATGGCTTCAACACCTTTCAGATATATTTTCTTCATTTTTCAAAAATTTCATTCGTAAGTCTAAATGCTTCAAATGAGATATGTTTAAGTTCAAATGAGTTCTGTTTAATTTAAGAAAACATTAAAATTTTTCTGTGAAAATAAGCTCATTTTGTTCATCTTAGAAACGCTCAAACGACATTTTCTCAAAAACGAATCCAATGAAATTCCAATGAAAAATTCAGTGAAAATGAGCAAATAGGACCAGGTTTTAATATTCCATAATATTCTGATAGTTATATTTTAAGGCTACAATCAATGTACCACAAAGTCGCTTGGTAGTTGCTGGTAAGAGGAAGTACACAAATCTATACTATCCCAACCCCCATACATCTACCCTAGAGAATACGAAACTAACTAGTACGAGAAAGTATGTGCTATTCTGTTGCACCTCTACAAGAGAGAGAGAGTCAGAGAGAGAGAGAGAGAGACTCAGAGAGAGAGAGACTCAGAGAGAGAGACAGAGAGGAGAGACTCAGAGAGAGAGAGACTCAGAGAGAGAGAGACTCAGAGAGAGAGAGACTCAGAGAGAGAGAGACTCAGAGAGAGAGAGACTCAGAGAGAGAGAGAGTCAGAGAGAGAGAGAGTCAGAGAGAGAGAGGCAGAGAGAGAGAGGCAGAGAGAGAGAGAGGCCTCGCCCCGCCCCGCCCCGCCCCGCCCCGCCCCCGCCCGCCCTGCCCGCCCGCCCCGCCCGCCCCGCCCCGCCCTGCCCCGCCCGCCCCGCCCTGCCCCGCCCGCCCCGCCCTGCCCGCCCGCCCTGCCCCGCCGCCCTGCCCCGCCCTGCCCCGCCCGCCCCGCCCGCCCCGCCCCGCCCCGCCCGCCGCCGTCGCTATAAGAGCGTGCGCCAGTGCTCCGCTCACCATTCGCGCGCGCGCCCTCGCAGTCGCCAGCTTCCCGCCACTCCGCTCCGCTCCACTCTGCTCCGCATCGCATCGCGTTCAGGCGAACACGTCCCGGAAGGCACCACTCGGCATGGCGGCGACAGGAACTGCGCCCACAAGGTAGGTCTCCGCAAACAATCTCCCTTGCTGAGTTACTTTATTTTCTGATTATTTTTTAATTTTTTTATGAGGCTGCCGTACGTCGTTTTTCTAATTTGGCACTAAGCTCACAGAATATTTTTTATGACTCGATAATTATGAATGTCTTAGTTTCCGGTGCGCATGGAGACTGATCTTCAAGATGCGTTGTCTGTCGTGTGTCATACATTATGTCAGTCGTATTTCATACTAAAAAATATTCATATTGAACCAATTTTTATTTTGGTTTTTCTAATTGGAATGTACTGAATTTTGAAATTTCGTAAATGTGGCGATGTTTTATCCCAAAAATTATTCTGACGGTTGCTTATATTATTGTTTTTTACTGAATAGTCTGACGCTGATTAATATATATTTGAAATTCGTGGAGGGTGTGTGTGTTTGATGATGCAGAATGCGGAAATGCAGGAAGATGTACAGCAAGTCAGTGTTTCGTTTGTACATATTCTCACAAGTGGTTAATGGTTTGTTTTTTGTTGTTGTTTTTTCTGATTTTATGCCAGATATGTCAATCATAAGCCTGCTTCAACACCTGTTAAGCAGCCACTATCCATTCATATGTACTTTCACTCGTCAATGTTCACGAGATCTGAAAAGTCTTTAGTGCAAGTTTACAGTGACATTTGCGTGTAAATAATGACTACGTTTTGTGCGAGTCTATTACCACTAACTTTGATTTGGGGTTCACTGAGATCGCTGTAGCAGGTTAGCATGGAGTTAATGGGACATTATCTCACTAGTTGCATTTCGACTTTACCAAGTTTTAGAACATCATAACTTTATTTTTCATTAATAATTCCCTAAGAAATGTTTCTATATTATCGAAAATACGAGTATATTAGAGTACAAATATCTGTACATTTTTTAGTTGATACCTTTCCATCTTATGTACATTTTATCAAATTCCTATAATTCGATTTTTAAGTAAATGTTAAAATGCGAAAATTTTCAATGCACACTTTTCTCGAAGTACTGTTAAACAATTACCTTATAAGAAAAGAGTTGATATTGGATGGTCTTGTTTACAGAGTAATTGTAATAATTGTTAGTTTTGTATGTTGAATTGGGAGTATTTTAAAAATTTATTGATTCGCAGGACATAAATGCTGTGGTACAAAGTATATAAGGAGAAACGCCACTTCTTCAGAACGTGTTTATTTTAATTGATAGTAAGATGCTTGTTTATTGGAACATTTGATACAGAATTGCTGTATCTGCGAAAGAACTTCAGTTGAAACATTTGCAAACAAATGTTTCCCGATACGCGAACACGTAAAGTAGCGTATTCGTCGCTTAAAGTGACTCCCTTATTAAAATAACTCGCCATACTATCGTATTTTCATTTGTGAAATAATGACACACTGTATTCACGAATAGGCAAAAGAAAATTTTGACTATGCTACGTCGTATAGTACTTGACATTTCTATAAGAGAATATGGAAAAGCAAAAATAAAACATTCAATACATGAATAGGTCCGATTTCATCGCATCTTCATTCAACGAAATGAATAATATGGAGTATTAATGCACGAGTACGTTGCAGTTTACTGATCCTCCTGATGTTCTTATTAGAAGGAACGTTAGCACCAGATCTCTGACCTCGAATGCATACGTCAAAGTTCATTACATAAGAATTGTGAATGGTTTTGATTTATTGTTTTCTAATTCACGTTATGAAATTAATGTATACTACTTTGTTAAATTAAGGAAATAAATAAAAGAGTAAGGGGGTAATTAACGTATTAAACATGAAAAAATGTGGCGAATTGGGGCTCGAATGAGTGTTTCCGTGCAAACTACGATGTTTCTTCCTATCCAATTAAATATACCGGCCAAAACCCTCACTCTATAATATTTCTATAATGAACTGGGTAATTCTACGCGTGAGTTTGATACTTACATTGCTCGCCTCCCAAACACAAGCAATATGTCAGCAATTATATCCTTTTAACATATGTTTTCTTCTCTTCTCTGAGCACACAAGAACGATAAAACAGACTTATCTCCCAGTGTGACATCCAATCCAAAAATCCATCGGGACGAAAACACCGTATCAATCATTCCTGCGCTTGGAGACTCACATGAAAGGTGAAAACCGATCTGGTCCCCTACGTGGAGCACACCGCTCTCAAGTGACAGATAAATACGAGACGTGTAAGTGATTCCGCAATGAACGGCGCCACCAATGAACGCAGTTTCCCTTTCCCTACACTGCATTATTAAGCTCTGCTGCACTCGGCTGGGTTACATTTGTTATTATGCGTTTCCTGTAAGACCACCAACGAAGAGACTCGTTTGCTTCGCTGCGTAGCTTGAAATGGGCTGAAAATATGTTTGTTTTTTTATTTTCCGTATGTCGATTTGACAATGCTCATTGATGTATTGTAACCGTCACGTATCTACCTAACTATTTCGTAGTACGCCGAATTACAGAAGTAAATCTGTTATTTACTTGTTTTGTGACGTGTGATTACACCGTCACACAAACCTGGGAAGATCTCAAATTATGGATAATTCCCTATCGGTGGTGGGTTCGTCTTTGCTAACTAATATTCATTTAACAAACAAACACAATTTCACAGTTTTAAAGAACAAGTAACATATATTCTTTCCAATATGATCCTTCGTACACTCACATTCACATATTCTCCTACATGTAAAAAAATACATTCCTTTTGATTACACAATGGTAGCTAACTCCCTACCTAAACTGCAGTTTTCTGTAGAATAATAGTGACTCTGATCTACATTTACACGAAACAAACAGTAAATACTTATGTACACTTCTCAAAACAAATTATCTCTTAATGAAACCCACAATTCATAATTTAAATAACCATCCTGTAAAAAAATACATACAAAAATAAAATTAATTTTTTAATTTCAGCTTCTGCTACCAAAATTTTAAATTTTAAAAATTTTAATTTTTCATGTTCAAAACCTTTTTTTTACATAGACAATTCCTCTTAAATGATTTCAAATAACACCAAGTCAATTATGTATGAATTTAGATAAAGAATTATACACAAGGACGACTTTTATCAATAAACATAAAAATTATTTAGATCTGATTTCTCTTACGACTGCAAAAATAAATTTACTGGTTATCAAGACTAATATTTAGTAAAACTTGTCCGATCAATGTCTGTTACTGAGGGAAGCTCATATTACAACGTTTTAATTTGTGCAATCATAATTCTATCTTGAAAGTTTTCCAAGCTGCAATTTAGTAAATATTCTTTCTGCTTTTCTGTGACTCACGACCGGCGAATTTTCCAAGCTGATCCCGCGCTGCGTAGACGGCTGTCGAGCGACGTTCACGCCCCAAGGTCGTCGTTGTCCTGCGACGTTTGTGCGCTGCCTACCGCGATGGAATCGGAGTATTTCCGTACGCCTTCTCCTCGTTGTACAGCCCAGTTAAACCACAGCTTACACGAAGGTGATGGTCGCGTTAGAATGCGAGTCCAAAACTCCAAATTATAACTTTGTTTTTAGTGAAAGTTGAGCCAGTTGTTGAATAAATTATGCTTTTCGGAATTATCAAAATTCTCCAATAGAATTTTCGAAATGAAATCCCATAAATAAAAATGAAATAGAATAAAAGTAGAATAAGTAACTGCTCAAAACTAAAACTGAAAAAAACTGAAAAAGCTGAAAAACTGAAAAACTGAAAAAGCTGTAACAAAGAAACAGAAACACGTCCTATGTTACAAAAACTCTCTTCTATATTCCAGCAACGAGAATGTAGCAACGTGGTTTTATAAATTCATTTTAGTCCACTACCACCGTTATTCTTACATTCGTTGCATTACTTGTTTAATATTCCTATCGAATTTTACGTAATCTTCACATATCACAGTAATTAATCCCATGAAAAATACTTAGACAATTACCTTTTAATAAAGCTTCATTTCTGGTATTTTCCACGTGTCCCTCGTCGGTTGTGTGGTGGAATAGTACCCATCTAACCACTTCAGCGTCTCGATCCGGAAAGAAAGACAATCTCGTCCGAGTCAAGCTTCATGCCACATTCGCATTTCTACAAAAGTTCTGATTGGCTAGGGCGAAAGTACGTTCAGAAATTTGTTTCTAGGTAACGCCATCTCTTCGCTACTCTAGGAACTATTTGTAGGGCAAGATGTCGGGTATTGTCACTTCAATATTTCGTTTGTCACGAGTGTAGCCGATGACAAGCGGTTACAGTATATCATTCGATTTACAACTAACCGTGCAGTGTAGCGCTGAACACCAGTTGCTTTAAATATTTTTAGGGAAGGGAAATCATTGAGATCAGAGTGTACAGACAGTACAGGGTAAACAGAAAAGAAGTTAATATTTTGCAACCAGAATAGGCTTTTTTTAGTTATCCACTAATCGGTTACTTTTAGGGCATCTCAAGCATGGTAAATGTTCAATTTTTAACACTAGTGCTAAAAGTGACACGATGCTCAAATGTTCATATAAATCAGTGATTGTAACAATGAAAACAAAATACTTTCGTCTGACCGCATCAGACGCTACTGATCTTGCAACATAGTACATATTTAAGTGATTATTATATTTGAGAATAAAATAAAAATAAATGAAAGTCAATAAGAAATAATTAATAATAATAATAATAATAATAATAATAATAAGAAGAAGAAGAAGAATAAGAATAAATAGAAGTCAATAAAGCTGTCAAAAAGTATGATACCAGTTAAAAGCAATTTCATTTTACTCCTAGGGTGCCGTCACTCGGTTTATGTCCCTCGTGTCGCAACCTTTTCTACTTGCATAATAAAATGCCACTTTTATCATTCGTATTATAAATAACTATCAACTTTAGGGAAATTTTAAATGATTATTTATTTATTTTTGAAATATTAATGAAAATTTATTTTAGATCTATGTAATTTGGTCAACGATGTGTGTGTTTGAGTGTGTGCGTGCGTGCATGTGTGTGTGCGCGTGTGTGTGTGTATGTATATGTGTGGGCACGCGCGGAGAGAGAGAGAGAAAGAAGAGAGAGAGAAAGAGAGAGAGAGAGAAAGAGAGAGAGAGAGAGAGAAAGAGAGAGAAAGAGAGAGAGAGAGAGAGAGAGAGAGAGAGAGAGAGAGAGAGAGAAGAGAGAGAGAGAGAAAGAGAGAGAGAAAGAGAGAGAGAGAAAGAGAGAGAGAGAGAAAGAGAGAGAGGGAGAGCTGGCACCTTTCACTCCCAGGGTAACAAATGGTCAAGCTGTGACTTTTACGCGAGACATTTTAGCATATCTCACATTTCTATCGTCTTGTAGTTGCTTTCATGACCCAATTACACTACTATTAAATTTAGACAGCCCTGAAAAAATCTAGGATGGATGTGTCGTGGTCATTGAACACCACAAAGTGAGAAAGCAAGTCGTGAATCATTAGAAGACTAGACTTACAGAAAGAGATTGTTTTAGCATAGATAACACGAAGTTGCATTTGGTCAAAATAAAAGAATTCCCAGAAATACGAACCCAAAAAATATTGTATTGCCTTTAAATATTGCGAAGAAATATTTCAATCGTTGTTAACTAATTAAAAAAGTGTCTGTAACGAATAATTATTTGGCTGTGAAGTTATTCTCCTTTATTTGGTTTTCTACACAATTAAAAAACCTTTGAAAGCGTTTATAAAATATTTAATTTTGATTTTAATCACATATCTAAATTAAAATAGTGATTCGGTTATTTTCCAAATTCTTCAAACTAATCAATAAATTTTCCTTGTAGCTATTAACGTCACTGCGCTTTGTATGCCAGAAGGCATCGTAAATTGGTTGTAGAAACACCGTTATACATTGGTCAACTATCAATACAACGATCGTGTAACAATTTTCTGCGTATTGATTTTGAACAAACGTGCCTCCGGTCGTAAAGCAATCATATCCTTTTCCGTTGCCGGCTTCTGTGCTCGACGGAACCTCAGTCGTGGGAGTTTGCTGCTTGGGCGGAATATGGGTGCCCAAGTGGTGCAGACCTAACTCAGAAACCTGTTCGAGGCTCCTCGCAGACTTTATAAGCATATGGGAACATTACAGCCCACGCGTTATCTTGCTAGCCAGCTGTTACGACAAAAGACTGGAATCACAGGAGTGGTACCCTAACTCGCAATGCTCCGTGGTAAATTTAAAAATGCGAGAGCCACACCTTGTATTGCATGTTCCATGTTCACAGTAGTTATCGATAAAATGCTGATTGTGTGGACCACTGTATACATTCACACAATAGAGGGTCATGTTGACCAACCCAATGCTCACAATCCTTTAGTCAATTTACATGTCAGAAGAAAGGAAATAAGGTCTCGCGGTACCCCAAGAACAAGCAGGATAAAGGATCTTATTGCGATAAAAATGTGACACTTTCATGCGTTTGTATATTTCATTAATACATACACTGATTACTTTGGATATAAATATTCTTTCCTAAGAGTTTATATTTGCAAAAGTAATCCTTCATCAGTACACAAAAAAAAATTCTTATTTCACGTACGTAATATTAGATTTTTACCAGCAACTCGCACCCGTTGAAACGCAAAGAGATGAATATTTACTTTATTTGTTAATGTAATGGATTTCATTTGTTTCAAGGAACTCATATGAGTACACAGTCACCCACACACGCAAACCCAAGGTAGAGCCGAACCCACAACCCTTTCAGCCGAGACCGAAATGTTTTCTTTGTTGAACAAAAAAATATACGGAGCTATGTAGTCCACCTCTGTTCTCCCGTGCGTCATAGCATTCAAGAGGTGTATTTGACCCAACGTCAGCAATGGTTAGGAAACATTGCAGAGGTACGTTTCGAAGAGACTGGCGCGGTGATGCGATCTGTAACAACGGGCAGCGCTTCCAATGTCGGTGTGCGTTTGAGTTTGAGAGTGGAGTGGATTGATTGATTCATTTTTTCGTGTTTCCGGGCGCGTCAACTGCTTCGGTCATTAGTCCCGTAGTGCATGTTTTTCTCGCGTGAGTTGGCGGTGATCTTCCCCGGCTGGATGGCGAGATCCGGCGCCGACCTACCGTCGGCTAGTGGAGTTTCCCCTTAACGAGGACTCTCCCGCCAGCGGAGCACTGCCCCAGCCGGGACAAGCTCTAAGCCGCCGACTGATCTCCCGGAATATGTGGTAGTGTAGTGCATGTTGGTGTAAATGTGTGTTTAAGGGGAGAGGATAGGACGAGGAAGAGGAAGGAAAGATCGCGCGCGGTCCGTGGCCCGTTTGGTAGGGTACTGCTCCGGCATTCGCCTGGTGTTTATCGGAGAAACCACGGAAAACTACCGATCAGAGCAGCCGGCCGCTAGAATTCTCCTCCAGACAGCGACTGAATTCGACCTAGCTGAAAAGCTAGTGTCGAAAATCCTGCTGCCGCCAGGACTCGAACCTAGGACCTCCCGGTCAGAGGCGCTGCAATGGCATGGAGTGGAGTGGAGTGGAATGGAGAAGAGTAGAGTAGAGCGGGGGGCGGGGTTGGAGGGGTGGGGTGGGAGTGAGAAGGAGAGGAACTCGTGCCACATGCGGAAGCGATTACAGAATGCGCTTCGAGAGGCGCGATCTTGATCACGCGCAGAGTCCATTGCAAGGTGACACTGAAGCGCTCCTAATGTGGTCATTGGTTGACGTGTACCAAGGAAGCCTAAAGGTTAAGGCTCGTTTATAAGGGCTACAGAAGGGAGTATTTACTTTATAAAATTACTTTCTCCATGTGTCATGATGGTTGTGTGGAGAAAAAAAGTATTATGACTTCTGAGAGTAAAATTTATTTTTTTATATTTATGTGGAACAATATTAGGCTTTAAAACTATAAGAAGCAGCTCTTAGATTTGTTTCATTTTTTTTTAAATTAGCGTCAAAATCGGATTCGTCTGAAGTGTAGCTGGAAATATCCAAGCTTGTCACTCAATCTGAAAAATTATGAAGCTACTTGTAAGGAGAGCAGCCGTCTTTGCAGCAATAGGATTTCCAAAGTTGCTCAAATTACGTATTCTTCCGAAGAGAAGTTGTTTTTGAAACATAATGCGACGATGGGTTTGACACATTCCATTTTTATGCATGAGAATACGTTATGCATCAGTGAACATTAGTCTCTGCTCCGGTGGCAGCCTATTTAACGCTCCATCGTACGTACCGAGAATGGAAATTGCGGCATCGTGCCCTTGGCTAACTTCAAAGGCTTCCGTGGACCAATGGTCCCTAGATCTTACCCAGTAGTGGCTTCGCCTTAATAAAACAGGAACTGAACTTTTCTTTTGTTCTTTCTATTTATGGTATCACGCACGTCACTTCCAATTGAATCCGACGTTGGCAGTAAAGAAACAAACAAGGAACGATAATGTTCCATCAACTGCGTCAGAAGAGAGCAAACGGGCTATATTTGCTTGAAATAGGCTTGGGTGAGAAATTATGAAAAGTTTTTATTATTGAAAAAATAGTTTTAAAAAAGTTTGCAAGTATTTTATGTAATGAGTCCATAAGATGTTTCGCTATGCATTTATATTCCCCAGCTAACAAAAATGTTCACTTTACGTTTTTCGGTATTCGTCGTGCAAGTTTTAGGTTTCGTAAGTTTACTTTCTTAAACATCAAAGTTGTTATCAGAGTGGGGGCAATCATTACCTCCATTTATTTTGTAGATATATAGTAAATGTTTTTAACCTTTAAAGAGTGACGTTGTAGGTTGTGAAGAGAATTACTTTTTGTAGCCCTTTGGCACAAAATGGTTTTGCAAATCTTGCCTTCGCCTGTAATATTGATTTAAGAGTGTACCTAAGCTATTAGAATTATATCTGTAGAAATGTTACCAGCACCCGTTTTATAATACATTATATTAACAAAATATTTCTCATAGATTTTCTACATAACCATTACTCTTCACATTTGTCTTTATTGAATCCACGTATTTGAAGAACATAAAAGAAAATATCATTTCACTTACGTAATACTCCAGATCTTTGAAATGCATTGCAAATAAAGCAATATCATTGTATCAAACATATTATTAGAATCGAGAATAGTTATTAGTCATGTTCTTCCTGTAAAAAAGGAAAACAAAACAAAAATGGGGCTAAGATAGATTTGCGATTTTTGCAACTGGTTGTCGATGATGTCGAAGTTTCTTTTGAACAAACTCTGTCTAGTTTTTGAAACACGAACTCATTATCAGCGGTTCTTATTTAAAGTGACGTAATATAGAATTTAAAATAAAATGAGTCAATTAAGTCATGGTTTTCCATCTGATTATTTAGACATCAGAAGAATATTATTCTGTGTGAGGGTGTTTGTCGTCTACCTTCAGTAACTTAAAAAAAGTAATTTGAATTCATCAAAAGCGATTGGGGAACAAAAGGATCCCATTGTTAGAAGACTATTCCAAATTATGTGATTGTGTCAACATTCAAGGTGTGCAACACTAAATAATGTTGCAAATATTTCGGAATAATAAGTGTTAGACATTTTGAGAGAGAGTGATAAAATTTATTTTGTTCTTCTAAAGTTAGGTACTTAAGAAAATTTCACCCATTAAATGTTATATAGAAAAACTGAACCATATTTGACTCCAAAAACGATTATTAGTGGGAGGCAGAGAAATAAAATATTGTGTGATTAAATTACATTCTCATTCTATTACATTCTCAGCCTAGCTCAAATTACATTACTAAATTACATTCCCTGCATATTAGGATCTAATCTATGATTCTCATTTCCTATACTTATAATAAATACCCAAAAGGTTCCTACAATGAGAGTTCTATTGTAGTATTTACTGCACTCTACAGCGAGTATTAGAATATATATTGCAGCCATGTTCGATGTAAGTGGTTTTCTCATGTTTCCTTTACCTGAAAACATGCAGCGACTGATTGTGTTCACGATTGTCGTTCCTTCGACCCAGAAGGAGACGGTGTTTATTGCTACGGGAACGTTTCTTCTCCTTTTATGTGACAACAAGTCTATAAACAGCGTCAGGAAATTGAACTGCTAGCAATTGCACTATTACAACCATCTCGAAACACAAGTACATCCAACATGCGTTTCTCAGAACAATTAGGACAGCTTGCTGTTTTACGTCATCCTGCAAGAGGGAGGGCGCCACTCTTCTTCGTCAGAAATGACAATGCTTGACCTTTGATTTGTTTTCCTTATTTGGATTCCCCTCACATAGCACTTCCTTGAAATGCTCCCATTCCGTTCTGAAAGGATTTTTGACGCTTTGCTCGTTTCCCTTTCCTTAAATAACTTGTCACTTCATGCAAGTAAACGAGAAACTCTTAATGCAAGTAAGTTTCCATCACCATGAATTCCATTGCTTTTGTCACAAATGAATGTTCCTTAAAAGAATATGACCCACTTTCTACGCGTAAAAAGAAATAAAGTCACACATTTTTCACCATAATTCTTCGAAAGAAAACAGAATGTTTATGAACAAATCAATTTCGTGTTACTGTCCAAAATAAATATCTTCTAAAGAGCGCGTGGTAGAGGCGTGACTTCCTAGAAGCTCCTTCGCCGTTCGTAATTTTTAATACATCACGTACGCCTGGAAGAGCTGTGCGGTGCGCGGTCGCGTTGATTAGCCAAAATGACCACTTAACCCCGCGGCGCGTGCGAGCCAGCCGTGGGAGCGGGGGCGGGGCGGGGCGGCGGTGGGGTGGGGGAAGGCACGCGGCGGGCGGCCACACCTGCGGCACGACCGGGGAGCGTGTGCCCACCCACGCCTCGCCCCCGCCAGCAATCGTCGACCTTTCTCTCCCTCCGCAGCCCCAACGACCAGCCCGGGAGCCAACCCACCTCCTCACCTCTCGCTCCCCACTCCTTCCTCTCGTCCCAACTCCCCGCCACAGGACCTCCTCGCTCTCCCATTTCTCCCTTCTGCCACATCTTCATCAGAATCATCCGCCATCCTACTTCCCGCACCGGCAAAGGTCGCTCAGGGCATCAATTGGTGTCGGTGCACTGCCTCTGATCAGGAGGTCCGACGGTCCCACTGCCGACGGTGGCAGGATTTTCGATATCAACTGTCAGCTAGGTCGAATTCACCCGCCGTCTGAAGGAGACTCCTAGCGGCCGGCTGCTCTGATCGGAAGTTTTCTGTGGTTTCTTCAATCAAACCACGCGAATGCCGGAGCAGTACCTTAACAAACGGGCCACGGACCTCACACGATATTTACGTCCTCTTCCTTGTCCTTTCCTCAGTCATTACATACACACACGTACTACACTACCACATGTGCCACGAGCTTAGAGCTTAACCCGTCCGGGGCGGTGCCCTGCTGGTGGGAAATACCTGGCTAGGGAAAATCGCCGCAAGCCGACATAGGTCGTTGCCGGATCTCGCCAGCCAGTGAGGGGAAGATCACTGCCACCACTCGGGCAAAAATATGTATTACACTTATGAGACTAATGACCTTAGTTGATGCGCCCGGAATCACTGACCAATGAAACCCGCCGTTCCGCAAACGTCGCATCAAGCCACCCCTCACCTTCACTACCACCACTACCACCACTACCACTATTACCAAGCCGCCCTACGGCTGTAGTTGTAGGGCTGCTACATACCTCGGCACCCGCCACCGTTACCGAATAGCTGAAGGTGCTAATCTCTCTTTCAGAGACCCCCGCTATCAACACCGTGCCATTAAATCTTATATTGCTGCAACTTTACCATCATTTCCACTAATTGGGATCTCAACAATATTGCGGTATCCTTAGCATCAATTTCTGTTGTTGTTTTGTTGCTGTTTTTGGCAACTGCGCCTTCTGTTTCTTCTAGAGACGTATATGTATTTTCCTCAAAGTTCTATCTCTCCTTGGCACTGAAATTCTTTCTCATTTGTACTTTTATGCGCCTACGCTTATGTTTTCTCTCCTACTCTTCACTTTTTCCTAAAACATCTACCAGTCCACGCTGTATGGTACTAACACTGCCAATATTTGCCATTTTCAGTTGCATCTTCTTCGCCGAAAGTTTATTTCGTTGTTCCTTACATACGGTCAGTCTCCATTGTGTCTTCTTCTCTGAATATTCCTATTCGTTACACCAACTTCGTTGCCTTTCCTCTTCTTCCTCCCTTATAATTTACTTTCTCTCAACCGCCTCCGCTTCTTTCCTAGGATTCATTTTTGCCTCTCCTTCCCTCTCCATTTGCAGCACCTCGCCTGCTTTCGTCGCGTCGTCACCCCGCCGCCTGCAGCGCCTCGGTTCGACTTAATGAGGGAGTCGTGCCGCCGCCCCCTCCCTCGCCAGGTGCCGGCAGTGCGTGTACAAATTTGCCGCTTAAGTTGAGAGCTGGTGCCCGGTATACGCGTTACGTCATTGCCCAATGGGCGGAACGTGCGTCGAACTCTCGTCTCCTGTAAATGTCAACACAATACGATTTCTTCGATTGCTGTTGATCGTCGAATTAAAGCAATATGACGCACAGATACAATGATTTGTGTCTTTAATTTGTAAGTATAAAAGTACTCCCTGCGCTCCTCTAGTTCCAAGGGTTTTTGTCTTCTGTATTTCAAATTACTCACAACTAAATAAATGGAAATGAAAATTATCTGTAATTATCGTAGCCTTCAGAATACATTACTTCCGGTTTTATAAACATTTTTGAAGTACACATGTTTATTCATTAAATGTATTTTCACTGCAGGGGTTTTTACTGCGATGATCGAACAAATTTATTTATGTTTGCCCCAACCATGGTAAACATTTTACAATTTTGACACTATTCATTTTTGGAACAGTAACAGGCCAGAATAGTAATTGTATCAAAACAATAAGAAGTAATTACAGCCGAAATAAACATAAATAACTTTGCTCGATTATCGCAGTAAAAAATCCTGTAGTGGAAATATAAAATTTGAAAATCGTAAAAAGACTTGGCAGTTTTGTAGTTAATGTTTGATTTGACAGTTCCTGATGGTTCGTCTCCATGTGACGAAGTAGACATTGCACATTTCGAAATTTTTCAAGAAGAATACTCTCATTCCAAATGCAATATTAGGCCAGGTGGGCTCTGAAATCATCTTACAGCAACGCGTCGAACAACGTGTATGAAGAAAACAAACCTTGAATTGAAATGTTTGGTAAACGGAGTTGAACTAGTAACCAATCCTCGCTCCATTTCCAAACCGCACTCTGCAGTCGCCCACGCAGATATTGTGGTGCAAGGTGACGAGATGGGCCCGTGCTTTGTGGCCACGGTTGCGGTTTGGCCTTCGCTCTGTAAAGATAGCCGCGCACATTCTGGCACTAATGCATCCTCAAGGCAGCACCGAAGGATAGACTCTTTTGCGACTCCCAATGTTTGGAACAAGCGTCGTGCAAAATTTGACAAGTTGGAACAAAGTGTGGGTATGAACGCAGCTGTAAAATGCATTGCGAGTTAAATCAACATTCTTGTAACTTCTTTTTATAGGTAACGAATCAATTGTTTTCACGTCTAGTTTTAAAAGTTTGGTAGTCATTTCTTTACAAAAACACCTTTTAAATATACAATATTATGCATTTTCTTAGTGTCTTAAACAATAAAGAACCCAGAAAATAGAAGCCAAGACAATGGAAGTACACGGCTTGCACTTCAGAGTACTGTTATTAAAACGTTGCATTGTTTGGCTGAAATGTACAAGTCATTACTTAAGCAATGGTTTTTAAAACTCGCATCTAAGGATCCCTAATAATAAAACGTCCCCTAAACCGAAATTGTTCCTTGAATAGGCAAAACAAGATATATTTATGGGATAATCAGTGCGGACGTTGTATTGATAATGACAAATTCAAGAGAAGAGGTACGGTTAAGCCTGATATATAATTTTCTATCAACACATAGACAATTGATATCTACGTGAATTGGCATTCTGTCATTAACGTGAGATATCGCTCGATCACAAACACGAAGTTATGACAATCAAATGCGTTTTCGTGTCTCTGCTTTCCTGGCAATGAGCACATCTTAAAGTTTTACGTACAAATTGCTTAAAATAAATCCCAAAAGTAAAAAAGAAAACCAATTAAAAACAATGACACATATCCGTCCTACATCAGGATCCTTTTAGAATGTCATGTCTGTCAATTTTTATTGCAGGGCTTTCCACAACATTCCCAAAAAGTAAATGAATTATTCGTTTCATTTATTAACATCTCGTTGAGAGAAATTGCAAATACAAATATTATTTTTGTACTATCAAATTAAACAAATGTAGAACTCTACCTTAATATTTTTATTCGGGAAGATCTCGACAACATCAGACATACGAACAAACAAGACTTTGCTGATGAAGTCATATATACTAAACATTTTGCGAAACTCGAAGACTCATTTTCATGTCGTCGAGATATGAAAGGCGTGATATAATTATTTACATTATTCATTGTAAATATAAATTATCTTACATAACATTTTCATCTGCGAAACAACACAGCATAATTGGATGCACAACATTAATGTGAAATTTTGAAACAGCTTTAGCCTTTAACAGTCTATCCCTATCCTTAATTACGTGCCTTAACAGATCTGAAATACGAGGCGCATACTGAAAGTAAGTTTTCCTAGGTCGTCAACAAAAAGAAAGACTCTCTAACTGAGCTTCCTACATACAGCATTTTACAAAAATCGGAACTATGATAATGATGAGTGCCATAATCAGAAGCGGAGATTTGGTGTGTCCTCTTTTCCTGATCATGTTGGCTACTGGTGAATTGCATTGCCAATCCCAGATATGCAATGATAGGAAAGGCGATAAGGGAGAATCTTCTTCTTCTTCTTCTTCTTCTTCTTGTTCACGGACTTATGCCTTAAGACTTGTTTCCACATCAAGAGAGTGAGTCTCTCCATCTTGCTAAAGGGCGGCCTTTTTCTTCTTCCTTTCCGTATATTGGTACATTATTTTGTGAATTCTGTTTGGAGGCATGCGTTGAATATGACATGCCAGTTGCTCCTTAATGACTGATTTCTGTTTCATATTGAATATATTCAGTTCAGTTCTGATATATATTATAGATATTGCAACCTGCTACTGAACGTAAGAATTTCATTTCGGCGCTTTCTATTTTCCTTCTGTCTGTTCTATTTATTGTCCAGTTTTCGCATGCATAAGTTAGCATGGGTACTGACATTGCTTTGTAGAATTCGAGTTGCTTGGTTTTTAAAGTGTTGTTTTTTACTGCTCTTCTTATTGATGAAGAAAATTAAATTAATATGGATGGAAGGAGTTTTGGATGCGCGTCGTGGCTGCATGGGAAAGCGAACTCACTGCAACATGCTTCGCGCGGGACTCGAACCCATAGCCTGAACGTACAAGGACGCTGCCGTCCACATGATACTAAGGCAGGAACTGGCACCCCCAACTTAATCGCGAGTGATGACACCATGTCTCACATCCCCACGTAAAACAAATCTTTATTATTCATTAAAATAGTCCAGAGAAATTATCTTATTTGTATGTGGAGTGAATAATTTCCAAAGAAGTTTGAGGTTTAAACTAATATTGTGTTTTTTACTGTATTATTTAAAAAGGGGAAAATGTCAAAAAATTATTTGTAAATTATATAAGGCAAAAAAATATTAATATTTCTTGGACAATTATTATTCATGTACATGACATTGCGTCTGAACTACAAAATTTGTAAGGAGAAAATGTTTTTGTGAGATATAAAATCATAAACAGTGAGTAAAGATGGCAGTGCAGGGTTCCATACGTAATGCTACGGTAGCGGTGACGTAACATTATAGACCCGGATTGTGATTTTCACCCTTTAGCACAACGATTGATCTGTAACGAAGAAAAGCCGACCACTGAACATATAGATCCATAGGAACCCATATGGAATCTTAGAAAAATCAATTCCATCAACCATAATTCAAAAACGCAAGGGCTCCGAATTTGTAGTACTTGGAGCCTCTGCTCCAGGGGTAGGAAATCTTGTAGTTTTGATTACTGCTCTCCCTGTGAACGATCGAATTCAACCACTGGAGGGCACAACTAACGACCGGCAGCACTAATCGAATTTCTGAGACGTTTCTCAGATGAATTACAAGCCAATACAGCATCAACGAACGGCTCACGTACCGCGAGCGATCTTTCCTTCTTCGTCCTCGACCTTCCCGTACACACACTTACATGTACTAGGCTACCACACTCTAGTCGGGAGACGAGAGGAGAGCTTAGAGTATGTTCCGGATGGGGCGGTGTCCTCCTTGGGGGTGATACCTGGAGGTGGGAAACTCCGCAAGTCGACGTATAGAGTGTCGCCAGATGTCACTTTTCAGCGGAGGAGGAACACCGCCAAATCCCGCATACAGCACGCACTACACTTCTGGGACTAATAACCTCAGTGGTTAACGCGCTTACAATCAATACGCGCTCAAGAGAAAATCCCGGTTGACTTGAAGCAGCGAGTGGCTGTAGGATGCGCGGGGGGGGGGGGGGTTAGGGGCGTTGACGTCGGCGCCAGTGCGCAATGAGGAAGCGGCGATTGCAGGAGGCGGCGGCCGCGCCAGCGCCCGCCCACGCCCCTTCACACTCCGCTCAATTCCCGCCCCTCATATTCCCCGGCCAACTACGTCCTTAAATTGCTAGCGTCTTTCCTGAAGCCCATCCATTACCTTTCCCATCCCATCTCATCGTTCCAAGTTCCTTCATACGACACCTTTCAATCTACCCTTTCAAGTCGCGTCAATTTCACGCTCCTCCAAGTCGTTCTGTCTTTCGTAGCCCCAAGTTGTTCTTCCCATCTTATCTGTACTCCGCCACTTCCCTATCCTCTTACGTTAGCAAGGATTTTTCTCGTAATACACATTTGTTCGCGCTGCCTCCAATTTTGCTGTTTTCAAAGGCAGAAATCTTCAAATGCTGCGAACTCCCCAAACTCATCGGAGAACTACCGATTAGAGCAATCGCACGCTATAATTCTCCTTCCACCAGACATTGAATTCGTCCTAGCTCTTTAGCTAGTGTCGGAAATCTAATACCGCTGGGAATCGAACCCTAGAACAACTCCTCCAGAGAGCTGTACTGGCGAGTAAAGTTGCCCTGGGCTAACTCAGCTGATCCCACCCCTACAGTTAACTGTCATAGCGCCCCCTACACCCCAATGCTAGCATTCACGTCACCGGCCTCCATCTCTACCCACGCCTCCGCTCCCTCCCGCACCTTCACCCTCAATTCCACCTCCGCTTTCGAGCCAGACGTCGCCGACCCCCTACGCGCCCCCGCCGCCCCCGCCGCCGTTGCCCCCGCCGCCGCCCCCACCGCCGCCGCCCCCGCCGCCGCGCCCCGCCGCCGCCGCCCCCGCCGCCGCCGCCCCACCGCCGCCCCCACCGCCGCCGCCCCCACGCCGCCGCCCCACGGCCGCCGCCCCACCGCCGCCGCCCCACCGCGCCGCCCCACCGCCGCCGCCCCCGCCCCCGCCCCCACCGCCGCCGCCCCCACCGCCGCCGCCCCCACCGCCGCCGCCCCCACCGCCGCCGCCCCCGCCACCGCCGCCCACCGCCGCCCTACCGCCGCCGCCCCGCCACCGCCGCCCCACCGCCGCCCCGCCGCCTTCCGAGAGGCCCGTGGCGCCTGGAGGTGCCTCCACGGTCATTATTCATCAGGAGCAGCGCTTCATTCTCTAATTAGTTTTAGCAGCCCGCGCTGACTTGCACAACTTCCTCCAAACACACGTTTTCTGCCAGGAATTAATCACATCAAGCCGCTTAAGAATACACTGTTACCATCGCATGCAGAACATTACAGAACAATTGAAGTTCTATTTTAATACTCGTAAATGATGGTATTTCCGCGTGCACTTCAACGGACCGACTGCTCGTTTTGCTTTTGCATACAATTTGTCACATTTCAGACGCACTCTTAGATTCGATTATATTTATACACCGTTACAATGTACATATATTTATACATATACCTGGACCACAATATCTGTTTATAGCAATTAATTTTTGACTACAATGGGTAGAAAATCATCAAACTTTCTTCTATTGCCTACACTCTCATGAAACATCTTACAGTGCGCTAGCAATCTTATTCACTTTACTATACTTAAATATCGTCAATGGCTGCTATTCAATTGAGTTAGGTCTACATGAAAAGAGAAGGATTACATGCAATTGTTAGCAATCACTGTGTTAAAAAAACTATATATCACCACAGTTACGTTTAGGAGTTTAATGTGTTTTGAAAGCCAAAATAAGTGAGTGACGTTCAGTCACACTCATTTATGTCATAAAATTGTCACTGCAAATGTATTCCGCAACGTCGAATATAGAACAGACCTTGCCACTCCATACAATCCGCCACATCAATTTCGTAGTCTTATAAACAGTGTATCACAAGGGCATGTCGCAATAAAACAGCCGTAAACGGGGTCTCGGAAGCGAACTTATGATCGAAGTCGTAAATCCGCAACATGCTCCCAGTTGACCTCGAGCACGCGTCCAAATAATTCGCGGTCGGTCGCCTGGCGCCGATATCAAAGCCGCCTGCGGCGAGAGATAGGCACAACTGGAATGCGCTGCGCTCGCGAGTGCAGATTGGCTCCGCCCCACTTCTGGACGTGACTCAGCGCTCCCTGCTCCTGGGCACGGCCTACGTACACCCCGGTCGGGTGACATGACGGCTCGAGCTTTTTTTAACTACACAATGTCCTATTGCTTGCGATACTTACACTCGCGGATTCGCTGGTGCAAGCAGATTAACGGTTAGCGTATCGGACTGTTGTACCCGACTTTGCGGGTTCAAACCCGATCGAAGCCGTGGATTTTTAAGGGCGAAAAATCCTTCGTACGCCTTCCTTCGGAGGGGAAGTAAAGCCGGCTCTCCCATGTAATAGATTTACTGCATGTAAAAGATCCTCAAGCCTAAATGAAGCCTCTGAGCAAAATTGAGTTTCGCCACGTAAAATAAGGCGTTAACTAACTAATTATTATTCTTTTTTTAATTTGTTACGTCCAGAATTTTGACGCAACGCGTCTCCAGGCTTCGTAAAGAGCGTTGAGCGCTTTGCGCTGGGGAGTAATCCTCCGTTACCTCGAGCGCTTGGGGAATAATCCTCCATTACGTTTTCTGACATGTCACGTCACGTCTCAGTTGTCAAGAGGACCGCCAGGTAGGATCTCCGCGTACGCGCCTCCTGCCACGCGCTCTTGCGTCACTACCCCACGGCCAGAATTGGGAAGAAATAAGGATAGGGGTAGGCTTTAGGACACTTCACAGGGGTTGGACTAGCCCTTGTGAAGCAGTCAAACTCGTTTTGTTGGATCACATTTCACATGAGATTCGACGGAAATCGAACCCGGAACTCAGTGGTGAAATGTTAGCAACTTCGCAATGTGCTACGAGCGAGCATTCTATAATCTTTGTCACTAATTTCCAATACTCGCAGAAGTTGGAAGAAAATTAGACAGTTTCCAGCTATGTACGAGATGTCTATGGTTTCGTTTCATGAGAACTCGGGGAAAATACAAAAACAGTGAAGCAAAAACAACGGTTATTACTGAAAACGGCGAATATTTTATTGTGATATTCCGCCTATTTTCTTACTACCAAATAAATTTTCATTCTCAGAGCGTCACTATTTACAACACAGCTAATATTCAATAGCAAGGTTCCAACGAAGAGGCCGCCTGCCATTAAATATTTGCTACTCTCGTGTTGCGTTGTGGAACTGCTTATTTTCATATTCTTGTCATGTAAAGAAGAGTTCTACTGTACACATATTATACTATATCAGTGTTGAAGCCTTTTTTAATATTTAATTTATTACAGTGTCATGCCAGCGTGTTTTATTTGATGTTTTTGAACAGTGTACGTGCTAGTTTTTGGAAAACCATTTTGTGTAGTTTTGTTCAGCCGCATTGTTACTCCTTCAGGCCACTGGTCTGTTATCAACCACTTATTTCCAACCCTATATGCAAAACGTTAGGAATAAAATCCTAAATCCGCATATTAAAACGAAATTCCAATGCGAGGTAGCGACCTAGACAATTATTGGTAGTTCTAAAATTGATAATAATTTAAACGTTTATAGAGAGGAAATATAAATATTTTGAATACATTTAAACTGGACACAGGATCGCAATACAAGTATCTTCCTGCTTACTCATTTAACCATTTGAATGTGTTACTTATGCGAGTAGATAATTTTTTCCAGAATGAAAAGCCCAAATTTCTTTAGACGAATCAGTGATTTTCCTGGACCTGCTTATCCCAACGAAACATTCATTTTCATTAACGCTGCAGGTTTAGTCATTTGGCAGTGAAATCATAATGTGATGTATCTCAACCTGACGTCATTGGCAAGAAAGTTCTCCGACTCAAGATTTTACTATCGTATGGCTGAATCCACAGAAATTGGTGTTCAGACATATTTGCAAATGAATCGATCGATTGAAATACCAAGAGCACGCACTTGGCCTTTGTCACTTCTCTTTCAGCATGACTGCGCTACTGAAGGAATGGTGGGAGTCGTTGGGTCGAAGTCCCTCCATTGCGATTACCTCGTCTGTATCTGCTCTATAAAAATATAGAGCAGATGCAGATGTAGAAAAATATGTCGCATCAGTTCCTTGATGTCTTCTCAGAAATCTATAGATACAAAAAAAAATTAACAAAAAAAGTTATTTGTGGAACATTTTAATACAATACCGTAGATCAAATCTTCCAGAAATGGTTTTATTTTCGAGTTTATTGTTCGAAAATTGACGTTGGTATACCAATAATTTAACTCTTTACCATTTTGTCAAGAACAATACTACTCCACAAGATCATTGAATTTATTAAATATTAAGAATAAGAAGTGTGAATTAAATTATTGTTGATGTAACTGAGGTCGCTAATGACCGTGTAGTTATAAATTGACCTAAAATAAATAAATTAAGAAGAAAAAGAAGAAGAAGCTTGACTTTAAATTATTCATTGTCCCTGAATATGACACTGGCACGTATTATTTAATTAGGAATGATTATTGAATTTTTATTTTTAAGCGTGTGATCTTAATATTGTATTGTTGCAGGATTCTATTCTCTAACGTTCATTTATGCAGGCTCCCCTAGAGTAACATGCTATCTTACCTGCTTCAATACTTCCCGTAATACCATTTCGACATTTATAGGTCAGTTATCTTATTATTCCTATTGCGAAAAAATCTCATTCGATTGATGTGAGAGTGTTTTTGTGCTCAAACTACAAGTGAACTTTTATCATACCACATTCCTCCTTTCTTTTTCTGAAGCTTAGCTTTCAACTCTTTTTGTTGACAATTACTCATGATATCTTCACATTGCGGACAAACACGAATCAGTTCTCCTGATAAGACTAATTCAGTGGATTCTTTATCTTACGTCTGGAATTTATAGCATATGAATGAAAAACAAGAAATGGCTCCACATGAATGAAAATGAACATGAGATGGTTTGTAATATTGAAGAACAAATACTTTACTATTTAACATAAGACATATCTACGTTTATTATCAAATTGTTTGTAAAATGTACAATGTTCCAGTAACCCCACCGTTTGTCTATTAGAAATATGATAGTTCTGCCAGCATTATTAGACCTCTCTCGCCTCCAAGTAGCCATTTCACTCTGTCACTGTAGTTTTCTTCAGATCAGCATCTTCTGGCCTCCACTCCTCTCATATTTACGTAATTTCTTCTACAGAAGAACCGAAACCGGTTGCCAATTCTAGAGCTTTTGAGGCCATTCTGCTTTAGAGACCATAATGTTCGAGTCTTTTTATTTAATTTGTTTCAGTAAAATTCATTTTTTCAAAATTCAAAATTCAAAATTTGTTTCATTAAATTTGACCAAATCCATCAGACAATATATAATTTGCACGGACGTTTCAGTCTTTTGTTACGGAGTTCCATCTTCTGATCTATATAATAGACCTATAGTGATAAACATTAAATAAAAAATATTATAAAGTGATGACAAAATGTTTCAAGAACAAACTGTTGTTAACAAATTGAAACATTTCTCTCTCAAGTGTTTGATTCACAGATTAGAAACACCTTGTGTTGACATAAAATGTGTGTTCCTATTTCCTTACGTTTTTGTTATTATCAGCGTGAAAAATTACCTTCGGCTCAAAGAATATTTATAGTGATGGATCAGTCAATGACGCTGTTCAGCTTACATGAAAGAGAGCCCATAAAACCTAATACATGAGACACTTGAAGTGCGCTCACCGAGAAATATGAGGTTTGTGGGTGCCGCACCTGGCTTTGCGGTCAAGCCTCAATATCTTAGGTTTAAAGTCTGACTTCTCCGGATTCGAAAAGCTTTAAACTATCTTATTTTACAGCATATGTGTCCTCTTCTTGAAAACTATTCTCTGCTTTGCGTACAACCCCAAAGAACAGGAAAGTTGGTTCTATCACGAAGAAAAAGTATGCAGAAATTTCAGGAAAAACATAACATGAAAATTGAATAGACACATTTGTAATGAAAATAATACCAATATTATTAAGCAACTTGATAGCTAAGACAGAATAAATGATAAAAAATCTTGCATTTTTAGTATTCGAGTTACCTCGCTTTCTTGTGAAAAACCGACATTTTCAAAACAAATAACATTTTACGAATAGTGACAAATAATATAATATTAGTAGCAAAAGTGGACACAAAATGACAAGGGGCCGCGACATCACCCAGATCGGTTGGGGAATAACAATTTTGGAGAAGAGTGGCTGAATGGTTTTGCCGCTCGCATTGTACACAGGCAGATGGACGAACGGACGTTTTGCCGTCATTCAATTTTTAGGTATCATGAACCCACAAAACATGGATTGTTGCGCACCACGTAATAAGAGATTTTATTTTTCAAAATTTAGCAACAGACTTATCCACAAATCTTTTTCGTTTCCAGAGACCTGTAATAATAGTTTTTTGTCGAACATTCGCCGTTTTATCGCGCGGCATTACGTAACTTTTTCTCTACTCCGTAAGCGGTAGCGAGATAATGATTTTTTTTTATTTATTTATTTCCACCTGTTCGGCATTTCTGCCTTAGGGATGTTAACATTTTACAACATAATGATTTGTCATTCTTTCTCACGCTAATTGTCCTGATTGTTACAGGCTGTTTTCAGTGTATAATTTTGAAAATAGTGTATACTGATGGGGAATTTATACTCGTTCGTCTTTAAATAAAATATTTGTGATTTAATATGTTATATTAATAGATGTTGGGAACTAATGCCGATGAATATTTATGGAGGTCTGAATTTATCCTTGGGAAATCGTGAGCATATTCTGTTTGGTTTTGGGTAGTTTTTGCCAAGTTTGAAGATGGGCGTGGCTGGAGATCCTGAAAGATTATCGAAAAACTTTGGAGAGGATATGTATTCTTGTATTGACACTATTCGTAATTCTCTGTGAAGTTGCTTGTTACTAATAAACCAGGGATAATGAATAGATACTAATAAACCAGAGATTATCAAAAGAAAGAACTTTCATCTCCATGTCTGGGATACTCGAAGCTCTCCCGGCTATCAAGCGGGCACTGTATTTGTTGAGGGAGGGACTCGAAAGATAAAGGGCCCCGTGTCGCGTTGCTGGACAGCGAGCCCGCCGCTGCGCCGTCCTCGGCCGCAAGGCGGTGCGCGGTGCATTCGCGCACGAGGTCACTTTATCGAGACGAGATAAGGGTGGAGAGCGCAGCATCTGGCGACCCACATCCCGCCCACCGCAGACCTCCGCTGCTGCCGCCGGACGCCGCAGCACGCCCGGGCGAGGCAACTGCACGCCGAGAATGCACTGGTGCAAATTCAAAAACGCACAATTCCACTTAAATTTACCAGCAAAAAAGAGTAGTATTATAAGCACTCTTGTCACAAAGACACGGACATTGTAAATAAATGTTGCAGATTGTGATGCAACATGCAGAGTGACAGAGACAGAATGCAGAAGCGTCCTGTCTTCTCTGTCCAATATGCCATCATTTGGATCTTACCCCCAAGCTAGAATTTTTGGATTTTATAAAATATTTAATTCCTATAATTCGCTGCGACAGATTGTAATCGTAATTGGAATTTTAGAAGACGATAATAGAAGATAATTCTTCATTCTCTGATATTCATGATGTGTGACTGAAATGATAGTGTTTGAGCCATCAGGATGGTACACGTATCTAACAAGGAGTCAAAAATAATTATAATGCACGTAAAATTAAAAATAATGACATAAATTTATAAATAAATAACCAAAATTCCATTAAAATCACGTTTTTATTTGAAAATTCTTCAAAGTTCTTCTGATAATTCTACTCATCATATCCAGTTCCCAGTTATTTTCTTCATATAGATTATCGTTTCCAGGTGTGCTTTCTTGATTTTCGAGAAGAACAGAAAACGTAAATGCACATCCTGCAATGAATATTTTTTTGTTTATAATAATGGAGAGGTTGTGTAATATCCTACCGTTGCTATCCATGAACATTCTTTGATCATCAGAAGAGGATCTCATATTTCGGAACTTAGTCAACTCCATCATTTAATTTAAATGCAGTCAGACTCGATAATTCTCTCACCAATGTTTTTCTCCAAACATCCCAGTGTTAGGTATGGTAATTTCCGTTTTCACTTTTCAGAAATATTTTATTATAAATAAAATAGGTTTCATATTGAAAATGGCCACTACAATATGTAAGGTGGAATCTAAGTTTTTTTAAAAACAACATAATCCAATTTTTATCGACAGAATCTCAAATTACAGCTTATAGAACAGTATATTTGCATGACCACCATTTCTTTTGAAAAACCTACAACAATGAATCAGGTCCATTCCCAATGCCCAACTGGTGTTATACTATAATTTAACATAAATTCGTCATCAAATGCAGTCACCTTTAACCGCCTTTAAGATAATGACGTGCCGAAATAGATAATCTACCACGTTTGTTTCACTGAATGGTATTAAGTTGTGAATCAGCCTCGACCCGAGATGTACGGGCGATGTGTAAATGAGAAAATGACTTCACAATTTGCGTAACGCGATTTGGCAGGAGCGTCGTGCGTCGCGCAGATAGCGGGGTTCCAGGGGGGCGCCCTGCCAACCAGGCGAGGAGGCGTGACAGCGATAGGTCAAAGCGGGCGATGATGTCACGCGAAGGGAAGGCACGCACGCGCAATCGATGGCGTTTGACAGCCACACGCTCCGGTGATGATGATGATGATGATGATGTTGATGATGATGATGATTTCCTCACTAAGTGCGACTGGACAGAGGATCGAGCGGGGTACATGACCCGGGTGCTGAAAGGAAGAGTGTGATGTTGCATATGATTATTCTTTTTAAAAATCGAGTATATAAATGTTGTTCTGGGAATCGAGAAAAATTTCTCAACGAGTTCACACTTTGCCTATATCTATAGCTTTCTTTCCGCGAAGTACAGTGCTAGTTATGCTGATTTACCTGCAATACTACGTATACGTATTTTTTCAAGAACAAGTATTACATACAATATTACTATCCTTACTGAACAATCGTCTTTAACATTTCTAGCTATACGAATGTTCGTATTTTGTGTTGTTTTTTTGTGGTGCCATATCTTATATAAAAATAATTTATTTCGCTCCTGAAAGTTAAAAGAGCGAAACACTGAATGTGACATACGAGAGAGAAGTGCAATCAGTATAATGATGGAGAAGACGACGGATAGGCTCAGAATGTGACTGCTACTGAGGGTAAAAGAAGGCCCAGTTCCTTCGCTGCTTCGTCAACCCGAAAATCGTTACACGAGGGAGGAATCTTGCGCCTTGTCGTTCTCCCCTTCCAGCAGGTGGCTACTGTGGGGGTTTGCCGTAGCCTTCCACTGGATGGAGGATGGTAATAATGACGCGTGAATGAAGAAGATAGAAATTATATTATGGATGCTATAGTGATTCAGATGGGATACGCAATAGTACGAGAAGCCATTACGAATCCAGTATGCATGCAACAACCACATGTGAAAACACCCGTGCTCCTTGTATGACTCAAGTCCACAGCCTTTGCCTACGCATGCAAATCGCTGCGCGATTCCAGACGGCCGCTTCGCACGACTGCACTGGTTGCTTTGCCCCGCCACGCGGTGGAGTACAGTCCACTGTACTTCGATTTTTCTGTAGTGGCGGATGATGTTAGTTCATCCTTACACCTCCTGCCTCATAAAATGTATCTTTTTAATTCATTCGCGAACGTCCATCTCAATGGGGCCCGCGGCCGCAGAAATGTGCTTACCACTGTTCAAAAGATTCATTTTATGAGGGAGAAGGTGTAACAAAGACCTAATGTCATCGGCCACTATAGAAAAATCGAAATATAGAACAGTCGACACTCAGCTGGGCACTTCGCGGAGACTTTGTCTTGAGAATGCATGCGGTAATACAGAACCATCATTCCCTTTGTGATTTAAATTGGAGGTATTGAAAGATTTCAAGTGCTATCTTAACAGTTAAGTGCATTTATATTAATTATTCTCATACGAAGGGTTTTTGTAGAAACCTAGCGCTCGCTAACACCGGCACAGTGGGCCTACGTGCTTGAGAGATTCTGAGCTCACTGTAGGCAATTGACGGAGAGGAATTGTGTGGTGATATTTTCCCTCTTTGTCGCACCACCTATCCTCCTTCCATGCCACGAAGCGGCGTCCATCCGTACTTGGATAGTGCACCATCCTAAAGATATCTTTAGGATAGTGCACTATCCTAAAGATATCACAAAATAGTGTGATAACGCCAGTCGTCTGATATAAACAACTCTGATATAAACAACTTCGAATTACGCGTGCCGCTATAACGTCCAGCCCCGTTACCAAAGAGGTGTTGTGGCACACGATGATAAAATACACGTTGCACGATTCCTACTTAAGCCAAGGGTGTAGGTAGTACTGGATTTTCACATTAAATTTCTGCTATGTGCCGATGGACGTTTTGGCACTCTCGCGTCATGCATTCCGATTGTAGCAAATTGCAGGTCTGCATCATATCTCACATCCACCGCTGTCCCTCGCGGCGCCACTTGCCACCCGGATGCACGCGGCCTGCGCAAAGGCGCTGGCGTTCGCTGGCCGCGCTGACAGCGAAAGAGACGACGCCCTCAGCAGGATGAGCAACTCCTCCCCCGAGATGGGGCAGCGAAGGAGGATCAGGAAGAAGAAGAAGAAGAAGAAGAAGGAAGCAGAAGAAGAAGAAGAAGAAGAAGAAAGAAGAACGAATAGGAGAAAAGAAAGAACGAAGAAGAAGGATGAGAAGGGAGAAAGAGGAAAGAGTGAGAAGGATGAGCATGAACGAAAAAACAGTTTGGGGAGGGACAATGAGAAACCAAGGCAAGTGAACTCAGAGAAGGAGAGATACTACGAAGTAAGCAAATAAAGAAAAATTGGACGAAGTCTGTCGTCCACGTTCGTAAAGGTGTTGTCGTCCGATATTAATTTCACAATATCTGTGTATTGTATGGAAGCTTCGGAAAATAGTACACATGCCACCGAGAGATCAACACCACTCGCGAAGGAAAAGGTGCTGTCCGGAGACGAGAGCGTTCTAACCCAATTTACGAGTGAAAACGAAGATATGAAGTTGTATAGATTCGCATATTATTTCTTCATCCCTGACACAATTCACTGTATAGTAAAACCAACAATAAAATAAACGCCACAGTACTTCGTCCACAAAATTGTACCTAAACATAGAGTATACGCACATATCTGGTGACAGAACAAATATTCGGAACTCGACTCCAATATGGGGACAAGCTGTAGGTACCGTTTTCAATTCCGTTAATTATCCATCTTCAAAGGTGTCTCTGCACTTATAAGGGATACGTGGCACTTCTGTTCGGGTTACGCCCTGCACCGAATGCGGCCATAGACCCCCAGATCTACGCTTGCTTCCCCAGTTTTGCTCTTTGACTTGGACTAAAGGAAACTACCTTCATATTTTACAGGTTTGATGTATTTGTACCTTGTACCGGATAGTGTACACGATACAGGTTAACGTGATTCAGGATTCCGTCACCTACAACCCTGAACCCCGAGGAAAATCAGAAGTCACCACGTTTGAACCGCTGGGTCGTGGCCAAAGACCCGCGTATTTGCCCTGACTGGTTAAACTGTTACACATCCCGAACGTTGAGGTGCCCCTACTTGGAAGAGTGTTTCAAGCACTCACAAGCGAGAAGAACGACTCAAAAACAGCGCCCTGTGACGAGGGAACGGCGGGGCGGCAGGAACCACAGGAAGGAGCGTATTGGTCGATCCCTTTTATCACAGTCGCCTAATTTTACGTGTCCGAGTACAGCCCATCTCGTGCATACCGGAACTACATTCATTTTCACTCTCTTAGGTATGTTTTTTTTTCGTGTTTCCGGGCGCGTCAACTGCTTTGGTCATTAGTCTCGTTAGTGTAGTGCATTTTTTTCGAGAGATGGCGGTGATCTTCCCCCGCCGGATGGCGAGATCCGGCGTCGACCTACCGTCGGCTAGTGGGGTTTCCCTCAACCAGGACTCTCCCACCAGCGGGGCACCGCCCCAGCCGGGACAAGCTCTAAGCTCCCGACCGGCCTCCCGGAATATGTGGTAGTGTAGTGCATGTTAGTGTAAGTGTGTGTGTAAGGGGAGAGGATAGGACAAGGAAGAGGAAGGACAGATCGCGCGCGGTCCGTGGCCCGTTTGGTAGGGTATTACTCCGGCATTCGCCTGGTGTTGAATCGGAGAAACCACGGAAAACTACCGATCAGAGCAGCCGGCCGCTAGAATTCTCCTCCAGGCAGCGACTGAATTCGACCTAGCTGAAAAGCTAGTGTCGAAATTCCGCCGTCAGGACTCGAATCTAGGACCTCCCGGTCAGAGGTGCTGCAGTGGCATCAGTTGATGTTCACTATCTTAACAATATTGAACCCGAGCAAGGTGCTCTCCTGTGTAGGTGGACGGGCCCAGGTATCACGAACGTTTAAGAGCTGTGTTTTTGAGTCTCCAAAGTCGCCAAACCCGAACCGCGCACGCAAGCGAGGGGGACGGCCCAGGGAGCGGCGTCCTGTGACGGGGCGGTGACTGCCACGCGGAAGCTGCAGCACGCCGCGGTGGGGGGGGGGGAGGGGCGGGGGCGGAGGGCGTGCGCCGCGAGCGGGGCACGTGCGCCGCTTCTACGCGCCGCACCCGGTCATTTGCTCCCCGCCCCGCCCCCCAGCCCCACGCCGCCACAGCGAGCCCGACGTTCCCTCTCTCCCCTTCCAACGCCTCGCCCTCCGCCGACGCCGCGCTGCAGGGGCTTGCCAACTATTATGGCCATTAGTCCCGTCAGTGTATTGCACGTTACAGCGGCAACTACTACGGTCATTATTGTGCATATTACAGTGTCTAATGCTAAGGTCATTAGTCCCGTCAGTGTATTGCATGTTATAGCGGAACTACTAAGTCATTGTGGTGCATGTTACAGTATCAACTGCTAAGGTCATTAGTCCCGTCAGTGTAGTGCATGTTATAGCTGAGAGGCGGTGGTGTTATTCCCTCACTGGAACGTGACATTCGGTGCTGCACTACACGTCTGCTTGCAAGGCCCCCCACCCCCGCGCTATCGCCCTAGCAGGGAACCACCCCAACCTGGATAAGCTCTAAGCTCCCGACAGATGTATATTGCATCTAATGTGTGTGTGTGTGTGTGTGTAAGAGGTGAGGTCATGGAAGAGGAAGGAAAGATCGCATCCGATGCATGACCTGTTTGTTAAGGTATTGTTTGCTTGGTAGTAATCGGAGGAACCATGCAAACCGATTGATGAGAACAGCCAGCTGCTAGAACTTTCATCCCTTCAACACCTCAATTCAACCTAGCTATGCAGCAAAAATCCCCTACCGTCGAGACGCGAACTCTAGACCCTCCCGGTCAGAGATGCTACACTGACAACGGCTGTTACCCTGAACCACCTCAGTCTGTCCCAGACGCTGACATTGTGGACATTGTGTCGGAACCTGGGGACAGCTTCTGTGAACCATTCCGCTTCTCAGTAGTATTTGCTGAGGATCAGTTTCAGAACAAAGCATCTGCTATCCTTCATTTCTTGGCAGCATATTTCTTTACATGTTCCTTGAAAAGAACATTTCTCTTGATTTACTATTGCACCTGATAAATTCGACTCTCACATATCATAAATTAGATCAATGGTTTATGAATCCTAAATTTATGAAGTGTTAATGTAAAGGCATAAAAACAATGTTTTAGATACAAGCTCAAGTGTAATTTCAATATTCTATATTTTTTTGGAAATCATAATACGGTATTAGTTTACTACATAACGAGTTTGTTGATAATACTGCCAGCCATCCAAACAATTTTACTCCAGAAATCTTACCTACATACAGTAAGATACCGCTGCTCCGCAAGTTAAAGCAGATTACACATTGCAATTTAGATTACAATTTCATAAAACAATAATTTACTATTCTCACAAAAAAATAATCGTATTCAAGAGAAAAGATCAATCGAACATCAATCGAAGTAATTATTTTTTTAAATTGAGGTATCGATTTTTTCCTGTTAATTGTATTAAATCAATTTACATCATTGTTACAAAAACCATCAAGTTACAAAATTGGTTCATTCGTATCTGTCGAAGCTGCCCTTTAACTCTTTTGCTGGATCACGGTGTTTTCAATAGACATCATGTTTCTGCAGTTTCTATTCTTTCGTTCTTCATAGTCATCGCATTCGTCATGTAACAGTTGTTCTCTTGAACACCTCTTTATTCAAATGCAACGCCCTCTATCTCCATCTCAGCGATACCCTCTGTCGGTTGATCTCGCGGGTTCCTCTGATAGCAGCGCGGTTTTTGACAACCCGCTCGCCCCTTCCCGCTCGCGCCCACTCGCCCTCCGGAGAGCCCCTCTGAAGACCGGAACCGTCCCCTCTGCCGCTCGCGTCACCGCGTCGCCCGCGTCGCCGGCGCGCGCCCACCCCAACGGGGCCCAGTGGGCCGAAACCACATCAAAAAGGACCGGGAGCGGTAGCTCAGTGCATCAACTGATGTCACTGCAGCACCTCTGACCGGGAGGTCCTAGGCTCGAGTCCCGACAGCGGCAGAATTTTCGACACTAGCTTTTCAGCTAGGTCGAATTCAATCGGTGTCTGGAGGAGAATTCTAGATGCCGACTTCTCTGATCGGTAGTTTCCCGTGGTTTCTCCGATCAACACCAGGCGAATGCCGGAGCAGTACCCTAACAAACGGGCCACGGACCGCGCGCGATCTGTCCTTCCTCTTCCTTGTCCTATTCTCTCCTCCTTACATAAACACACTTACACTTACATGCACTACACTACCACATATTCCGGGAGACCGCTCGGGAGCTTAGAGCTTGTCCTGGCTGGGGTGGGGCCCCGCTGGTGGGAGAGTCCTGGTTAGGGGAAATCCCACTAGCCGACGGTAGGTCGGCGCCGGATCTCGCCATCCAGCGGGGTAGACCACCGCCATCTCCCGAGAAAAAACATGCACTACACTAACGGTACTAATGACCAAAGCAGTTGACGCGCCCGGAAACACGAAAAAACCAAACCAAACCAAACATCAAAAAGGAGTGGAGCATATTTTATGGCATGTTCTTGCGACGCATTCGTAAGCTTCCGCGGCCGGAGTCATTTGATTCTTGGCTGTCCGGGAAGACCCGCGTCTCAGTCGATGTAGCTGACGTTTCGGCTATCTTGTAGTGACCTTCTTCAGAGCTAGATTGCTCACAGCATAACAGCAGTAGTATAGCTCTGAAGAAGACCACAACAAGATGGTCGAAACGTCGGCTCCATCGACTGAGACGCGGCTCTTCCCGGACAGCCAAGAATCAAATGTACCTCCGACTATAGCAACTAGGGTTGCCAATAATGTTCATGTAAAAGGGAGGACATTTGATAAGAAGAAGAAAAAGAAGAAGACACACCCATCAACATACACATTTCTTTTTATAAATATTTAATTTAGAGTGCCATCAGCTCTATTTCTTTCTTCTTTCTATTTACGATTCAACTGAAAAGATTCGTTCACAAAATGCGGATGAAGATGTTCTGAGCGTCTCTTTTTAATTTTAGTCTTCAGAGACACTATCATGCATGTATGAACTTATTGCGGCACAGCCATTCAGAATATCCAAGTATAGTTCATTTGACAAAATATGCTTAAGAATGTCTTAAGAGCTTATTTTCGAATTTCGTACTTTACCTCCCCGGACACCCTGCATTATATTTATATATATATATATATATATATATATATATATATATTATATATATATATATGGGGATAAGTTGAAAAAAGAAAGGATTAAATCACCCTTGAAGTGTTTCCACTAGGTTGTCGACTTCGCGGCTTGGTATATATTGGCCCATTGTGTTTGGGGTAGGCGCCCACCGGCGACCGCTGCCCTGCTGCACCCAGGTGCGAGGGCCCGCCGACAGACAGACAGACCGACCGGCCGGCGGGCGGGCGGCGCGCCAGTCACGCCTAAGTTAACACCGCACTCCATTGTGCTTCCTTTTCAGAGCACACCCCCCAGCGAATAACTCACGGAATTGATTCGTACCACACTACTCGGAAATCATTTCGAAATTCCCATCGTGAATAGGGATCCACGATTCCGGCTGCGACGTTCGGAGCTCCCTACGTGACGCACATTGAATTCTGCTTCTTTTGTGGGATTGCACTGGGGTGCGGGGTCTTTTGTGGCGTGCATTTATGAGGTTTAGTGCTAGTTTTAAACGGTTCGAACGAATAAAAGCGTTTTTCTAGGCTACAGTGTTAACCTTTTTTTGTGAACAAGGCGCGAGCATTTCTACCCAAGTGCGTCTCGCTTCCGGCACTCCCATAATTTTCACACTCACGGCGACGCAGATGGTCAAGCGGGGGAGCGGTCGCTGGCGTGGGTGGGCGAATCCTAGTGCTTTGAACTTGCAAACTCGCATGAAAATGGTTAGCAATGTTCGTGACGGGCCATGGACTTACAAATAATACTTTATTGAATGAACACGAACCAAAAATTGAATATATTACGTCTAACCATGAATTGAATAAAATATAAACGCTATTTTCGTTCTGCTGTTGAACATGTATTACGCAGAACATTAAATTTCGAGCAATCCAAAAAATTTGAAAGCTTCATGTTTTATGAGTTGTCATCGACAAAAATCGGCATAAAGGAAACATTATTTTCGTAAAGTTTACTTTTTTTGAAATTTTGAATCTGGTTCGGGCAACTGGTAGTGTTGGTCAGAATAACTTAAGTACATCGAAAATTTGTTCTTGAGATTTGAGATCCTACAGAACATGGAAAACTACAAACCTACAGAACACGTATTTATGTCAAAGGAAACACACGAAGAATTTCTATACTTTTAGTATAATATGACTCGATAAAATTTCTAGAAGGCATCTACAAATAGAAAATAGCAACTTTTATTTACAGTCCCCTTTGCATCATATAGGCGTGAAAAATATGAAAGCTTCGCATCAGTATAGCTCAGATGTCTGAGGAATAATAACAATAATAATAATAATAATAATAATAATAATAATAATAATAATAGTATAAAAATAATAACATGAGAGAAAAAAGGAATTAGGTTATGGTGGGGTTTTCAATCTTTTTCATCCACGGCTCCCTTGACCTAAACGAAACTTCCCCAGGCTTTTCTGATAACAATAACTTCCAAATATTAGTGTTAATGTGAGCCTACTAAACATCCAACTAAAATTAGTAAGTGATGTCTAAGACGATTGAATAGGCTATTGATAAAGGATTTGCCAGTTTCAGTTAATCCACAATTAATTAGTAAAATAAATCATCTACATTACAAATACCATATAGTATGACAGTACAAAATACATAAATGCTACAAGGCTTGAAATAAATCAAATCTACAGATAATTTTTGGTAAATCGCCGCGACGCACAGTTTGAAAATCCCTGGGTTATGGTCATTAAAGAAGTGGATGATTAAATTGCTAGGCGATTTCCTAAGATTCCAGCTCCCAAATGCAATGACGAAAGCGCCAACCGCACTGCTAAAAATAGCGGCCCGGAGGGCCAGGCAGCGGACCCGGAACAGGCCTTCCGCGCATCCTTGACCCGGGCGGCGCGGCGGCGCGGCGCTGATGTTTTCGGCGAGGTGGCGGCTCCGGGGCGCCTGGCGCCGGAGGCGGCGGCGGCGGCGGGAGCGGTAACGAGCGGTGGGAGCGGCAGCTGGGAGCGGCGGCCGGCGCCCCGCCGCGGTAGGTGCCCCCGCCGCCCCCACCGCCGCGAGCAGCCGTCCGCTCGGCCACCAACACGCCCACGGGCCGCCCACGCACCCACGCGCGCAAGCTCCAGTTCATTTCTTAATGCCCGATCTGGAAAGCAGGGATGGGCAAATTGCTCTTCAGATTTAACAAATTGTTCGGTAAATTCTAGAACTTGCAAAACTCGAACTTTCAGTATTGGTACTTTCGGGACTCGAACTCGAAACCGGTAGCGGTAGCTCAGTGCATCAACTGATGTCACTGCAGCGCCTCTGACCGGGAGGTCCTAGGTTCCCACTCCCCACAGCGGCAGGATTTTCGATACTAGCTTTTCAGCTAGGTCGAATTCAGTCGGCCGGCTGCTCTGATCGGTAGTTTTCCGTGGTTTCTCCGATCAACACCAGGCGAATGCCGGAGCAGTATCCTAACAAACGGGCCACGAACCGCGCGCGATCTGTCCTTCCTCTTCCTTGTCCTATCCTCTCCCTTACACACACACACACACACACTAACATGCACTACACTACCACATATTCCGGGAGACTGGTCGGGAGCTTAGAGCTTGTCCCGACTGGGGAGGTGCCCCGCTGGTGAGAGAGTCCTGGTTAGGGGGAAACCCCACTAGCCGACGGTAGGTCAGCGCAGGATCTCGCCATCTAGCGGGGGAAGATCACCACCATCTTCCGAGAAAAAACATGCACTACACTAACGGGACTAATGACCGAAGCAGTTGACGCGCCCGGAAACACGAAAAAATTAATCAATCAATCAATCGAACTCGAAGTGGAAGTTTTAAAAATTGAAATTCGAATTTTTAAGACCAACAATAGACTTTTTACTTTCTTGGCTTTCTACGTAAGTAGTAAAAGGAAAGCATTGTGAGGCTGACAGACATTAGCCAATTTTCGTCAGAAGAACTCCTATTGTGGGACCCGGCTTCGAAATGCGAAATAAATTTCTGCTGGTTGGAAAAACTTTTGCGGGTTCATTTAGTGTCATAATACTGAGTAGACCTCACAAACAATGTGATACATGTGTAGTTGTGACACCACTAATGTAGAATCGCAAATAAAATTTTTTTTAGAACTCAGACTCGCATTTTTAAGAACGTATATCAAATTCTCTTGCTATTTTATTAGAAAATGTCTTCTAATAACTTTCAGAATAATTACAAACCTTTCCTTAACATGCCGGTTGGAACTAAACCGAAAATAGGACTCGGCGCGTATTATTGATGAACGTGTAATGACGTACGAATGTGTGCTTCATGTTTTCACAATGCTTGTCCATGGAATATATTTGAAGAGGCTGTTTAAACTTTAGAGAGAACAATTCAATACTGTCTCTCCACCAATCACTTTCTGTAAGTTCGTTGACCTTCCACGCAAGTTTAATCTGTCTGGAATTCGAAAACTTCCGGAGTGGCATCACGGCTTTACGAAAGTGAGGGTGTACGGTTCTTCTCATTTGAATAAATGTTGCCACACAATTTCTGAAGGAATCTGAAACAGGTTTGAGCAGAAATAATCAAACTACTATTTCACAATAGAAGGATACAATGTTTACAACACATTTTTAATAAATACTACAGTATAGAACATCTAAAGTTATACTGCATTTAGTTCTGGAGGTTAACCGTCGGGATCAAGAAAATATTCCGGTTATAGTGATTTCGGTTATAGTGAACTCAGATATAGTGAACCCTCGGTTATAGTGAACTTAAGTCACTGGTCCCGTTTCACTTATATTACAATTAATCGTAAGAAGATTTTAAAGTGAACGAAGGAAATTCAACATCCAGGAAATTATTTTCCTCCTAGAAAAGCATAATCGCCCCAGTATACAAACACTATGCAGCTTGAAAAAAATATCGTTGGCCAAAGGAAATAATCGAAGAAGTCTACGCTGAGGACTCTGGAGAAGAATCTAGAGAAATTACTTATGAAAAAGTAGGAAGCAAATAATTGAAAATTATTGATATTTTGAAGACAAATAAAGATACTGAAATTTACAGTACGCGCTGATAATGTATTTTGTTGTATCTCTATATTAATAATCTCAATAATTATGCAGAAATTCAATTCAATTTTGACATCATCGGATATAGTGAACCTCGAATATAGCGAACCAAACATGTTACATTCACTACTTTCATTCACACTTACTATGTATGAAGTTCACTATAACCGGAGTCGAATGCATGTTGGCCTTGAAATGGACTATGACGCCCAACTTTATCTTAAACATATTGGAGTAGAAATGAACGTCGGCAAATACATTTCCAGGGCAAAGGAATAGAAGACTCGACTTTTGAGCGTTTTTTCAGTATTAAATATAAACAAAATCAATAAATATGTAATGCCATTCGTAATTGCCTTTTACCTGGGAAATTGTGTTGATCTATGATTAATTTTAATTTCAGCAAATAACTAGATACCTATAAAAAAAACATCCAAACACACACGAGGGACCACCATTCCTCTGCCTGCCGCTCCCTATTTCCCCATTTTTCTCTCTGACTCAATCTGAATCATTCCGTTGCTGACTGGTTCGCTTCCATGTCACCAAGAGAAAAATTGCTGGGGTAGGTCATCGAGAGAAACAACGCCTTACTATGTCTTACGAACCCCTCTTAAGTTCATTAAGAATGAAAGGGCAAAGGTTGCTTCAGGAGAGTGGGGATCTTTAACACGCACACAATGACGAAGCCCATAATATGCGACGAGCACGAGTCGTCGACGAACGAACATAAAAACCGCCGTACGCCTCTCCGTCATCTTTGCATGCGGACGGTGCCTTCTGACGTCACGTGGACGAAGCCACGTGGTCTCTGAGGAATGTTCCCTGGCGAAAAAAAATAACTACCTCATTGCTAAGAGATTTGGCGAATAAATATTGAAACATTTCTATATTAGTTTCCATGATTATCACACTGAATAAGACTTCCTATTTCACAACAACCTTACCCTATCCTGCAATGAAACATGGGCTCATCAATAACATGCACCGCTTTCAGGATAGATAAATATACTTCAAACAAAATCTTACTAATAGATCTGTACATGACGTCACCAAAACATGTCACTCATTTTGTCGTATATTAATGAATCTCAAAACCTTTTCCTAAGCGTTTATGCCTGTTTTAAAAGCGGGTACTATATTCTTCGTAAATGGTGTTTTTCAATTAACTTTTTCAGTCGTACCCAGTCGTGTCATTTCACACGTTGCTCTACCGGTTGAAACAGCCAGATCCTATAGATTGGAAAAGCACTCATAAACTCGTCGAAGGCAAAAATACACAGACTGGCTTGACATTTAGCTGCCGGGTGGCATATATTGATCCTTGACAAATTTATTATCCAAGCATCCTCTCCACGGAACTCTTTCAAACAATGTTTCGCCAGCCGTAAGCAAAGAGTTTGTCATAACAAGCAAAAGAATTCTCGGCGCGAAGCTCGCGTTTCATCTAGGGGTGCTGGCAGACCGAAGTGGACCACACTGAGATTACAATCACAATTAAGTTTTCTTAGATGAAGTAAGCGTGAGGCGTCTCGGGGTCTAACAACCCACATATGGGTAACCCCTTTCTCCTCAATTAATCGCTCGTATTTCTCATAATCATATATTATCATTGAAGTCTCGTAAGTCTAACACAGAAATATAAAAAAAATAACTTTATAAGTTCAACTGCGCACAGTGCAAATTAAATAAAAGATTTAAAATAGTGAATAACTATTCTATTATGAATATTGAATCCAGGTGATTATTTTGTGAGATCACTAACAAATTACCTGAAATGTGTAGCTGATATTATCATTAGGCCGATCCAATAATAATATATCAACAGAGAAAATCATATTGTGTGACTTAATGAGAAAAACATAATACAATAAATATGTTTGATAAATCACTATTAAATTTTGAGTCTCTGTACTTCTTCCAATAATCTCGGATTAAAACACTTGAAAGTTTTGGTTTGGTTTGGTTTGCTTTCCTCCGGCAAGTGTCTTTTGCACTTGGTACTTCGTACCTAGCTAAGACAGCTTGCTGCAAGAACCTGGCAGACTATCCCTCTGTCACACGTCACGTCATTCTTGATGTCCATGAAAGAAAACGACCGTGAAATCGAAAATGAAGACCCGTAAATTTAAGATGACACCTTCAAACTCCAAAAATAGCTTAGAATGCTTTACGTAATGCCCAAGTCAAAACATCTTTCCTCATACGAAACCGATATGCATGCTGCTTGTCAAAAAATTTTGATGATGTGCTACTATAAGCTCTGAGAAGAAGTAAAATGATTAATTAGTGATTCCGGGCGCGTCAACTGCTAAAGTAGTAATTTAGTTCCGTAAATGTAGTGCGTGTTTTCATCGCTGACGATGACGTTGATCTCCCCCTCCCATGGATGGCGAGATCCGGCGCCGACCTACCGTCGACTAGTGGGGTTTCCAATTACAAGGTTTCTCCCACCAGCGGGGCACCGCCCCAACCGGGACAAGTTATAAGTCCCCGACCGTGTGTGGTAGTGTAGTGCATGTTAATGTAAGCGATGCGTGTAAGCGGTGAGGACATGACAAGGAAGAGGAAGGAAATATTGCGCACGGTCCGCGGCCCGTTTGTTAGGGTACTGCTCCGGGCATTCGCCTGGTGTTGTTCGGAGAAACCACGGAAAACTATCGATCAGAGCAGCCGGCCACTAAAATTCTCCTTCAGACAGGGACCGAATTCGACTTAGCTGACAAGCTAGTGGCGAAAATTTACCAGTCGACTCGAACCCAGGACCTCCCGGTCAGAGCAGTGCAGTGCCATCAATTGAGCCCCTTTCCGGTACGAAGTAAAACAAATTATATTACTTTGAAATAGACTTAGTAATTTGAACAACGCCAAGTCTACATGCTCCACTAATTATTGTTCGATTTCTAATACGTAGAATTAATTCTATGAATAAATGCCTCCTGAAAGTACCTCCTGAAAATACATTTGGAGAATTGTTACAATGTTTTGCGAAAGTGAATAAATCTTCTCCTTACGCACATGATTTGAGAAAGGCCATAAATAGTACATTTGAATATAAAAAATCTTATAAAAATAATAGAACAAAGAAAGCAAGGAATTTATCTCACAGAATTGAAAATAAACGTTGCCGGATAACAAATTGTAAAGGAGCTAAACTAAACTTTTCACAATAAAATTCCGCACCAGTCCCGAAAAGAATTTCAAAAGCTATCGAGGTCATATCTACAATACTATATTTACATTACACCGTATAGCCATAAAGGTATTATCTTCAATTTCATATTAGAAAAGTACGAGAATTCTGTTTTTATTCACAAAGTAACATCCTATTTCTGGTCGTGCCTTTTTCAAGAAGTCTTCCTTAACCCAGAATGCTGACAAAGGCGTGCTTATGCGCAGGGCAGTCGCGGAGAGGTCAGTGGGCCCGTTGCTACTTAGCAGCACGGAGTTAGTTAACGCTCGGGCTGCCTGTTCTGTGGACGGTGAGAACCACCTGAAATATCACACCCGCTGTATTTGGGTTGAGGCGTGTTGTTCGTAAATTAAAAGGACACAGTAATTATTAGAGTCATTGCATTCAATTTTCCAATGCTAGTAATTTCGGGAGAAATGTAATTAAATCGATAATTATTGGGAGGTTATAATTAGTACGCTTGTTGCCGCCTTAAATTAATGTTATTATTAAATTATGGGATCATTAATCGACGATATTTAGTTGCTTCGATAAACTTTAATGTAATTAATATCAAAACTTGGAAAAATTATACAATGATTAAATGCAGGTCAGTCGATTAGCCCAAAAGGCTGCGGTTTCAAATCCCATCTGAACCCCTCAATCGAAGAAACCCGATTATGTTAGTGGTTTCTGTGCGGTTCCTTTGGAAAAATAAAATACAGACTAACTGCTAAATGTGATTACATTTTATCTACAGCAATGCGTAATGAGCTATTAGTTTAATAGTGTCGTTGATTTCACAAAAATTTAATAACAGAGCTAATGTTTTATGAACTTACAAGAACATCGCAGTTAATATTTTGGATTGAAGCACACAACAATGGAGTCATTTTTTTGAAAATTTAAAAAATTCGGTGTCAAAGACCTACAAAAGATGATGAGCATCTACACCACACGTTAGAGGAATTTTTTCTAAATTTAGCCACTTGATTTATCCACTTTTTCGTTACCAGGGTCCTGTAATAAGAGGGTTTTATTCTGCCGTAAGTTCCCTGTTTTTTTCGCGCAGCAATACAGAACTTTCTCTGTACTCCGTAGCGAGAAAGTAAAAAAAAAATAAAGGCAAACACAGCAATACAAGATACCTGTAACAAGAACTTTCAGCAATGAATGCTCAAATATTAGAAGCACAGCATTGGCCTAGGCATCTAAAGTGCGTGCCAGGGAACGTGCCGCGCAGATCGCGCGACCTTCTCCCGGCCGCGCAACGCCCCGCCCGCCCACGCGGCGGCGGCGACCCACGACACGCACGCGCTCGGGAGGCTGTGCGGCGCCGGCGGGCAACGCTGCCCGAAAACAGCGCGCGACGCGCGACAACACTCATGCGCAATCAGGTCGCGAATGACTACTGCGATTTTTCCACCTTTGATTGATTGATTGGTTGATTTTTTCGTGTTTCCGGGAGCGTCAACTGCTTCGGTCATTAGTTCCGTTAGTGTAGTGCATGCTTTTTCTCGGGAGATGGCGGTGATCTTCCCCCACTAGATGGCGAGATCCGGCGCCGACCTACCGTCGGCTAGTGGGGGTTTCCCCCAACCAAGACTCTCCCACCAGCGGGGCACCGCCCCAGCCGGGACAAGCTCTAAGCTCCAGACCGGTCTCCCGGAATATGTGGTAGTGTAGTGCATGTTAGTGTACGGGTGTGTGTAAGAGGAGATGATAGGACAAGGAAGAGGAAGGAAAAATTGCGCGCGGTCCGTGGCCCGTTTGGTAGGGTACTGCTCCGGCATTCGCCTGGTGTTGATCGGAGACACCACGGAAAACTACCGATCATAGCTAGAATTCTCCTCTATACAGCAGCTTAATTCTATCTATGTAGCTAGTGTCGAAAAGCCTGTCACCGTCGGGGCTCGAACCCTAGTTGACAGAGCATGGCCTCTTTAACGGCCTGTTTCACGACACATTGATCGTGTATAACTTGGTAAAGGTCAACTTCAGAGATTTAAAATATGATTTTCTAAGTGAAATCCTCGAGTTAATTCAACATGGTGTAATCGGCAAGATGAAATAATTTGGGGCCTTCTGTTCCTTTTTTTGGGCGCGGGGCTTTGCTGTGTACCTTCTTACTACTTCTCCCCACGAGGAATAGCGAGCAGTACCTCGAAATTAGATACGTATGCAGAATCTCGAAATCTGTGTGAAATTAAACTATTGGTTATTCTTCATTTGAGAGTTGTCTCTCAGACACACGACTATCCAATAGGAAACAAACAAGTTTGTTAAAAATTAATTGATTCAACATTACTTACCCCCAAAAGAAACCACAAAATTGAGTGTTGGACGTTAAGTACTTCGTGCCCTCTATCTCACAGCTACGACCTAGCACCAATGGGGCATGTGTAAAATCCATAACTGCCTCCTCCGTGAAGGAGGAAAATGCGTGAGATGAAGAGACAGCAGACGGAAGGAAGCGGTTTGCGGGTACGCCTGGCCGGCAGTGCGCGACACAGCGAGACGAACGGGGACGAGAGCGAGACAGGAGTGGAGCGGGAGCGAGAGCGGAGAGAGCGGGAGCAGGGGAGCGGGAGCTGAGAGCGAACTGGAGAGAGAGCGGGAGCGAGAGGGGAACGGGAGCGGGAGCCAGAAGAGGAGCTGGAGCACGTGAGCGAGGAAGAAGGCTAGAGCGGGAGCGGGAGCGGGAGCGGGAGCGGGAGCGGGAGCGGGAGCGGGAGCGGGTGCGGGTGCGGGAGCCAGAACGGGAGCTGGAGCACGTGAGCGAGGAAGAAGGCTCGGGGCGGGGGGGGGGGGGGGCCCGTTCCCGCACCGCACCGCTTCGCGCCCCGGCGCTCCGACCAGCCGGAGGCGCATCCACGCCTCGGCGCCCACGGACAAGGGACGTACCCCAAGGGCCAATGGAGGGGCAAATGGATTCAGAACGTTTCAGGAAATCGACCCAAAGGGGAAGGAAACAAAAACAAAAGAATATCATTAAATATAATCGTAAGGGAAAGTGATCCACAGATCGTAGAAATATAATTTGGTGAACTTCACGCGTTTCTATTTATTCCAAGTGCAGAAGGAAGATTAGGGTTACATAAATTATAACATGTGCAGGAAAATCTAGTCCATTTTAAGAACACATCCTAAAATTCCAGCTGATCTGCTGGTTGGATTATTATTTTTGTTTTCCATTTTCCCTAGCTATTTATGCAAATCGTAATATTCAAAAGTCGTGTTTTCTTTACAAGTGAATATTGTGGACATATGAGTGAAACAAAAACTAAAATGATAGAAAACAAATTATAGGATTCTGTAAATACAGGTTAGCTCACTTCTGGTGGGTAGAGAATGTCTGGAAGTAGTATACAAACGTAGCTGATAGTCTCGGGAAAAGAATACAAGATTATAAGTTATGGTAATGAGTTCACGTACGCATAATGTAACAATAAGATGATAACAGTGGGACACGATCTTGAAGAGACAAAATATCTATTAATACGGTTTAGAAAATTATATAGTATCATATCTTTATTTCACCACTAAAAAATAGTACTATAGTGTGTGGTCACGACTTATTTTAAAACTGAATCTAATAATCCTGAATCTTATTCGCAGTCTATATCTTTGACTTTAGATTATTAAACTTTGCCTGATCTAAGTGAGTGGATCACATCTTAAGACAATCTTGTATTCTTATAAAGATGTATTCATTTTGAAATTGATATTGTGCCTTTTCCTATGCACATTGGATTACCGAACGTCGAAGAAAAAGCATCAATTTCATTAATCTAATACAAAGCTTTTACTTCCTAGTAACTAAGTTTATATGCGAGCACTCAATTGTGGCCGTCGTTTTACACCCAAAGTAATAAACATAAAATTAATGTTGATTTAGGATACACGAACTAAGTCCCAAGGCCAATTTGTTCACGTTCTTCTTCCATTTGAACTACGTGATCTGTAATGTACTGACTGTTTAAGAATATTGTTCTTGTCCGTCTCAATTGTTTGATTTATTGTTCATTTGTCTTAGCTCGAGGTCCATGTCGTGGTAGAGGGAAGGACGATTGTCACTCAAGATCGTTTCGAATGCAAATGCAATAGAACTCGAATTGTTTTCAGCTTATTACACCGGGGTGGGCAGGTCTAAATCAAAATTAATTCAAATGATTGTATTTACGAGGTGAAGAGTTTAGTGTAGTGAAAATTGAATCTGTTTCATTGTTTTTTTAAGTTTTCCCGAGTTCCTGGGTATGTACCGAAATCACTGCAAACTTATGCATGGCCAAAGGCTCCTTAGTTTGCTCTCAGTTTCTGTGCGCATACGAAATTAGTAATAAAGATATTTCGAGTTCTTTAAAAATCGAAGAGTTTATTTTTAAATTTATTAAAAAGTGAGGATACTGTGAAGCATGAAAATGTATTTGGACATTGCATGTAATTATCCTCATAATTACATTGTTTGGATTTTCTTCCTATTGTGTCTCCACAAGGTTTCGTTTCTTTTGTTACTTTCTTATTTACACTCACGTTTTTGCTATAGTTCCGTTTGTCTGTAGTCAGTCTGTAATAACTTATGGTCTTCAAATCTCCATTTCTTGGTTGCCAATTTTGTGATTGTATAAAAAATAGTGGTGCTAAAACAGCACGTACTTTCTCCCCCGTATTTTCACGCAAAACTTCGGAAAACTACTGACATTTTTGAATAATTGTACATCAACTATTTCAAAAATCTATCTTTGGGGAACAGACTTCACTAAGGAAAAAATCTCTATCTTTAATATTTTAGTTTTACGAAGAGGCAGAAACAATGTTGAAGTTTTGTAATTTTCAAAAAATCAGAGTTTTCAACGACATGCACTATTCTCTTAAACGTCCTTCACACTATCAACAAAAAGTTAATAAAAAACGATGGTCATTGTTAAAAATTTGGAAAATCTCCAGGGGCTTCTTGTAAAACACCCCAAAATTAAAATATCGGTTTCAGATTTAAGGAGCCGCGACATCAGTCAGAATAACTGTAGAGTATCAATTTAGGAGAACATCGGGTGAACAGTTTAACCGCTAGCGTTGTTCACAGACAGACTCACAAACGGATGGACAGACGTTTTGCTGGCATTCGCTTTTTCAATGACAAGGAACCACAAAACGTGGATTCTGCTACACTTCGTGTTAGATCTTTTTTCTTTAATTTATCAATTGGATTTATCCACTTTTTCGTTACCAGAGTTTTGTAATGAAAGATTTTCTGCCTAAAATTCCCCGTTTTTTCGCGCAGCAATAGATAACTTTTCTGTACTCTGAAGGGAGATAGTAAAAAAAAACTTTCGAAGAAGATATTCGTATTCTTGTCTCCTTGTAAACAAACTGAGATTTCATGATTTGCAGTCTCGTTGAGAAGAGTGACATGATGGACAGTCTCAGAGAAATGAAGAATTAAGAAACAATGTTTGAAACCCGTCAAATTCTTGTATAATATGTTATTGGAGAGAAATCATTCGTATTGCAGTACTGCAGATTTGAAATCGTGAAACATTTCACTCAAAATTCTGTATTGAAAACGTAAAATTAATTTTTTTTTATTGCCAACGGAGACTTCTTGCCATGGCCGCAAGCCGAACCCACTCCCCCTTCATCGCATGTCGATTTCTTATCGACCTTCCCGCGCGAGAACGGGCGCGTTGTCGAGAAGCAAAACAACGCGCGCCGAATTTGTGGCGTGGCGAAGGGGCTCGGTGGCCGGTCCATTGGCGTCGCTGTCTTCGCTGCGATCAGGAAGCGTCGATTCCATCGCCCCCTCCCTCTCCCGCTTTCCCTCTCTTTCGCTCTTGATATCGTTCCCTCTCGCCCGCTCGGTGGCCGTCGCGCGGGCTGACATACCTTGGACGCGCACCAGCGCTGGAATTTGGCCAAAAGATCGATGGAGCGATTCGCGGGCTCGACCCAGCCCCCGTCGCCCGCTGCCCGCGTGGCCTGGCCCCCGTCGCTCGCCGAACGCCCTTTGCTCCCCGGCACGGCGGGGCACGCGGCAATTTCAAGCTTCCCTTGCCCTAATCGGTGTCGCTCACAAAGAGATTTAGTTTAGTTAAGAGGCATTTGTGACTTTTGTAGAAGAGGTGGGGTTGTGAAATTGATGAACTAGCTACTTTTATACGTAACTTATAATTAAGTTGTATTAAAAATAATGTCAGTGTAGAAAATCATTTTAAAGCATCTCTTCTCCTCTCGTCCGATCTCTTCTCCTCTCGTCTGATCTCTTCTCCTCTCGTCAAGTCTCTTCTTGTCTTTTCTATCTTCTTACTTTCTCACTTTCTTGTGCTTCTTTTCCTCTTCTCCCCCTTTTCTTCATCATTCTCGTTCTGTTCACTTATACATTCATTTTCAAAGTTACGAATATTTACACTGTTACTGGCGCACACATCATTGGGACGTTTGTTTACACAATACTGTTCTATCTTGAATTACGTCTCTTGTCACTGGTTTTACTTCCGTTGTCTACAGTTGTAATCAACTAACATTGAGTAGAGAACGGAAATAAACAGCTGTTGCTGGTGGATTTTCGCTAATAATTAGTTTACTAGCCATCCACTGAAATACAAGCACTATCAATTCATGAACATGTCAAGCACTTTAATTAATGTATTTATAAGAGAAATGATTTCCTCTAATTTGCGATAAAAATCTCGAGCGTATCGTCACATCAGGTCACAAAATGTGCTACAAGCCAAGAACAGCCACCAACATGTTGAATTTAGCGTGCGACAAAAGACAAATTGCTCTATTCTTCTCTGGTGCGCTTACTGCCAACACATTAGACTGCACCGAATGACTGTAGTTTCTCCTCTGAACCTTCTATCTTGTGCACGATTAATTGCAACGACTGTTAGAATTCATTGCTCTGAAGTTTTCAAATCTAAGGGTTCTCTAGAAGCCAAACTACCGCCAAGTCTATATTTCTCAGCATTTACGTCAATTCTGAACAGTGATCGTACTTGGGACTGTTTTGCAGCACACTGCCTTTCCCCTCAGGCACATGCTTTGCGCGGCAGATTCTTCTCGTAAATGTCTTCGCCAGCGCTCTGTAGACGAACTCAAATTGAGACCAGTTTCAGAGTTCCCGCGTGGCCACCCACAGAGGTAGACACCATAAGAAGCCGAGTCGTAAATGTGCGCGTTGCTACCCTGCCCTACAGTCATACGAACGACGTTGTGGAGCCCTGCCTGAATCGCTGGCTAGCCGGGCCCAGCAATGCATTTGCATAGCAGCGGCAACCATTTGCATGAGGCGTAATCAAAATTCCTGCGTAACCTTAACCTGCCCATATCGAGTCGGCCTTCAGCTGAATTATGACACAACTGTCGCAGAGGTTTTACCGTCTGCATTCCAGTCTTCAAAGGTGTAAACTAAACTTCCACAAATTGTAGTAATTTATCGTCATCATTTTAGGAATTAGATCTTCATTTTAGTTTGTTATCATTTTAGTTGAATTCGGTAATACTGTTTAGGCCTTCTTGTAATACAGGTGAAAAGTGAGAATTACCCAAATGTGCCATCTATATTTGCCAACCTGCGACGAATAGTTCCTAACGTAATTGCACGAGTTACTTCTGGTGTAACAAGCATATCCAAGAGATACAGTTTATTACGATGATTTGCAAGTCGAAGGGATGCATCACCAGACGTTGGAGTTATTTAAGATTTGGGTTTCATGTATACTTTGTAGGTCAAGAGAAAGTTGGATATATCCTCAGGTGCCTTACTTTTTTAAAGCAGTTTCTGAGAAGTGATCAGAATGGTTTCCCATCTCATGTGGAATCAGCCTTCAGGGATCAATTTAGATTCTTCTGTTTCGAAGAATACAAAGACTGAAAGTTCAATTATCTGCCACAAAAGCACAGTAATAATTGACGTATTTACGTACAAATTTACTACATTTTTATCCAGAGCATCTCTGTAGTTATCCCAATTTCTAAGCTACTTTATAATTAGTTCCCCGAACAATTGACCATCAACAATATTAATCTCTTTATATACTCATTCCTTACAATATAATCGTTCTTTACATATGCAAACACAATAAACGTGGAACAAAATTTCGTGAAAAAGAAAGTCCAAAATTCTTTAAATCAGAACAAACATCAGATGAACCTCAATACCGTTGACATAACATGAAAGACGAATAAAAATAAATTTACTTGTATCGTTAACCAATGAGAACTCCCTCCTAATTCCCTCATCGATGACACCTCTCTTCATTGCTTTTAGGTTTCCTCGTGCACGATGCAACGATGGCCATAAACCACTCTAACTCGCATTAAATCCTACTACTGCACACTTATTGAGGGCAGTAAAATTGTAACATCAAATGTGTCTCTCTTCATTTGTACATTGCCCTAAATTTTGGAAATACATTCCCACGAGGGCTAGAAGGTCATGATGAAAAAGTGTTTTCGTACACAGTTTTTCATCAAAAATGCTCGATGTGTTCTCAGAATAAGTCACCAACTTTTTTTACAATGAACCAAAAAGTTAAAAGTTAAAGGGCAAGTACCTGGTTGAATACACAACACGCCTACCTCTTTCAGTCTTTTATCTAAAGGAAATATCTGGTAACATGTCTTAATTGGGCCAAGCCACTAGTTGATAGGGCGATACATGATCGGATTAATATCTTGAGGGACACCATGTATGACTTAATTAATGACGAATCGCCACCTTAATTCAATTAGCATGGAAAACATATGTAATAAAAATTAATTTGAAAATAAATTATAACCTGTGTAATTTAAACATTCTACATTAAAATAATTTGTAGATAACACGAACTAATGTAAAATTGTATTTAAAAATTAATTGAGGGTCCTTTTCCTAAGGGGTTCCATACCAAGTGCTTCGACTGATTATCCACACCTTATTGGCTCACAAGTCAAGCAGTTCAATTGAGTTATTATACATGTGGGTGCAGAAGGATTATAGAAAGGATTTTTCTTATTCAAAGCAAGCGTATAATACATTCGTTCTTCTTTGTTTCTAAAAACTCGCCTGCCCCCTAAATGCTTCTTAACTTTTCAAATCGATTAGTCTGCAGGTGCACATCCTCAGCAGAATTTCGGTTATTGAGAACACACTGCCTACGGTAGGAGTGTTGTACTGATCTGCTGAAGGGTACACGTCATGGAGATGTGCGTTATCGTGTAACAACTCTACGTCTCGAGTCAAAAGAGAGAGATTGTCCGTGAAGAAGAGTAGGGTTCTACTGGCTATCGGTATGACATTGAACTATTTTATTCCTTGCAAAATGCTTAAAGTAGTTTGGAAATAAAGTTTGAAACATAAAGAAAAACTGATGAAATAAAAAGTGTTCTCTTATTCCATGTTCATATGTATCCCCAAAATAGGTGAACTATAGGTGAACTTACTACCAGACTTGCGTTTCTAACAGCGTCACAGTTACAAAATGGTGAAACTGACTGCAGCATCAACCGTTCTGAGCGATAAAGTGATTGTGTTTGAAATTTCAAATACGGTATATCTGAGGACACTTTGTAGGAGTCTTAGCAAAGGGAAACTCCAAATATTCATATTATCAGTATTATAATTCACTAATCAGAAAATAAAATCGATACAGAAAACAAGCCATGAAAAAAACATTCCCATGTATTTATGCATGCGCATCTTGTAAGACTAGGGTGTAGACAGGTTTCTTAACTCTACAATCCTATGTTATTTTCACTTCACGAAACACGAATTAATTAGCACGTGTCGCATGTATATGCTGATTCTCTGGGGCCAAAAAAATCTCCACTCTTTTGTCACCAAAGCATAAAATGTGAGAATTATAGTAGGAAAATTTTGAAACTATAGAATCGATTTACACATGCGACACAGGTAGATACTTCGTGATTCGTAGCATACAAAGTAACAGAAGAGCGAATAAATACAAATCCTAACTGCATCATAATCTTACAAGATATCGCCGGGCCGTGCCGGAGCGATTTCACGACAGTAATGCGAATATTTCCTTCTTGGGTGCAGATTTTCTTGAACGATTAATTAATCATAGTCTGGATAGTATAATGAATATGTAGAATATTGCCTTTTGTGGCAAAAGAAAATCACTCACACCATTTTCGGAATTCCCCACAATAATGATTGTATCGGAACGGTTGTCGTCAAAATAAGGAGCAATTCGTTTTCTGTTTCTACCCCGAACCGTCCCGTTTTCCATTATAGCCGCCAATCCTGGGACTCGAGTATTTCTTTTGACAAAAAAGCTAAACTACATCGGGAGAAATGTGCTATATAATGGATGATGATGCAAAAGGATATTCGAGATATTGTAGTTAAGTGAGCTTAGCAAAAGGATGGCTAATTTTCTTACGTACCTCCGGCCTCTGATACAATATAAAACGCGTCCTCATCAAAGCAGCATTTCCATCACATGTTAGTCAACGGCTTAAATTAACTGGTTTTCATAATGTAACTACTATTAAAATATTTCTACTTAATTAAAATCGGTAGATTGTCTACCATCGGGAGTAAACAGTTGTAGTTTTCAAATATTTTTAACCACGCCATGATAGTATTTTTATTCTTCTTTCAACTAGATACATTAACAACTACGAAATAAATCATTTTACTCAAATAATCTCTCATCTTCCTAGTTATCATCACTCACTCTCTCTCTCTCTCTCTCTCTGAATATAAACTTTCATTTTTTATTATCTATGTATAATTATATAATTTTTAGGTAATTATGAAATTAAAAAAAATTATACCAAAATACTTATTTGTGTCAGTAGCATGTTTGGAAATACCTTTTAAGTTTCACTTCATATTCTGTTTTAAGTTATTGTAATTGATCATACACTTGAAAGACAAATTTTCGTCGAACAATGATAAATAAACATTTTTAAAACACTACGTACAGCGCAAGAGATTCTGAAGCTAAGGAAATCGTACAGTGATTCTAGTAGTCCATTGTACTTGTCACTACTTTTTGGAGAAAAATAGGTTATAGCGCGCGCATTCCACCAGTGTCCCATTTTCCGCGCGATTTCGCCGCTCGCCGAACGAGCGCTGGCGTCCCCTCGCGGCTGGGGCTGCCGCGCGGCGCGAGCATCTCGGCGAGGCCGCCGCCCGCCGACTGCCGCCCGCCCACCGCCCGCGGGGCGGGGTCGGGGCGCAGCGGGCGGTGGGCGGCGCGCGAGGCCGTGCGTGGGCGCCCGGTTCGACGCCCGCCCGCGACCATCGGCGCTGCGGCACCTGGGTGCCTCCGCGTCGCGGCTTCTGCCTCGGTCGCAGTGAAGGGGCCTGATAGTAGAGGTCCCTCAGAAACGATTGATGCGTATTTGTGAGTTTATTGTAAATGCGAAAATGGTGACCAGTGATGGAGTGGTAAATCCGCTTACCTCTGGACATTAGGGGGACCAGATCCCGGCTGAAATTCAAACCTCTATTCTGACTTAATCTCCAAAACTACCTAGACAGAAGTTCAGAAACAGGAATTTTAAAAACTTCAGACTCGTAAATTAATCTGTTTAGTTGAAAATGAACGCTCTTGTTCAGTTCAATAGGTGTAAATACTTATCGACTTAGAAGAGAGGATTATCATTGAATTATTTCTCAACATTCTGACTTCTAAAATTGTGAACTAATCTGGCAACTATTCTGTCGATTGAATTAATTCTTTGACGCATATTTTTGATGAGTGCTTGTAACATTGAAACTCGTTCAGTGATTTATACAGATAAACGACAATCAAACAAAAATAAAGGAAATACCGATCTTACGTTTTATATACTACGCTTTCGAAGTTGAGTTTCATGTTAACTGTTCGAAAAGATCCACCAATAATTTAAAACTTTCAAGTCGTAATATTCGACGTTAGTCACGAAATCGTATTTTCGCAGATGTGGGAAGCACAGTGTTGCATAATACGTATATTTTCAGTAAAATTGCCATATTCTTTGCCCGGAGAAAAATCGATTGAAAGTATGAAAATGTTGCGTCTAAGAACTTCTGCTAAACAAAGGTATAATAATGTAGGGAAGCCAGGTCTCCAGCAACATCGAACAACACATTACGTCTTTTCTTCAAAAACCTCCTTTTTCAGTTTTTATTTTTTCGTGGCTTTCCTATTGAGCAGGATTGTCCAACAGACGGCCCACGGGCCACATGCGGTCCTCCGAGCTATTTATTATGGCCCGGGAAGTGTTATTAAAGGTGAGAGTCCCTTACATTCATGTCCGGCAAGTACATTGTGAGCCTAGTACACGCAGACTGTCGATGTCAACACCCCCTTAATGTAAAAATATGTTACGTTTAGATTTAAGGAAATTTTTTCTAGTAAATTCAGTATTTCAAAATCGTCTCAATGTGTTTCGCTGCGTTATGGTACAGCCTTATATTACGCATGCTTTCATCCCACCTCCCCCCCACCGTTTCAAAACAGTCGTAAAAACTGACGAGATCAACAATGTGTGGGCACGTCTGGATCTGGTAACGAAAGTATGGCCCGTAACCGAATTAAAGCTTATAGTTGTGGCTCTTGAGGCCTTGCAAGTTGGACACTGTTGCTATACAGTCCACGTTTAGCTAGCTTTAAAAACGGCCAGTGCTGGAGAGAACACCAAGTAAAATAGAAAACCCTGGGATCGCAATAAGTATTCCATGAAAAAGGCGACGTTTTGTCCTACTATCCACGTAGCACATCTTGCAATGCGAGTCCCTGCCGTACATGTGAGAGTTGGACATGCGTGACATGTGAGAACGGATTTTCTTCATTCGTGCATCCATGTCTCTGCTCAAGCTTTTGCTGTTCTTCTGTCAGCGTCTCCTCTGCGAAATCGATAACCTCAAATACATTCTAACACTTGCTGCACGTCACGTCTAGCAGAGAGTAAGACAGGCCGCCCTGTCATTATCTTTTAATCATTAAATTTGAAGCCCACTTAAAATTTCCTTCGTAATATCTTACACGGTTTACACCTCTGTAGGATATACAAAAAAAATGAAAATTCGTCTTTGTTTCGTCCTCCGCCTACTCGTTAGTCGATTGACAAGTTGTCTCTTTGTGATGTTTTTTTCTCTTGTGACCCTGACGAATCAAGGTCTTTGCTGAGGCACTCTGTCGCTACTTTTTTCTTTTCGGAAGAGAAAAGTTGACAAGACAACGTCTACACACAACCAACTAGAGAGAATGGAAATGTGATAGGCATGTCGTAGAATAGTCAATGTCTTTGGCAGAGAGACAAGATCTTAACATTTCCATAAGGAAATTTTACAATAGCATGATGTCATTATGGAATACAAGTAAATGTATGTATCTTGAAATTCTGCTGAAAATATAATTAATATAATACATTAATTGAATAAAAATCATTAACGCAGAAAAGAATCAAAATTTGTGAACACACAAATTACAAATCGTATATCATCGGTATATTCTGTAATAATTAACTTCCAAAGGAGGTTTGTCTTTTGGAGTTTAACCACTAGCAAATCTAAAGTAGATTATTAATTTCTTTTCTCTCCCTTTCAAATTTCAAAGAAATAAATTACGTGGTGATATGATATGATGATGTACCTTGAAGTGTAGACATTTGAAGCACATAGAGATATAGAGAATTGGTATAGTGGAAAGGTATAGAGATATAACGTAGGGAATTATAGAGATGATATTGTCAAAGAACACATGGAACGTTAGTTAGCTGTGCCTCTTCCAAATATCGACTGCCACCATGGAAGCCAGTGTGAACTTCCATGCAGTCTGGCCACATATTTGATTAATTCATTGATTATTTTTTTCGGGCGCGACAACTGTTGTGGTGATTAGCCCCGTATGTATAGTGCATGTTTCGTCCAGGGAGGTAGCGACGTTCTTCCTCGCCAAAAAGTGAGATCCCATATGTCGGCTTGTGAACTTTCATCACCAGATGAGGTAGCACCCCAGAGAGGCAACCTCAAAGCTCCCGATAGGTCAAAATAATTGAAGTCGACTTTGTGAACTTAGTTGTCAGTATAAGTTGATGAGCATAACTTCAATTATTTCATCCTTAAATAATGTCATCATCATCTCATCAGCATTTCCAAAATTCCCGTCAGGTCTCCAGATACGTATGTGTGGTAGTATACTGCACGTAAGTATAAGAGTGTGTTAGGGAAGATAAGAGATAAAGTTAAAAGGAGGAAATATCTCGCGCAGTAAGGCACATTTGTTAAGGTATCGTTCCTGCATTCTCCTCGTATTGTTCGGATAAACCACGGAAAACTACTAATCAACGCATACGGTTGCTCGAAATCAGCTCCAGACAGCAGTTGAATTCGACCCCGATATCATTAATCAATTTTACCATCTTGTAGATTCTGCAACAAGTCTACGATAATTGGACGAACTAATTTCAATTCGAAAATACTCACCGTCGTGACTCGAAATCTCGGATCGCCGGGCCAGAAACGCTTCATTGGCAAGAGCTGTTGCTCAGAGCTACCTCAACACGCGTTTGGGATCGGGGTTAGTTGTTCTTTGAGCACGACGCCGCTAAACGCGTAGAGCGCCAAAGGCATCACGTGACGGCTGTATCGTCCCAATCACCTTCCCATACGCCCAGTAGCTCACCAACTCGTTGACGGGTGGTCAGATAGAATACGGAATTTTGGTATGGGATGTGTCCTCTAAGCTTTGCGAGAAAAGCTCCGCCCTCAAGGTTTTTGTCTTCGTGGTACGGGTGATTCAACATTGCCTTCGGACTTCTGAAAGTGAGTGCATAACGTTAAGTCGTGCGTGGTATCCCGTACTTGCGAAATTGATTGATTGTTTGGTGATTCCAGGCGCGTCAACTTCTAAAGTCATTAATTCAGTAGTGTATGCATGATTGTAGTAGTGCATGATTTTATTGCAGAAGTGGCAACGATCTCCCTCGCTGGATGGGGAGATCCGGCGCCGACCTACCCGTCTGCTTGCGGGTTTTTTCCTCAACCAGGTATCTCCCATCTCCGACCGCCCCAGTCGATCGAAGCTCTAAGCACTCCACTGGCTTCCCGACTTCTGTGATAGTGTAGTGCATGAGAGTGTAAGTGCGTGTGTAAGGGGTGAGGACAAGTCAAGGAAGGGGAAGGAAAGATCGCGCGCGGTCCGTGGCGCGTTCTTTAGGGTACTGCCTGCATTCGCCTGGTGTTGATCGGAGAAACCATCGATTAGAGCAACCGGCCGCTACAATTCTCCTTCAGGCAGCAGCGGCTGGATTCGTCCGAGGTACTTGCGAAATAGTGAGCGTGTGCCCGCCTGCATAGAATAAAGACGCGCCTCACGGTGACGAAGCTTTCGATGCATTCATCCAGAGAACGCCGCTGGGTGCGGCGAAGAAAATCGACGAAAAGTGCAGCGATGCTTTGCCGCTTGTCATATTTTCGTACGCATTGTGCGCTTGGTGCCTCGAGTGTCACGGGCTGTTCATTAGTCATACAATATATTATCCTTGGGCAACGTGAACAAAATGAGAGCATGTTAATGAATACCATAATTCATTGTACCGTAAGACAGTGTTTTATAAATATCCGATTCTTTGTTTCACCATTAGTATATTTATTTCATAACATTAAAAACGCCGGCGATTTTTGCAGAACTAATAATAATATCGTATATTACGAAATCCCCACCTCGGGTATCCGAAAACAGGCAAATGGCTTCGCTGCCGGTTCCCTGGATATGATTAGTTGATTCGAATTGATTCCATGACGTAAAGTTCATCTGAGCGTTCTCAGCGAATCGAACGGGCTTGCCGTATTAATGCGAACCGTTCTCTCGTATCACCGTCATCGCCGCTGCTTCTCTTCACGTAGTCTGTTCAGTCACGTGAACGATTTTTTACACATTAATTTCTGCCAAATCATATTGAGGACGTGGTTACTCAGTAATACGCAGAAATGATTAGCACTCATTTCGTGAACGCTGGCTAAGTTATGCTGGAGTGCATAAAATCATGGTATTATCCATGATTTTATTTATTCTGCCAATGATCGCAAGAAACCAATGTATTTGTGAGCTAGAATTCAAGAAAAGTATAGTCCCCATTAAATATACTGTTTAAAAAAAGGATTACGTACATGGAGTATTCTTAATTGGGAATCGATATGTTCCGATTAGTTGAAAGTGAAAGGTGTTGTGAATGGTTGTTGAAAGTGAACATCGCGGATTTTGCGGTTGCTATGTGCTTGTATTCGTCATGAATGGCCTCACGTTGAAAGTCTATATCAAATAATTCATATTAGTATTCATATTAGCCCACCGCTTTCAAAATATTCAGATGTGCCACGTCTCCCTGCCCCCCCCCGTACACACCATTATGAGAACCTATCAAAACAACCGGCCCCTGGCCTGAACCGCGTATGTGAGTGTTGCTTTTCGAATCGATTCACCGGTCTAGCTAGCTCAGGGCATCGACTGATGTCATTGCAGTGCCTCTGACCGGGAAGTCCTAGGTTTCGAATACCGACGGTGACAGGATTTTGTCAGCTTGATACCTAAGTCGAATTCAGCCGCTGTCTGGAGGAGAGTTCTTGCGGTCGGCTGTTCTCATCGAAGATTTCCGTGGTTTCTCCGATCAACACCAGGCGAACGCCGGAACAGTACCCTGAAAAGCGGATCACGGACCGCGCGCGATCTTTAGTTCCTCTTCCCTGTCCTACCCTCTCCCCTTACACTGACACAGTAGCAAGCACTAAACTACCACATATGTCGGGAGCTTAGAGCTTGTTCTGGCTTAGAATGTCACGCTGATGGGAGATACCTTGTTGAGGGAAACCCCTTAAGTCGACGGGTAGGCCTATCGGGTATCGTTATCCATCGGAGGAAGATCACCGCCACATCCCACGATAAAAAACATACACTACACTTGCGGGAAATAATGACCTTAGTTGTCGTGGTCCGATCACTAGTCAATCGATCGATCGATTCCGCGTTTATCCGAGCGACTTGAAAGCCAGTTGAAAGGCGCCGCTGGGCTGGGATGGCACGGGTATGGGGGAGCGCGTGGGATGTGCTGGAGGGTCGGTACCAGTTCGTATGGAAATGCGCGGAGTCTTCTTTGTCACGACAGGTCTCGTGTCGGAACACAATGGCGCTCTCGCGGAGGCGAGAGGAAGTCGTTATGTCACGTCCCTCAAAACCTTCGAAACGCACTTGAGTGGCCTAGAAAACAAGGTGAATTTATTGCTTCTGGATGCAGCGCTTTCTTCGTCTCGTGGGTGAGGTTAAAGCTGGGTAGACTCTTCAGGTAATTTTTGAGTAAGTTGAAACCTGAGACTCTTCAGGTTTTTCTTGTGAGTAAACAATTGAAACCTCACAAACGCACGATTAAAATGTGTGATTCGAGTAACTGTTAATTACTTATTAATATAGGGTTGCTAGAGAATGTGTATTACAATGTGCTTAACATGTACTGAAATTCAAATTACTATCATACTCAATTACATTATCACGTCGAGAAACGTTTAGTCTCCGAACATAAAACATCCCGAGGTAATAAAACGTATTTGGTATTTTGAGAAGTATTGAAATGTTTGCAAACAACTGGATAACTCCATCACAACAGGAAACTCCATCACTTTGCACATTCGTCTCTCGAAGTCTTAGAAAATCTCAATGCGATTCTAACTTATTTTAGACATTCAATATTCATAATGAGAAAAATTAACCATATTCGAGTTTCCTGCGAAGTCATCATCAAAAGACGTCTTAATGTGAATACATAACAATCCTTAATAATTCTTTTATATTATAGATTTCAACTACATAACTTGGGTATCCAGTTTACGAACGGCAACAGATCTTGGTCTGTGACAGCATTCGTCAGTTGTTTTTATAACCTACGCTGCAAATTGCTGTGGGCAGCCAGCACTACGAAATGTCATTCTGCATTATCAGACTTGTCCATTACTTACATTAGGAAGAGTAAACTAATTTGCAATGTCACTGCTTCAATTACATTAGCACCATGTATCATGCTTTGTTCTTCTCCACGACGACTTTCTCATCAGAATATTCAAGAGTCCTACTAGCTCACTGTCTTCTACCATGGAAATCAAGGCGACATCCATATTCTCGCGTCAAATTACGAGCCAGAAATTTCTTTCTCCGGAGCTTGTTACGTTCCAAAACAAGATGAGGTTTATTGAGCCTTTTTCGAAATGTCCAAGGTCGGATACCTTTCCAAGGATCTTTCATGGCGCAAAGTGTAGGTAAAGATTTTACTTAAAAAAATCTATATTTATTGAACTTTCCTGGAATATTTCAAGTTTATGTAAACACGTTCCAAATTTTCTGTATTAAAATTGGATCCACATAAAGATTATTTTTTGTTTTGTTTATTTGAAGTCGTATTAACTACAAGGTCAATAGCTACCACAATATTGATTTAACGTCAGGGGTAACTGAGAGGGTAGTCAGTTGCCAACACGACCGTCACATAGCATCTCCGCGTACACTACACTTTTATACGCACTCCTACGTCACTTCCCAGCGCACGGCCAGAATTGGGAAGGAATTAGGACAGTGGTAGTGTTTTAGGCACCTTAACAAGGGTCGAACTAGACTTTATGTAGCAGTGAAGCTCGTTTTGTCGGAACAAATTTCACATGAATCGAACCCGAATCTCCTTGGTGAAAGGCAAGCGACTTTCGCTCGGCTACTAAAAATTAGTTATTAACTAATAGATTAAATTAACTTAAATTAAATTTAATTAACTTAAATGGATTTTATTACATGGGAGGAGTTTTTTTTAAATTCAAGTAGTATATGACTCAGTGTATGGACCACAGAATTTTGAAAATGTGCACAGAATTCACTTCTCCCCATAGCACGTCATACACACTGTTCTTTTGACGTAAAATAAATAAAGGATTATAAAATAAAAGGTTTATGAATAGTAATGATTTTCATTAAGACTTCATGGAATAGAAGAAATCAGTGGTATAAAATAAAATAGTATTTTTTATGTTTTTTAATTGTTTGTATAATCTATTTTCATTATTTTCAGTGAATTATAATTTGTATAAAAAAATTATTTCATTATAAAACTAGATCAGTGTTACTTTGAAATTCTATTTATATAAAAATGTTCAATTTAAATGGATAAAATGAATTTCGATTACTAAATACGGGAATGTTCTAGGTGTTTAGTGGAACAAGAAATTCTACAGCAGTTTAGCACGCCTGCGATGAGAGAGACAAACCCACAAATTATATATTTAAGTTCTTAACGCCAAACGGACGAACATAAGTATCGCCTCTTTAAAAACAATTTACAAGCAATCAGCAAGGACGGAAGCCGAAATTTACCAACCACGCTGAACCAATCTTCCACAAAAACCCGCTGCGCGGGTCCGACTCACGCTCGCCGCGGGGGCTCGAACCAAGCACCTCCGGAGCGCACGCTAACCACAGGAGGTCGCGGGTGGTAATGGACCGGCAGAGGACCTCTCGGCTGCCTGGTTTTGCGGCCGGTCCCCCGGTAATCAGTGGGCGCGGGGCCAATTTGCATGCAAACAGCTCGGGCGCACGCACTTTGTCGCGCACAGGCAGGCGCGGGGCGACGCGCGGGCGGCGCCGGCGGAGGCGAAGTGCGGGCGGGGCAGGGCACGGGTTGGGACGGGGGCGGGGCAAGGGCGTTGGGCGGGCGACGCCGGCGGAGGCGGGGTGTGGACGGGGCACGGGTGGGCGGGGCCGGGGTGATCGCGGGCGGATCTCGGGCTGGGCCGAGTGGCGGGACGGGGGCGGGGCGGGCGGCGCGGCCGGGGGGGGGCGAGGGGGTGGGGCGGGCGGAGCGAGGCAGGTGGGGTCGTGGGGGGCGAGGCGGGGAAGAGGTCAGCGAACGGCCACCAGTGACAGATCGCCGTTAAGCCGCGCCTCACGCGCTGGAAAGTCCCCGAAACGGTGGCATCCTGTCGCTGGAGAGCTCGCTCCCTCTGCGACCGCGAGCGCGGACCGGTCCGGTGTCGATGAGGCTGTTTTTATAGCTTCCTTCGGAAACTCACAGCTTTTAGTTAACTACCTAATGTTGCTCTTTACGTTTTTGCTTCCTGGCGCCAGCAGAAGAACGTGACTGTGGCGAGTAAACAAAATTTTATTGCGCTTTGTTTATTTACTTTGCAAGACCCGTCCCTGTTTTTGTTCGAGGTTTTCACGTTATGTAAATATTATTGTTAGATCGGCTAAAACGCCGTATGGATTATAGACAAGGAATATATCTAAGTAGTCACTTCTAAAAAATAGCTGTGTAGTTAAAAGACATGGAACCTATGTGCACATTAAGATAATGAAGAGATGTTTTATGTATCAGAGAAAATCGTTGAAAAAGTTTCATATAAAAATGAAAAACTACATCATGTTTAAAGTACTATATCAGAAACGATCAGTAGCATCTTAATTCCCTTACAACACAACTAAACAAAATCTTTTGAAATCTATCGTTAATGACTGGCACCTATCCATGCCAATTAAACTTAAATGCTGATGATCAGAAAGAAAGGAATTCGAGTGATGCACAAAGTACTGTGCCATTCCTCCGTCCATTTGCATTAATTCGCTTCCCTTAGCATTTTTGAAGCAACAAAACTGAACGAAGGAAATTGGTTAGAACTCTCCCAATATGGTGTTGATTTTTCACGCCCAGAAACCTATTTAAGGGTTATACTTAATTTTCATATTTTAAAAGTTGCTTTCACAAATATCGTTTGTGTATTTAATAATTTACTCCTCATAATTCTCCGTCAAATTATGTCTGAGATATATTTTGCATTCTGACTAATTCTTTTCATAAATAACCCAAATACAGCAAAGATAAAATATTATTTAATCCAACTCGGGTTGAACAACAACAACTCTCGTTGAACAACAACAACAACAACAACAACATCAACAATTCAGGTTGAACTACCGGGTATCTCAAATCTTCATTACTTCCTCAGCATTTCCTTACAAAAATATTTGTATTTAAAACCCGATCAGTCGAAATGTCTCGCAAAATATTATTTCCCAATTTATATTTCATATATTGAGAATTGTTTGGTCGGCCAATCAACCTGGAGACGAACGAAAAGTCAAGGACCGATTTCCTGCAGTATAGAGCCTACGTGCATCTACGTGTCTAGGGTTCGCTGCAATGTGTATCGCGCACTTTTTCGTAGAATTCCTCTTAGTGGGGCTCAACTTGACCCCTTCCAGAGACCCATAATTTGGACAAAGGGATCTAAAAGTGACTCCAAACGTGAGTTAAACCAAGCACCCGAGTACCAAGAAAAAGTGCTCATATTCACAGTGAGTTTCGTAATGTTAGCACCTTCTGGAATTTTTGAACGGTTTAAGTTATTGCAATGCAGATTTCACAGAGATGCATGAGGGAATGGGGTTAGTTGATGGGGATATTGTAACGTCCCGAGCGTGTATTAGCAGGGAGAGCACTGCATGACCTTGGATGGTGGACTGTTACATTCAAAATATCCGTTAAATAGAGCAAAAAAAATCAAAATCTAACATAAACAAATATGTATATCATTGGATTCGTCTTTTTACGCTCGTCATGATGGACTAAACAATAAGTAAAATTTGTTTGTAAAACACAAAGTTGCCTCAATATCTCGTAAAATACAAGTAATAAAATGAAAACGAAATACCCACATAATTAGTAATTTCTCTCATGCACTTCCGTGAAAACTGCATTGTAATAAATTCAACCGTTCAACAATTACAGAGGTGCTAAAGTTACTTGACTCATCCTGTATATCCAACTGGCCGGAATACCTTTGTACAGTTGGCCGCCCTGCCGGTAACAAGCGCCCCCCGCGGCGTCGCGATGCCCATCTCCGCGCGCGAGGGCGACGGGGGTGGGGGCGGGGGCGATGAGATCGTGCCCCCGCGGCGGTCTGCTCCCCTCCACACACGACCGCCCGCCCGCCCACACGGGAAAGGAAGCTGCAACTCGCAAGGAAACTGCAATTCAATTGGTGTTTCCAATGGGATTCGTTTTCATTGTGAGATTCATACTTCTGAACACGTCGCTGACCTGGGCATTGGAATGCGTCTGTTTTTTCCTGGAACGTGGTACACTTCCTCCCTATACTTGGGTTTCCGTAACGTGACGCGAGAAGGGTTTGTTTTCACGCTAGAATATGGCACGGCTTTTCTCATCTTTCTCAGTCGTGCCGCTAGATATCGCTTGATCTGTAGCATTGCTTGACTCAGTTTGGCTCGCAAGCATGCGAAATCTGGTGGCAAGACCGAGATATATGGCATGACGCACAATGTCGTGTCATATTCCATTATGAAGACAATCCGTCACGTGCCTCGTAATAAAAAACCAAGTACAGCTGGATGGTGAGATCTGGCGCCAACTTACACATTGGGTTGCGGGGAATTTTCCCCTCTAGGGGTCTCCACCACCAGGGCACCGCCCCAGCCAAAACACGCTCTAAGTTTCCGACTGGTAACCGGGCGTGTGTGCTAGTGTATATTATGTAAGTGTAGGTAAAGAACTGGCCCGTTTGTTATAATACTGTTACCGCATTCCCCGTGTATTGACCGGTGAAACCATGGAAAATTATGCTCAGGAAATGATTCAGGAAATGTCGGGAAAGGCGGAAGGAGAACGAAACGTGAAAAGAGGAAAAGAATGAATCGCTTTGACAAGAGGAATGCAAAGAAACAGGGGAAGAGACTGAAGGCCAATGAAGGAGAACGAAAGTGTGACAGAGGGTGAGGAGGGAGAGTGTGAGAAGATTAGAAGGAAACAGAAAGGGTTAGGATTGGACCTTGAAAAAAATTGATGAATATATTTGGGGGTGCAATAACAAACGTTTGACGTTGGGAATAGTCTTAGTGGAGTGTAGTCGACTTGAATCTACTGACATCATGTTCATTGTATTTCTGTGCAGTATATGCCAAGAAATCTAATTTTAAAATTCGGATCAGGTTGAAATAAAATATTAAAATATATACTTGAAAATGAATTAAATAAATAATTATTACACCGTGTTATGTAAGGCCTCAGCCCGACATAGTTCTTAGTAAGCTCACTACTTGTGCTTATGGATACATTTAATATATATAATTATTTGCTCCACAAAATATTATTTTCCGAGCATATTTATTTGCCGCAAAATATTATTTTCCGATCAATACGCATCGAAGGTAATATCTGAAAAGGTTAAATGAAGTCGTAGGCTTCCGGCCAATTTTTTGGTGACGCCGCGTTAAGTTATCGGCACCAGATAACTTAACGCGGCGTCACCCGGACAGCCAAGAATGTAACTGAAAAGGTTATTTACGAACCAAGAATGTACATCGTTAGAACTAATTCAATTTTCTATAACTTATTATATTAGCTTATACAAATATTTGACGATATAAAATACCATTTTCGAACATATCTGCAATAAAATTGGTTAAAATGATTCTTAAAATATTCTAGAATTATTTGTTACTCAGAAACAACGCATTTCCTCGTATTTCTTACAAGATCAAAGTATTTTTGTATCATTTAACTGTGTCGTAACTCTGTCGTAGTTCGACAAATAGCTTTCTCTTTCAATCTTTTCTTTCCATTATGTATCACGTAGAGATGCGAGTTTTTCGATGGCGTGTTGGAAGATCCGAAAAACTGGAATCTTTCTTTTTATGTTTAGCAAAGTGATTACACAAGCGACAAATATTTGGGGCGCGACATAACCGAACTTGCACTTGAATCGCTCAACCCTGAAAATGCAAACAAGCACTGCTCGTGATTCACGTTGAATTTCTAGGAAGGAATCCTCACAAGCAAGTGATTCATCAGACACGTCATCCTGTAGGCAGATCTCTTCAGACCTGCGTAACGCAGGAAGCTCGTGAGCCTCTCCGAATGTGCTTGAGAGCTTTTTTCTTATTCAAGAAGGCTGGCAGCATTTTTAAACTATTTTCCATCGAAATTGCTTCTTCCTTTTTTGCAGCTTTTCGGAATGTAGTACATTTAGGGTACATTCCAACAGCCCATACAATAAATACTAAATATGCTAAGCAGTTTCGAGAGTGGACCACATGGAATGTTTTGTCATTATTTATTGTAACTTAATGTAGGATTTACTGAACTCGGAAATTGATGTCTTTTTTTGTAGTATTTCAGTGATGTATTGATTTGGTATTTTGTTTGTTCTAGGTATGTTCCTAACTTCATGTTCAACTGGCATTCGCCATTTCTGGTGGTAAGTTGCGCTTTCACAACGCAATTCTCAAAGAGCGGAACGAACACGTTGCTTTGTTTTAAATATCAGTGCATATTGTTCAAAGCATTAAAAACAAGTCACGAGAATGTTCAATGCAGAATCCTAGATGAAAAGGGAAAACGAAAAATGGTTTAATTTTTCTACGGCCTTTTACGCAGAAGAGTGAACTGGCTTCGGCGCGTAGATTTATCATCAGGAGCCACCCGCGCATTGCACGTCAACCACCAACATTTCTCTCTCTTTGGCATTTAAAAGTTAATCCTAGGTCGTTTTAGTGCATAGTAAATGGAAAAATCCCGCCAAACACTCAAACTTGCTCACAAAAACAAAAAAATTTTTATTCAACTAAAAGCAAGCAGAAAACGGCCCGCATAATAAAAAGCGTAATAAAACTGTAAAATGAATTTTTGCGCAAGAAAACATTTGCATTGTTTTTAAGTATGCTACAGGAAAAATGAATTCTTAAATCAAATGGCATGTTCACTTTAGTCAGGTCATTAAAAACCATACGAGAGATAGAATTTACAGAAAATTTGCAAACATTCTCGAATTATATTGCAAAATTTAAAATATTTGGGAAAAATATTCGTTTTAGAGAAAGGTGGGGGAACATTAACATTTCCTGATACAACAACATTAATGAAAGTGGCAAAATTTAAGATACATTGTAAGATCTTAATAAGATCATGAATTATAACATCTTTTGTAGTTTTATAAATGCTATAGGATTTCTGTACGATTTTGTCTAAAGAAAAAGTTATTTGTGTGCCTCCAAAAGCACAATTTGAGGAATATGAGCACACTTCCGTATTTTACACCAAAACAGGCAAATACCCGTTAGATCCCAAGGACGAGACCCATATCGACCAGTGCTATCGAATGAAGTGAACCGATTACTATTCCCAACATAAACGCGTTTCCCGTTAACACGCGCGACCTGCTTTCGGGAGTGCCCCAAGGAGCGCGTGAAAATCCCGACAGCGGCGTAGCCAGTATCACACCCCGCCCCGCCCCTCCCCGCCAGGCCATGCCCCGCCCCCGCGTCCGCTCCGCAGCTGGATGGCATCACGCCTGGCGCGCACGGGCATCCGCGTTGGGGCCAACATGGTGGACGCGGGGCGCCGAAGGCAAAGCCAGCGCTGCGGCCCCGGATCTAGTGATGGCAGATTTTACCAAAACATCGATGTTTCGATACATCGCTAAAGGATTTTCGATGTCAAAATATGACGAAAAACATCGATGTTTTAATTATAGACTAATAAACTCTATTTCCCATCCATTTTTAATTACAGTACGTAAAAGGGATATATTTTATTGTTTGGTTACCAGTATGTTAGTAGTATGTAAAAATTATTATTGAATGTAAAGAATAAAGTTAGCAAAACACGATGTTCTTTATTGTTATCTATTTCGTGTTTCACTGTGGATATCACTGTGGCAATGACACGCCTGGCGATAACATACATTCATAACACGAGCAGCTCCCGAACGTCTTCATTTTCTTCACATCGATATTTTGTTGCAAAAACATCGATTTTTTTTTATTTTTTAATGAAGGGCTTTAAGCACGTTATAGAGTAGCACAAATCCACTGCAATCCACGTTTTGCGTCATCCTCTTTATCACGCTGCTCATTTCACTGCCACTTTATTTTAAAAAATTAAAAACTAAAAGAATTAAAAAATTAAAAAAACATGTTTTTGCAACAAAATATCGATGTTAAGAAAACATGGAAAGCAACATATCGATGTTTATATAACGATGTTTCTGGTGGAAAACATCCATGCTTTTTACCATGCCTACCCGGATTAGGGGTTCCGCAGGGATCGGGAAAGACGAAGGAGCAGGGCGCGAAATGTTAGGGGGGGATACAGGATAGAAATGCGACATCGATGTCGATGTTTGCAAAACATCGACGTTTTTATAGAAATATCGATGTATTATTTTTTAAGCTGATGTGTTTCTAATATCGATATTGTATGCTCGATGTTTTTTGGATTTTTGATGTTTATTTGGGAAGAAAAATTCCATATCACAATTTTATAAAGTTACAATATGAAATAATAGATATCACTGTCAGTTGAATCAAACGAACGCCATTTGTACAACCTTCATCGAGGAGACTATTTCTTCATCGAGATGACCCCGATATCTTGGTATATATCCTTTCTTCGTATTTTGCATATGGAGAGACGGTCAAGCCCTTTTTCTGCGAACTGTCCCTTTGAGACGACCCTGGCCGCTCATGCTTTGAGGTTCAGTTTTGTTCACTGCTCTTTTTTTATCCATGTAAATACTAATTAAAAATTAATAAATGCGGCCACAGTCAAATTAAATTGTGTCAGGCGCGAAGATTTAATGTTAGAGGAGACTAAACCAGATTAAAATTTTGATGTTTAAAAATATCGATGCCTTTTGGTCGAACACCGTGCCCTCCCTCCCGAAGAGAGAGCATTTCCAGGCACGTTGACTGTAATTATTTGTTACGGTTGTTACACCTCTCTTCGGACGCTCTCTTCCAACTCCTGCGGCAGACTGCGCGCGATCTTTCCTTCCTCTTCCTTCTCCTATCCTCACCCCTCACACACACACACACACACACACACACACACCAAGCATTTCACTACCACACTACCGGGAAACCGGTCGGGGACTTAGAACTTGTCCCGTCTGGGGCGGTGCCCTGCTGGTGGAAGATACCTGGTTGGGAGAAACACCGCTAGTCGACAGTAGGTGAGCGCCGGATCAAAGGGGGAAGATCGCCTCCCGATGAAAAATCATGAAGTACACTTACGAGACTAATAACTCGGCAGTTGACGCTCCCGGAATCACTAACAACCAACCAACCACCATCCAACCTTGGCAGAAGAACAAGTGTATCTCGCGCTGCAACGCGGCGTTTCCCGAGGCCCGTGGGGCGACCAGCGACAGCTTTAACAGTTGACAAAGTCGACTTCTATTAGCGTTGCAGCAGCCAGCTCATGCTCGCGGCCGCCACCGCCTCCTGCGGTGCATGCAAAGCCGCCTGGAGCAGTTCCAGGCGCGGTCAGGTGCCCAACGAGACCGGTTGTGCGCCTTGAACAACGCTCGTATTCTTAGCATCTGTCCACGGGATTTATGTGTACACCGGGGCAGTGCCTCGGGAAGAAGGGGATCAATGAGGGGAAATAATCTCGTGCGTGGCATGCTGTGGATTAAGGTCGATTCTATGAAAATTCCAGTTGGTTTCCTTTTAATTAAGCCTTTCTCCTTCCAAAGACAAGTCTTTCGTATGACCCTGCGAAATTTTTGATGCAACATATTTCTTCGTTTCATCTTTTTTTTATTTACTTGAAATTCGTTTCAAACGCATTATAAATAAATTCCACTGAACTTTTTGCAGTTCAAATTCGGTGTACTGAAATACTTTGTGAAGTTCGAATCGTAATGTATCACTTTTCGATACCAATTCTATTCCGGAAATTATTACGGAAAATATTGCCAAAAACGGTTTTTAAAGTAATTAAACTGAGTATTTCTTTTTCGCTAATGATGAAGGATAGCAGTTACTTGCGCAAAAATTGCATAATATGAGAACGCGTTATATAGCCGCAAAAAATTATCACAAGATGCAAATGTTACCATTTGAACCACATGTGCGTAGTCTGGAGAATACATACCACCCAAGAGGTTTTCGTGCCATTACAAAGCAAGATGACAGAGACTGACGCATTTTAAAAGTCACACAAGTTGTCCAATGGTCTCTCATCTCAATCGACTGTTGAATAAACAGCAGGACTATTAGTATTCCTGAACATCGGTAAAGTTCGATGTCGCTGGAATGCCGAAGGCGTCGGGAACGTGAGAAGGTTTTCTTCAAACTTCCGACACCGATCTTTTACACTTTTCAGGAAATAGTAAAAGCCAAAGGTGAGGTTCAGGTCATTGAATAGGAGTTCAGAAACAATTCATGTGTTGAAATGATTTCGATCGATTGTCGAATTGTGGATCCCATCCAAAATGTACATCTTGTGTGCATATTAATGAAAATGTAGGTAAAGACGCCATTTATTTATTCTACTTAAATGCTAACAAGTCATCGCCGTATGATGCGTAAGTACTGAGAGGCAGTGAAATATCACAAAAAATAAATTTAAATCAAGATTTAAGTATTATTTTTCTGAAAAATGGTCATGAAACCTGTATTTCAACTTCACAATATGCAGAGCTTTATTCGCAAACATTAATATCTTCTGAACTACTGTCGTATTTCATACCCGTCCTTTCCTTTCGTTTTTATACCAGTGTATACTTTTGTATATGAAGACTGTCATGAAGCACATATTAGCACATTCGAAATGCAATACTCTTATCCTACAAGTGGTTCAAAATCGGAAATAACGTACTTATATTTATCACTCACTCATCTCTTTTGCATCTCTCATGAACACTATCAATAAAATAAGATGGATAAAGTTCATTTAATTAACAGATGTGACAATTTGGACAAATATTCACGAGAGAAGCCTTCATCTTTGATGTATCGTTCATGAGCTGCAAAAAGGCACGACTTGAGAAATTACGATTAGAGATTAACGCGTTTAAAGTTTTTGCAGAGGACTGAATTATAGGTAGCACACCCTTAAGAAATAATGAACGGTAACATCTTATAATTTGTATTTATCGAGTTGTAACAGATTTTTAGTCCACTATTGATATGATGGAATTTGATTTTGAACGATATGACTTGTTTGAATTTAGTTTCAAATATCATATTTGGTATGCAATGTTCTTACGTATTGGGAAACGTCAAGTATTATTGTGTAAAATAGAAGCTGCCTGTCTGAATCGCGAAATGCCAGAGACGGAACTAAAATTATACATTGTCTTACATTATCTTCACAAAACTGTTTTTTTCTTCAAATACTATTTTGGCTCTTACGTATAACATTCCTTCTTAATGCGGAAACATTTTCTGCATTTGTTAAATACGAATTCCCTGAAATATAATTCCGTATCACATGCTGCGTACAGAATTCTGAGAGACCGATAGTGAAGTCCGGGAGGCACGTGCCAGCTGTTCAACATCTACGGCATCCGTTGAGATGCTGACTGCGTGCCAATGAACATTCAGCGTGAATGAGTGTGCCCCAATTTCATCTTCTCTTGGAAATCCTCTTTCTCATCAGCGTAAAATTTTATCGCATTACTTCATCAGTACCCTAGACGTTTTTTCGAGCCCTCTTCCGTTTTTTGCGCATGCAACTTGAATGCGTCACTATATATCATGCTGCGATCCACAGCTCGCGTCAGCACGAGTGAGTCCGAAACAGACGGCCGAAATCTCACTTTGGACAGTTGCAACGCCTCGCAAAGTGGTCTTGAACATGTTAACTGATAATGTATATGCACTGCATTAACTTGAAAATTTTATTACATCTGCGGAAAAAGATTATACTTTTCATAATTTTAAGTAATCTTATAGTTCTATTAGAAATGCGTGACTAAATTAATGAAGTTGAAATGACGTTTGAATTAAAAAAATAAGAATTTTGACATTCGCTATTTTATTGAGATAAAGACGGGTTTTGTAGATTACTCGGATAAAAATAGTAATAATATTAATTGTGTTCTTCTTTTGAGTTTTGAGATACAGTCGTACCTTGTTAAAAGAAAAGGTAATGATCAAAAATTTTTTTTTTTTTCGTACTTTTTTTTTAGGATTATTTTTATTCTCAGGTCTGCTTCCGTGTCAAATATTTTACTTCACCCAATTAGTACCATGTTATAAGAACTTATTGTAGATGCCAGTTTGAGTTCCTAGATGAGCATTGCTCGGCTACTGTCCGAAACAGGATTTGTGGCTTCAGATCACGGAAATTTAACTTTCCCTGAAACGACTAATTGCTTCGAGAGTGTGAAGATCTCATTCAAACGAGAGCGGCATACTCTAGGAAGTACATAGTGCTGATTCACGCCAGACTGTCAAAAATCTTTTATTTCGTGTGCCCCCAGTGGCACAAGTGCAGCAAACTACACGGACAAGAAATCGATGTGGTGAACAATCCCCGAAGCATTCCATCTCCAATAATAATGTGAGCACGTATACAATCGAGATATTCATAATGCACTCCAAATAAACACTGTGAACTTTTGTATGTTGCAGCTCGCAGCTAACGACCTCATATGCCCTATTCACCTTTCTTATTTTCGACGATCAAGGACGTAATAAAATGTGAAAGAGCGAGATTTGGAGTCACGCGAACTACAATCCAAATATGCGTCACGCATGCATTCGAAATATAAGCAATAATCTCAAAAATCAACGACTGTAGATTAAAGTTACAAAATTGTCCAGAATTCCATCCAAACTTTGCTCATGATATAGTTCAAAAGCTCTTTATTCATTCTATCGAATAAGACTAAATACAATTGTATCAACACCCTTTAATTTTGATTAAATATTCTCTGTAAATTTCGTAAATAGTCCATTGCAGTTGTACTGATTGACATGGAACTAAAAATAAAACATTGACAGATGAGATCTGGAAGTCACCACTGCATGAAATATTCCGTGGAAATAACAGAGGAAGTCGATAAAATCCGATAGTGCCTAATTGTCTGCTATAAATTTTCACCCTATGCGCTCACGGTCCACATCTCACACTCACCCATCGCATTACCATCCATACGTGGCGCCAAACAACCCACTAATGACGGTCCATCGGCCTGCAAAAGCTCCGGTGTCGCACGATATGAACCCGAATAATCTCAAAACCCACCCTCAAGGCACGTGCAACACAGGAACCACTCAGCTCAAGTCGCCTGAACCCGACCCAATAAATTTTCACAATTTCCCCCCCAAGACTTCACGCCTCACCTTTCGCCCCGGCCTGGAACGATCGCCTGCCTGTCAACGCCCATGTAAGGCGCGAAACTGCGACCTTTTCTCAACTTGTGAAACGTGCTGCGCGGGGGGGGGGGTCTTCGGGGACATTACGCGAGCGCGTGGGTGTGGGCATGGGTGTGGGCGTGGGCGAGGGCGTGGGCGGGCGGCGCTCCGAGCTGCTGCTGGTGTCCGCGCACGTGAGGAAAGCGCCACCCGAAGCACAGTGGGGCGGTGGGGAGCGGAACATGGCACAAATTGGGTAGAAGTATAGCCCGAGGGAGGGGTTGTGCCAGCTCTACTTCTGACATCCTGGCGGAGAATTGTCATCTCGAACCCAGTTTAGGTGATTCAGAACATCAAATGATATCACGTAGTGCCTCTGACAGGGAGACTCTAGGGTTCGAGTTCCGACAGTGGCAGGATTTTCGACATTAGCTACACAGCTAGGTCGAATTCAGCCGCTGACTGAAGGAAAATTCTAATGGCCGGTTGTGGTTATCGATAGTTTTCCATGATGTCTGAACACAAGGCGAATGCCGGAGCAGTACCGTAACAAATGGCAGACCCCTCGCGATATTTCCTTCCTCTTCCTTATCCTATCTTCACCCCTTACCTATACACACAGATGCATGGACTACAGTACCACTCATGCCTGAAGACCAGTCGTGAGCTTAGAGCTTACCCCGCTGGTGGGAGATACCAGGATAGGGGGAAAAACCCGCAACCCGAGGGTAGGTCGGTGCCGGATCTCAACATTCGGCGGGGGAAGATCGTCGCCACCTCCCACGATAAAAATAATGCACTACACTTAAGGGACTAATGACCTTAGCACTTGAGCCGTCTTGAATCACTAATCAATAAATTCAACGCGGGTGCACAGAGTTCCGGCGATACTCACATCGTTAGCACCACGGTGTGCAGGTGAGGACATTGGGGTTTTCGATCCGCCCAGTTGGCCACCGAGTCTGGGTGGCCTGCAGTTGGGCATTAGCCCTTTTTTTAACAGAAAATTGAGAAGGGACTAGTCGCAGGACACTGTGAATCTTGCTAATTGATATGGATAGTTGGTATCTCTGAACTTTCAAAACAGCCCCACTCCGGCTGAAGAGGGAAGACGTTCAGGAGAACGTTGGAGGGTTTTTTTATGTCACTAATCAGTTGTAGCTGTATCGAAACTAGATGTTCGATTCTATCAATGTATCGCCACTTCGCTCTATTAAATTTCATACTAGCGGTTAAGATGCTAATTTTTAATAAAATTATTTCAAAAAAATAATGAAAATTTCTCATGACCAGGAAATCTGCCCAGTAACGGTTGACCTTCATAGACCTTCATTCACTTTTTTCTAAATTTACAGCAATAATTGATGGTATCGCTGGTCTGTCTTAATTTCCCCGTCGGCTGCATGGATAGCATGAATGGAAAATCAGTATCGATACCGTTTCCTATCGTTGGTTCGGGCACCACGCCGCCCCGAATGAGGCGTTGCCCCATTCCTATTCCCATAGCTCCACTGGCGGCCGCGGTGCGTTGCGTCCGGACGCGCGAATTCCGCCTGACCTGGTGCGGCGCGGCGTTTCAAAAGCGACCCACAAACGCGGTGGACGAGGCGGCGCGGCCGCCGGGCGCCCCGCCGACCTCCGACCTGCGGCCGGTTATTTCTGCGCCCCCCCCCGGCGGGGGGGGCGGACGCGTGGCGCAAGGGCTGGGGCGCCGCGGGGGTGGCAACACGTCGTCTCTGGAAGCAAAGGCGAGCGGAGGTGCGCTCACACACCCTTCCCGAGATGGAGATTTGCCACTCTGCCTGACGAAAAGGTGCTGACGTCGTTGTAGTCGTTCCTGCTGATGATGATTGGGGGGCGAATTTTGATGGCCTAAAAAATTGTCAAAAAGCATCAATAAAATACTCTTTAAATGTTTTTAAAATTCCCTAAAAGCAAAGAAAAATGACGTAAAAATGTTATCAAAACCAGTTGAGTTCAACAAAAGCTGAATAAGGTAGCGGTACCGGTAGCGGTAGCTCAGTGCATCAACTGAGGCCACTGCAGCGCCTCTGACCGGGAGGTCCTAGGTTCGAGTCCTAACGGCGGCAGGATTTTCGACACTAGCTTTTCAGCTAGGTCGGATTCAGTCGCTGTCTGGAGGAGAATTCTAGCGGCCGGCTGCTCTGATCGGTAGTTTTCCGTGGTTTCTCCGATCAACACCAGGCGAATGCCGGAGCAGTACCCTACCAAACGGGCCACGGACCGCGCGCGATCTGTCCTTCCTCTTCCTTGTCCTATCCTCTGCTCTTACTCACACACTTACACTAACATGCACTACACTACCACATATTTCGGGAGACCGGTCGGGAGCTTAGAGCTTGTCCCGACTGGGGCCCCACCGCCCGGGCGGTGCCCCGCTGGTGGGAGTGTCCTGGTTAGGGGGAAACCCCACTAGCCGACGGTAGGTCGGCGCCGGATCTCGCCATCCAACGGGGGAATGTCACCGCCATCTCACGAGAAAAAACATGCACTACACTAACGGGACTAATGACCAATGCAGTTGACGCGCCCGGAAACACGAAAAAATCAATAAATCAAACTGAATATGTTACTGATGTAATCGAGGTTACTTCTATTTCTTCAAGTGCATTCAGCTTGCAAACGATTTCTTTGGATTTTTGTTGACCAGAAAATCTGTCATTAGTTATCTCGAAATCAGTTGAACCGGCAAATGGCGCTGATAGGAGTCACAGGAACCTTATATTACATACAACAGCTGGCATTAAAATTTCTGAGGGAAGAAATCGAAGATGCTACTAAAGAAATTGTGAGGAAAATTTGTTGCATCTCGTAAATATTATTTGAAGAAAATACCGTTAATATGATATTGGCATATATGATATATATATATATATATATATATATATATATATATATATATATATATATATATATTAATATTGAACTCTATGAAATCAGCGAACAATGCATTAAAAATGATGGAAAAGGTAAAACTTGTCTTTTAGTAAATCGTTTTAATTTTTCTTTATAAAATTAGGTTTAATTATCGACAATCTAATGAATCATGTCGTAACGATTTTTGTAAATGACTGAAAGATTATAGTAAATTATAGAATTTTACCAAATTTCACAAAGTGAAGTGCTGGTGCATTGAAAATATAAAAAAACATGCGTTTTTAATTTTTTTTTCTAGAATATCCTTTCGAACTGGCTAAGAATTGTGCCAATCTATTTGTCCTGAAAAGAATCAAACGACCTATTCATAACCTCTGTAGATGTGTAAGTCACCCACAACATGTTTTCTTGCTCAACTCTCCCTCCAAAAGAGAGTTTTAGAGATATTCCTTAGTATATTTTGAATGGATCCGCAAATAATTTTGGGTGCACGGAAATAAAATCTTTCCCCGTCATGGAGATATACATAAACTTCGGAGCTATGGCCCCCTTAACCGCATACCGACGATCATTTAAACGATATTCATTCCTGTTGGCTCGAACTTTCGCATTGGTGTCCGTGTCAGGGGCAGTTTGTCAAACTACCATCTACACGGAGGTATTAACAATACAAGGCTGTGAACATTTTTAAAAATTTTAAGCGTCGTGGACGTAATGTTATTTTACGTCACTAATCAGTGACTTGGTAAAACTGGCTGTCTCGAAATTCCCTGCGAAGGAAGGGGAGCGAGAATATATTTTTCGCTTTAATGATTATAAAATATGTAATATTTTTAAATCTTAACAATCCTGTAAACATGTAATATACACTAACATAAACTTCCACAAAACATTACAGGATATTTAGAATTTTCTTTATCTATTTGAGATAATCATGCGCATTTTCGCTGATGAATCCTAGTATTTGCATAATATATAAAAATCATATAATTGGTAATAACTATTATGAAAAAATGTTACAAAACTGAATAATGAAAAGTACAAAATTCAATAGGGACCCACATGATAATCATTGAAAAAAGAATATTTTTTAAATATTTTTTCAATCTCGCTCAATTTCTCATTTTAATCTCTAAAGCAAACAACAGACTATTTTGTGTCAAAAATGGCTTAATAATACAAGAGCCTTTACAATAATAACTTTTTGTAACTATCTTTGCTTTTTCTCATTTAAGCAAACCAACATTATTTGGGGGAATCTATTAATAAACTATTTCGGGAGTTTAGTAATCCTCCATACCACCATTCGCGTTCAAACTGTACTGGTACCCTGGGTAACTATTGGGGGCACAAACCAGAAACGAAGATTTCTAGGAAGATCGGTTGCACATATTAGTTGCAGGTGTTTTATGAGCAGTATGTCACGACTGGCAAATGTGTAGGACGTTGCTAAAAAACCACACAGATCTTCTGATACCTAAAAGTATCGAAAATTGCTGTGTAGAGTTCATATCTGATTCATATTAAGTTATGTGAATATCTGATCAGATTGAAATTTAGAACTAATCGCCCATACCTGTAATATCAGTTGCCGAATCAGAAATACTACTACACGACACCAATGTTAGGATACAGTCATTGCAACCGAAAACGGGATAGGCCACAAATTCGTGATAGAAACTTGAATCTGTATCTGCATTTACAAATCTTGTTCTACCAAAGAGGCTTATCTTGTAATTACCCAAATTTCTGCCCTGAGATATTATATACGTAGTACAAAATGGACCAACGGGAAAAGGGGTATAACCGGTCTGTTAGCAATTTTTCTGTGAACTTTTATCAATGAAATTCCGCAGCATAAAAGTATTTTTATTACATATTTTCAATGTATTTTGATAAAAGTGCAATAGAGATTACTCTATGCTCATTCTTACTGCGATAGTTGTTTTATAGTGTTTATATCAGTGGTACCATAATTGATGTTAAAAGTAAAATCGAGCTTTCATTTACTGAACTCGTTGGCTTTACATACCTCGATTTTAGTGTCCGATACCGAAATTTATTTTTGGTCTTATCCCAGTTGCAACGACAGCTAAAAAGTTAATCAATGAACAATGGCGAAAAAGACTTGTAGATTGCTGTACATGATACTGGAGTTCCAATTTGCCCACAAACTACGCCACTATTGACTCGTAGGTCGTCATAAACCATTCACGCCTCTTTTTTCAATTTTCGAAGATAATTCCATAACGAAAGCACTTCTTACTTTCCCCTATATGTAGTAATGATAAGTATTGTAATTTTTTAATGTAAAATGTATATTTTTGATACTAGTTAATGTTAATGCCTTATTTTACGTGGCGAGACTCGGGCCATCAGGCCCGCTCTTCCGTCTAACCACGCAAGTTTCGAAACGCTCCTTTCACCACCTAGCGAAGAAAGGAGGCATTATCTTGGGTGACAAAACTGGCGGATCTCAATTTTGCTGAGAGGCTTCTTTTAGGCTTGGGGATATTTTACATGCAGTAAATCTACTACATGGAACACACGGATTTGCTTCCCCTTCGAAGGAAGGCGTACGAGGGATTTTTTCGCCCTTAAAAATCCACGTCTTCGATCAGGTTTGAACCCGCAAACTCGGGTACAGTCCAGTACGCTGACCGTTAAACCACCGAATCCGCATACTCCTCAATTTTTAATCTCTAATCATTTCATATACAATTTATTTCCAAATATGAGTAGTTGTCATGGTATTGGGAACGGGGGATAAATTTCTGAGGGGCCAGAACTAACAGAACATTGAGTCCAGCTCTCGACTTCGCTCAGGCGACAAAGAACTAACATAAAGACCAAAGGAATCGACTTCGAATCCTGGCCCGCGCAAGGTTCCTATGTTTCTTTAAAATTCTAGAATTAGAAGATTTCAAAAAATAGAGCACAATACACCGCATTCAATCGCCAAAGTGGCATTTTCATTCACACTTTTCAATTTCCAAAAATTGAAGATATGTATCATCTTTCCGAGTGTATTGTGATACGTTTCGTTAAGACATTTTCAAGAGAAGAGTGATGTGTTAGTACAACAGAAGTTGCAATATTATATTACTACAGCTATTGATGCGATGACACCACTAGTTTCATATTTTGGCCACAGCTACAAGAGTTCCTTTTCGCACTCCCTGGGTTTGAATATGATGTTATTTTGACATGCAAGCTATGAAGAGCCGAGAGAACGATGGTGTTTGATGTGAACTAAATCAGGGGTCACCGAATCTCTTGACTCCCCCGATCCATTGTGCTCGCGCAGAATAGGGCGAGGTGTTCAAACGGCTTTGCGACCCACATACCAGACGCCGGAGTAAGAAGTTTCTTCTGTGGTTCCACTATACCAAGGGTCTCCGTGAATATTTCCCTGCCTTGCCACGACATGATGCAATAAAAGCTAGTGAAGGTACAGGATGATACAGACATTCCCATACTTGTCAGTTTCCTAATCTACTTAGTCTGCTTTAACTTTTCTGTTTTGCCCTACCCTCTTTCCAGCAACTACCTAACGGCGCATAAATTACTTTTCGCCCCATTTTACCATTTTTCGGTTCTCGATTAGTAGAATTGAAATACGACTTCGAGAAGTTTAAACAAGTGTAAAACACGGCAGAAGTGTAAAACGTGGCATGCGCCTGCTTGAAAATTTTCATTGAAAAATATGGAGCAGGTTTTGAGAAAAATGTCGTTTAAACGTTTCTGAAAATACGCAATTTTGAGCTCTTTTCACAGAAAACTTTTGACTTTTTCGAGAAACTTCATCAAAAATAATTTGAAATACATTTCCTCATCAATGCAATAACATATAGACGAAGCCCCGTAATGTAAAATATTAACAGGGGCGATATTTTTTTTAAACTGTAATTTTTTAAGAAACAAAACGACGCAGAAAAGAGATTGACTTTTGAATATTTGAAAATTCAGAGAATTATCCGAAAATGTAACGTGCCATTTTTGTAACAATTTTCTACTACCCGAGAAAAATTAAACATACAATTTGGATCCATATTTTGAAAATTTTGAAAATATTGAAGCTTCATGAAAAGTAGTACCCCCAAAATCGAAATATCCTCTTTCGAAGTCAAGAAACCGTGACATCAGGTCCATTGGTCTATTTCCCTAAAGAAGTAGGAAAAATAAAATTTTTAGTTATCTAATCTTTGGTGTCTGACAGCATTATTTTAGCGTAAACGTATAAAAAGTAATGTAATATTTCTCTTGATGGATAACTAACGTCAAAAGAGTCGTCTAAAATCACTAATTGTTTGTTTAATATTAGCAGCGTATCTGAGCGCTTTCACTTGCAAACGAGTTTTTCATCCAATGAAAGAAAAAATGAGATTCCCGAAAACCTTCGCACTATACCATAATGTTCTAAAGCTGTATTTGAGCTCTTATATGTTTTATATATTTGGAAATTGACGCTTTATAACAATTTTTGAAGCACGAAACCCACTGTTTAAGCAAGAACATAGATTTACTTCCTAAAAATTACAAAAAGGTAGCGGGAGCCTGTCATATTGGTTTGTATTTAATACTTATTAAAGTACTATCCATCAGTACAGACAAATTGCTTTTTTAAATTATAATAATACATCCTTTCGGACGTGATGTAGGTAAACAAAGAATTACGAAGTCCTCGAATAGAGCACATCTTTTTTCGCAGAGTTCAAAAGGAGAGTTTCATTGGGAGGTCGAGAGAACCTGAAAATTTGGTGATACAAGTTTGAAATCCAAATTTGATTTGGCGTGAAAGAAGGGAAGACCTGGCGATCACCCGGATCTTTGAATGCCAACGGGTCAACGTCTTGGGGAAAAATATTTTTAAAATTCACTTAGAAACATGTAATGCGCTCTAATGTAGACTGTAATTTAATAAAATTTTGTAATTAACTTGAGAGCTATTTTGAATTCGCTGATCATAATGTTTCATATAGTATAATCTTAATATTTTAATGAAAAAATTGGTATTCACATATTTTTTAATTTTTTTACAATTTATTTATATAAGGGGAGGATTCCAAAATTTCAATTTTTCCCGGAGCCCGAAAGTGCCCAGCTCCGACACTGATCTAAATGACAAAAGGTTGGCCAACGCTAAACCGGAGTGAGGGCGCGGCAGACCGGACGGGCGGCGCGAGCTCGCTCGGAAAAGGTCGAGAGCGCCACTCCCCGTGCCCGACCCGCGAAACACCCCCTCCCCCTCCCCCCACTGCCCGCCGCCCGCTCGTGAATAGAACACGCGACGCTCGTCTACAACTCATCGACGGCGCGAGTGGGCGTGGCCCTAACGCGGTCTGCTTGACGAGACTCGCTGAAAGCGACCGGACTTCGTAAAAATAACGAAACTGAAGTTCATTGGCAACCAATGAGAAGGGTTGACGATGGATCCTTCTCAGAAGCAACGGCCAATGTATTTGTTAAAACACGAGAAAATCTTAATTTAGCGGGCTCGTTAGTTTTGGAGGATATTTTCATATTTTAAGTTTGGAATGCTTCAGCATCACGTTCATTGTCAATTAAAATGATAAATGATCCGTTGTCCGTGGCTCGAGAAATATGGTGAAGCTGAGAAGCAAGTAATTGCTAATGAGCTACTCAACTTTCATGTAAAAATCGTGCTAAATTATTGCAAGGATGCCAAGCCTTCGCATTACCTTCGATGTTTTGTATTTGAGTTCATGTAGAACAAACTTTTTACAAGCAAGCTGCCAAATATGTTTGCGCTGCGGTTATATACACAGTGTGAACATTCTCACATTACGAATCTAAAGGAATTCGTAATGACTTGATGTTATTTGAGACGGGTTCGTAGCTTGAGCAACCGGTTCAAAATATTCATCATCCAGAAATATAACCTGTTGAATCCGGTAGGAATTATCCCTCAAATGTCACATCTCTTTTCACATTCTCCAAAACAGTTTATTAATGCAGTACTATACAAGAAGCTAAAACAAGGTAGGTGAAGTGTTGTCACAGATACAGGCTTTGAAGCGCGAAATATCAGCACTTAAGATACTGCATGTCCGGGTACAGCCAGTGTACGCTTACATCCTCGATTGCTGTTCTGTGACGTACGGAGTCTGGCTGCAACTGTTCATCCGAACATCAAACACCAGCTGCAACGCTTGACAGAACCTCTATTAGCTGTAAGAGCCTCACATCGGTGTAGGCGTCTGAGGAGATCATCCCTCTTTGACTGTGAATGTAGCCGACAAGCTGTTGGAGTGCCGAGTTAAAATATGTAGATGAGGATAGAATTTAAAAGCGTATACCCATAGAAACCCCTTGGCAACTTTGTTAAAAAACGAGTCTGCAGACAGTAGGAAACATTTAACTGGCTGGGAATAGTTACTAATAACCGCACTGTTACTGTCAGGGAGAGCGAGGGAAAACCGGTAAACTGAAGCGTATGTAGTGAATATTATGTTGCAGTCTCAAAGATGGCTCAGGGCAACGGCTGTTGACACTGTAGCGCTCTGACTTCACGGTCAGTTCTAGGGTTCTTAGAGAAGAACCTAGGGTTCGCGGCCTGTAGGACGTGGTGACGGATATTCGACAGGTAGGTAGGGCGAATTCAGCTGCTGGCTGGAGGAGAATTCTAGCTACTGACTGCTCTACTCGACAGTTTTCGTCGGTTTCTCTGATCAACAGCAGACGAATGTCGGAGAAGTACCCTAACAAACGGGCCACGGACCGCGCGCTATTCTAATCCTTGTGCCCTTTTGTCTCCTTTCACACGTACAAACATGTACTACCTTACTACACACATGTCGGTACCTTAGAGCTTCTCCCATCGGGAACGTTGCCTTGCTGGAGAAGATATCAGGAAGGGGAAAACGGCCCAATCGGACGTGTAGGCCTGCGGGCTCTCTCGTTCAGTGCAGAGGGATTGATTTGATTTCATTTGATTTTATCGTGTTTCCGGGCACGTCAACTGCTTTGGTCATTAGTCCCGTTAGTGTAGTGCATGTTTTTTCTCGGGATATGCGCTGTGATCTTCCCCCACTGGATGGCGACATCCGGCGCCGACCTACCGTCGGCTAGTGGGGTTTCCCCCTAACCAGGACTCTCCCACCAGCAGGGTACCGCCCCAGTCGGGACAAGCTCTGAGCTTCCGACCGGTCTCCCGGAATATGTGGTAGTGTGATGCATGTTAGTGTAAGTGTGTATGTGTAAGAGGAGAGGATAGGACAAGGAAGAGGAAGGACAGATCGCGTGCGGTCCGTAGGGCGGTGTTGCAGGGCAGGAGTCCGGGGCGTGCGCGTTGGGGAGATACTGGCGGAGGGGCAAACATCGTAAACGGCTGCGCTGGGAAAGAAGCGGGGAGGGTAGGTGTGCAAACAAGCGACCGCGCTGCCAGGCCCAATTAGTGGGGCGTCCGCCCGCCCGCTCGCAGGCCCGGTATGCCCGGCCCAATGGACTGGATGGAGACGCGCGGGCGGCCACAGGCGTTCTAGTCGCAAGAACTCACTTCCTACTCCTCTTCCTCCTCTTCTCGGTTCTTTTTCTTGTTGATTTTTTCGTTTTTTGTCTATTATTTCCTTTTTTCCTCGTCTACTTTTCTTTTCTTTTTTCTTCTTTCTTCTTCTTCTTCTTCTTCTACTATTTCTTCTTCTTCTTCTTCTTCTACTACTATTTCTTCTTCTTCTTCTACTACTATTTCTTCTTCTTCTTCTACTACTATTTCTTCTTCTTCTTCTACTACTATTTCTTCTTCTTCTTCGTCTGTTGCTGCTTCTGCTGAGCGCCCTTTAGTTTCCATAGCACCAACTTTATTTTAGTCGTCGTGTTTGAAAGGTTTATATCCCATTATGACGGACAAAGGTGGTTCGCTGCGAATTTAAAGTTACAGCATTTTGTTAAAAAAAAAGCTTTAAACTCTCAGAAATACCTGGTGGACACTGGATAGGGGAGAATGAGGGAAAAGCGGCTCAGGAAATGGGTTCTGATCCCCGTTCAATATTCCTATTTATATTATTTCTTTTTTCATTCCTTGCACTTTATTTATTTATTTATTTATTTACTTATTTATTTATTTATTTATTTTACGTCAAAAAACAGTTAAAAACTACGTATGACGTGCTATGGGGAAAAGTGAATTGTGTGCACATTTTCAAAATTCTGTGATCCCTACACTAAGTCATACACTACATAAATTTTGAATTTTGAAAGGGAGAAAAAAAAACAAAAAAACTCCCATGTAATAAAAACTATTTTCAAGGATAAATAAGCAATAAATTTTGAATTTTGAAAGGAAGAAATAAACAACAAAAAACTCCCATGTAATTAAATATATTTTCAAGGATAAATAAGAAATAAATTTTGGCTCTTATTACTTCCTGCCGCGACAACATGGAAACGATAATTTGAAGAATTGTGTTTCCCACTGAATTCTAGAAGACGTGCACAGAAAATGAAGTTACATTTATGTCCAGAAGCAAAACAAAGGGTCATCTCAGCATTTGCTCAATGGATCAGGGAAACTGGACGAAAAACCTGATCGAGATGGGGGTCATTGACCCGGAAGCTGTAGTACAATAGTTGTTACAGGTTGTTTATACTCATTTATACAGTCCAAATGGTAAATAATGCATTATGTATCATTGGTAAAATTAATGTTACTATCCCTTCACATCTCGTCACGTCCCTTCACATTACCTCATGTTCCTTCACATTAAATCACTGACAAAACTAATCAAAATAAAGTATGAAAGGAGATGGTAAAGGGATACAATAACACTGTGACGAAGATATACTTTCAAGCGCCGAAGGAGCAACGGAGTATCTTTCTGGGTAGTAAGTATCTTCATCATCGTGTATAATATTGGATTATAATTCATTTTTTCTTCAGTAAAATACCCCTGAAAAATTGTCAAGTTACTTTACATGAAATAATTTCCGGTGCCGTCGCAAAGAGCGCCCACGATGGTAACTTCCCACGAGAGTAGTTAAATAATTATCTTTGACGGTGCGCTAACCGCTGAATAAATCACCCATTCAATTGTTAATAGAGCCTCATGATGAAACGCTTGTTCTCGTGCATACATAAGAACAATCTTTCTTCAGCCAGGAATTTGAGAGAAAAGTAAAGAGAATCTTTAAGCGTAACTACGCCCATTTACTTTAATTACTAACTTTTAACAATTTACACTGTTAAACAAAACTACGATCAATTTACGTAATATAATGCAAAATACTAACATACAATACATAATGCTTTCAACAAATATAAGAAAGTGCAGATATTATCATAACGTATACATTCAGTGTCTAGCTGTCCATTAATGTATTATAAAACAAAATAAAATCACTCTGGAGCGGCCTTAGATAGTTATTGTACGATACATGTTTCATTGTGATGTCCATTTTACTACTCGTTTAATAACCATTACCACCCAAAGGTTTAAGCAACATATACACCTTTAAAATGCGACTTTAATGTTCAGAATAAATTACGATATTCCCATAAACATAAGGAATTTGGAGAGTATTTTTAACTAAAGTACAGTCGACTCCCGTTATAGTGAACTCGATATAGCGAAACTTCGGTCATAGTGAACCCAAGTCACATGTCCCGTTTCATTTACATTACAAATAAGCAAAAGAATATTCGATTATAATAAACCTGAACCTCGGCTAAAGTGAACGTGGGAAATACAACGTCCTGGAAATTAATTCGATCTCGTATGTTATTAGGCGATTAAAAGGGCTTTTGGAGAGTGGGATGGTATTCCGACAGTACAAGAGGATTCAAGGGTGTCAAGACTGTATTACGATACTTAAGAGACCGAGGACACAGCAGAATCAAGAATGGAGAGAGAGAACAAACTCGGGAGATGGATCTACTGAAAAATGTACGAAGCAAACAATTGAAAATATTTCATTTTTTTGCGTACAAATAAATATGTTAATTTTTTTAATTCGTACCGTTAATGAATTTTGCTGTATATTAATAAAATCAGTTATTGTGGGGAAATTCCATCTAATTTGGACATAATCGGATGTAGTGAACCTCTGATATAGTGAACCAATCATGTTTGTCCCCACAAGTTCACTATAACCGGAGGGTAGTGTATTTATGTTCCGTTCTGTGGGCGCTGCGTGCCCAAGGCGCCGCACGTGCCTTTTTGGTCCAGTTGCGAGCCCGCGCGCCAGGGGGTGGGCGCGGCGGTTGCGTGCGCGGGCGGCGGCGGCGACAAGGTCACCGCCCGCGGCGCAGGCAGACGACCATTACGCCCATAACCCCACCGCCCACCGAGCGCCACTCGCCACGTACCGGCTGAGATGGCTCGAGGCAACAATGGCTGCCACTGCAGCGTTTCTCACCGGGAGCTGTTTTGGTTTAGGATCTCGAAGCTGGCGGATTGCCGATGGAACGTGTACAGAGCTCTGTTGCATTCAGCCGCTGTATGGAAATAATTTAGCGGCTGGTTGCTCTGATCGGGAGTTTTCAGTCGTTCCTTCTGTCAATACCAGGTGTATGCGGATTTAGTACTCTAACAAACTGTCTACGGTCCGCGCGAGACCCTTCTCTCACTTTTCACTCCTTCCCTTCCCCCCCCCCACACACACACACACTTTTGCATGCACAGCCCTACCAATCATGTCAGGAGCTTGCAGTTCATCCTGCCTGGAACGGTGACCGCTGGGGGAGATATCTGGAGGGGATACCCCCCAAGCCGAGACGTGGGTCGGCAGCGGATCTCACATTCCAACTGCAGAGAAACACCTCTCGGGATATGACATGAACCACACTCACGTGTTCTCGGAATAACCGGGCACTATTGTCAACAGCAATTGGCGCGCCAGGAAACTCTAATCCATCAATCAAAATCACCGGCTTCGGTGGCTCCAAGCAACAGTTGATGTCACTGTATTGCCTCTCACCGGGAAGTCCTGAGGATCGAGTCCCGACGGGGGCAGAATTTTCGACACAAGCTACATAGCTACGTGGAATTTAGCCGCTGTTTAAAGGAGAATTCTATTGGCCGGCTCTGATTGGTAGTTTCCCTAGTTTCTCCGATCCACACCAGGCGAAATGTCAAATAGTACCTTCACAAACGGGCCATGGACAGCGCGCGATTTTTCCTTCCCCTTCCTTGCTTCATCCTCACCCCTTAGTTATACTCTTACACTCACATGCACTACACTACCACACTTATCGGAAGACCATTCGGGAGATTAGAGTTTGTCCCAACTGGTGCGGTGCTCCACTCGTGGAAGATACCTGGTTATGGACAATCCCCTGAAGCCGACGTAAATCGGTGCCGGATCTCGCCATCCAGCGGGAGATGTTCACCGCCACCTCCCGCGATAAACCATACACTACACTTTCGAGATTAATGACTTTAGAAGTTGGCGACCCTAGAATAATTAATCTATCCAAATCACCGCTCGCGTTTATTTTTCCCTCTCGAGGTGCCGCTTTCCTCGCCTGCCGCCAGAGCGAAGTCCCCGCGAGGACAAGAATTGCGGTGTCCGGTCGCGCGTGAAATCCGAGGCTGTTTCTTATAATGATATGCATTTCATGAACGGCGTACTCTAAGAACGTTGACCTGGATTTACTAAATGGTTCACATTAGACGCAGGGTTATAATTTCTGCAGGCGAGGCGCTTTACCATGTAGGGTGAGCCTGAGGAGCGGTTTATTTCTGTTGTAAATCGATTTTTAATGCTCGCGTTGCTTTGGGATATGAGGCGTTGATAAGTGGGTGACGCAATGTCGAAGTTAAAACGGTGACTGACGAGTGCGTTTTATCCTCGAAGGTAAATACTTTACTTCGTCTTCTCAACTCACTTTTTGTCCTTTTATGAGGTTCGTACCTACCAAAATGCTTCAACACACACTTCCGCGTGGAAGAACATTCGGTTAGCGTATTGGACTATTATACCCAAGTTTTCGGGTTTAAATCCGATCAAAGCAGTGCATTTTAAGAGCGAAAAATCTTTCGTACGCCTTCCTTTGGAGGCGAAGTAAAGCTGGCTGTCCCTTTTTAGTAGATTTACTGCATGTAAAGGATCCTGAAGCCTAAAAGAATCTTCTCAGTTAAATTCAAAATCGCCTGTTTCGTTGTCCGAGTGAACCCGTCTTTCTCCATCACATGGAGAACGGAGCGGAGCGAACTTCACGTTGTCAGACGGAAGAGCGGGTCTGATGGCCTAAGTCTCGCCACCTAAAATAAGGCATGAACTGAATTGAACTTATTCTGAATTGAAAATTAATGTGCAGTTAAGTATGATCAGCAGATACAAAAGACGTTTAAGCAGGATATTACAAATATGAGCAGAATACATCTCAAGTTGAGAGTTGTATTACTGTTTATTTGATCTTAAGCTTTAAACGACAGGTGATAGTTATTGGCTCATGTAATTGACGCCTCGGGTTTCAGAAAACCACATCTCGGGTTTCACAAAACCTTCAATGTAACCTCATGGTACTTCAAAAAATATGGCATTTACAACGAACTTCATGAACTGCATATAATCGTCAGACGATGATCGTTGCTCATAAACCACTGTGAGCTTCCGAAAGCTGACCCGCTATTACACCGCTCTCTAGCATATAAATTCGAACTGAAAACTGATCGTTGTCTGTTCATGGCGAAGTTCTTTCACGAGTTTTTTTTTTCTTCTCCTAATTTTGTTCAGCCAAACCACATCAAATTATTGGTGCTAAACCATACTCTATGACGTTAACAATAATGTAGTATATAAGGTATCAAACTGCTCTTGCTAATAAGTTGTACAATGCATACACTTATTTTCTGGTTTTGATATCCTGCAACAACGCATGTCTGCAGTGCTCTTTTTTGCATTGAAATTATTCATACGTCGACGAATTTAATAATCGGCGTACTGTAAATGAATTATTACTTTCAGTATTTTCGGTATGCAACTAATATTTCTGGTATGTTTATTTTCATGTAGTATTTTTTATATAAAACTTCATATCTACGAAGCCTGTTTTTGACAATATATTTCGAAACATTTTTGTTAATTAACTTCAACAACGAAGAAAAATACTCTTCCTAAACACTGAATTGGTATTTTTATTAGAGCAAGTATATTTTTATTAGATCAAGTACATTTTTAATTGAGCAAGCTTGATCTACTGATCAAGACATTTCACGAAGGTCCTCATAAAATGTCGTAATTCACCCTCAAACTAGTTTGTGTGCATTACGACTTAAACAACCGTGCCGTGAAAATTGCCGTGCTTAAACAACCGTGCCGTGAAGATAAATGTGCCTGTTGTTGCTTAATACAAGACGAACAGGAAAATAAGTTGCCGACAACATAAAATAAGGATTTAAAAATAAGTGAAGGCGGCAACATAAAATATGGACTTGTGTGTGTCCAATTCCAGGAATTTATGTTTCTGCCAGTTTCTCAACACTATCAACCCCCGTATTTAGTAGAACCATAGTCCACCAGTAAGCGGAAGTACACAGTAGACTACTACGCATTCTAGCAGACCGTGGTAACTCCAAATAATAAAAAAACAGTATTTTGTGAGTACATGAAGACATTGAAATTTGAAATTCACAGTGTTCGGAAATTTTACTGATCGTTTGAAATAAAAAAAGTCCTCGAGAGCAACGTATCAGATGCTCTGTTTCATTCAACCAAAAATCTTCTTCCCCGGAGGTGCTCATTATTGGAGTGGACTGTACACGCTTCCTGCGGCGCATTTGCTCAGCACGAGGAGTCTGGCGACGAACCCTCGCCCGCCGTGGCCATACCAATGAGCGGCGCGCGCGTCAGCGGCGACCACGCGCGCTCCGCCAGCTGCACCGCACGGCGCGTGCGCCGCCCTCGCGCTCTCGCCCCCTCGCTCTCGTCCTCGTCCTCGCCCTCGTCCGGTCACTGTGGGACCGCCGCCTCGCCACCCCACGCACCGCCCCAGGGGGCGGCACGACCTACGGAAGACCGGTGGAAGAAAGGTACGCGGATGACGCTTGCGACCCGGTTTATACGCGTTCGGTTCACATACAGTTCCGGAGTTTTAGCTAACGCACGCATGCGCAGTGCGGTTTCTGTGAAACGCCAAAGGCGACGCCACGCCAAAGGCGACGCCAAGCCAAAGGCGACGCTAAGCCAAAGGCGACGCCACGCCAAAGGGCATCGCTTGCACATGTTCGCTAAATCTCTGAAATCGATTGTCAAAACGAAACGTGTAAACTGGGTTTTACAGCGAGTCCTGCGCTGGAACATAAACGAGGATGCGGTGAGGGGTTGAACTACATCTATTTATTTATTTCATTTATTTTATTTAGTCAAAAACTGTATGTGACGTATGGGGGAGAAAATCATCTGCGCACGCTTTCTTGAGTTTCAGAGTCCCTTCCCAACAATTTAACTATTAATAGTTGAAAGATGAAAAATAATTTAATAATAATAATAATAATAATAATAAATAATAACAACAAATTTAAAAAATCGACAGATTTCAGACGTCCGTTTCAGATTTCAGACGTCCGTTTCAGATTTCAGACGTCCGTTTCAGATTTCAGACGTCCGTTTCAGATTTCAGACGTCCGTTTCAGATTTCAGACGTCCGTTTCAGATTTCAGACGTCCGTTTCAGATTTCAGACGTCCGTTTCAGATTTCAGACGTCCGTTCAGATTTCAGACGTCCGTTCAGATTTATGGATTATTCTGTTTCCAAGCACATCAACTGCTACTCATTGGTCCCATTAGTTTAGTGCGTGTTCTATCCAGGGAGTTGGCGTTGTTCCTCCCCCTCTAGAACTTAAAATCATGCACCAACTTACTCGTCGGCGCGTGTGGGTTTCCCTCTTCAGGTATGTTCACCAGCGGCGCAGTGCCTCAAATGGCGCTGAGGCTAGATCTAAGATTCCGATTGGTCTCCCGTCATATGTATTAGTATTACTTACCAAAAAGAAGCAATTCCACATTTTGTTGTTTGTTATTTTAATCATTATTTTAATTGTTAAATTTCAATTCTCCCAGTATTGAGTTAAAAATTATTCCAGAAAAGTGATGATAACAGTGGGCTTGCCTAGTTCAATAATACGTGGAGATCATCAAATGCCCGATCTCTTGCAATTGTTCTTCAATTACTCGGCTGAATTACTCGGCAATTGCACCATTACTCGTCGCATCGTTCATCTTACTCAGTAAGGGATATCCGCTACAGGGCACCAATACTATAACCACTGAATGAATGCGTGTTGATTATCTATGACGAAATCATAAAAACATTATATACGGTAGAAGTGGAGATAAAACCGATCTTTTCTATTAGCAAAACAAAACATCATCTTTATTCGGGAAGAAAAAAAAAGTATTCCTGATACAAATACAATATACAAAATTTGTACTACAAATGTTATAATTTTATATATATATATATATATATATATATATATATATATATATATATGTTGTGTGTGTGTGTGTGTGTGTGTGTATGTATGTATGTATGTATGTATAAAAATCCAGAAAAAATTACATCTCTATTCGTTATCACTGTGCATAACTATAGAATAGAATACTCTCAATTTGTAGATGAGCAACAGCAGAATGCGTTACATTAGAACGCAGCAAGCGCATTTTCCAAATGTTTATAATTAATTAATGGAGGATGGAATACATACTGTCAACAGACGTCTGTAAACCTCCCAAGTTATTTGGAAAGATGAAGGTAGTCGATTATACTAATAATAACCTAGAAATTGTGAAGAAATCAATGATGGAGCTGTTGAAAATAAAAGTTGTCTAAAGCATCAGGTGTGAAATATTTACGAGCATCAAGAAAGTTTCTCAATTTTGAAGGGTTCTCCATTACAGAAGTAGGTCAATAAACATATAGACAATTAATATATTCCTGTTTTATCTTACGAGTTAGAAACTTGGGATATGTCGACGGTGGTTTTCACTTCCTCCACAGTACCCAAGTATGTTTCCAAAAACCTGACAAGAAGGAAATGGGATGAATGAATATGAACGTTCTTACAATTCTAAAGTCGTAGTAATCATATGAACACGAAGTCAAACTGATAAATCTTCACAAAATATTGAAGATGATATTTTGCGACTAAATCTGAAAATGCATGTAATGTTGACTGTAACGAGTTCCCTGGAGTTTCTGTTTAAACAACGTCATCACTAGATAAGCATGAACATTCCTTAGACATAAGGTTGTTATCCGCGAAATGTCCAAGGTACACAAGAGGTTCTCATCGAAAGGATGCGCCCTTTTGAACATAATGAAAAGTTATTTTCGGAGTACAGTTGATTAACTGTTCCTGCGTACCACGACCACAACAAGAATTCTCCAGCGTACAAGATTCTACTCGACTGGAACCTAACACGATTGTCTCCAACCAGTCCTACTAAGAGGCCGCGAATTGTTCGTTCGTAGCTCACTCACAAAGAACGCACTGAGAGCGTCATCCGGCACGCGGTGTTTTCTCCATATGACGTCACCCGCGAGGACGCACCCATTGTTGGCGGGTCTGCCTGCGTCTTTCGCAGCGGAGAGCTCGCGGGCGCAACCCACGCACCGCCGACCTGCCCCTCGCGCGCCGATCACCTCCCGGCGACAGTGTGAGCCCACGCGGAGGCCACACACACACACACACACTCGCGACGCATCCTGTGAGTAATCAGATCCCACGACACAACGGGGACACACACGTTCGCGACCCGAAACGGGACCGCGTCGCCCAACTGAACCGTCCACGGCCTCTTCCACGACCTGGGATCGTGTTCGTCCACATCTGTGCCATCCCAGGTCCAGATCCTTTTCCAGAACGGTGACACAACTCAGCGGGCGCGATCTGAGATGACATCACATCGTTTCCAACCAGATAGAATCCGCGGCCTTGGTTTCTTCAACGTGCTCGGAGAACTGGGATTCCTTCTGTTATTGTGTGGGTTCAAGGAAACTCTGTTCTCTCCGGGTTGATAGTTATAGCAATCCATTCTACACGTATTGTCGGGTTATTGTGATTGTGGCTGCAAAGGTTTAAAATATGCATTAGAGAAGGAGATGAATTTCTCTGGAGACATCAACGGTGTCCCTTTGATGTACCCATTGAGAAACGTCTTATGTCATCCAGATTGTTTCAAATTGCAATAACTACAAATTAAACGCATCGATGAAAATTATTGGTATATGAATGGTCCAAACAGTCACGGTGAATCTTGATTCACCATATTTTTTGAGAAGAACTATAGTTATTTGCAAGGAAAATGAAGTTTATCCAGGTAAATTATAATAAGGTAAATACACCAAGAATAAAACGCAGGATAAGTAAATGTGCGGAACAACACTTCGTCTTGTATTGACAAAACCTCGTTCATTAACACATTACCTCTCCATTATTATACGAAACCACGACTCCATATCTTCCTAAATTGAATGTGTATACCCATTCTTGAATCCAAAAGAGGAATCATAGTCATTTTGTGAAAACACTCACTTTTTCAAGTACACTTTATTACCGTGTATGCAGATCGTTCCGGGACGTTAGTCACTAACTTCTCATTTTTGAAGTTACACGAATGATAAAACACTCATCAGATTCCTTGTTTGAAAATATTAGGTGTCACCACCACATCACTTGTCAAACATAAAGATCTAATTCACACTTCACAAATTTGTGTCATAAATTTGCATCTCAAAATAGCCTTTTAACGAAACGTGTAACGATAGTGAGTCGACACGAAGGCGAGCGAACGAAGAGATAAACATCGTTTGCAAAGGGGCGTAAGCCACAGAGTTGAGGAAATCCGCGGACACCAATTCGTCTTCCCTGACGCAACGGAGACGGCGCGAAGCCAAAAATATGCGCCGCGGAGGCATTTTAGGCCCCCGGTCCAGTTGCTCGCGCTCCCAGTTGCTTTGTTTCCAAAGACGCCTCTCGCTGTTTCCTGATTGTGGACGAGAGTGACCCAGATCAAGAAAGGGATTCTGTTGGACTCTACAACTCTCTCCACGTACATACTTATACAGAAAAAATAAATTGTGAAATCTCTGTGTCGTAGAACTAATATAACGCAGGTTATTACCTGAAGGATAATTTAAATTTGTCGGTTGACTGATTAGTGTTTCCTGGCGCGACAATTTCTCAGGTCATTATTCGAGTAACTGAAGTGCACGTTTTCATCACGAGAGACGACGGTGATCTCTTGTTGGCAGGCGAGAACCGGTGCCGACCTACACTTCTACTAGCGGGTTTTCCCAACCATGTATCTCCCATCAGCGAGGCACCGCCCGGCCTGGGAGTTCGCAACGAGTCTCCCGGTATGTGTGATAGTGTTTTCGTGATAGTTGTGAGGCATTTCTCAAATAAAATATATTTTCTTCTGATGAATAGTATGCCGAAAATAATAGAAATATTTACCAAGCGATCACGATTTTTTAGGAGAGATGGAGGTTTTCGTCTTACATCCTTCGTATTTCTGATCAGGTGGTCGCCATGCTGGCTTGCCATGGATCACCGTGAGCGGGTCATGAGGCAAATGGTCATGGACGGGGTGGTTATGGTGAGATATTTTATGATGTTCGAACTACACCGCAATCCGAACATCTATCCTACGTCTATCTAGCGAACTACTTCCCAATCCTACTAGGTAATCTTCGGGCGTTCTTCCCCAATGTTGTCCCTCTCTCATCATTAGATCGATGGGCTGGTTCTATGCTTCCACATTAGTCCCATTATCCCTTGCGAAGTAAAAAGACTCCGACATCCACTAAGAGTACAAGGCTGCTGGCCAACAGCGCAACAGCCCGATTAGACCAAATAAACCACGAAAAGACGTATAAGGATATTATTTTAATGTGTCAACCAAAAGATGTTCTTCATGCCAGTAGTAATAACCGCATCAGAGCTCCCGTGTGTTTGTTTTGTCGCGGTTGCTTGGGCGTGCGGGGCGCGTGCGGCCTCCGCGCGCCGCTCGCGTTACACGCGTGGCGCGGGGCGGGTGGGCTCAACTCAAAGGCGCGGGGCGCGTCGCGGAGACCACGTTGGCCAACGGCGCCTCGCTATTGTGGGCGCATGTGGGGCACGGGTGACACGGCGCCTCGTGCAACGTATTTGTCCCTCCCCTCCCCTCCACAACACTCCCTGCCCCTCCCCGCCACGCCTTTTCCCCACCCCGGCCCGCCCCCACCTCCCTGCCAAGCCGCCTCCTCTCCGCCCTGCCTTATTCCTGCCCCGCCCCCCCCCTCCCGGCTGCGCCCCTCCCCGCCACGCCTCCTCTCCGCCGTCCTCCTACCCACCCCGCCCCGCCCCCTCCTCGCCACCGCCGCCGAAACCCGCCCCCGCCCCTCCCCGCCCCCGCCAGAGCGCTATCGAGCGCCGCATCGGCTGTCGATTGATTGATTTTTTCGTGTTTCCGGGCGCGTCAACTGCTTCGGTCATTAATCCCGTTAGTGTAGAGCATGTTTTTTCTCGGGAGACGGCGGTGATCTTCCCCCGCTGAATGGCAAGATCCGGCTAGCCTACTGTCGGCTAGCGGGGTTTCCCCCTACCCAGGACTCTCCCACCAGCGGAGCAACGCCCCAGTCGGGACAAGCTCTAAGCTCCCGACCGGTCTCCCGGAATATGTGACAGTGTAATGCATGTTAGTGTAAGTGCGTGTGTAAGGGGAGAGAATATGACAAGGAAGAGGAAGGAAAGATCGCGCGCGGTTCGTGGCCCGTTAGGTAGGGTACTGCTCCGGCATTCGTCTGGTGCTGATCGGAGAAACCACGGAGAACTACCGATTAGAGCCGCTAGAATTCTCCTCCAGACAGCGACTGAATTCGACCTAGCTGAAAAGCTAGTGTTAAAAATCCTGCCACCAGCAGGACTCGAACCTAGGACCTCCCGATGAGAGTCGCTGCAGTGACATCAGTTGATGCACTGAGCTACCGCTCCCGGTCGGCTATCGAGCTGCCACTGATATGTTTAAACATTTCTTCGTCGCTGTTTATCCCACTACATCATCTGATTTTTATTGTCCACTCAAGTAGGGATGTGTGCAGCAATAAATATATAGAGAAAACTCAGAAACGTTGTGGGAATACAATGCAGCTTTATCTTAATCACCAACACAATGCTGCATTCCAAAATTCCGAATTTTGGAATGTTAGAGGTATGCGTCAATATCAAGATTGGGCACTAATTCAGGCTTCTGCTTTCATTCACTGCCGCTTCGTTGTGGACCACTGGCCTACGCATTCCGATCCCTATTTTTAGTCTTTAAAGCTGTGGGTGGTATTTTAAGAGTATACACACCTCGGGTGAATGACTAAGGTTGAAAGTTTGGAAAATACTGCTGTGGAGATAAAATTAGAAGAGTCATCGGGAACTTGAAAGATATAAAACCAACTTCCACCTAAGAGTTCCTGTCTGGAAGAGAAAAATTCTTGAGTAGTAAACATCTTACTCGACGATAGTCCTTTTGAATCAACATCCTACATGAATAATTAGTTAATAATGACCTAATTTGATAAGTGAATAATAATAACCGATTTGAGTTTGCATTGCAGGTATTAAATTGCTGAATTTTCAATATAACTGAAAATTTTTTTCTATTTTGAAAAATCGGAATTCCTGATTCCTGCACTGTTAAAATTAATCATTGATATGAGAGGAGAGATCGACTTGGAAAATTGCACGCATTTGGATGACCGTTATTAAAGTTTCCGCCCCACCGTCACCTAAATCTGTCGTGAGGAAAGCGTAGCAACGATCGACCAGAAGAAGTGACTCTTAGAATTCTCATCTAGAAGTTAGTTCAAAAAACCGGGAGAGATGGCTCAGAGCATCAACAGATGTCACTGCAGTCCCTCTGACCTAGAGCTCCTAGGTTTGAGTCCCGACGGTGGCAGGATTTTCGACACTAGATTGTCCATTAGGTCGAATTCAGTCGCTGTCTGGAGCGAACGACAGCTCTAATCGAAAGTTTTCAGTCGTTTCTCCGATCATCACCAGGCGAATGGCGAAGCAGTACTCTAACACACGGGCCACGTACCTCGCGCGATCTTTCCTATTTCTTTCCCGCCCTATCTTCTCCTCTTACACAAAAATGGAATACCACACACGTTGGGAGACCGGTCGGGAGCTTAGAGCTCGTCCCGGCTGGGGCGGTGCCCCACTGGTGGGAGATACCTGGCTGGGGAAACCCCACTAGTCGACAGTTGATCGACGCCTGATCTTGCCATCCAGCGGAAGAAGAACACCGGCACCACAGGAAAAAAAACCTGCACTACACTTATTGGACTAGTGACCGTATAAGGTGAAGCGCCCGGAATCACTAACAATCAATTAATTAGAAAATTCGCCACCACCGGGGCTGGAAGTCACGAGCGAATCACGAAGCTCCAGAGTCGCACTCGCAACTTCACACGCAGTCACAAGCGGCGGACGGGGAGCTTAGGGCAGGGTTATCCACATTGGCGGTCCGCGGTGTCATTTATTGTGGCCCGCAAAAAGTTATTTGTCAAATGTGAAAGTCCCTTGCTTTCATCTCGGGCGAGAAGATTGCGCGCCTAGCGCACGTGCCCTGTTGTGGTGAACACCCCCTTTATGTAAAAATAGGTTAAGTTTAGATTTTCCGAATTTTCATCCAAATGTGTTTCACTTCATTATGAATGGTGTGGATGTCCTGATATAACACATGTTTCCATCACTCCCCCCCCCTGTTTCAGAGCAGCAAGGCCAACTTCCGAGATCAACCCTACGGGGTTACGTGTGGATCGAAAGGATAATGATACTATATCCCGCAACCTTAATGGTTTTAGTTGTGGCCTTTGAGGCACAAGTTACACACCCCTGACTCTTACTTATCCAGGGTTCCGAGAGAAAACCAGGAGCCTGGGGCAGTTGATGCAAGGGGAGCCCGTATTTCAAACAAAAATGTCTTTCTTCTCAATTCATAAACAGAACTCACTTCTTTATGCATCCGAAATAACATGTAGGGTTAAATTTGAACTAGATAAATATATTTTCTTCATTTCCTTTGAAAGAAAAAAAATATGGGCTCCAATAAATAGGAGGCCCCGGAATTGTCCCAGCTGCCCCCCAAGTTGCCCTCAGCAAATTGCCCCAACTGCCCCCTTCTGGACGCCCGTGACCTTACCCATATAGTACATACCGCGTGGTACTGACTGCGTTTGCTCAGCAGGAAAATTGTGTCAACTTCGTCGGCCGGAGGTTTCCAGGATTAATTACTCGACGGTGTCGGAATATCCACATGAGGCAGGGGGATCTTAGAGTGATCCTGGCTGGGGCAGTGCCCCCCCCTCAACAGGAGGAAATACCAGGAGGAGAGAGAACCCGCAGACAGATGCGATGATCAGCGCCGGATACCACGTTCCAACGGGAGATTAACAATCACCTCCCGGGAAACACAGTACTTTCGAGACGATCTGCAATCCTAAGCTGTAATTATATTTTTTGTAGTGACCAATGACATTAGGTCATTGTTACACCTCCTGCCTGATAAAAGAGTATCTTTAATTAATTCGCAAACGTCCTTCTCAACGGGGCTCGTTGCCTCAGCAATGTTCTTACCACTATCAAAAAGAATCATTTTATAAGGCAGGAAGTGTACAATGACCTAATGTCATCGACCACTTCGAAAAAATCGAAGTGTACGGTCCAGTAAGCTCAACCTAGCCGCAGTGTAAGTAAACGCAGTGGGTAAGGGCGTCACGGCCGAGTGGCAGCGCGTTGACGTAAGCCGATAGCGCAGCGCGCGTTCGCCGCTGGGGCCCACGCGCGCTGTGCTCGTTTTGCCCGCGCCGCCGCCACCGCCGTAACCGTGCGCTTGCGACAGGCGGAGCCCACGCGCCGATTCGTCCCAGCTGCTCCCCGTATCTCCGGCCGCCCCGCCCCGGCCCCCCGCCCCCGCCCATTCGCCCAGCGATCGCCCCTCGCGACGGCTCGGATGGATCGGAGACAACATCCGGCGCCGCTGCTGCGTCTCCGATCGGTAGGGCCCGGAGTTCGACTTCCGACGGTGGAGGATTTTCGACACTAGTTACGACGTCACAAGAGTTACTCTAAGAAGGGACCACTTTGACAGGCCAGGAAACAAATGAATGTCATGCAAGGCGATGGCATTGCAAGATATGGTGAAGCCGTTTCGAAATCAGTTAAATGTGAACGAATGCAGTGTCAAAATGAGGGCATGGACCTTACTTGCAGTTGTATTGCCAGCAGGGGTCAAGCAGAAGCTGTCAAAGCAGTCTCTTCTTATAGTCTCTCTCTACACTCATATCTCTCTATATTATGTCGTATTCAGCCGCTGTCTAGATCAGAAAGCTAGCGGCTCGCTTCGCTGATTGGTAGTTTTACTTGCTTTCTCCGACCAATAGCAAGCAAATGCCGGAGCAGTGCTAACAAACAGGCTATGGACCACGCACAATCTTTCTTTCGTCTTCCGTGTCCAGTTCTCATTCTTTACTTACGCACACTTACACTTGAATTAACTACACCCCCTCACAGATCCGGAGATCAGTCTGGAGCTTAGAGCTTGTCCCGGCTGGGGCAGTGTCCCACTGGTGAGAATACGTGGTTGGGGAAAACCCCAGCTAGCCAACAGTAGGTCGGCGCCGGAACTCGCTATCCAGCGGGGGAACACCACTGCCACCTGCAGAGCAAAAATACGCACTACACGTACGGGACATGATCATAGTAGTTGACGCGCCCGGAATCACTAACAATCAAGCAATTAATCGACGTGAGCTCTTACGCTCCAGTGGGGGAGTCGCATCATCCCTGGAACCTGACTATAACATGCACTATACGTACGGAACAAATATCGTCAGTAATTGAAAGGAAAAGCAGTACATTGACACACACTTCGCAAGTTGATTTCCACATCGTCTCCCCGAAATGAAGAATTGAATATGTAGATTTTTCCTAAGAATTTTGAACTTTATGTAAAAATATTCATATCGAGATTTATTTAAAAATATTGCTATCGAATTTCAAGATTCAATGAATATTTTGTTATTGAGGCAGATCAAATAATTTTAACGAAACGAAGTGAATTGCTGCAGCTTATCAATTATTAATTAGGTATCCCACCCCTTGTTTGTGTGTGCTACACGTTTTCGAATTTCTAGAGCCTCTGTAATTTTTGAACATTTTTATACCTCGATTATGAACATTCCGTTTCGTTTCCATATCTTCAGAGTATCGTGCTAGATTTTCAAAATGTCAAATGGCTTGAATTGTCAGTAAAAATTGTTTGAAAATTAAAATTTTCATGATTTCAGTTGTTTTTCTCTCCTTAGTCAAATAAAAGTCATAATTGTGTCAGACTGAGTATATTCATAAAAGCAATAATTCACCAGAGCAACAATTCAATTATTGAAGAGAGATTTTACTATTATTGACATGTTAACTTTTCATGACTTTAGTTTAATATTTAAAATGTCTATGCATCTCCTCCCTATAATTGAACTTATCGAATATTATAAAATCATGCTTTTCTTTGCTCATTTTTCAGCATATTTTAAAACGTTTTTGAAATATTTGTATTTTTATATCTAACTTTGGAATTATCCTCAAAGGCTAAACCATTTAGTTCTGTCTTATACGTCATAGTACGCAGTGATGCATGATTATTTTGAACGACACTTTTATATACGGTTGCTTTGAGATCATTATTGACACTGCAATTAAAACGACACGAAATTTAGTAGACCACAGTGACTAACACTCTAAATTCGGGTCAGAATTACTCTATTTTCTATTGATATAAATAGTATGAAAGAAGTAAACGTTCTCCGTTCTTTGACTTTCCTTTTTTGGCCTTTCATGTCTCGCCAGTTCGTCGGTCACCTCTAAAATATTCACCAAGGAGAGTAACGACAGTAGGAGCAAGACCTTATCATGAATATCTCCGCGAGGAACATCCATCTCGCGTTTACGGCAGGTCGCACTCCTTGAACCGCCTCGCGCTGAGCAGCCGGCAAAGAGAAAGCAAATAGGGCACAGCATAACTAGTGCTCACCTCGCTCGCCTCGGAACGTGAGAGGCCTAGGAGCGAGGACCGCACGCCAGGTGCGGCTGGCGGGGAGGTTTTGGCCGGTGGGCAGACAGGCCGGGGGGGGGAGCGGGGAGATTATTTTTCCCTCGCATGGCAACTAGTGGCGTATACTGTAGGACGCCGGCGGTAGCCCGAGAAAATTACGAGAACAAAAAAAAAACAAGATAAATTATATTAAAAACAATTATAGGCCAAATTCTGTGGTGGGAGCAGAGATTTTGTGGTACTCCATGATAAACTATCTGGGGTCAATGATGTATCTTCCATAATAGTATTAAATGTAATTTTAATATGATTACATATAGCCAGACACGTGCTTCGGGAGCACTCATCCCATCTTCAGTGGTTCTACAATTTACAATTAAGTACATAAACAAATTACACAGGTATTAACGTCAACAAAATCATATATAAACAGTGAACAATAAAATAATTATTTAAAATTAGTACTTACCCAAGTAACACAGATTAAACGCATAATTTCATGGAAAGTCGTCAAAATGGCGTCATACTATGACTACCGATCAGAGCAGCCGGCCGCTAGAATTCTCCTCCAGACAGAGAGTGAATCCAATTTAATTGAAAAGCTAGTGTCAAAAATCCTGCCACCGTCAGGATTCGAACCTAAGACCTCCCAGTCAGAGGCACTGCAATGACATCAGTTGATGCTATGAGCCACTGCTCCCGGTGGGACGAGACGGGACGGGACGAGACGAGAGGGCGGGGCGGGGCGGGGCGGGGCGAGGCGAGGCGAGGCGAGGCGAGGCGGGGGGGGCGAGGCGGGGCGAGGCGGGGCGAGGCGGGGCGAGGTGGGGCGGGGGGGGGCGAGGCGGGGCGAGGTGGGGCGAGGTGGGGCGAGGTGGGGCGAGGTGGGGCGAGGTGGGGCGAGGTGGGGCGAGGGGGGCGAGGGGGGCGAGGCGGGGCGAGGCGGGGCGAGGTGGGGCGAGGTGGGGCGAGGTGGGGCGAGGTGGGGCGAGGTGGGACGAGGTGGGACGAGGTGGGACGAGGCGGGGCGAGGCGGGGCCCGTGGGCGCGGGGGGGTGGGGAGTGCGCATGGGGCGCATCGTGCAGAGCGCCGGCGGGGGCTGCGCGCCTGGGTAGGATCAGCGGCCCTCCGGGGCAGCGAAATCGCTGGCGCCTGCGCCTCCACGGATGACGCCGGATGCCACCGCCGCCCATCCATGTGTGGCTTGCGACGGTTCCCCCGTTTCCCGTGCTCTTCGTTCCAACGTCATCGCTCCCGTCTACGTAATAGGATACAAACTCAGGAGCCTCAATAGCGCCATCTAATAAAGGAAGGACACCTAATCCTACAAAATAAAAATATAATCTACCAAAATCGGGGATGGGGGAACGATCGTTTCGTAAAGGCTAATGCATCTGTCTTTCACTGCTAGTGCTTGGCTGCATCTCCGGCCAATCCATGTGGTTTTTGGCAGACAACGCCAACTCTCAGCATGATCCCCTCTATCTTTTTCCAACATTCCCCATCACAATTCACCTGAAAATCGTTATTACTCTCATCCTCTTACTTGATTATCACTTATGGGTTTCAATGACCTCATCAGATAAAGGGTCTCTAACCCCGAATAAATTAAAATCTCCAGGGTGCATGATGGAGGAAAAGTGTAGCGAACGACTACTCTCATCGACGATTTCTCCGACAAATACTAGGGAAATGCTAGAGCAGCTCTTTCAAATGGGTCACGGACTGCGCGCCATCTCTCCTTCCTCTTTCTTGTCCTATCCTCTCCCGTTACACACAGACATACGCAGCTACATGCTCTACACTTCCAGACCTGTCGGGAACTTAGAGCGTGTCCCAGGCGGTGCCCTGAAGGCGAAGATTCCTGGAAGCGCGAATTCCCAGGCAGCCGACGTGTAGTCAGCGCCTGATTTCACGCCTTTCCAGCGGGATAGGAACACCGCCACATCCTGATATAACATGCATCACACTTACGGGTCTAGTTACCATACCAGTGGACATGATTGGAAACACTAAACAATCTATCAACCAACCAGCGATGAGTGGAGATTACGGCTTGCCCGAGCCAATAGCGTAGCAGCTCGCACTCGATTATTGTAAATGAACCGCATAGAAAAAGCTTTGAGAACGGATTTTCCGAAGTGTAAGGGATGAGTCCCCTCCCCTCCAACACGTTTGTCCCTGCCCAACGACCGTTAAGGACCGCCGGCGTTGTTGGCCAAATTGCTCAACAACGCTTTGTTAAGTCATGGTTAAGTTAAGCAACTCTATGCAGCACCTTTTCCTAGACGGGTGACCGTCTGGGAACCCCGGTTACTAACGATATGGAGTCCCTAGCCGAAAGGGAAAAAGGCACTAACTGCGACGTGAGGAGACAAAAACACTAACTTCAAGGAGGAATACTCCATGTACAGTTAATTCTCAAGGAAGACCGTGACGTGTTGCAAAACACGTTTTTAATAACAAACCAAAAGAAAAAAAGATTTGGCAAGTTGGAGCCATTGCAGTTAGTCGACGATCAACTGATGCCAAACTATATCATGTCCAATTTTTTAGGCAAAATTTAATCTTACTCAATTGAAATCAACTTCTGGGAGAAAGCTATTCTGTCAGGAAATTGGTCTTCAACTATTTATATAGTTAGAACTCGAAAATCGAGTACAGATCTCTTGGATTCCAAAACTAGAACTTCGGGATCACAATTAGAAGTAACATATGCGTCATGTGCTCTCTCTTTCCAGACTAGAAGTAAAAATATGTCTGTTGCTAAACGAGTTTCAGTCGCTTTAATGATGTTGGACATGCATGTTAAGAGATTGCATGCATGGCAAGTCATGGTTCGTACTTCTTCCTTACATTTTCTTTTGAAGGTATTTTTGATAGTAGTAATCATAAACAGGCTTCTGAATTCAGAACGGCTTAACTAATTCCTTTTTATCATGCACGGGCAGATATAACTTTTATTAGGGGTTTTCTTTGCTTGTAGAATGTGTATGAAATTTGAAACAAATGCAATTTAAATTATTGTTTCGCCAAAGTTACATTACGAAGCATTACGAACTGTGAAGTTCACAATTTATTATTACTATGACTATTATATTATTATTATTATTATTATTATTATTATTATTATTATTAGTTGTTACTATTATGATATTTATCTTTACAAAACAATGCAATAAAAGTCGAAGCTTTAAAGAATATCCATTGAGTTGAGGACTTGTCATAATGAAAAGGCATATATTAATGTACTGAGTTGCATGTGTTACACTTATGAACTTGTTTTTAAATCAAAAATGGCTTATGTTTTCATGTGTTTGTTTCAGGTATGTGCCAAACTTGGATCATACTACAATTTGGGGTGCGTATTGGTGAGGTTTCTTTACGTACGGGTTTTAGATGATAAACTTATTTAATTCACTGTGTTGTCGATTTTGAATATTTGTATATCAAGCGATATTTTATTCCAATCATCACCAGTTTCTGATTTTATATTATATGACTATATGAAATATTTATCTTACATGTTAGGAATTCATACATTCATTTACATGTCTTTTACGACACAATGCAAGTAAACCTCAGTAATGAACTAGAATTTATGTTGGGCATAGTTAACCCTCGACACTGATTTAACGTCAGATACATTTCGGATGTCACTGTTCATTTGAAGGAAACCTCAGTGAAACATCTGCTTGCCACACCTCCCAGATAAAACACTGTGTTTAAAGCAGATGATCGTAAACATGCAGCATTACACTTTCGGCCTCGCAACAACTTTACTTACAAGATGAAGATCGCAGCCTCTCCTACACGGATCTTAAATTTAGTGGTCATTTCCTACGTAAACCTGTCAACTATCAGTAAACAAATGTTGCTGTGATGGAATTTTCGTGGTTAGTTTGACCTACAAGGCACAACTGAGGTTGGGCGAACAAATGCTTCTATAGTTAGTACATGCAAGGTTTATATACATTTCCACGAGCATTACAGGCTGCGTAAGATACGATTGTAGAAGATAATAGAAATGACGGGGTGTGTGAACGTTAAGCAACTGCAAAACACAACGGTGCACTTAACCACATTCTTGCAGTTCACGAGTGGAATGGTTAGCCGTATAATGCAATTCGTATATCGACTTTAAATTTAATGGGAGCCAATGAACATTGCAATCAATTGCGTTTCCTTGACGTTTTTCTTAGAAGCACGCAAAGGAATAGTAAGCGCATGTGAACAGGTGAAAGACCATTTTAAAAAATGCCACTACTGAACAAAACTGGGGGAAATTGGATCATAACGTCAGTAATTTACAAATGTTTCAAACATATTTGATTCAGCCTCATATGTTTTTATAAAAACTACTACTAACTTAGTGATTCCTAATAATCCAATATACTGTAGTTCTGAAGTATTATGTTATTTGTTCATTTTTTATGTACGTTTATTTGCTCGAACTTGTAAACTACATTCTACATCTTCACATTCTAATACGATTTTCATTTAATATATTCGAAATTTATATGACTCATTCAAAATATAACCATCCATTTCTCGATATGTTGTTCGAGCTTTCCGCCATCGTAATAGAACCAACAGGGAGAGTAACCTTGGGTCCCAGGAGCGCGTATGCAGCTCCGTTGTTAAATCGGGGCGGGGCGGAGCGAGGCGGGGCCGGGTGGGGGCGGGGCGAGAGAGAGGCAGGGCTCAGGCGGCAGCTGGCGGTGACGAAGCCCCGCGAGGCGGTGCGTCGCCAGAGATTTACTTCGCTCGAGATTTACTCAGCGCGGACACGGCCGGCCGACCCGACCCGGCCCGGCGCCCCGCTCGCCTCTCAGTCCGTCCGCAGCGAACCCTCCTCCCGCTCTCAGCCTCACGTCTCGCTCCGACAAGCAAGCCCCGACAAGCAAGCCCCGACAAGCAAGCTCCGACAAGCAAGCTCCGACAAGCAAGCTCCGACAAGCAAGCTCCGACAAGCAAGCTCCGACAAGCAAGCTCCGACAAGCAAGCTCCGACAAGCAAGCTCCGACAAGCAAGCTCCGACAAGCAAGCTCCGACAAGCAAGCTCCGACAAGCAAGCTCCGACAAGCAAGCTCCGACAAGCAAGCTCCGACAAGCAAGCTCCGACAAGCAAGCTCCAACAAGCAAGCTCCGACCCGCTCATTTCCACCCCGCCCCGCCCTCGCCATTCCGTCCTGCCAAATGTGCCCCTCCCTCCTCTTACCGCTCGCCCCCCGCAGTGTCGTACGTGGTGAAGTGCCCTTCTCTATTCTTCTTGTGCCTCACATCTCCTCTGACCACTACCATTCCTCATCGCAAAATATACTGCTCCCGAACCCACCATCGAAACTCCTACCACGTCCCTTTTCCCTCTGCAAGTACTTAACATTCGCTCGCACATTCCCCTTTACTTGTCCGTCCCTATTCTGTCCCAGTCTACCCTTTCCACGCAGGGCCACCTTGGAGCCCCAATCGTCTCTAGCCAATTGTCTACATTCATGGCCCACCAGCACTCATTTCACGTTGTTCTCACCTCTCGCTCTTCCTCTCTTCTTCCATTCCCTCCATATCACTCTTTTGTTCAGCCCTCTCGACCCTGTTCTTTTCCGCTGCTTCGTCGTCATGCACAGCCTCCCTGCTTCCCTCCCCTCCTCTCTCTCTCTCTCTCGCTCCTCCCTGACAGTCGTGGCAACCGCCGACGCAGCCCCAAATGCGCCGTGGCCAGCTCAAACGATTAGTCACGGACAGAAAATAATGTTGGAGTACCCTCTGCCCTTCGGCACGTCTACATTGAATTTAATGAAGGACAAGATTCGCAGCAAAATCAAACCGAAACGGAATCTGAATTCAGTGATGTTTCGGCTTCGAGCGGAACAACACAAATTTTTACTTTTTGCTTGTTTGCTAGATTGATTGGATATTTGCAATACATAGTGTGTATTCTTTGTTAGGAAAACTGGAACTTAAGCCATGAACATCGAAGAAAAACAGACATGCACAAACCAGGAATATCGAGCAGAAGCTATTCATTTTTATCACGCTTTCAATTAAACCGACAAGAGAGCAACATTCTAGCAAAGAGTAATTCATCTAAATGATATTTCTTTTAACAAGTTTTGAAAAACTTTCCTGGAATTCTAGCAACAAATTCTTTTCATGCGTGAAGTAATCGATCAGTCAAAATCATAAGATAATGAGAAAAAAGTCACATCGCAAGTTACCCACGTTGGTTAACTAATGCAAGTCATTACACGTTCATCACCGACCACGCCCCCAAAGTGACTTGGCTGAATGGGTGTCAAAATAATCGCTGTCGTGACTGAACCGCAGGTAGCGCTGACTCGGGATCTCAATGGGGATGAGTGTCGCTGAGAAATAAGGGTTCTCAGTGACGTAGATTCACAAAAAGCCGGCCTCCTAGGGCAATATGTCGTAGAGATACGAGAAACGTGTTTTGCATGTTTTATTTTTTTCTCATCGTCTGTGAATCAGGCTGAAAAAAATTGCAGAGATGGACAAACATAGTTTAATTTGAAGGTCTTCTTGTCAATGAATTTTGACGCCAAATTCATATAGAAAAAATTAATTATTTTTGGAATTCATTTTCAACGTGATAACGTTGATTTTGCTCCATTTTCCCCCTAAAATGAGTCTTATAACATTCTATAACATATATGTTTTAAACAATGAGAAGAAAATGCGGTATAATATTACTTAACCGTTGCTAAGGGCGAGAAAATACTTGCTGTTTTACCTCCACTAGATTACCAACGCTTTCGCTTTAGTGCAAAGTAACTACAGTTACGAACAAATAGAACAAAACTTCATCACATACTTTTACATCACTTTTTAAATTATTTTTTTCTAAAAACTCCCCCCAAATGGCGTCAAAAGTCGTTGACAAAAATACCTTCAAATTGAACTATGTTTCTCCGTCTGTGAGATTTTTTAGCCTGATACACGCAATAAATGCTGAGAAAAAATAAAACATGCAAAACACATTTCTCGATGTATCTCTACAGCATTGCCCTAGGAGGCTGACATTTTGTGAATCTACGTCATTTTGTATTCTCTTTCACACGAGCATCGCGATTATCGATTTGGTTTGGGGGCACTTTTCGCCACCTTATTCGGCTATCCCTTTCCCTTGCGCTTCGCTGTCTTTGCCTCACAAAACCACTGCCAAACGATGCCACTGGGCCGATGCCAGGCTGCAAAGCAAGGGGCAAGTTTGAAACCAAGACAGTTTTTCGATTACCAGAAGAGTCGGAATGCATTTTAAAAATACTCTTTGAAAAGTTTTCTTCCGAGTTTCCTTGGATTTCAACATTTCAGAGTGCGGATGTAATTAATGAAGCACAGACCATAGGTTAAGAGGTTCTATAGTTCTATAGTTCTTTGCACCCATTTACGAAATGTGTCACAGGTATAATTTAATATTTTTCAGCAGGGAATATAATTGATTATTTTGGAGTGCGTCAACTACTAAGGTCATTAGTCCTGCAAGTGTAGTGCATTTTTATCGCGAAAATGACCGATCTTATCGCGGGATATGACCCACTAGGACCGGTAGCGGTAGCTCAGAGCATCAACTGATGTCACTGCAGCGCCTCTGACCGGAAGGTCCTAGGTGCGAGTCCTGACGGCGGCAGGATTTTCGACACTAACTTTTCAGCTACGTCGAATTCAGTCGCTGTCTGGAGGAGAATTCTAGCGGCCGGCTGCTCTGATTGGTAGTTTTCCGTGTTTTCTCCGATTAACACCAGGCGAATGCCGGAGCAGTACCCTATCAAACGGGCCACGGACCGCGCGCGATCTGTCCTTCCTCTTCCTTGTCCTATCCTCTCCCCTTACACACACTCTTACACTAACATGCACCACACTATCACATATTCCGGGAGACCGGCCAGGAGTTTGGAGCTTGTCCCGGACTCTCCCACCAGCGGGGCACCGCCCCAATCGGGACAAGCTCTAAGCTCCCGACCGGTCTCCCGGAATATGTGGTAGTGTAGTGCATGTTAGTGTAAGTGTGTGTGTAAGGGGAGAGGATAGGACAAGGAAGAGGAAGGAAAGATCGCGCGCGGCCCGTAGCCCGTTTTCGTAAAGTACTGCTCCGGCATTCACCTGTGTTGATCGGAGAAACCACGGAAAACTACCGTGAGATCAGCCGGCCGCTAGAATTCTCCTCCAGACAGCGACTGAATTCGACGTAGCTGAAAAGCTAGTGTCAAAAATCCTGCTGACGTGGGGAGTGGGAACCTAGGACCTCCCGGTCAGAGGCGCTGCAGTGACATCAGTTGATGCACCGAGCTACCGCTCCCGGTACGGGGTGTGGAGGGGAGGGGAGATGGGGAGGTGGAGTGGCGGGGCGGGGTGAGAAGGTGGGGAGGTGAGGGCCGGCGCGTCGTCGGCGCGCGGGGCTGTGTGAAAGTGAGCGCGGTTTAAAGCAAGACAAATTTGTTTGCGCGCGGGGGATTTATGCGGCTCGGCCCACTAACGACCGGAGTAAAACCTCACGCGGTGGCGCGTGTTTGCGCACGCGGTGACACGACTCACGCGTGTTTAGAGAGCGCGTGCCGCTGGATGAGAGTGAGTGACGGAGGAGGGGGAGGGGGAGGGGCTGTGGTGTTGTCAAAGATTCGGTCTGGTTCCTGGTCATTCGTTCATGACAAGACATAAATTATGGAAGGAACTACTTTTTCTTTTTTGTATGTTCCGATCATGTTGGTCAGATTTCTCAATTACACTCATTATTTTCATTCTTTTATTCTTCCTTCACCCCCTCCGGCTCTTCCAACATCTTCCTCATAATATTATGCTGTCTCTTGGAAAGTCATCAACTGACGTTGATGACTTTAAAGTTTAAAACTTGTAAATATTATTGAAGACATTTATTCAATGGACAATAATTATAAAACAAGGGCATGATTTATTTTCTAATACATTTATTACATATTTTCTCATACATTTATTACACATAAATATTAATTAAACGAAAAATTTTTAACCGATAATGATCTGCCTGAAAATAAAACTGCATATATTCAGTGCCACTCAGATTCACCAACACCACCCAGACACGAACAGACTGCCAACAATACCTCATGTTATGAGAGAGGGATATAGGTAAGTAATCTAACTATAAAAAATTTCGGAAGAGAATCCAAGGAATACGAAAGATACTCAGTTGTCATAGATGAAGCCCAGGTCACACGTAGAACACAAGATTTAGCATAAGAAGAATGGGTCAAAGGAGATAGAAAAATAAGAAATAAAGAAGGTACAGGAGAAAATGGAAGAAAAAAAAAAAAAAAGAACAATGAAAAATGAAGCAAAAATAGAATCAATGAGGAAAAGAAGCTGAAAAATAAATTAGACAAGGAAGTAAAAGATTTAAAGTGAAAAGGATAAACAAAAGGAACAGAGAAAAATAAAGAAGAAAAGAGGAAGAAAAAAATTAAACAGGGAAAACAGGAAATGAAGGGAGATCAAGAGGGGAAGAAAAGAGGAGCAGGGGCGTGTGAAGCTGTCCTTGGGGCCCTTTGCTTTCCCTCTCGCGCGCCGCCGCGCCGTGGCCGAGTGACCGCCTCCGCTATTTCGGGGACCGCTGCCGCCGCTGCGCCCAACGAGCTGGGCGGGCGGGCGGCGGCGGCGGAGGCGTCGGTCCGTCGCGGAGGGCGCCGACGCGTCGCGGCGTTATGACGGCCCATTGGCGCTGGCGGCCGCCCAGACGCCCCGCCCCACCGCCCCGCCGACTGACCACCGCGCGCCCTGCCGCTCCGCTCTGCTTGCAGGGCGATCTTTCGGTTAGAGTGAACTAAAGTCAATGGCTCTCATTCATATAGTCGGTTGGTTGGATGCATAGTGATTGCAGGCGCGTCAACAGATTAGGTCAGTAGTCCCGTGAGTGTAGTGCATGTTTTCCCTCGGGAGACGGCGGTGATCTTCCCCCTCTGGATGACGAGATCCGGCGCCGACCTACCGTCGGCTAGCGGGGTTTCCCCCTAACAAGGACTCTCACACCAGCGGGGCACCGCCCCAGCCGGGACAAGCTCTAAGCTCCCGACCTGTCTCCCGGCATGTGTGGTAGTGTAGTGTATGTTAGTGTAAGAGTGTGTGTATGTAAGGGGAGAGGATAGGACAAGGAAGATGAAGGACAGATCGCGCGCGGTCCGTGGCCCGTTTGGTAGGGTAATGCTCCGGCATTCGCCTGGTGTTAATCGGAGAAACTACGGAAAACTACCGATCAGAGGAACCGGCTGCTAGAATTCTCCTCCAGACAGCGACTGAATTCAGCCTTATTGAAAAGCTAGTGTGGAAAATCCTGCCGCCGTCAGGACCGAACCTAAGACTTCTCGATCAGAGGCGCTGCAGTGACATCAGTTGATGCACTGAGCTACCCGGTTCCGATTCACAAACATAACAAATAAATATTAGATGATTATAATTAAGGCTCAAAGTTAATGAATCAAATGGAGAAGTATGCATGCGATTGTGCTCTAACACTTGTAAAATATACACCACAACTAATGATCTATTTTCTAACAATTAACAGATTTATGTATTCATGAACAATTACAAAAATTTTAATTTTAATAATTAAATTTGCATATTTGTCTCCACTTAGTATTCCGCCGATAATTTTTTAAGTAAAATATAATGATTTCGTCTGCATCATCGTCGATGTAGCAATTCCAATGCCGCAAATGCATCATAGATAAATTATGATATCATTTATAATCCAACCAATCGCTTCCGGATACAAGTACAATGATATCTAAAAGAATTTCCAACAAATACTGCTGCAACGAAGGAAAGACATTCCCACGATTTCTAATGAGTAGCATTCGCGTTCAAATTTATGAAGTACACTTTTCGGTTTGAGGACCACTAATATTCTGCATAAAATTACCGAATTTCTGTTCGTTTGATTGTGTTTTGTGGACTTTTGATAGTTAGCATTTAATAAAGCTCACAATTAAAAATATACTTTTTCAAAAACTTCCGGAATTCAATTATTTCAAGAAAGTCCCAATAAACAGCATTGACCAGTTTAGAATCGTTAACAGAATAACAATCTCGACTGCCATTTGGGCGGATTTCGGTACACATTTTACTAGACGTTTATGCATATTCTCGGAAATGCATCACTTCATCACGTAAATTATGATTCTTCTTTCAGAACGATGCAGTCATACCTTAAGATGATTGAATACATGACGAGGTGGACAGTTGGGATTTAGAAGATAAACTTGCAACTTATTGGTTTTAAGTTTTCTTAAAAATTTTTTTTATAAAACGCTCTAAATAATTGCTATTGTATAAAAATAATAGATCAGATTGATAAATTGATTTGTGCGATGTTCATCAATATCAGAATAATCATTTATTTCGGAGGGAAGTTTGTTTGATAAGATAAAGGTACTTTCATTCTCAAATAACTAAAAGAAGTATGAGATGTACCCAGTGTTCGAAGGAAATGTTCAGTATGCAACTTTGTTTCTGTGTATAAGGATCTATCGCTGTCTAATAATTAAGTTGTGTAAAGATGAACTAAATATTATTCAATTTATTCATTCATGCATTGACTAAAGTACGAACACTTTCAGCCCAACGATATCACTAAATTACACTCTTTAGTACGAAACTCTTCATTATCTCCAATGCAGTGCAGTAAGGTCTACTTGCTTAGGTCAGGTCACAAGTACTATACCTTTCTTGAATTACACAATTGCTTTGAATACACAATTACGGGTGTTAACTATGGATACAATGTTACATTTCATTTTAATAATCAGCATGTTAATTGAGAACATATTTCCAGTTATTTAATGATCAATAAGTAAAATGTAATTTTCCCCTTTAGATAAGCATTCATGAGAAAATTCTTGTAATTTATCTCTCTTCAACGGTTTTAAAATACAATTGAACATCACGACTTTTATAAAAGTATTGAACGTGAAGATTATCCTGTTTTATCCTCCCCCATTATTTTGTAAAGTAACAGCTCATAGAAAGCACTTCAGAGTGCTGATCAACATTTTACTTTACGCATTATCATCGTGGAAAAAATAGATGAAAGAATGTGAGGCATTTACAATTCAATGTGCGTTAGTTTAGTTTTATTTATTATTAGTTTATTTTATTAGTTTTATTATTAGTTTATTTTATTAGTTTTATTATTAGTTTAATTTAGTTGGTTTAGAAAATTTGATTGATTGTATGATTAATTAAAGCAATATATGAATCTCAACAAAGAACTTCCCTGAGGAGACGTTTAGTTTCATAAAATTCACATCAGGAAACTAACAAGCAATCGTTACTAGAATTTCACTCAGATGAACCAACAGGAAACGGGAAACTGCTCTGCATTTGTATCGGTTTAGCCTATGACTTCATCTTCGTATAGATAAAACTGGACCATTCCAACCAGTTGCAAAAATAAATGAAATGAACAGCTCGGGCCGACTCATCGTATCGCAACGCTAACGAAGCACACCCAGTTCGAACGCTGCAGATATTTAGCGTCACTGATCGCGCGTTTGCTCCTTGGGGCGACGGAGTGCGCTGGGGGCAGCCTTGGTTCGCTTCCCACTCGTTCGCCTATGACGACATGAAAGCGCGATCGGCGGCCAGCAGCGGGCCCTAATTTAGTGCAACGCAAATGGCTCTCGACCCACGCTCCAAGCTGCAGGCGGGGCTTGCACCTGCGGACAGACACACCTGTTCATGAACTGCTTCAAGGGACTCTCGCCACTTCGCTCCGAAGTGGTTGCAGTGCTCGAATTGTCACGTTCGAACATCAGTGACCCACCGCTGTTTCGTGGTACTCGTGGGTACCACTTCGTAGAGGTGCCGCAGGATCATTCAATTACAGAACATCGGCTGCAATAATATTTATTAATTATGAAAAATAGTTCCTCGTGACACTGTCATTGTTTTGATAATAAATTTACCAAGGAAACGTAAACGAATTGCGGGAAACGAAGAGCCATTGCGGTAAAATTTCATTAACAGTAAAATGAAATGAAATTGACTTTCAAATCGATTTTTTATTAACATAATACTCATACGTGTCACTATAGTGATCGAAACAAAATGCACCGAAAATATTGTTTCCATCTCACATATGGATCTCTACGTTAAGGCTGTTTGGGAGAATATAGGAAGTCACATTGATACAAATTCTCCAATATCATAGCAGTCGGAGTTGCAACAGCCAAGAATGTAGTTCATTGATAATTTACGTTTGGAGCACGTTTTTGGGGTTCAACAATTGAAAACGTATAAAAATTTGCCAAAAATACACATCTTTGCCCTTGCGTCTGTCTTTTCAAATTCTTTTATGTTCACGATTATGAAGAAAAAACATTGGCAAGTTTTTGCTAGGTAGTTCTGAGGAATAGAAAAAAAATCTTTTGGTTTCGTGTAATGTAAATCAATTAAAGGAATGGCTCTGTGGAAAAATAGTTGCGTTTTTACACTTAATTGCATTTTATAGAATTTAAAGTACGAAATAGCCTTAAACTATCTCATAACTGCCCTGAATCGAAAGATGTTCACTATTGGCCTTAGAATGTGACGCTTCATTATTAAGGCCGAGCTAGTTTAACTTTATGTGAGTTTCTATAACAAAAAAAGTACTTAGTGCAATTAGTTTTGTAATTTAAGCTTCATTGCATGAGTACAGTTTTCAAAACGAGCGACGTTTGGAGCGAGTTTTCAGATTTGTACGAATGCAATAAAGCAACATTATAAACCAGTTGCATACGCTATTTTTTATAACGGTATTTACAATTTTTAAGAGAATCAAACTAATTATTGCGAAAAAAGTTCCTTGTGACATCTGGGCTGTTTGACATCTGTACGAGAAAACGGTGATCGACAGTAGTGGAGAATTGCCGGTTCTGCATCACAACATCCGGTGTAAACAGGAAGTTGTGGTTTGTTGACACCGGATGTTGACATCCGGTGTCGGGCCCCGCGGTGTGACGTCACAAGGTCGCGTCCTTGTGTCGTCACAGCGCCAGGTCGCCGGAAGGCCGCGTCCTTCTGACGTCACACACACACCCAGCCGGACCGTGTCCTGCCTGTCTACCAACCCCTGAAAAAAAAGCCCTGCCTGTCTACCAACCCGAAAAAAAAGGGCGCTTGTGACGTCTTAGCGCCAGGTCGCCGGAAGGCCGCGTCCTTCTGACGTCACACACACACACACACACAGCCGGACCGTGTCCTGCCTGTCTACCAACCCATGAAAAAAAAAAGGGTGGAGGCCCTGCCGGCGGTGACGCGGGTGAAATGAGAAGACGAGAGAGAGTGTCATTTGAATGTAAACAACAAGACATTTATTTTCAATTGAAGAACAAAAAAAAAAAAAAAAAAAAGAATACTTTACAAAAAGAAATCTTCATTTTTTTCTTCATATTTTGACAATGGAATGTGACAAAACATTTACATTTGTGGTCGAACATATAAAATGTAGATACACATACACAGTGAAACAAATCAATTTTTACTCATGAATGTTCGTCTTGGCGATGAACTCTCTCTCTTTCTTCCATTCCCTCTTCCTCTTCTTCGTCTCATCATGTGAGGTTGTGGGATTCGCTTCCGCTTCGTCTTCGTGAGGTGTGACGTTTGGAGACGGAGAGCTTGAACGTCTTTCCAGATGAAGGACATGCGTTTCCGCAGTTGCTTTTTCTGACACGGCTTGAATTTTGTGTCGATTTTTGAATCTTGCAGGCGGCCAATGAGTTGATCCAAGACCTCAAGAACTTCACGATGCATGAAAACGGTTAGGTCGTATATCGTCTTTTCTTTTTCATCGTCGAAATGATAGGTTTGCTCTTCGCGAAGTCGCTTTGCGGTGTAGGCGACGTTCCACACGGAGTCGGAGATGTTCCACAGCTTAGGAATTTTCCATGCATCGTTGTTCTCCTGGCAGGCGATAGTGGAGAGATCGTCTGCAGCCTTCGCGATGTTGATCCACAACTTGGCCACCTCGCCCTTCCACCCGCTGCTGTCGTCGAGGGCGTCTTCGTAGGCGAGCCTCGCGGCAGTGATGTTCGCTTCACGTCTTGTCATGTTGACGGACACGGACTGAATGAAGAGTGAGAGAGACGTGCTTTTTTTTTTTTTACACCAACGAACAGTCTTCCGGTTCATAGACGGGAGGAGTATTTTCGTTCGGGGAGGGAGAGTCTGTATCACTTGCCGGATGCGGTCCACGCGTTGCTGCAGTGCCGTCTTGTGCAGCGGATCTTTAGAAAGCCGACTGACAATTTCAATGATCGCTAGCACTTCCGCATGCATGGAAACGACAGTGTCGTAAATAGTCTTTTCGTTCACAAGGTAGTCTTTTGCGGTCTGTTCGTCGTGAAGATGACGCGCGCTCACGGCAATGTCAATCGCCTTGTCGTAAATACCTTTCCACATCTTCACGCTTTTTCACCCTCTTCTCTTTCCTCGGAGGCGGCGGTGGCGAGGTCCACGGCGACGTCCTCGAGGTTTTTCCACATCGTGACCGCTGCGTTCTCACATCCGTTGTCGTCGTTGGTGATGTTTTCACAGAGGAGTGTCGTGTCACGTCTTGCCATGTTGACGATTGTGGACGGAATGAAAGATACCATCAGAGTTATGTCATTGCAAATGCTCCCCCCCACCCTTTTTCTCCCACCTCTCTTTAGACTATAAATGAAGAAAAGCTGCCATTTTGCATAAGGCCAGAACACCAAAATAAATAAGAAATGAATAAATAGATAGAAAAAGCCTACTTACTAGAAGTGAAGGAAAGCTGCCATTTTACATAATGCATGGGCATCATAAATAAATAAAAGAAATGAATAAATAGATAGAGAAAGCCTACTCTACAACCCCGCCTGCAGGGACGAACGTGTACGCTGAAGGAGCGGACGGACGCGTACACATGATGCGGAAATGTCCCCAGGGTAAACTCGAAAATTTGTCGAGCCAGTAGCGTTTGTCGTCTGCCACACACAACGAACGCTTGTTTTGGACAAAAGAATAATTTTGATGGTTTTTGGAGCGTATACAACATTGCTTATCTATTCTAATGCGGTTGTGAAATAAACACTCCAGGTAATTTTCGAATTTGTATTTTTTGACAATCGAACGCTGTACTCCTTTTGCTCGGGAAACGCTCGTTTGAGAGCGGGTGAGAAAAGAGTACATTTTTGGCCGCAAACCTACGAATTGAACCATGGGATCATTTCCGCATTCGTCCTTAAACAGTCCCAGTACTTTTTGTTACGTGGCGTGATGTGGAACGTATTATCGGGAGGAAAGCAGGACGTGTCGAACCATTCTGGACACCGATTCATCTCAGCGTACACGTTCGTTGAGGTAGAGAAAACGAATGAATCGGTGTCCATGTACAGAAGGTGAAGCTCTCGAAGGTGCTCTTTACAATATTTATAAAAAAATTCATACATTCTAAATTTTGAAATTTCGAGTATGCAAAACCCTAAATAAATGGGCTTGAAGAGCTTCACTTCTGTTTTGCGCAACTCGATGGTCATGAGATTCCCGTGCACGTGGTGACTTCGCACGAAAGGGGGATCTGCGATAAGTCTCCGCGCTCCACACCTCCCCACCATCTGTTCACGAGATAAATGCGGCGATGATTACGCACGTCCTCCATCGACTTTCCATAAATGGAGTTGTTCATTAATTTAAAAAATTTATCTTCAAAATCGGAGGACGCGCGCTGCCGCCGTGAATTGTTGAGGTCCATGTAAGCGGCAAGCCATTGACTTTGATTAAATGAAAGAATGCGATGAATTTTGGTGAGTTGTACTCCCAACTCTAGGGCCTGAATTAAATTTTGAATATGAATGACGTAACGTCGCTTGGGCAACAGCGTCGCCAATAATTTGACTTGCCTGCTTTTCGTGTCGGGGGCACTCGTGTCTCGGGACAAGGAGGTAAGTCGCTCAATCGATCGTGAATCTCGTCTGGATAGTCGAGGTCGACTTCGAGAACGTATCCGCGATCGGTCTGGGCGACCGCCTGCTTCATGTCGAAAGCGCAAATTTCAGTATCCGTCAACCATTTAAACCGTCCTGTGGGCAGTGGATGACGCATACTAAAACCATACAAATTATTTGCATCGACGTAGGAGAGATAAGATTCCTTATCAGTTGGCTTAAAGGAATCTCCTACGTGAGCGTGATTGCCCTCGCCATGGCGCCCGACCACCTGCACGAGTCCCCCCCTGATACCTTTTTCGAAAAAGAGAACCATGTCAACATCTGTGAGCAGCTCAAGCGTGACGCCGGTTGTTTTTAGCATGGCGTCCCACGAGAGCCCGGGAGCGGTGTAATAAAACGCGGGATCGAGACCGTACACCTCCAAACACAAATTTCTAAAAGTTTCAAAAACGTCGGTGAGCAACAACACATCGATTTTCAAATACAAATCGGCGTACTCACCTAAATTTCGAATGGAGAAAGCGTCCCACACGGCCAGCGCGTGAGCGTACTCCGCGTCCGAGATCGCCGTGTTTGTGAGGTGACTGAAAAAGGCCTCGCGCGGTGGCAAAGACGTTTCTTCCAACTTTGACATGCAATTGACATAGTCATAGGGGAAAACGCCCTTCCTGCGTGCCAGAGCAAAGAGTGCGTCGTCAGGAAACGCTGTCGAGAAAATCTCAAATTTTGGACGGACAAGGATTGGCTCAAACTGTCCAGTCCTGCTCCTAAAAATTTTAATGAAACTAAAAGCGTAATTCCACACTTCCAATTCTCTGAGACATGGACACGAATCTCTCGTGATTATGTGGAATTACGCTTAGCTGATTGTAGTCACTCTCTGCCCAGGCTTGCAGGAGAAAATGCCAGTCGTACCCGCTTCCGTTATGCATCACGACGGGAATGTGTTTTGGAGCCCGGAAATTGATGTTGCAAATTTGATGAGCTGCTCCACGAAAACGACCTGTAAAATGGTCGTGGTCCCTAACACGAACGGAATTTTGAAGAAAAGGACCCTTGCAAATGTGACAGTCGGTGGAATTTTGAAAAGCAATTTCGTCTTCCTCGCGCATGAGGAGAGAAACCGGATGATCTAAAAGGAATTGATAATCTTTGGCCAAGTCTACTAAATGTTCGACCATTTGTTTGCCGACGTCGCGCCCGCGATACACTATTCTTTGGGAGCGTGATTCATCAAAATCGCACACCACTTGAATACATACCGAAAAGGGCTCGTGAATTTGATAAGCCTGAAGGTAGGATTCGCTTGGCGATGGCTCACACGAAGAGACGGGAACGGTCAGCGCTTCAAAATCAACATACACCGCAATCGGGCATCGCTGTTGTTTTTCAGGATTTTTGAAGTGCATGAATCGTTCCTCGGGAGAAGACGGCAACGTCAAACGTGCTGGCGACACGGAACTGCAATCTAGCAAGTGAGCATCAAGTTTCTGTTGTGTTCGAAATACATTCAAACACCGTTCGCAAACGAAAATCCTATGTTCGTTTGTATTGTGTTGGCTACTCACCAACCTGCTCAAATTTTTGATCCAAACATAGTGACTCACACCGTGTGATACATATAACAGCATATTGAAATGGTTCTCTTTCTTTCTCTCCGCAAAGTGCACAGGACCTACAACGTCCCACGTTTTATTTTCAGAACGCCAAACGAGATTAAAAACATGAAAAGAATAGCTTGAATTTTGTCTTTCGAAACGTTTAATATCGTGAACAGACATTGGCCAGGAGATGTCTCGCAAATCGAGATGAGATTCTAATTCGTTAAAAGTAGACTGATACGTGGTGGTACGTTCTAGTCTTCCTCTAACATTTGTAGCATTCCTCGACCGAGACGCTTGTGAAAGACTCCACATGCGAGGGCCCACAGGAAGCATTTCTCATCTCGATTATGCACATTAATAACAGCGTGGCGACAAGCAATGCTATCGGGGAGGGGAAGATAAGATGATCCACTGTGAGCAATAGGCTCAAAAAGATGAGCGGGAAAAGGTCTTCGCTTCGTAACCCCTCCTGACTATAAATACTGGCGTGACCCCAACAAGCTTGTGCGAAGGCTCCGACTCTTACTCGCGTCGAAGGAAGCCGGAAATAACGGACATGACGGGGAAATACTAGAAATAGAGAACGAACTGCGTGATGCGGGTATTATTGTGTAGACAGCTGGTGGATCATGAATAGAAAGAACGCTACTTCGAGCGTGCGAGAAGGGTTAGCGCGAGAAATACACGCGCCGGCTCGTCGTCGTTACAGTAGACGACGAGTGATTACGAAAGGGCTCGACGACCATGGCAAGCGGATTTGGTGGAGATGCAACCGTTCGCGAAATCGAATCGTGGCATGCGATACATTTTGACTGTGATCGACGTCTACTCCAAGTACGCTTGGGCGGAAGCGCTTAAGAAAAAGACGGGGGAGGAAGTCGCGAAGGCCTTTACGCACATTCTCAAACGCGCGCGGCCCAGAAAGCCGACGCTCCTACAAACGGACGCCGGTACGGAATTTTACAACAGCACTGTTGCCAAGTGGTTCCGCACGCGTGGCATTCGCCATTATTCTACGTTTTCCAACATCAAGGCAGCTGTCGTTGAGCGTTTCAATCGCACTCTCAAAGAACGCATGTGGAGGCGTTTCTCCGCTGAGGGCACACGTCGCTGGACGCGCGATGCTTCCCTCGCTTATCGAGGAGTACAATAACACAAATCATAGAACGATCGGCATGAAACCGAAAGACGTGAAGGACAACAGATTAATGGAGACGGTTTACGCCAACGTGAAAACTATCGACAAGCGACAATTGAAAAAGTTTCACGTCGGTGACCTCGTCCGCGTGAGCACGTACAAGAGCTCACCGTTCCGGAAGGGCTACGAACCGCGGTGGGGCACCGAACTCTTTAAAATCGAACGCATTCATCTTTCCGTTCCCATCACGTATTCGCTCGTCGACCTTCACGGTAAAGCGATTACGGGCCGATTCTACGCTCAAGAACTGCAACGCACACGATTTCCACAAGAGTACTTGGTGGAGCGCGTCGTTCGCAAAAAGGGACCGCTCCGCCTCGTAAAATGGCTCGGCTTCGACGCCCGACACAATTCCTGGGTACACGAACGTGATATGGTTACGTAAGAAACGGAAACGACAGCTTCCTCTCCGTACGCAATGACCTTGTTAGAAACGACTAGAACACTCGACGGAAACAGGATGTGATAAAACAGGATGTGGGTACACGAACGTGATATGGTTACGTAAGAAACGGAAACGACAGCTTCCTCTCCGTACGCAATGACCTTGTTAGAAACGACTAGAACACTCGACGGAAACAGGATGTGATAAAACAGGATGTGGCTCAGCATGACTTCTACGATATATATTTCCGAGTGTTCTTTTTCGATTTAAATCAGTCACTTCAGAACGTTGTATGCGTGCGGATGTCCCGTTGCGATTTTCTGTTTGCTGCACTATGTGGAGTTTCTTTGATAATTTTTTTCCTCGGTTTAAACATTCTCGCACTCTAAACACGCCGCGAGAGTGTGAGGAGGAGGAGGAGGAAGAGCGTCCGTGGGACGAAGACGATCCCATCTCGACCGTCGACGCGGCCACCAACACCGACGAGGTGCGAACCTGGGACAAGGACATCACCACCACCGCCAACAATTCTTCTTTTCTTTCGACCTACCACCGCCGCTGACGGACACCTCGTCTTCTATTTCATACCAGCCGCCGCCGCCGCCCTCGCCGACTCCACCGTCTCGTCACTTCTATCACCGCGAACGGAAAATGACAAAGACGACCGCAATCGCTGACCTCCAAGGCTTCTGGAGAGACAGACAGTTTGTCATAAAAACGTTGACTGTGCTACGCATACCGAGCAACATTCATAATACATCAATGTATAAAATACGCACGTTCACCTTTCAACCGCCCTGTGAACTCGAGGAACTGAACACGTGCGATCAACGCTCGGCAAATTGGCTGCAAAGCCACCACCACCGTACGCCGTGGCACTGCGGAAACATTCCGTACAGATGTAGGCACGAAACGATTCGCAGAGCTGTGGTCGGAATTGACAAAATATTTGTGAAAGGAGGAACCAAGTCAAATTGGTTACGAGAGTACGTGCACTGTTATGTGGTCGACTTAGAAGTGTTTAAATGTCCATCGCTCGACACGTGTGTGAAGGTCTACATGGAACTCTATAATGCAGATGTGACGTGGCGCCTTGTCTTATCACTGCTCGAGGGAAAAGGTACACTCCAAGTTCTGGCTTTAATGCATTGGGTCGCCACTTATCGACCAGAATTAATTGACAACATCGAAGCAAATCCGTACGAAATACGGTGAGCACGATGGCACTTCCTGTCTGATCGTGTTCGTTCCCCGACCGCATCCGTTTCCTATGTCCGTCAGACGGACAGGATGTGATGTCAACCTTGACGTACTTCCGGTCTCCACTTCCTGCTCTCGCTCCACAACATGTATAAGCCACAACGCCTTTTCATTGATAATCATAATCATCGAAGCAGCCGGATGGAGCGCACCGCGAAAACAGCGCCAACAAAGAAAACCTGAGTCGCAGCGAAGAACTCCAACTTCTCGTCAAATTAGCTGAAAGAAAGCAGCTCCAAACCATCAACGAAGCCATCAAACAATACTACACATCACGTCCGCGCTCTCTAACAACACTCGACAACGAGAGTCTTCAGCATCTGCCTGTCGCGTTTCTCTGCTATTCCTCGGCAGCGAGAGAGGTAGGTGCGGTCTTCAGACGTCTACCGGAGGACGTTCAAAAGCTCCCTGCATTCTAGAGCTTCTGCCTTGTCTGAAACACTACAACATCGGACGCACGCACATCGACGGACCGCCGCCGACCAAGCGGGACTGCACGGCTTGTCGACGCGGGATGGAAGAAAGTGTATAATATAGCAAACAACAACAACAACAACATGGATTGGGTGGACTGTATGATGATAGCCGGAAGTATCATTCATTTGCTCATGCTCACCGCCGCTCTCGTGTGCTTTTTTTTGTAACCTTTTTCACTCCACCATGGATTCGAACACAACAGATTCTAGTCCTCCTCCTCCTCCTCCTCCATTTACCCGTATGATAAAATATCAACTTGAAACTAGAACTATTTGTCCCATCTGTCATAATGATGATCTTCTTTATTGGGCTAAAACAATATGTAATCACGTATTTTGTAAAACCTGTATTGAAGTGTGGCTGAAAAAAAAATATGAAGCGGGAGAAGAGCAAACATGTCCGTTGTGTCGTTTCGTCTTAGTGTCCAACACAATGAACGTGGGGAGGAGGAAGAGGAGGAGAGGGAGATAAGAGATGGAGAAGATTATGAAGAATATGTTATAGGTGTGTTATCATCCATTCGATCGTCTTTTCGTCGCCATGTAGTGCGAAGCGTGGGACGACGGTTAAACGACGCGCTGCGACTCCACAACCCGTCCTATAGGCCACTCGTGGATTTGCAGAGGCGATTAGGACTAGAAATTACTGTGCGTCATGTTGAAGACTTTGACGTGCATCAACTCGGCGGTCGAGACCTTCTCGTGGTGGGGGTGGAATCTCCCCCTTTTAGCTGGTAGTAAGATGCGGTGGTGGTGGTGTTGGTGGAGATTGCACAATGCTGTGGAGTGGGGAGAATCTCTCTCTCTCTCGCTAAGATTAGAAAAGTGATTAAGAGTGGGGTGAGAAGACTCAATATAAAACGTTGTGTGCCAAGGACATATGCATCAGTACATTGACACACACAACCTCAACCAGACATGTGCGACAACGACTATTACGCGGAAGAAGAGGAAGAGGAAGAGATGTGCGACAATGCGCCGGCAGAGGGAGAAGCCAACTGTGGAGACAGCGTTCTTGAAAACAACCAACAACGACGAGACGATGCTCCCACCAGGGCGTATGTGGACGCACGCTTTCGTCAAGCATTTCAAGCGAACGAGGATGTGCGTGCCGATCTAGAGACGTTGATTGTCAACCAGACAAAATGTCTACGGCAATGGGAAAACGCTGGACCCTTCAACTCTGATCTTTTTCGAATTTCAAACGTCGGTCAACCTGCTGAGCCACGTGACGCAACGACCAAATCGTACGTCGATCGACGTGTGGATGACATTCAAAAACAACTCGAAAAAAAATTCCAAAAACTACGTATCAGCAAACTCGGCAACCTCAATGTGCAGAAGTCGCGCATCGTCAACCTAGCGATGCCCACCCACAAAGACGATGCGGCCTCAAAACGGTACGTCGACGAGGCGATGCAGAATCAACGGGATTTCATCAATCGCAACACCCTTCGTCGCACCGGGGAAAACGGTGAAGACTACCACTTTCAGGGTAAACGACTCACCAACGTCGCCGACCCCGTCGACGAAGACGATGCCGTGAATCTCAAAACACTACGGCGCCTTCTTCTCGGCAATAACTAGTGAAATGAAAAAAAAATTGCACACTTCGCTCTCGATTGTCGCTCCGTTCGCATCATCAGGGCGGAGACCGCGCATTCAACGTCGGCGACGCTTTTGGTGACACGGCGCTCCATCTCGCCGCGCGGGCGGGACACTACAGTACCGTGGTGTTCCTTCTCACCTCTGGAGTGGTCAAGGACGTTTCCGTTAGGAACCATGATGGACTGACTGCGGAAGAAGTGACGCAAGATGAACACATCAAACTGCTATTGGCTACCGTCAGACAAATTAGACAAAGATGTGAAGACATTAGGCAAAATATGAAAGAAAAAATGAAGATTTCTTTTTGTAAAGTATTCTTATTATTGTATTTTTTTGGTTCTTCAATTGAAAATAAATGTCTTGTTGTTTACATTCAAATGACACTCTCTCTTTTTTTTTTCATGGGTTGGTAGACAGGCAGGACACGGTCCGGCTGTGTGTGTGTGTGTGTGTGTGACGTCAGAAGGACGCGGCCTTCCGGCGACCTGGCGCTAAGACGTCACAAGTAGTCGCCCAGTCTTTTTTTTCAGGGGTTGGTAGACAGGCAGGGCTTTTTTTTTCAGGGGTTGGTAGACAGGCAGGACACGGTCCGGCTGTGTGTGTGTGTGACGTCAGAAGGACGCGGCCTTCCGGCGACCTGGCGCTGTGACGACACAAGGACGCGACCTTGTGACGTCACACCCGGGCCGACACCGGATGTCAACATCCGGTGTCAACAAACCACAACTTCCTGTTTACACCGGATGTTGTGATGCAGAACCGGCAATTCTCCACTACTATCGACTCTTCCGTTTATCGCTACCATTCCAAGATTCTCTCGTTGCAATTGACTGAATGTGTGTTGACGCAATCATTTGTGCCGTAAAATCTAATACGTCATCATTTATGCCGTAAAAGGCCCTTTTATGAACGATTTCTAGCAACAGAAAAGGTCATTTAGAATGCTGGTATACAAAAAACGTTTTTAAGACCTCATGATTTGCAAAATCTTTTTAATAATCAGTACATATTTTGGCATGTTTAAGTATTTAAAAACAACACAAATTAATTATGAAGGCTGCCGCAAACCACTGCAACATTCTACATGAATGTTACAGTGGAACGGTTTAAGCTAGTTTCCTCACTGAAATGTATTTACCTCATAGAGAGAATATCAACTCTTATGAAAGGCTAATAGTTGAACGCGCAAAATAATTAGGAATGTTGACTAGGAAGGAAAAATATGAACTATCACTTCAGGCCATACAAATCAGTTTTATTAGATTTCGTGGCATATTGGTATTTCTACCGAGAGTTGTTTGTGATACTTATTTCTCTGAGATATATTTCATTGTCGCAATTAATTGGCGGTTCCAGCAAAAGTCACTTCTTTGATAGAATTCCAGCTTCACACAACATGTTATAAAAGCCAATTACGCCAGTATATTTCCGTAAATATTTGTTCACTTTGGCATTGACATATAGCAGATAACGAGCTTGCAGATGTCATGGCAAGCATTGCGCTAGAAGCACACTCGTGTATGCATCGTATCGATGACATTGATGACGACCAAGTACATTGCGAAAATACACATTGTATATGCACATTCTTGTAACCCGCTCTGCGCAAACATAAAATTTATATTGCAGAAGAAATCAAGATGTGCACATACCGTGTGAATATACAATGCCCCGAATACAAACGCTCAAATTTTAGGTGCGTGTACCGTATTGTAAACGTACAATAAAAAGAAAAACAAGTCTCGAATAACTGACGTTACATTCAAGAGTATGTCTTTTGTACGCAGCATCTATTTCGATTACTAAACTTCATTTTACTTGTTTTATCTGCAATGTGTACTAAACGAACAAGGTTACTGATTGTAAAAGTAAGTGTTTTTTGGCTACTAATCGGAATAAGCTAATAAATCAAGAGCTTCCATGACGAGAATTTATTTCTCCACAGAAGTCCATTCTGGCAATCTTCATTGGTCCAGCCAAAAGTTGTATCGTAAAGTTTTAAATATATTGTTACATATAGATAACACAAGAACACATTCATCTCCTGAGGTACGTTTTAAGAAGTTGTCGTTTGGTATATGTACCAAAGTTGCGGGTCTTCTGCACTCCTGCATAGTAATTACGACGTCAACAATGTATTTATGCAATGATATTGAAAGTGCACCTTATAAAGGTTGAAATAACCGCATCAAGTACATACTAGGACAATCCCAATGTAAAAAAAAAAATAATTCATAAGTTAACATTTGAGATGTTTGCATGGAAAACTGCTCATTCTATTTGCGAAAAGTTTACAAGTGAAATAACAATCTCCCGACGCTCAAATCCTGTTTGATATGAACGGATCATGTTCTCGCCACATTTTAGTGGTGAATAAGCTGAATTTGGACTATATTTATACACTACGTAACAAAGGAATCCCCTAAATTTAGAGGAAATGCAAACGTTGATTTTGGTATGTAATGGAATGATGGCAAGATTTCATGGCAAGCATTTCATTATAATAACAAAGGAAGGATAGAAAGGGGAAATGTTTTATGTCGCGGAAAGATATATACACAAACACATGATTTAGGAACCATCTCGTATGGATAAATAGTGAGATAGAAAGAAAAGACGGAAGGAAACAAGTAAGGAAATAAATAAATAAGGAAATAAATAAGAAAAGTGTGCTACATCACGTACATTCTCACAGCAGTAACGTTTACATGAAATTATAATATCGTAATTTCTTTCCATATTAACACATCTCAGCCAGCACTTGTAAAACTCATTACCAATCGTAGCACAAAAGGCGCGAAAATTAAATTAATTTAAAAGTAGTTACCAGCTCAAAATCCAGCATCCCGAATTCCATTCCTTATCACCTTGAAACATCAACATAACCTAACAATGTAAACCTAGCCTAACAATGAGACTTTACGTTGTATTGCAACGTGGTAACTCCAGGAAGATTCTAGAAGAAGTGCAGTAAATTTAAAAATTTCCAAATTACTCTAAACTACTCATGTTTTAAAAATTTCTCTTATCATCAATATTGTACTTTCTCAATGCTAATTGTCTGGAATTTCCGAGAATACAGCGTTCGATGGAAATGGGACCAGCACTTTTTTTTATACTGCCCTTTGATACAAACGACGAGAAAATCTTTTTTTTTTCATTTTTCAGAAATATAATTATTTAAAAATGTTTGTTGACTATATGTAAAATTATGCAAAACCCACTCATATTCTTTAAACATTTTATGTGGCCTTATTTTAAGATCTGTCTGTAAACAACAGATTTTATGAAGAAAAAATCTGTCATCAATATTGTAGTTGTACGAAGACGCCGAACATTTTTTAAACTTTTGCAATTTTCGAAAAATTGAAGATTTCAACGAGAATTTCACCCAAGTCATTTTCTTCAATGATCTTTGGGCAATCCGAGGACAATGTTTCATTAATAAATGGGGAGCCATTTTTGAAAGATTCAAAATGTTGAGACTTCATGCGAAGTTACCCCGGAAATCAAAATATGCGGTCCAAACTCCCACAACCTCGAGATTAATTCATATCCATATCAATTTTGGAGGAAATTATCGGAATGGTGTAGGCGTTAGCATTGACCAAAAAACAGACAGGCGGATAGACGTTTTGCTGTCAATCGTTTTTTCGATATCAAGGACGCACCATACGTGGAATGTCAATAAATCGCGTTAAAGAAAGTAATTTACTACAAGCAGGGACAAGATTTATCCACTTTTTACCAAGGCCCAGCAATAAGAGTTTTTCTGTCAAGAATCGCCATTTTTCCTGCAGTATTATGAAAATTTCTCTACACTGTGTAAGCAGTAGGCGAGAAAGGAAAGAAAGAAACGAAAGTAAGAAAAAAAGAATAAAAGTAGGAATTAAAGAAGGAACTAAGGACAGGCAAGACAGAAGAGAAAGGTAACGAGACAGAGCGAAGAGGAGTAGGTATCTCGCGAATCCCACCCACTTCCACTGAGTGCTGATAAAGGATCATGTTGGCTATCTCCTCGACTACTTCTCCCCGCATTCGAATACGCCTCTGCCACCACCTCCGCCATCGGAGGCTGCGCGATGCGATGCCATGCGATGCCATGCGATGCCATGCGACGCCATGCCATGCGACGCCATGCGACGCCATGCGACGCCATGCGACGCCATGCGACGCCATGCGACGCCATGCGACGCCATGCGACGCCATGCGACGCCATGCGACGCCATGCGACGCCATGCGACGCCATGCGACGCCATGCGACGCCATGCGACGCCATGCGACGCCATGCGACGCCATGCGACGCCATGCGACGCCATGCGACGCCATGCGACGCCATGCGACGCCATGCGACGCCATGCGACGCCATGCGACGCCATGCGACGCCATGCGACGCCATGCGACGCCATGCGACGCCATGCGACGCCATGCGACGCCATGCGACGCCATGCGACGCCATGCGACGCCATGCGACGCCATGCGACGCCATGCGACGCCATGCGACGCCATGCGACGCCATGCGACGCCATGCGACGCCATGCGACGCCATGCGACGCCATGCGACGCCATCGCGACGCCATGCGACGCCATGCGACGCCATGCGACGCCATGCGACGCCATGCGACGCCATGCGACGCCATGCGATGCCATGCGATGCCATGCGATGCCATGCGATGCGATCGCCCGTCACGCTTCGTGTGGGGCGCCCCGCCCCCCGGCGCGGCCGTGAAGCCGTCGGTCGCCTTCTCGTTGCGGCTTCTGCCGCCGCCGCCGCCGCCCCGCCGTTGGCGCGTGCCATGCACGCGGCCGCGCGTTGTCAGGGCCACCGCTGCTGCAGCTATGCGACCTCGCACAGTACGGCGCGCCGCAGCCAGCTGCCACTCGGCCCACTCTAGAGGGTGTTTTTTTTTTATTTCTCTCTTCCGGACACGACACCTACTGGCGGCGAGAGATCTTTATTAGGAGTGAGTGTCTCCCCCAATCCAATCCCTATTTACTTTCGCCAATAGCTTTTCCTTCCTCTCCCCTTTTCCCCATTTCGCGCTCCCTCCCCTTTCCCTCCTCTTCCCCATTCCCTCATCTCCCCTCTCACTCCTCTCTTCTTTACGCGTGTGTGGTGGGAGGGGGTATTAGTGGGTGAGAGTGAGTGATCGAGAGAGTGAGTGAGTGAGATATAGAGGGAGAGAGAGTGAGCAAGAGTGTGAGTAAATGAGAGACTGCGTTAATGTGTGTCAGAGAAAGGGTGACTAAGTAAGAGAGACACATTAAATCACCAAGGCTACTTGGGCACGTGCTTCTACTTAATTTATTACTGAGATGCACACGATCGGCTACAGCCATTCAATTTTATCCTGCGATGTGAATGATCATTCCCGTGTTTACCACTAATAATCAAAAATAGAGACAGGAAATTTGCTTATCGTCGATGCAAGGTCATGGGAATGGTTCTTACATATCGATTGAGCGAGATCAGACTTTGCTTATTGAAAATTCTAGTTATTTTTCATGGGGCAATTTTCACTATATTCGTTATTTTATTAAATCATTAAAATTGTGAAAAATATCAGCCACCCAGCCAGTTTTCTTACACGGAGTAACAGACGTCCAATTGTAGAATAATGTAGAATATTACGGAGTAGCTAATACTCAACTGTAGAATAAAGTAAAATATTGTAGAACATTAACAGTATTGTTTAACGCAGTGATAATTTTCGTTTTAAACATTACAAGGATTTGCTATGATAATTTAAGAAAAGAACTTAGATCTTGTATTTTCGAGAAAACAATTCTCCTCGTATCAACAGCATGTAAGCTCCTACATGAGTCTATTTTCAAGACAGTATTTAGACAGCTTACTCAAGTGAGTTTAAACACTTTGTACTGAACTATAACCATTTCTTGGGATTCTCTTTTCTAATACGTACACTAAAGTCAATACGAGATACATATGGGACTTGGTTCCAAACAGTTAAACAACTGGACTGTGTTAGTTGAAATATAAAAATACCATAAGTACTTTGAATTTTTACTGATATACTACTGCTTGTTATTGTCTTCGGTACAGACCTCAGTATACATTGCACCTGATAGAAAGATCGTGGTTACGAGGGAAATATAAAAACAGTTGAATGATGCTACATGTTGTATTATGGAGGGAATTTTGAGAGAGAATTATGAAAGGGAATTACGGGAGTGAAATACGATAAAACAAAGCGAGTAAAGTTAACACGTAGGTAATTAATAAGTAAATATGAATCATTAAAATTAGGTAAATAAGTACCACGGGCGTTAACTTGTTAGAACCCGTATGACGCCCTTGGTGCAAAACTAACTATTGGCAGCTAGTTTCGGGTGAGGATAGCAACTGCAGCTGTGACCTCGTCGCTCGCCCTTCACGGGCGCATCTTACTAACCGTCATACCAGGAAGGGGAGAAGACTGACGCGGCGCGGAGGGCGGGGCGGTTATGGGCGAGGGGTGGGGCGGAGCGGGGCGGGGCGGGGCGGGGCGGGGCGGGGCGGGGCGGGGCGGGGCGGGGCGGGGCAGTTGGTCTCGCGTCGCCGCGTTCCGCATGTGAAGTGGTCTCTTTCTCAATCCTCTTCCCAGGAAAAGCGAGCTTCCTTGAGGAGATAGAGTGAAGTGGCCACATATGCCTTCGTGCATGCTAAACGATATGAAGATTCTTTTTCTTCTCTTCATTCGTTGGTATGCGGTGTTCGCGCTCAGATGAAAACCGCGCCCTGTGATTTCTCAGCTGCTCGTTGCACATTCTAACGTATGAATGGTCGTGCATTTCTTTACATACAAATATGGGCTTTAAATGAAATAAATATTTTTGGGGATATTTCCTTTTACAACCCTACAAACACGTAAAGAAAGCCTTGAAGCTTTACAAATATTGGAATATTGACGACTACTTTTTCAACGGAATTCTTCAAATACTTGTAAGCTGAGACTATCGTTGTGAATACAAAAAGGGCAGCGTTACTTGTTCAATGACGTTTTTTAATCATGTTCTTTTGGAGAGAAGAGTTCATTCAAGAAACTCAAACTTCAATATCCACGTCACGTCGCTCGTTAGTCAAACCTCAATGAAAAGATAATAATAAAGTATCATTCTATTGTTCAAAAGTTTCATTTTTCTTTGGGTGTTGTGCCACTTCCCCATATAACAAAATGAACAGTTATTATTTATAAAATGGATAATAGTCATATTTTTAAGTTCAAGTAATAATTGTTTTGTTGAGAAATAATCGTATAACTTGTTTTCGCTTTTGATGATAGACAACTTGAGAGTAAGATCTCAATTGTGCCGTTCCGGAGTTTTAATTAATTATTAAGATGTTTTAATTTCTGAGAGTAGTTTACATGAAGCCCCTGTTATATTTTCAAAATTCTATAAAGATTGGTCAGAATTTGTTTAAAATTTTCATTTGTTGCTCGATTAAAAGAGCAGTAAATATTGCTCGGTTCCGAATGCCATTAAAAACACCGAAATTTTGAAAATTGCAGAAATCTTTTTCGAAGTTGAAAAATTTTTCGAACATGACATACCCTCCAATAATAAGGTCAGACATTTCTTTCTCAATGTAATTTTCCTTCTTTTATAGATCTTTAAACGCTACACATTACTTTTTAAATGAGTGGTTATTGAGAAGGCAACGTTTCGAAATATTGCGCATTCCTACTACTTTAAGTTGTCAACGCACTCTTTTGTTCTGGGGGAAAAGTATTTAATTTTACCGCATTCCCCTCCATTGAAGTCCTTCCGCGTTGTATCCACTAGCGTGAAGGAAAATGTAATCTCCGAGCATTCCTTCGTACGGCAGACCGCCACACGAACGCATTCCTGGAGCAACGACTGTCCAAGGTTAATTAGTGCATTAGGCTCGATGGCCCTTCCTAGAAGAGATACGCCAATTCTACTGTATGCTTATACTCACAGAATTGACAGAGTAGTTAGTGAGCATACATTTCCAGTAGCAAACACGGTATGAAATAAATAAACATAATAAAAATAATAAAGTAATAATATTCCTGCTCTAACGGTCTTCGTTTCGAATCCCGACCACGGCTGATTCTTGACATCAGCTGTCCTTTCTTTGCCACGCCGTTTCCTTTGAATAATGCTAGCAGGACCCCGGTCAGTGGACCATGAACCGTGCATGATCGTTCTTACACCATCCAACATGCTCACCCAAGCTCACCCAGCTGTTAGAGTTCTCCAGAATGCGGCAGAATCCACTCAGCTGCCGAGCTAGTGTCCAAAATCCGCTGCCGGAACTCGAACCCTAGGACCTCCCGGTCAGAGGTTTTGCAAGGCCAACGGTTGTTGCCCACAGCCGGTCGGAAGGAGTAAGTGGCGAGGAGGTTCGAAAAGGGGGAACCACTTTAGAAAGTACCACAGAGGTACTGCGAGTACTCGGATAGACCAAAACCCCAGAATTTTATCTATTTTTCGTCATTGAACAACTGTGGTCGTTGACGTTGTCTGCCAGTTCACCACAAAGTCCCGTGGATTGGCCGGGAATCGATCCCAAGCTCCAATGATGGCAGGCGATGCTGTGATCATTACGTCTCGCCCCGCCTCCCCATGTTGAAGTGTCAGATAAGGCGGAAGGATTCCCCTGAGTGGCAGCGCGAGCTTGACCTACACTAAATGAACGGAGATGCGTCGAGGCGGCGAGTGCAGCACGTGACCTTCACACACTGCGTCTGGCTGACCGCACCCCTCCACGCCCTTCTCCGTGTCAGATTCCCATCGGCCTCCGCCCGCCCAGCGCACACGGAGCGCGCACGTGCGCTCCCAAAGAGCAAACGCCTGACGCGGCGCAGGAGGCAGCCTACCCCTGCACTCGCCTCCACTCGGCTACTCTTGTTAACCCATTTATATTTATGATACGCAAGTTCATAACAATAAAGAGGAATAGAATAGATTGATTGATTAATGATTCCAGGCGCGTCAACTGCTAAGATTATTAGTCCCGTAAGGTAGTGAAGGGAATAGATGATAAGTAAGTGTAGTGAACGTGACTAACCGTAGTGTAGTGAATAGAATAGATTGATTGCTTAGTGATTCCGGAACTACTAAGATTATTAGTCCCGTAAGTGTAGTGAATGTTTTATCGCGAGATGTTTTACCCCGCTCGATGGCGAGATCCGGCGCCGACCTACCCGTCGAATTGCGGGGATTTCCTCTACCAGGAACCGCACCAGTCGGGCACAAGCTTTAAGCTCTCGACTGCTCTCCCGAAATGTGGGGCAGTGTAGTGTACGAAAGTGTGTGTGTGTGTGTGTGTGTGTGTGTGTGTGTGTGTGTGTGTGTGTGTGTGTGTGTGTGTGTGTGTGTGTGTAAGTAAGGTTTGAGGATAGGACAAGGAGGAGGAAGGAAAGAACCCACGCGGTACTGCACTGGCATTCGTCTGGTGTTAAAAGGAGAAAACACGGAAAAACTACCGATCAGAGCCGCCGGCCACTAGAATTCTCCTCCAGACAGCGACTGAATTTGACCTATCTATGTAGCTAGTGCGAAAATACTACTAGCGTCGGGACTCGAATCTTAGGACCTCCCGGTCAGAAGTCAGTAACATCAATTAATGCTCTGAATCACTTAAACCGGTGAATCGAATCCTCCTTAACACATCCTCTCTTTTTAGGGAAAGAGTTTTAGGTACCTAATTCCCCACCCCATCCTTCTGTATTTTTCGTGAAACGTTTTACCGTAAACAAATGTTGCTGTCTCAAAGACCCACAAAACGAGGGCTTTGACTGCAGAACGTGTGAGAGGAAGTAAGTTTCAACCTTTAATCAAGAATACTTTTTCTGCATTAGGGACATTCAATATGAATTTCTCTCCCCCAAATCGCCAAACTTTGATGCAACATTACATAACCTTCTCTATACTTATTAATGCAAGAATGTTTATGGAATTCCGTAATAATGCATTTGCCTGGGCGGTGTGTAAGTAGTACTCGATCTCCCATCACAATCCCTGTCCATTCTGCACGATTAGACAGCCTTGGGCGGTACAGCATATGGCAGGCCAAGGCTTGAATTGGACCAAATTCGCTTTCAAACGGAGGAGAAGAAGAAAATGAATAAGAAAAAGAAAATAGGAAGAATAAGAGAAAGAAAATGGGAAGGAACGATGAAAGGGAAGAAGAAAAAGAATTCAAAAAACATCCGCTCGAGAACGGTCGATGCCTTGATGATTCATTCTGCACTGAGCGGCGTTCATTGCATCGGCGGAAGTTGTAGTTTGTTATTGTATGTATCGCCTCAAAGGTTCGGTCAAGCTTCTTAGTCTATTCATATACTGAAGATTTGCTCTTCACTCATGTGCTTTCAGGATGCTTATGGAGTCGACAGGAAGTGAATATAAATGCTCAGGATTGCATTAGAAAATTATCAAGGTTACTACAAAACAAATTAATTCACAAACACCTCTTGTGGCGGACAGTTTTTTAACTCCTTGCGCTATATTGAAAAATTGAATTGTTAAATCAAATCAAACAAATCTCACATTCGAAAATGGATTTCATCTGTATTACAAATTTCCAACGAGTGTAGAAATTGAAGAAAACCTATGTAGTCTCTGTAGGTAGTAGGTCTTTCTGGTTTTGTTAGATATCAAGAACTCTGGGAATAAAATAAAAACCAATGAAGTTTCGATTTGACTGAATAAAACGTAAATATTTGATTGAGTAATTTCTCCTATTTCTTCCTGTACGTACCAGCTGAATTTTCATACAAAGTTCGAAACTGCTTTTGACAAAGACAACGTCATGACGCCATGCGATGAAGAAACAAATTTCAGATTCAAGTTGTGACGTTTCCGATCAGCCAATTTTTGCAGCTTCAGAACCGCATTTTCCACACTCCCGACTACACATTTTCACTGTTACGGGTCACTAGTTTAATGAAAATGATATTGTTGCGCTCAGAAATATGGTACTGTCATGACACATTTTACTTTATCCTGAAACAAAATTATTGAAATTGTTTTGCTAGTTGTTTCGACGAGCTGATTGACGTCTACGGGTATTAACTTCATACTTCTAAGGATCGCGAGTTTGAGGCAGATCTTGTGATGTCGAAAAAAACGTGTTTGTAGTCGGTAGTTTGTAGCCGGTAAATATACTCAAGGAAAGGTCAATTTCTCCAACTCGAACTGGAAATATTTGGATGCAAACAATTGCAAGTATCGCTGGGAGCTAATTAATGTTACCAAGTAGATTGGTAACTTTCTCGTCCTTTCTCGTAATGAACTGATGTTTAGGAGCAATGCCTGGCGGCTTTGAACAACTCAGTTGTTATTATTATAAAGATTACAATACATTGGAATTCAGAAGTGCAGACCTATGGGTAACTAGGTTCTAAAAAATTGTAACAGATAAAAATGAAGAAACAATTTTGCGGTGAAGATATTGCATTTACAATCATCTTACATTCATTCAGAGAGAGAACCTTAAAAGCTCATTAAATTGGTATTTATTCCAACATTTTCGTTCAGAAAATCCAAAAGAGCAATTATTTATTCCAGGCCAAGGGGCTCTGAATTTCTTCATAGTAAAGGATGACTACAAGCAACTATATTATGTCATCAAAGAGTACCTTGTCGTGAAATTTACTTATTGCATCACAGTATGCATTCATAGGAAACAAAAATAGCTATTCGCGCATACCGTCGGCGTGGCGTGCCAAGACCGTTAAGGTCCGGCAAGTGGGCCATTCGACACTTCAATTGGCCGTAACTCTCTCAGATCGTATCAGTGCACCTCGTTCACCACGAGGTGCCAGCCGGGTCCCCAGGGACTTCGCTTCGGTTTCCCAGGTGGGATCAGGACCCTTTCGTGCAGAGAAGGAAGCTAATTCGGCAACTGAGGAATGAGGGTAATAGTGGCGAATTTTCCGATACACCGCGTATACCGCCGGTATACTTAGTAATTCGAAGTACATAAGAAATACTTCATAAGCTTGTTAATCGTCCAAAAAGTTATAGAGATTTTTATAACTTTAAATCAGATGCAAAAAAATAACTCTGTTTGGCTACCCAGAGCCTGTCACTCTTTCGCAACCGTAAGTGCTATAAAGTGCGTTAGAGTGAGAAGTTTCAAACAGTTCTTAATGCTGTCTAGAGAAGTCGCTAGCGCAGGCGAATGTAGCTCGCTCCGAGCGATCGAATTCTTGCTCAAAAATTGCAAACCAATAGAGAACTCACTTCACTATTGTAAAACCCACTTACGTTCAGTATCACGACGAATCCACGATTTTCTCTATAGTAGATAACAAAAAGCGTACAGTTTCGATTTGAAAACACTAGATAAACGTTCTTGCCCTTTAGAGAAATGCACGCAAATAATAAGACAACTTCTTGAAATCAGACTAGAAACCCCTTCTTCACGATAACACACAATGCGGAAACCATCCTATAAATACTACACAATTTATATCCTCGTACATTGACGTGTACTAACTGAACTTCGAAATTATGTCGCCAGGTGACTATTTTTCATGATCCACGAGTGTGGTTACAGCGCAAAACCAGTGGACTACTAGGTAGATGAGACTGAAACTATGGTTTCAAACTGAAACCATTTGGCCGGAAAGGGTTAAAGCACATTGTGTATCTTTGTGTATTATATACAACAAAATGTTTCTTCTTCCGTAAGCTGGTCTCATTAATTCAAGTCACGAATATATCTGCTTGTGATAAGTTATTACAACATCACGGTACCCCGACATTGCCATTTAACGTTATAAATGAGTGGAAATAGATTGGCAAGCATACTTCAAATGAACACGTTGCACCGTATTCTAGACAGTTAAAGTCCATTAATCACGTAGAGGAACATTAACTACCAATTCTTTTCTCCCGTACGTAATGATGTGTAAACATTACGGGTGTGTGGCTAGTTTTCCGAAGTGCCAATTAAGACTCAGAAAACACACGGGCATTGTTCAAGAGCCGGCGAGACATTCATCTGCGTCATCTTTACCTCACGACATCTCACTGAACGCTGATACTACTGACCTGCGGGCAGGCACTCACAACGAAGTCAGTCACGTATCAGCGCCTATTGTTCAATCGGACAAGGAAGACAATCATGCATAACTTCGCGTGGACGTCCAAACAGTCCTTGACACAATCAGAGGGTTTGTTTTCTTCTGCGACACTGACAATGGAAGACCATTGGGAAATAATGACACTCAGAGGGTACCACAAATTTCATTAGCAGATAGAAGATTCTGCTCATTGAAATATAAATTTGTCACAGTCGTAAAGAAGAAAAAGGTTCACAAAATATTATTTAGTTTCATATTATTCACAAAATATTATTTTGCCACCCAAGATAATACGAAATGTGGTTCAAAATTGACAGTGAAGACATAATGATAGTTTTCTATTTGTTATTGACCAAGTAATAATTGTTCTGAACGAAAATGGAATTGTATTTTTCTTTCAATTTATATTCCTCCAATTAGTATTGGAATTTTGTATTTGTTAAGTACATACTACAAAACAATTGTTGTAGACGGATATTACACAGATGCATTCCGGCCAAATGTGAAAATCATGAGAGCAGTAAGTGTTGACGTCACAATATAATTTTCCGTAGAATGCCATACATTCCCCAAAAGGCGCAGGGGCTTTTAAAGAGAACAAGACTCCCTAAAGGCGAGGTGCTCTTGACAAACGAGGCACTCAAGGCCGGGACACTAGAGGCCTATTTACGTGGTCAGTGCCCGTATCGTGTTCGCTTCTATACGTATTTGGCAACAGTTCGCCAGTCAGCGTATGCAAAACGAGCCAATTAGTGGGGCCGACGGAGGCAGTCGCCCATTCTTCATCTTCGTAACGAGACGGCCCTATCGCCCCTCACGACAGCTGTCGTCTCGCTGCGGGACCTTCTCCGCGTCGCGTCGCAAGGAGGCGCAACCAGCCACTCCGCATCGACGGTTCTCTCTCTCATTCCCCGCCTCTCTCATTCCCCGCCTCTCTCTCATTCCCCGCCTCTCTCTCATTCCCGCCTCTCTCTCATTCCCCGCCTCTCTCTCATTCCCCGCCTCTCTCTCATTCCCCGCCTCTCTCTCATTCCCGCCTCTCTCTCATTCCCGCCTCTCTCTCATTCCCGCCTCTCTCTCATTCCCCCTCTCTCTCATTCCGCCTCTCTCTCATTCCCGCCTCTTCTCATTCCGCCTCTCTCTCTCTCTCTCTCTCTCTCTCTCTCTCTCTCTCTGTCACTGACTGAAGGACAATTCTAGCGGCCGGCTTGTCTGGTTGGTAATTTTCAGTGGTTTCTCCGATCAATACTGGCGAATCCCGGAGCAGGACCCTAACAAACGGACCAAGGACCGCGCGCGATCTTTCCTTCCTCTTCCTTGTCCTATTCTCTTGTACTCAACAAAAGCTCGTGGATCCTTCCCCTCATGGGGCGTTGCGATGGCAGAGATTTTGGAAGAGGGAAATCCTCTGCAAGTTGATGTGTAGCTTGGTGTCCGACATGAGCACCCAAAGGGGAGGAACATCGTCACCTCCAGGCATAAAACATTCACTACACTAACGGGACTAATGGTAGTAGGATTTGACCTGCCCGAAAACAACAATTTATCAATCACTCTTCGTCTCAAGTGTCCCTCTGTGTGTGTGTGCCTCTCTCCTCCCTCTCTCTCTCTGCCTCTGTGTGTGTGTGTGTGTGTGTAAACTCCCCTCTTCCTTGTTCCGTTTGGCTTTACTGTATCATTTTTTTCCTGAACAATCCCATGACATCTCTTTTGACTTACCCTTATCTAATTTCCACGCTGGTGATGAAAATTTGCAAAATTTCATCCCGTTTAATTAAATGTGAATGGAGGGATTTCAAACACAGTTGATAAGCCGTTTCGATCATTCGGCGTTCAGTTCAAGAAATTATACTTCGTAAATCGGTTCTTTAATTTATTGAATTGATTCTGTAAAAATGATCCAACCAGTACTAGTTTCTTAAGTCGGTTTGTAATTTTACCTCAAGCTGTCTAAATTATTTACTCTTGAAATAGATCGCAAACCGGCCTTTTTTAACCTAACTCTAAAATTTCCAAATCGCTATTACGAATGTTATCAGACTACTCAATGACTACTTTGTCGCCCTGCCTTTAGTCTAGGTTTTTTTATCTTCGTTTTGCAAGGACTTTTCTGATTTCTAAAACGTGCACGAAGGAAAACAGGTGTAACGGGAAGCCGGATCAGGTGACGTTTTTAGTCCCCACTATTAATTTAGTAGAGAGGCCCTTAGCACTAGTTATATCGATTTACGTTAAGTCATCTGTTCAGAAAACGGCAGGTTATAATTATCTCCTGTTTTATCGCAGATTGTTTGCATTAATGTTCTACGGTGAAACCCGTTTGATTAGTTTTTGTATGTGAATGCAGTGGAGCGAAAAACGTTGGGAATTAACTATCATAAATCAATGTCCAAACTGGGAGTAGTAGAAAAGCACATGTATTCAAAAAGTATAAATTTTTATCAACCGTATTCGAAAGACAAAAATTTGATCTACGTTCTTTTAATACTATCATTCAACATTAAAACTGAAATATCATGGAATATTTTGAGACAGATTTTTTTCTTAATTTTAAGATCCAATGTCATATAAATTATCCTTCGAATTATATTTCAGAATTTGAGTAATTTTGTGAATAAAACCGAAACAAACCGAACCGAAAAAAAATTAAATTTATTTTGAAAATATTTTATGTACTACTGACCTGATGTGTGTCCAACTATCTCTATGATTTCCGAGCAAATAAATTTGAGAAATTAATAACTCAATTATATTCTAAGTTCTTAAGACAACACTCGGTTGTCGTTAAGAGAACCCAGAGAAAATCTTATTTTATACTGGTACTATGGGAATAAAGTGGCTAAAAAATGTGGATTGATTTTATTGCCCTAGAACATTCGAAAAAATTCTAGACAACCATAGATTGAAAACTCCGGGCCACGGTTGTCATCCAGTACCGGGTACTGGCTTCGAGCAGCCCCAAATACCTCCCAGTCTGCGCCGCTCCATTCGCACGTGTGCTTGCCAGCACTCGCCAGCTCGCCACCTGCGGCGCAATCCCTCTGTACCTGCGGCGCCCCGCGGCGGCGCGCGCCTCACGAGCGTAAACAACTCGTTTGGGCGGCTGCTCTTGGGCGCACTGCCTTCGCCTTCGCCTTGCACTTGCGGGCCGCTTATAGACTCGGGGCTACAGCTCGCTCCGCCGCCCGCTCCGCCCGGCCCCGCCCAGCCCGGCACCTCAGCCTCGCCACACCCTTCCCCGCCTCGCCACACCCTTCCCCGCCTAGCCCGGCCCGGCCCCCCCCCCCCCCCCCCCCCCAGCCTCGGCCTACCCCGCTCCTCCCCGTCCCTCCGTCCCCGCCGTCCTGTCCCGCCATGCCCCATCCCCGCCTGCTCTGCCCCACACGGCCTCGACCAACCCCGCCACGCCACGTTCCGCTCTGTCTCGCCCCGCCCCGCCCCGCCCCGCCCCTCCGCCGCCCCCCCTCCCCCATCCCTCCGCCGCACTCCGCCCCGCCCGCCGTCCCTGCCTCGGTCGGCGTGCGCTCCCGCCCGCGCTATTCGTGAACGCCTCGCCGCAGGAACTTTCTGGCTGCAGCCGAGGCGCGCTACGTGTGGTTTTAAAGACGTCGCTGCCACACAATCGAACAGCAGGTGTTGACGGGGAACAGATGCGCTGATCTCATACATCAGGATTCCACGAATAGCTGATTCCAGTACAAAGGCTTGTTTATCACTCTGTTCAGGCGATGGTATCATAAATTCCAGCAGTTTAGCCAGACTCGGAAAAATGCTCTTTGGCAGACTTCGTTCTACATCCTTTAAAACCCAAATTTCATTCCAATGTATCTTGACAAGAACTAGCAGAAAAAGTATCGGGGAAGTGTCAGGGAAAATCTTAAGAGGAAGCTAAACATTCGCACATTAGTTTCGTTGACAAAAAAAATTATTTCAAATGTTCGGAAATAGGAACTGACCTCGAACCTCAGAAAACATCTATCCTCTGTATATGACGTGTTGACCTCTCTTTCAGTTCTATTTTTGCCAGAGGTTATTTTCGCCTAATCTATTCATGCTAAGGCCAGCTTCCGTAGTGGTCAGGATGTGTGGGCGTCTGTTTATTTACCCAAGAAAGACCGCGGACGAGAGAGCGTGAACAGAGTAACATTTGTGCGCTGCGTAAGGACGAAGGAAAGATGGAACGCCAAGGCAAAAATGCAGGACGTATTCTCTCACGTAAAATTCATTCGGAAGCAGCATTCTATCAGTTATCTCAAATCTTAAATTGATATTGTGCTACCACTTGACTTGGTGTACTCCTACTAGTATCTTCTAAATCAGATTCATTTGGAAATTTTGTATTTTAATCCCTCGTCTTCTACATTCACGCAGATTTTGGGGATGTGCCCCCTCATGTTTATGACAATTTTCTTACGACAGAAGTAAAAAGAAATTCACTTTAACATTCATCTCTAACTTTTTATCACCATGTATGCTCAGTGTTTTTGTTTTCTACAACCTACTATCTTGAAGACTAAATTCAAGTACACAAGTTTAGTAGTTCACGACCGCCGGGAAACCTTGAAGAAACAAAGATATGCCAATATGACACAATTATTGATAGAAACTAATTTTTAAAAAAATTAAAATTAAATAAATGAAACAAATTGCTTCACTAACCCAATAAATCCTAGTAATAATACAAAATAATGCATTCCCTAAGATGCAATTTTTCTGACTAATGAATTTTCAATAATTACATTTCTCCTCCGTATTAGTATCACGCAGTAATTAATTATCTATTCTATTTTATTTTGTATTTTAGTATTTTGTTGCATCTTTTTGTGACAGTTTCGCGCCCCTCAGGTTTCTTTTTACTATTTCACACTTCTTTCTCTTTCTCGCCCTCTTTCGTTCACTCTTCGTGGAAATATCTCTTGAATTGAGGCAAAGGATAGAAGAGCACCACATTTGGGGCGTGCCACACCCACGCAAGCGCCTTGTTTTTGTTGATTGATTGATTGATTGATTTTTTCGTGTTTCCGGGCGCGTCAACTGCGCTGGTCATTAGTCCCGTTAGTGTAGTGGATGCTTTTTTCTCGGGAGATGGCGGTGATCTTCCCCCGCTGGATGGCGAGATCCGGCGCCGACCTATCGTCGGTTAGTGGGGTTAGCCCCCTAACCAAGACTCTCCCACCAGCGGGTCACCACCCCAACCGGGCCAAGCTCTAACCTCCCGACCGGTCTCCGGTCCGGTGTAAGTGTGTGTGTAGGGGGAGAGGATAGGATAAGGAATGGGAAGGACAGATCGCGCGCGGTCCGTGGCCCGTTTGATAGGGTACTGCTCCGGCATTCGCCTGGTGTTGATCGACGAAACCGCGGAAAACTACCGATCAGAGCAGCCGGCCGTTAGAATTCTCCTACCGGCAGCGACTGAATTCGACCTAGCTGAAAAACTAGTGTCGAAAATCCTGCCGCCGTCAGGACTCGAACCTAGGACCTCCCGGTCAGAGGCGCTGCAGTGACATCAGTTGATGCACTGAGCTACCGCTCCCGGTTTGTTGTTGTTGTTGTTGTTGTTGTTTTTGCGAACACCTAAATCATGTCGATAACAGGAACCCTTGCGGATTTCCATGCGTGTATAAAATGTGTACTAGTAACAATAGCTGGGTTACGTTGGTTCAAAAAATGTCCCAAATGATGCCGCCAATGGACGTCAGTACAGCCAATGAAATGTACGCCAAAATACAAATTAAGTATAACGTTACTATCTTCCCTCCCCCACTGATTAGAAATTTTTGTTAACTTTTTAATTTTAATAATTTTTATATGTCATCATTTTCTCTTTTCTCTTCTTTCAAATTTCCTCTCCTAGCCATTTATTTCGTCACTTCGTAAATTCATTGATTTGTGTTTAAGTTAGTTAACGGTGGAATTGATTGCCCACTGTTACTTGAGAAACTGAATTTTTGTCTCTGCAATTCGCCCGAGAAGTAAAGATAATTTCTCGGTGGCAACTGACACAAATATTTACACCACAAATAACCCTATCACTAGAATGATTAGGATGGTCAATGAGTATAATGCCATATTTGGAGTCCGGAGAACGGTTTTTTACTGATTTGCTATTTGTATTTTGCGGTAGAGTGATTTGTTATTTGCATTGTTATCCTGATATTCACGAGTCTATTTTTCTTAATTTTATTTCTGTACTATTCTGTATTTATATATTGGACGAAAGTCCATCAGATTATAAATAAATACTGAAAATTCACCTTTAAATAGATTGTGTAGGACGGCGAATGAAATTGGGGCTGATTTCAGAGAGAGAAAGAGAGAGTTTATATATACAGAGTTTAAAGCTGATGAAGTTAAAACTGCGGAGGTATGAACTTTAATTAATTAATTTTTTTTTTTTTTTTTAAAACTCCAGCAGTTTATTTTGTAGTAAATTATATTAAGTACATTAATTATTGGCTAATGTAACCATTGGTAATAAATAAGTATTCCTCAATTGAATAAAGGCATTCCACACGCCCCCTTCGCCATAAGCTGTTTGTCGCCGCACGCAGCGTTATTCGCGTCCGCCGCTCAAGGGCGCCGTGCAGTGCGCTGCGGCGGCGGCGGCGGCGGCGGGCAGTGACGCAACTCTCACGCTCACGCGTGCCGCGCGCGTTTCGCGTGCCCCGCCCGCCTCGTCATGCGTCGCCCCGCCCCCGTCCCGCCCCGCTCCGCTGCGCCACATCTCCCCTCGCCATCCGCGTTCCCTACCACCCTGTCTCACGACGTCGCCCTATCCCCCCTTGCCCTTTCCCTTCCCGTCCCGCTCCCCATCATTACGCCTCCCAGCCCATCCGTCCATCATTCCATCTATTCATCCCATCACGTCCCGCCCATCACGTCCGTCCCATCACGTCCCGCCTCCCATCCCGTCCCATCCCATCCCATCCCATCACGTCCCGTCCCATCACGTCCCGTCCCGTCTCCATCCCGCCCAGCCACATCCCGCCCCATCCCGTACCTCTTCCTCTGCCGGAAACAGCAGACAACGCACAAACAGACCCGAGAACGCGCCCGCCCGCACGCGTCGCCGAGTAGGGTCGCGGACTTTTTTGGGCGCGTTCCTTTTCTTGCGCGAAGCGATGACGCTCGCAGCCACGCTATCTGCGGCGCGGAGGGGAAGCCACGAGAAAAAAAATGCAAGCAGACACAAGAACTCGCCGCTAATAGTCATGTGGATGGGTCGGTGCTGGGAGAACCGGAGGGACCACCCAGCCGGAGGGCAGGACGGTCCGCATTCTAATGGAATCCCTTATGTCATCGTAGCAGACATTGTTCATCAGCCTTATATCCCTATTCTGATCACCCTCATCATCATCCTCATCTTCATTATTTCAATGTTATCAACTTCATCCATTTCATATTTCTCCTTATCTTATTCCTTCTTGAACTGCGGACCATCTTATTCTTCCTGCAAGGTTCGATTCAAATTAAAGTATCGATCTTTTCTTCGATCACTTCCAAATATTGTTTTTCCTGGTGGATATTTTCGTATTCCATTGACTTATATAATATCACTCACGTAAATGAGTTTCTCATCTGCATCTTAATTTTCACGGCTAGGTTTTAAATTTTTATCTAGGCTCTTATTTCATCGTTTGTATTATTGTATGGTCTTGTGCCAGTAGCTTTTCCATAAAAAATCTGACTTCCAAACATCAAATTTTAGAGCTGTGCTTTGCAGTCCATGTTCATGTTTTAGAGAAGTGCATGTTGGTATTTAGATTGAAAAGTTTTATTACATACATCTTAATTTACTGACGGTTTTACTCGCTCACGTGATGGTGGTCTCCAGTAAAATCCAGTTTGATTTTTCATCTGAGGAGAACCGCGAAGAAAATAATTACGTCACTGTACTGATGTAGGATTGCCTGATGTAAGGATGCAAACTTGCAATTACTTCCATGACCACGTTCAACAGTTCGGGGAGAGGGGGGGGGGTCGAAACAACAAACTGACAAGTGAATGGAAGCCATGAATTTCCACTTTACCCAATGGCCCGTATTTTGGCCCAATGGCTCTAGATAACCCTATGCCATATCGAGTTCAGCAACAGTAAAGTTTCAAACCGAATGTTCTGCACAATAAAAGCAGAAACGTCTCCGTAGCGTCATTTGTTACATGAGCATCACAATGCTTGCACAAAAAGTAAAACTCGATATGACGAGAATGGTAGTAGGAAAATTTATTTTTGTTTAAAATAGAGCTTTGAACCATTCCTTCATTATATTCCAATGAAAGATATTACTCAATTTTTCTTTTTAGATTTTTATAATCAGTTTGATTCATTATTGTTTCTTCCAATAGTAAATCCATATTTAGAGCCAAATTTTGCTTTAATAAGCACTAGAATAGAACATGTAAATTGCTTTTACAGTATGAATATTTTGGACATCGTTTATTCACATTCCGCTTCTTACAACGGATGTGACACTTCCACGGAGTTGGACTCGTCACTTAACTATAAACATTCATAGTTAACATGTTTCTTAGGTTGAACAATGTCCTTAACAAAAAAGAGCGCGCGCGCGCGTGTGTGCGTGTGCGTGTGCGTGTGCGTGCGTGTGTGTGTGTGTTGTGGTGTGTGTGTGTATGTGATATATGAGTGTGTGATGTATGTTTCCGCGTCCTTACGTGCGCTGGTGAGAGAGTTATTTAGAAAAGTCTGCAACTTCCATCCGTAACATATTCTAGGTCTTAGCTCTAAAGCTTAGGGACTTTCGGCTTTGGTGAAAATGTGAATGAGTGAACGAATACGTCCCATGTGAAAAGATATTGATAAGAGCTTGAAACATTTGATTGTTGACCTCTTATCGTTGAGAAACCATTAAAAATATAAAAGCGTAAATGACTGTTGATAAAATGCTACATAGTTTTAACTACAACTGAGAACTATTTCTATGATTATTTGGCATTTTGCGTAAACGTAATGAGGTATTACATTTTTTTCTTTATCCACACATTTGGTCCATTTCTTTTGTCGTAAAATCGCAAGTAATGCTAATTTAATTAGTTTGAAAATGAATCAAAGAATAAGTTCTTGAAACAAAATTTATTCTAGAAAATAATACGATCAAAGAAAGAAAGATCAAAGAAAAGAAAAAGGACACAGAAAAAATAATTCTATACTTTCAAGGAGTTATTAGGGAATGTTGCAACGTTACAATATTTATTTAAAAACTAATTTCAATCGTCAATAAAATTGAATTAACGTTAGAAAATGATTAAAAGCATAGTTTCAAAGTTTAATTACCTGGAGCAAATGTAAAAGTGAATACTAGATATTTATAGCTTATTCTCCCGAGTACGCCCATCTTGTTAACTCACAAACTCCAAACGCGAATATTAAGGAAGCTTACAAGGCCAAAAATGTAAATATGTTCATTTGCCTCCTGTCAAATATGAATGTAGTTACGTAAGCTGGTCGAGAAGAGAATGATCTTCGCTTGGGGGTCCTGCATCATGCAGGATGAAAGTGAGACGTCAAAAGCTCTTAGGCTGGGGCTCGTTGAATGCTGTTAATGGAAGGAATTGAGAAGCGAGACCACTTCACGGAGTAGCCAGCCTCCTCATCGTCGCCGTTGTCCCGACTCAATTCACTTAAGTTCCCCTGCTTTCTTATGCGCTTCTTTCAACTGGGGGCATTTTTCTGCTTACAGGCCAGTGTAACACTGTTAATTGTTCTCAGTAAGCAGTTGAAGCACTAATAGTTTTTATAACGGTTGTTTCGAATTAAATTGATAAATATTGAAGACCAGCGAAGCATTTAAAAATGTACTCGAGGTGCTACAGAATGGCATAGACTTCTTCGTACAATTTTTTCTAATTTACTTGGTGTGGACTGGCTTGAAGGTCTTGCTCCATTCTCTGTCCAGCTGTCATCTATCGTCGCCCAAAGTACCTTTTTTGGACATTTTCTCAACATTTCGGTTTCCTAATAGTAGAAGCAAAATATTACTTCAAGAATACTAAAGAAGAGTAAAACCTTGTCTAGAAAAGAATTTTTCATTGAAAATTTTGAAGTCGTTTTTAAGAAAGTGGCGATTAAGCATTTCTGTAAATGCGAAATTTGAAGCTCTTTTTCACAGAAATCTACTGAGTTTTCGAAAAACTCATTTAAATTCATTTAAAGCACTTCCATCAACAAATGTAATAATGTATAAAATCGATAAAATATGCCGTATTAACGGCGTGAAAGATATTTAAAAAATTACATTTGTATAATTTAAAAAACAACAACAAAAGACTACATCAAAATGAACTTTGCGTCATAATAAACAGTGCAATTAGCACTATTCATTGGAAAATTTTGAACAAAAAATGTGGAGCCATTTTTGAGAAATTGGCGTTTGAGCGTTTCTGAAAATGCGGAATTTTGAGCTCATTTTTATAGACAACTGATGAGTTTTCGAGAAACTTCATTTGACATCATTTAAAGCACATGTACTCATAAATCTAATAATGTGAAAAAATCGCCCCTAATGTAAATATTACCGACGTGAGAGAAGTAAAAATAATACAGTTTTGTAATTTTTTAAAAAACAACAACAAAGAATAGAGCAATATGGCGTTTCATCGTATAGGGTTCGTTTGGCACTAACCGTACCAACAATGTAAAGGAAAAATTTGGAACCGTTTTCGAGAGAATCTGGTTTTTACAATTTTCTAAAATTACAAATATTTCACGCACTATTTCACAAAAACCACTAAAATTTACAAAATAGTCTACATTCCCTTAATGAAAGAACTATTCATGGACAACAAATTTCATTTAAAGGAAAAGTCTCTATCTTCAAAAAAGTAGTTGTAAGAAGTAGTCGAAAAAAATTCATACTTTCACTATTTCGGAAGTTTCCGAGTTAATTCTGAAAATCGGACCTATGCCATAATTATAAATGTATTTAACTCATTTCTTACAAGAAATTTAAAGGAAAAAAAATGAGCAGTTTTTGAGAAAATTTTGAAAATGTCCGGGGGTTTTATGTAAAGTACCCCCAAAAATTTACAAATGTTTTTCAATATAGCAGAGCTTTGACTCAGGCAGATGGACAGGTGTTTCCTCAATTTGGAAAAAATCCTATGCATAGTTTACACGCTAGTGTTGTTCACATACAGCAGACAGACGGACGGACGTTGTGTTTTCAATTGTTTTTTCGGCATCAAGGATCCACAAAACAGGAATTCTGACTACACAACGTGTTAGAGGATTTTTTCTCTTTATTTAGCAACAGCTTTTGTGCACTTTTTCGTTACCAGAGCGCGGCAATTAATTTTTTTCACCAAACATCCGCCAATTTTTTCGTCCAGCATTACATAACTTTCTCTATACTACGTATATTACTCCGTACACGTATACGTACACGAGAAAGTAAAACGTAACATTGAATTGAGTTGAAAGAGAGAGAAATATAATATTAAAATATTTAAATTAAAAGAAAACTCGAGATTTCCAATCCTACATCTGAAAGCTGAGTCCAGAAAACATAACACAATAATTTAATTTGTTACTGGAAACTGGGAATTTGCCCATTGTGAGGGGAAATTTTCCCAGAGTTGTAATGGCGTGCATTGCAGTCGCGAATCACTGCTGTAATTCTCGTCGTGATCAAAACGTCCCGAGTCAAAGAAGACCTCCACGCCGACACTTATGGAGATGGGAGACGAGTATAGGAAATTGTCGGGCTGTTACACCGACTGCCGCTGCGTGAAACTACCGTTGCGCTGATGTCACTTAGAGGCCGCCAAAGAGCTAGAGTCGAGCACGGGATGTCACGCGCGAGCGTGAGTGCATCGCGAGTGCAAGGAGTGCCAAGGACGCACGCAGCGCACCAGCGGCGCTGGAGGTCAGCGCGCACACAGAGGCAGGATTCAAAGACGGGTACAGGGTACACTTCAATGCGGTGGGTGGATTTTCCGCTGGTTCGATTGGTTGGTTGGTTAATAATTCCGAGCGCGTCAACGGCGCTGGGGGGAGGTCCTGTAAGTGCAATGCATTTTTCCTCGGGAGATGGCGGCGATCTTCCCCCGCTGGATGGCGAGATCCGGCGCCGATCTACCGTTGGCTAGCGGGGTTTCCCCCTAACCAGGACTCTCCCCCCAGCGGGGAACCGCCCCAGCCGGGACAAGCTCTAAACTCCCCACCGGTCTCCCGGAATATGTGGTAGAGTAGTGCATGTTAGTGTGTGTGTGTGTGTAAGGGGAGAGGATAGGACAAGGAAGGGGAAGGATAGATTGCGCGCGGTCCGTGGCCCGTTTGGTAGGGTACTGTTCCGGCATTCGCCTGGTGTTGATCGGAGAAACCACGGAAAACTACCGATCAGAGCAGCCGGCCGCTAGAATTCTCCTCCAGACAGCGACTGAATTCGTCCCAGCTGAAAAGCTAGTGTCGAAAATCCTGCCGCCGTCGGGACTCGAACCTAGGACCTCCCGGTGAGAGACGCTGCAGTGACATCAAGTTGATGCACTGAGCCACCGCTCCCCGGCTGCTCTGATCGGTAGTCTTTCACATTACATTCAAAATTTACTAAAAGACTCTGCCACTCATAAAGTTATAAAAAATGGCAAATTCATATTACCATATATCATTTTTTCAGTGGAAGAGCCTTTCACTAAATTATTTTAATTAATTTACCTTCACGTATTGATGGTTATCTTTACGTATCATCTTTATCGTTAATCTTCACATATTGATGAATATTTGAAGCAATTTTCAAATGGCGGTTCAAATATTACAAGGGATTGAATACATTTCAAGAAAGTAATGTACAAGTTGTGCGGAATGGTAGACGACGAAGGGTTCCACTGGTTCAAAGAGGTGATGCGACCTGTCCTGTGGCGTTCAGACCGCTAGACTTCCACCACTGGGACAATGTGGGTTCGCGACGGGTTTCCTACGAGTTCTGGCTTCCCTTGGCTCCCATTCTATCTATCGTCCATTTTCATAATCGTCATAATCCGGTGCCTTTACAATGATTAGTCCGAACAGGTTTGGGTTACTTGTGGTGTGACGGACAGACTTACCGCCATGAAAGACTGGATTCTTGGGGACTCCCCAGTCTTTTCATGTGAAATGTGGGTGGACAAAGCTGTTTCGCCACAGGATTTGATAAATATAGATTGTTCTCCACAGTAAAAGAAGAAATATCCTTTTTAACATCACAATGCTCTCAAAAATCCTGAAAATAAATTTTGTTGAAAATAGAGCGAGAATCATCTGAAGCAAAACCTGCATTATGTTCCAATGAAATATATTACTCAATTTTCTTTTTCGATTTTTATAATCAGTATGATTTATTATTGTTTCTTCTAATAGTAAATCCATATTTACAGCCAAAGTTTGCTTTAATAAGCACCAGAATAGAACATGTAAATTTTTTTTACAGTATGAATATTTTGGATATCGTTTATTCACATTCTGCTTCTTACAACCTATGTGACACATCGACGGATTTGGACTCGTCACTCAACTATCATCTTTATCGTTAATCTTCACATATTCATATCGTTAATCTTCACATACAGATTGCTAAATAAATTATAAAGATACGAAATAGCTATAAATGTTTAGTTGTTTTTTAATGTCATGAAATCATGGATATGAAGTTACGAAACATTCGATTTTCCTTCCGCGGCGTGGCTTGGCAACCGTAAATGTGGGCCGTCCAGAGGGCTCAACCCCCTTCTCCTCCCCTCCCAACTACGCAGAAGTGCGGCGGTCGCACTGGGCCGACCGCCTATGTTGGATGACGACGCAGGGAGTCTCGCGGCTGGAATGGCAGCAATGCGACAGCAGATAACGATAACACACGCTGATGCTAACACAGACGATGACGATGACGTTAACAGAGTGGAAGCTACGGAGATACGGCGGGAAAAATATGCTGACTTATGAATGAGGAACAAGAATGAAAGATACGGTGCTCTAAAATAGGACTGTGTCAACGTTCTGGGAAGCGTTTGAGATGAGTGGGTGTAATATTTATATGCACATTGCATCAACAATAACAAAACATGCGGGTATTTTACGGTTTTTATAACAGTTCTTAGTAACTTAGAGTAGTAAAGTTTATTTCTTATGATGGTTAGAAGTCATTGTTGTTGGCAAGGACATTGCTTTGCTAACAAGTCGCAGACAAATATTTATAGGTCGTTGTTTCTTTTTGTCACGAATAGCATACTACTCTCTTGAGCGGCCTCATTAATAATAATTCAAAATTATTTTGAGAAACCACTAAATGAAAGATTGTCAATTAATTTTGACCAATTAATGAGTGTTTCTGGAACAAAATGCTTTAGTCTGAAAATTTGTGTCTTTTCATGTTTTCCTGAAGCTCATTGTTCGTAAACTACGTACTTTCCAAGGAAAACTAAACACAATATTAGAAATCTTATAACAAAATTGTGTAAGACCTCCAAATTACATTATTTACACATTTGCGCCACCTAGTGAATTTTCATAGAACTCCGGAAATTCAGAGCCTCAAGTTAAGACACATCGGTCTGAAGTATTAACAACAAAAGAAAGGAAATATCATCCACCTATATTTTTACCAAATATCCCCCGTAGTGCTAATGATGAGCTATGGATGAGGTTTCAAAAGGCAGGAAGGAGTAATAATGAATTGCTCGTGGTGGTAAGTTTCTCATGTATCGTCCGTTTATTTCCGCACATTGGGACGATATCAGTAAATACATTGTGATGGCACCGAAGTGGCGAAAAGTGAACGGTAAGTTCATTGGGACGATATCTGCAAATACATTGTAATGGCACCAAAGTGACGGGGCGTGAACGGTCAGTTGTAAATAAGCAAGAAATTTAACTCAGAACGGAGCGAAGAGAAAAATGGAGGAATCGTGTCAACAACTTTCGCAATCTCAAGAGGCAGAAAGTGTGACACGTCTGGTGCGGGGGAGGGGGAGGGGCGTCCGCGGAGGCAAAGGTCAGTGCGGCGGCGCTTTGATGCCGAGCGGGGCCAACAAGAAGCGCCCGCGGCGGCGCCGGAGGCGGAAGTGGCGCCTTCGAGCGCGTCGCGGGAACCCACAGGAACCGAATACACACATCGGGCAACGGAAACCCACACCCGCTTAGGCACCTCAGGGCAACCACTGACGTCACTGCAGTGCCTCACCGGCAGGTCCTACGATTACACTCCCGACGGTGGGGGCAGCGTTTTCGACACTTCACACCGGGAGCGGTAGCTCAGTGCATCAACTGATGTCACTGCAGTGCCTCTGACCGGGAGGTCCTAGGTTCCCACTCCCCACGAAGGCAGGATTTTCGACACTAGCTTTCCAGCTAGGTCGAATTCAGTCGCTGCCTGGAGGAGAATTCTAGCGGCCGGCTGCTCTGATCGGTAGTTTTCCGTGGTTTCTCCGATCAACACCAGGCGAATGCCGGAGCAGTACCCTATCAAACGGGCCACGGACCGCGCGCGATCTGTCCTTCCTCTTCCTTGTCCTATCCTCTCCCTTTACACACACACTTACACTAACATGCACTACACTACCACATATTCCGGGAGACCGGTGGGGAGTTTAGAGCTTGTCCCGGCTGGGGCGGTGCCCCGCTGGTGAGAGAGTCTTGGTTAGGGGGAAACCCCACTAGCCGACGGTAGGTCGGCGCCGGATCTCGCCATCCAGCGGGGGAAGATTACTGCCATCTCCCGAGAAATCATGCACTACACTAACGGGACTAATGACGAAAGTAGTTGACGCGCCCGGAAACACGAAAAAATCATCAATCGAAACTTCACTACATAGCTAGGTCGCATACAGCCGCGCGAGGAGAATTCTAGCGGCCGGCTGCTCCGATTGGTATTTGTCCGTGGTTTCTCCGATCAACTCCAGCCGAATGCCGGAGTAGTACACTAACAAACGGGCCGCCGACCGCGCGCGTGAGTGGCGTGTACCGACTCCGCCGCCAGCTGAGAAAGCTGGTAAGCGTCGCGCGGGCGAAGCGGTCCCACCCGGGATGCGAGTAAATATTTATATCACGTTCCGACGTATCCGGACACCCACCAGTCCAAAGACGTAGTAGTGCGCATGAGGCCAGAAGGATAGGGGCCCACCCCAGGTGGCTGAAACTGCCCTGATGAAGTTTAGACAGTGTAGAGGTACACCGCCAGAGGTTGTAATACAATAACCTCGTGATCCCCGAAGGAAGGGTGTTTAGGACTACAGTCCTAATTCCGGTGTAAGATTAGATACGCCTTCCCCTTTTCCTGAGTTTTTCGTGGCCTCCCTGTTAAAGCGCCAAAGCGCAAAGCAGCTGCGGTGGGAGGGAATACTACCGCCCCCTCCCGTTTCATCTGCCTGGTCCCCAGTTGGATTCGGACTCACCATGATAGAGACCTCCATCCAAAACAAAACGTACAGGGAATATGATATGAATGAAACGTACAGGGAATATGTTGAATGATTATTGAATATTTCCTGGAGCGTCAATTATTATACTCATTCTTACACGTAAGCGTAGTACATGTCATATCCAGAGAGGTGACAGTGTTTCTGCCACACTGGAACGTGAGATCCACGCTAGTCTACAATAAGATTCTCTTACCGATATTTTAAAGGGGTATTGTGATTTAGCAGAGAAAAAGAAGCACAGGACGTCCTAAACAAAATTGAGCCGATGTCGTTAAGAATGTATAAGGCAACATATGGTCAAGAATAACAATGAACCGGGAAACATGGAAGGATCAAGAGAAACAAATGAACACAGCATTAGTGAAAGGAAGTGCTAAATGTGAATAAGTGCAAGTACAAATACTAAAGTAAATGTTAGTGTAAAAACTAAAATAAGAGAGGGTGTACAAAGTGAAATGCAAAGTGACCAACAAAAATAACACTGGAATGTATCTTAAAACTGAGTGCAGTGAGTATTAAAATAGCAAGTAGTGAAATGCACAGGCAGGCTGGTACGAGATACACAAGCAGGCAGTACTGTAGTAATAACACTAAACCTCTTCAGAATTTATTCACCTAAAAAGATAAGCAGGACTATGTTCTCACAGGAGGCCGCTGCCCTTTTAGAGATTCAATGGGATCATCATCATCATCATCATCATTGTGATCAGGGCGCATGAAGCGCTGCTTTACGGAACCACAGCACACGGAACCCCGACATGAACGAGCGTCATGGAATTCCTCGCGCGTTTCGCCGCTGAAGGAGGCGGCTGAGCAGCAGAAGGCGCTCAGCGAAGGCTCGGGGCGTACCGCCGGCAGCTGCAAGGCCGCCTGGCGCGACACCGCTCGTCAATTGAAGCACGGCCCCCTGGCCGCACGCCGCGCGCTGCCGCTCTTCATTGAAGACGGAGCTAACGCCCCTTCCCAAACACACGAAATGTAATTTAAACTCGGTGGCCGACATGAAGAGCGTTCACGGGTGGCGCGACAACCGTTTTGCAGGAGGGTGTAGGTTCGAATCTTGAGTTAGTGCGTGTCGCTCTTCATTGAAGACGCGAGCCACTCGCCTCTAAAGAGGGCCACCCGCTGAGTTATCTCAGGGCAACAACTGTTGCCAGTGCAGTCTCAGACCGCGAGGCCGTAGAGTTCGAAACCCGCCGGAGGCGATTAAAATTGTTTTGTAAAATTACAATCGTTTTTAAAACATACATTTTTTATTTGATTGAAAACAAAATGCATATTTAATCTTATTTAAAAATCTATTTTTGAACAAAAGTTTTATTTCAAAAAAATGTCACTCTTCAATATTGTAATTGGAGAACAGCCGAAGAAATTTAATTTTTGCATTTTCGAAAATTCGCAGAATTCAAAGAAAATTCGATATCTGCTATGTTCATAAGAGTTATGTTTGAAGGGAATAAGTTGAAATTTTGGAGAAATGGATGGACCACTATATATGCCTCTCTGTATGTACAAGAGTGTCCTGTCTCTGTACAAGAGTGAGATATTAAAGTTCTGAACCTTAATTTGTAGGTATAGTGTTAAAAAACTCATGTTTCACTTGCGTTGGCCTGTTGGTATAAAATATAAAAATTCATGAGCGTGTTTCCTCGACTTTCATTAAACTCGCTAAGCTGCTTTTGTTTATGGGTGAGAAACTGGAACGAATGCCTCGTCATGCTCCTCAAAACCAAAACATACCACCTATAAATTCAAGTGACGAAGAACAAGTTCCAGATACGTCGCTCGAGAACGAAATTCCCTCTTGAGACATTCCCGCTTGAGCAGTTGACGCACACTGGCACTGCGGTGAAGATGCTCGTTTACGGGGTCTCTGGATTGATTGATTGTTTTCGCGTTTCCGGGCACGTCAACTGCTTTGGTCATTAGTCGCGTTAGTGTAGTGCATGCTTTTTCTCGGGAGATGGGAGTGATCATCCCCCGCTGGATGGCGAGATCCGGCACCGACCTTCCGTCGGCTAGTGGGGTTTCCCCCTAACCAGGACTCTCCCACCAGCGGGGCACCGTCCCAGCCGGGACAAGCTCCAAGCTCCCGAGCGATTTCCCGAAATATATGGTAGTGTAGTGCATGTTAGTGTAAGTGTGTGTGTAAGGGGAAAGGATAGGACAAGGAAGGGGAAGGATAGATCGCGCGCAGTCCGTGACCCGTGTGGTAGGGTACTGCTCCAGCATTCGCCTGGTGTTGAGCGGAGAAATCACGGAAAACTACCGATCAGAGCAGCCGGCCGCTAGAATTCTCCTCCAGGCGGCGACTGAATTCGACCTAGCTAAAAAGCTAGTGTCGAAAATCCTGCCACCGTCAGGACTCGAACTAGGACCTCCCAGTCAGAGGCGCTGCAGTTACATCACGATGCACTGAGCTACCGCGCACGGGGTCTCTGGACGCACGCACAGGCCCTATAACTGATTCTTATTACATCGACTCTCAAAGCAGGTGACGGATGATGTACAGCAGACTCATCTTTTCCCGTTTAAATCGACGTCCGCATGAATTCTTTTATACTCGGACCGTTAAATGCGAGGATAAAATGTTGCTGCAAAATATGTTGAAGAATAAAACCAAAGTGTTCGTTATTTAAATGTTCACAATGTGTATAGGTTTTTAGTAGTGGTCTGCAGTCGAAAACTACACAAAATTATTTTTCAGGAGGTAATACGTACATTTCTACATAATTAATAAAATAACATCGTATAACATTGGAATAAATTACGTATTTTAACGCAAGCAATCGTCATGAATACTACAATAACATGGATATATACACGGCAGTTCTTTTCATGTCAATAATGTAAAAAGCGTTGCAGATCCAAACGCAACCCTTGAATAGCAAATATTAAATCGCGGAGGGCCTCTTCCTTGGGGCCTTCATCCTGCATTAAGGCAGCTGTGTCGTAAACGGTGACGCATTGTGTATCAGAATTCAGCCAATTGCCCCTTTAAAACTTCAATCTCTTGTAGCCACTGTTATTAAATGTCACTTTGTATCTCATCTCCATTTTCTGCTTTTAACGAAGATTTTGGTGTGAAGGTAAAAGCTGAACTTTGGCAATGTAACGGTCACTCGTTTAGATTGGCCGATAATTTTATTGTGTATATATATATATATATATATATATATATATATATATATATATATATATATATAGAGTTGCTCGCACAACTTTTTGCTATGAACATACCGCTTACAATCATATTTCCCATTGCAATACTTGCAATAAATTTATGGAGTAATGTTCTACATAGATTTGCAATATATCAACAATGTATTCCTTCTCCGCCCAATAAGGATGAAATCCAGATGTTGGGAGCCTTCCGCGCCGTGTGAGTGCTTCGCCTGCTTGCGCTCCTGGGCTGGCCTTGCGGCTGAGCGCGAGTTCACGAGGTCACTGGAGCTGCCAAGACTCCCGCGTCACAGAGGCGCGCGGGATGTAAATATTGTTACGTGTGTTGGAAGCGCACCCAGGACGCGGCGCAGCTCCGCTGGCACGGGCCACGCGCTGCCGCCCTCCTCTTATGGCGGTGGGGATGTGGGGGTAACGATGATAGTGAGGAGCGAGAACGGTTGTGGAGTTTCTGTTGAAACAAGTCGAGTGAAAACACATGTAGAGGAAACTGAGAGAGCAGTATACGTACGGTAGGCTGAAGATAAGTGTAAACAAGGAGACCCGTATATGATTATGTAAGAAATGGGGAAGGAGATAATTGGGTGAAATGAAAAATGAAAACATTCACATTATCGAGAAGTTGGGGGTGTAAACTCAGAATAAAGGAGTTGAAATAGGTTCGGAACGGAAAGAAAACTCTAGAAAGTGTTCGTCGAAGAAACAGCCTAAGTATAGCAACGTTCAATGCCTGCATGATGACACGACTAGTAGAAATAGAACTTGCAGATCCACGTATATTCTAACTCCTGTAAACCTACTTTTTGATCAGTCTTGAAATTCATCTCTATTCCTGTACGATTTTAGTACACAAGAACCCATTTCAGAGTGACCCATTTCAAATATCGTCTTTTTTAGTTAAATAAATTTTGTTTATTTAGATATGTAACTTTTATTTTTGTTAGTAAAAATTCTTTAAAGATGGATCACGAAACAGACTGATAAAATAAACTCCTCTGTCTTTGTCGGCGAAGTAAATGGCAGCACTCAGTTTTAAATGGTTCTCCCGTAAAATTAGAATCTTTTACATGTGTCACTTCTCTTCTGTACCGTCCGCACGTTCTGCAACCCGCCTAACAGTCTCAAAACCACCATGCCTTCCGCACGTTGCCCTTAATGACCCTCAGACCCCCATGACATTGATAACTAACAAATTGATGTCACTGAGTTGCTAGTCACTAATAAATGGTATAGTACGTTGATTCAAGTTTGCGTGACCCAGTTTGGCGACTGTTGCTGTAGAGAAGGCTTTGGTTCGCATTTCGCTCTTAATGGTTCAATCCGATCGAAATCGGGGGATTTTTTGATGCGCGAAAATCCACGCCATGCTGAGTCGTGAATGGGGAGCGTTAAAGAGTACTTGATTATCATACGGATATTCTCGGTAGTATCAATTTCGGAGATACAAGCGCCACATCTACGATTGGTGTGATGCTAGGGACTAGGAGCTAGGAACGCTCCTGGAGCGAGAGAGTATTTCAGGTACCTCCCCCATAGTCATCGGACAGTAGGAATCTCTCCCGAATTGGCCACCTCTGAGGCAACGGTGATGTACGATGATTGGATGATTACAAAGATGAATGATTTTGCCGCCAGATACCGAGGTCGGTTTATAGATTTTTATTATGTAGAGCAGTCTCCGCCATCTAAGCGTAGGTTTCCCCGACCGGAGTCAGAAATGATAAATTGATAGCGTCAACATCGTTTCTTTTGGAGCATGGGGTTCGCAATCTGACTTGAAGATTTTTGACACTAACCAGATAGCTATGGGACGTCCTCTATCTGGAGGAAGGTTCCAACGACCGACTGCTGTAATTGATAGTTTTCCACAGTTTCTCGATTAATACTAGGCAAATGTTGGTTTTAATACCACAATAATCGGGCCACGCACCACACACACTCTTCCCCTCACTCCTGTCCGGTCAGCTTCTCTTACACTCATAAATACTCACAAGCACTGCATTACCACACATGTCGAGAGACCAATTGGCAGCTTAGCGCTGGGGGTAGTAATGTGTAGGTCGGCCGGCACCGGTAGCTGTACTATGTCTTCACTGCAGCGCCTCTGACTGGGAGGTCCTATGTTCGAGTTCTCACGGCGGCAGGATTTTCGAGGCTACCTTTTCAGGTAGATCGAATTCAGTCGCTGTCTGGAGGAGAATTCTAGCGGCCGGCTGCTCTGATCGGTAGTTTTCCGCGGTTTCTCCGATCAACACCAGGCGAATGCCGGAGCAGTACCTTACCAAACGGGCCACGGACCGCGCGCGATCTTTCCTTCCTCTTCCTTGTCATATCCTCTCCCCTTACACACACTTACACTAACATGCACTACACTACCACATATTCCGGGAGCCGAGATACTGCTGTAAAAAGGAACGGCTTTGACAGCTATTGCTTAGTCACTGCTGGCAACATAACTGCGGGTGATGTCCATGCACTCATTTTGTGCGTTAGTTTACAGTAAGCTATTTTGTAAACGGCTTCATCACTATCTTTTGCAATGTCATCGCCCTGCATGACGTTCACTTACATGTGTTTCCCGGCATGTCAAAGTGGTCTCTAAAGTAACTTCTCTATATGAGAGGAAAGGAACACCTCCACGTTCCGCGTTGTACTTTCGGAATACTTACGGGACTGATGTCGCAACAAGTAGTCGCGACCGGAAGCACTGAGTACGCCCGCATCCGAGAGAGATTCTGCGAGAGGAATGTGCCGCGTGAAAAGCTTTCCAGTTGTCGCGCGCGCGTTACATAAAGGACACGAGGGCGACGCACCCGATATTAAAAGCGACACGGAGGGGCGGTCCCCAGCTCCCACTTACTAGAATGTTTACTCGGACTGTCACCGACAAACGGCAGCGATGGGCCCATATAACTGCAAAGCAACGATGAAGCAGTTCGGCCGACGAGTTTACGAAACATCAGCAGAAAAACACGGAAGCGCGTTGCAAAACAGAACCAGAAACATCTAATACAGTTTCGGAGGCAATAAACAAGGCCATTTAAATGAAAATAACAGGGGAATTTTAAAAGTTACATCTTTAATGTTGAGATTTGCGTTCGATGTCAAAATTAATAGAATGACAAAAGCTACCATCAAGTACACACGACGACCATGACGACGAAGATCTCGACATAAGCGTCAGCAGAAATATCAACAAGATCAACACACAGATAACATAGTGGACGCGCTCTAATTTTTGTGATGATCACAATTAAAGTTCATTTCAACATTTTTAGGAATGTCTTCGAACGAAAATTTCAAAATAATGATTTGCCTCTAGATATTTTGTGCGAATATCATAAAGAACAATAAATAAACTATTTAAAATACTACTAAGTTTTCTTTCTTCCAGAAAGCAGACAGTTCACTTCTTAGGTTCGTAGTACAGCGCACAGAAATAAATTCCTCTCTTGGTGTTACGATAGATTTCCTTCCATGAAATTACGACTGAGAAACTATTCAGAAATACCTACCCATCGCTGTATTCTCACGTGATATGTGAAAATCGTTCCCGGAAATTTTCAATATATTTCTAATTTATGAAGTTCTTTAGCAATAAAATTTAACTAAATACAAGCCTCTCTTCTCGCGAATTGATCTTAGGTCCACGCGAACGTGCAACTGTACCCACCGACGCTCAGTCATTATTACCGGGGTAAGTGTTGCACGTGACTTACCTTTGGGGATCAGAGTGGAAATACTGATTCCATTTTTAAACCCCAAGGTTATTAGCCCTGGAGTGATGGGGTATTAAATGATGATAAAAGGATGAATGAACGATTATAGACACACAAATATCCATGCCCGGGGTGGTGAGTCGAACCCCCGACCGTTCAGGCATGATGAAGCTATGGCTCTTCAGCCTTAGCCACCGGGGCCTTACGGGATGTATTTCATTTAATTTTACTTCAGAAACAAAACGATTAAAAAATTAGATGAAATAGTGTAACTGAATTATGTATGGTTCATTTCATAAAGTGTTCAAGGAAATCGGTTTTAAAAAAATGCCAATATAACTCAGCATCAGAGGTCACTTGACTATAACATCGGAGAATACTAACTGATCAATGTAGATTTTCCTGAGCATATATGGAAGGCAAGATTAAATATTGCACCTGTACGAATCAAATGAATAAAATGTTTAAAAATGCACAAGAAAAAACAAACTAGAAAACAATAAATGACACAAAAATCTAAGACGCTCAGTCGCCCAGCTCACACTCACTGACTCACAACACAAACACCCTCCGTCAGAAAACAACCGATCTTGTTTACTACCCTCTACTGTTTACGCTCCGCACACGCCGCGCAAACCACAAACGAAATTCCGAATAATCCCGCAGGAGAGCGCTGCGTTGCAGCCGAGCAGAACCGGCGCGCTTCAAAGCTCCCGGCGCGTGTTCATTTCCACGCCCGCGGCGGCTCTTCCCACTTCGCACAGGATTTATTGAGATATTTCGGGTGGGCGAAGGCCGAGGGGGGGGGGGCGAGGAATCTGGGGCGACGCGCGCGAAGCGACGGCGAGATCACACGCGGACGCCGCGGGTAGCCACGTGGTCGGAGAGGGAGCCGGGCGGAGGCGGCGGCGCTCCGCTGCTAAACGGGCTGTCGAACTGACTCACCACTCGCGCTTGACACTCCGGTCTGCAGAAGAATTATTGATTGATTGATTGATTTTTTTCGTGTTTCCGGCCGCGTCAACTGCTTCGGTCATTAGTCCCGTTAGTGTAGTGTATGTTTCTTTCTCGGGAGATGGCGGGGACCTTCCCCCGCTGGATGGCGAGATCCGGCGCCGACCTACCGTCGGCTAGTGGGGTTTCCCCCTAACCAGCACTCTCCCACCAGCGGGGCACCGCCCCAGTCGGGACAAGCTCTAAGCTCCCGAGTGGTCTCCCGGAATATGTGGTAGTGTAGTGCATGTTAGTGTAAAGTGTGTGTGTAAGGGGAGAGGATAGGACATGGAAGAGGAAGGACAGATCGCGCGCGATCCGTGGCCCGTTTGTTAGAGTACTGCTCCGGCGTTCGCCTGGTGTTGATCGGAGAAACCACGGAAAACTACTGATCAGAGCAGCCGGCCGCCAGAATTCTCCTCCAGACAGCGACTGAATTCGACCTAGCTGAAAAGCTAGTGTCGAAAATCCTGCCGCCGTCACGACTCGAACCTAGGACCTCCCGGTTAGAGGCGCTGCACTGACATCAGTTAATGCACTGAGCTACCGCTCCCGGTTGCAGAGGAATTAGTCCACAAGTATGCGACTATCGCTGTATATGTTTTCGGCGAAAGACTATCCCTTCGAGGTTTTGTGTAAAGTCGTCCAACGCCAACTGTCACCGGAGCACATCTCCTTACAATTTGTTTCGAAATACAAACGCGAAGAGGCCATGGCTGACAAATGGCGTAAACGACTACGATGCCAACAGCTTTCCGCTTAGGTTGTGGATTCGAATCCTGCACATGACATGGATGAAATAGGTTTTGAAGTTAAAATATTTCACATCCATCGTTTCTTTTACCAACGACAGAAGCCAACGTCACATCATCATCACAGAAGCCACATCATCATCACTTCAACATTCATCAACCTATATTTATCTGGGAAAGATAAATATAGTAAAGCAACATTTCGAACCGAGTTACTTACATCCGATTAGGGCTTAGAAATATGTACGATTTTTATTGCAATTCTAATGCGATTTACAGATTTATCTTCGATCTAGAATTTTTGCGAAATGATCTTATCAGTTCACAGCAATCATGTGGTGATTTGGCTACCAATGATTTCTTATCCCCAGTTTCGATGCCCAGAACTGAACCTTATGCCTTAACTTAATATAATTTTGTCGACCCTACAATATCACCTTTACGTCCTGTTCTCTACGACGAACGCTTACGACAAAGACGTCATTCCAGGACCGTACTGTAGAAGAGCCCGAGAAACAGCATAACAATTCATTAAGCAGCGCGTAAGCCTATTCTTTTCTCTGGCGGGGTGGGGTGGAGCGGAGGTGGCGCGTGGCGTGGCAAAGGGCGGCGCAGTGGCCGTAAATCAGCGCCGGGAAGGGGAAGGAAAGGAAGAGGGGAAAGGAGGGGAGGGACGCCGCCACAAAGCACGACGCCTCGGCAGGAGACGCGAGACAAATGCGCGTGCGGACACGCGCCGACTGTCCCGCACGCGCCCTCCCCCCTCCCACTCCTCCTTTTCGCTTCGCAGCAGCCGCAGAATGTACACCAAGACGATCTGCGCGAAAAGGCGAGAAGAACGAAATTGGGAAGTTACATCAAAATGGTGAATTTTTAGATCATCAGCTAAAATGTATTAATGTTCGAGTTAAACACTCACTCGGTTAATTAAAATTTATTAATACATAATTGTTCTAACGACAGTAAATCTTAATCATCCAAAATAAAATTCAATAATTCCAATGATTCCTTTAATTTATTGGTAAGTATTGGCTTATAACTTAGAAATAGCTCAACATCAATAATTTAAATAGTGTACTTTTAGAAATGTGAGAGTAAAGTGAGTTAGAAAAGAGAACAAAATGATGGAAATATTTCGGAGGCGATTGAGAAATGCACCGTCTCTGCAACGTGACGTCTACACACGCGAAGCTAATATCTTGAAAATGAATTGAGAAATTTGAAAGTTCTTAATTGCAAACATAAAGATAGTATTAATAAAACATCGAGATTACAAAGATCTCCGGGTTTCGTGAACTGATTGTAGAGATAACAATAAATAATTAACGTATATTTTATGAAATCACATTAAGAGGAAATTCTTCAAAAAGGAACAAAATAGTTCGTAGTATCTACTCGCATTATTACATAACAGCATGTTTTGCAAATGTAATTCCGACACCTCGAGCTATACAAATAAACAATGAAATTAAAGAACTACATTAAAACAAATGCGACATCTGCGTATAATGATGACTTATTTTTATTACGCACGTTTAACCTACTTTTGTTCGTGGGAAAGCTTGTATCGAAATCACTTGGAGTATGCTCCAGGGCTATTTAGGAACCGTTTCGAACGACTATGCGCTGTCCCCGCAGAAAGCTTCCGCGGCTCTATATAGGTCGCCCCCTGATGAATGCTCTGCGAATTATAGCGGCGTGATGCGTAACATTTTTTGGAGCGCTTCCTTTCAATTAACCGACTTTCTTGAGAATATATTTGGATTTCAAACGATTTACTGACAACTTATTTCTTCGCTGTCGCGACTGTGTGAGATTTGTGAGTTTGCGATGTCGAGAGTGAATGATGGTAAGAAGATGGCGATGATCGATGTGCTGAGTTGACGTCGTCAAGTTTAATTAACATCTCTTCGTGAAGACGGAAATAAACATGCAACCTTTGATTTCATTTAATTAGGATACAGTTGCAACTGTTTGCAGTTGTGCAGCTATTGACTGCTGTACGATACTAATTTAATAATCTAGTTGCAGTGAAATATAAATGGGGATTTCATTAATATAATAGCGAACAATAGAAAATTATTGAGCTGATTTGTAAGATTGTTTAAGGTTCAATCTTCACATGTGGGTTGCAAATATTTGATATAGTAATTTTTGCCCGTAGAATGTCCGTAGAATTCTTCCGTGATTACCGAAGCATAAACAATTCTGGGGAGAGAAAAACCCTCAAGAGTTAACGTGACACATAAATACCCTCAACATCAACTTTGTCTTTATTTTTCATTACTTAAGTAGCAGTCGGTAACCGAAGCATTAGAAGAAGACGAAGTAATATTGAGCATTAAATATCTTTTAAGTTCGTTTAGAAAATATTTGTCATAAAGTCCATCTTATTTTATCTGGATTTTACAAACCACATGTCACCCGTGGTGTTGTGATCAGGCCACTCGCATCTTACTTCTGGGTCCTGGTATTCAAATCCCCATCTATTCCTGGAGAATTTGTGGTGTGGATATAGCGGGTTTGCATCAGGTTTTTCGTGGTTTCTTCCGTTTCCTCTGTCTGTAATTCCGCCATTATTCCATCGTCATAATATCAGAATCACCAAACCATGAATAGCATGAGTTCACGTCGCGTGTGGCTAGGAGAGTAGATACACGGTGGCTCGTAATAAACAAGTGTACCAACTAGCCAAAATAAGCGAGCCTTTTATTCTTTTGGAGTATGATTCCAGTCAACGGCATGCGAAAGAGAAACGAATCGAGCGAACTAAAAACAACCGCGAGATAGTTGCAGAATCGTTCCCTGGCAAGCGGTCGCCGTGGAAACAGATGAGCACGTAAACAGCGGACAGTCCCCAAGTGGCAGTGCCCACCGTCCGCCACGCCCCCTCTATACAGCGCTCCAAGGAGGAGCCTTCGCCGCGCCCGAGGCTGCCGGCTCAACGATGCCAACCCTCCGGCCACTTGCGAGGGAAGCCTTCTCCGAGAATGCACACGTCTAGCGAGACGGAGGAGTGCGGCCTCCCTCAAGAACGCCACAGAACGAGAGGGCAGACTGTACACGTACCAGGAATGTCGAGAACGGTTGGTTCAAATGGAGCCAAGTGCTGATAAATTTGAGGTTATTTCGAGTGCAATGTCACAGAAACGAGTGCTATTGTGTAGGTTGTTTTCATTTAAATTGCTTATGATCTTCGGAAGTTAGTGCTAAATAGAAATGAATACATCAATACTCTCATTTAGTCAAATATTTTGTGGCATCCAGTAGACGTGAATGTGAAAAATTTGCATGAGATTTTTTCCATTACTTGCTCGACGTATGCATAAATTATGGCAGTACATTAAGAAGTTACTTTTTGTTAAAATCAGGAGCATGAATTACTGAAATCTTTCACTATTCATCTCAATCTTGTAAATCTTAATAATGCAAGAGGAAAACATATTAGCTTAAACTACAGCGATTGTATATTCCCATGACATGAAGAAATAGAGTGTGGAAATGAAAAAATAAAAGCTGAAGTGAAAAGATAAAATGGTTGTAAGTTATATCTAAATATATTACAATAATTGAAACACCAACGTGTCGAACAAGATAATAATAAAATGGGACTGGAATGTTATACCCATCTACCATAACAAATTACTGACAATCTTCTGTACAAAAATAGATTTTATGCTCCACTTTAAGCGTTTGACAATTATTTCTCAAGTGAATTTTCCCCGCCATAAAAAAACAACTTTATTACCAAGCGCAAAAGTTCGCGTTCAAGACCGACTATTTTTGGGGAAGTAGCATAACCAAAGTAGCGCGCTTATTTCGGGGCCAACCAAAACAAAGCTGAGGCTTGTGAACTAATATGCAGAGAGCCCGTTGAAGTCGGGCGGTGATAACTTGGGTTTCACCGAATGCCAGGGATTCGCACTTTTACTACGCGCCATCTGAGATCCTTCGCGCCGGGGGCTTAGAGGAGGCGAGGCGTTCCAAATCGTAAATGGGACGCCCGTAGCCCTTGTTAAAAGGGGCCAGTGGACAATCCGATCCACCCCTCCGCCTCACCCCAACACCTCCCAGCCTCCTGTATCCATCGTTGTCCATGCAATTATCCTCATCTATTCTTTCTTGATATTGTACGACTCAGAAACCTGGGAATTAACGAAAAAGAGAAAAATTAAAGAGTCTACAAATGGATTTTTTGAGAAGTTGTGAAATATCTAAAATGGAACATATTGGAAATTAAGAAATTATTAAGTGAATTCAGGATCAAAAACCAGTTATAGATGATTTGGTAACACGAAGCTGATATGGTTCGGTCACGAGAAAAGGCTTGATTGTGCGAGATGCCCAAGAAACGTTTGTGAGTGGTTTCCTTTAGTCAGAGGAAATTAGATAGACCCAGAGAGGAATAGTAGGATCAGGATTTTAAAGATATGTAAAGAAGAGGTCTAGAAGAGAATGACTGGAATGAGGAGGGGTATGGAGATTGGTATGCGAGAGACAGTCGCATGAACTGTAAAATACTCGCAAGAAGAATAAGATTTCGTTCTTGCATTTGCTCCTCTCGCAACTCCCCTCACCGTATGCCCTTCGCACTATGGCCCTCGGCATATCCCCTTCATCATATAATCTGCCCCATATCTGCCAGATCACACCTCCCCTCACCCTCCCTCTCATCTCTCTCTCTCGACCCACCTCAATGTGTTGCAGTTCAATTTATGGAATTTGATAGAATTGTCAATTTATGATAATGATGCTCAAGCATCGCTGCAATTTTCTCTAGTTGCTATCATAATGGGAACAGTACTGAAAGTAATTTAGTGTAGAGTTGACTTTGATGTGATGTATTGTGAGCTTGTGGCTGTGAGCTTGGAAAGCATTGTAGGTATTATTTACCCACTAATTTCAATCTCCTTTTGACCTAATTTCCAAAACATTTAAACAAAAAAGAAGAAATTATGTTGTATGTTTAAAAATATCTTTTAATGGAACTTGACACATTCTTATCTCGGTTAAAATTATTCTTGATTTCCGATGGGATGCGACACTGATGTCGATATTTTAAAAACATCCATGTTTATATAAAATCATTGATGGTTCAAAATAGATTTTGTGAAGTCGATATTTTTAAGTAGTTAATACGACAACCGCGACAACCTTGAAATTAAATTACCCCCACGTGATCATTAACGATTACCATATTTGGGTTTTTCTAATGTGGCGGCTGAGGGTAGTATCTCCAAGATGGAATTCGGCACGACTTTTTGAGTCATTTTCACATTCTTCCGCTAGAGTCCGTCGATCTGCAGCACTGGTTGAAGCGGTCGCGATCATGCGACATCTCGCGGCTGGATAGAGAATGACTCAAAAAGTCGTGCCGAATTCCATCTTGGAGATACTACCCTCAGCCGCTACGTTAGAAAAATCCAAGTATAATACACTTTGAAAAGCATCCGTAGTTTCGGATGGTTGTTCTTTTGTTGACATGGATATTTCAATTTTGAGCATCGATGTTTAGAAACATGGATGTTTTGGGCGATGTCGCCTCCCTACTACGTCGCAGCGCTCTTTTAGGGGGCGGCGCCCAAGGGCGGCCGCAGCTGCAGGAACGCGAGTGCGCGTGCGCCAAATGCCACGCTCCGCGCGTGCCTGCCTCGCGCCCCCCCCACCCCCCCGGAAGCCCCCGCGCACCTGCCCCGGCGCGGAATTGGGACGCAATGGAACGCGCGATATTTCGGGCGCAATGCGACGCGCGCGAGGATTTGTCATACTCGCCGGGGGCGGGGCGAAGAATGGAGTTTTCTCCTTGGAGTAGCCCTGTGAACGAATGGGTCTATTTAAAAGTACCTGTGCCGTTATTTGTATTTCTAATATTACTGCGTTTGTTAGACGCAATGGAGATGTTACAAAGTATATTCATTATTCGTGAAAAGGTCGTAAATTATGTTCTTCATTCCTACACCAAAGCAATTCAGATGCACTAATAAAAAAATGTAATATGTTATGTTTGTATTTGACATTTTAGGGTCGTATTCAATTGAACGTCACATTACAGACTGATCGATTTTTATCAGCTAGCGGTGTTATCAGGCTTGGGACCATTATATATTGTAGATTAATACATTCTTTATTACGGTATATTAGAAGTCTCGTCGCATGAATATTATGCCTCGTTAAAAATCTTACAAGGATATTTGGAGAAAGGATGTTGACAGATTTCCGACAGAAAGAAATCAACTTTTTGAACGATATGCATCTAAACAATATAATGTAATAAATAAAATGCTGTGATGTTCACAATGCTGAAGTTTTCGACGTCTACGAGTATAAATTCCGAAGTTTTGGCTGGGAATGTTGTCTAAAAGACAGTGTTTGTGTTTGCGCGAGATGTTGGAAAAGCTTCCACCTTCCCTCATTCTCCTTTGATTTTTCTCTAAAGACGACAATATTCAGGACTATGTAATACTCTAAAAATATTAAAATCGATTTAATTAACAGTATGAATAAAAAATTATACATTTACGCCTTTTGATCGTTTTGATTGTTTTGATCGTTTGATTGATCATTTTCTATACTGATACTCGATTTTTTAACACAATTGGGTAGATCTTAACACCAAAGCAAAAGCAAACAATGAAATATAATGCGCCTAATTCTCTGTAAACTGTATTTAAGCCAACCCTTACGATATACTTAGAGTGATTTGATCAATGAATAGTATTAATTGAAATGTAAGAAGGTACTTACTTACTTCAGCTGTTCTTTCTTGCCATGCACTGCCGTGAATCTCTTGAATTCCTAATGAGTAAAATATCAATTAAATGAGTAAAATTTTAAACACTATGATATAAGTTATTAATAATGTCTTGTTAGTAATATAAAAGTAGGCATAAATCGTATTACTCTGTTCGTTTGAAGGTAGTCTCAGTAGCATCTACTGTACGCCATTGATTTTCTTCCAACGTACGACTTGAGATCTAGGTCCCCAAGCATTCCAGAGCTTTTGTTTTTTTTAGTACAGACTTTCTTGTTCAGCGACAATTGAGGCCAATGCTTAATCCGATCTCGCCCTTTTGTCCAAAATTTCACTATTGTTGGGAGGTTCAGACGTTTTAAACGACTTCTTGAGTTCTTTACATTGTGAGTTCTTGCTTCTAGCTACGGTGCGTGTCCCTCCCTAATCCAGAAGGCACGATTCGTTCATATTCACGAACATTCTAAGATTTTGTGTAGGAAACCCTCCCAAAACAAATATCAAGTGCTTAAAATAGTAATCCCTTAAAAGAACGATCTCTCTATAAATCAATACGACACTTAGACTGATTCAATAATCTGAAAGTTTCTAGTGTCACTAATTCAATATAATTCCTTAAGCCACATAGGTAATAAGATTTGCTTCAGTATTACAATTGGAACTTTTTTTCGTTTTTATTTAATGTCGCAACATCCAGGTCATCAGCGACCACTATTGGAGTTAACGTTATGGTAACTATGAAGATGAAACGATATGGTGCTGATAAGGGGGTGAAAGGACGAATACAAATACAACTATGCCCAAGGCGGGACTCGAACCCGCGACCTTTCGGTCCGAGATCACTACGACACTACTGCCTTAGCAATCTCGGCAACCGGATGGGCTCAATCGGAACTTTGTTTTCAACACATAACTATCCATAAAGAAATATATTACCTACATCATCAGAAATTAACTTCTTAATTACATTTTGGTGCTTTTGCAATAAAAAAACGGAGTCAGTAAGTGTAAATATTCTTTACATCTCCTTATTTCCTCTTTAAGATCATCTCAGAAGTGAAAATAATCATTATGACACATTCGCTGGCAAGCGTCCGTCAACACGTGCACGAATACACAGCCTTGCGCTCTACTTTACTGTCACATACATCGCCGGTCGTGCCTCCTTGCACAATGTTGACGCACTTACACAATGAGGTAACGCGCCAGTTTCGCGTTGTCCATCCTATTAGTGAAGCGCGAGCGCAGGGCGTTTGCGAGGGCGGGCGCGAGGTCAGTTAGTACACGACGGATCCCCTCGCGAGAAAAGAGAGCGGTTGAGTGTTGACGAAACGATCCTCGAGGTGAAGCCAAATATTTCGTCCAGGGCGACTGGTTGGCGTGCTTTCAGATGCAGCATGCCGTGAAAGAAGGTTTCAGAGTGACCTCCCTCTGGAACTACGATCGGAAATAGATATCGTTTGCTGCAAAACGTGTTCATTTGTTAATGGAGTAGCCATTAAAAATTTCTCTCACAAAAATTAGTAAAATTGTTATCAAAAATACATTTCAAGATAAACATTTTTGAAGGAGTACTAAAAGGTCAATT